>JAKZAP010000002.1:13682673-14988866 GCA_023053575.1 Branchinecta lynchi
ATGTCTTCTCACCGCTAAATCGAAACTTTAATGAACTTCAAATAAAACTTTTACTTTAACCAATTTCCCGGTTTTGGCCGGATTGCGGTCGAACTACTTGTCAGGGTAGAAAAAGGTTGTCATATCCGGATTCAGCATTTTTTCTTCTCCTAAATTTGACATTGAGTCAACTTGACATAAAACTTTTACTTTTAACAAATTTTCCGACTTCGGCCGGATTCTGGACAAGCCAAATGTCCGGCTAGAAAATTAGGTTTCAGATATGAATTCAGCATGTCTCCTTACAGGCCAGTATCCAAGAATTTATTTCGGGGGGGGGGGGGGGGTTGCCTTTTTGGGGGGTTGCTTGCCGGTCGGACAAAAAAGTACAAAAAAGACACAAATCAGAGGTTTCGGGGGGGGGGTCAACCCACTAATCCCCCCCCCCCCTGGATACGGCCTTGTCTCCTTACCCCGAGGTCGACTATTTCATTCCCTTAATTTAAAACCCCTCAATCCTAAATATGGGGCTACAGGGCTCCTCTACGAACTTGTTTGTACTTGTGAGCCAATGGACCCTCATACGAAGTTTGAAGAAAACATCTTTACCCCTTCGAGGAGTTATCGTGCTGACAGACGGACAACTTTTCAGGACCAAAGACGCTAAGCCCAGAAAAGCCACGGC
The DNA here is from genome assembly GCA_023053575.1 of Branchinecta lynchi. Taxonomy (NCBI): domain Eukaryota; kingdom Metazoa; phylum Arthropoda; class Branchiopoda; order Anostraca; family Branchinectidae; genus Branchinecta; species Branchinecta lynchi. Next base: position 13,683,338 of record JAKZAP010000002.1, read on the forward strand.
TGAATGAATCCGAAAATGAATCTGCCAATTTGAATTTATTCTTCGGCAATAGCTTATCTTTGTATTTGTTAAATATTTCTAGCATCGAGGGACAGGCGCATATAGGAACCATGAATCCGATAGAAATAGTTCATTCGATGAAGTGGATTATCTGTTGATAGAGGAGTAATTCATTTTATCGGGCTTGCAGGCCTATTTAAGTAAATAAGTGAAGTGTAATTAGACTGTCGGATCTCAGCTCTAGTCAGCTTAACTTTAAAAGAGTTTCCTGTCCTATCTGTTTTATCAGTTAAAAGTGAAAGACGGTGGATATTTAAAAAGTAGTCCCAGTCATCCGATTCGGGTGAAACTTGATGGGTGGTAGGAACGGTAGGCTTGAGATGTTACGTTTGAGTCGATGCGTGCGGACCAAACAAATAGAGAGATTGGGACGAAATTTGGACGGTACAACAGGTCATGGGTCCTAGATGTCATTTTGAGGTCCAGACTAGAGCCGGCTTCAGTGGAGGGAGCTGGAGGGGGTAAGATACATTTATGGAAGTGCTCGGAGTCAGTGATATTTGATGGGTGGTATGAGTAAATGCATATATGTGACCTTTCTGTTGCAGAATCGTATCTGAACCCGGTGAAGGTAGTTGAATGGGGGAAGGGGGGGAAGGGAAATTTGTGACACGATTAGGGACCAAACGGTTGGAGGGATAGTGATGAAACTTGGACGGTACAAAAGTCAAGGGCCCTAGGTCTTCTACTTGAGGTCCGGACCAGTCATACTCAAATTTTCTGTTTCAGCACAAGGGCGATCTACAGGGACTTTTTGGGGGGAGGGGTCTCCCCTCGGGTAGGAGCTAGTTCATACCTAAAAGTAAATAAGAACATATATCAGAGGTAGATCATATCAGCCTCTTGAATAGTAAAAAAGATTATTTTTTTATGCTTTGAGGAAGGTGGTCAAACCCCCTGACACCCCTGGATACGGCCTTGACCCGAAAGTATCGACACAGTGCCTGAACGATTGAGCACAGTGCCCTGGAGTCCCCGTGGTATAGATGTACCGCCCTACGAAAATCCAACTATGGGGAAATATAATTATATCTACCTATAACACTAGCTCATACGTTGGGGTATGCCTTTACGTTTGAAGTACTGTGTCCAGAATGCAGGATTTATGCTGATGAAAAATTGTTGAAAATTTGCTGTGGGAAGTTGTTTGCTCATACGTTGGGGTATGCCTTTAAGTTTGAAGTACTGTGTCCAGAATGCAGGATTTAAGCTGATGAAAAATTGTCGAAATTCCCGGGGGAAGTTGTGAGGCTTTAGTAGCATGCTTCATCAACAGATGCCACGCATGGTCATGCTACTATGCTGATGAAAAATTGTCGAAAATTCACGGGGGGAGTTGTGAGCTTTAGTAGCATGCATCATCAACAGATGCCACCGCATGGTCATGCTACTATGCCAGAAAATACTGCTTCAGATTAGCCAGTCTGAAGCACAGTTAAATGAAAGTATTTCGTAATAATACGCAATCACATACAATTGTATCATACACCTACAGAGGCTATACCGGGCCTTTGACTTTTCTGGAGTGGACACCACCTCTGTGGAGGAGTGGAGGTGAGGGGCGTGGTTGTTTTCAGAAATTCTCATTGTCGAGTGTAACTTGATGTACATGTATGTGAGATGTATGACATGTATGTGTCGGAATCAGATCTAATTTCGTTGCCCGATACAAAAAATGTGTGGCCTGTGTAGTTGCTCAAATAAATTCTGCTGGACGTATCCCTTAATAATCGCAAGGGATCCCTCGCACTATTTACTCCTCAACCTACAGTATTTTAAAATATTTGAATACTACAAAACCTTGCTGTGGTTTCAACAAATAACCCACGGTTTTGGCTATTTTAAGCCCTTGTCCGAGACCCGTTAACTTGTATCGAATACAGGGAAACAATTAACATAACCGGTTTTTCTGATGGAAAGACTTCTCGCAGACAACCGTCGACAGAGTGATACACATCAAAGGTAGCAAAACACGGCAAGTGAGAAAATCAGCGTATTATAGGTAAGAGAGGTCCTTTAAGCAGTAGCATCCAGTTTATCTAGTAGCCTGCAGTGGCAACAATTACAGCAGTTAGTTGCAAACGCTTACAAGAAAGCACATAACTAATTTACTGACAATTTTCTTCGGGTTGGGGAGGGGGGAATTGGACGGTTGTACCGGAAATTTTTCAGAAGTATTCCGTTTAAGTGATAAGGACAAATGTTCTAGATGTGTCATTTACGTGTCCTAACCTGATCCGACTTGGGGGGGAGGGGGTCAGTTTTTGGCATCCCGTAAGGGACCGAATGAATGGAACGATAGGGATGAAGCTTAGACGGAACAAAGGCCATATGACCTTGTTACGTCATTTTGGGGTCCTGGCCGGATCCGACTTCGGTGGATCGACCAAAAAGAGGCACGGAATGTCGCATGAGGCACGATAAAAACAGATTAGCAAGTGGGGTGGGGGGAGGTGAGATGGGGGGCAGTGGGTAGGTTGTGACGAGGAAATCATTTTTCTTTTCCTATATTCCTTTTTTTCTCTCTCTCTTTCTTTGCCTCTTTTTTCTTTTCTTTCTTTGAAAATATATTAGATTAGTTTTTATTTCATTATATATTGAATAATTTTAAGTTAAAAGGTGGTTAGAAGATACAGCCACCCACAGGACTTTTGTCTTTTATGTGGTTGTTGAGTTTTTTTTGTACAATGTAGTTTGTATGGCATGCATTTTGGGTCAAATTGGTAAAAATGTTGCCGAGAATACTTGAAATGTCGCCGAGAATCCATGAAATGTAGCCGAGAATGCTGTTTTTGTCGCCGAGATTTTGTGTGTGTATCCGAGACTGCAATGTTTGTTTGCCGAGAATGAAAACTTTGTAGCCGAGATTTTCACTGAAAAGCGTGTCGCCGAGAAATACAGATATGCGTTCGAAACCAAAAATCTAGTTCCCGAGATGGAACAAAGTGTCCCGAGATTGCTAGAAATGTCGCCGAGATTTCGCGTATTGTTGCCGAGAATGCATGAAATGTCGCCGAATTTTTTTTGAAAATAACATACAAGTGAAAAAAGTGTCGCCGAGAATTGAAAAAAAAAATACAGCTTAGAACGAAAAATCTGATTTTTAGATGTGAACAAATGCAGCCGACAGGGTGGTTGGTGAGGTCCTCCTTATTGTTCTATTTGTTAGTCCGGATCAAGTGTGATTCTTTGCTGCAGTACACACTCACTACCATTGTTAAGTGCTATATTTGCTATTGCTCTCTTGTTGGTATTAGTCTACTCAGTAAACAATGTGAATGTGAACAACAGTTGCTCAAAAGTAAGATCCACAGGAAGTTTCAAAGGGAAAGGATATGGCTCAGAGGCAGGGGCGTTGCGAAAGGGGTGGGGGGGGGGGGTGCAAAATTCAGTTACATATTCGGTTTTATTGCTAGGATTCAGTAGTTACCAAGAACATGAAGAGGTCGAATGAAAAACTGGTCTCAGACAAAAGGACTGATCTATGATTTCATCGATAGTCCTTACTTTTATTTGTATCCTAAAAACAAGCTCTTATCAGAAATGTCTCGAAATTCTGCCTGCGGCGCTTTTCATAATATTCACTATTTTCCGGAAAGGCGCGTCATTTGAGCTAGTTTTTTAAACCAGTTTTAGGGATCGGGATTTTTCAAAACCCTAAAAGCTAGAACCTGCATGGAAATAGCTGAATTTGACAGGAAAAAACGAACCTTAAAAAAAATCTCGCCTGCGGCGCTCAATTTATGTGATCATGACTAGTAATGACTAGTCATACAGTAGCAGCTGCTGCCGGGATGTCACTCCATCCGGTTTCTGGAAATTCTTAGGATCCTGTTGTTTCGGCTCTTCACCGAACAACAAAAATTCACTTGCGACCCCCTTCTCACAGGTGTTAAGAAAGCTAGAATAAGTATAGTCGTTGAAAGAAATATATAACTGAAACGCATTTATTTTACGGAAATGTCATCAAAAAATGTGTTACCACCTTAAAATTTTTGAAATAATGACTTTAGCACAAAACCTGGTTCTGGGGAGCTTGACTTTGACATGGACGACTGATTTTCTCTTCCATTTAAGTCATCCACCAATAGCCTTGTATACTGGTTAGGGCTAAGGTTCAAGCATAGCAAGTATGATAGTTTCGTTCTTGCAATAGCCTTGTCACATGGTTATGGTTAAGGTTCAAGTCTCCAACATCGTTTGTATGGTAGTTTTGGTTCATCTTAAAAGGAAATGTCAGGTAAGCAGCACTTCATAGCATCTCCATGACTGGAAGTGCAAGCCCATCTCAGAACCATGCTTATTCATGGTTTCACATCAAATCCAAGATCAGAGCTACACGTCAGCAGGGCCAGGAACTGGCTCAAGCACACTACTTCCGAAATGTAGTTTCAATGACTTATTTGGATTTAGAGACAACTGAACTTCAGAGACAAGAAGTGGTTTATCTGATAGGTGGAAATAACCAGGAAATTTCAGTCCGGTGATGCAGCTTTTCCACCTCAAAAGTCCGGCTTCCTCACTACTATAGATCCCCAGAAGCTGAGGAATATATCCTTTGCATACACGCTCCATGTACTGATTGTCAATTAATATACTTTTTCTAAGTTTTAGCTTTCACCCCTTGACTTCATATTTCACGAAGTGCTCAATACTGTTCAAAACTGAAGCTTGAGTACTAGTCAGCTGTTCCTGTTGGCTTTGGGCATGAATGATCACTGCATGGGCTTTGCCTATTCCTTCTTGCGGACCTTTAATAGCCGATTTCCCACACTGACTTCGATTATCGACAACTGCATCTAACACTTCGGAATCCATCTTCGAATTTCTGATCATAATGGCCGAGGCAGTTATGTTTCTTGATCAATGACTGTGACCTGGAAAGGATATCAAGTTGGGCACAACAGAAGAAACAATGGTATTCTCAAGTGTTAGGTTAATTGTGAATGAATTTGTGGTAAAACAATTAAAGATTGTTCCTTAAATATCTGATTTTGTGAATTTCTTCTCTGAAAATCAGATATTTAAGGAAGAATCTTTAATTCTTTTTCCACAAATTCATTTGCCAGCTTGAGAGGCTTGAGCCTGAAAAAGACCCTTGCAAAGAAGGGCCGAAGTATCACTCTTATGAAACTGTAGCTGACTTATCGGTTTGCAACGTCCAAGATGATTTGCAGTCAGCTTGGGCTGGAGGACTATCTCCAACCACACTTGATGACTATCTCTCCATGCTGATTCAGAATCTCCAGGTACCTGTGGAAGAAATGAAGAAATGGTGCCCAAAAGCTGCGCTGACTCAGGATTTGAGTCGGTGAGTTTGAGTTGTTACAGACACGTTTACTCCTTCTTCCTGAGAATCACTGGCGTGTTCTGAACTTAGTCATATAGAGTATATCCCCACAACTAAAAGTTCTCCTGCTTTGGAAAGTGAACTGTTTGCTAATTCAGTCTCAGGCAAGGAGTTTTTAGCAAACTCTTTGCTTCAAAGATAATCTAGATCTAGAAAAGATAATCGGTCATGGAAGAAAAGCAAAAACGGCTCCATAGCCTGGTGCCAGAGAGCCAATGTCTGCAGATACTTACATACAATTCTCAGAAAAAGAGCCATTGACAGTCAAAGCTATTTCAGTCAATTCCGACTCAAACTATACTAAGACATGAGCTACTTGAACCACTGAAAGAACTTTAGAGAGGCTGCAATGGCCTTGAACTTCTGACTTTTCTTTGGTATATGATGTCCTCCTTCGGGAAATGTAAATACCTCACTAATCCAGTGGGCTGATCCCCCCCCCCCCCCCCCAAATGATGCCTCTGATTCTAGGATTCTGAATCTCTGATTCAAGCAACTCTGGGCCTGAGTCCAGCCTGAGTCTAACAATCCCCTGAGCCTAATCTCTTAGCCTCATAAACTTTGTACAGGAGTGCTGCGTGAAGCCGCCACCCTAAACTCCTATTTTTGGGAAATGACTTAGGGAAAAAGAGGAACGGTTGAAATAAAATTCAGTGGAGTATCCTGAAAGGAAGCTTAGAACCTTCGCTTTCTGCTGGTACCATAGTTTACTTGTAATTTTTCAAGACTAAGCTGGAGAACACAAAAGAATATAGGCACCCAAGTGAACATGAAGTCGCCCACTTTGCTGAAAATGGTATTTTGCTACATGGTGAAGTTAGAAGCCAGCTGTTTGGTCAGAGAGGTTCCTTGACCTTTTGCAAATAACAAAATTTGCTGTTTTCTTGGAATTTGCATGATTTTTCTGGTGGTGGCAGCTTCATGATCCAAGGTGGCAGGATCATGTACCATGGCCAATTGGGGGGTGGGCGGTGCCATAGTAAGGGCAGCTTCATGCAACACTCCTGTAGCAGGTACGCTGAAAAACGGACAGTAGGTGGTCAAGGGAACATAGGTTACCTACCCTGCATTGTAAATGACATCTCGTTTTATCCATGAAATTCAATTCAATCCTTTGGAAGACTCTGAGACCCCTCAGTGTGCACACCTTTCATGGATTTTGAATCCTGGGCCCTGGCAATACCTGAAACCTAGAGGTACTGAAATCCCTAACGTTTGCAAAATTCAAGAGAAATCTCAAAAGAAGTCAGAAAAAAATTAAGACATTTTCTTTCTTTATCTCTTCTAAATCTTGACACTAAAAGCGTAATCTTCAATGTAAAAGATAATTTTTCTTTTCATACCAACAATGTTTTCAACGGATACGTCAGCTACGATTCTTCATCAGCGATATTTTGGCCCTTCTTGGCAAGGCAAACAGCCTGACGAGGACTTTTGCCAAGAAGGGCCGAAATATCGCTGATGAAGAATCGTAGCTGACGTGTCCGTTGAAAACATTGTTGGAATAAATGTTTCAAAGTCAGCTTGGGCTAAAAGAATATTTATTTTTCTTTTCATTTTCGGTGGTCTAATTAACTCAATAGGATGAACAAAGTCACCCCACAGTTGCCCCAGCGACCCCCCTCCACCGCCACCGGCGGTACGAAAAAACCTCGGGTACCGAACCACCCCGACCAAACCCTCCCCCCAATTTATTTCTATGAAAAGTATTTCATAGATAGGGAAGGCCACCATCACGTGTTTACATTAACTTACGTGTCTGTATAGAGTTTACATTAACTCGCTGTCAGAATATATTTAGTTTCCTATATATTTGCATTCAGGGAGGGCGGACGGATTTTTGTTGCCAGGGGGGATAAGGATTTTTGGCTAGACCCCAGGGTGGACCCGGACCCCACCAGTCCCACTACCGAATTTAAATATGAACTTTAAAGTTTCTTTCAAAAGACAAGCGAATTTATATTGGAATCGTCTGCTGGGACTTGTGACTGTGTTCATCCTATTGACAATATAATTAGGATGAAAAGAAAAATAATCTTTTACATTGAAGGTTATGCTTTTAGTGTCAAGATTAAGAAGAGATAAAGAAAGAAAATGTTCTTAATTTTTTTCTGACTTCTTTTGAGATTTCTCTTGAATTTTGCTAGCCTTTGTTCTCACATCGTTAGGGATTTCAGTACCTCCAGGTTTCAGGTATTGCCGAGATTCAAAATCCAGGAAAGGTGTGCACACTGAGGGGTCGCAGAGTCTTCCAAAGGCCTGCATTGAATTTCATGGATTAAACGAAATGTCATTTACAATGCAGGATAGGTAACCTATGTTCTCTTGACCCGATCAAGCTTTACCATTTCTCTTTGAAATTCTATTCTAAGAGTGCCTACTTTATTTGTTGGTGTCCGAACCTATGTTGTTGTTTTTCAGTGTGCTTGCTACAGTAAAGTTTATGAGGCTGAGAGATTAGGCTCAGGGGATTGTTAGACTCAGGCCCAGAGTTGCTTGAATCAGGGATTCAGAATCCTAGAATCAGAGGGATCATTTGGGTGGGAGGAATCAGCCCACTAGCTTTCGTGGGGTTCTGGAGCACCCCAGGAAAAACAGAATAACATTCAGAAAATTTAGCCTAAATTTGCAGCGGGGGAAAATTTTCAAGCTGTTAATTGTCATCAGTTCAGTTTATCACAAATCCCTGATTTTTGGATACCCTATGCCAAACGCTGGGTATATCTAGCATTTAGCCTAGCCTATGCCTAACGCTGGATACCCTATGCCAAACGCTGGATACCTGTTGGTAACCTAACCCTGACCTACCTCAATAGAAAGGAGTTCTGATTGGTTGATTTTTTAGCTTCACTCAAATCATCAATATTTTACTGGGTTACAGGCAGTTACAGTATCCACCACCTGGCATAGTGTATCCAGCGTTAGGCATAGGGTATGCCAAACGCTAGACATATCCGGCGTTTGGCATAGGGTATCCAAAAATCAGGGGTTTGTGGTTGACTGCATCAGTTATAACAAACTACTGTGGGGGCTTCACTCGTAGCAAGTTTCTGTTATTATGGATGACCTATAAACCTTTGCCTTAAACTTGTAAGAATTGTTGTTACTTTATCTTGCAATTCACACAGTTTTGCGCATTTGTTTGGCCCTCTTGTTTCTTGTCTAATGTTTCTAACCAGTATAATCCTCCAGGTTAGCAAAATATCTGCCAGTCTTATATTTGAGATACTTTTTGGGATCCCAAAACGCAAGTGGAGGGATACCTATGACATCGCAAAAGTTGTCTGTCTGTCCGTCCGTCTGTAAGCATGATAACACTCGAAGGGAATGAGATATTTTGATGAAACTTGGTGTGAGGATTCGTCGGGTCGTCGGACCAGTCGAGTTCGTAGATGGGCTTTGTAGCCCTTCATTTAGGGGTGGGGGTTCAAATTAAGGGGCAAACAAAATATTTTAAAACAGCTAATGTGATAGTCGATTATGGGGTAAGAAGTCATGCTGAACACTATGGTGAAAACCATTTTGTCATCGGACAAGTAGTTCGCCCGGAATCCGGCCAAAACCAGAAAGTTTGTTAAAAGTAAAAGTTTTATTTGAAGTTGATTAGATGTCCGATTTAGGGGTAGGAAGACATGCTGAAGACGATGGTGAAAACCATTTTCTCGACGGACAAGTAGTTCGCCCGGAACTCCCCGGCTCTTTTTCTGAGAATTGTATGTAGGAGTATCTGCAGACATTGGCTCTCTGGCACCAGGCTATTGAGCCGTTTTTGCTTTTCTTCCATGACAGATCTAGATTATCTTTGAAGCAAAGAGTTTGCTAAAAACTCCTTGCCTGAGACTGAATTAACAAACAGTTCACTTTCCAAAGCAGGAGAACTTTTAGTTGTGGGATAATACTCTATATGACTAAGTTCAGAACAGGCCAGTGATTCTCAGGAAGAAGGAGTAAACGTGTCCGTAACAACTCAAACTCAGCAACTCAAATCCTGAGTCAGCGCAGCTTTGGCACCATTTCTTCATTTCTTCCGCAGGTACCTGGAGATTCTGAATCAGCATGGAGAGATAGTCATCAAGTGTATAAAGAAGGTTGGAGATAGTCCTCCAGCCCAAGCTTACTGCAAATCATCTTGGACGGTGCAAACCGATAAGTCAGCTACAGTTTCATAAGAGTGATACTTCGGCCCTTCTTTGCAAGGGTCTTTTTCAGACTCAAGCCTCTCAAGCTGGCAAATGAATTTGTGGAAAAAGAATTAAAGATTCTTCCTTAAAGTTTAACTGAAAAGCAAACTTATTTTTGTATCATTCATCTGGACACACCACATTATTTGTATTGTGTGAAGTTTTTATTTTTATTTTTCACTACTTGCTCTGGTATGACGTTCAGAATATCTATGGCTGTCTTCACAACGCAAAATTCTACTATGACGCGGGAAATTTAAATCTCAATAAAAACGCGGCTTTTCACTGAACTGTCATGAGCTAGGTTACCACTGCTCACTGCGTGAACACTTATTTTTCGTAAATAGCTTTCGTCAAGCACAAACACGGGTACAAACGCATAGAGGTACCGCAAATCCGACATGGAAATTCCACTATTTGAAAACTGATTATACGTGAATAGCGGAGCAACGAAGTAACGCATTTTCATCGGATCTTCAAACCTCTTTAAGTGAATAAGTGATGGGTAACTAGATTGTCCTATCTCAGCCCTTTTCAGTTAAACTTTAAATATCTGATTTTCAGAGAAGAAATTCACAAAATCAGATATTAAGGAACAATCTTTAATTGTTTGAGACACTTGAGAATACCATTGTTTCTTCTGATGTGCCCAACTTGATCTCCTTTCCAGGTCACAGTCATTGATCAAGAAACATAACTGCCTCGGCCATTATGATCGGAAATTCGAAGATGGATTCCGAAGTGTTAGATGCAGTTGTCGATAACCGAAGTCAGTGTGGGAAATCGCTATTAAAGGTCCGCAAGAAGGAGTAGGCAAATCCCATGCAGTGATCATTCATGCCCAAAGCCACCAGGAACAGCTGACTAGTACTCAAGCTCCAGTTTTGAGTAGTATTGAGCACTTCCTGAAATATGAAGTCAAGGAGTGAAAGCCAAAACTTAGAAAAAGTATATTAATGGACAATCAGTACATGGAGCGTGTATACAAAGGATATATTCCTCAGCTTCTGGGGATCTGTAGTAGTGAGGAAGCCGGACTTTTGAGGTGGAAAAGCTGCATCACCGGACTGAAATTTCCCGTTTATTTCCACCTATCAGATAAACCACTTCTTGTCTCTGAAGTTCAGTTGAACAATCAGAGTCCTAAATCCAAATAAGTCATTGAAACTACAGTTCGGAAGTAGTGTGCTTGAGCCAGTTTCTGGCCCTGCTGACGTGTAGCTCAGATCTTGGATTTGAATGTGAAACCATGAATAAGCATGGTTCTGAGATGGGCTTACACTTCCAGTCATGGAGATGCTATGAAGTGCTGCTTACCTGACATTTCCTTTTAAGATGAACCAAAACTACCATACAAACGATGTTTGGAGACCCCTAACCATAACTATGTGACAAGGCTATTGCAAGAACGAAACTATCATACTTGCTATGCTTGAACCTTAGCCCTAACCAGTATACAAGGCTATTGGTGGATGACTTAAATGGAAGAGAAAATCAGTCGTCCATGTCAAAGTCAAGCTCCCCAGAACCAGGTTTTTGTGCTAAAGTCATTATTTCAAAAATTTTAAGGTGGTAACACATTTTTTGATGATATATCCGTAAAATAAATGCGTTTCAGTTATATATTTCTTTCAACGACTATACTTATTCTAGCTTTCTTAGCACCTGTGAGCAGGGGGTCGCAAGTGAATTTTTGTTGTTCCGTGAAGAGCCAAAACAACAGGATCCTAAGAATTTCCACAAACCGGATGGAGTGACATCCCGGCAGCAGCAGCTACTGTATGACTAGTCATTACTAGTCATGATCACATAAAGTGAGCGCCGCAGGCGATATTTTTTTAAGTTCGTTTTTTCCTGCCAAATTCAGCTATTACCATGCAGGTTCTAGCTTTTAGGGTTTCGAAAAATCCCGATCCCTAAAACTGGTTTAAAACCTAGCTAAATGACGCGCCTTTCCGGAAAATAGTGAATATTATGAAAAGCGCCGCAGGCAGAATTTTCGAGACATTTCTGATAAGAGCTTGTTTTTAGGATACAAATAAAAGTAAGGACTATCGATGAAATCATAGATCAGTCCTTTTGTCTGCGACCAGTTTTTCATTCGACCTTGTTCGTGGTAACTACCGAATCCTAGCAATAAAACCGAATAAGCTACTGAATTTTGCACCCCCCCCCCACCCCTTTCGCAACGCCCCTGCCTCTGAGCCATATCCTTTCCTTTGAAACTTCCTGTGGATCTTACTTTTGAGCAACTGTTGTTCACACTCACATTGTTTATTTAGTAGACTAACACCAACAAGAGTGCGATATCAAATATAGCACTTACAATGGTAGTGAGTGTGTACTGCAGCAAAGAATCATACTTGATCCGGACTAACAAATAGAACAATAAGGAGGACCTCACCAACCACCAAGTCGGCTACATTTGTTCACATCTAAAAAATCAGATTTTTCGTTCTAAGCTGTATTTTTTTTTCAATTCTCGGCGACACTTTTTTCACTTGTACGTTATTTTCAAAAAAATCTCGGCGACATTTCATGCATTCTCGGCAACATTACGCGAAATCTCGGCGACATTTCTAGCAATCTCGGGGACACTTTGTTCCATCTCGGGAACTAGATTTTTGGTTTCGAACGCATATCTGTATTTCTCGGCGACACGCTTTTCAGTGAAAATCTCGGCTACAAAGTTTTCATTCTCGGCAACAAACATTGCAGTCTCGGATACACACACAAAATCTCGGCGACAAAAACAGCATTCTCGGCTACATTTCATGGATTCTCGGCGACATTTCAAGTATTCTCGGCAACATTTTTACCAATTTTGACCCAAAATGCATGCCATAAGAGGGGTCCTTAAAAACCCAATCCTCTCTGTATTTATACCTACTAAACCACATGTTCCGTCTCCGAAAATATCATACAAACGGATATACCTGCACATTTCTTCACTTAAAAAATAAAATAAAAATATTCCTTCAGCCCAGACTGACTGTCGATCATGGTTAACTGCGCTAAACGGATATCGATTTAGCCAGTCCACTATATTTCGTTCACATTTCTTTTTGCACTTGTCTAACCCCTTTGCTGGTCCCATTTATGTAGTTGACGACGCCGGGATTCTTGCTTCTTACATCCCTTCGTTGCGTACGACGGATCATCAATGAATCATATAAGCAATGTCATAATGTTAAATTTCAGTTCAAGTTTAAATTTTTTTTAGTTTAAATTTCATTTAAGAGTTTAAATTTTAGCTCTTATAAATTCATTCTTATGAATACTTTCAGTGTCTTCTTTATTTGTATGTATGTTCTTGCTCGAAACATGTTGCTATAGCATGCCTTTCTTTCTTACTAAACCTAATGCAATCACTCGGGGAGCGAACCATCCCTTTCTCTTCTTTCCTGCAAAGATGTCAGGCAAGTTCCTCACCTCTTTCTTTCTACCAAAGACTTTCAGACGTTCTTCAACTGCCGTCTAATCCGCGGTCTAGTCGCAACAATTGTTGCTTCAGCTTGCATAACTCATTACCTAAGATATTCTATTGTGTAAACCTTTTCGTTACGCCTATCTAGTCATTTACCCACGTCGAATCTGAAGCCACACGCCTTACCATATATCTTCACTATACAACAAAACCGGAAAATCCGCATCAAGAATTTTCGTGTCTGAGACGCGCTCAGGCCACCTGGCTCCATTTCAATTTTCTTTCTCCCCCCTAAACATATTTTTGTCGCAAAATTCGAACAATTCCGATAACACAAACAGTAATGTACATGATAGATTCCTTTTTAGCGACCTTCCTGAATATTTGAATGTAGAATTAATGGTTAAATATAAATATTCATAAGGCGGTCAATGCATGCCCTCAGGACAGGTCCGTGCTGAGAGTATAGCCGACGGTAGTTAGTGTTAATCTTGAAAGGACCTGTTTCTTTTTATGCGTTTTTTGTGAATTAGCAGAAAAGTTTGCAAGCAGAGAGGCGACGTTTCAGACGTTTTACCGAACTGCTGACTAGACTTTGAAAGTTTGTAGACCGAAGATTGGGAAGCACAGAATTATCGCGTGGCGAAAATTAGCAGAAGCCAAGTTCTAAGAAAAATATGCGCTTCCTATGCTCTACTTGTAAAACGTTTCAACCGACAAATCCTAGCTTCCCTTTATAACTCCGTTGCAATACTCCAATTTCTTTACCTAGCTCCCTTCTGGCAAATATTCTCAGCTAGTGAAAAAAACAAATTCCATTCCACTTTCTTCAGATTCTCCAAATACTTACTTCGGCTCCCCCCTTGGACAAGAAATACCAAAATGATGAAAATATAGAACATAAGAGACCCTGAGCTTGCTATCTCTAACCTGATTAGCAAATACAACTAAAAAGTCCCACCCGTGGAGCAAAATTATCAGAGTTTAAGTGTTAAGTTTAAGTTTAAGTATAGTATATTTATTAAGTATTAAGTATATTTAAGTATAGTCATTCAGAGAGTCTCAGTTTGTAATTGTCGATTTTGTGTGTGTTTCCTATGAAAGGGTTACGTTTTGCTTTTGTTTTGTTTTTCTTTTTGTTTTGTTTACTCAATCCTTTTTTCTGTTTGAAATGACGGGTGATAAATGAAAAAAAGTAAAAAATAATTGCAATAACTTGTTTTTATCCATCATACACTCCCAAAGAGAAAGACGGAGCATAACTACAAAAAGAAAAGAAAAACGCGTTATACGAAAAAATATGATACCATAAACCGAGAAACAAATTTCTAACCAATTAACCTAAAAATTATGAGTCGGGAAATCAGATGGATTGTTTGAACACAGTAAAAGCAATTTGAGGCTATTTCGATCGATTCTCGCGTCGAAGAACTAAATGAACTGTGAAATCGGATGCAATTATTCGGACGCGGTTAAAGCAGTTGTAAGGCTTTTTCGATGCATCCGGCAAGTCGAAATTCGCAAACCGACGAAGCGGGAATAAAAACACAAAGTGCTCCCGTTGAAGAACAAGACCAAAGGTGTCGATGGGATCCCAAAAATCTAATATTTGATTCAGACAATCAGGTCTTGTCTTCGCTAGATCCAGTCTTTGCCAGGCGAATCATCAGAGAAAACCAAGTTCGGATATACCTCTATAGGCCATATTTATTTTGACGATACTGACCGAGACCTCCTGCTTTACTTCTGCCAAGCTTTCCGGTTTCGCCCGAAAGTCCAGCAAAAAAAGAAAATTCAGAAACAAATCCAGCGTATCCCCTTCTTATCCCTATAAAGAACATCTAATCAACTTTGAATAAAAGTTTGACTTAAAAAAAAATTCCGGTTACAACCGGATTCCGGACTAATTATATGTCCGGGTAAAAAATGATTGTCATATACAGACTCGGCCTCTCTTCTTACCCTTTAATCTGTCATCTGATCGAAGTTTTGCTTTTAACAAATTTTACGGTTTTGGTCGGGTTCCGGACGAAGTAGTTGTCCGGCGAGAAAATGGTTTTCACCATCGTGTTCAGTATGTCTTTTTACCCCTCAATCGAACAGTTAATCAGCTTCAAATGAAACTTTTACTTTTAACCAACTTTGCGGTTTTCACCGGATTCCGGACTAACTACTTGTTCGGAGAGAAAATGGTTTTCACCAACGTGTTCCAGAATGTCTTCTTACCTCTATATCGATCACTTAATCAACTTCAAATAAATCTTTTACTTTTATCCATTTTTCCGGTTTTTGCCGGATTCCGGCTTGTCCGGCGAGAAAACGGTTTTCACTTTCGTGCTCAGCATGCCTTCTTACTCCATAATCGACTATCACATTAGCTGTTTAAAAATATTTTGTTTGTCCCTTAATTTGAACCCCCTCCCCCACCCTTAAGTGTAGAGCTACACAGTCCATCTACGAACTTGACCTTACCCTTGACTCAATGAATCCTCACACCAAGTTTCATCAAAATATCTCATTCCCACTGAGAGTTATCGTGCTTACAGACAGACGGACATTTTTGCGATGTCATAGGTATCCCTCCACTTACGTTTTGGGATCCCAAAAAACAGCAGACATCAAGTTCTATGAATTGTGAAATTCGGACGCGATTCGGGCGCGGTTAAATCAATTTTAAGGCTTTTCCACCGGTTCACCAACTCGTAATTCGCAAACCAACGAATCGAGAATAGAAGCACCTCGAAGCAGAAGTGATTTCAGTGAGTGGTGGAAATTTCGTATGCGATTACTCGGCCAAAGACGAGCAATTCCCATGCACCTTCAACTCATTCGGCAACCGAATTTCAGACTGGTGGCGATTTGCGAACTTGCTATATCCGGTATTTGAACGTCTATTATTTTGCTTCGCCATTTTATTTGTGGAGAAAGGGGTGGGGCTAGACACATGCGAGGGGCTAGCCACTCCCCGGCGCCTGCTGTACACTCGTTCCCGGCATCGATAAAACAATAATCGTAAATTAGGCAATTCACCTTTCAAATGCTTCTAAACATGCTTATTTTAATGTTCTAACATGTGACAACCGTGCCGGCAATCGCACTAAAATCGAGAGTGGGCAACCCCTCGGAAAGATGATACCAAAGCTGTTTCTTATACACGACTTACACTGTCAATTTATCTTAGTTCTTATTTGCTGATGTACCTACAAAAATGAGAAATTGAAACAGGGTAATGCAGTACAAACTGGGATGTCCTGATTGTAAACAAAACAAAAATAAGGACCTTGGAATTAAGGACCAACTTCTTATGAATTTCGTGCTTGTAACACAAGATAAAATAAAAATACATCTTCTTTGGACATAATTCTAACTAATGGTTATTTTACGAAATATTATATTTGAAAACCCGAAAAAAACCGCACAATGGATAACCAAATACGAGATTATATATTTTTTGTTGGGAGGGGGGTGAGTTAGTTCTGCTTGTCGGTATCCGGTGTCCCCATCCTCATCGGGGAAGTTTATAAATATGTACTTGAGCATTCAAACTTCGAACAAATGTTTAGTTAAGTGTGATGTGAAACATGTCATTAATCTTGTATGGCCTCTAGGCTGAATAAACATACATTATTATTAAACATACAGATATTATTTCTGCAAAAATTGCCCGAGGAGCTGGAATGCTGCGTAGACTGAAGCATTATTTGCCAAAGAGGAATCTACTAATGATTTATCACGCAATTGTTTATCCATATATTTCATATGGCTGTCTGATCTGGAGCGGCAATTTTTACAGTAATTTCGAAAGAGTCCAGATTCTTCAGAACAAGGCTGTGAGGATAATAGGCAAGTATGTCAAGGATGTGAATGATACAAGTGCTTGTTTTAAGTCTTTAAATATGCTCATCGTAGGACAACTACGGGATTATCAAGCGGGAGTTTTCGTTTTCCAGTGCGTGCATAATCTAGTCCCAAGTGTTTTTCGGGATACTTACCGTGCAAACAGTGATATTCATGAATATGATTCGAGGAATAGTGATAACTTGGTGATTGAGCTTAAGTTTAGCACAAGATCAGGATTTCGATTGCTGTTTCTTGGAACTACAGTCTGGAATTCTCTACTAGCGAGCATCAGGGCGGTTGAGCATCTTTTAGAGTTTAAGAGAAAATTAAAAGAATATTTAATAAAAGATGGTTGAGAAATTTATTTATTTGTTAGGGGGTAGGGGGTGGTAGGTAGGTAGGGAGGTCTGGTTGGTTGGGAGGAAGGGTTGGTTGGGGGTGGTAGGGGAGGAATTGGTGGATGGGTGGTCGGTATGGTAGGGAGGGAGTAGGGTTGTTGGGAGGTATATGTTTGTTTTGGAGGTGATAATGGAGTTTGTTCTGTTTGTTCTGTTTTTTTTTTTCGTGGTCTGTTCTTTTCTTTTTTTTATTAGTTATTTATTATGTTGTTTGTTGGTGTGTTTAGAAATGCTTAAATTTTACTACTGCACGCCAGCAAAAACGTAGGTTTTTCCATTAGTGCAGTAGATGTAAATAGTAAAGAGTTAAATTGTGTGTATTAATAAAATAAGTATCAAGTAAAAAAAAACAAAAAAAAACTACAGAACAACCAGTCGATTCTACTTCCTTTTTTAGCATTCCGATTGCGAAACACTGTCAGAAGTTTGATAACATCTAACACAGGTTTGCGCATCCGTGTGTTAACGCTATGGCTATGGGAGTCTGTCTGTTATTACCCTTTTAAACGTTCTCTTTTCACGAAACACAGTACTTAAAACGGTCATAACATAACTTTTATTTCCAACCATAAAACTTAAAAGGCTCATAACAGATATGGTCTCATAACGTTTAAGAGTAGGATGCGCAAACATATGTCATGTGTTATCCAACTTCTGAGAGTGTAAAGATCATTTCTGAATGGAAGACATATTTCACGCAATCTTTTCATGATTATGAAACACAGACATGTGGGTAAGATGGACGTAACAGAAGTTTTTCTCGAAGCATAATACTTAAAAGGCTCATAGCCAGGCCCGTGTCCAGGAATTTATTTCGGGGGGGGGGGGGTATTGCGTTTCTGGGGGGGGGGGGTGCCTGCTTGTCGGACAAAAAAGCACAAAAAACACATAGATCAGAGGGAAAAGCCTTAAATCGTTATTTTTGTATGTTTCGGGGGGGTCAACCCTCTACCCCCCCCCCCCCTGGATACGGCCTTGCTCATAGCAGATATATTCTCATTACGTCTAGCACAAGGATCAGAAATATGTGTTACCTGCGAGTGTGTAGACCATTTCTGACTGGATGACATACTTCACTCGACCTTTCCGGATCGTGAAACGCCGACAAGTGGGTAAGATTAAGCTCCGCTCACTATTTAATCGCTGACTTGTTTCCCCTGATCATTGGCCGTAACATTTCTTAGTTATTGCCTCGCGAGGACCCTGAGAAAGGTATTCCAGGGTCGTGACCCCGACGTCCGCGACTTCTAAGTGATAAATTTTCGCGTTAAAGTATCAATTACGTAAAGTACAGTACACGCTTAACCTCCTGCCCCAGAGCAGAATAAGTGATGTCTGAAACTACCTCCTATACTAGGTAATCCTGCATGTGCCTTTCCAATAGATTATATGGATGTGTAGCGCGAATATTGGTAATTATAGTGCGGATAGCATAGCGGTTTAGTTAGTGAATGTCGCACGCGATTTGTCAAGCGGTAATAGCAGCCGTGTCTTAGGACTAATTATAATAATTAACTAATGGGCATCCTCCCTCTTCATGTTGCTTAAAATCTCATTGGAATCTTTGAAAACATGTGCGCAGTGGTTGGCGCAGAAGCGCCTGTTTCATGACGCAGTGCCAACAATACTGGCGTTGTCGTGGTTGGCAACGTGTCATCGTTGTGCGTAAGGGACTGCTGATCAGACTTCCTCTTTCGGTTTCAAACTGCTGTTGATCAGGCTTCCCCGTTCGATTTCAAACTGCTTTGTTCTTTTCATCATATGACGTATAGGGGTGAACACACATGCTGAATCCATACCTGAACCTGATTTTCTCAGATAACTTGACATTGGCATTAATCTGTTTCTATTTTAATAGTAAAAATGTTCAAGGAGTCTGGCTAAGACCGGATATCTACAAGACGCAATTGTCTGGGTCAAATATAAAATTTTTGGGATCCCATCGAAACCTTTGGTCTTGTTCATACACGTCTTGCTGTGCAGAGCATGAATGGTGCATGAAATCTTGTCTTGTTTTCAAAGTTGGCCGTAACAGAGGGTGGGTTTCCATGAAGCAAAAGCTGAACTTCGGGGAACTGGTCCAGGTTTGGATAGTGATGTCCGGCGCTCCAAGTGGTTTAATTTCTGTTAATCCCCCCTGTCTCATATTCAGCACTAGATGGAGGAAAAAGTCGGACCAATAAGGTAGTGGGTAACTTTCACTTTCTACTACTGAGAAATATGCAAAGCCTCCATTACCTGTGAAGCAGATTTTCTACTCATCAACCTGTAGACAGGCGCGGTTCGAAGGGCTTGGGCATGGGGGGGGGGTACGAATTCAAAGTATACGACTGGCTAAAAACAAAAGACCACAGGCTCAAGAAATATTAATTTTGGAAGTTTTAAAACTTTACGGAAAATGACATTGCAGTAATAAAATAATAATCAAATAAGTAACAGGAATTAGACGCTGCTGTTCATATCAAATTGGACAGATGACAAGCTCGGTACCAAATTGAAAATATCTACTCAAAACAAACTAAACTGAGCACGCAGGCGACATTTTTTCAACCCGAGCAAAATTCAGCTACTCCTATACAACTTCTACCTTTTAATGTAGCTGAGACCCCAAATCTCAAGCTTAAAATCGCAAATAAATGACGCACACTTCAACTAAATAAAAATAGAGTAGGACTACGAAAGACCGCAGGCAATTTTTTTTAATCGGCCTTCATTCGCCAATATGCGACTACTTCCCACATAAAATTTTGATTTTAACGAGGCTCAGATCCAAGCAACAGCTCTTACCGTATGTACCCAAGACAAATTTAAACTCACCTAAACTACTGGACATTCAACCAGATAGCGAGTAGGCTACTTTGAAAGACGGCGCAGGTAACAAGACCAAAGGTTTCGACGGGATCCCAAAAATTCAATATCTGATCCAGACAACTGGGTCTTGTCTTAGCCAGATCCAGCCATCGCCAGACTCCTTGAACATTTTTACAATTAAAATTCAGAAACAGATTAAGGCCAAATAGCTAGTCATCTGAGAAAACCAAGTTCAGGTATGGATTCATCATGTGTGTTTACCCCTATAAGTCATATCTGTTTTGACGAAAACTTCCTGCCACTTCTGCCAATTTCCTGGTTTCGGCCGAACTCCAGAACTACTTGTCCGGCGAAAAAAGAAAGCTCAAAAACGAACTCAGGGTATCTTCCTTCTCCAATGATGAACATCTAATCAACTTCAAATACAAATTTAACTTATAACAAATTTTCCAACTCCAGCCGGATTCCGGTCGAACTAAATTTCCGGGTAAAATATGATTGTCAAACACGGATTCAGCATCTCTTCTCACCCTTAAATCGGTTATCTAATCAACTAGAAATAAAGCTTAAGCTTCTAACAATTTTGGCCGGATTCGGGGGGAACTACATGACCAGGTAGAAATTTTTTTCACAAAAGTGTTCAGCATGTCTTCTTGCCCTAAATCGAACATCCAATCAACTCCAAATAAAACTTTTAATTTTAACAAACTTTCCGGTTTGGGCCGGGTTCCGGGCGAACTACTTGTCCGTCGAGAAAATGGTTTTCACCATCGTCCTCAGCATGTCTTCCTACCCCTAAATTGAACATTTAATCAACTTCAAATAAAACTTTTACTTTTAACAAACTTTCCGGTTTTGGCCGGATTCCGGGCGAACTACTTGTCCGATGACAAAATGGTTTTCACCATCGTGTTCAGCATGTTTTGTTACCCCATAATCGACTATCAAATTAGCTGTTTCAAAATATTTTGTTTGCCCCTGAATTTGAACCCCCTCCCCCACACCTAAATGTAGGGCTACAAAGCCCATCTACGAACTTGACAGGTCCGACAACCCAACGAATCCTCACACTAAGTCTCATCAAAATATCTCATTCCCTTCGAGAGTTATCGTGCTTACAGACGGACAGACGGACAACTTTTGCGATGTCATAGGTATCCCCACTTACGTTTTGGGATCCCAAAAAGCCTTCAGTATCACATATATGTCCGTGTCCCGATAACTTCCAAATGGAGTATGATATTTTCCTGGAAGTTGGTACGTGGAAGTGCTTCACTTCGAATTTGGACTACAAAAACGTAGTGCAATCACCAGGCCCTTCATACAGTGCTTTCAAAGTCCGTTAATGCGCAAACCTTGCTCCGCAAGCTATTTAAAACAAGACCAAAGGTTTCGATGGAATCCCAAAAATTCAATATATGATCCAGACAACTGGGTCTTGTCTTAGCCAGATCCAGTCATCGCCAGACTCCTTGAACATTTTTACAATTAAAATTCAGAAACAGATTAAGGCCCAATAGCTAATCACCTGAGAAAACCGAGTTCAGATATGAATTCAGCATGTGTGTTTACCCCTATAAGTTATATCTGTTTTGACGAAAACTTCCTGCCACTTCTGCCAATTTCCCGGTTTCGGCCGAACTCCAGAACTACTTGTCCGGCGAAAAAAGAAAGCTCAAAGACGAAATCAGGGTATCTTCTTTCCCCAGTAATGAATATCTAATCAACTTCAAATAAAAATTTAGCTTATAACGAATTTTCCGATTCCAGCCGGATTCCGGTCGAACTATATGTCCGGGTAAAATATGATTGTCCTACAGGGACGCGGCATCTCTTCTTACCCCTAAATCGCGTACCTAATCAACTAGAAATAAAACTTTAACTTCCAAAACATTTCCGGTTTTGGCCGAATTCCGGGTGAACTACATGTCCGGGTAGAAAATTGTTTTCACATAAGTGTTCAGCATGTCTTCTTGCCCTAAATCGAACATCTAATCAACTCCAAATAAAACTTTTAATTTTGACAAGCTTTCCGGTTTGGGCCGGATTCCGGTCGAAGTACTTGTCCGTCGAGAAAATAGTTTTCACCATCGTCTTCAGCATGTCTTCCTACCCCTAAATCGAACATCTAATCAACTTCAAAGAAAACTTTTACTTTCAATAAACTTTCCGGTTTTGGCCAGATTCCGGGCGAACTACTTGTCTGATGACAAAATGGTTTACATTTATTCAACTTCAAAGAAAACTTTTACTTTTAACAAACTTTCCGGTTTTGGCCGGATTCCGGGCGAACTACTTGTCCGATGACAAAATAGTTTTCACCATCGTGTTCAGTATGTCTTCTTACCCCATAATCGACTATCACATTAGCTGTTTCAAAATATTTTGTTTGCCCCTTAATTTGAACCCCCTCCCCCACCCCTAAATGTAGGGCTACAAAGCCCATCTACGAACTTGACTGGTCCGACGACCCAACGAATCCTCACACCAAGTTTCATCCAAATATCTCATTCCCTTCGAGAGTTATCGTGCTTACAGACGGACGGACGGACGGACGGACAGACGACAACTTTTGCGATGTCATAGGTATCCCTCCACTTACGTTTTGGGATCCCAAAAAAAACAAAAAACTTGCTTTTTAAGATAAAGGAGGTTTTTGCAAAAAAACAGATGTTGAAAGGTTGCGCCGCAGGCGGAATGTTAGAAAATCAGCCTGTTTTCTAACATATGACTGTCAGTCTGACAGGCTCAAAACACGATATTTCCTAACGTAATGAGTTATAGAAAATCTCTATACAACCATACGACCAGAAATAGGTCAAAATTCACCTCACCTCAAAACTTACGACTGTCTCTAATATACGACTATATACGAATATACGACTAATATACGATTTTCAGGGAAAATTCACGGTTGATGTCATTCTGGCAAGTTAAGACATACGACTGTGATTCTGACAAAGTGCGATCACAAAACTGTGAATCTGGCAAGCCTATAAAACATACTCCTAAAATCTCTATGTAACAATAAGACCAGAAACAGGTCATTTGAAGGCGAATTCAGGATTA
The DNA here is from genome assembly GCA_023053575.1 of Branchinecta lynchi. Lineage (NCBI taxonomy): Eukaryota > Metazoa > Arthropoda > Branchiopoda > Anostraca > Branchinectidae > Branchinecta > Branchinecta lynchi. Next base: position 13,706,474 of record JAKZAP010000002.1, read on the forward strand.
GCTAACTGCTTTGTCTGCCTTTATCTGGCAAGCTCAAAACTTACGACTGTCTCTAATTTACGACTAGAAAATCCCTTCGTAAAGTACGACAAGAAACGTGTCTTTTCAGGGAAAATTCGAGGTTAATGTCATTCTGGTACGCTCAAGCATACGACTATCATTCTGGAAAACTCAACACAACTCTTAATCTGAAAACATAAGGCTAGAAATTTCCGTGTAGCCATTCGACTAAAAAATGGGATTTATGGGTGAAATTCACGTTTGATATCTGCCTGTATGTCATTTTGAAGAGCTCAAAACATACGGCTGTCATACAGACAAGCTGAAAACATACGACTGAGAGTAGATTCTCTGGAGCATGTGGGGGAGGGGGGGTCACCCCCCCCCCTTCGAACCGCGCCTGCCTGTAGATTTGTTTTACTATGTCTGTGACAACAGCTGATGGAGAGGAATAGGAGGAATTAACAGAAACTAGTCCGCTTAGAAGCGCTGAACTGGAATAGGGCGAATTCCAACTTTACGTCTGCGACACCAGTCATCCAGTTTGAATCGGAAATGTACCATTTTTTAATTTGTCATATTCTAATTCGTGATTTTGAATACCAAATTATTTCCCTTAAACCAGAGGTTAATCCTCTCCTACGTGTTGACATAAGGCGGTGGTAATAGCTAACAGCGGACAGTGAGGTATGATACCCCTAGGCCAAGTCTCGTGCCGTTCGGCGGGGGTTACATGCACCTGCTATACCTTTGGTCGATTATAATTTTCGGACAATACGAAGTGCCCAGAGGTTCTATGCCTAGTGCGTGCGGCTATTCAGCTAAATACCATACGGGGATTGCTCACTCCAACTTGAGCTGTAATGTCGCAGTTTGAAATTTTTCACGGACTACCATTTAGTTGATGAAGATGGTGGAAAGCAAGTTCTCTTCAACGGAAACATTGGCAACCTGAGTTGTAACGAGCTTTAAATTCTTCCTGCAGGAAAAGAGTGACTGTCCTGACCTAAAACGACGATGTGTCATCTCCTTCCTTTTTTCGCAAGGAATATTATTTTTGGAGGCCAATACAGCGCTGTTGACGAATATTTGTTCTTTTCTTCGAGTCCTTTCTTTACAATGTTTTCTAGAGAAAACGCAGGCATCAAGTCCCTTAGTGGAGTTGAACGGCGACCTCGATGCAGAGATTGGCGAATCCGACCATGAAAGGAATCGAATCTAAATCCAGGGCTGGTCGGAGTTCGATTCCGAATCGGTATCCACCATTCCATGCTGAGATCCGGAATCTAATCCTACCTTAACAAAATCAAATCATGTACATAGGTTACAATTTAAAACTCATGAGGTGACAAAAAGCACTGAGGCCTAAGGCAAATGAGACGTTAATAGTTGCGTTTTTGCAGATGTCATGGTATCTGTTACCGCGGTAACTCGATCTGCAATTAGTTGGTTTTGCAGTGGTATCTGGTATACGGTTGCTTTGCAAAACGATCCGAAATTGAACTTTCCGAAATATCCCAAAAGAAAAACTGAAATTCAGTCACATCACTAAGTGCCAAACTTCTTTCCAACCAATTTGACAAAAATTGATGAAAGTGAGATGACTTTTTCAGATACCAAGATCAGTTACCAAACGGTCGGACCGTGGTATCTGAATATCAGATACCGCGATAACTTCCCAGATACCCCAATAACTGCAAACGCTTTTGACCGTGGTATCAGATCCCACGATAACTGCAAAAACGACTTTAGACCGTGGTATAGATACCATAGTATCTGCAAAAACGTAACTAATGTAAACGATGTGAACCATATTTCTAGGTTTCCATGTGTAACTGTTCTAGAATGGGCTTCGTCTCAGCAACCAGGAATGAACGTGGGGTTAGTAAAGCACAATACCTTAAGACTGTGTGTAAAAATTGGGAAAAGATTAGAAACTGGAGCGGATTCGTCAGATTCAGGGTTTGGAATCCGAGTCGGAATCCGAATCCAGCCTGAAAAGCAGAAGATTCGAATCCGGCCAAAAGGACGAATCCTGGGTTCACTCATCTCTGCCTCGACGATGGCCAGACTGGGGACGCCTTACGATTTTTTTCTTGTCGGTTTCCTGTCTTTTGTTACAACCATTTCTACAGAAAACCTAACCATCAAGTCCCAGGGCACATGTGAACGGTGATCTTGTCTCCTTAGTAACCTTTGAGCTCTTCTTGACTTTTTGGGATCCCAAAACATAAGTGACTTCTTAGAAATTGTTCGTCCGTCTGTCGGTCTTGAGGGTTTGAGATCAAACTTGGTATGAAGATTCTTTGGGTCAATTACAGGTCAAGTTCGTAGATATGCTCTCTATATTTAGGGGAAGGTGGGGGGGGGGAAGGGGTTTCAAATGAACGGCGAAAAAAATATTTCATTAAAAGCTAACGAGAGATTTTGGGGTAAGGAAACATGCTGAATCCGAATATGAAATTCATCTTTTCGCCGGACACGTAGTTCACCCGGAATCTAGCCAAAACCGGAAAATTTTTTAAATGTAAAAGTTTAATCTAAAGTCGAGTAGAGATTCGACGTAGGAATGAGACATGCTGAATTCAATTTTGAGATTTATTTTCTTTTCGGACAAGTAGTTCGTCCGGAATCCGGAAAGGGAGTTTTAAAACCCATAAAGATAGTCGATATAGGGTGAGGAGACATGCTGAATCCAGATCTGAGACTAATTTCCTCGTCAGGAAAGAAGTTTACCTGGAATCCGGCCAAAAATTTGGTAAAACGAAGACTACATGTCTGAACTTTATTTTCCCGTCAGACATGTAGGTCTGCCGACAAACATTCGGAAATTTGGATGGAGAGGTTCTGGGTTCGCCTTTCCGTGTCACATCTCTTTTGCTCTGCATGCACTTTGCTCGGAATACAGCTAAAACGAGGAATTTTGTCAAAGTAAAGGGCTTTTCTGAAGTCAATTAGAGGTGAGATTTAGGGTAAACATGCATGCTGAACCCATATCTACACTTGTTTTTCTCATCTGATTAGTTGTTTTGCCGCTGTTGTCAAAAGGCTGTACAAAAATCCCAAGACTACCATTTTTATACACTTTCGAGCGGTTGATTACTGATAAATAGTAACTGTTTTGCGAAGATCGGAAATCTACGAGACCAAATTGTCTGGATCAAGTAGTCCAGTAAATATTCAATTTTTGGGATTCCATCAAGACCTTTGGTCTTGTTGAAGGAGGTAGAGGGAGTGGACAGAAGGAGACGCGATAGTGGAGAGCGGTGGTGACCGAGGCGGGTTGATCGACGATGTCATGAAGGCTTCGAGGGAGGTAGAAGGAGATGGCCGTATGATGAAGGCTACATCGATGATTGTATAGATTTGAGGGAAAGGGTGAACGTTATAGTGGCGGAAGGAGCAACGAGATGGTGAACGAGGACGGCGGTTTGAAAGACCGCGTCATGAAGTCTTCGAGGGATACGACCATGTTGTGGAGGATACCTGGATAATATAGGAATTTAAAGGGAAGTATGGATGCGGCTGTGGAGAGGACAAGCACCGATATGCTGAACGAAGACGGTGGGAATTTTATTTTCAAACACCTTTCTAGTGACAGCTCTGTACCGGCTCTGCAAAAGGGGATGTCGGAGATAAAAGAAGTGGAAATATTGATAGTAGCCTAGATTTAGGGGAAAGGATGAACGCATTAGTTGAGATGAAGCAGTATCGGGCTGATAGTCGATGATGACGGGACGGAAGCAATAGCAGTCCTGGCGATCGAGAGTGTCCAACCCACAGAGTGCGTGCAGCTATGCAAGCAGGTAACCTAAGCGGCCGTTTGCGTGAGATGTTTTTCTGTCGACTGGAGGCTTGTGGAGTTTCGCGGCTCAATAGAGTTAAATCTTGGGTAGTCCGTCCGAAAAGAAAAGTTTTTTTCGAATTAGGAAAATGAGGCAGTAGCCTATTAGGGGATATTTCAGGTCGAGACTACAATGGGCATTGTGACATGGTCCGTAGATAAGACAAGCGACAACTTTCTAGCAGTTGACGTTACTTCAGAAAGCGTTGCTCGCTCGTTTCGGTTCTTTTTTTGGTATCCCAACACGTAAGTGGAGGGATACCTATGACATCGCAAAAAGTTGTCCGTCTGTCAGCACGATAACTCTCGAAGGGAATGAGATATTTTGATGAAACTTGGTGTGAGGATTCTTTGGATCAAGGGAAAGGTCGAGTTCGTATACGGGCTCTGTGGGCCTAGATTTAGGGGTGGGAGAGGGGGTTCAAATTAAGGAGCAAAGAAAAGATTTTTGAACAGCTCATGAAATAGTTGATTAAGTGATAAGAAGACATGCTGAACACGACCATGAAAACCATTTTCTCGCCGGACAAACCGAAAAGTTTGTTAAAAGTAAAAGTCTTATTTGCAGTTGATTAGATGTTCGATTTGTGGGTAAGAAGACATGCTGATCACTTACATGAAAATCTTTTTCTACCCGGACACGTAGTTCGTCCGGAATGCGGCCCAAACCGGAAAATTTGTTAAAAGCATAAGTTTTATTTGAAGTTGATTAGATGTCCGATTTAGGGGCAAGAAAAGATGCCGAATCCGTAGATAGAGGATATGACAAATCATTTTTTACCCGGACATATAGTACGCCCGGAATCCGGCTTTTGTGCCTTATTTTATTTTTGCCGGACAAGCAGTTCGCCAGGAATTCGGCCGAAACATGGGATTTTGGTTTTCTGCTTTTTCAGATGATTAGCGATTTAGACTTAATCTGTTTCTACATTTGAATAGGAAAAATGTTCAAGGAGTCTAGCGAAATTGGATGTGGCGAAGACAAGACCCAATTCTGTGTATCAAATATTAAATTTTTGGGATCCCATCGAAACCTTTGGACTTGTTTGTGAATCTTTTCACAAGTCTTGTCGATTGTCGAAGTAGCCAATAGGTTGGTTGTGCCTGACTTCAGTACCAAGCTTCTAAATGGATGACGAGGGATGAGCACAGACGCAACATGAAGGGACGGAATAGCTGAGGATTTTGAGATATCAGTCAAGAAAGAGGGGAGATTTTCAATATTCCATAGTGGTGATGCCCTCAGACAACTAAGGAAGTATCAGCCTCTCTTTCCCGACTAATTCCTCTGTAGGACTGGCACTGTGGTACATTTGCGTGTACTACATATTGGGGTATGTGAGGTTTTGTCTCGGCAACAGCTGTCATTTCCTTGGCCGTCTGTTTTCAGTCGTGAGTCAATTTGATTCTCCTAAGCGATTTGATTCTTATCTTTACATGGCCGGAAATCTCATATCGTGGTTTGTTGTGTGGATACCTACCGAGTACAAAAGTATTTCTCAATTTACAGATACGGTCAAGATTGGCCTCATAGTCTAGGAGTAAATTCCTTCCACCTAGTCCGATCCTTGACCAGAAGGTGGGCTTCCCTATGGAGAAAGACCAAAAGTGAGACGGTCTGTGAACGGGGTTCAAAGTTTCTCACGACCCAGGTTGGTTTTCAAATATGGGCAGGTTTGTTTCTGTTCCGAAAAAACAAGTGTCGGACCAAACGGGATTCTCCCAGAATGAAATTCCATCATTCATGAGAAAGAAAGGTGTATATTCCTTCAATCCAAGCAGACTCAAGTATGTCTGTGCTTAACAAGGACCTCGATTGAATTTGATTATAGTGACATTTCAGCACCATTACAGAATGTTAATTTTTTTTTTTATTTATCGCGGTAAAAGTCCATTATATAACATACTCCTTGAGCCCAAACTGACTGGGAAGCATGTTCAAACAATGCGTACAACGGACACGTCAGCTACGATGCTTTGGCAGCGACATTTCGGCCCTTCCTCATCAGGCTGTCGAGCATCAGTGACAACGAGGGACCGAAATATCGCTGCCAAAGTATCGTAGCTGACGTATCCGTTTTATACATTGTTTGAATACACTGGATAACATTCCGTCTTTACGTTATCTAGATATTTCTACCCTTATTGACAAGGGTCATCTTCAGGCTCAAGCTACAAAAAGAATCTGATAAAACAAATGAAGATTCTAGCAGTTACAAATAACTCACCAAAATCAATTACTTGTGGTTGCTAGAATTTTTATTTATTATATGAGAGGTTCCTTTTTTCTAGTCCGAGTCTGAAGAAGACTTTAGCCAAGAAGGGCCGAAACGTCACTAGACTAAAAGAAAGTTTCCGTTGACCGTAGCTAAGTAGAGATGACGGTTACACAGAAGGAAATGGTAGAAGTGAACATTCCGCTATCGCTGTGCTCGCGTCTTTTGGAGGAGCGACATTCAAATATGCCACATAAAATTTACTGTAAAATTTTATTTCTGTCCGAAATGAAAACCTGGGTAGTGAGAGCCAGTCTTTAATCGGGCAAGTCAACTGGAAATGTTGGGCATAGGCACGAGGATGGCTGGGATAGAAGTTTGAATCTTGTCTTTCGAGACTTAACGTTTATTCTTACGCAAATCAGACAATCATCAACAAAAAAAATATATACAGCCAAATAATTACTAAATCTTCCAAATATACTAAATGAGGACCTCTTAGTAAATACTCTAACGTGGTCCATACCAGTCAACCCTGCGCAAAACAAATACTGGAAAATGTCTTTGGAAATTTGCATTTGCCACTCATCTGAGGTAGACTTCCTCTCTTTTCCAGATTTTGATTTTTACTAAATTTAAAATGCTCGGGACTAGTACAGTAGAACAATACTAAATTGGCACAAACTACATACGTATGGCACCATCGAAGTTTCTCACAGGTCACGTGGCGTCGCAAAGGTCTTGCCCCCGCGAAGTTCCTTGATCACGTGTCAGGATCACATATTCTCACAAATTCTTACCACGTGTCAACTAGTCATCCAGTCACGTGTGTGTGTGGGGGGGGGGGGTAGAGCAGTACGACGACCATGGTGATGTTGGCACAGAGGGAAATAAGAAGCTCGCAGGACGGATGATTCGTAACGATCGGAGAAGATGAAAAACGGCCTGAAAAAGTGTAATGTTTAGCACTCGAATATGGATCAAGCCCTGTTCACACTGTCTGGATGCTTTTCATACACGATCGGAATTCCTGACCACAGTTTCTCACTTTTACCATTTTCATACAGGAGAGTCAAAACACTTTTCAACATTTCAGCATGGAAAACTAATAATGAAAGCGATTAAATTTGGTAGTGACGAAGGATTGGTCAGATTTGGAGTTTGTTTCTTTACAAGGATCATCTTCAGGTACCAGGTATAACTCGCAATTACCTCGGGCCGATGGAAAATAATACATAAGACTTCCAGTTTCCATACAGTAGAAGTAGGGGAGCTCGGGGTTGACCCGGACACTAATTTTCCTTTCCTTGCTAGGCCGTAATTTTTTTTTCGTCAAACGTGTAGAATGTCTTGGGAAATAGCTGGTAATTTTTTCAGGTTTTTTTTCTACATCGTGTTTTTTAGTATGTACTTTTTTCTGTTTTTCAGTTTGTCTGAACCAACCCCGTACCTATGGCGTTGATTCGGACAGGCCCCGGGTTGGTTCGGACATTATTTTAATGTACTATTTTTTAATTGACTTTATTGAACATGTTAAAAACTATAAATGATAAAATATGGCACCTTAAAAGTACATACAAAACTAAAGAATACACATGTTTCAATAGCCGAGGTTGCATTAAAATTAAAATCCTTCATCTGCACTTTCAGTTACCCTAGCAATTCCAGGGGCTGGTAACTTCAGACTTATGTCAGTAAAGATTCTACAGAAATATGATTTTAGTCCTACTCTTGCGCAGAAAGAATATATTCAAGCCCCTCAATGGGTTTTCTTTCAACGAACCCTCCCTTCTTATTCGACTCACCCCGATAAGAAACACATTGGTTTGCCTTTCCCCAACGGAACTTCACAAGGACGAATTCGCGTTGTTTTAACTCCTTGAAAATATCGTAAATATTAAATTTATTAGGTACATACTTTTTTAATTTTTACTTTATTGTAGACAATTCTACTAACTATTAACTAAGTTTCTTTGGTTGTGGCCTACCCTTTTTAGCGTTAATTTTCCCGAGTTTGATGATTAATTCTGTTCACAAACAACACGATAAGCATTCTGATAATATCTTTTGTACGCCTTCCAGTTACCACTAGCATTCACGGTACACTTCTTTAACCTACCATGAGCTAAAAACTTTTACCTCAAGAAAACCAATTTTTTCAACTTCTTGTCAAAACCAGAAATTCAATTACCGCGAAACTTTGGTACAAAGCTAGTTCACTAGAAGGCAGGTGTTATATATTTTTTTCAGATTTTAGCGACAACTTTTAATATTTGTTTCGTGGGTGTCCAGACCAACCCCGAGCTCCCCTATGTTTCTTTGAACATTAGTTAACTTTGAACAGTGTAGTTTGGAACTAAATGCTAAACCGAGGACACAAAACAACCATTCGGGTGTTCTTCTGTGCCCTTAATTGGCTGTTTTCCCGACTTTTAATTGGCTTTAGTCACAGCAAGTGCATGAAAATGGAACCGTTCATAGTTAACTAACGTTCAAAGATGCATAACTCCACTGTACTGCGAAAATGCAGGTTTTCCTTGCAAAGTGAGGCTAGGGTTCCGATAAATCTGTTATACAATAATGATAGACACGACCAGGTTTGTATCCTATATACAGTTTATTTACAGACAGCAGATATATGAACTGGACAGGTGAACTGACACCAAACGATTGATACAACTGCACTAATTACAGCTGAACTGATACTGAATGATTGATGCTGAAATACATTACAGTTTGAGTTTAAATACGTTCCAGTATTAATCAATGAAGTCCCATGAGCTTTGGGCTTAACCTTTACAGAGAATAGGTAATCAAATACTAATTACTGTTACTCAAATAACAAACTAGGTCGCAGCATTAATTGCTAATATTGCAAAGATATCCATGAAAATAACATATTTATTTATATATAAGAAATAATTCAAGAGAATACGTGTTCAATAAAGTACAGTGCGTTAGAACCATGAATTAAAAAAAGAAGAAAAAACTACTTTGGGAGGTCGAGCCTGATAATGCAGAGTAGCTTACTTTAGATCTTCATGAGCCTCCATTTGGAAGGTCTATCTTTTCGCGCGAACCCAAACACTTGTAAGGGTCGTAACAGCTTAAGAGCTGAGCCCAATAGGTGATAGGTGACCCTAACTCGTCTTTTTTAGGCAAACTGGGTTAAGAGCACCATCTGGTACACAATTTTGCGCTTTATAATATTCGCCAGTCGACAAACTAACTAGCTTTCGACATTCTAACTTCCCAAACTGAAATGCGATTATCCCGAAACTACTAAAAAGTGAACTACCATATTTGTGCGCTCTAGCTAGCCCTTCAGTTGTATCCTCTGCATGACATTTAAAGCAAACATGCACGACCGTGCTTTAAATGTTACCATACTTCTGACAATGTATTTTCCTGAATTAAAAAGTCACGAACATGGACCTAATCATCGCAATTCAGTATGGACAAAAACGAGATCCATTTAAAATTTTATTTGCTTTTACAGTCTGTACTGGACGGTCTTGAGACGGTCTGACAACAAATTACCCTCGCCACAACCTTTGGGCTAAACAAGCCTCATATCTCTGATTTCCTATCATCAAGAAAATCTATACCGCCATGCCCATTACCCATCTGAATCGACTCTCGGCACTTAATGGATGTTTGAGGGGTCAAAGGCTATGAAAATAATATAAACGGTCGTTTCAAAATGAACTTTCTGTGCATTCCAGAAACACAACACCAAAGCTCAGATAGATATTACGCAGATGAAGCTACAAGGGACTTGTGAGGGTCTTGGGTTTAAATCCCGGCTGAGCAGCATTTTGTTCTTTCAGTTCACTAATTACACAGCTCAGAGTTTGGGAGGAGGGGACGAAGAGAGAACATTTAACTGAACACACTGAATTATTTGTCTTGTGTTGAGAGATTTTTTTTACAACTAAATTTAAAAACTGAAAGAAAGGAAAATTTATACGTGGAAGGCAAGAAGCCTCCCACAATAAATACACACAAGCCACAATCAAGATGGGTCGAAGCCACACTGCATTTCTATCTAGTACGGCGAAATCAATGAGGCAAAGAACGATGCGAAAGATGTAAGTCAGTGATTAGGGACAGTGTGTCTAAAAGATAAAATCGAATTCAAAATTAGGACCGATGCGATTCGAAGATTGGCATCCTACACCAGAATAATTGGGCCTTTGGCTTCACTGCCAACTTTGATTCATATGATAAAACTTTTAATGCAACCATGTCACGTCGCAAGTAGCTGATCAAGAATTTTGATTCACTCACACTTGGTTAGAAGACCGTTATTCTTCTTGTTGTGTCTTTTTTCTCGTCTGCACTTTTCATTTTTTACTGATGCAGCTAAAAGGGAAATAAATGCGTAATTACCAGCTTTACCAAAATTCAAGTTCAATTGCAAACAGAGAAAGCAAGCGAATGGCTTTGACAAATGCAATTAGCAATTTAGATATGCCTACTTTCAGAAGTCGGTTGTATCCGATCCCGTTTGCTTTCTTTAGATTTTTTTGTTTAGCTGCGATAACACAAGTCGATAAAAGATGAAAACGTGACAATATCAAGTTTTACATGGCCGAATACGAATCGAAAGGTTTGAATACCAATATTATATATTTCCAAGCGTTATGACTACGATGGGTCGAGGGCGTAGGGATCGAAACCCCAAAAGACGGCGTTAATTTCCTTCACATTTTCATACCTGATTTTCACTGGCATAAACTTACATCAATGTGTCAAGTTCGAACATCAGGCTAGTTTGGCAAGGGGGGGGGGGGGGTGCTCGCAGACGGCCTTCATACCAAAGTAGATTATGTGGGGGGGGGGGTATTGTTGTGATGCGTCAAAATAGTTTTGAAATTACAAGCCTCTCGTAAAGGTAAAAATAAAGAGAGTTGCAAAGAATCTGAAACAGAACCGAAAGTTACAAGGTTTTATGTTGGTACTTAAGCTACCACGCTTGAGTAACACTCGTCCCCCTAATTACTACTTCGCGGCTTCTAGTCCCCCTCAAAACCTTGATTTGTTTTACCCTCCAATACTCTAATCCATTTATCTGCTTTCTGCTTTTGTCCAGCCGAAAAACCGACGTCCCCTAATTTGTCAATTCTTTCGCATAACTAAGTGTGAAATGAGAGCATTAATTGATTAGCTTCCAGCGAAGAATGTACTGTCAGAAGCAGAAATTTGTTGACATATCAAACGCACACAGAAAGTTATCTAAATAAACACTGTCTATGTTGTCTTAGGCTTGTAAATAAGGATAGGGCATGCACTGGCAAAACAGGCTGTCAAGCTCTGCCATGAGTTATCGTTATGGGTAGATCGAACGGGTAAAGAAGGGCAGTTTTATTTTACGGGAAGTTTAGGGTTAAGATTGTGAAGTAGTGAACCAAAAAATAAATGCTCGTTGAGAGGGATTTGAACATGTAACCTTCGGCTTGATTAAACCGATGGATATCCCATCATCACATACATATCCACACGAAATAGTCTCGCAACTTCACAGCGTACTAATCAACTTCTTCAGCCTAAAAATGAGCCAGTTAAAAATAACACTCCCTTTGCAAAAATGGTTTCGCCAGTTTGGTATACAATACGGCAACGCTGGTCCGGAACTGAACTGACTGCTGGTCCAAGAATCTTTGTCGGCTTTCCCCTGACCTTGTAAGGATCTCCCACCGCTTGTTCGGAGGCAAATTTGCGCCCTTTCGAGAGACAAATCGTTTTCTTACCCCCTTAGAACGGTGTCACCCCGTAAATTCCATTCTAATGGACCGAGAAATCATTATTGCATGTGCTGGGCTTGATAGCCAAGGAAAAGGCCATAGATTACGCCATGGCTGACCCCAACTGACCAAATGAACGTGATTGCGGCAAATGACAACCAATTGACCGACGGGAATTGGGAATTTAGGGATTGTGTGAAGCAGTTATTCGATCCTGCGGTATGACACGCCTAATAATTGTAAAGACAACAGTAGAGCGACTTTGTGAAGAGTAAGAAACAATACGGTAATGTTGGAAGAAATATGCTCCTTGTCCATGGAACAAATAAGGACCATCTCGCTAAAGAATCAAAAAGACAGTAGAGCGACCCCATGAATAGTAAAAGAAATTTAAGCATCGTGGCTCATTGCAAATGGTGAAATAAAAATGTGAGAAAAATGAACTTTTGTCCTGTCCGGGCCGACGAATAAAATTGTGTTATTTTATGTTCTGTATTTGTTTTTATTTCTTTCTTTCATTTCCTTTACACTCGACTTTCTAAAATGGCGCGTGAAAAATAAATTTCTTACTCCTTGCTCCTTATCCATGGCAAAACTACGACTCATATCACAAAAGGATCAAATGAAGTGACTTAGGTAGTGGACTGATTACTGAATTACTTGATTTGATGGTAAAGCAAGGCTGAGGAATCATTTCATCAGCCATTCGATTTGCAAACAGAAATAACATAAAAAGCCAAAATAGTTCGGATAACTAGTACTAGAAGTGCCAGGTCAATGGCACAACATTTAATTTAATACTAATTTGGAGATGGGTCGTATTGTTGCCATTGAGAAAGAGCAAACTGGCAACTCGCAGGAAGTGCCGAAGGGTGTTCGGAAAAGGAAGTATATTTCCAAGTTTGATTAAAAAATAAGAGCTAACCAAAATGTAATTGGTCACCCTGGAATGGCGAATTTGAAGGTATTTTTTTTTGTAGTAAGTATAGTAATTGGAAACGATGCTCGATTTTAGTAGAGGTATCTGTCCCTATTATTTTTCACTGAAGATGGATTTCGCCGTCTTGGCCAAAAGATGTTTCTAAGATGCGGTTTATGCATCTGTAGAAAAAGAGAAAAACAAAACTGAAGAAAATAAATATAAACTACAGCCACTTTGCAGTACTGTTCGAAGGCCAGTGTTTCGGGTCCACAGCTTAACTAATCTGTCAAGTGTTGATTAATTAGTGTTTTTTGTGTTTGTAGTGTAGGATATGGCGAAAGCTGAAATAAAGTTGAATAAATAAATAAATAATCTTGAAGAAGCGCGAAGTATCGTGAATGATCTGATAATCTTAATCCTGAATACAGACGAAGGATTCGATACTCCGATGCTGGTGAAGCAGAATCAACATTCCAATCGGAAATCAAGTGTACAAAAATTGCAGACTGATTTCCGTCAGAAAGCTAGTCTATGTCTGTCGCCGCGTCTCCGATTGATTAGACTTTTTTTTATTGATAGTTGTAGGCCTATTGTATGTTTTGTAAGTTATTCTGCTGTTGTCTTTGTTCTTTTCGTTTTTCTATCATCTTACACGACTTTCTTTTGTTGTAAAATATTTTTTGGGTTACAAATATATTTATTTAAAATCTCACGCGTCGGAATTTATCGAGTGCGGGATATGGATCTGCTGAGGATTCAGATTGAGAAGCCGACGGCTTTTGAGTGAAGAAGTTCCGATGAAGTTTCGGATGTGAATGTTCGGAGCGATGAAAACTAGCGACCGCGAAACCGTGGACGTTACTTGAGCCCTGGTTCCCACGAAGTCTGGAATTTCGCAGTTAGACCCAAGAATTCGCATTCGCACATGAACAATCGATGGCGGGTCTATACTAACAGGATTGCACTCTCCGACTATTGGAAACCGAATTTCGCACCGGACTGGGGGGAGGGGCTTAAGAGAATAAGCAATAAGACTTCAAGAATTCCGACTGCATCTGGGGCCGTATCAGAAATGAAATAGAAACAAAAATTACCTTAACATTCGTAGTTAGCGACGGCGATCCGATCCAATCCTATCCTTCCTGAGCTCCCGTACACTATCACTGTACATTCTAATATATACAAGTACACTGGGGCGTATTATGTACGGAATCACAGCACTTCCATCTGGCGTCAATGGGCCGCCAAAGATTGAGATACGGGTACGCCGTGAGCGTTCAAAGGTTGGGGGGAGAGCATAGGGGGGCTATGTCTATGCATCATCCCTGGGGAGCCACCGTGTCCGTTCTGTCCATGCACTAAACTATCAGGGTGTCCGTAATGGTCTAGGTGGTACCCGTCGGGAACTCGCATGTTGGGGGAGTTGGGACCGTTTGGAACGGGAGGAGTCATACGCTTTTCCTTTTGCCGTCGGTTGCAAAACCAAACTCGCACCACCTCTTTCTCGAGCTGTAAACTGTCCGCGAGGCTCGTAATCTCCTGGGCTGAAGGCTTTGACTGTTTGTGGAAGTGTTGTTCGAGCGCGCCCTTCACTGACACCTCAATACTTGTGCGCTTCTTGCGCTTTCGTCCTTGCGCCGCGATTTTGTCAATCGAGGTTGGGCTTCCCGTTGTCGAGTCCGCCTCTTCCAACCACTTTTGAAGCAACGGTTTCAACTTACACATGTTTTTGAAGGAGAGTTGTAAAGCTTCAAACCTGCAGATGGTCGTTTGCGAGAACACATTGCCATAGAGGGTCCCTAGTGCTAACCCGACGTCGGCTTGTGTGAATCCGAGCTTAATCCGGCGTTGTTTGAACTGTTTCGCAAACGCTTCCAGGTCATCGCTAGTCGGGTTTTCTTCTTCTGGGTCGTGGAGGCCGTCGTGGTCGTGCATGTCGTGCTCGTGGAGTGGTGGACTACCACCGGGTGGCTCACGCAGATGTGGGTGGTGAGGGTGAAGCTGAGGTCCACCCAGCATACCATTCATGCTATAGTGCTGCAGGGGTGAACCACCACCTGGCATAGAATAAGGTGAACTTACTGCGGTATGCCACGAATGCATCTGGTGGGTTCGATGGTGCAGAGCCATATCTCCCATCTGTGGCTTAATATCCTGGTGTAATCCATGATGGTGCGAATGCATGGTGGTGGCCCATGGTGTGGCATCCATGCCAACCCAAGGGTTATGTACACTTAATGCGGGGTGTCCACCAGGGTGCTGCACTGCCGCCGCTGCCATGTATTTCATTTCATGAGGCTCGCGGGGGGAATACCCCTGACTGTTCACAATATTCATATCGTCCGATACACTTGACGGTTCAGAAGTGACTGCACTTGATTCCAAATACGTCGTCGTCGCCATGACACTATACACAGGCCTGTTCGGAATTGCTAACGCGCAACCTCATGTGTTATGCATGAAAGCATGTAGCTCAATACTGGCTGCATAGACGCCGCGCACCTCTTGCATGGCTGTCCATACGCCTCAAGGTTTCTTTGAGGCGAAGTCATTGGTGAATATGTGACGTCAACGATTCTGATTGGTTGGAGGAATTCTACGTCACGTTTCCCGGAGGTTTCCTGATCTGGGAAACCTAGAGATGGCTAGAACAATGCGGGATCGAATATGCTGACGAGATGGAATGAACCGTACATGAAAAGAATGGGAATTTGATCGTTTAAGAAAGAGGTGAGACAAATAAGCAAAAGCTAAGGCGGAGCATGAACGTCTTGAAAAGTAATACTCAGTTGGTGTATCGGGTCATTTTTCTTCGATTTGCATGTCGGGAGATGAACAAAGAAACCTGGACTGAGGACTAAATACAAAAATAAAAAGTTTTCTGACAGCAAAAAATGCATTGTTTCCTGGATGAAGATGGAAAAGTAGCATGTTTGCTACTATTGGCAGTTGAAAGACAAACGAACGCCGATAGTTGACTAAAATGTGTGCACCGTCCACTAAACGGTGTACAGTTTACAAACTAAAACTATAGAGGTTTTATTTATCCTTGTATTAACAATAACAAAGGCTCTCTTACAAGGCAGTTTTGACATATCTAAAAAAAATATAAATATATAATGCTCGGAATTACTTATGCATGCATAGTTAGAATTGAAATTATGGGCTTGTTTGCGGATTAAAAGATGATCGATTCGCACTCGAACTGTGCATACATATTACGATACATATCACTGCGCCCAAAATAGAATTGGATTTAAACTTGGGTGTATAATAGCTAGATAAAATTCTGAAATAGCGCATATCGATTCCGTTTGAATATCACCGCAGCGAAACTACGGACAAATTTAAAGGAGTGAATTGACACAGCGTGAAATAGGAATAAATCATTACTAGTCGGCAAGTGTGATTATTGCTAACACTCCTATACATCTTTCTGAAAAAGTATAAGGCCATCCAACATTACTTCCAACTAACAGAGAAATAATCAACCCAGTCATGTCAATGATTCTGTCCATTCCGCCCACTCGTAGGTAAAACCGTGTGCGAGACGTTAGCGGATACAACTTTGCTTCCTGAAAATTATAAATCTTCGAGTCCTGGTTTGAACTGGCGAGTTGAACTGGGGTGATCTAGACATTGCAAATACTCGTATGCTTCCTAAATAAATCCTGTGATTGTGGTGTGTATTGGTTTGACAAGATTCTGGACATCCGGAAATCGTTAAAACCCAGTTCGTAAATATACTGGTTGCGAGTACGAATTCAAAACTTCTCTCGATTCTGGGTGTGTTAGCCGTTTCTCTGGTACACCTGCCAATTTGCAAAGGATGAGTTAAACAATCGCCTAAGGGTGACGGAGCAAAGTTGAGGTATGCAAAAACATAAAAAGGACCCCCTGCATTACAGCTGTAAATGCCTTGCCAGGACAGATTAGTAAAGCTTGACGGAGTTTAGTGACGCAAACAATGTTCACGAAATCAGTTTAGCGCAAAAATCAGTCGGTAAAAAGTTTGCAGATTAATTCTTTAATCGGGAACGAGTTTTGGGAATAACCGTGAAGTATAAACACTTAGGCTAATCCTTACGAGCGAAGAGCTTCGAAAGAAGTATTCCTGATGACAGCACGAATTTTTTTTTCAGATTCGGTTCTTCTAGCTAAAGCCGGACGAGGACCCTTGTTAAGAAGGGCCAACAAAGTCGTCAGAACAAACTCTCGGCTGACTTACCCATTCAGCACCATCAAATTTGATTTGCAGTCATCTTGTACCGAAAGACTTTTTATGAACACTCCTTCGGCAGAAGGAATTTGCTCTTTCTGAATAGCTAATTCTGTTATTCGAGATTTGTTGTATTTTCGGCCTTATAGTGTGGAATGAGACTTTTCTCAAATTACAGATTACTTGAAGAGAAGTTCTTTAAGCAAGGTGCACTTATTTTTGCAATTCTTTTGCCTGACTCCACTGTAAGGAATTTTTACAAAACTAACACATTATTTTCACTCAATTTCAGAATTAACAGGAAACATTAGTATTTGTAACATTTATCGTGTGAATGTAAGTGGGCGGAACCAGGGTCTTGTGTTTGGATTGTCATGAGCGGAATGGTTCAAAAAATCTCAATTTCATATTTCTAGAATTGATTGTAGATCGTTTGGTGCAAATTCGGATTTGATTCTTGCGTGCTGAATCCGATTGCTAAATTTAATGAATTTTCACTTTGCCTCGCAGCTTGCAATTGTTGCAGTTCTGTTTTCGGTGGAAGTAAACACTGCAATCAATTTGATCATATCTGAGGCTAAAATATGACTATAGAGGGGGACGTAAAATATGTCTCCAAGATGTGTCAAGTAATCTGGAATCGCAAACTGACTTTTCGTAGCACAAATTGATGCCTGATGAAAGCTTAGTGTGATCTATTTTGCGGACTGTGATGTTTATTTCTGCAATTAAATTACAGATGAAAAGAAGTTGACCGCAGGGAATACTATGATTAACGGATAGAAAAAGAAATAACGGAAAAAATAATAATATGTTAGGTGTTCTCGATTAATTTACTAGCGGACATGACGAGAAACTGAGGAATATTTTATAAACCGTAAATATGCTCGTCCGTCAGTCTGTGATCACGAAATTTGACAAAAGTTGACTGGATGGTCAAGACGTAGATGAAGTTGGGGCTCTAGGCTATTCACGAGGTTGAATGGAGTATACAAGTTTTTATAACAATGAACCAGTAGCTCGATCGGAATCTGGAAAAAACGATAAATTGGGTAAACAACACATATCTTCGTAAAGTTGTGAATCTCGTAAATATAGGGGAGATAGATTACGTTCAGTTTTTGGGATCCCAAAACGTAAGTGGAGGGATACCTATGACATCGCAAAAGTTGTCCGTCTGTCCGTCCGTCCGTCCGTCTGTTAGCACGATAAATCTCGAAGGGAATCAGATCTTTTGATGAAACTTGGTGTGAGGATCCTTTGGGTCAAGGGTAAGGTCAAGTTCGCAGAAAAATAAAATATTTTTAAACAGCTAATGTGATAGTCGTTTATGGGGTAACGTAGTTCGTAATCCGGCAAAATCCGGAAAGTTGGTTAGATGTTCGGTTATGGAATAAGAAGACGTGCTGAACACGATGATGAAAACCATTTTCTCGTCGGACAACTAGTTCCCCCGGAATCCGGCCAAACCGGAAAATTTGTTAAAAGCGAAAGTTCTATTTGAAGTTGATTAGATGACAGATTTAGGGCTAAAAAAAGACGCTGAGTCTGTATATGACAATCTCATATATTTACAATTTTATCCGGACATTTAATTCGTCCGAAATCCGGTTGAGACCAGAAATTTTATAAGTTAAAGTTTTATTTGAAGTTACTAGATGCTCTAGATACGCTAAATTCGTGTCTGTTCTTTTTTTGCTGGACAAGTATTTTAGTAGGACAAGTATTCTTTATGGGGGTAAGGAGATACGCTGAATTCATTTCTGTTCTTTTTTTGCTGGACCAGTAGTTCGCTCAGAATTCGGCCGAAACCGGCAGAAGTAAAGCAGGAAGTTTTAGTCAGTATCGTCAAAATATATATGGCCTATACAGGTATATCTGAACTTGGTTTTCTGAGACGATTAGCGTGGCGAAGACTAGATCTGGCGAAGACAAGACCCAATTGTCTGGATCAAATATTAGATTATTTCGATCCCATCGAAACCTTAGGTCTTGTTTCTGTTTCTCTCCGAATCGATAAATCAGTCGGTCATTCAAATGGTCGCGCGCTAAAGCATCTGGGTATCGGCGTCACTTGTAGTCCTGCTCACGGGTCATTTTCCCGTCAAAACCAACTTTTACTGGATCAAGGAAGGCCCCAGTTTGGGATTTTGTGTCGTGTTATTTTCGTTTTCTCAGTGCTTACCTCGTCCTCGTTACTTAGTCTCATTCCCGCCCAAACCAAATTCGACTGGATCAAGGAAGGTCCCAGTCTGGGATCCCATCGAAACCTTTGTTCCTATCATTCTTGTTTTCCTCAGTAGCCTACTGACCTCGCCCTCGTAACCTAGTCTCATCAGGCCAAAACCGAATTTGACTGGATCATGGAAGGTCCTAGTTTAGGATCCGACCGAAACCTTTGGCCTTGTTATTCTCAAGAGGGTTTTCCTCATTAGTGACCTCGTTGTGCAATTGAGGAAAGAGTAAGTCAGAACTAGGTCAGCAGTTACCGTAAAACCCGGGGGGATCGGTAGGCGTTAACTGCAGGTCTAAATAATTGAGTCCCATAGGAGGTAAAGGTGAGGCCTCGTCTTGGTGTCGTGAATAGGAGCTAGAGAGGTCAGGTCACTGTCGCAACTCCAATTGTGCAAAATGCAGTGCAGTAATTGAGCGTAAGCTGACGCGTAGGCATGAGATCTTTAGTTTGTCAATAGAATATAATATATTTACGTAAAAGCCATGGCAAAAAACACTTAACACTGATTTAAATAAACATAATAACAACGTAGAAAGATAAAACAAAATATGGGCATTGCGCTCGTAAACGATTAGATAGTTTCGTTTGATAGTCCTTCCCATGCCTATATTGAAAAAACACTGATTCCTTAAAGGACACCTGAACAATGAAACCATACTTGAGCACACCATGGAGAATACATTTACAGACATGGCCACGGAGAGCATTTTTCTCCTGAGCGTGACGTTTTCAAAATAGGAATGTTCGTTTCTGGAGGTTTGCACATGCAGACTCCAAGACAAAAAGCGCAATTCATTCAAATCTTGTACAGCGCTGGCCGGATCGTATTGGAATTTCTTCTAGATATACGTTTGGGCTCAACTGGTTAAAAAATAATCCAGAAGGATTGGAGACATTTCTTCATTTCTAAAATTGTTCTGTACTGAAATAAGGACAGATGCAAAATGGAGCAAAAATCATAGCTTGGAAACACTATTTCGTATTTCGATTCTGTAGGCAATGTTAACGGAAGTCATACAGACAGGGATGATACTTGGTACTCTTCATTCAGGTGTCCTTTAAAACAAAGAGGAGCTGGCGAGGATGTGGTGGGTTAGACGTGAAACGTGACAGAGAAAACACCTTTCCCGAAAAAAAGGCCGCGCGATATAGCGTTTTCATGGTGACGTTTCGGGACTAGACTTTCTGCAGAACAACTGAGTGGGTGGGCTGGATCATCATTGTGACATGTTACAAAAGAAATTCCCGTAACCTGGAGCTTAAACTATTGCGTATACTTTTGGGTGTTGAGACTCGACCTTCACAAAGCAGCTTACAACCCAGTATCCTTGCAGTTTAACGTGATAACCTGAAATTAGGCCATCAGTTGCGACATTGCCCTAATCCTTTGTTTATCCTTCAGACGATCCCCAAGCAGCATCTGATCGTTAACTGATCAGTTACGTCGTTTTCTGCAGATCAAACATATTTAAACAGTAGCGCAATGCAACTTTTTTCTCAATAGGCCTACAACTGCGATAGTTTTGGCGCTGACGTCTGTTTTGCCACTCATTTACCCCAATAGCCTACAGACAGTTCCATTTGGCTCTTTCACCGGTAGCACAATTCACATATTTTTTTTGCAGATTTGCTTGACTTGCGATCATTTTGTGGGTTGTGTCACTTTTTATGGCACTTGAGCTTACTCAAGTGCCATATAGCGATTGTTATTTCTGTCCGTCAGTCGGTCTGTCGGTCCCGGTTTTGCTAGTTCGGGCACTTCCAGATAAGCTAGGACGATGAAACTTGGCAAGCATATCAGGAACTGGACCAGATTAAATTAGAAATTGTCGCTTCCTCGATCCGACCATCTGGAGGGGAGTGGAGGGAGGGGGAATCCGGAAAAAATAGGAAAAATGAGATATTTTTAGCTTACGAACGGGTGATCGGATCTTAATGAAACTTAATACATGGAAGGACTTCGTGTCTCAGACCCTCCATTTTAAATCCAGATCGGATCCGGTGACACTGGGGGGAGTTAGAGGGGGAAACCGGAAATCTTGGAAAACACTTAGAGTGGAGGGATCCGAATGAAACTTGGTGGAAAGTACAAGCAAAAGTCCTAGATACGTGACTGATATAACCGGAACGGATCCGATCACTTTGGGGGAGTTGGGGGGGGGAGAAGTCCGAATTTGTAGTGATCCCGCGAGTTCCGTGCTTCCTGATGTGCTGGGACGATGGAAATTGACAGGCATGTCTGGGACCCGACCAGCTTAAATAGGAAATGATCAATTCCCCGATTCGACCATCTGGGGGGGGGGGGAGTGGAGGGAGGGTGAAGCCAAAATTTGAGGTATTTTTAGCTTGCGAACGGGTGATCGGATCTTGATGAAAATTGATATTTAGGATGACCTCGTGTCTCAGACACCTCACTTTAAATCCGGGCCGGATCCGATGACACTGGGGGGAGTTGGAGGAGGGAACCGGAAATTTTGAGAAACGCTTAAAGTGGAGGGATCGGGATGAAACTTGGTGGGAAAAACAAGCACAGGTCCTAGAAACGTCATTGACATAACCGGACCGGATCAGGGCACTGTGGGGGAGTTGGGGTGGGGAACCAGAAATTTTGAGAAACGCTTAAAGTGGAGGGATCGGGATGAAACTTGGTGGGAAAAACAAGCACAGGTCCTAGACGCGTCATTGACATAACCGGACCGGATCAGGGCACTGTGGGGGAGTTGGGATGGGGGTCCGGATTTCTAGCGATCCCGCGAGTTCGGCATACTTCCTGGTGTCCTAGGGCGATGAAACTTGGCAGGTATGTCAAGGATCCGAACAGATTGACTTGAGAACAGCCGTTTCCCCGACCCGACCATCGTGGGGGGAGTGGGTGGATGGGGAGTCCGGAATCTAGTGGCGTGCATAACTTTTGAACGGGTGATCGGATCTTGATGAAAATTGATATTTAGGATGACCTTGTGTCTCAGACACCTCACTTTAAATCCGGGCCGGATCCGATGACACTGGGGGGAGTTGGAGGAGGTAACCGGAAATTTTGAGAAACGCTTAAAGTGGAGGGATCGGGATGAAACTTGGTGGGAAAAACAAGCACAGGTCCTAGACACGTCATTGACATAACCGGACCGGATCCGATGACACTGGGAGGACTTGGAGGAGGGAACCGGAAATTTTGAGAAACGCTTAAAGTGGAGGGATCGGGATGAAACTTGGTGGGAAAAACAAGCACAGGTCCTCGACACGTCATTGACATAACCGGACCGGATCAGGGCACTATGGGGGAGTTGGGGTGGGGGTCCGGATTTCTAGCGATCCCGCGAGTTCGGCATACTTCCTGATGTCCTAGGGCGATGAAACTTGGCAGGTATATCAGGGATCCGAACAGATTGACTTGAGAACAGCCGTTTCCCCGACCCGACCATCGTGGGGGGAGTGGGTGGATGGGGAGTCCGGAATCTAGTGGCGTGCATAACTTTTGAACGGGTGATCGGATTTGAATGAAACTTGTCTGGTGAGCTATCGCCTCGGACGTTCAGAGTCACGTCCGAGTCGGGTCCGATACCTGTGGGGATGGGGGGGGGGGGTGGAAAACTCAAGAAACTCTAAAAGTAGAGGGATTGGGACGAAACTTAATGGATGGAACAAGCATTAGGCCTAGATGAAATTGACGGAGCCAGATGGTTTCGGGGCTCTGTGGGGGGAGTTGGAGGGGGTTTCATGGAATTCCGGTAGTCGTGAGTTAGAATAGTTCCAGATGTAAAACGACAACGAAACTTTGCAGGCATATTAGCGACCCGAATTATCTTGACTTAAAAACCTGACACAACGTACCCCCGGAAACTTCCGTTCCTAGATCCGAGCATTTTTGGGGGAGCAAGAGAAGAGAAATATGGACTTCTATAAATTGCGAACGAGTGGTCTGATTCGAGTGAAACTTCATGGGTGATACGAATCGATGGCCTCGACATGTAAAACATGCGTTCGAACCATATGCGACCACGATTAGGGGAATTGGGGGTGGGGGGACTTTTGACATGCATAAAAACCAAACGGATGGACCGAATGAGATGCAATTCGACAGTGCCGAGTTTATGCGGCCTAGATTTGTTATTTGGCGTCTGGGTCGGATTCGGCCAAGGTAGGGGGGGGGGTACTGGAAACTTGTAGATAGGCTATGCTCCAATTTCAGTCAAACTTGATGAGGGAATTAAGAGATTGGGCCCGAACCGGCTCCGACAACGTTGGTGGGAAGGGGGGGGGGGGGGTACCGGAACTTTCCAAAAATGCTCAGATTCGAGTGAAACTTGGTAGATGGTATAAACGAAGATGCTTTAGGTGGTCGATTTTTTTTTATTCCGAACCAGATTCGGCCACGGTAGGTGGAAATAGAGTGAGTACCGGAAATCGTGTAGCACGTCTAGGGATCAAACAAATGGATTTATTGGGATGAAAGTTTGAACAGTCATGTGCATTTGCAATCGAGACGATGCCGGAACTGCTCAGAAATGAGTGAAACTAAATATCCTATTTCTATTTCCGAACCGCCTTTTTGGATGGCGGGTGTATTTTGTGACGTTTTCATCTACTTTCTTGTACAGCCTACTCGTACAAGTGCCATATGAGCTCGTAGCTCTTGTTTACCCTCAGCTATGATGGTTTCGGCGAGCCGCAGCGAGAGCTATTTTTTCAATTCACCACCTCAGTGCACCTTTTTGCAGAAGTACTTGCGATCATTTTTGAAAGGTTTTGCCACTTGTCTACCCTAAACCCTAACCTATTTTTGTTTTTGCAAACAGCAACTAGAGCTATTTCGTCAACTGACCCTCTCTCGCCAGAAGCGCAATGCACTTTTTTTTGCAGAATTACGTACGATCATTTTCACGTGCTATCTGTTTTTTTCGCCAACCGCAACTAGAGCTGTTTCCACAATAGACCCCCTCTTGCCAGTAGCGCAATCCACCTTTTTTGAGGAATTACGTGCGATCATTTCTGCTGGTTTTTCACTTGTTTATCCTCACTTATTTATTGTTTTGCAAGCAGCAACTAGAGCTCTTTCCGCAATTGACCCTGTTGCCAGTAGCGCAATACACCTTTTTGCAGAATTACTTGCAATCATTTTCGCGTGGTTTTGCCACTTATTTACCCTCGGCTGTTTATTTGTTGTTTTTTTCGGGTAGCCGCAACCAGACCCAACAATTACCCAAATTGCATGTGGGTATAGTAGTTTGGTCTCACATGTGAAACCGCTATAAAGTTTGGGCCTCGTAAAGCTTTTGGAAATCGAAAAAAAGTGTCCTTTCCGCGGACATGTTTACAGCTGCAGAAGGGAGCACGTTTTTGAGTCAACTTTTTGTCTATTTTATAGCCTCTGTTTTTCTAGTTTTACGTATCCAAAGTTTGAGGTTTTGAAGAAAGAAATTTGGGTGCAAAAAAACTTTTTAACATCCTTTTGTAATACGGAGGACCCTTCTCAAGTTTTTCGAAGTTTATTATTCTTACAACCGTCGGCTTAGGTCTTTATGACTCGGCAAAATGTCTGCCGACACTGTATAGGCCTATATTGGGTTGCAACAAGTACAAAAAACATTTCTCCGTTGCGTATTGAAAAGATGCTTAATTGATGGTCGCTTGCCTAAAACCTTTTTGACATATCGAAGTCATCAAAAATGGTCTCTCGATATCTCATTAATGGCCGGGGCAGACGATCGTGGGTTGGGATTCTTGCCAAGATTTTCGGTATCATCATCAGTTCCGTACGGAAAGACTGAGATTTATTCCCCCCTGGCTGTTTTAGCAGTGCTTGGCGCGGGAACCTGATCCGCTTCGAAAAGAACCAGGCACGACAAATACAAAATCAGTGTAGTGCCTTTAGCGTGGATGAAAACTGTGCCGGAAGTTCGAAATGATAGTGGATGAAAATTATCAGGAAAACGCGTTAACGACTAATCTTTTGCTGAGTATTATGCGGAGTTGCTTTTGCACCCTCAAACGGCGTCTTTAGTATAGTAACAGTTCTGCATCATTTTTCTAATCGTCCGAAGTATCCCACCAGAAGACACAGAACATTGAAGTTTAACTGAAAGGGCAGCTTATTACAGTTAACATACCTCAACCTCGTTTCATGTCGCAATCACTAGCTTGACGGCCATTTAAAAATATCTACCTCGCTGCGCTCGGTACGTATTTTTCATAACTTACCTCGCCTTCGGCTTGGGCTGGTTATTCCAAATCGCCACCCCATTGTTATTTTCCGGTATCAATCTTGATATTGGAACTTAACCTTTAATATCTTCTAGTTTTCTATTTGCGCAAGCCAAAGAAACCGCTTTTGGCCCAGTTTTGTCTTTCTCATGAATAATCTTTGCAAGTAGAATCAGGACGCGTCACTTCTTGTAAATTACCACGTGTTTGCTGAATATTTCATTACATCGATTCCGTTGACGATTTGTTTGTTTTCATTTTCCCGCATTTCTACAATTCAAATTTTCTACTATGAATCGATTGCCATGAGTTTATACTTTCAAATTCTCTGTCATTCTGACGTCACGGCTCATCAGGAATGCCCGGGAAATATTCAGGGGACTCGTTGTGTTTATGAATAAAAGACTTATCCTCTCATGAATATGTACTGAGAGTGTCATCGATATTGTTTTACCGCGTGGGTTTGTTTTGAAATGGAAAGTAGAAGAAATGAATATTTCCCCTGATTAGTTTTTCGGTTTGTTTATTGCTATGGGTCGGAAATCTGGAATCGGAATTTTACATTCTCTGTATTAGGGGTACTTTGTTTTGAAATGGAAAATAGAGGAAATTAAGGTTTCTCCTGAACTGTTTTTTTTTGTTTGTTTATTGATAAGGGTTGGAAATTTAGAATTTCAATTTTACAATTATGGAAAATGGAGGGATTGAAATGTTTCCGCCGATTATTGCCTTTTTTGTCTATTGAGAAGGTGGCAATTCAGAATTTGAATTTTGTGCCCGCTTTAGGATGATTTGGAAGATAATGTTTGTGTTTATGACTATAATACATCCTCTCGTGAAAATGCAGTGAGAGTTGTCATCGGAACCGTTTTACGGCGTGGGTTTGTTTTGAAATGGAAAATAGAGGAATTGAATATTTTCCCTGATTAGTTTTTTTTTGTTTATTGCTAAGGTTCGGAAATTTTGAGTTTGAATTTTACGCTTTCTGTATTAGGGAAACTTTGTTTTCAAATGCAAAATGGAGGAATTAAAATGTTTCGGCTGATTATTGCCTTTTTTGTTTGTTCAGAAGGTAGCAACTCAGAATTACTCTCATGAATCTTTACCGGAAGTATCATCGAAATTCTTTTATGGAGTAGGTTTGTTTTGAAATGGAAAATAGAGGAAACGAATATTTCCCTTGATTAGTTATTTTTTATTTGTTTATTGCTATGGTTCGGACATCTGGAATTTGAATTTTACACTTGTATCAGGGGTACTTTGTTGTGAAATGGAAAATGGAAGAATTGAAATGTTTTCTCTGATTATTGCCTTTTTTAAGACACGATTGCGAGTTGGGGTACTTCCAGGTGTGCTATGACGATGAAACTTGGCAGGCAGGCGTATCAGGACCCGACCAAAGTGAAAATAATTAGTTTCCCGATCCGACCATCTGGGGGGAGTGGAGGGCGGAGGAATCCGGAAAATTGAGTAGTGCGTAGCTTTTGAACGGGTGATCGGGTTGGAATGAAACTTAATAACTGAATAGTTGGGAGGGGGAGATACCGAAATCTCGAGAAACGGTAAGAATGATACTAACCGTTGGAGTGAAACTTGCTGCGAAGAACAAGCATAATGTGATAAATCATTTAAATAATTGGACTGGATCCGGGCCCTTGGGTGGGGGGGGGGGTCACAGAGTTCCGGTGATGGCGGTTTTGGGGATTTCACGACGAAACTTGGCAGGCGTATCAGGGACCCGATCAATCTGACTTGGGAATACAAATGTGTTCGATCCGATCTTGTGGGAGAGTGGAGGGACGGCGAATCCGGAATATTGAGTCATGCGTAACTTTGGAACGGGTGGTCGGATTCCAGTGAGATTGAATAATTGAACAGAGAACTTGTTTTTTCCATGTCCGGACCAGATTCGACCACTATTGGGGGAGGGGGAATAAGTGACTCGCTTAGACAGGAGAGATCGGGATGGAACTTTGTGGGAATAACAAACAGAGGCTCTAGATAAATCATTTACAGAACCGGATTGGCTCCGGGCACTGCAGGAGGAGTTGGAGGGGGGTCCGGAATTCTGGTGATCGCGAGTAAATGCACTGCCAGATGTGCTAGGATGATGAAATTTGGCTGGAATATTAGAGATTCGACAAGATTGGCTTAGAAATTGCCACTTCCGAAATCTGACTATTTCTTAAAGTACCATCTTGACCGCAAAGTAAGAAGAATACAAAATAAACAAAAAAATAAACCAAAAATACAAAATAAATATTTTCATGGTCCCCATGAGCCCATTATCAGTTTTTCCCCGAGGATTTTGTTTACGAATGAAGTTCTAGCTCCCTGCAACTGCGCATCTTAACCGCAAAGTCGAAAAGTACTTTTGATCAGACGATACATTTCTGCCCATGATCATTTGTGTCACAAGGGTTTTGATTAAATATTTATTTCTAGCACCCTTAAAGTGCGCATCTTAACCGAAAAGTGAAAAAAATACTTTTGACCAAAGACATATCAATGATTCCCAAGGGCCTATTATCGTTTTTGCCTTAAGGGTTTTCCTTAAAGATGAATTTCTAGCATCTTTAAAATGTGAATCATTACGGCAAAGTTCAAAAATAAAATAAGTTCAAAAATAAAATGCTTTTTACCAAACGATACATTCTCGTGATTTCGAAGTCTATGATCATTCTTATCTCAAGGGTTTTGCTTAAAAATGATGAGAACAAACCCACGAAAAGGCGATTTCTATATTTCATCCTTTATTTTTATTTATAGACATAAAAGACATCGTAAATACTCTTTGAGCCCAAATTGACTTTGAAACATTGTTTAAATAAAAGACATCGTATCATGAATATGTACTGAGGGTGTCATCGAAATTGCTTTGCGGCGTGGGTTTGTTTTGACATGGAAAACAGAGGAAAGGAATATTTTCCTGATTTTTTTTTCTAAATTTCATATTTCCGACTAAAGGTTGGAAATATAGAATTTGAATTTAACACGTTCTATATTAGGGGAACTTTGTTTCACATGCAAAATGGAGGAATTGAAATGTTTCCGCTGACTATTGTTTTGGTTTTTGTTTATTGAGAAGGTCGCAATTCGGAATTCGAATTTTACGCCTGTATTAGGATGGTTTGGAAGATACTGTTTGTATGTAGGAAGAAGTATTTTTTGAGAGTGTAATTTTTTACCGTGAGGGTTTGCTTTGAAATGAAAAATAGAGGAATTAATATTACCCCTGATTATTTTTTTTTCTGATTTGTTTATTGCTAAGGGTCAGAACTGGAAGTTGAATATTACACTTCTGTGTTAGATGAACTTCGTTTTAAATGGAAAATGGAGAAATTTAAATGTTTGGGTGATTATTACTTTTACTGTTTATTGAGAAGGTCGCAATAGAGTTTGGATTTTACGCTCGTGTTCGGATGATTTGAAAGACTTCGACCTATGGAGCCTATGGATTGGCTGATTTAATTTGTGTGTTTTTAATAAAAACACATATTCTCTCATGGATATACCCTGCTGAGAGTGTCCTCGAAATTATCTTCGGTTGAGTTTGTTTTGAAATAGAGAGGAACAAATATGTCCTTTGATAGTTTGTTTTTTCCAGGGTCGGACGTTTGGAACTTTCTGTACTAGGGGTACTTTGTTCTGAAATGGGGGAATTGAAATGTTTTGTGTGATTATTGCCTTTTTTATGACACTTGTATTTTCTGGCTCAAGTGCCACATACCGATCGCAATTCCGTCTGTCGGTCGGTCGGGCGGTCTGTCACACGATTGCGAGTTTTGAAATAGAGAGGAAAGAATATGTCCTTGAATAGTTTGTTTTTTCCAGGGTCGGACGTTTGGAATTTGAATGTTACGCCTGTTAGGATGAGTTGAAAGATAATCTGACATTTAGATGCTTGGACCTATCGTTAATATTTGTGTAATTCCCAGTAATAATGGGAATACAAATTATTTATCTATGAAGGGTGGTCGGGGTGGTAGGGAGGGAGTAGGGTTGTTGGGAGTATATGTTTATTTTGGAGGTGATCATGTGAAGGAGTCTGGTCTGTTTCTTTTTTGTTTTTTTCGTGGTCTTTTCTTTTTGTCTTCTTAGTTATTTGTTATGTTGTTTGTTTGTGTGTTTAGAAATGGTTAACCTTTACTTCTGCACGCCAGCAAAAACCTACGTTTTCCATTAGTGCAGTGGATGTAAATAGTAAAGAGTTAAATTGTGTTAATAATAAAATAAGTATCAAGTATCAAGTAATAAGATTTACTGCTGACAGCTGTACTGTTTGTCTCTTGTATTAACAGTAGGATTAGGCGCAAAAACATCTTCGCGCCGCAATAATTGGGATTTTAAGATCCCAAATAGTAAGCGACAATGCCCCCTGTGCTTTAATACAGAGGAAGAGGACCATTTCTGGTTGAATGCGAGCAACTCTCAGACCTCAGGAGACACTTTCTTAATGGGTATACTATCAAGTTCCCCGATATTCTTGAAGCAAAAAATAAAGCTAAGATACTTAAAATATGCCAATTCTTAAAGAGTGTATTAGTTAAATAAAGATAAGTATTGAGTGATGTAAAGTGTATTGCAACTCATGTATTTTGTACGGCCAATTGGCTATTAAATATATTCATTCATTCATTCATTCATTCATAATAAGCCTTTTTGTTGGTTGCATGGGTTCAAGTGAAACTGCATAGCGTCGTTCGCATTTATTGAAGAAGGCCTTACTTCTTTTCAGAAATCAGTTTGGCCGCTGATGGCGGTTAATTAGTTTTAATAAATAAACATATTATTATTATTATTGATTTATTTCCCGCCATAACTCCACAGAAAGATGGAGATTGAACAAAACATATTCAAACATGACTAAACGAAACATATGTTTAAACAATGGCTAAAAACGGAGTCGTCACCTGCGATGCTTTGGCAGCAATATTTCGGCCCTTCTTGGCAAGGGTCTCTTGAGGCTGTTTTATGTAAGGGATAACGTCGAAGCTGGAACAAACGAATCTGCAAAAATCCGTTGTTAGCTATTGCTTGAATATCTTATTTCCAGTCAGCTTGGGCTCAAGGAGTATTTATAATAAGGACACAATTGAAAATCAGTTAAATAACGCATGAAATAGCAGAGAGAACATTTGTCGAGTGTACTACTTATTGATCCAGGTAGCTTGGCCACATTTAGAAGAACTGTTTGTGCTTTCGACCTTTTGACTTATCCGTTTTGAGTAACTTTGTGTGTATAATTGTGAGTAAGTCAGAAAGAGTATTTACGCCTGACATTTTATTCGGTGAATCTATAGCCTGTTTAAAAATCCCCCTTCCCAAAAAAAGTTTCCTACGCTCACCTATATAGTCTGTGTAGTCATTATTAGTCCGAGATTGCTCGGCTAAACTCGAGTCTCTGGCCCCTGATCATTTTATAGCTTAAGAAGAAAGCGCGTTCTGGATGCCATCTAGCGACCAAAAATTACCGTGAGTGGAATAGAGTTTTAAGTTTGGAAAATTCCAGCGGTTCGCAGATGAACATTAGATCTTTGGGAAGATAAGTAGCGAGACTGATATGCCATCACTTGATTTAATATATTGCCCAGCGTAATCGAAAGGCTCTACCTACAATTCGAAGAATCAAAAGTAACGTCTGTTAGAATATATATACCAAACATCATGATAAAATATAATAAAATAAATATTGTAACATAACAACAAGTATTGATCCACAACACATAACACAAGGCTACGCAGTTTCAACAGACAACACTTGGGATGTAATCAGTTGTGATTTTGAAAACGTTATACCTGAAATGTTATGCATAAAAATCATTGCCGAAGAGCCGAAAACACATTTGCTGACTTTTTTGTTTGTCTTCATGATAATGGAAAATTAAGCAGATGTTATTTTTGCGTTTTTTCGGCTCTTCCTGGCAATGCTTGCTATGCGTAACATTTAATGCATAATCTTTTCAAAATCACAAGACTACATCGTAAGTGTTGTCTGTTGAAACTGCGCACCCTTGTGTTATCTGTTATGAAACTTCTGACAGTGTAGGGACCTCAAAGGAATTTTCTATTAGAATTTATAGCTTAGATTATGACGTAAATACTGTAGTTTGAAATTTTTACATTTGAAATGTATTTGTAATTTTCATGGTTTTGTCTCTGGGGGAGTTGTTTTTCATTTGTAGTAATTTAGTTGGGGATGGGATTCTTCAGTGTGTTGTGACGGTTTATGGACACGAACAAAAAATCACTAATGAAAATAAGAATTAATAAGAACTGTAAGTAGGAGTGATTCAAACATTTCTTTTCGATTAATAACTGGAATAAAATAAAAAAAATAGTTTAAACATTTGAAATGGATCTTCAATTTTTGAAGTTTAAAGTTTGTGTGATTATTTTGTTTTAGGTTGATCAGGTGACGTTAGAGAGTTTTTAGGAAATACTACAGGACTGAAGGAGATGTCGTAGCGCAAAAAGTAAAAAAGCCGAACAAACTTCAGAAAAGATGCTACAAGACTTAAAAAATAAAAAAAAACATGATTAATTGAATTATGACAGCTAAATTCCCTGCGACCTTAGGGAGATCATAAATTATTCCAGTTAAAAAAAAATAGAGTAGATCTGAAAGCGCTCTAATGATAATTAATTATTTCGATTTCGTCATATATTTTGGCACCATTCGGAGTTAGGTGACGTTCAAAGTAACATACACTATACAGGATATATCTCATAGGCTGTCAGGTCGGGATATTGGTCTTCGAGTAGTTAATGTATTTGTTGGCCCTTTGGGGGATCCCAAGACGTTACCCGGTATACCCATGGCTTTTTAAAAATAAGAATAATTTTAAATATTTTAAAAATTATTTAAACTTTATGAATATTAAAAAAGATATTTATAAAGAATAAAATCGAGCTCATCAAATCTAATTTCCTTTTTTTCTTGATCTTCTTGTTCTTCTGTTGCTGAACAGTCTGCGAGATAATAGTTAATTTTTTGGCAGATACCATGGTATCTGTTACCACAGTAACGATCTGCAATTAGTCGTTTTTGCAGTTGCCGTTATATATGATACCACGGTTGCTCTGCAAAAACGAAAATTGCCGAAATTGCGCTTTTTGAACTCATCCCAAAGAAAAAGTTTCGATGGGATCCCAAAAATTCATTTAGTATTTGATCCAGAAGATTGCACCTTGTCGATAAGCATATCCGGAAATGTATTTTTTTACTTTTACCTATTAACATTTGTACTAATAAAGTTTAGAAACAGATTAATGACAATGGCTAGTCACCTGAGAAAACCAAGCTCAGCTATGGATTCAGCATGTGTGTTTACCCCTAGTCGTCAGATCTACTTTGACGAAATTGATCGAAACTTCCTGCCTTACTTCTGCCAAATATCCGGTTTCGACCGGATTCCGGATGTACTATTTGTTCGGCAAAAAACTAAAGCTCACAACAACTTCAGCAAATCTACCTTACCTACCCCTATACCGAACCTCTAATCATCTTCAGATAAACTGTAACTTTTAAAAAGTTTTCAAGTTTTGGCCGGATTGCGGGTGAACTATTTGTCCGGCGAGAAAATGATTTTCTACGGTTTCAGCATGCCTCCTTACAGTCCCGTATCGAGGAATTTATTTCGGGGGGGGGGGGGGGGTTGCCTTTCGGGTGGGGTGGTCGGGCTGGTCGGACAAAAAAGTACAAAAACACATAGATCAGAGGGAAAGGCCTTGCCTCCTTACCACTACATCAAATCTATTCAACTTCAGATAAAACTTTTTAAAATTTTTCGGTTTTGGCCGGATTCCGGAAAGACTATATGTCAGTTTAGAAAGGATTGTCATATATGGATTCAAGTAAAACACTTAATCAACTTCAAATAAAACTTTCACATCTAACAAATTTTTCGGTTTTGGCCGTAGTCCGGGCGAACTATACTTTCTCGGGTATAAAACGATTGTCATATACAGACAATCTGAATGCTGTCTTCGTATCCCTAAATAAAAAATTTAATCAACTTCAAATAAAACTTTAACTTTTAACAAATTTTCTGGTTTTGGCCAGATTCTGGACCAACTAATTGTCCGGCGAGAAAATAAGTTTCAGATGTGGATTCACCATGTCTCCTTACCCCGAGATCGATTATTTATTGACTTTTTAAAACATATTTTTCGTCCCTTGATTCGAAACCCCTTCCTCACCACTAAATATGGGGCTACAGGGCTGATCTACAAACTTGACCTTTATCTTGACCAGATTCCTCACGCCAAGTTTGAGTAAAATATCTCAACCCCTTCGAGAGTTATCTTGCTCACAGACGGACAGACGGACAACATTTACGAAATTGTAGGTATCCCGTCACTTACGTTTTCGGATCCCAAAAAGAGCAACAGGTCCGGAAAAATTTAGATTTTTGCTAAGTTTGGATTTCGTCATATGTTTCGGTTTATGATATGATACCAAATAATTTGATTTATATATTAAGTAATATATTGAGAAACGCAATCTCGTTCGCGGGCCGTAATCGCTTACAATGACTGGCCATAGCAACAAAACAAAGGAAAACACGCGCGGTTGAAGAAAACTAAACAAAATGAAAATCCCTTTCCCGGCACCGGTTGGCCGTCCGAAATCAGCGTTGCTGGCCATCAATTATGCGGTTCTGCTTCGAAACATGCTGATTTAAAGTCTCGACACGTGTTAACCGGCACCGGGCAATTGCTGTACACTGAAGAAATTGGACAACCCCTCGCTAAAACACTCTTTCGAGACATTTAATCTCTTAATTCCCTCAGATCGCATCATTCGCGCATGAAATGTAACAGAGCATAGCTTAGTATGTTTTCGGTAGACGTGTCAACTAAGCAAGTCAAATTCAAATAACTTGACACTATTTCTGTAGCCCAAGAAATAATGATTTGAGTGTACAAAATAGGCTATAAAGTATGTTTTCTGTTTGGATCTAGCTGTTTACTTTTATATGTCGGCTAGATTGTTACTAAAAAAAAAGTGCTCCGAAAACCATTATAAACTCGGAAAACAACAACATATTTAAGTGGAGTACAGCACGCAATTTGGTGTAAGAAACTTCGGTGAACCTCAAACCCTTGGATTGCTCATAAACAATTTCTCTCTTCGATGAATCGTTTTGGTCGTTTAATTTTCAACTTTATCAGCTGCCTCATGTGATACCTACCCTGAGAAAACAAGCACCCTTTAACTGCTTTTCACCCCGTTTCTATACAACAGAAGAAACCCCCGCTAGGTTCGACAAAGCTATCGTGTTTCCCACCCATGCTAAGACCAACCCGATTAGATCTTTAGCAACAGTTGCTCTTTTTTCGACACTGATTGTACTTGCGATACCATTCTTTCATTCTGGCCCCGTAAGCACCCTTTATTTACCCCTTCTCGATTTCACCCTTTTACCGGCCGTTTCTTTTGTCCCCATGACCAAGGGATGGTTCGATTAGTTTTTTCAGAAAGTAAAAAGGCTTAGGAAAGAATAAAAGCGCAATGGAACGCGGAGTGGTTTTTCTGTACGACCCCAGATGCCTAGACCGGGATTCCCAGATCCGTTCAATTAATAATGATTTAATCAGATTACGCTGTCATTACCCAGGTTCATTTTCTCGCTGCATAGGTTTTTCTGATATCTTCCCAGATTTTTCTATGGACGGTAATTCTGTAAGATTTTCATCAGAACGCCACCATATTAGAACAAAGAAGTCCGTTAATAACATCATACTAACCACTATAGTTCCTGGACTTGTTCTCGCAAACCCTTCTCCCGTGCGCCTCTTTTTAGAATACTGGTGTCCGTTATTGGGACCTCAACAACAGAATCAACACAACCTTGGTCAAACCCTCAAAACACCCCACTCCTTGTTTCAGCCAAACGAGAAGAAATAGCCACATGTGGAGGCTGGACGATGAGCCAAAAGAGGGTTCTGGGGCTGCAATATTATGTTATGAAAGGAAAGACGAGAAGATCTACGGACTCTTAAAAAGTGTGATGTCCTTCGCTAGGAAGCAGTACCATGCAGCTGAACAAGTGCCGAATCAACTGTAAAAGTGCCGTTACCACCCGTTGCTTCCCGCGGAGCATTAACAAATTCTGGTGTTTGTCGTCGACACAGAGACACACTCGGAGTTGTCATTATCATGTATTTGTTAAAAAAAAAAAAAAGAGAGACACACCCGACCCACAAGACAAGTTTAAACTCTCGGAAGCGTGGTTTGTTCATATTTTAGCGTTATTTTCGGAGGCTCTAAAAAAAAAAAAAATCCAACTAAATAGAATAGTGATAATAAAAATAATGAAAATAATAGTAGTTATTATTATTTGGACTGTTAGAATTGAGTTTACCACAGAATTTGACCCCCAAATTTAAAAGCATCGCGAGAGTTTGTTTGTCACATTTGAGCCGCAGTTCGAGCCACATGAACCTTATTAGTCTCGGAGACAGACTTGTGGGCCACACAAAACGACCACGGAAACCCTCTGTTAAAGCCACAACCTCTTTGTAGGGTAGCGGAAAAAACGCCTTATTACTCTGGATCGGATCGTGCTCTGATGATTTGAATCAACCCGCAAAATCACTCAGCCAACCCACCTTCAATTTATCACCTACCTGAGATCATGTACTTTTAACTATCAAGAGAGTTAATCAGGCTCGGAAGAGGTGAAGCTGATTGTAATGATAGCTTCGCTCATAACTAACAGTAGTGCTGTAAATTCAAGGACCAGCTGGTAAAAGACTGAAGAAGGAGTTTGCGCCTTAATTCTACCCCTCCTCCTTCAAGTAGCTCCAAAAGCGCTGAGAAATTCAGGCAGCACTCATTTAAGCGAACATGGAACAAGTAGCTGTTCACGTGTTAAATTACATTTTTTTAAGTACTCGGGTGTGGATTCGAGATTTATTTAAGCTACCTAACTTAGTTTAGGGTTGCTAATATATTCCATCGTATAGGTTTTCTGGGTTGGAGCCTAAGCTTTCTATTCTGCTAGATTTCTATTGATAAGTATTTTAATTTTTGTTTGTTTTTATTATCAGTACTTAGATCTGATCGCACTAACCAGATAAGTCAACTGAGATTTATTCTGGCAATATTTCGTCTCTTCTTGGCAAGGGTCTTCTTCTGGCCCAAACTTGACAAACAAACCTTCGACCCATCGTTCCCGGTTGGCTTCCTCCCCGTTTATTGCAAATATCAGCAACCTTTTCCTTCACGAAAGTACCATAACCAATGAAGAAAAAATGCACATATATCCACTTAAATCAACTCAATTCAGTTTTATTTTCAAAACGGGAAGCGGACTAGTCGTCTATGTTGTCATTGACACGCTAATATATACAGTTTGACCATCAACATTTCTAAAATAATTTCCAACAAATCTTATCATCAAATGTAATTCAACAAGTGGGGTAACTAATGTACATTACAGTTCGAAGCTGACCATTCTAGCAAATTACAGGGTGAAGCTGGAAGTTTTCAGAGGAATTTAGCTTGCCAACACTCCCTTCAGTTTGCTACTTGCAAGTGGCTAACCCCTTTGCTCGCCCCTGAATACGCTTCGGCGATACCGGGATTCTTAAATCCCTTCCAGAGCATTGAATCACCAAACAGTAGCATTGTAATATCTTGTTAGTTTTAAATATCAGCGTGTAATAAGTTCGGCCCTGCGACTATTTTCAGTGTCTCCTTTCGTTTCTATTTGGGAACTGGTTGCTGTGGAGGACAAGGTTACTTCGTTCCTAGCTGGTGTTGATGATGCGCCCGAGGGTGGCCCAAAGAACAGGGTAGATTTGTGTCATTCAGAAGCCCGTGATTGGATCCGGACTGGTTTGTGAAGGTTTCGATACGGACTTTAAGAACCTCCATGGATACCTTTACATCCCTCACCTGCACTCTCTCCTCTTCAAAGACGCTCTATGATGCAAGGGGGTACCAACTGTCGAGCACATCACTGAGCCAAGGAATTGGGCACAGTAGAGAGGAGTGCCGTACTGGCACTGGTACCTGCCGTACACCCTTTCCCGGCACCGACCGAAATAAGGGGTTCCGGCTTGGGTCCCGTCCATAAAGTAGTCGATTCATCTTTCAAATATGCTTATTTTAACGTTCTAAAACGTGGCAACCGGTGCCGGCACCGGCAGGGCACCGCGGAATCGGGCACTTGCTGTACACTCAAATCGAGGGCGGGAAACCGCTCGGTTTCATGCACAAGCCGGTGCCTGGATCGACAAGGCTTTGGTACGGCTTTAAGGACATCCATGGATACCTTTTCAGCCGTCGCCTGCGCTCTCCTCTTCAAAGACGCTCTGTGATGTGAGGGCTTACCAACTGGCAAGCACACTGTTGTACCAGGAAGTCGGGCACCGTCGGTAAATTCTGAGTTTTTAACCCCTCGCTGTGGGTGTAGGGTACACCATTGTCTGTCCTGAGACACTGAGAAAATATCACATACCGGGCCTGGAGTAACTGGACATAACCCCTACTAGGGAAGGAACCCAAGTAAGGGCTGTAGTACCACATTCAATCTAAATATGTATGAGGGCTCGGGTATGTTTCTTTCGCTATAGGTCAATAAGTTAGATGTGGAGAGTCTAATCTGAGCCCAATCACGAAATGGTTTCTAACCTTATCTAGACGATCGTAAATCTTCTCTCTAAGAAGCTCCAATCTTCGAAATTCAATTCATAACATGGCCGAATGTCACATACATCACAACACGAAAAACATCCGGCCAATCCGGTTGATTTGGGGAGGAGTTACAGGTTGGTTGCACACCTCAATTTTACCTATGACCTCAACGACATATGTTATGTCGTCCTGACAGGCATGTCTAAGCATACTGATGTTCTTGAACAAGTGCATGTTCAGATTCTAACTTGCCTAATTATGGATTTGTATGACAATATCCGGGCGGTATTGTTCGGACCTAGCGGTATAAAATGGAAATTTGTCACTGACAGGTTGAAGAAAAGTGGCGAAGGGCGGACCGGAAGCCGAAAAAAATTACGGAAATACATACTCTGAAGGGTTGGGAAAAGCAGGATGACCATTACCACCGTTTACGACGGCATCGAAGATGATAAACTTAGCATACACGTTTATGATGTTGTTTTCTTCCCCGAATTCATGCAATTTGATCTTTACGCGTGCTGAATAAGCTATTGTAGCCTACCTGTATTGTGTAATCATAGGCGAGCCAGTTTGAATGAAATAAGTGCGGTTGTATCTGTAGTTCTGTACATATGATGATTTGAAAGCATATTTATTCGCACATAACAAATCTTCCGGGCAATGGCCGAAATAAGGAATTAAATACACAAATCTACTAGGTAACTACACTATCAAATTATCGCGATTAATACAAAAAAAAAACCTTTTTCTTGAATTCCCGTCACAACACCAAATATTTCGCAATCCCCCCCCCACATCAAATCTTAATCTTCCACCCCACACATCGAGCAAAAATATTGACAACATGGACCATCCCTAACCTTTACCTCCCCCTTCAAAGCTCCAACGAACCTGTGATACTGATTTTCTGGCTTATAAGTTCGTTTTCTAACTTGAGCCTGAGGAACCTTGCTAAGAAGGGTCAAAATATCGTTCGATTAAAGCCCAGCTGACGTATCCGTTTAACGCCGTCAAATGCCGTCGTGTTTCCAACAGGATCTGGCCGGATTTCTTTTGACTGGATTTCATTTGGCCAGATTTCAGCCGGACTGACGAACCGAACATTCGCACAGTTTGACTTTCGGCAGTCCGGAGGTGGCTTCTCGGGGGGATCGCCTCCTATAAAAGATTAGAATATATCTTAAAAACTGGTTCAAGTTCAATTTCTTTAATTTGTGACAAAACTACAAAAATACTAAACAAGCACTGTGGAGAACAAATATTCGAGCATTCAATGCTTGTTAAAAAAAAATTGACAGCGTAACAGCTATGTACCCTATAAGTGTATAATAAATCTAACAAAATATAATGTAACTTATTATAATCATAACTGTATAATAACCTGGTGGTACATTTTTTTTTAGTTCTCGATTAATACTATAGTCAGAGGAACGACACTATCCGATTTTGCTAAACAGAGACACAGGCAGTCTCGAGGCAAGTACTCACTACCAGAAAAATGGACGACCCAATCGAGCAATAAAACATCAGCTGTGTCCAAAATGAAGTCTCAGCACCAGTATATATCCTTAAGCCCAAGCGGACTGCGAATCATATATGATATAAGGTTTGAAGCCAAGCTGACCATTCATTACGAAAGAAATAGAAAACCGTGATTTTCGGGTTTTTTTCCAGCGTGGCAAAACGTGGGCCGTTTTCTGGGTGAAAGCTTCTGCGCTTTCCCAGACGGATGGTAAATTGTAAGTATAAACAGAGCTCAGAATTGTAAATAATCACAGATTTGTACATATACATTTTTAACACGCACATTTTATCTTTCGTTATTTTATTTTTATCTGCGTCCCCACCGTTTTCTTCTAGTTTTTAGTTACATCTCGTCTTATTGTCTGTTGGTTCCGCATCGTTCTCCTGTTGTGATTGTGGTGGATTTTATGATTTAGTTTTGTTTTTGTTTTTCGCTGAGGACGGTTTGCCGGAAGTGCAACCGAAATATCCGAATTTATATTTATCCCTCGCACATCATCCTAGAGGGATAATTAGCTGATCAAGAAAAAAAAACCAAAAATCACGGTTTTCTATTTCTATCATATATGATTCAGCTAATGACCCATAAAATTTAACTTTTACTTTAACTCCCAGCCATCCCTACGAAGTAACTCACCCAATCGTATTGATGTAATTGCTACAATCTTGTTTGGGAAGCGACACGATTCAAATTCTACTTGGGAGTGGAAATTTGGCGTCGCAAATGTTTTTCGCTAGTGACGATTCGCTGAGCCGAATGCGAATCCGCGTTCTGCCGTATCCAAGCCCATGTCCTGTCCTTGTCCATGTCCTTATTTCGGTGTTACCACTTTTCTGTGGCGGAATTTTTGTCTTCTTAGTTGGGGCAAATGGCAACCTTTTTGGCATAAGTACGCTTTCCTGCGAAAAATTTTGTCACGGCTGTGAAACTGGGGAGAAGCCGGAAAATCACAAAATTCTGCGAGCAGTGGCAACACTGCAAACACTTTTTGAATCTGGTCACAGCTTAACAACCCAGGGTTGATAGTTGTGAATCTCATTGTATTGAGTGGTAGCGACGTCGTAAGTTTGGCACGATCACTTGTTTGGTCTCTGTCCGCACCCGATTGGCACTTGGCACTGAAGACACAGCTATTTTGCGAGTGAGCACCCCTCTCGAGTTGTCTCCAGAATTATTGGTATTCTGAGACGAATAGATTTCTGTTTCAGATATTGATTTCGTTTATACCTTCCTCGTCGCTACAGGAATTCCCGCGTAACTGCAAACTTTTAACATCTGACCAATAACATCTGACCAAACCCCGAGAGAGCATTAGTCAGGCGTTTGTGCTCAACCATTGTCAAACTTTCGACGAGATAGTTTGGAATTCTCGAGCATCGCTTGTTTTGAGGCTACGGCAGTCGAAGAATTGCCTTGTGGCAATGGCTTCACATCCGCTATTCTACTGTCTACCTATTTGCGACATCTGTCAAGTGATGATTAATTAGTGTGTTTGTGTTTGTAGTGTAGTATATGGCAAAAGCTGAAATAAAGTTGAATAAATAAATAAATATGCAAAGTTATCGTCAATTGCCCACGACCTCCACGTTCTCTTGAGCATTTTTCCGCTTTCCATCTGGAAAGAATAATATTTAGACTTTAGACCCAATTAGTCCCTTTTCTTTTTTCTGTGTTTGTTTGTTTGTTTTTATGGCACTCGCCTTCCGACCAAGCGTCGTATACCGATCACTTTTCCGTCGGTCGGTCTGTCGGTCGGTCAGTCAGGTGATCGCGAGTTAGGTAACTTCTAGATGTGCTAGAAAGATAAAACTTGGCAGGCATATTAAAGACTCGACCAAACTAACTTGGAATAGTCACTTCCCCGATCCAACCATCGTGGGGGGAGTAGAGGGAGCGGGAATCCGGAATCTTGAGGTATGTACAACTTTGGAACGGGTGGAATGGAATTTGGAACGACCTCGTGTCTCAGACGTCCAATTTCAAGTCTGGACCGGATCTAATGAATGGGGGGGGGGGGGAGGGGGGGGTCGGAGGGGGAGCCGGAAATCTTGTAACACGTTTAGAGTGGAGCTATCAGGATGAAAGTAGGATGAACAAGCATAAGCCCTAGATATGTCACTGACAGAGCTGATTTGGCCTCCATATCTCTAGATATTGGCACAGTGGGGGGAGTGCCCTTTTGGGAGGATTATTTTTTTGTTATGTTTTTTAGCTCAAGAAACTGTGATTGTTACTATAGTCGAAAATATTAGTCTTCTCTCTCTTCTTCTTTTAGGTATAATCTTAGGTATTTCTATTGATTTAACAAGAAAGGGCTTCGGAATTCCGGTGATCTGGGTGCTCTTCTAGGTAGGCTAGGACGATGAAACTTGGCAGGCGTATCAGATACTCGACCACATTAACCTGGAAGTAGTCAGTTCCCTAATCCGACCATCGTTGGGGGAGCGGAGGAAGGGGGGATTTTTAATCTTAAAGCACAATGGACACTTCTAATGCTTGACTTTGTATTAAATGCTTCACAAATAAACATTTCCGACTTCCCTTAGAAGGCGCTATGAAAATCGGCCGTTTTCTTGTTATCCCTTGTCTTTACCTCTCTGGCATTTCGACGATCCAAATCTTAGGAGCTGGGATATCGTGGCATGAAATTCGAAAACTCCCAGCAATGCTTGATAGAAAAGGATGTATGTATTTGAGATGTCACCAAAGTCAAGCCGCAGATGCAGTTTAAGTGATTGTTCCAGTGTTTCATCAGAAGTTCCATGGCTGAAAGTGCCTCTTAAAAGTTTTTCTTTTTGGAATAGGGTTGTGAAGTTTGATTACCTTGCTTTAAAAAATGTATCAGAATATGCAATAAGCCTATAAAAAAAAACATAGCTACAAAAATCATTCAAAAACAAACAACCTATTCAAATCTGAATTATACAAGCTGATTTATGCATAAAATAAAGATCTACGAGGTATTTCAAGAAACATCACTTTTATCTTTGTCCAAGCTAGTAAACTGAGCATGTACTGGCCCAAAAAATTACGCTTTGAAATATCACAGAGAGGAAACTGTTGAAAAAGCTGCTGATCTAGGGGGTAAGCATTGTTCCTAGGTTGTTACAGAGTGGGATTGGGGTAGTTTGATGTGCCCATTGAACTTTAAGGTATGCATAACTTTCGAACGGGTTATCGGATCTTAATGAAACTTGATATTGGAAAGACTTCGTATCTGAGATGTCCCGTTTCAAGTCGGGACCGAATCCGATGAATGTGGGGGGGGGGGAGAGAACCGGAAATCTCGTGACACGCTTGGAGTGGAGCGGTTAGGAAGGAACTTAGTGGGAAGATTAAGCATAAGAAGTAGGTACATCAGTTACAGAGCCGGACCGGATTCAGGCACTGCGGGGAGTTGGAGGGGGGACCGGAATTTCGGTGATCGCAGTTAAGGTACTTCCAGACGTGCGATGAATCTTGGCTGTAACAGTAGAGACTCGACAAGATTGGCTTAGAAATTGTCACTTCCCAGATCCGACCATCCCTTAAAGTGCTCATCTTAACCGAAATGTGAAAAAAATACTTTTGACCAAACGATACAAATTCGTGATCCTCAAGGGCCCATGATCATTTTCGCCTTAAGGGTTTTGCTTACAAGTGAATCCTTAAAGTACAAAAAATACTTTTGAGCAAAATATGCATTTTCATAACCCCATGACCCCATCATCATCATTTTGCTTCAAG
This sequence comes from Branchinecta lynchi, assembly GCA_023053575.1. NCBI lineage: Eukaryota > Metazoa > Arthropoda > Branchiopoda > Anostraca > Branchinectidae > Branchinecta > Branchinecta lynchi. The sequence continues at coordinate 13,749,762 of JAKZAP010000002.1, forward strand.
GATTTTGCTTACAAATAGATTAATTGTGCCTTAAGGTGCGCATCACCACAGCCAAGTGCACGGATAAAATACTTTGTACCAGACGATACAAGGCCCTGGATCATTCTTATCTCAAGGGTTTGCTTAAAAATAATCAGAAAAAAAAAATACGAATTAGCGAATTCCAACTTCCATCCTCTGACCCAGACTTGCAAGTGCCACACTAGCTTCTAGTTCCTGTTATCTTTGCATTTACTCTTAGTGAAAGCTCAATGCAATTCTTCCTTTTCTTTTCTTCGTTGTACTGCGCTATTTCCCTTTTCTCGTCTAGTACGTAACGAAATTCTTCAACCTCATCATCAACATACGGTATTTCAGCTGGTAACATTCAATACTCCTTACTAGTTACACTCAGAGTAGATATCATTTGTACTAACTTTATCAAGCAAACTCACCAGTTTCATTTTCGGTCTCCAGACTCTTTCTGGAGACTGGTTAACCTGACATTTTAGAGTAAATTGTCCCCCCAGAGTGTTGTCCGAAATTTTGGTCTTAGAAAAAACTCACCCTCACACTTTTTTTCTTAGCCCCTGTCCGTTGTTTAATCGCTGGATATTTCCAGTTTTATTACCAGCACTGTAAAACCTCTTAATTTTTCTTTACCAAAGCCCGAAAACGGTCGTCGATTGACAAACCATAAAGCCAACGCTCAACTTTATCAGTGCCAGTCCTTGTAAATGGCCCGGTCCAAGCGGTCTTGGAAACAAGAATTTATTGCTTCCGAGTCGAGTTGGTAATGAAATCAATTTCTTCCGTATCGCTGATAGAATTTTTATTTGATGGAAATGCCGCAAACCGTATCCGTGAATTTCAGCTTTATTGGTGCTTTCCAGCGATTTTTATCAGTTGACAAAAAAAAACTCTAGATCTTTCCAGAACCGGAGACAGAAATAGGAAACTCAGACGGTAGCGTATGTGTTGCCGAGGTCTTTGGTATCCTAATCTCTCATCTGCACCATTAGACTTCCGTAGATAAATATTCCTTGAGCCCAACCTGACTTTGAAACATAATTATATTCAAAAAATGTTACAGGTTTGTTTCCTTCCCCGACATTGACCCTGAATATTGACAGCCTGACGAGGTCCCTTGCCAAGAAGGGCCGAAATATCGCTGATGAAGCATCGTACCTGACATATCCGTTGTATACACCTTTTGAATATAAGAATTTCGGTTTAATGGTGCCACCGGAAATTCAGCTTAGATTTTATTTCTGCAGATATTGGGGCCCTATTTGACAAGGGAGAGTGGCCCTATGTGACAACGGAGAGTTAAAAAAAGGTAAACGAGATTTTTTCATAACCGGAGATCTCCATCCCAGCCAGTATTGCCAAAGATCAGACCGCACCTTGATCAGAACATAATCAATGAACGAAATGAAAATAAATCGACAGAAAATCGAACAAACCAGAAACAGAAAAAATAAAAAAAAACGAGAATATTTATTTCAACCCAAGATAGTAAAAAAATTCTTAAAAAGAACTGGAAAAGGTTTTTCAGATACTATATCAGATAGAAGAGAATTCCAAAGCTTGATGGCTACGTGATTAAGCTTGTACAAGCGTAGCTTTTGCGGCCATAGGTTTTTTATTGTATGTGTTTTTTCTTTATTATATTGATTCGTTATCAGACTTTTAATATTGAATAAAATATGGTATAATGTAATGAGACCAATGGCATGGGTGGAGGATCAGCGCGTCACTGCCTGAAGAACAAGACCAAAGGTTTCGATGGGATCCCAAAAATTCAATACCTGATCTAGACAACTGAGTCTTGTCTTAGCCAGATCCAGTCATTGCCAGACTCCTTGAACATTGTTACAATTAAAATTCAGAAACAGATTAAGGCCAACTAGCTAATCATCTGAGAAAAATAAGTTCAGATATGGATTCAGCATGTGTATTTATTTAAGTCATATTTGTTTTGACGAAAACTTCCTGCCACTTCTGCCAACTTCCCCGTTTCAGCCGAACTCAAGAACTACTCGTCCGGCGAAAAAAGAAAGCTCGAAAACGAACTCAGGGTACCTTCTTTCCCCAATGATGAACATCTAATCAACTTCAAATAAAAATTTAACTTATAACAAATTTTCCGACTCCAGCCGGAATCCGGTCGAACTGTATGTCCGGGTAAAATATGATCGTCACAAACGGATTCAGCATGTCTTCTTACCCCATAATCAACTGTCAAATTAGCTGTTTCAAAATATTTTGTTTGCCCCTTAATTTGAACCCCCATCCCTAAATGTAGGGCTAAAAAGCCCATCTACGAACTCGACTGGTCCGACGACCCAACGTATCCTCACACCAAGTTTCATCAAGATATCTCATACCCTTCGAGAGTTATCGTACTTACAGACGGACGGAAAGACGGACAACTTTTGCGATGTCATAGGTATCCCTCCACTTACGTTTTGGGATCCCAAAAACCCCTGCCAAGAATGACCGACAGGGCGCTGAAATCTCAGCTGACTTCGCGTTGTGTGCCACCCGGCATGATTCCTTTAGCTTCGTTTAGCGCCACCACACATTCTGGCTACAACCCCCAAAAGACCCTCACCAAATAAGGCTGAAGTAAACTCAACTTATCGGAAAAGAGCTAAGATCCAATAAGTCTGGTTAGACATCACGTATTCACTTAAATAGGCCTGGAAAAAAAAATACCTTACCCAGTTTGTCCACAGGTAATGGATTTCATCGAAACCTCTATGCGCCTGTCCCTGTATGCTTGAAATATTTACCAACTACAAACTTAAGCCGTTGCAGAAAAATGTGTTGCCGCTAATCGTCTTTAAGCCTGTAAATGCAGCTCGTTTTCAAATTCATAATTTCCGTATCTGGAAGAGTTTTCATGTAAGCAGCGCACATTCTGAACGTCATCATTAGAGCCTCGAAAACAAGACCAAAGGTTTCGATGGGATCCCAAAAATTCACTATCTGATCCAGACAACTGGGTCTTGTCTTAGCCAGATCCAGTCTTCGCCAGACTCCTTGAACATTTTTACAATTGAAATTCAGAAACAGATTAAGGCCAAATAGCTAATCACCTGAGAAAACCAAGTTCAGATTTGGATTCAGCATACGTGTTTACCCCTATAAGTCATATCTGTTTTGACGAAAACTTCCTGCCACTTCTGCCAATTTCCCGGCTAAAAAAGAAAGCTCAAAGACGAAATCAGGGTATCTTCTTTCCCCAGTAATGAACATCTAATCAACTTCAAATAGAAATTTAGATTATAACAAATTTTCCGATTCCAGCCGGATTCCGGTCGAACTATATGTCCGGGTAAAATATGATTGTCATACAGGGATTCAGCATCTCTTCTTACCCCTAAATCGCTTATCTAATCAACTAGAAATAAAACTTTGACTTCCAACAGATTTTCGGTTTTGGCCGGATTCCGGACGAACTACATGTCCGGGTAGAAAATTGTTTTCACATAAGTGTTCAGCATGTCTTCTTGCCCTAAATCGAACTCCAAATAAAACTTTTTTTTTGACAAACTTTCCGGTTTGGGCCGGATTCCGGTCGAAATACTTGTCCGTCGAGAAAATAGTTTTCACCATCGTCTTCAGCATGTCTTCCTACCTCTAAACTGAACATCTAATCAACTTCAAATAAAACTTTCACTTTCAACAAACTTTCCGGTTTGGGCCGGATTCCGGGCGAAATACTTGTCTGTCGTGAAAATAGTTTTCACCATCGTCTTCAGCATGTCTTCCTACCCCTAAATCGAACATCTAATTTAATTTCAAATAAAACTTTTACTTTCAACAAACTTTCCGGTTTGGGCCGGATTCCGGGCGAAATACTTGTCCGTCGAGAAAATAATTTTCACCATAGTCCTTAGCATTTCTTCCTACCCCTAAACCGAACATCTAATCAGCTTCAAATAAAACTTTTACTTTCAACAAACTTTCCGGTTTTGGCCGGATTCCGGGCGAACTACCTGTCCGATGACAAAATAGTTTTCACCATCGTGTTCAGCATGTCTTCTTACCCCATAATCGACTATCACATTAGCTGTTTCAAAATATTTTGTTTGTCTCTTAATTTGAATCCCCTCCTCCACCTCTAAATGTAGAGCTACACAGCCCATCTACGAACTTGACTGGTCCGACGACCCAACGAACCCTCACACCAAGTTTCATCAAAATATCTCGTTCCCTTCGAGAGTTATCGTGCTTACAGACGGACGGACAGACGGACAACTTTTGCGATGTCATAGGTATCCCTCCACTTACGTTTTGGGATCCCAAAAAGCAAAATCGCTTAGATGGGTCAAAATGTTTCAGTGTATCCAAATATCAGATGTAAAAATAAACTGCGTTTTTAGTCAAACTTTAAAGGACCTGCCTTACCTATAATACTAACGCAACCTACTCCCATAGTCACTCCATAGATCTCTAACTCCAGAGACTGCAATTTCATACGGTACATTCTAACTCCTCTAACAAAACCAAGCTGATTTTCTCACTTGCCGTGTTTTGCTACCTCCGATGTGTATCATGCTGTCGACGGTCGTCTGCGAGAAGTTTTCATTAGGAAGACCGGTTATGTAAATTGTTTCCCTGCTTTCGCTATAAGTCAACGGATCTCGGAAAAGGCCTAAAACAGCCAAAACCGTGGGTTATTTGTTGAAAGCACAGCCTAGTTTAAAGTATTCAAATATTTTAAATACTGTAAGTTGAAGAATAAATAGTGCGACGGGTCCTTTAAGGGTACGTACACACACAGTCCAATTTTCACAGTCGAATGCGAATTTTCTCCTTCGCTTTGGAATTTCGACATATCGCATTCAGGTTTCCCAATAGTGACGCGAATTTCGCATTCATATTTTCGCATGCCGAAATCTTATCGGATTGTGTGTCCCCGTAGCTTAAACGCCATCGAATATGATTCGCAGTGAGCTTGGGCTGAAGGAATATTTATAAAGAATTATAGCATGTCCGCGAATTGTATTTTCTATCGACGAATTTGGCGCCCCAGTTCTCGTACACATCGAGGTTCCATTCAACCCAAAGAAAACATCGAAACCGAACCCTAGAATTATTTAGGAATTTAGTCATTTAAACACTAGGTAACCACAGAGCTACTACCTGGGCTGTAACTATATGTGTCAAATCAATCAGGGGTAGGCAGCCGTTTCTAGAGAAAAGAATTTTGGGGGCGTTACATCGATTTAAGGGCAATAATTCAAGCTTCAGTTTAGTGCAGTTAAATAGCGTCCGCTTGGCGCGAAATTTGAAAGTGGGGTGAGGTTCATGAGGCTAAGTAGGCATACGGCCATCTCGATTTGTTATCGTTGCGCGCACCAGTCGCGAACTTTGGTTGGTGATATTGCAGCATTTCATTTTTAATTATAACTGAAAGATGAAAATTCTCCTCAGCCGGGATTTGAACCCTGGATCTTCGGCTTTCTAGGCCACTGCTGTACCACTGAGCTATATTGGAGCTTGTGAACATAGTTTGCAAAGCAATGAAATAGTCAGAATTCAGATGATCCCACCGAAGGCAAATTCTATAGCCTTTCCTTGCAGGGTGCTGTGCAGGTCGGATCATGTCGAAAAAGTAATGCAACAATAGAAACAACAAAAATGGACATGCAGCAAGCGTTCTATCTTGGTGGCTGTACGGGATAAGGGGCTAGACGATAGAGGCGCAAAATTCCGAATTTGGAAATCTCCATCCGGATAAACTCCGGTGTCTCCCCCCCCCCAATCCAGTGTAGAATTTGTTCAGTGAATAAACGCGAAAATAATTTTTGTACCTCGAAAGGCCGTAGAATAATAAAAAAAAGGTTCCATCTCGGGGTCGGAATAACGTTCGATGCACTCAAGAGCTGGGGGTGTGAGCATGAGTTTGAACTATTCGAACTAGTTTTTCTGTGGTTCACGTTATGTGGTTAATGTCATAACGTTTATGTGATATGTTGGTCATCGACAATATTAAACCTGCTTTTCTCAATGCTACCCATGATGAAGACTGCGATCACAACCGTCTATATCACACAGTCGAATCTCAGTATCCCCCTTTTAAATACACATTCTCCCCAGGAAATGACTAGAAGGACAGGAACCAATATATTTCGTTGCGAAAACAACCATGACAAATCCCCCCTCTTATCGACAAGATTTGATGTACTAATGGCTACGAAAAACAGTTGAACGATTTTTTACGCCTTCGTCAAAACTGCTTCGCCACGTGACCAGTAGAGTATAACGACCGAGGCCAGTAGACCAGAAAGAAATATATTTTGCTTCAAAAGAGATGCACACTTGGTCCCCTCATCTGTGTTAGAAATGTACTAAAGGTTTGATATAGGGAATCAGACATTTTCTTTCCCATGAATGTTAGAATCATACTAAAGCTTTGGTTTAAAGGAGTGGGCCGAAGTAATTTTAAGTATAAAGAAGCCTTGAAATCGTTCTAGGGAACCCCGCCCCTCGCAGACAACAATGATTAAGCTCGAATCATCACTCGTTGGTTAACAGATGGTGGTACTCCTGTTTGTGTAACATGGATGTTTGCACTTATTCGCAGTTGGGTCAATTACTTCTGTAGGCTATCTTTCGCTTTTTTAGTATTGGAGCTAATCACTTTCTTAGCATTAAACAAAATAAAATATTATTTCTGCACTATACTGCCAGAAGTTTCCTGACATCTACACAAGGACGAGCAGTTCCAATAGATAGGAGGTAACATACTACCCTTTTGACGTTCAGAAAAATTGTGTAATGAGCTTTAGATGTCATCTTTCTGTAACACATAACACTAGACAGGGTACCATGTAGTCTTACTTTTAGCGACAAAATAATACCTACAAATTCATAATGGAAAGTATTCTGAAACACATCCTTGCGGAAATGTTATGAAACTTGTGACAGTGTAGAAGAGATGCCACGAATAATTGTTTACCCTCTATTCACTGTCCAGCTTAGACAAGCGTAATGGTTTGCAGCAGAGTGATCATACTTTGAATCCTATGACTTACGGTACCTACAGGTGGGCTTACACAGTTGGCTTTGCACACTGCGTAAAATCCGAGCGTATTTTAAGCACGTATTCGGTATTGAATAGATCTCTAGCAACACGGATGTATTTATATACAAAACGGACCGATTCCTCAAATACCTCCGTCTTGCTAGAGATCCTTTTAATCTCAAATACGTGCGTTAAATACGCTGTCGGACCCGTCGGCCGTCTCTACCCCAGTGGACTAAACCCCGACCCTGATTGGAGAGTTATGCATCCTTTACTACCTTGAGAGGTCGAAGGTATAGCCCTTTAATCGGTTCTTTAGTAATTTCATATCTTAAACCACCTAAACCACCATATCTCAAGTCGCATAGCAGTTTCGTGTTTTCTGCAATCTGGATTAAGTTTCATATTTTCCGTAATCCCGACAATTTTTTTTTATGAATCCAGATAAAGCATAATATTTTCCGGAGTCCGGATAATGTTTCATATTTTCCGGAATCCGGATAAAGTTTCATATTTTCCGGAATCCGGATAAAGTTTCATATTTTCCGGAATCCGGATAAAGTTTCATATTTTCCGGAATCCGGACAAAGTTTTATTTTCCAGAATCCAGATAACTTGTACCTATTTTTGTTGCCGGTAGAATTTCTTGCGAATCCGCAGCGCAGCCGTAAACGGCAATGTGTGCCTGTTGGTGCTCTTGCAGATCACTTTGTTTAGTAATGTTCATATTCCTCCAACACCCCTCCTCATCGGAAGTGAGGAGGAAACACTTCATCTGAACTGCTTGTCATATTGCTCCGTAATGTCTCCGGGCGAAAGAGCCATCAGAAAGCTTTGTAGAAGGTCCATTCATGAACTGTTATGTGATTAATGGTTGGAACTAGGGGGTGTCAACTGTCGGGCACAAGGTGTACCGGGTCGTCAGGCACGGTAGAAATTTCGTCACGGACAGTCGCGAATTTCGCTCGATAGAGCACCGTAAGATTGACTTGTGGGCATACTCAATTTTTTGGGCATAGTGAACATGGATTCAGCATGTGTGTTTATTTATTTTGACGAAACTGATCGAAACTTCCTGCCTTACTTTTGCCAAATTTCCGGTTTCAGCCGAATCCAGGCGAACTGCTTGTCCGGCAGAAAAAGGCTTAAAACGAATTCAGTGTATCTCCATTACCCCTATGTCGAACATCTAATCAACTTCAAATAAAACTTTTGCTTTTATAATTTTTTCCGGTTTTGGACGGATTCCGGGCAAACTACTTGTCCGGCGAGAATAATGCTCTTCATAATCATTTTCAACATATCTTTTACCCCTTTATGACTATCTCATTGGCTGTTTAAAAATATTTTTTGTGCCCCTTAATTTGAACCCCCACCCCTAAGTGTAGGGCTACAGAGTCTATATACGAACTCGACCTTTCCCTTGACCTAAAGGACAACCTTAGCGATGTCAAAGGTATCCCTCCACTTACGTTTTGGGATCCAAAAAGATTCATACGATTTACTACGTGAACTAGCAACGGGCCTTTCCTTAGGACTGTCGGCTATCCCATAATCCCCAGCTATCAAAAGGCCCTCCCTTTCGTGACATTAGCACGGTTGTGAAGTTGATCTCCTGAGGTTCGTAACCTCACTAAAACGAATTAGCAACGGTGTTTCGAACGGCGTTAGCAATGTATTTCTCACAAGTTCGTTTTTCCAACTTGTTCGGTTTTGAGCCTGAAGAGGACCCTTGCCAAGAAGGGCCGAAATAAAGCTCCTATAAAATTCAGCTGACGTATCCGTTTTACACTATCAAGTATAATTAGCAACGGGCCTTTCTTTAGGACTATCGACTATACCCCACCTATCAAAACCCTACCCTCCCTTTTGTAACATTAGCAGGGTTCTAAGGTTGATCTCCTGAGGTTCTTATCACTATAGCGTACAAGGAAGCCAAAGGGTTAGCACGTTGTTTGGTGGCCGAGTCCTATTTGCTCCATCACTGCTCCTTTGAGCTCGCAATTGGAGTCTGTACAATAGTGAGGGTAAAGTTATCCGAATGTCTAGACCACTCAGTCCTCAAAGGACCCTGCCATAGATATGAGGGTTGTAAAATGTTTCTAAAATTCTCACCAGTTGTTATATTTTATTTTTGTTAACATATTTGCCTTTATAAAAAAAACAAAAAAAACAACAGTATGTTGCCTGCCGTCTTTGGGCTCTTTTCGAAAAGAAAAGAATTTTTTATTCTTCTTGGATCATTCCAGCGAAATAAAGCCAGGTAAAAAAATCCATTTCTCAGATTTTGACGAAAATTTCTCAGAATCGTCTATCAGGGTCCAGGACCTTCTCCAAATTTTTTTGGAAGAGTACCTACATACTTGAACAACTCGAGATTTGAAGTCCTAAAGGTAGGTAAGAAGCTCAAAAAATTTCAAGGTCGTTTTGAACTTCTCTGATTTTTGTCGAACTTTTGAAAAACATTGACTTTTTCAACCGTCAACAATGGAATATTTGGCCGAAAAAAATTCGCAGGAAAAAAATTGGGGAAGGTCCTGGACCCTGGTAGATCATTCTGAGAAATATTCGTCAAAATCTGAGAAATCGATTTTTTTTTGCCTGGCTATTTCGCTGGAATGACCCTCTTCCAATTTACTGGATCCATGTCAATCTCTAAACTTTAAATGTCATACTTTCTTTCCGATTCGTCCTGAATTTGACTGATTTTTGGGATCCTAAAACGTAAGTGGAGGAAAACCTATGACTTCGTAAAAGTTGTCCCGTCCGTCCGACCGTCTTTCAGCACGATAACTCTCAAAGAGAATGAGATATTCTGATGAAACTTGGTGTGAGGATTCTTCGGGGTCAACGGACAGGTCGAGTTTGAAGACGGGCTATGTAGCCCTACATTTATGGGTGGGGTTCAAATTAAGCGACGAACAAAATCGGTTTAGGGGTAAGAAGACACGCTGAAAACGTATATGAAAATCATTTTCTCGCCGGGCAAGTAGCTCGCCCTTAATCTGGCCAAAGCCTGAAAATTTCTTAAAAGTAATAATTTTATTTGAAGTTGAACACTTATGTGAAAACAAGTTTCTACCCGGACATGTAGTTCGTCCGAAATCCGGCCAAAACCGGAAAACTGTTGGAAGTCAAAGTTTTATTTCTAGTTGATTAGATAAGCGATTTAGGGGTAAGAAGAGACGCTGAGTCCCTGTATGACAATCATATTTTACCCGGACATATAATTCGACCGGAATCTGGCTGGAATCGGAAAATTTGTTATAAGCTAAATTTCTATTTGAAGTTGATTAGATGTTCATTACTGGGGAAAGAAGATACCCTGATTTTGTGTTTGAGCTTTCTTTTTTCGCCGGAAAAGTAGTTCTGGAGTTCGGCCGGAACCGGGAAATTGGCAGAAGTGGCAGGAAGTTTTCGTCAAAACAGATATGACTTATAGGGGTAAACACACATGCTGAATCCAAATCTGAACTTGGTTTTCTCAGGTGATTAGCTATTTGGCCTTAATCTGTTTCTGGATTTTAATTGTAAAAATGTTCAAGGAGTCTGGCGAAGAGTGGATCTGGCTAAGACAAGACCCAGTTGTCTGGATCAGATATTGAATTTTTGGGATCCCATCGAAACCTTTGGTCTTGTTAAAGTTAGAATTAATGCAGATGACATTAATAAGGAAAGATTAGGCTAAGTTAGGATTTAATGTCATCGAGGGGGGAGGAAATGTAGCATCAAGCTGGTGTCGAATACAGTATGAAAAGTTGGGAAAAATACGCGGTATTAAAATAATAAAAAGTGTCCCAGATCCCGGGCTGCCATCTGACAATAAATAGCTTGTTCAGGAAATGGGAATATCAACAAAACACTACAATGATACATCTAGAATTGCGTTCCTAGATTCTTCTTTTATCGTTCAGACAGTGATACATCTGAGGTCGGGACAGCGCAGACCAAGCTTGATTTGGCAAAAAGAGGGAATTCATCAAACGGAAACGATTTTTCCATAACTGACGTTACCAAGAGCTATATGCAATTTGTCACACGTGATCGATCATGAGAAAAGCAGAAATGCCAAATTGAAACCGACGCATGTTAGGCAGTAGGGGGTAACTAGAAGTTGCCGAGGATTAATAATTTGTTGGGTGCTTTGTACACCTTTTTTCCAAGGGTTTCTCACTGGTTCGTTTCGTGGACGCAAGCTTGCGGAGATGAGAGCCACGGAGATGGTTTGTAGGCACGGAACCGTGCCCACCAACCAGTAGCAATGGACATCCCCTCGCACCTCCAGTGGCGTAGTAGACGTGATATTCATGTTCTCCTGCCTATACTTCTAGTTGTTTTTGTGTTAGTGAAATGAGATTGAATTTTATTTTGTTTTATTTTATCATATAGTCACCCAGTTAGGATTGCAACTATTTTAGGAGCCTTTAAGTGCTACATTTATGTACATCTTGATACTAAACATGGTTTTATAACGTTACTTTTAGCCTCGCTTTTAGCGAAAGCGTTAGAGCAACACCACAGGAAAGCCATAATGAAACTGTGCACGAGTCCACCAAGTCCATGGTGAGTCCGAGACAAGACTCATGCTCACGAGCGAAGACCAGTCCGAGTCCTGCTCTGTCACCGACGAGGCCAACACGAGTCCGAGTCCGTGAAAGGGGGTTTTGAGACGAGATCAAAGTCTGATTGAACCAGCTCTGGCATTAGGAGCTTCAAAAAACAATAGCACTTGTAAAGTTTTATTTCGACAATTGAATTTTTGTTTATAGAATGTTCTGTGTCCACGTCTGGCTGACAAATATTATTATTAATACCCATGTCCTTTGTGGATCTATAGGCTATAATCAATATTTCGGACTACGCGACAGTTCTCTGATAAGAATTCAGAGTGAGTGTTCCCTGAAGGTCTAACAGTGAATAATGGTACAAAAACAACGAAATACCAAAACGTCACAACATTTATTCGAATATTTGTCTGTTTTCGTGCACCACAAAGGCACCCACTGAGTTGTACTTACACGTAGCTATGTGTGTCCCGATCTGTCATAGGTGCTGGTGGGATATGCTAGACACGAGTGAGGGCTTGCTGGGGTAGCTGGCTTGTGGGCGCAGCACACCTAGGACAGTCCAGTAGCAAAAGTCAACTACTGCCATAATTTGGAGACGCGAGCGACGCTAGGCAAACTCGGATTAGATCCGTGACCCCAGGGTTGGTCACCAAGAACCGGGGTTTACGAGTTACTTCAGGATACTTTGGGTTACTCAGGGTCACTTTGGTTACAGTGGGTTATTTTGGGTTACATTGCATTGGGTTACATTGGGTTAAATTGGGTTACTTTGAGATACTTTTGGGTTACTTTCCAGGGTGTACGAAGTTACTTTTGATGACCAACCCTGGCCGTGACCCCTAGACAATTAACAGAGTCGCGGTCCCTTTTTGGTAATTTAGTAAGAAAATGAATATAAGGCAAGGTATACTTTTATTGACAACGGTGAAAAACTCAAATGGCATACAAGTGAAAGACATGCCAGTGGCATACGAAAATTACACTTTGTTAATTCTAATTGATTTGTAAAATTTTCTTTTAAGTCCAGCCTAAGGCAGTAAAAGTAAAAATAAACACAAATCCGCCCAAGAATTTTAGGACAAGACAATTAACAACTAAAAAAACACAGATACCAGCACGATAATTTTAGGACAAAATATATAAATGTCACATCCATACTGCATGCAGAAAATATAAAAAGCCACACATCTACCGTGGCAACGGTTTTCGGAACAGCAGAATTTGGTGTTTGTCTTTGATACGAGAGACATGCAAACAGAAATGCTTATTTTTATTTTTTATTTTTAGGTCAAATTATTAAAAGAAAGTTATTTTCTAGGCCTATGTGATTACTTTTTCCCAACCAACGGGTCATTGCAGAGCACTTAGCAGGCCCGTATCCAGGAATTTATTTCGGGAGGGGGGGGTGCCTTTCGGGGGGGGGGGCTGCCTGCTGGTCGGACAAAAAAGTAAAAAAAAAACATAGATCATAGGGAAAAGCCTATAAAATTATTATTTGTGTATGTTTCAGGGGGGTCAACCCCCTAGCCCCCCCCCGGATACGGCCTTGGCCTTAAATAAGTAGATTTTGTTTATATTTTTGTAAATTATGCAATCATGGTGTATGTCGTATGTGACACTAATAAGAACTTGGATAAAATAAAGAACCAACGAACTATGGAGCTTTTCAACCTTAAGCTTTTTTTATTTTTTAATTTTAATGGGCTTTGAACTTAGACAAGCGTATTTGGAAATGGAATAGACAAATGCACTTGGAAATGGAATAGACAAGTACCGCCTAAACTTGTTTTTCGCATTACAATTTTTTACATTTAGCCACTTGGTCTTTGGTCGGGGTCCCGTCCGAGGTTGGGGCCTTGACAGTTGCCTAGTTTGCCTAGGTAGGTTCTTGGGTTCTTGCTCCGCTCATTTATGCACCAACGTTTCTGTGACTACGGCTCATGTTCTAGGCGTTAGCTTCAGGAAGCAAAACGCACTGCTCTGGAAGCAAATCAGCGACGGGATTGGAAAGCGGTTTTGGAAAGCTGTATAGCCGGAACTTCTTTTGCGTGGCGAATTATCGTTTTGCTTTTCACAAAACAAACGCTGGTATAAAACTATTTAAACACTTGAGTACATAAATAGGACATACGGCGAAACTTCATCATATTGTCATTCTTTCTTTTGTCAATGCACTAAACCGACCTGAAACCTAGAAATATGAACAAGTGTATAGAGAACATACTGATCGACTGTTCACCTGCTTGGATATCAAAGCCGCGGGTAGCAAAGTTTTCCAGGCTTTGCTTGATATCCGCGGCTTACCCCTGTTGTGCGGTTGAAGTGAGGAAGGAATGTGCGACAACTCGACCCAGGGTTAAACTGATATGTACGAAGTGTTTTGGTTTCAGTGACAGGGTTCATCGCGCCACTGAATTGCTTATACCGCGTTCCTCAGATGGCACATCTTATAGCCGACTACCTATCAAGATACAAGTTTTCACGAGACAAGTCTATCACGAGGCAAACATTTCTAGACAAATTTTCGCGAGACAAGTCAGTCATTTGGCAATTTTTCACAAGACAAATTATCATGAGGCAAACCTTGCTCAAGACAAATTTCCGTTAGACAAATCGGGCATGAAGACATTCTATACATTTCAGCGACTTAATCTTGTTTGATCCATACACACACACAAAACTAAACTAAAACACAAAGTAGGAAATTAAAATGTAAACATATCAAATGCCGGAGAACCGGGAACGAACTTTGTCGTTGACAATCGCTGCGGGGTTACATACGTGGTTGTGGTCAGCCATGGAAGTTAGTGTAAACTTGCCATTACATTCTTTCCCTCGTAGCCTACTGGACAGCCTTTATCAGAGCATCTGTAGTAGCTGCTTTCTGAAGATGTTGAAAACAGAACGAATTTGTAGCAACTAGTGTGGACTGCAGTCCCTCCTCTTGCAGTTTTCACCATTTCGAACTGGATTTGGGTTGACATTCTGTTTCCAAAGTCAAAACTGATTACTATTCTAAAATGCAATCTCTACTATATATACGGTAGCTCACTCTAAGCAGATTGTCTTAATCCTACTTTTCTCAATCCGGGTTGTCTCGTGGAAGGGTTTTCTAATGAATAATTGCCTCTCGAAGATTTGTCTAATGCTCTGATTGCCTCGTGAGGATTTGCCTAGTGACACTTGTCAAAAGCAGATTGTCTCGTGAAAACCCTTCTCGTGATATACTGCCCTTATAGCCTACCGTCTCCAGATCCGTACTGGCAAATATAGGGTCAAATTTGAGGGCTGATTGAAGCTGGAATCAACCCCGACTCGACCTCGACTTCATTGTTCAAGGTCTTACACCCGAACAGCTTCTAAAGAAAAATGTCATGAAAAGTTCAAAAGTTATAACACTGAAAGGACACGTTGTACTTATGATACTAATTCATCCATCTCGCTCCTGAGATTTTTTAATTCATAAGTTATCCTAGTTTCTTTTCCTCCGCTGAATAATATGCCTCTCCTCTGTTAGCAATACACTGACTCTCACGCTTGTCACGATCTGTTCTCTTTACATGACGTACCAGGCACCCAATCATTATTTCTGAGGAGCTGTTTTCGTCCGAAGATCGGTTTTGCAAATTTTGCCAAGATTGTCATCCGTAGCAAAGGCCATGGAAGGAGGCTAAAACAGCTGAAACCGTGTGTAATTTTCTGTAGCCTAAGAATAGCTTAGTTCTAAAGTGGTAAACTATCTCAGAACGTCGGAGCAGAAACACAACGCAGTGCGAGGTGTCCTTGACAGAGAAAAGCTTCCTAGGATAGGATACACCGTCTCCAGCCCCATACCGAAAAATGTAAGGTCAACTTCGGAACAGGGAAACTGAAGCCGGATTTGACCCCGATTCGGTGTCGACGTCAGTTTTCGAGGTGTACTCAAACAAATTCTGACGAAAAATGTCATAAAAAGTCCAAAAGTCACAACAATGAAAGAAAAAGGCTTTGTAAGGAACAAGGTTCTGTCTTTCTCAAGCAAGGCTCTGAACTTCAGAATGTGTCAAGGACGAAGAAGAATAGTTACATCAGAAGTCCTGTCTCTTAACTCTTAAGGAAGCAGAAGAAGAAAATTAGAGCAGGGGTCGTGCTCGTCGTTTTTTGACACGAAGAAAATTCAGATATTGAAAAGGATGAAAGAACAATGCTTTCCCCGTCTTTCCTCTGTATCTACGGATGCAGCCATTTTCAAGCCTGATATTGGTTTCCGACCAAAATCATTGAGGGGGTTAGTCTTATGTGCCGACACAACCGCTTAAAGGACCCCTCTTGCTTATTCTCCGTTTTAGGTTGTCTCTAGCTCCCTCATGGAATTATGAGCTTCTGAAACCCTCGCATTTCGACACTGCTTCCTTTTTTACCTACGACTTTCTATCGCCTTTTCGGTCGAGCCGAGTTTTCAGTCACGAGTGTTGTTCAAAGTGTTGTTTTCTTTTTGGAAGACATGGTAGGCAACCAGGTCGTTCTTCTGTTTTTTACTTGTTTTGTTTTGTTTCGTTTTCCCACTTTTAACCATGGCGCATTCTGTTTTCAAATATTTTCCATTCAGCCGCCGCGTCGGAGAGCAGGAAGGCTGGAAAGAGTCGACAGGCGCAAGAAAACCGCTAATCTCACGCGGAAAGTAATGGTGTTGTCGAAAAACGATATTGCTGGGTTGTTCATCATGAAAACCATTTCTAGTAAGAGTTATGCTTTAACGTTTGGCAGGCGAGTATCGCTGCAATGCAAAGAATGTCCCCGAAATTTTCCCGCCGGGTTCTGGTGCTGACCGGAGAACCCCGATATTAATCATCAGGAAATAACGGAAAAATATTCCTATTGCACAGCCCAGCAAATCCAGAAGTTATGGCACGCATGTAAAATACATGTCGCCCTTGATGTTCATCTGCAAAAATTCAACTAAAAAAAAATCGGATCGAGGATAAAAATACAACTTGTTCCTTTTCACCCCCTAGATTTATCGCAACGACCTTCAGACTGACTAGTAGGACGTAGGGGCTTCATTTATTATTTATTTATTAACTAAACATATCAGTTATTGTATACAACACTACGCTTTGCACGACTACAATCGATGAATCGAAGGTAATAATCGACAACCGATCGCTAAAAAATTATACTTATAAACTGCGTCACAACTATTCCCCCGAGTTACCTGAAGGTATGACTTCATTTCCAGGGCTTAGAAGAACGGATCCTCTCATCGTACAAACTTGCGGACGGTCCTTCGTTCGCCGATGTAAATGTAAAACTTGGATCTTGGGGGTAGCATACACACAGGCGCCGTCCACGTAAACCCTAGAGAGCCTCCGTTTGAAGGTAAGTCGAATCCAACCTTGCAGCGCGAATCAGCCTCCTCTCCTCTCAAGTGCACCTACCTTATTCCGTCCCAGATCATTTTATGCCCCTGTTTCCCTGGATAGGTAGCACGTGCTTGGGCATGCTTCGTCTGATGATGATGATGAATTTTTATTAGCACACTAGAGAAGAAAAGATAACTACCGCAATACAAACAACACCAAAGGTGTCGATGGGATCCCAAAAATCTAATATTTGATTCAGACAATCGAGTCTTGTCTTCGCCAGATCCAGTCTAGGACAGGCTAATCATCAGAGAAAACCAAGTTCAGATATACCTCTATAAGCCATATCTATTTTGACGATACTGACCGAGACTTCCTGCCGATTTCCGAGCGAACTACTAGTCCAGCAAAAAAAAAATACAGAAACAAAACCAGCGTAACTCCTTATCCATATAAAGAACATCTAATCAACTTTGAATAAAAGTTTGACTTAAAAAAAAATCCGGTTACAGCCGGATTCCGGAATAATTATATGTCCGGGTAAAAAACCATTGCCATAAACCGACTCAGCCTCTCTTCTTACCCCTTAATCTGTCATCTAATCGAAATTTTGCTTTTAACAAATTTTCCGGTTTTGGCCGGATTCCGGGCGAACTAGTTGTCAAGCGAGAAAATGATTTTCACCATCGTGATCGGCATGTCTTTTTACCCATAAATCAAACATTTAATCAACTTCAGATTAAACTTTTACTTTTAACCAACTTTCCGGTTTTCGCCGGATTCCGGGCGAACTACATGTCCGGGTAGAAAATTGTTTTCACATAAGTGTTCAACATGTCTTTTTGCCCTAAATCGAACATCTAATCAACTCGAAATAAAACTTCTAATTTTAACAAACTTTCCGGTTTCGGCCGGATTCCGGGCGAACTACTTGTCCGTCGAGAAAATGGTTTTCACCATCGTCTTCAGCATGTCTTCCTGCCTCTAAATCGAACATCTAATCAACTTCAAATAAAACTTTTACTTTTAACAAACTTGCCGGTTTTGACCGGATTCCGGGCGAACCACTCGTCCGATGACAAAATTTCACCATCGTGCTCAGCATGTCTTCTTACCCCATAATCGACTATCACATTAGCTCTTTCAAAATATATTGTTTGCCCCTTTATTTGAACCCCCTCCCCCACCCCTAAATGTAGGGCTACAAAGCCCATCTACGAACTTGACTGGTCCGACGACCCAACGGATCCTCACACCAAGTTTCATCAAAATATCTCATTCCCTTCGAGAGTTATCGTGCTTACAGACGGACGGACAGACGGACGGACGGACAACTTTTGCGATGTCATAGGTATCCCTCCACTTACGTTTTGGGATCCCAAAAAGGAAAGGAAAAATTACAATCAGCTTTCGATAACGCAGTAAAGGCACAGGATACAAACAAACGCACACGGTACATAAACAAACAGATAAAGCACATTCTATGTCATGATTTGCGGAACGAATCCAGTCACCAGTAGTGTCATGGGGACAAAGAGCAGTTTTGGGGCCCCATCCCAGATTTCCAGGTGAGACTTAGGATAAAATTCAAAGCCGTTTACGAATATACCTTAAAGTAACGTCATTGCCTTGCATTTTGCCTTTTGAAACCTATTTAGGGGACACGAAATAGTAAATAGATTTATGATTTAGAAATCTGGACGGCATGCCCCCCCCCCCTCCCCAATGGCGTCTCTGCATTACACGCTGGATAAATACAGTTAGGTAGGTGTCCTGTGTACATTCTTCCAGAATAATATTCATGTGCGTGCGAGATCATCGGATCCGCTGTCATGAGGTGCTGATTCGTTTTCTCCTAGTTGTGAATAATCTTTGCTGTTGCGGAAAACAAAAACACTGTTCACAATAATCCTTCCTATTAACTGAAAATTGACCTCCATTTTCCACCATATCAACTAACTCCCTTGACACCTTACGCTTATACCTGAGGCTGAAGAAACTCATCAGCGGTCTTGGTATTCATCTGGGCCGGATCACTTGACCCCATCTCCATGCAAATAGTTAAATCCCATTCATCAAATGGACAATTAAACTCTAATAAATCATGAAATCCCCCATCAAACGCGCGTGGTAGCGTTCGATCACTTGATATCATGTTTATTACACGGAATTTTGAGGTTAGAGGTTGTAATTGAGTTTCTTTGACCTAAGACCTGGAGCTGATTGGTGAATAGCCTGGATGGACGCTGACCAATGCGAATTGTCTGTTTACTGTCAGGTGTATCGTAATTTAGATGACCAACTGCGTCATTCAAACCTTGGGTCGGAGCAGGTACAAACCCAGGGATTTATTGGGGGGAGGGGGTGCCCGCTGGTCGTACCAAAAAGTAGAAGAAAACATAGATTAGAGGTTACAACCTGTAAAAAGAAACGATTATTTTTGGACGTTCCAGGGCGTACGGCACTGGGTCGGAGTAATACTCTTGGGTCCAAAGTTACTCAAGGAACTGCCAGTCCCACTTAATAAGCCATTTGAGACCCTTGGCATATTCTGGGCAGTGCTGTCTTTAATTTTGGTGTACCCTAGGCCATCTATGGATTTTTTGCCCCTTTTCATGAGTAAAAAAACGTAAAAACGCCAGCACATTAGCGAACGTGATTCTTGGTGTATTAACAGTTATAAAACCATTAAAGCACAATGGACACTTCTAATGCTTTTCTTTGTATTAAATGTTTCACAGATAAACATTTCCGACTTCCTTTAGAAGGCGCTACGAAAATCGGCCGTTTTCTTGTTATCCCTTGTCTTTACCTCTCTGGCATTTCGGCGATCCAAATCTTAGGAGCTGGGATATCGTGGCAGGAAATTCAAAAACTCCCAGCAATGCTTGATATAAAAGGATATATTTGAGATGTCACCAAAGTCAAGCCGCAGATGCAGTTTACCTTAGTGTTTCATCAGAAGTTCCATGGCTTAAAGTGCCTAGTAAAAGTTTTTCTTTTTGGAATAGTGTTGTGAAGCTTGATTAGCTTGCTTTATAAAATGTACAGGATTATCCAATAAGCTTATAAAAAATAACATAGCTACAAAAATCATTCATAAACAAATAACCTATTCAAATCTCAATTATACAAGCTGATTCATGCATAAAATAAAGATCTACTAGGTATTATAAGAAATGTCACTTTTATCTTTGTCCAAGATAGTAAATTCAGCATGTACTGGCCCAAAAAATTACGCTTTGAAATACTACAGAGAGGAAACTGTTGAAAAAGCTGCTGATCTAGGGGTAAGCATTGTTCCTAGGTTGTTACAGAGTGGGATTGGGGTAGTTTGATGTGCCCATTGAACTTTAAGAAATAAAAGCTGTGATCACTCTTCAACAGTTTAGCACTTTCAGCGGCGTTTCAAAGCAGAAAAATAGTTAATAAGACCTAAGGGCGTCATGTATGGGGGGGGGGGGGGCCCAAATGTTGTCGGCCAGTCGGTAAAATATAGCCGAGCGCTTTTTCGTAAAAACGGTCGATTTTTCTTGGAAACAGTCGATTTTCCTTCAAAAACGGTCGGTTTTTCGTAAAAACAGTCGATTTCTTTCATTAAAAACAGTCGGTTTCTTAAAATCAGTCATTTTCGTCAAAACAGTCGTTTTTTTCTTAAAAACAGTCATTTTTTTCTGCAAAAACAGTCGGTAAAAATGACAAGCCAGTCGGTAAATACCTTGCCCCCCCCCCCAAACATTTTGTCTAGTAGCGCCTCTGATAACACCATCCACATCAATCTTATTCAAAACAACGTTTTCTTTCTCAACCGTTTTCGCTGACCGTTGGCCTCTCGTTTTCTCTAGCCCCCCAGCATCGGTCTAAGGGTAAAGATGGAACTGATTTTGGGGTCTTGGTCAGTCCTAACATTTCAGCAAAGCGTCCAAGCTGTGGCCGAGAAGCACAACCGTATTGCCAAGTAAAAAAAAATAATAAAATAATATATTTATGTGTTGAAATATTCATATTCAAATCGTCCTTAGGTTAAAAAATAATCCGCAAATATGGCTTCTAAATAACAAAAAAAATAAAAAATCGAGTGGCCTATATACCCTTTTGTCTTTTAAGAATATTAACAATATCAGCAGCTTTACGATACAAAACTTGAAAGGCGTCAACATTCTGGGGACGCAAGGAATTTCAGGCTGTCAGAGTTCCTGGGTCCCCTACCAAATGGTGTCCTAGTAGCCTACGTTTTTGATGTTTGAGTGAAACAAGATCCAACACTTGGCGGGATCATGATGTATAAAATCCCAATGAAGAGAAACGGCTACCCCAGTACCCATCCGCCGTTAACAGTGTTTTGTACGGCCTTTTAAAATTAACACTGAAACATGTGTGAACGCTTGTTTGTTATTCTTCTGTGTCTATGCCCCCCTGTCCTAGACCCTACCATTGGCTAGGCTGGCCGTATGGGAAATTCGATCCTCAGTGCAAGTAACAGCGGTGTGTAAATTCTGCCTGCCCCTTAAGTGATCGTCCTGCCCCAATTTTAAAGAGAGAAAAGAGTAACTAGCGCCCTTCGCAAGGGGTGGAAAACTTTTGTTCAGCTATTGAAGCAACATTTAGTTCACGACAGGTTTCAACTTTACTGCGACTCGCCGGTGCAGAACATTCGACAAAAAATTTTAATGGAGAAATCCATTTCTTTACAGTCTGGCCCCCCCCCCCTCCCCCTAACAAAACCTCACTGATTTTCACACTTGCTAGTTTCGCTGTTTTATATGCGTATCATGCTCACGAGGACTGAGGACAAAAAATTAAAAAGCCCTTCGTTGAGCACGTTTGGGGGGATTTTTCGCAGTTAAGATATGATAAAAATCTACCAAAGAAAACCAACACAAAATTAAGCAGAAAAGTAGTCATTTGTGTAGTAGGCAGGTAGTCGGTAAAGCCCACTTGCTGTAACATGAGCCAAGCATACCATTTCGGGGAAATACCCTGAGACCGATCTCATATTCCTATAATTTTCTTTGTGTTTGATCTGTCAAGGCACAGGAATCATTAAAACAAACTAAGGTGTTAATGAGTGTGATCATTAAAACCCAAACCATGTATGGCTCGTATTTTTTTTCTTCAAAATCAGTTTCGGTACCTTCTGGTTCCACTAATTTGGTAATCATTTCGTCAAGAAACAGCAAGGGGTCTATTATGTCATTGGATAGGTGTAGTTTTTTAAGTCCTAGCGCTGTCCGTTTCTGATATTTCGCATTTCGCTCCTTTCTCGTATAATTCTGACCGAGGTTCTGACTAGGTTTTGAATTGCCGGTAGTCCTTAAAAGGACCCGTCGTACTATACTACTAATTCATCCTACTTCAGTAGTATTTCCATCCATTCTCCTTCCCGAGATTCTTCACTTCATGACTGTATCGTACCTCCTCCTGTCTTAGCAATACACTGATTACCACGCTTGTTCTCTTTACGTGGCATCTCATGCTCCCGATTGTTTCCGAGGAGCTTATTTGTCCGGACACCAGTTATGCAAATTTTGCCAAGATTGTCAAGACAAATTTTGCCAAGATTGCCAAGATCATCATGAAAATAGGCTAAAACAGCGGAAGTCATGTGCAATTTTCTGTAAGCATAGCTTAGTTGTAAGTTGGTCAACTATTTCAGGACATCCGAGCAGAAACACTATGTAGTGTTTTGGGGATCCCAGAACGTAAGTGACTAGACCCTTCTTGGCGAGGGTCAGCCGCCAGGCGGTAGCTACATGAAGTGAATCTGCGGTAAAATAAATGAAATTTCTAGCAACTATAATTAGCGTACTATACCTCTAATATAGTAACAGACCCCTCGCCTATTGGCGAGCTAGTTAGTTGAGCGGCTTTTACAAATTAAAGGAAACTTATGGTTTGGAATCAAATTATTAGGGAAGATCAGGAACATATGGGTCGTGTTTGCGTTTCATAACTTTTTGGTCATCTCGAAGAATATTGATATTCCCGGGGCTAACTATAAGTTACAGACGGATGATTAGGGTTCTACGGGTTAACGTATCCGTAAATTGGAAATTCGTTCCCATCCGAGATTTCAGATCTTGAAATCAGGGGCGGATCGAAGGGGGGGGGGAGCACGGTGGGGGCCTTCCCCCCCCCATGGTTGAGAGAATCGTACTCTCAGTCATACGTTTTGAGCTTGTCTGTATGACTGTTGTATGCCTAAGCTTGCCAAAATGAAAGGCAGTTACCAAGCGCGAATTTTGCCTGCAAATGAAATTTTCTATTCACATGTCTACGAGAGTCGTATGTTTTGAGCTTGTAAAATTCACAGTTGTGTGTTCTGGGTTTGTCCGAACGACATTCGTGTGTTTGATTGTGCCAAAATGACACCAGATCGTGAATTTTGCCTGCAAATAACCCGATTCTTGTCATGCTAAAGAAGCGATTTTCTTGTCGTATCTTAAAGACAGTCGTAGATTTTGAGCTTCTCAGAGTGAAATAAACGCAGGGTGAAAATTATCACCCTACTGCGCAAAATTTGAACACAACAGGTTTTGTACCAAAACCTCTTTATTTTAGCAGAATATGTGCTGACTTTTAAGATTTTTGATTTTCGAAGTCTCAACAACAGCCTATCTGACTTCGTAAAAAAAAAAAAAAAAAATTTCTGTAATGTCTTGCGGAGTAAGGTTGTAACATAAACTGGCCTTGTAAGCACTGACGGGCCTGATGATTGCACCATTTTTGTTACTGTAAATTCAAAACAAATCCTTTGTATCTTTTTTATTCTGGTTGGCCACCACCTTTTTCGGAAGGAGCCGAGTGGAAGCACGGCCACGTACCAACTTCCGGCAAAATATCCCACTTCGTTTGGGAGTTATCCGTGCTACGACAGATTTGGGATATCATAGGCAACCCTTACTTTCCCTAGCCTGAAAATTTCACCTGCAGCGTCTTTCATAGTAGCCTGTTCGTTATCTAGTGGGAGGGCGCGTCATTTAGGTGAAGATTTAGGCCTAAGATTTGAGCTTTGGATCTGGACTTTGTCTCATGTACGTACCTTAGAAGCTGCTGCTTAGGATCAGAGAAAGTGTGGCCTACCCTATTATCCATTTAGTTGAAGGGTCAGAGGCGTCACTACTGGGGGGGGGGGGAGGGGGGGACGCCCCCCCAAAGCTGTCGGCCAGTCGGTACAAAAATACGGAGTCGGCGCGAAGCGCCACGATTTTTCGTCAAAACATTTGATTTTTTTTTCATGAAAAAAGTCGGTTTTCTGAAAATTTCTTGATTTTTCGTCAAAATAATCGGTTTTTCGGAAAATCAGTCGATTTTTTTCAAAAATGTCATTTTTATTGTTGAAAACAGTCGTTTTTCCGCAGAAAAAGTCAGTAAAAATGACCAACCAGTCAGTAAATGCCTCGTTCCCCCCCCCAAACATTTTGGCTAGTAACGCCTCTGTGAAGGGTGCGTCATTTAGGTGGGTTTTTAAGATTGGGATTTTTGGGTCTAAGCCACATTAAAAACTAGAACTTGCATGTGAAGTAGACAAATTTTGCTTCGATTCTAAAACTTTAGCCAGCGGCGCTCAGTTTAATTTTCTCTTGAGCAAATACGTCAGAAGCTGCTACGATACCGAGGCATGAATCAGTCTAGTGAACGTTGATAAGAAGGGCATACTGGAATTTCTATTTTTTCTTCATTTACTATTTTATTCCTGTAATGGTCTTTGCATGATCTTTGAAAATGTATGTTAATATTAGTTGAACGTGTGGTGCTGCGCTTTTGTCTTTTGTTCATAATCGGTATAATTGCCTGGCATTAGCTAGTAGTATGTTTTGAGATCATCCCCCCCCCCCCCCATGGCCAAGCACTTCGAACCGCCCGTGCTTGAAATACTGATGCTGTGGACAGACGTTTGGGGATTTTTTATGTTCTCGTCACCCGCTTTGAGACGCGATATTTTTTCATGTTTCATAGCGCTGACCTGGAAAGTCAGCTGAGACTTATTCTAGCTGTATTTCGTATATTTTCTAGCTGTTATAGTTCTTCTTTGTAACTTGAGCCTGAAGAGGATGCTCGTCAATAAGGGCTGAAATATCGCTAGAAGAATTCTCGGCTGACTTTTCGGTTTAGCGCCAACAAGTATGATCCGTAGTCAACTTTCATTCTCAAAGAAATTAAAAATCACTAAAAATACTACAATATCCTTAACAGAGAAATATGGATGAAACGAGTAAAGTCATCGCTGCAAAATAATAAAGCGACCGGTTTAAGTGTAAGGCTGTAAACCTTAATAAGGAGTTATTCCAAAAAATATTACAAGAAGTCCCATGAAAATTATTAAAAGAGAAAAAGATTTCAAAAGCTGGTAAAAGCTGGCGATTTAGATAGACCTTTTTTGTCTAATTTTGGTACCGCCCTCGGGCTGCTTAAATCATAAAGGTGTTTTTCCGTGATCCGACAAAGAGGCTGTGGCGTAGGCCTGATATTTAATTTTTTGCGGTTTGATCTTGGTTTTGTTCTAGCTTTCAGGCATTTGAAATTACCGCCAAAAAAAGCCATTCCGCGAGTTTCAGCTTATGGTTCAAGTCTGTGGCAAACATTTATGTTTTCGTGACAAACACTCAGGCATGTGTGGGGATACAAAGACGCCGAGGAAAAACGTCTTACATCTTTTTATCTATTTTAGACTTTTTGTATGTTTTGTGTTTTGCCTTTGCTCTACTACTGCTTATCAACTAAATCTGTCTATCTATCTTATCTATTGCCCATATAACTGATATTAGGACTAATGTAATTTTAAGCCATGATACAACCCAGAAGATGCAGGCGGAATATAATATCCTTTGAGCCCAAGCTGACTTTGAAACATTTATTCAAACAATGTTTACAACGGATACGTCAGCTATGATTTTTCATCAGCGATATTTCGGCCCTTCTTGGCAAGGGTCCTCGTTAGGCTGTCAATCTTCTGGTTCAACTTCGGGGAAGGAAACAAACCTGTATTCTGGTTCAACTTCGGGGAAGGAAACAAACCTGTAATTTACAGGTTTGTTTCCTTCCCCGAAGTTGAACCAGAAGATTGACAGCCTGACGAGGACCCTTGCCAAGAAGGGCCGAAATATCGCTGATGAAAAATCATAGCTGACGTATCCGTTGTAAACATTGTTTGAATAAATATAATATCTCTAGAAGAAATAGAGAAATATACGGAACTAGCTTAAAGGACACGTCGTACTTATGATACTAATTCATTCTACTTCAATAGTATTTCCATCCGTTCTCATTCCCGCGATTTCATACTTATGTATGTATATTCTGTCTCCTCTATTGGCATTTCACTGATTATCCCGCTTGCCATATTTGTTCTCTTTATGTGACGTACCCGATCATTGTTTCCGGGAATCTATTGGTCACCAGACCGGTTATTCAAACTTTGCCACGTTTTTCATCCAAGTCAAGGGACACGGAAAGAGGCTAAAGCCAGCCAAGCCTTGCGAAATTCGCTGTAAGCATAGCTTAGTTTTAAAAGTATTTAACTATCTCAGAACATCGTCGCAGAAACACCATGCAGTGTGAGGTGTTCTTTAGCTATCAGTTCTCTTCAAACCAGTCAACTAAATGACGGAAAGAAAACAGTTAACAAAAATTAGGAATTGTGTTTCTCGTAGAGGTGGGGTGGGGGGTATTTCTGTCGGCCACAAGTATCTCTTATTTTGCCAATTGAAACATTTGTCTACCGCCAATGTCTGTGAGTTACCGTTACGTTCCTACATAACGAATGAAAGAACTTCTTTGTCCGACAAACAGTACTTCAAAGTCCCTCATTCAGTTGCCTTCCCTCCACTCAATAAAATATGACAAGTTGACAACTGAGTCCGAGTTTCGTTTCTTGAAATGAACCATTCTTTGAATCATAGTGGGGTACTCACTCCCATCGCTGCGTGTGCTACGCCAGCTGTTCCTATCAACCAGTCCTGGATAAAAACTCTCGAGGCTCCTAGACAGTCGAATTCCCTCCTTAAAGGACACCTCGCAGTACATAGTGTTACTGATACGATGCTCCGAAAGAGTTGACTAAATTAGCTATGCTTACAGGAAATAAAACAAGACTTCGGCTGTTTTCCGCCTCTTTCCATGCGTTGGATGACAAACTTAGCAAAATTTACGTAGCCGGTCTTCCGACCAATAAGCTTCTCGAAAACAACAGCAAATGTGACAAGTGTGACAGTCAATGTAGTGCTAATAAAGGCGATAGGATCCAGTTCTGAAGTGTAGAATCTTGGGAACGAGAACGGATGGAAATACTACTGAAATATAATGTATTACTATCGTAAGTACGACTTGTCCTTTAAACGACACCTCGCAAAGTTTACTGTTTATTTTTCAACACACTAAGATAGTTGAATCATTTGAAACCAGGCTCTTCTCTTAAGAAATTACTCTTGGCTATGGCTGTCCTTTCCCTAGACTCGTTGACATACAAATTTATGAGAACCTGGTTTTCTGAGGAGTGAGCTTATCGCAAACAATCGCCGGAAGCTTGTCATGCATAGAAATCAGTGAAACCAGCAACTCTAGCAAGTGTGAAAATCAGTGACGTGTTGTTAGGGGGGGGGGGATCAGAATATAAAGAAATGTACCGTATGGAAGTAGGGTTTCCGGGTTTAAGAAAGAATTGAGTGACTGCGGAAGTAGGTTGTTCTTGCATAGTAGGTAGAACGAGTACCTTTAATATGTCATGTGAACCTCTTTTCACGGGGACCTCCTTGCTTGGGGACTTTTTTGGGAGGGACTTTCTGCTAAGGACGCTTTGTAAGTAGATGTTCTGCAGAAAACCGTGCCAGAACTTTCTGATTTTTCCAGTCTACACCATCTCCTATCAAACCAGCTTCTTGCAAAAAAGTGGCACGACTAATCCGAAACAGTCAGAAAAATTCCGAGTAGGAATTTCCTACTAGAAAAATTTCGATAGGACAAACCCCTCAGCAACACTAGGCCCGGCAAGTGGCAAACTCCAGTACATTCCCGTACTCTGCACAATCTGCTATCAAAGCACCGTCTCCTGCGAAAAAATTGTCACGACAAAAGACCCCCCTACGATCCCCAAACGATCCTTTTCAAACCGCCACACTTGAGAGAACTCACTTCTTTGAGGCGTGCCGAAGGCCCCCTCTCACCTGGCCCGAATTCCCATTATAAAAAATGTTTCAAGGGATTGTTTGCATTTTAATTGAAACTTCATAACTTACAGTGACAGGCCTAGGGTGAGAAAAACCCTGCGTTGGGATCCAGCAGCGATTTTGACAGGCGTGTGTGTTTTCAGCTTCGGGTAGGTTTTTTTAAACGTGAAATATTGAAGTCGCCCGGGCTCGAATCCCACGGGTTATGTGCCAGTAGTAAACGAGAAGATGGGAGGTTATGACTGTTTAAACTACACCGTACAGTAAAGTACAGTAGAGCTTCTTGAAACACTTTTCTTAATTTCAGACCACCTTGGTTTTGTTTTTTGCCCCCTAGAACGGTCAAACGGAATGATGAATTGAGAACTTAAAATCAGCTAAGAGCCAAGAGTTTCAGATCTATTTGGTCCGATTTGTTGTTTCTTGTTTGATATTATTTTCTTCTGTTGGGACGTTTCGAACACGGCAATGATTGTACTGAAAAACGCCGGACGCCGTAACTCGGCGGGATCTTCTAAAAAGAGAATGGAACGGAATGAGACGATGCAGAGGAACGGGTACTAAAAATGGGAACAACGTATTAAAATCTGGAACGTTGCACCCGAACACTACTAAAAGGGGGACGCTGCCCCGTCCTTCCTTCTTTCAGTAGCTTGTTTGGACACGGCTGGCACGATCACAACTAAAAGGGAGATTATTAAACTTCTTGGTTTTTACTTAACGACAGATCTAAAGTGGAAAAAAACAAACAGATTCGATACTGAAATGAGGGAACATGGCCATCCGTTCCCTTAAGCTACTTTCATGCTTTGGTGTTCGAACTTAACATCTCCTTAAAATTTGTTTTCGTTTATCCGTCCTATTTTAGAGTACTGTTGCCATGTTTGGCATTTTCGGCTTACTAGCGACCAGTCCGACTCGCTTGAAAGAATCCAATATAGTGCGCTACTCGTTGCATCTAAATCTCCTAAATTATATCAACCTTTTAAAAACTTTCAATCTTAATACCTTAGCGAGTCTTCGTGAAAAATAATCGGTAAATTTTGGTACAAAAACTCTTAAAAACCCAATCCTCCATAAAATCCTCCCCCTGATTTTGAAACCGAACGGCCAAGACCTCCAAGACTAATTGCGGGCCCAATTCCAAAACTGCGACCTGTCCAATGCACCCACGTAAGATACAGTAACAGTTTTTTTTTCGGCATTTGTTAAACTGTTTAACGCTTCATCCAGCACTAAAGAGCCGACATGGTTTAATGTTGGTTTTGAAGCACATATGTTTGACCGTTTAGTAGAGTGTAATCAATTTTATATATTTTTTCTGATGTGTATTTATCTGTTGACGTTGGAATCAGTTAGTCGTCACACACCGTGAGTAAGATTCTTAATGAATAAACGATTTGAATTAGAGACGCTGCACCGTCCTTTTTTTGTAGCTTGTTTGGGCACGAGTTCCAGATCATTCCCATGCACGATCCCTGTTCTAGTAGTCGTTAAAACAGGGGGCCTGTCATTCCCGTTTTTGGTACTTGTTCCTCCTGCAGCACAGACAGCATAGCTGCATATTACAGAACATGATCCCCCACTCCGTGCGGAAGTAAATCGACTAAAACAAGGACCACGCCGCTCCTCATCGTTTCTCACTCATTTCGAACGACTAAGTGGTCGGGATTACTCTATATGACTAAGTCCAAAACACGCCAGTGATTCTCAGGAAGAAGGAGTGAACGTGTCCGTAACGACTCAAACTCAATGACTCAAATCCTGAGCCGGCGCAGCTGTGACACCGTTTCTTCCGTTCTTCCGCAGGTACCCGGAGTTTCTGCATCGGAAGGGAGAAATAGTCATCAAGTGTATTCACATCCTGAGCAAATTATGGATTTTTAAAATTCGACAGTCAAGTTACACACCACTTATTCATATAAACAGGCCGGAAAAACAGAGGCGTCAGTTTGTTCAATTGTTTTTGGATATGCAGGTTTTCTAACAAAACTTAACCACTTCCCGAACAGATTTTAGGTTTTAAAAGGACCCGTCCCCAAAACTGAAAGCCCAAACAGAGCGTACTACAAAAGGCGCCGCAGGCGAAAGTTTTGGAATTCTTTATGATCGTCTTTTTGGATCACAATCAGAGCAAGAGCCACCTATCATAGATCAGCTCAAGACTTATTTGGTCACGTCATATTTCAAACAGTGTGAGACGTTTAACTGAAAACTGGTACATGACGGTGCTTCAACTCGACCCTTTCCAAACAAAATGACTACCTGAAATAAAACTAAACAGAGTAGCCTTTGCTGTAACTCACGTTAAACAAAGACTTAAAACTTTTCTTACCGTTTTACAAAACATTGGGTAAATATTCTTTGAGCCCATGCTGACTTTGAAACATATATTCAATCAATGTTTACAATGGATACGTCAGCTACGATTCTTCATTAGCGGTGTTTCGGCCCTTCTTGGCAAGGGTTCTCGTCAGGCTGTCATTCTTCTGGGTTAGTATCGGGGAAGGAAACAAACCTGAATCAGGCCAAGAAGGAGCGAAATATCGCTGATGAAGAATCGTAGCTGACGTATCCGTTGTAAACATTGTTTGAATATATAAACAAGTTGGGGTTGGGTGGAAAAAGGCACTGAGTGTTTGCTGACCCTCTCCCCTTCCTACTCGAATTAAAAAGTTCAATTTTCATGAGTGACCTTGAACAACTGATATGGCGAAACCAGATTTCACAATTCTGATGAGAAACGATGTTTAGGGCTACTTTTCTCTTTTTCTGGGAAGCTCTGGGCCCCCTTGGAAGTCTAGGCTTGTCCGGGTTTGGAAATGCAGGCTTCTTTTGAAGTTCAAATTCTCCGCGTCTGGATGAGTTTTGGGTTGTCGTGCAAGCAGTGCACATTCTGAGCGTTATTACTAGAGCTTTGGGTGAAAAAATACAAAATCCTTTAGATCTGTCAGAATATTAAGTGTATACAAATGTCAGATGCAAAAATAAGCTACCTTTTCAGTTACAGCATAAATATTAACTTCTACATAGTTGATATTTGCTAAAATTTTGGATGTCTTCCTTCTTTTTGTTTTCTTGTGTCCATCAAAATGGGTTGCTATTCAGGATGTTTTGATACACGAATCTTATCTCATCCTGATGGAATGGCACCACGTGAGCACAACAGATGGTGGAAGGATGATATGACTTACATCATCCTCTCAGCAAAATTGAAGTTTAGACTAGGAGTAAGAAGTCCATGTTTGTCTAAACAGACATTAAAGTTTAACGAAAGGGCTGAGATGCGACAGTGCAGCTATCCATCAACTATTCAATTAAATAGGCTTGAAGGCCCGAGGAAAATGCGTTACTTCGGTGTTTCCGAATAATCTGTTTTATCAAATGAACTTATCCTTACGGACTAGACGGACTCGACGTACCTTTACGTCAGTGTACATCTCCTTAGATGTCCTCATCTCTCGTCATAAGCGTCCACCTGCTAATCAACGCTTTTGATGACTTTCAAATTCGTCGCGGCTGGATCACATATTCTGACTACCAGCGTCCGATATGAAAAAAAAAAAATCGCTTAGAAGCATCAAAATAATTCAGTGTACCGTATTCGAATTCAGGATATACAAATAAGTTGGCTTTTCAGTTAAACTTTAAGTACCTTTATGGACTTTCGCGCGGATGCAAACCCTCATAGGTTTTTTTTCCAGCGCGAAAGTGTTTTTTTTTTTTTTTTTTTATTTGTGAATGTTGAAAATAAAACACTTGAACTTCAACTATTAACACCACCCACATACATAAATAAGTAACAGTGAATAACATAAGGCGCCCCACGCAGAAGAGATGTTCCAATTGCTTCGCGCGATCAGACAGGTGTCACATTCTTCGAAGAACGAGGGCTCCAATGAAATTCTTACTATTTTGTCATTTGAAAGTATAAACCAAATAAGGGCAAAACTTCTCCCTTGGTTGCCCCTGCTAATAGCTTTTTTATGCAAGGCGAGTGTCAAAACCTAAGGGGGATTATACCTTCCTTACACCCCCAAATTCAAATCTCCCGCCGATTCTGGATTGATTATTTAAAATTACGCTTGTCAGCGGCGCGGATTTATAGCTAATTTGTCGCGCCGGAGTGCAGAATTCCGCGCCAGCACGATGTCGCGCCGTCTAGCTATGTAAACTAACCGAAATATATTTATGGTATCATATGTAAATAGTATTCAAAATATTTTAGTTTTTGGCACTTTGTTGCGGCCAGGTAGGGGGGCTATTATAACCCATGTTCGTTCTGTTTGTTATGTAAATAACGGTTGAGAGTTTAGACTTGTTTGTCTGTCCAGGGAGTACCTTGGCTCAGAAAAAATAAAAAGTAAAATAGCACATTTCTTAAAAAGGACACGAGTCGTTAAAAAAAAATGGAGGATAATGACGGTATAGACAAAAGAAGGAATGAATGCTTATTTCGTACTTAAGCGAAAATGGTGCGATAAAGAAAGGGAAGACACAAAAAATTATAGCATAAAGCTTTTGATGTCTTTTGAAGTGCTTAGATAGGACAATCTAGTTACACATCACATATTCACTTGAATATGTTTGAAGACCAGAGCCTCGTTTTTGTTGCACAATATGCGTTTCTGGATTCACTTTCTTCTTGGTTGAAGCGGCAGCTCTGCAGCCCCTTGCAGGGAAGCACGGACTTGGTCGGTCCGTGATTCTCGAGAAGCGCTACCGTCTTCCTCGGAAGCACTGCAGTGCAAAAACGGATGTAGAAAGAATCAACCCGGAATCGGCCGAGACTTGGACCTGCAGCATGCTACAAAAACGAGGCTCAGATGAAAATACGTTACTTCATTGCTCCACTGTTCACGAATAATCGATTTTCACATAGTGGAATTTCGCCGTTGAATTTGTGGTACCTCTATGCGCTTGTACCTGTGTTGTATGCTTCACGAAAACGATTTATGGAAAATAACTGTTCACGCAGTCAGCTCTCTGTACCAACCTAAGCTTTGACCACTGAAGAGCCACGTTTGTATTGCGATTCAAGTTTCCCGCATCACAGTAGAACTTTGCATTGTGAGGTCGGCCGTAGATATTCTGAGCGTCATGCTGGAAGATATAGTTGGGA
Source organism: Branchinecta lynchi (assembly GCA_023053575.1). Taxonomy (NCBI): domain Eukaryota; kingdom Metazoa; phylum Arthropoda; class Branchiopoda; order Anostraca; family Branchinectidae; genus Branchinecta; species Branchinecta lynchi. Next base: position 13,782,980 of record JAKZAP010000002.1, read on the forward strand.
AACAAATCCCTTGAGCAGTGTAATAACTGAGTGAATTCACCCCCCCCCAAAGGTCTTGAGAAAGTACTTTTGTCGGCGCGGAGTACCGGCAAACACAGAAGAAATAAAATTTTGTATACTTTTGTCGAGCGTCGGTCGACTCATCGGCACCACGGGTTCTTTTTATACAAGAAATAAAATGCTGCAAGTATTCGTCGGGCAAAACACAGAAGAAATCAAATTCTCATTCTTGGGGTTGGGTTCTTTTTATACATAAGGAATACAGAAGAAAGACAATTTTGTATGCTTTTGTTGGGCGTCGGTCGACTCTTCGGCACATCGTGTTCTATTCATACATAAGAAATCAAATTCTGCGAACTTTGTCGGGCGCACCCAGGAAGTTCAAGACTCGTCGGCACAACGGGTTATTTTTACACGTCAGAAATCAACTTCTGTACAGTCCAGTCGGGCAAAACAGAAGCAATCAAGTGCTATATATTTTTTTCGGGCGTTGGTATCCTCGTCGGCACATCGGGTTATTTTACACGTAAGAAATTAAATTCTTCAAAAGTTTATTGGGCGCATCTCGAAAGTTTTAAGTTTCATCGGTACATCGGCTTCTATCTATATGTAAGAAATAAAGATCTTTGCAGTCTTGTCGGGCAAAACACAGAAGAAACCGAATTCTGAACGCTTTTGTCGGGCGTCGGCATTCTTTCGGCACATCGGGTTCTTTATATAGGTAAGGAATCATTCCATTTGTCGGGCGCAGATCTTTACGGGAAAACACAGATTAAACAAATTTCGCTTGCGGCGCTTAGTTCAACTTATTCTGGGTACAATCGGTGGAAAGTCAGAACTCAGAACGAAAAGGCGAATGTGTGAATTTAAATATACGAATTTACATTAAAGGAACAATCACAATTTCACCTGCGGCGCATTTTGTAGTATTCTCTATTAGGAAGATCGGTGTTTCATCTGTTTCATCATTGATATTCTTGGGGGTTTGAACCACGTTAAAAGCTAGAACTTGTATGGTAGGTATAGCAAAATGTTTCCTAAGAAAGGCAGATTACAAAAATTTCGCATGCGGTGCTTACTTTAACTTGTTCTGGGTGCAGTCGTTTTAAGCTTCGCTTTGTAGCGAAAGCTGAAATGAAATGCTGAATATGTGCACTTTAATAGACGAAATTACGAAATAACCTCAACTGATAAATTACAATTAGTTTTAAACAGAATCTCGCCTGCGGTGTATTTTGTAATATTCCCTATCTGGAAGATTGGTGTTTCATTTAGTTGGTGTTTTAAGATTGACATTCTTGGAGGTCTAAAATATGTTAAAAGCTAGAATTTGTATGTTAGGTAAAGCAAAATGTTTCCGGAAAAAAGCCAGATTTAAAAAATTTCGCCTGCGACGCTTACTATAACCTGTTCTGGGTACAGTCGTTGTAAGGTTCGCTTTTTAGCAAAAGCTGAAATGAAAAGCAGAATATGTGGGGATCGACTAAAAGCAGGAAAGGAAAGGCAAGAGAAAAGCAGGAAAGAATACTAAAACCAGGAAGGGCAAACTAAAACGAGGAAAGACTTACCAGGAATCGAGGATCCGAAAAACTGGCAAGCCTTTCCTCTGTTTAGTATCCCGTGAGGGGTCGGAAACTTATATTTGTAACAGTTCACCTTTTCCTCCTTTTAGTATTCGAAAAAACTGGCACGCTGTGCCGTGATTTTCCATCCTCAGTTTAGCTTCTCGTGAGGGGTCGGCAACTTACATTTGTAAAAGTTCACCTTTTCGTCCTGTTAGTACCTTGTCGGTAGGCGATCATGAGTCCAGCGAGGGGTCGGCAACTAAGATATCCAGGTCCACCATTTCTTTCCTGTTTTTAGTAGCTTGTCACGGAGAGTACCAAAACGAGGAAAGAAATTAGGAATTGTAAAAAACTGGCAAGCCTTTCCTCTGTTTAGTATCCCGTGAGGGGTCAGCAATTAACATTTGTAAAAGTTCACCTTTTAGTATTAGAAAAAACTGGCAAGCTGTGCCGTGCTTTTCCTGTGTTTAGTACCTCGTGAGCTGTGGGCAACTTACGCTTGTAAAAGTTCACCTTTTCCTCCTTTTAGTCCCTCACGGGATACTAGGAAAGGCTTGCCAGTTTTTGCGAATACTAAAAGGAGGAAAAGGTGAACTTTAACAAATGGAAGTTGCCAACCCTCACGGGATACTAAACAGAGTGCCAGTTGTTTCGAATACTAAAAGGAGGAAAAGGTGAACTTTAACAAAAAGTTGCCGACCCCTCGCGGGATACTAAACAGAGGAAAAGCTTGCCAGTTTTTCGAATCCTCGATTCTTGGTCATTCTTTCCCTTAGTTTGCCCTTCCTGGTTTTAGTATTTTTTCCTGCTTTTCTCTTGCCTTCTCTTTCCTGCTTTTAGTCGATCCCGAACATGTGAGCTATAGGAAATTACATTAAAGGAGTAATCTCAACTGATGCATTACAGTTAGTTTTCCACCGGTTCTATTCATGGTAGTGGGAAATGTGTTTTGTCGGCACATTTTTTAGTCCGTCGGCACAAACGGGACGTCCCAAGGTAAAAGCCTAGTGACGCCCCTGACCGTTTGGTGCGCGTACCCAAAGGGGGGCGAGAGACCCTAGCAAAGGGTCACGGCAAGGTCCCAAAATCAAGTTAGTCTATAGCATTAATATCTCACCTCAATCTTTTTTGAGTCTTCTGTCTTAGTTTCGATATAGTCCTCAATATCTGATACTCAATCGTACACAATTTCAAATACACATGAATGCTTGTCATTTGATTACAATAGCCTAAATATCGTCTTTTCACGTTCTGTTCGTGGTAAAAAAAATTGTAGAACAATGATTCGTCATATAAAGCGTTACGCAACGTTTTTGAACCATGATTGGGGGTACGCGATAAAGAAATGGAAACCACTGCTACAGACGACAGTGAAGAATCAAAGAATGACGCTAATTGAATAGGTCAGTAAGACTTGTTGCAGTGATATTGCAGCACTTCTTCGAAAGGGTCCTCGTCAGGCTGTAGTTAGAAGAAATAAGCTGTTTCCAGGAATGGTATGTCTAGTTGGCTAGCGTGCTTCAGGTACAAGCGAGGATCGAGTATGAAGTGGTAAGTAAAAACAAAAAATCTTCAGTTGGTATTTTTTGTTTTGCTTTGAGACTCGTTAATTTGTTGATTATTTTTTGTATTCACCCCTACGGGCCATGGAGCTTTGTAGGGGGTCGGCAGTCGACACTTATTTTGTTCAGTTGTTCTTATGTTCAAGAAAAGGGAACTGAACTGAACCGAACAATGCATATTTACAGGAAGTCTGAAACGTTGGTACAAGCATCTTCGCGGTTGATGTGACATCTTCGTCCCGAGTCCCGTGGTTCAAGAGTACACACGCGATGAATTACGATGGGTCTGATGCGAGTAGTCCCACAGTGATACTTCACAGATCAATCAAACCTACTTCAGTTTGATAGAGTAACCGCATTTGGGCCTTGTTTGTAAAATCCCAGATTCTTGTAAACTTTTGGTGTCAGGTCTCCTACTTTCAAGGAAGCATCTGGGATTATGAGGATGAACGATTGATAGTTTGACGTTTAGCCGGAAGGATGTTCCCATGTTAGTTAAGATAGATAGATAGATTTATTGCTAAGCCGCCCGCAGAACATGACAAAACTGAAAAATAAACACAAAAAAAACACGACAGACTCCTCTTGAATCTTTTTCTAACTTTTTCTAACATCACTGTTTCCATTTCCTTATTTCATCCTATTTTTTTCACCCAAAAATCTAGTTCTATGTTCCATCGCTAACCTCAGGAAGTGCCCCATTCCCTTAATACAATGCAACTCCAAGTCTTCGTCAAATTCACACTCGCCATCTTGTTCTTTTGTCCATTGGAGCGTAACAGTTTTGAACTCCTGAAAATACCTCACGCCTTTCAAAATTATCCACAAATGAATCAACAATTAACATTGCAATTTTGAAGCCAATGTGGTGTAAGATATTGCTTATTTGTCACCCATCGTACAACATAAATAAAAATTGTGGAGTAGAGTAATTCATTATTGCTCGTGTACGGTTACTCGTCTACGTAACGAGCGTCAAAGCTCGTTAGAACAGACTGGTGCTTGCTTAACTGTGTTATGCTCTTGAATTACCGCATGCCCTTAATTTAGTACCCTTTCCACATGTCCTACTTATAGAGCTATGTGAAGTACCTTTTACAAAATTGCTGAATTCTTGCTCGGGTTGCTGCTGTGGTCCTGGAATCGTCGAGTTAATAACGGGGTTAAATACACAATTAAGGCTGTTGTATAGCATTCAACAATTATCACAAAAGAGAAAAACAGCAGAAAGACACAACAAATGCCGCAGAATAAATAGTCTTATTATGAAGCTTGCATTGGTTGCTGATATATTTAATATTATCCGTAAAACCAAATTTCTAATTAAATCTCCTCTACCCTCAAATCTTTCGGTTTGGATGCTAAATGCCTCCTCTGTTATTTTAGAACTTATATCCGTCCTCATTTCGAACATGCTCACCGGTTTGGCACTCGTCTCTTTCTGCAGAGCTCTCTGATCAACCTGGAAAATGTCCAAAAGAGACAGCGAGAATCATACTATTCATACTGAGTGATCATAACCTTCATATGAAGAGGCTTTCACTAAACTGAACGTTCCCAAATTAACTGACCGCAGAAATACTCTTTCAAACACATTTGGAGCAAAGATAGTGTGTTTTCCCCAGATGGACCGTCTATTTCCCCCTCTGCTCCCGTCGTCCGTACGTCGGTCCGAGAGAGACACTGGCAACCAGTTTTCTCCATATACGGCTAACTCTTCTGCCCGGTTTTTACATAGTTTCATCTCATCATTTTATTTCTGGTTCATATCTTTTAAGTGTGTTAGTTAATTTGTTTCGTTTTTGTGTAATTTGTAAATATTTTACTCCTCATCTAGCTTTGAGCTATTTGGAAATAAATTTGATTGATTGATTGCAACTTTTTTTTTAAATATCCTCGTCCAATAGCCAACGCGGTTGACACACGTATACAAACAAACTTATGTGAATTTTAGTAATTATATAAACGGATAAAGTATTTGATAGAGCAAAACGGATACGTCTGCTGAATTTCGCTAGAGCTATATGCCGGTCCTTCTTGGGAAGGGTCCTCTTCAGCCTCAAAGCCGCTCAACGTATAAAGTATATGCTCTGAAGCAATCCTTCGCCACCTGTGGTCGCTCTTTTTAGCGATAATCGTCATTCTAGCTCATTAAGCTTCAACATCAAACCATCGATATTGTATTTATAGTATTTATACCCGTAAAAGTGTTACGAATCGAAGGATGGAGTAGCCACCCGAGTAGCACCGGATAATATGGACAAGATTTGGACAACAAGTTTAAAAAAGCGCTTAGAGCGTGCTCCCTGCTACTTACCGTAGTTACTACGCGTGAGGTCATGAATTCTGTTTTTTTGCCGTCAAGGCTGGAACGACTTTTCTATTTTCCAGCAGAATATCATGCCACGGGCGAATCCGACCAATCACGTTACAGAGATCCGTAGTTACTACGCTTACTACACTCCCGAGCGTGGTACGCAAATAGTTACTATTACTTACTATTTCGAGAAGGTTGGAACGGTCAGCGTAGTAACTTTTGGTGAGGTTGGAACGGAAATAGTAACTAATGGTTGCTATTTGTAGAAAGGTGGAACACGCTCTTAGTGAATATGGAAATACTTCTTGGCTCTGTAGGGACTGTCCTCTAAGGGTTTAAATTTAAAATCGTGTTTCAGTTTCAAATGTTTCAAATGCACTGGAGCTTATTTCCCACCCCATTTACGCTGAAATGCCACACTGTCAGAAGTTTCATAACAGATAACAGAAGTAATATTTAACAATGCAAAACGGATTGTTCAGCTACATTTTATTAGAGCTATATTTCGGCCCTTCTTGGCAAGGGTCCTCTTCAGGCTCAAGCTTGAAAATGAACTTGAAAGATGCCAAACAGCATCATAATGACAAACAAACAATCAGCTGATATTTTTCGGCTCTTCTTGTATGCATAACGTGCGTAACGTTTGTGTTATCTTATACGAAACTTCAGACAGTGTGGTACGTGGCCCTTTGGAAACGCCAGGGCTTCACGGATTATTCCGTTGACGGTTTCGTGCACTCTAGCAGACTAACATAAATATCACGAGTACAAGCCCAGAGTCTGCCAATTAAACTAGCAGGAAAACGATACTATACGTATCATTATACCCAGGATTCCTGGTCATTACGTTGGAATTTCGTAATAGCCTCCGTAGCGTATTGTTAACAGTACTAATGACTCAAAGATTAATTATTTTACTGATGAAAGTCTGCCTGATTTGTCTAATGAACTTGGGAGCAAATGGCCACTACCATAACGATTGATCCTGAGACTACTACATTGAATGTCGATTGAATATGTGAGATGATTACAGTGTTGACTGCTTACCACCGGAACGATACTGACTTGCTTGGAAGATAAAATAGGTAAAATTTAAAAAATACTTAAAATTTTCGGACACCTCGCGCAGAAGTTCTGAGACAGTTGACCACTTAACAGCTAGGCTATGTTTACACAAGATTACACACGGCTTCGGCTCTTTTTTTAGCTTCTTTCTATGAGAAATTTGCATAGCCGGTAGACCGGACGAATAAGCTACTCGGAAACAATGATCGGGCACATGGTATGTCACGTAAAGAGACATAGTCTTTGCAGCTCTGAATGTAGCTCCCGTCACCTAGCAATATTCTTACCAAGGGTGAAGTCTACTTCATAGACTGCATGAATTCCGTTAGTGTTTTTTTTTTAAGATTTGTAATTGTTGGATAAATGCTGCCAAAGAAGCAATTACCAAAAATTGAAGACCCTGGTTAGCCAACTTGCTCATCTCAACTGCTGACTCATAAGAAACGAAACGCAAAAAGTGATTGGTGAAGTTTGCATGCATAATAAATTAGAAGATCCTCTCAAAAAGTCCATATCAATTGACCTCCTAATGCTACCACCCTGATGAGATGTCAATACATTTGTGATTTACACCAACCACACATGATACCAGCGCCAATCCTGAACCAGTCAGAGACTTGGGTGTTTCTTGTATGGTTCCTATGACATATTAGGATTTCGGCCAAATTTATCGTTCATTTTGTACTCAAGTATTCATGAGAACCCTGTATTTGATTCCCTAAATCAAAGTTGGATGTCTCAGGAAAATCAACAATTATATGCTAACGATGGCAGTAAATCCCGACGCCTCGACCCTAAGCGCGGATAGTAAAATGGGTTCCGATCCTTTCCTGGTAAGCCCAGCAAGTGGCTGAGCACGTTCTGGTTATTCATATATGGTGGGATGGTACTTCACACCTCCAGACAACATAACTTATGCATAATACAATTCAGAATTTTTCATCAACAGGGTCTAACTTCACGGAATAAAAGAAGCATTATTTCAGCGCTCGGGCCAAGTAACAACATGATACTGATTGTTTCTTTCATTATTTTTTTTTTAGCAATTTGCTGCCACTTGGAATAAGAAGGTTTCATTCCTGAAATATTGTCTCGACTTAAACGGCGGCTTGCATGGCACGAAAATTGAAGATAAATACATTTATGTACACCGACTATAAGAAAGCCGCAGCGAGTCTTCCAAGGTGGGGGGGGGGGGCAAACGTAGTTCACATGGCTTTTCAAATTAAAGGTTGGTTTATAATTTTCAAAGATACATAAACAGAAGCTCGTATCCAACCCAACATCCTCCAACAAACAGTATTCATGGGGCAGAAAATGAGAACCACGACATCTATCGCCAGTGAACTGAACATTGTGAAAGAAGAAACCGCGTACATATGGTACTAACCCCCCTCCTTTGTAATTTTCCGATCCATTCATACTCCCGAGGCTCTGCATTTCATAGATATATTCTATCCCCTCTGTTACGTCTCACTGATTTTAACGCTTGCCGTCTTTGGCTCTTTGCGCGACAAACCAGACTCCCGATCATAGTTTTCGAGAAGCTTATTGGTCAGAAAACCAGTCATGCAAATTTTGCCGCATTTGTCACCCCAAGTAATGGGTCCGGAGAGGGTCTGAAAACAGAAGAAGCCTTGGGTAAATTGCTGTAAGCAGAGTTTTAAAGTAATCACTTGTCTTAAAACGTCTTAGTACTAAAGCAAGAAGTGTGTTAGAACAGGGGACCTTTCCCGGTAAATTTTCACGCTGGCCTGCCTCGGAGCCTACCCTATCTTATCTCTTTATCTGGGTGCATTCAGATCCACTTACAAGGGGGACTTATCTAGTCACTGCAAAATCCCAAACCAACTATGACATGCATCTTTGTACACAAAGAAAGCTGATCAACAATTACGATTATGTTCAAACCCTCTCGCTATGTGGTACTATTGTCGATTCAGGCTGGCTGGTTTTATTACCCAAGTCAGTGTCGCAGCTATTACAGACACTATTCATTTGATCGATGATAGACATTTTTTAGATAAAATCGCGAGATTTTTTCCACGCAGGGCGCTCTTGTAGCACCCAGCTTGTAGCTATGTAACAAATTGCTCAGTCAAAAGTCTTGGCATGTGCCTCGTTCGACATCGAACGTTTAGGAATGCAGATAAGAAATCAAAATTAATAGTCGAGTGCTGATTAAAATGTTCAACGAGCGCAAGTCAAGTGAGGTAGGCTAATCCGGGAAATCAAATAAAGCATACCACAATTGAAATGAATCATTTCTTGCTCAGCAAGACCAATGCTCGGGTGGGATCGCAAGCTCAAGTATCGTTCAATACCAGGTCATCCGGGAAAAGGAAATTGGTCGCAGACGTGATTTCTTGTATAGCGGAGCAGGCCTCGACCCCCTGTAGTAGTTCTCTCAACTTCGATCATGTTAGCGATCCGATGATAAGAAAATCTGAAGAAAAGATTTAGCATTGTATTCTCCTCCCATATTTATTTATCTGAATCAAATACCGACCAACAAGGGCCATTATACAAAACAAAAGAACACTCTACAAACTTACACTTTAAACACTAAGTTGGGTCAAACCCACAATATACCGACTCCCCCCATTTCAGCCAAATGGGAAGAGATAGCCGCATGTGCGGCCAGGACAGAACAGCCAACAGAGGGTTGGAGCGAAAAACAAGCTGATCTACGGACTTCAGAGAAAGATGGGAGACCTTTACCCATATCTGCAAATCCAACAGATTCATCGAGCAATTATGTGGCTCTACCAAATTTCAGATTTTCTCCGGGTTCCGGTCGATTTGTATATTATGAAGCGGCTATCGTTGGTTCGGACAATGGGGATGAGGACGAATCTAGCTGATTGTAACCCTAATTGTCTCCCACTGTTTAAATGGTGTATCTTTTGCCCACTTGTTCTTAATGCTTTTTGCAACCCTTCCACTTCTTGTTCCTTGTCAACCTTCTTGGCTGGATCTTGAACAACAACTGGAACGGCTGGTCGGCTTGCTCGGCCCCGCTAGCCGCGTCTTCTTTAGTCTGATGACGAAGCTGGAAGCGAAGAATGCGAAGATAACCTCTTCTTGCGCTCTAGTCTGACCTGATACCCGGTTTCTAGTTTTCTCCAGATTTTTGCTGTTTTACATTTAAAATAATTTAAGTTTATTTCTAACCCGCTTATAGTATAATTGTACAGGTTCATGGGCTGGCATGGGAGGTAGCAGGATGTACCTTTAGACTCGAGCCGAGTGCTTATAGAATATCCTGACACGGTAGAGATTTTTTTTTTAGTAGAGATACATTTATTAAAAAAAAAACAGACAGTATTCGCCTTTCGCTTGCCAAGAAAGGCAATGAAGCTTGGAAGGGCAAGTGATGTAATTCATTTATAATTATTCACTACCTTCATACCCAGCTACTCACACACTAAAAATTCAACTAACGAATGATAAAGACGAAACGACAAGAAGAAGATGATACAGCAACAAATAAAGAAAATCGGAGAACAACACCTTGAATAAAATGGATAACCATACCTTGAATAGAATGGATTACCTGGATCGGGTTTCTCACCAGTTTCATTCCCGAGACAAAAGGAACTTCTTTGCCCGTGACTTGCAGGAAGGGTAAGGGTACCCTCAGGTTAACTTCTTTCTTTACCTTTATTTCAACCATAGCTAGCCAGTTTTCTGGATCGACTAACTTTTCCGGCTTCTACCGATTCCAGTTGAACTATCCATGTGGTTCGAAAACTAACAAAATCAAAATTCAGCATGTTTTTTTTACCTCTCTATCGACCCTCCAATTAGGTTCATGGGGTATCTACAGTTTTAATCGTAGATATCCTGTTTGTACCGAACTGTGGCCGGATTGTCCGTTCGAGGAAAAAACTAATAGCGTTTCCTGATAGAGTACCATTGTCTCTACTTACAAGATATACTGCAACGTTGGTGTATATAGGCTACACAGGCGTGGCCCTCAGTTTTACATGGTTTCCGGCGTTTTGCCTAAGACGCAAACTGGTGCAAAACCGAAGACCTCTTCAGTCAGTCAGATGAGAAAAAAAAAATCCTCGAAAACCCTAGCCAAAAAACCTGAAGTATTTCCGTGACAGCTCCCGAACTTAGAACATATCAAAATCACGTCCCAGCGCGCCTTCTCTTTCAAGGTCGGGATTCGTTATTCGTTGTTTCTAGTTCTGTTAACGTCAGACTTCATCTTCCACATTTTACTTGGATATATACGTTTTCGTCGTAACCGTCGATCTCGGACGGTTAAAGCTAGGATAAAAACGTTGTCCTTGGGGAATATGACCCCCAGATTCCAAAACCCGAAGGTGGCAGGAAGATTGGTTAAATAAAAAAATCTTTCGTTCTTCTTTTTCATTGAGGTTTGCGTCGGATTTTATTATATTCTAAATCTGATTAAAACGGGGCTGATTTGAAATTCCGATAGTCAACTAACGTAAATGGAATAAATAACATACACAAAATAATCGAAGATGCTATATCATACCACTTAAAATCAACATAAGATCTTGTTCTTTATCCCTATCGTATATTGTTGTCCGAAACGTCCCTCAAAACCAAACGAAACATTTAAATTGACCGACAAGAGATTCAGTTGGTTGACAGGTAAAAGTGCTGCCGCACAGTATGTCATTAATTCTTTAAATGGAAATAGCGGGTGCCCCCGCTCATTAGTTAGCTAATGAAATCAGTACCTAGCAATCATTTCCATGTCATTTCAATGGCGGCACGCGCTCTTTTCAAAAGGTCTATCCGGCGTGGTCTATTTTCCATAATTGAGGCTACTTGAATAAAATGACCATCAGATAAGCAAAACGAAGTGGTGCATGAATTTTGCAAATCCTCAACACCTCTAACAGCTTCTGTTTACATCTGTATGGGGCGTTCGATTGGTGGGCGCGGACGCGTGGAGAGCTCAAGTTAAAATAAAATATGGAAAAAACTATACCTTTATGTTGCAAAAGTTCAACATGCATTTGTTAACAGGGCGTGCGAATCTGTGGAATCTCGAATCTATGGAATGAACTAGTCAGGTATGTCAGGTAATCATTGGTTATTCACTGAGAGGGTGAGTTTGGAAACTGTCGAGATGGCCGTACATATCGTCGCCATCACGCATTAAAGTTTAACTGAAAAGCCAACTTATTTTTGTGTCATTTAATTGAATACACTTATTTGGGTTATTTGGGTTCCGCAAAGGATTTTTTTTGGTTTTTCCACTATCTACTTTAGTTATACGTTAAGAATATCTGCGGCCGTCCCTACGACGAAAATTCTACTATGACGCGGGAAATTTTAATCTCAACACCAACGCGGCTTTTCAGTGGGCAGTGGTGAGATTGGTGAAGATTGCTTAGTGCCTGAACAAAAGAAAAATCACAAATCTTTCTCGTAAGGCATACGACAAAAATACAAGCGCATAGAGGTACCACAAATCACACGGAAATTCCACTATCTGAAAATCTATGATTCGTGAATAGCGGAACAACGAAGTAACGCATTTTCAGCGGGTCAGGCCAGTTTTAGTGAATAAATGATGGTTAACTAGCAGGCCCGTATCCAGGAATTTATTTCGGGGGATGGGGGGGTTGCCTTTCGGGGGGGGGGGGGTTGCCTGCGGATCGCAAAAAAAAGTACAAAAAGACGTAGATCAGCGGGAAAAGCCTATAATAATGAGTATTTTTGTACGTTTCGGGGGAGGGGGGGTCAACCCCCTACCCCCCCCCCCTGGATACGGCCTTGGTAACTAGATTGTCCTATTCCAGCCCTTTTCAATTAAACTTTAAGGGGTCAAGCGACAGTTTTTCAAAATTTTCAGGAGAAGAAAAAACGTGGTCAAACACATTTTTCAGAGCCTTACGACAAGCCGTTCCTGAGATACATGAGTTGCTCAAAAGATATAACCGCCATGAGAACCGTCAAAACGAGCTAAACGACACAAAAGTCATTTAGTATATTGGTAACAAAAATCATAAACTTTTTATTATTATTTATTTGAATCCTTTAAAATGAAGAGTGATGTATAGAAATATAAACTTAAACAACAATATATCAGTCAAACTCACACACACTTACAGAAATACAAACAGCTGACGAAGCCTAAAAACAATTTAGCTTACGAAATCTACAATGAAAGACAAAGATTTTTTTTTTTTAAGCAAACAACCTCACCAGGGCACTTTTTTTTGTAAAAAAAGGATGGTGAACAAGAATGTTGTCAGATTTTTATGAAAGTTTCTTTCTTCTGTCTTTTTGCGAATGTTCATTTGTTCCATGGGTTGAAATTCAGATTGGTTGAAAAATAAAAAAAATTTCGTCTCCTGAGTATTTCGAAAAATGTCGCTTGACAGCGACAATATTTTTTTTTGTAATCGGTGTAAAGCCGTAGACGATAAGTTCGACATCTCACCGATGAAAACAAATTGAACGATTAGAAGCGTTGAGCGAATCAGTAAACAGGTAGGATATGTCCTAAACTCCGATAAAGGTGTCCGTGTCTTCTGCCAAAGTAGATCCTCGTACCATGTCTCCTTAGAGTACAATGTTACTTGTGACGATTATATAAATTCAGAAGGTGTCATTTTCACGTACTTATCGAGAGGTTGCCCACTCTCAATTTTACTGTACAGCAAGTACCCGGTGCCCAGCCGGCAGCGGTTGCCACGTTTTAGAAAGTTAAGTTCAGCAATTTTAGAAGCGAAGTTACCTAATTTATGGGAGGCCGAATTTTCATAACAGATAATACAAGGATGCGCAGGTTCAACCGACAACATTTGGTATGTAATCTGTTGTGATTTTGAAAATGTTATGCATAACAAGCACTGCTGAAAATCCGAAAAAGTATCTGCTGACTTTTTTCTTTATCGTCATGATATCGAAAAATTCAGCTGATGCTTTTTAGGCGTTTTTTCGCTTCTTCCTGGCAATGCTTGCTATGCGTAACATTTAATGCATACAGATTTCCAAATCACAACAGGTCACATAACAAGTATTGCCTGTTGAATCTGCGCATCCTTGTGTTATCTGTCATGAAACTTCTGACAGTGCGGTGCCGGCACCGCTGATTTCGGTCGGTGCTGGGAAAGGGTGTATAGCCGGTGCGTAACCCCTGGGTACTTATTGTGAAAAAAGACAATTTTTACACTGTCAGAAGTTTGATGACAGATAACACATAAATGCGCATCCTTGTGTTAAAACGTCGTGAGAATATATCTCTTATGACCCTTTTAAGTTTTATATCTCGAGGCAGAATGTCTGCCCTTTTAAGTTCATAACCGATATTTTCTCATAACGTTTAACGTAAGGATACGTAACCTTGTGTTATCTGTTACCCCTTCTGACGGTTGTTTACCCAAGCTATTTCCTTTGGGTAACATCTGATCAGGGTTTTAGCCTTCCATTTGATCATTTTGCAGACATTATACCTTCCGAAGTTAAATAACTGTTCTCAATTAACATACTTCTCCTGTAGGAAGATACATGCCGCAGATAGTCCCATTGAATGTCTGAATACCTTTGTAAAGACTGACTACCGACCTTTTGTACCTCTACCGCGTCAACGAGCTCGTACGCCTGACAAGTTAAAATGTCAAGTTTCGTGATTTAAGAATCGCCGACGGTTTTCTTTTGGACCCAATCCCGGCCCTAAAAATCAAACAAACCGCCCTTGCCGATCCGTTTTCCAAAGGATTCAATAAGATGATCAAACGAACTGTCTGAATAGGACGTGCTAGGGTTTGATGCATGGCTACCCCCTTCGGCGCAGCCTAGACTTGGTGGAGCCGACGGGATCCGTGCGGGCGTGAAAACGGAGTTTATTTAGGACAGGACATGACTTGAAGGATTATTATACACCTTTCTGTGGAGACTTGCATGATGCTGTTCCTGTATACGGGTATTTATTTGGGGAGGGCCTCCCGGCGGTTCAGACCTTACCCAGACCCAAGTCCGCATTCAGGAATTGTTCGGGGAGGGGGGGGGGGGCTCCTCGGTCGGACCATAAAGTACAAACAAATACATAGATCAGAGATTAAGACTATAAATAACGATTAATTTTGTATGTTTCGGGGGGAGGGTTTCACCCCCCCCCCCCCGGATGCGGCCCTGTACAGACCTAACAGTAAAAGAAGAACACAGACCACGGAACTAAGGCTACACAATTTTTTTTTTTCGGCCCCCCTCTCCTGGGTGCAGCCTTAGTAACACTAAGCGAGTTCAACACACAAATTTAACTTATACGTGTTTAAAGATGGGATTAACGTTATTTTGTGGCGTGAACGTGGCGGAAATGATTTAATAGTTCAGAACGTGCCTGTTTATGTGGGTGTATCTGGACTAGGCCTGACTTGGCAGAATGCAAATTGTGGTAGTCTGAAACCTTTTCATTTAGAGTGTGTTCCACCCTTCCAACAATAGCAACTATTAGTTACTATTTGCGTTCCAACCTCGTGAAAAGTTACTACGTTGACCGTTCCAACCCTTTCAAAATAGTAACTAATAGTAATTATTTGCTTACCACACTCGGGAGCGTAGTTAGCGTGGCATATCTGGGACGTGATTGGTCCGATCAGCCCCCTGCACCATATTTTGACGAAAATAAAAAATGCGTCCCAGCCTTGACGCCAAGAAGCCCGGATTTGTGACATCATGCGTAGACATGCGTAGTAACTAAACTATTGTTATACACGATTCGTCGAAAGCTAAGCTAAGTTTTTGTTTTTTACTACACTGTCAGAAGATTCATAACTTCTGATAAATGGTTGCAAATCATTGTATTAAATGTTATGTTATACTTAAATGTTATATTTAAGTTACGACCCTGTTAAGTGTCATGTTACGACACTGTTAAGTGTTATGTTTCGCCGAATGATTTTATGATTGGCGGTAAATTTGCTTCTGAACATGATTCACTAAAACGCAAAGAACTGAAAATAAATAAATAAGAAATATATTGTGTATTACCATAATAGCTCAATAGATTATGGCTAGCGGATGATCGTCATTAGGTAACGCATGTCAAAGCAATGACATACAGTATAAACAACATGTGATAATGAATAGGCTTAGACAATATAAAATGTAAATGAATCAGCAAAAAGAAAACCAGAAGATGTTCATTCAAAAAATACAGCCGTTATTCTCGCAAAAAAATTAAACGAAAACATTAAAACAAAAGACAGGACATCATGATTTGTTGGAAAACGACTCTCCTACGCTCAGGGTAGGTAGACATTCCCCTATAGCTAAATTTAGCATCTTTCGCAACTATTTTAATTACTTCAGTGTAATCAGCCACCTTTTACCCCCAAGCAAGCTTACCAACTTCCATCTCAAAATCGCAATACCATGTGAAGTATGACTAGGATTTGTGACAAAATATTTTTCGATTTATCAGACCCTCGTCAAGTCCTTAGATTGATAGCAGTTTAGGAATGTACCCGGGTACAATTGGCAGAGACCTCTGTTTTCTCGTTTAATTGCGAGGTTGATTATCAGGGGCAAAGAGTTTCAACAATATTAGAGGAGGGACGGGGACGATTGAAATGGTCCGACTAAAGTAACGGGTATAGCCTACATAGTCCGAATTTCCTAATCGGATGCGAAATATGCAGTTTGATTTGCAACACGGCTAACAGATCCGTAGAAAGCTGTATAGAAACTGCAAGTGGACCCGCATAGGAGAGAATAGTGTTCAAATGGCCATTGACTCGTCCATTCATCAATAAGCAAAAAACATTCAGTTAACAACCCTTGTTATATTACTCACGTTTGGACTCCCTAAACCCTAATGCCCTTTTTTCTTTTCTTTTTTAGAAATTCACGTAGTTATTTTTGCTTTATTAAAAGTCTATTTAAAAATCATGCTCTTCATGAATCTGAGTTCTCAACGCACTTTGTGAGCTAAAGGGGGTTTACTAAGCCATATTTTAGACGATGGTGATGATCACATAGGAAATAATGGAAACTAAACCGCATGGCGGCCATGAATTGGAATATGGAGAGCTGTTTCGACAAACCAATTTGTTTAGCTTACCTAGCTCCCTTCTAGCAAATATTCTGAGCTAGTGAAAATAATAGCTACGAGCTCATATGGCAGTTGTAGGGGTTGCAAGAAAGACGAGGACGTCACAAAATACCCCCTTCAACCTCCTAGGATCGGACCTAGGAATAGGATATCTAATTTTACTCGAGTCTGAGCATTCCCGGCATCGCCTCGGATCATCTAGAGCAGTGGTTCCCAACCTTTTCCGTACCGCGTACCCCTTATCAAGGTTCGAAAAGATTGCGTACCCCCCTTTTCAGAACGTGAAAAAAATGATCGTTATTATCAAAAATGATGAGGCATACACGGTTAAAAATATATACAAAATCAATGAGGCATGGCTGCTTTGTAGCAAAGATCTCGGCTCGATGTTACATTCAGCCTGTTTCTATGTTTGGTTTTGACATTCACAGAGCTTTCATCAAGCTGCACCGCAAACTTTTTTGTTAGCTTAATTCGCAACCTGAATGACCATATCACTTGCAATGTCTTCGAGTTTACTTGGAACAATATTGTTTGACACAGGAACAGATTTTAGGGCAGTAGGCTAGATGTTTTTGAATCAACATTCAGAAGCGAGAACGGAGAACGGAGAATTCAGATCAAAAACGTTATTTCACTGACTTTCACTAAGGCTCGTAACCGGAGGCGTCACCCACGGGTTGACAACACCCATCCACCCAAAAGGGTCGGCCAGACGATTAAAACAAACAAGACCAAAGGTTTCGATGGGATCCCAAAAATTCAATATCTGATCCAGACAACTGGGTCTTGTCTTAGCCAGATCCAGTCTTCGCCAGACTCCTTGAACATTTTTACAATTAAAATTCAGAAACAGATTAAGGCCAAATAGCTAATCACCTGAGAAAACCAAGTTCAGATTTGGATTCAGCATGTGTATTTACCCCTATAAGTCATATCTGTTTTGACGAAAACTTCCTGCCACTTCTGCCAATTTCCCGGTTCCGGCCGAACTCCAGAACTACTTGTCCGGCGAAAAAAGAAAGCTCAAAGACGAAATCAGGGTATCTTCTTTCCCCAGTAATGAACATCTAATCAACTTCAAATAGAAATTTAGCTTATAACAAATTTTCCGATTCCAGCCGGATTCCGGTCGAACTATATGTCCGGGTAAAATACGATTGTCACACAGGGACTCAGCATCTCTTCTTACCCCTAAATCGCTTATCTAATTAACTAGAAATAAAACTTTGACTTCCAACAGTTTTCCGGTTTTGGCCGGATTCCGGACGAACTACATGTCCGGGTAGAAACTTATTTTCACATAAGTGTTCAGCATGTCTTCTTGCCCTAAATCGAACATCCAATCAACTCCAAATTAAACTTTTAATTTTGACAAACTTTCCGGTTTGGGCCGGATTCCGGTCGAAATACTTGTCCGTCGAGAAAATAGTTTTCACCATCGTCTTCAGCATGTCTCCCTACCTCTAAATCGAACATTTAATCAACTTCAAATAAAACTTTTACTTTCAACAAACTTTCCGGTTTGGGCCGGATTCCGGGCGAAATACTTGTCCATCGAGAAAATAGTTTTCAACATCGTCTTCAGCATGTCTTCCTACCCCTAAATCGAACATCTAATCAATTTCAAATAAAACTTTTACTTTCAACAAACTTTCCGGTTTTGGCCGGATTCCGGACGAAATACTTGTCCGTCGAGAAAATAATTTTCACCATCGTCTTCAGCATGTCTTCCTACCCCTAAATCGAACATCTAATCAACTTCAAATAAAACTTTTACTTTCAACAAACTTTCCGGTTTTGGCCGGATTCCGGGCGAACTACTTGTCCGATGACAAAATAGTTTTCACCATCGTGTTCAGCATGTCTTCTTACCCCATAATCGACTATCACATTAGCTGTTTCAAAATATTTTGTTTGTCCCTTAATTTCAATCCCCTCCCCCACCCCTAAATGTAGAGCTACAATGCCCATCTACGAACTTGACTGGTCCGACGACCCAACGAACCTTCTCACCAAGTTTCATCAAAATATCTCATTCCCTTCGAGAGTTATCGTGCTTACAGACGGACGGACAGACGGACGGACGGACAGACGGAAAACTTTTGCGATGTCATAGGTATCCCTCCACTTACGTTTTGGGATCCCAAAAAGAGGTGGCGCGAAGCGCTGCTATTTTTCGTAAAAGCAGTTATTTAAAAAAAAAAAAAAATAGTCGGTAAAAATGGCCTGTCGGTCAGTAAAAATACCTTGCCCCTTAAAATGTATTTTGGCTAGTGATACTTCTGGTGGTAATATTAGGCTTTCGGCAATAAAAAATGAGTGAGGCGAGATTTTGAAGCTACAGACTAAATGAATTTGGGTTCCTTCGCGTACCCCTTGCAAGGGTCTCGCGTACCCCCTGGGGTACGCGTACCACCGGTTGGGAACCACTAATCTAGAACAAATGTCAGAGCACAATATTTCCAGTACTCTTCCCCCTACGACGGCCGAATCTGGTCCAGACACAGAAACTAATCGTCTAAAGCTCTTACCAATTCTCTTACCGGCTATCATGTTTCGCTCTAGTTTGAGCATTTTTCGCGAAACTACGCCCCCCCCCCTGCCCCCCACAATGTTCGGAGCCGGTTCGAACCCTAAACTATGTCATCTAGGGAAATCGTATCTCTACTCTTCAAGTTTCATTCCAATCCCTCCACTCATTTCACCCCTATGCGAGCCACCAAATTTCAGGGATTCCCCCTCCAACTCCCCATACTGTGGCCAAATACGACTACGACACATAGACGTCGTATCTCTGACATCTTCTCTTCTCGTCCTTCAAGTTTGACTCCAATCGGAGCATATCTGCAAATTTCAGGTTTCCCATTCTTCCTCCTACCCTGGCCGGATCCGGTCCGAACCGTAAAAAAACAAACTAGACCACGTAAAATCGGTCCTGTCAAAGTTGCATCCCATTCGGTCCCTTCGTTTCGTTTTTGTGCATGTCACAATGTTTCCAGACCCCCCCCCCCTCCAACCATTGCCGCATGTGGTTCGGAGACGTGTCTTGTCTGTCTAGGTCATCAGTTCTTATCGCCAGAAAAGTTCTACTCGAATAGGACCACCCGTTCGCAACCTACAGAAATCAGTAATTTCCGGATTCCCCTCCCCTTAACTCCCTCGAAAATGGTCGGATCAAGAAACGGTAGTTTTCCCAAGGCATTGTGTCAGGTCCTTCAGTCTATTTGGTTTGGTCACTAATATGCCTGCCAAGTTTCATCGTCCTTAGCACATCTGGAAGTATCCTTACTCGCTATCACCGGAATTCTGGGACCCCCCCCCCCCACAACTCCCCCCAAAGAGCTCCGATATGGTCTAGTTCTGTCAAGAACGCGGGTTTATGTTTGTTCTTCCCACCAAATTCCATCCCGATCCCTCGACATTAAGCGTTTCACGAAGTATATGCCTATCGCACAGGTATCGGATCCGGTTCGGACTTGACACGGAACATCTGAGACGACACTTCTTTCCACTTGCGAAGTTTCATTCAAATGGGATCGCCCGTTCAAATTTATGAATGCCACTAGATTCCGGATTCCCCGTTCCTCCACTCCCCCCACTATGGTCAGATCATGCAAACGACTGTTCTCAAGTCTTTGTTCGAGTCCTTGATATGTCAGCCCAGTTTCATCGTCTTAGTACATCAGGAAGTACCGCACTCGCGGGATCACCAGACCCCCCCCCCCCCAACTCCCCCCACAGTGCCCGAATCCGGTTCGGTTATGTCAATGATGTGTCTAGTGTTTGCTCGGCGTCTTCTCATCAAGTTTAATCCCAATCCCTCCACTCATAGCGCGCGTTTCTCGAGACTTCCGGTTGCCCACTCCAGCACCCCCAAAAGTCACCGGATCCGGTACGGATTTTAGGTTGGTCGTCTGAGGCACGAGATCCTTCCAAATATCAAGTTTCATTAAGATTCGATCACCCGTTCAAAAGTTACACATACCTCAAGATTCCGGATTCCCCCTCTCCCCACGATGCTCGGATCGGGGAAGTGACTATTTCAACATTTGGGGTCCCTGCTATGCCTGCCAAGTTTCATCGTCCTAGCTTATGTGGAAGTGCCCGAACTAGCAAAACTTGGGCAGACCGACCGACCAACAGACCGACGGAGGGACAGAAATTGCGATCGCTATTTGGCACTTGGCCGAAGGGCAAGTGCCATAAAAATAAACTCCGTTCGACTTACTTTAGATTCTTACTTCGTCAGATACTTACTCAGAATACTAAATACTTACTTTGGCTTCCCCCTTGGACAAGAAATACCAAAATGATGAAAATATATATATCATAAGAGACCCTCAGCTTGCTATTCCTAACCTGATTAACAAGTACAATTCAAAAATCCAGTCCCACCCCTGGAGGAAATTGCTCGTAGTTTAAGTGTATGTAAACATGTTCAGTTGTTAGTGAGAGTTTTCATTTAGTAATTGCTGATTTATTTTTATTCCTACGAAAGTGTATTGTTCTCTTTTTTTGTTTTGTTTCTGGTACTTCCAGATGTGTTAGGACGATGAAACTTGGCAGGCATATTATGGACCCGACCAGACTAACTTGGAAATAGTCGCTTGCCCGATCCGACCATCGTGGGGGGAGCCGGAATCCGGAGTTTAGTGACATGCATAACTTTCGAACGGGTGGTCGGATCTTAATGAAATTTGATATTTGGAAAGACGTCATGTCTCAAATGTCCAACTTCAAGTCCGGACCTAATCCGATAAATGTGGGGGGGGGGGGAGTCGGAGAATCATCTGACAAGCTTAGAGTGGAGCGATCGGGATGAAATCTGGTGGGAAGAACAAACACACGCTTCTAAGTTCATCACTGACAGAACTGGACAAGATCCGTGCACTGTGGGGGGAGTTGGAGGGGGGTTCCGGAATTCCGGTGATACGGAGTTAAGTTACTTCCAGGTGGGCTAGGACAATCAAACTTGGCAGGCAGATCAGGGATCCGACAAGATCAACCTGTAAATAGTCAACTTTCCGATCCGACCACCGCGGGGGAGTGGAGGGAGGGGGAATCCGGAATCTTGAGGAACGGATAACTTTGGAACGGGTGACCGGATCTTAACGAAACTTGATATTTGGAAGACCTCGTGTGTCGGATGACCCATTTAAAGTCCAGACCGGATCCGATGAATGTGGGGAGGAGGAGTCGGAGGGGAACCGGAAATCTTGTGACACACTTTGAGTGGAGCGATTGGGGCGGAACTTGGTGGTAAGGACAAGCACAAGAACTAGATACGTCAGTGACAGAAACGGATCGGATTTGTGCACTGTGGGGGAAGTTAAAGGGGGGAGTCCGGAGTTCCGGTTATCGCGAGTTGGGGTATTTCTAGATGTGCTAGGACGATGAAACCTGGGTTGACATGACATGACTGACATGATTCGCTTAGCTCAATAGTCAGTTCCCCGACCCAACCATCGTGGGGGAGTGGAGGGCGGGGGAATCTGGAATCTTGAGGTATGTATAACTTTTGAACGAGTGGTCGGATCTTAAAAAAACTTGATCTTTGGAATGACCTCGTGTCTCAGATCTCCCATTTTAAGTCCAGACCGGATCCGAATATGGGGGGGGGGGCGGCCTAGAGTGGAGCGATCGGGATGAAACTTGGTGGGAAGAACAAGGACACAAACTAGATACATCAGTGATAAAGCCGGACCAGTTTCGGGCACTGCGAGGAGAGTTGGTGGGGGGGGGGGGGTCCGGAATTCCGGTGATCGCAAATTGAGTTACTTCCAGATGTGCTAGGGCGATGAAACTTGGCTTGAACATTAGAAGCTTGACAAGATTGGCTTAGAAATTGTCATGTCTCAGATCTGACAATCACTTAAAGTACTAATCATAACCCCAAAAGTACAAAAACTACTTTTACATTTTAACTGCAGGGTTTTGCTCTAAAAGTGCGTTTCTTAACTGAAAAGTAAAAAAATACTTTAATCAAACGATATATATTCATGATTCCCAAGGGCTCATGATAATTTTTGCCTCAAAGGTTTTGCTTACAAGTGAATTTCTCAAAGTACAAAAAAGTTTTTGAGCAAAAATATAAACTTTCACGAATCCCATGAGCTTATTATCATTTGTGCTTCAAGAGTGTTCATTACAGATGAATCTCTAGTCTTCTGAAAGTGCGCATCATCACGGCCGAATGCACAAATAAAATATTTTTTACGAACAATACATTCTCGTGATTTCTAAGGACCCATGATCATTCTTATCTCAAGTGTTTTGCTTAAAAATGATCACAACAAACCCACGAATTGACGAATTCCTACTTTCATCCTCTGACCCAGCATTGCAAGTGCCACATGAGCTTCCAGCTCTTGTTGTTTTCCTCTTTGTACTCGGTCCTTTTTCTTTTGGAAATGACGGTGATAAATAAATAAATAACAAGCAGCTAACTAGTGGGAAGTAAGATACCACATCATGAATATTGATCGTCGCCTAATAATTCGAAAAGGTATTCCAAAAGGGAATGCAGGGTAGTTCAAACTCCAAGTATGCACCATTTGGCAACCGAGTTTGAGACTTTTCTAACCTCGTCTGATTGGAACAAGTAGGCTAAATTCAAACTCGCTCCGAACAATCAAGCATTTATCAAGAAATTATATTACTTCCTATTTCGTATAGACACTGGCTGAAATCCGGCTATCGGAAATTTACTAACTGAGCCAGTGTTCCGACGACACTGTTTAGGGGTCCATTTGTCGCAACGTGAATCCAGATTTGATGTTAACATTTAGATCTAATGTAGCTTATTATTCGACTGCAATCCGGTTTACCAGAAACCCGAGAACGGCCCAAACCGACCGGTGGAATAAAGAGACGGTTGTTCTAGGGTAAAAACAGCATGTTTAAATATTCTTTGAGCCCAAGCTGACTTTGAAACATTTATTCAAACAATATTTACAACGGATACGTCAGCTAGGATTCTTCATCAGCGATATTTCGGCCCTTCTTGGCAAGGGTCCTCGTTGATTACAGGTTTGTTTCTTTCCCCGAAGTTGAACCAGAGGATTGACAGCCTGACGAGGACCCTTGCCAAGAAGGGCCGAAATATCGCTGATGAAGAATCGTAGCTGACGTATCCGTTGTAAACATTGTTTGAATAGCATTTTTAACTGGCCGGAACCGGACCCAGGAAACCGGAAACTTGGTACAGAACCAGAAACGTCTTCATCAATTTGACTGGAGTTTCGACAGGGGATAAGAAAAAATGCTGATTCTTTAAATATTCCTCGAGACTGGGAAACATATATTCAAACAATACATAAAACGGATACGTCAGCTATGATACTTTTGCACCGATATTTCGGCCCTTCTTGGCAATGTCAGGCTGTCGAACGTCAAGGACAAGGTTGGGGAAGTATTGCAGGTTCATCTCTTCCCCAACGTTGTCCCTGAGTTAGACAGCCTGACGAGGATCCTTGCCAAGAAAGCCCGAAATATCCTGCAAAAGCATCGGAGCTGACCTATCCGTTTTATGCTGATTTTTTTCTCTTCTCATGGAACCAATTTTAGAAAAAAAAACAGAAATTCTGCAAGGATGAACTCACATTTGTTAAATTGTCAATTAGTCGGTGACAATTCGTTATGCTCCTAGAATGAAATTAAGAATCCCGGCGTCGACGAATCGCGTCAATGTCGTGAAAAAAGGGCTAACTAGCAACATCGAGGGTGTGAATGTGGCTGCGGTTCTTACAGTGTTTATGGCACTTTCACGGACGAAAAAAGGTTGATGGTATCCATGATATACCGGGAGGAGCTGGTCTAAGCAGAAACAGCATACCCCCCTCTTTCAGGTATTCACAAGAACACGCGGAAGTCGTAGGAGAGGAGAGTAGAGGGAAGCATGTATAGGACATCTTGACCAGTGTTGCCAAGTGTGACACTTCTGGTGCATTTTCACATTTTTGCCTCTGGGTGACACCATGACACTTTTTCCATGAGTGACAAAGTGACACCTTCTCATACAGATAACAGTTTTGGGTGAGAAAAGCACCATTTCATTTACTTGACTAAAATTACGTATTATCGCCCCCCCCCCCCAAACATGTACTCTGCTTTGATTTAGTACACAAAACACTTTGAAGCCTTATGCAAAGTCCATTTCTGATTAATTTGTGTTACAAAACTGTGATCTAACAATTAAACACCTAATCCAAAGTTTCTGTTTACCTTCTCTGTCTGATCGCAAGCCACCAGTTTATTTAAATTTAAACTTGTTTGCCGGGTTGCTGTTTTGGATCTTCTTTTCCAGATGACGAAATTTTCCAAGTTTGATTAGCAAAGAATTATAAGGCTTAATTAATTATTTCTGTTATGTCTTCAGAAGTACCACACTCGTCTTGGTTTTGTAATTATTTGTATTTGTAATAAACAGTTGGAGCATTAGATGGAAATTATTATTTTGATCCTTGGCTCCCTACGTGTCATAGCGGCTGTCCCGGAGAATCGGCTGAGATTTAGTCAAGAACGAATTATTTCAAACCTAGCAAATTCTTTTTTTTTTTGCTCATCGTTTAACGGTGCTTTTGTGGTTTTGAACATTCGTAGTGGCAGTAGGGATGGTTATCATTGGGTGTGTGGTAGAAAGACTATTTTTTGTGGTTCGCTTTAAGAAAAATTGAAAAATGTTCCTACAAAGAATATTACCAATTATTCGGATTTTTCGCATTGCGCAAGCGGAATGAGAAACAAAAATTCGAGATGTGAAAAAGCACCCTTTTGCCGGGAATTGTGACACTTTTACAGTCGAGCTCTTGGTAACCCTGACCTTGACAAAGCTAGCAGTTTGTTGCTACTTTCCGTCGTTCAGCACACTCTTACTCCAAACCTTTGGTACCATCTCTACGATTCAATCTAACCAGGACCTTTGTTTTCTTTAATTGTGGGGTGGGTTAACCAGGGGTAAGTTATGAGTCTGTGAACACCTGGCGAAAGACAAATTAAATCATGTTGAAATTAGAGCGAGGATGGCTTCTCAATGGGCCGTAATTACTAGTTACATGAGATGAGCGTTAAGATTTGGTACTTGTTTCGTGTTCGCCGAGAGGAAGACTAGCAGCTGAGGATCCGCCTTCAGCTTCTGCTATCGGACATCAGCAGCGGATTTACAACCTACTTTCCGTACGTAACAAACCCACTAAATACTTAACAGATTTCCCGACCATCGATCTAACGCCCATCCTAAATGTTTATGAAGACAAGGTGTAATTTCTCTTTTTTTTATTAGTAAAAATAATGAATCAACTATGAAATCTGCCTTGAAAACGATAAGTTCACAAATCGACATGAGGTTTAAGCTCAGGGTTTATTCATGTTATTTAAGATAGTTGCTAACTAAACAGGTCCCTCCCCTCATCGGGGAGACAAAGTCGAGTTGACTCACAAAAACAGAGAATTACACGAAGAAGCGTAGTGACTCATGATCATGGGGTGCGTCATTATAATCAGAGAGTTAACAAATAATGCATGAGTAGACTACGGACAGTAACCCCGACAGTATAGAAGACTGAACATATTTAATGGAAGGGGAATAGCGCTCCCTAGCGGCGGCAGAAGTGAACAGTGCGGGATGCAGATGGCACCATCGCAACGCCGATATGTGAAGGTTAGGGTTTAATGAAAAATTGCCAGAATTACAAAAGCTAGCATTCTGGCA
This sequence comes from Branchinecta lynchi, assembly GCA_023053575.1. Lineage (NCBI taxonomy): Eukaryota > Metazoa > Arthropoda > Branchiopoda > Anostraca > Branchinectidae > Branchinecta > Branchinecta lynchi. The sequence continues at coordinate 13,809,255 of JAKZAP010000002.1, forward strand.
AAAACTGCTTTCTGGCTATAATTCATTATTTCCTACAGACAAAGAAAACCGAGATTACATGCAGCTTTCTTCACAGGCTGGGGAGTATTTTTACACATCCAATTTTCAATTCTTTTTAGAAGTTGCTGAAGTTGTTGCCACTGAACCGAATACTATAAAGCACAATTTTTACTAGAAATGATCTTTTCACTATGAAATGGATCAGATATATCGTTTTTTTTTAAATACCATTATTTTCCACGTTAACTTGTTGGTTTTCTTGTTAGCGCTTCTCGACTCAATCCAGCCCTACTGCTCTCCGACGCGGTCTGAAACAGAAAATAGCTCTGATGGTCTACTATGTCTTTCGAAATGAAAAACAACACTTTCAAGCTTCTCATATCCTTATGTGTGAAAGAGCTGTCATCGGATGAGGGTTTTAGAAGCTTAAAATTCTACAAGGAAGCTAGGTAGGCCCATACTACAAAAGGCACAATAAGCAAGAGGGGTCCTTTAAGAACAAGAGCTACGAGCTCATATGGCACTTGTTACTAGTAGGTGGTGCGAGAAAGCAGATGAAGGTCGCAAAGAACATCACAAAATACCCCCTTCAACCCCCCTAGTATAAGATCTAGAAATAAGATATCTAGTTTCACTCGAGTATGAGCATTTCCAGGATCGCCTCGGATCATATAGGGCAAACGACTACCTTCCAAGTATAGATCCACTCTTTGATCCCTAGACATGGCACACTATTTCCGCTACCCCCCCCCCCCCTTCCACCCTACTTACCGCGGCCCAATCTGGTTCGGATAAACAAATGGATCATCTGAAGCATCTTCTCACAGCCAATTCGTTTGGTTTTTGAGATCCCAAAACATAAGTGGAGGGATACCTATGACATCGCAAAAATGTCCGTCTGTCTGTAAGCACGATAACTCTCGAAGGGAATGAGATATTTTGATGAAACTTGGTGTGAGGATTCATTGGGTCAAGGGTAAGGTCAAGTTCGTAGATTGGCTCTGTAGCCCTACATTTAGGGTGGGGGTTCAAATTAAGGGACAAACAAAATAGTGTATAATTCGACGAAAACCGGAAAGTTGGTTAAAAGTAAAAGCTTCATTTGAAGTTGATTAAATGTTCGATTGAGGGGTAAAAGGACATGATGAACACGATGGTAAAAACCATTTTCTCGCCGAACAACTAGTTCGCCCGGAATCCGGCCAAAACTGGAACATTTGTTAAAAGCAATAGTTTGATTAGATTACAGATTAAGGGGTAAGAAGAGAGGTTGAGTCTGTATATGACAATCGTTTTTTATCCGGACATATTATTAGTCCGGAATTCGGTGGTAACCGGATTTTTTTTAAGTCAAAGTTTTACTGAAAGTTGATTAGATGTTCCTTATAGAGACAAGGAGATCCGCTGGATTCGTTTCTGAATTTTCTTTTTTTGCTGGACTAGTAATTCGCTCGGAATTCGGGCGAAACCGGAAACTTGGCAGAAGTAAAGCAGGAAGTCTTGGTCAGTATCGTCAACATAGATATGGCTTATAGAGGTATATCTGAATTTGGTTTTCTCTGATGATTAGCCTGGCGAAGACTGGATCTGGCGAAGACAAGAGCCAATTGTCCGAATCAAATATTGGATTTTTGGGATCACATCGACATCTTTGGTCTTGTTGTGCATGTCAAAAAGATTCCGGACCCATCCCCCAAACCATGGCCGCATGTGATTCGGACCATGTTTTGCATATATAGGTTATCAGTTTTTACCACCCATAAAATTTCACTCAAATGGGACTACCTACGGAAGTCAGTAACTTCCGGATATTCCCTTCCCTTATCTCCCCAAAAATGGTCGGATCCGGGAACGGAAGTTTTCTTAGGGCAAAGTCTATTTGGTCGGGTCACTAATATGCCTGTCAAGTTTCATGTCTTTAGCACATCTGGAATTCTGGGAAACCCCTTCAACTCCCCCAAAAGAGCCCAACATGATCTGGTTCTGCCAAGAACGTATCTAGTGCTTATGCTTGTTCTTCCCACCAAATTCCATCTCGATCCCTCGACTCTAACTGTTTCGCGAGATCCGGTGCCCCCTCCACCCCCCCCCCCCGCCAAGTATCGGATTTGTTCCAGACTCGACATGGAACATCTGTGACGACAACTCTTTCCACTTGCGAAGTTTCATTCAAATCCGATCACCCGTTCAAAAGTTACGCATTGCCACTAGATTCTTAAGTCAATCAGAAAGTTCCGGACTCCCGGGATCACCAAAACGCCGCCTCCACCCACAGTTCCCGAATCCGGCCCAGTTATGACAATCATGTATCTAGTACTTGTGCTTGTTCTTCCAACCAATTTTCATCCTGATCCCTCCCCTCTAAGCGTTTCCCGAAATTCCCGCCCTCCCCATCCAACTCCCCCCAGAGTCACCGGACCCGGCCTGGATTTGAAGTGGGTCGTCTGGGACACAAGAGTCTTTCCAAATATCAAGTTTCATTAACATCCGATCACCCGTTCAAAAGTTCTACATACCTCAATTTTAAGGATTCTCACTCCCTCCACTCCCCCCCCCCAGATGGTCGGATGGGACAAGTGACTATTTCCAAGTTAATCTTTTCGGATGCCTGATACGCCTTCGAAGTTTCATTTCCTAGCTTATGTGGAAGTGCTCGAATTAGCAAACGACAGACAGGCGGACGGACGGACACAAAACTGCGATCGCTATGTAGCACTTGGCCATAGAAACATAGAGAGTATCTAAAAATTCGCTGGTTAAAACCAAGTCTTCTTGGTTTATCGTGATGTGATACCAGCATTATTTTCCTTCTACCAAGGCTATTGCAAGTTGAGGAAAACGGGCCCTATCCCCTTCGTGTCGTTTACAACTGTTATATTGTAAGCTCAGTACTTATTACATCCAATTCCTTCAGGTTGCTATTCGCAAGTCGCTAACCCCTTTGCCGACCACTTGGATGCAATTCGGAGACGTCTGAATTCTGAATTTCTTTCCATGAGCATAATGAATCAGCACTGAATAATTAACAATGTAATAACTCTTGGGTTTTAAATACTGGAATGTCAGAAGTTCATCCTTTCGCCTCTATAAATCTCCCAAGACACTATGTAAACAAATTGAATGTCAGTCATGTGACAATCCACACCTGCTTTAAACTGATTATTTTCGGCATTTACGACACTTTCAGGGAGATGATTCCAATATTCAACTATCCGGTAACCTTATTTTTTTTTTACTTCTGTTCTCTCTCAGAACTTTACAATTAGTCTTTCACCTCCTTTTCAAACGCAGTAGGCTACCGAGATAAGACACTCTACAAATTCTACTTTGTCGAGTGAGGGAAACGGGCCCTATCCGGTGCTGCCACGCTTATATAATTTGTCGAGCTTCCAAAGATCAGAAAAAGTGTACTTGAAGTACATGAGTGCAATTTGACACCCATTATAGTGTAAAAGCTGCTAAATTGACAGACGGACAGCATTGAACAGAATAGAATAATATAATAGAATAAAAATAGAATTAAAAAATATGGCTTATCATAGCAAACTGCCAAATTCGATATTTTTTCGTCAGGTAATTTCGTCCTCGAACAACCAATAAGCAGTCATAACAGAACAAAACCTGTTCTTTTGAAGAACAGTTGTTTCTTCGACCTCTAACAAAGTAACTTCCGTGGCAACCCTGACCCTATCCACTTGGTATCGTTTTCTATTTTTAGTTAATGTCCAGTCAGAATGCTTTTTCTCGCCGGGAAAAAATACCTGGACAGTGAGGACTAGTATTGAGCAAAGCTTTGTATTGGGCGTTTGGCTTGGTACTAGGCATTTCAAGTCTTACGGACAGTATCGGTCGACTCCTCGTTAGTACTGATTCCGCAGCCGTAAGTTAGGGACAAAAGATTGGTTCTTGTCAAGTCCGATACAAACTTGTTCGCTCCGCGTTAGTACTAATTACCGACCATATAGCATGGTTCATCTCAACACCTGGACTATGTGTCTAGGGGTCAATTTGACTCCTCTTTAAGGGCCATAACGGCGAGTGATAGATTAACTAAGTCATGATTTACAGACGAACAGTTGAACAACTTGATGGAGACCCATGAGGGACTCCCGCATGGTTATCTTTTGAATTGTAATAACAATATCTGGTTTAGTAACAGTTAAAGCTATTTTTTATTTATTTACTAAAAGTCCCTTCTATCACATTCCAAGGTTACGCGAATGTAATCCAATCCCGTGGCATGGGGACGTGAACAGTCATACACAAATCCTCAATTTTTGGGCATGGTGCCCCAACGTCTGGGCATGCCCTAACGTATGGGCACCATGCCCTGGCCCATGGGCATGGTACCCCTTGTGAAATTTGGTTAAACTGACACTGGCTACACACCTAAATAGAGTCTTCTTCCTGTCCTAGATCAAAAGATACCTGATTTCACTTTCTATCCAACCTCATTTTCCAATTTTCAAAATGTTAGAGCACTTCCAAGATACAGAGAGTTTTGTGGAGGCCACTTCTTTCCCAGTGGGTTTACTCTATCCTTTTCCATGTAGTTGCCACTAGGTTACTCAATCCTTTTCCATATTGTCAAAAAGTCAAAAGTCAGAGAAAAAAAAAGTAAAAAAAAAATCACTCAAAATAAATACAATAAAATGCAAACAATCGAAAGGAAATACTTGCTCCAGTGAACAGATTGAAAAACTTGCCTCATCCATGCTACGTAGCAGCAATTTTCTGAAAAAGGATAGGATAAACCCACTAGAAGAGAAGTGGCCTCCAAAAAACTCTATGTACCTTGGAGGGTGCTCTAGCGTTTTGTAAATTGGAAAATGAGGTTGGATAGAAAGCAAAATCAGGTATCTTTTGATCTGGGAAAGGAAGAAGACCCTATTCAGGTATGTAACCAGTCTCAGTTAAACCAAGTTTCACAGGGGTACCATGCCCATGCACCAGGGCATGGTGCTCCAACGTATGTGCACCATGCCAACTACTTAGACTTACTTACCTTCGGCGGGAGCACTGTCCCCTACAGCCCGCTTCTATTTGACGATTGTATTAGTTTGCAAACTATTTTCAAGCGCACCACTTGTAGCTCGGGGGGTACTGCAGTGGCCTTGTAAGCCAAAGGTCGTCGGTTCAAATCCAGTCCGAGGAGGAGTTTTGTCTTTCAGTTCACTACTTATAATTATGGTTGCGTTCCCCAAACTTAACAAATGTTAACAATCGTTAACTTTACTTCGGGGCGGAGCTAACTGTAGCTTTAACGATCGTTAACTTTTCCCAGCTCTACAATTGTTAACTATTCTGTAACGATATTCACAGACCATCGTTACAAAATAGTTAACAATCGTTAAGTTCTGGAACGGAAATCGTTGGAAGGCGGAGCTTAAATTTAACAATCAGAGTCTTGGAACGGTAAAAACGATTGTTAACGTATATTAGTATAAATCCAGTAATAAGACTTTCGCCTCCATGTCTTGTCAGACGTCGCAGTTCAATACCGAAACCTCCTTTTGTGGAAAAAAAGGTAAATGTGCAGTAATACGGCTTTTGCAGACGTTGGAACGTTTATTTTCCGTTTTCCGGAATGATTGAACTGTAGTTTCATTTTCTAGAGATATTGAACGTTATTTTCCGTTTTCCTGAAAGACTGAAGGTTATTTTGTCACCGTAATACAGACGATAGCGAGTGAAAAAAAAAATCTAATCATTATGTACCACTGACAAGTATATTGCGATCGAAACTTTGTAGGTAATAAAAATGGTGGAAAAACAAGTTACCGTTTTCGTTCTTGTTTGAAAACGTAAATTGGTGCGCTGTCCTTCGTTCCTGGGTGAATTCGGGTCGCAGCAGGCTCTGTCTTTCTCTGTTGATAAATACGCAAATTAGCAGATTACAAATTTTGCAATTAAAACTTTCTTTTCTAAATGTCAGGCATGACAAAGACGTGGAAAACTGCGTTCCATCTTTGGGATGATAGACGTCGAAATAAACACTTCCATACCGGATAGGTAGATGTTCGCAGTCGGGTGCGAATCTCCTCCCTTCGCTCCGAAATTTTTAAGTTTTTCGGAAATTTTTCGAAACTTCCACACAGTTGACGCGAATTTCACATGTGAAATCTTAGCGTACTGTGTCTACCTTTAAAGCACAACTCTTACTAGAAATGATGTTTTCGCTACGAAATGGATCAGAAGAAAGGTTTTTCGAAAATACCCAGAAAATACATTACTTTCCACCTGAATCTAGCGGTCTTCTTGTAAGCGCTTGTCAACTCTATCCAGCCTTCGCTCTCTCCGACACGGCGGCTCGACGCAAAATATTTTAAAACTGAACGCGCCGTGGTTAAAAAGAAGGAAACTAAGCAAATAAACAAAGTCAAAAACAGAAGATTCTCATATCGTCAAAGAGTTGTCAGTGGACCTTCAAGATTCTGGCACACTTTACGTTGTGTGACGAGCAAAAGTCGGCACGGCCAAAAAAGCGCTAAATTTCATAGGCACAAAACGAAACAATGGTGAAAGGTGGGGATTTTAGAAGCTTATAATTCCATAAGGGAGCTAGATATGTTATAAAATGCAGAATAAGCAAGAGAGATCCTTTAAAGGACCTGTCGTACCTGTAATGCCAGTACAACTTCCTTCCGGAACTGCATTCATTTATTCTTAGCCCGGAGACCCAAATGTCATATGTAACATTCTGAACCCACTAACGACACCTCACTAATCTTTGCATTTGCAACGATTCACTATTTTCCATGCGCATTATGCTCCCGACCAGCTATTGGTGTAAAATCGGTTGTCTGAATTTTGCAATTTTTGCTAGAAGTCAATGGGTCTGGGAAAAGGCATAAAACAGCCAAAGTCCCGGATAATGTGTTAAAAGCAGAGCTTCGTTTGACAGTATTCGGACAGTTTTGACTACTGGAACATAAACAGTACATAGTGGGAGGTGTGCTTAAAGCTCATACGTACAAGGATTGCTGCAGGGGTTGTAACTGGTTTGGTAATGGGTTGGTACCTGGTTGAGGCAAATACAAGCGCCGTTCTTCAAAAGGCTCAAACACGCGTGTGAAAACACGGCGTTGCCTGTTAATTCATCTATATTCATAAAAGCTTTACACTAGTGTGATCTCTCGGCGACTTTCTCCCTATCTAAAGCTTCTTGATTTTCCGCTAGATGACCAGAACACTGTCAGAGGTTCGATAATACACCAGACATGTTTGTGTCTCCTTGTGTTAAACGTTACGAAAATATAATTATTATGACTCTTTTGAGAGCTATATCTCGCGAAAAATAATATTTAAAACCGCAATAGAGATCCACATAAAGGTGACGGTGCACCGTGAGCTCTTTCTTGGTAGGCTAGTGATAAAAAATATAGCCTTATAGAAAAAAATTAATGTTTTTTCTCAAAGTATTTTGTTCTATGTGAACTTAAAGGACCCCTCGCACTATTTACTCCTCAACTTACAGTATTTTAATTGATTTGAATACTTCAAAACTATGCTGTGCTTTCGAAAAAAAACAAACACTTGAATACTTTAAAAAATGCTGTGCTGTCGAAAAAAAAACCCACGATTTTGGCTGTTTTAAGCCTCTTCCGAGACCCGTTGACTTGTGCGAAAACAGGAAAACAATTTACGTTACCGGTTTTTCTGATGGAAAAACATCTCGCAGACAACCATCGACAGCGTGATGCACATCGAAGGTAGCAAAACACGGCAAGTGAGAAAATCAGCGTGGTTTTGTTAGAGGCATTAGAATGTACCGTACGAAATTGGGGTCTCTGGGTTTAGAAGTATATGGAGTGATTATGGAAGTAGGTTGCATTAGTATTATAGGTAAGACATCTCCTTTAAAAGATACAATTCGATTAACGGATCGGAAGTAGAAGGCCCTTGTGAATAGCTAAGCTGTGAACAGCTTGTTTTGGGACCTTGATGATACTTACCCCAAGGTAGCGTTTCAGCTCCATCCTCTCCTGTGCTACTTTAAGCTGATGTTCACGTTCCAAGCGTTTCGCTAGCTCCTTGTAAGACTTGGCACGTCTCTCAGCAAGCATCTTAAAAAGAAATTTAAAAGTCACACGACTCAGCGCTTGTTTGGTTGGAATGCGGTGGCGATAAACAAGGGTACTCCTCTAGGTACAACCTGAAGAGGACCCTTGCCAAGAACGGTCCGCAATATCGCTGGAACCAACCGAAATATCGCTGGAACCAACCCGACGACCTGGCGTTGGGTAAATAACAGGCAACCCCTTTGCATGGACTCCCGAAAGATTTATGCTGAAATGAAGGGATATTGTTAGCTGGAATAAAACAATGGATGTCTCTAGAATAAGAGACCGCCAAGTTGTTGTTCTGAATCAGTATCTCCACGAGTACTTCAGTACTTCTTTTTTTTTTGTTTACACTAATTAAAATTCATCTTCCCGAACGGACTAACTGGGAATCTTGCGACAGTCTGGAAGTCACTCAAAGCCATGCCCCCCTTTCGGATTCCCAGATGTCCGGATCTTCGGCACAGTCAAACCAAAACCCTTCCAGATTTTCATGATAATGATAAATGCTCCTTGAAGCCCAAGCCGACTGGGAAACGTATATTCAAGCAACGGATATAATGGATGCCTCAGCTACGAATGGCTACGATGCGTTGATAAATATTCCTTCAGCCCAACCTGACTGCAATCATATTTCACAGTGCAAAAGGATACGTGAGCTGAATGTCATTAGAGCTATATTTCGGCCCTTCTTGGCAAGGGCTTCAGGCAGTTCAGCTCAAGCTGGAAAATGAACTTCATGGAGTTTATTTTCCAACTTGTTCACGCAATGACTTCCGCTTCTTTTCTTCCATTCCCCAAAGTTGTCCCTGACGATGACCCTTGCCAAGAAGGGCCGAAACATCGCTGCCAAAGCATCGTAGTTGACGTATCCGTTTTATCCATTGTTTGAATACACAATAATGATGTCAGCTATCTTTACCATTCTTCAACATTTCCCAGACGTCCCATTCACATTTCAGAATTCTTTTGCATCCGAATCACAACTGTAGATCACTCTCCCTTTTCTTCCTACATTTGCATGTTTATTGTGATCCTCTATGGCAACTTCCAGACATACTGAATCTGGGGTGTCCAACATCCCAGCCATTTTTGGCCTGGCTAAACCTTCCAAGATCTGTCTCAACGAAAACGGCTGTTTGGAATCCGGAAGAAAAATCTGGAAGGTGAAGCCTCACTTCAACGCTGCTTTGACGAAGTCGTAAATCAGCAGTGCCAGACACAGGGCTACCAAGGGTGGTATTTATCGCCAAATTTGTGATCTTTTTTTGTCCGTATCACAAAATTAGTCAATTTTGATGTTATTCACATAAGAAATACCACAAAATAGTATTTTTGGGGTAATTATTTTAAGAACAGGCCATGCCGCCAAGGTGGCCTGTTCTTCGGTTGGTGGATATCATCGACATATAATGTTTCAGCACAAGCTGAATGAGAATCATATATTTAAAAAACAAGTGCGCAAGCGCTCAGACGTGGAGTGTAAAAGTAAAATGTTTATCTCATTTTACATACAGACAGCTTTAGAACCAATACATTTCTCATCCCCAATAACCAAACAAGTATTGAAACAACCTAATTTGTAATAATCCCTAATTGGTAAACCGCCAGTATAAATCCAAAGAAATGTTGAATATCTTGCACGACTAGCATTAGTTCGAACGCTGAATGGTCTGTCAGCCAGTCGCACCCTTTAAACCTCTTTTCCATTAGCAAGGTAATAACAAGTGCAATAAACCAAATCGGAGCAGCCTAATGCCCCCTTGTCTCAGAATTCATTATTAACGGCATATCATCGATCATATGACAAAACAGGCAAGTTTCCAACTGTTCATTAAAGATTAAAGTACGTCGCGTCGTCTTATATGTTGCTGCTATACCAAATCCTCATCCATAGATAAATCCCACCAAATATACAAAAGTTACTTACTTGAGGCCTGTCATAGACGAACTTAACTCATGGGGAATCTGGGACCAGCTGCCCATGGACGAGAGGGGGGGGGGGGGGGGGGGAGGGGTCGGAACCCATCAAAACGCATATTTACACCTTTTTTCCCTCAAGTATACCAGCTTAGAGCTTGATTCCAGTCACAGGTCAAAAAAAAATTTCATGGGCAATTCGGACCCAATTTGGATCCAAAAGCACAAAGGAATTTCAGAGCCTTATCTCCAGTTAATGTCAAATTAAAAACATTAAAAAATTGGCAATCTGGGCCCAATTGCCCCTGAACCAAGTTGTAAGTAAAAAGAGACCAATGCTTACAATCCTACCAAGTTGATTCCTGTCACGAGTAACGAACTTTACTCCTGGGCGATCTGGTCCCAGTTGCTCAATGAACGGGGTGGGTGGCGGAGGTGCAACTTTAAAAGCAATTTCCCAGCCTTAGGATCTACACGTCCAAGAAATTTCATCGTCCTATGTCCAGTTCTTGTCAAGTTACTAACATTATTCACAAGGCAATCTGGGCCCATTTGCCCCTGAACCGGGTTGGGGTGGGGTTCAAACACACAAAAGGCACAACTAGACCCCAATACCCACAAGTGTACCAAATTTGAACTTGATGCTTGCACTGGCGCACGAGTTATGAGCTCCACAAAATACGGTGAAAACCGAAAACCGAAAGCCGAAAGCTGCTACAGCGCTCGCAATAGTGGATTGTTCCAAGGAACACTCCACTAAAAACACTCAAAACGGATAAGTCAATTGCAGGTTCGTTTTTGGGATCCCAAAACGTAAGTGGAGGGATACCTATGACATAGCAAAAGTTGTCCGTCTGTTAGCACGATAACTCTCGAAGGGAATGAGATATTTTGATGAAACTTGGTGTGAGGATTCTCTGGGTCAAGGGTAAGATCAAGTTCGTTACATGGTCTCTGTAGTCCCACATTAGGGGTGGGGGAGGGGGTTTAAATTAAGGGACAAGCAAAATATTTTTAAAAAGCTAATGAGACAGTCGATTATATGGGGTAAGAAGACATGCTGAACACGATGGTGAAAACCATTTTCTCGCCGGACAAGTAGTTCGCCCGGAATCCGGCCGAAACCGGAAAGTTTTTTAAAAGTAAAAGTTTTATTTGAAGTTGATTGGATGTTCGATTAGGGGTAAGAAGCAGGGGCGTCACGACTGGGGAGGAGGGGGGACGCCCCCCCCCCCAAAAAAAAAACTGTCGGCCAGTCGGTAAAAAATAACCAAGTCTGCGCGAAGCGCCTCGTTTTTTATCAAAACAGTAGATTTTTTTTCATGAAAATAGTCGTTTATTCTGAAATCAGCGGATTTTTCAAATCGGCCGATTTTTTTTCAAAAATGCCATTCAGTCGTTTTTCTGAAGAAAGGTCGGTAAAAATTATCAGCCAGTCGGTAAATGCCTCGTCCCCCCCCCCCCCCCAAACATTTTGGCTAGTAACACCTCTGGTAAGAAGACATACTGAACACGATGGTGAAAACCATTTTCTCGCCGGACCTATAATTCGTCTGGAATCCGGTTGTAACCGGAATTATTTTTTATAAGTTAAAGTTTTATTTGATGTTAATTCGATGTTCTTTATAGAGATAAGGCTATACGCTGAATTCGTTTAATGTTCTTTTTTTGCTTGACAATTAGTTACCTCGGAATTCGGCTGAAACATGAAATTTGGCAGAAGTAAAGCAGGAATTTTCGGACAGTATTGTCAAAATAGATATGGCTTATAGAGGTATATCTGAACTTAGTTTTCTTCTATGATTAGCCTGGCGAAAACTGGATCTGGCCCAATTGTTTGGATAAAATATTAGATTTTTGGGATTCCCATCCAAACCTTTGGTCTTGTTTCCAGCTACAGCCTGAAGAGGACCCTTGCCAAGAAAGGATGAAACATCGCTGAAAGATATGCTAGCTGGCTTATCCGTTTTGAACATTATTTTTACTTCATCTATTCATATTTGACAGTGCACATTTTACTGGAGATATATTTCGGCCCTTCTTGGCAAAGGTCCTCTTCAGGCTCAATCCACTCAAGCTGGAAAATGAATGCTAGAAATTCGCGGTCAGCTTGGGCTGAATGAATACCTTTCATCTACTCAACCGGTTTATTGACTTTCAATCGACTTTCCGAGGACTAGTCCCGGAATCAGGCCGGAAACCGCGTCGCATGTGCCAGACTTACATCGACTGTTTCCTGATTCGCCATCTCTGAAATATCCATTTCTTCCAGCTGACTGGATCTAAGGCGGTTATAAGTTCGATCAAGAAGCGCAGAATCTGTTCCCAGTCGTGTCGCCACGTCGAATACCTTAGCTAGAATAGAAACAGAAACTCTAAATGAGATGCCACATTGTCCGGTTTTATCAGTTTCCGGAAAACTTAAGGCTGTTGAACCCGGTCATATTCAAATCCTCAATTTTGGGGCATGAATGAATGAATGAATGATCGTTATAATTTAAAAAAAAACTATCACAGCAAAATGCCGAATTCGTTTCTTCGTGTCAAACGTCAAAAATACACATGGTGTCCATACGTTGGGGCACCATGCCCTGGAGCATCGGCATGGTACCCCTGTGCAATTTGGTTAAACTGAGACTGGTTACATACCTAAATAGGGTTGTCTTCCTGTCCTAGATCAAAAGATACTTGATTTTACTTTCGAGCCAACCTCATTTTCCGATTTTCAAAATGTTATGATAGATAGACAGATGATAGATATCGCTTTTATTCTTTTCGAACTATCGTGGTGAAATCCAAGTTTGTCGAAATCGTCATATACATATGTAGACACTCATATATAAATATATCAACGTCATGGATAAAAGTAAACACTAAATAAGATTAAAAATTTTACGGAAAGACGGTACAAACGTCTTTTCATACCGTACATCGTCACATTTTACATGTTGGAGTTTTGGGATCACCACTGAGGCCGCTCTTGCAGGTCGTTCGCGAGCAGTATTGAACGGTGGCGGAAGTATACTTATGGATAGGGTGCTCAAGCATTTTCTTACCGGAAGCCGTACACAGTTTCAACCTTCGGGACTCGAGTTTACATTTCTGAAGGAGCTCACTGTAAGGAATTTTTGGGGATCGTGACATAATCAGTGGGGCAAGTTTCTGTATTTTTTCGATCCGATAAGGCTGGTCTTCAGCAAGGCCAAAGTGCCAAGCTTCCACCAGGTATTCTAGCCCCGAGCGTACAAAAGAAACACAAAACGGAGCAAATCTTGTTCAGATTTTTCAGCAAGTAAATTCAGCATACGAAGGCCGGTGTGTCCACGCTTTACCATATCCTTCGTTTGGAGTTCCCATTTTTAATCATTTGATATAATTAGACCTAGGAGTTTTATTTGGTTTACACGCACAGTATCTGGAATAGGAGGTTCAAAAATTAGCCCTTCTTTCAGGAAAGAAATTGTAAGAATTGCAGACTTCTTTTCATTCACAGCCATGTCTGAATTTAAAGCTTCGGCCTGTATCTGCGAAATTATACTGGCCGCTTCACTACTTTGTCCTTTTCCATCCACATATTTCAACAAGAGAAAGATCGTCAACGTATTTCTATCTTTCTGGTCTGTCAGAAGCTGTATTGTTAATCATTACAAGAAAAAGTAGTGGACCTAAAATTGTTCCCTGTGGCAGCACACCGCAGAAAATTGCCTGCGGGTCCGACAAATTATTATTATATTTTAGAATTTGGGACCTATTACTCGAAAATCCTACAATAATTTTTACAATATTGGGGTTAACATTGAATTCATTCAAAAGTTTACCAATTATAATATTATGGTTTATAATGTCAAAACCTTTTTTAAAATCAATCGCGATTAAACTGATCCATTTGGAGGGTTCATCAATGTTTTTAAAAAGAAAATCTAAAAGATTTACCATATAATGGCTGGTTGATGTTTTGGTCGATTTCCAAACTGTTTTGGATCAAGAAGCAGAAAAATTCTTTTTTTAACCATTCAGCAACAAAACTTTCATACAGTTTACTGAAGATTGGGGTTAGGGAAATGGGGCACAATCCGTCAAAATCAATTTTTGCACCGTTTTTGGGTATTACATAGCCAACTTTCCAAATAGCTGGGTACTCTGAAGTTGAAGAAATTGAAAATATTCGTAAGGGGTTTAACAAGCTTATCTGGGAAAGCTTTGATTAAATCAACAGGGATGTCAACTAGTGTCACACTACTACGTCTTAATCGCTTTAATTTGACTAGTACCTCACTTTCTGTAATTTTCGGTAATTCCTTATTATTGTAATTATCAGGAACCGGGTCGACAGTATTTAATTTTGGTATAGGGATTGTACAATTTTTGCAAGGTGGATGTTTAGGTCATTAGCAATTTAGAAATCACTTTTATCGGAGTCAAAATTTAAGGGTGCACTTCCGAGCACTTCCAAGATACAGAGAGTTTTGTAGAGGCCACTTCTCTTCTAGCGGGTTTACTCTATCCCTTTTCAGAAAATTGCTGCTAAGTAGTATGGATGAGGCAAGCTTTTCAATCTGTTCCCTGGATCAAATTTTTCCTTTAGATTGTTAGACTTTTATTGTATCTATTTTGAGATGGACTGGATCACCATGATTAATATATTCAAACAATGGATAAAACAGAAACGTCAGCTATTATTTCGGCCCTTCTTGGCAAGGGTCCTCGGCAGGCTGTGTCTATGGATGCGCACGTTGAATATGTATTTTCCAGTCAGCTTGGGCTCAAGGAGTATTTATTAAAGTACGTTAGTTTTAGTTGAGTTCCTCCACAGGCCGGCAATGGAACATTGCGTAAAAATATGACCCATAGCCAAAAAGGTAAAAGGTAAAGGTATCAGCACTAGCCTTGACAGGCCAAACTGGAGGTGCTGAGGTTCGATTCTCCCCCGTCAGCCAGGAAGTGGAATGAGCGATTGGGGGCAAGCCATCCTGGTGCTTTTACACATCCATCTTGTCACCGTCCCAGATTTCTCCAGGTACCAATTTGAAGCTGGGTAGAGTTTGGCTTGTTATACAGAGCCAGACCACTAACCCCCACCCCAAACCAAAAGGTTGGCATAACCGAGACTCGAACCAGCGCCCCTGTGCCTGGGAGCCGAGCGTGCTAGCCCCTTAGCCACGTCAGAGGCACGCAAACAAACCGTTAGCCTACCTTCTTTCACAGTATCTACAAAGAAAACATGTTTATTCTTTGGCTTCCCCTCGACATCCAGTAGGTGCAGACGCGACTTGAGCCTCTCAATTCGTTTCGCTTCAACATCTCTCTTATGCGAAATATATTTGTAGTCCTGCGTCTGCATCAGAAGAAGCTGCTCTTCGGGGACAACTTCATCTTTTGGTACTTCGACGTGCGCACCATCCTGCACGGGAAAATGAGTAAGTACTTATTTTATTTTGCGACTGGACATACGACCAGGCTCGGGTGCTAGCGGACTAGAATTTCTGCCAGGATTGTTGTCACCATCATCAATTCCACACGGAAAAGTTGGAATTTTACAACTTGATACTGAAAGTGAAAAAAACCCGGCCTGAAAAACCTGATCCTCTCTTCGCAGCGTTAGTAGACGTACGCTCTGCAAACAAATCACAGCTCTTCCTCATCCCCGGATATGTGAGAGCCTTCTCTGAGATTGCTCAATTCTTGAACAATTGAAAAGTTTCAAGTAACCATGTATCTGGATCGGACCATGTCCTGCCCTAAGTATAGCCAGTAGGTATATGAGAAGGGGAAAATAGTTTCTACCCCAGGAAGAAGAAGTCGCAAAGGTCAGTGGCTGTGGATCCCTCCGACTATAATCAGTAGAAGAAGAGATGTTTGTGTTGCTGAATTCGAATAGAAGAATCAGACAAAAAGCTTCATCAGTTGCAGTGAGCATCAAGTTGGATTTTCTAATATACTATGGATCATTCGATTTTCAGCAGATCCTGGCTGCTATGGCTACTGACCTCCATTCTTGAATTTATCATGTGAAAGTTGAACTCATCAGGGTTTCTGTTTAGCGCTTTCCTTCGAAGAACCTTCAAGGCTTGCTTCTTCTGCTGAAAGTCACTGAAAGAAAAAGAATATGCTGAGGTGTTTGAAAGCACCAACAGCTAACTATTTGAGCTTCCTGTTTCTTAAAATTTCACATTTCTGCAAGCTTCAAGGGGTGCCAAATTTGAAATTTGGTGTGAAGGATAAAAGCTGGAGGCTATGGTGATGAAACACAACTCACATGGTTAATATACAATACGTATTCAGTCAAGTCACAAAAAGCAATCTAAAAAGCGTCAGCATTGCAGTACTGGTACTGCAGAAGGCTTACTTGTCTTAAACTGCATCAGTCACTGATTTTGAGTTTACTAAAAAAGATTTGTTTACCATACTTACTTAGCCCTTAGTTTGTAGTCCTTCTTTTTCTCAAGAAGTCCAAGTTTTGATCTTGACTCAGGCTGAAAAACAAACGCAATTATTGCACAAGTTTTTTTGTATTGACAGAACAGAAAATACAGAACTCTTTTGCTTTGTTCTTTTTAATCAGCTATAATCTCCCGGGTTTTCGAAGAAACCCAAAGAGCAATTCAAATGGAACAGAGGGTATTAGATATCTAGATAGGCACTACATTTTTAATTTTCATTCAAAACAGTCTTGAAAAATATCAAACTATTTTCTGGATTATTCCCAATATTGCTGAACATACAGTAGAGGTATGTTTATGTGAACAGTCACTTTAATGTGAACATTGCAGTTTTGGGCTAAATGGTAGAATAGAGATCCAAAATACAGGTGTTTCAGATGCCATTATTTACCTATTTTGGCTAACTGGTAGTTAGGTTTTGACACAGCAAGTGCACAAAAATGGCAAAGTCCATGTCAAAAAACGTTCACATAAGCATACCTCTACTGTACACCCTTTCACCACACGAACAATCTCCAAAGTGGGCTTCTGGTCATTGATTTTTATCATACAATCTATAAGGAGTTTTTGAAGGAAGACGGGTTAGTTTGGGCATGAAAAGAGCTTGTCAAACCTAGTACTATTGTGAGTGCAAACAATAAACTAAGTAAGATCAAGTCAGAATAAAGCCACAAGATGTAATTTTTTAATCTTTGGCTGACTTTTGCTCTGTTGCTTTTCCACCCTCAAAACATGAAATTATCATGTTGTTAGGAGTGCAACAGTTTACATTCGGCTACTTGAGTCTTTGTGAATGTCCCAAGTAGTACACAAACACAAACTAAAATGATTGAAAGTCTTGGAAAGCACACAAAAGAGAACAAATCTGAATTCATTCTATCTGTCAAGAGAAACCCGACACTTGGCTATGCACATATTATTAGATAGGCCTATTAAGTTTTCAATTGATAATTATCATTGGAGTTTTTTACAGGCAAGAAAAAATAAGCCAAAATCCTAACTGAAATCTCAACTGTAAAGTACAGGAACCTGACCTCGTTTTTACACTACATCGATTTTTGCGGCAAAAATTTTAAAATGAAATGTACATGCTGTCCTGCCGGTCAAGAGGCAAAATATGACTTTTAAGAAGAGTCATGTGTCCAAAAATATTCAAATTTTGTAAATTTTCTTCGTTTTGAAGCTGATTTGAAAAGTGATTTTCTGGATATTTACTTTGCTAACTCCACCTTTTCATCATTATGTAAGTCAATCGAGATAAGGTTAATATGAAGTGATCTTGTCTGATAAGATCCAGTACTTCAACTATTCAATTAGCTTCAATCTAGTATGTTTGTCATATTTGATGGTTCCTTTTAAGCCAGATAAATTATTCCGAAGGAAAGACATCTCTGGAAATTTGAAATCTTGTCTCAGGTTGGATACCCCTCCTGTAATAGTTATCAAGTTAACCTACCCATGAGCAAAATAAATACCTGATGCCTTTCTTGATGAGCTTTTTTGGCTTTGAATGCGTTCTTCAGTGATGACATTTTGTCTTAAATGATGCCTTCGTCACACGACCTGATGGGTTCAGCGTTTTGAATGTTGCGCTGCGAAAAGCTAGCACGTCAAAATTAACAAAGCCATCTGCTATTTTGCTTCGTAAGCCTTGCAACACTCCATGGAAGGTTAAGATTTATCCAGGGTGTTGACGCTCACAGCTTCTCACGCGCTTTCACCTCAGAAAAAACTAGGTTAAAAAGTTAAAGAGTCAGACAGTTAATGAGTTTTGCTGTAATGCCCAGCCATTCAGTCTATGAGCAGGTAGGAAGATAATATTGGTTTACCTACTGAAGTAGCAGTAGGAGCACCCTTTTTCTGATGCTATTTCACTTTGGAACTCATCCAATTATGTGCAATAACGGCAAATAAGAAATAAGGTAAAACATTGAAAATTGAAGACAGCACAGTTTGTTCACGTTGGTTGAAAGATGTATTTCATCCGTGTTCGATGACATAAAGCTGTTTGAACAGTTAAACTGCATCTGTTCGAGACAAAAAGCTTGACAGACCTGTGACAGACTGGTGACAGACAAGTGGTGTTTTATCATTAGTGAATGTTAGAAAAGGAGAGAGGCAACCTTCCACACAAGACTGACCCAAAAAAGCTTCTAGTTCTGTAACAATAAAAATCCTGCAAGATACCCAGAAAATGAATATTCTTTGAGCCCAAGCTGACTTTGAAACACTTATTCAAACAATGTTTACATCGGATACGTCAGCTATGATTCTTCATCAGCGATATTTCAGCCCTTCTTGGCAAGGGTCCTCGTCAGGCTGTCAATCCTCTCGTTCAATAAGAATCATAGCTGACGTATCTGTTGTAAGCATTGTTTGAATAAACCCAGGAAATGTGTGACATTTTGTTTTGTGCCAAACATTGGGTATATCTTGGCTAGTGTTTAACATAGCCTACCTCTGTATATCTTGACTAGTGTTTAACATAGCCTACCCTATGTTGGATCCGGTATGATAAATGCTGGATACTCTAACCCAATTAAGTATTACGATTTGAGGGAATTTCAGAAATCAACCAATCAGAATTCCTTGGGGTCAGTTTGGTGGCAAATATAGATGTGATTCTCACATAGTTTAAGTCATGTTAGAAAATGATATTTCATGTTAGAACAATCAGCAGAGGAAGGGACATCTTTTGTCCTTTTTATGAAATTGAGTTTATGGATGGGTGTTAGTTTCAGTTTACCCTAACTCCATAGTTGCGAGTATTGGTCAGAGCTTTTGTGGTGCTCATAGGCTACATACAATCACCATGCAAAGATATTCTAGCATCTTGTCACTGCCATGCCTGAAGTTGTCAGCACCCTTTCCCGAAAAAGGGTTTGTGTTCTTGAGTGGGCTAGGCCAAACCCTACACCACTTTCTGGCTGTGGAAAACTGCATATTTTCGTTTAGTCAATGAAGATAAACAAACTTTCAGTGAGTCAGTTTACTAGACTAAGATTCAGACTCTCAACCAGGAATAGAAAAGAATGGTTTAGGTATTTTATTTGTGGGGGATGGTGATTGGCTTGATTGCTTAATGGGATCTGTGTCTTCATTTCCTGGGGAATTTGACCAGTTGTGTGTTTGACTGTTTTATTTCACATATGTGAGTATTCGAACTGTTGATTTTAACATGAAAAATTGCAGTTGCAGTCAGAAGATAATATGCCGAGCATGGTTGTAACTTTGAACCCTGTGGCCAGTACTATTGAAGAAGCTGGTACATCACAGGATCAGCCCAGACAGGTAAGTTCTTCATCATTTTTGTTGCGATGGTGGTATGATCTGACAAAATTTGGATGGCCTTCTTCTGATTGTCTACCATTGTTGCTAGATTCTTTGTGAGTGTAGGGTTTAGCATAGTAGATTTCATTCCAGCTAATCACACATCAGCGTCTGTACATGGCACTTTGCAAAGTCGTCAGCTATTGGCAGACTGATGAACTGCTGCAGCACCTTGTATATTGATCCATCCTGAGTGAAGAAATTTTGAAGGATTCATTAGACAGAGTTTAGCTAACCCTATAAATACCAGTATTATGTCTCACCCGAGTATCTGTGATAGCCTACATGATTTAACTGGTATTCTTCATTGCTCTGTTTATATTCATCTTAGAGCATGTGATGGGTGTGGGCAAGCCTTCTATCAGTAATGACTTAGCTACTACTTTTGTCCCAGTCTAAATAAAGGTATTATGTCAGTGGTAGCTTTTTGTCACTGCTGTTAATAGGTTGGAACTCACCCTTGGGCCTTGACTAAGATTGTCTAACATTGTGGTACCCACTGTGAGGCTGCTCACTATTCCGGACTGTCATGGAGCTTGTAATGTTGTGGACTAATTTATTAATAATTCCAGCCCCAAAATGCATCAGGAGTTGCCCCTCCTGCTTATGATGAGTTGATGTCCAGTTTCCCAGCTAAAATGGAGTTCGCAGCGCCACCAGCGTATGAAGTGGCAACCATGCTGCCATCTTATGATCAGGTCCAGAGGGAAAAAGTCATTGAAGACCAAAGACGGGTATGCCTTTCCTCATCATCGTCTTTACATGTTAGTTGGAATAATGGTTCTGTTAGCTTTATGCTGGTACCATCATCGCCGACCAGTAAAAGCGTTTTTCAATTCAGTTCAGTTTAGTTATAACCCCGTCAAAAGAAACAATGGAGGGCGTGCCCTAGTGACAGAGCACAAGAAAAGAAAAAAGAAAACAACAGCAAAGAAAAAAAGATAACACAAATAGCCCACAGAGGGAAGACCACTGGTACCTAGTTCAATTTACTAGCGGAAGATTGAAATCTTCCACTCTTTTGTCAATGATCTTTGCAGGCAGAACCAGTTGAAGTTTCTGTGACAAAAAAGAATTACTAGTCTAAGGGGGCAAATGCAGCAGATACTTGGTAAATTTTAAATGATCCGGGAACACTTTTCTTATTAAAAGCAGACAAAATTGCCAAATGGGGGACATAGCAAGAAGATGGGGCACAGTTTTACTGTTGTTTAATTCAGAAAGGTTAAACCAACTAAGATGTGTGATATCAAAGGCAAGTGAAGCACAAGGGATTTATATCTTTTTAGCAAGGTTTTGAATGGCAAGCTTGATGGTTTCTTTAATAGTTTCTCCAATGGGCATACTAAGATTTTTACAAGACTTTCAGAAAGCGGAATAGATGTTTCAGATTGTGCCTGTTCCCATTGTACCTGCAATATGCTAGCTGAGTCAATTAAACATGCCCATTCTCATTCCGGAGCCGTCGAAATTTGTATGTTGTGTTTTCACCATAGTGGTGCTACGTCGACTTATACGTTTTGCAATGCTCCGCTTTTCGGGATCTATCAAGCTTTTCAGTATCAGCGGCGTTTTTTCATTGCCTCGCGACTTTCGCTTTTGCCTGCTGTGCTTTGACTTACGTCATTGTTAGTGTTTTTGCTTCTGACGTCGATAGGCAAAGTGAAGGCCTAAATTGGTTCACGTAGAGAAGTTGGCTGTTCGCTTGAATGCTCCGTTGGCCAGAAACACCTTAGTTACGTTCTTGCAGATACTATAATATCTGTTTACCATGGTCTAAAATCGTTTTTCGCAGTTACCGTGGTATCTCATACCACGGTCAAAAAATGTTTTTGTAGTGTTTATTCCAGCAATGTTTTCTACGGATACGTCAGCTAAGATTCTTCATAAGCGATATTTTGTAGTGATCGTGGTACCTGGTCAGTCATCGTAGTATTAGACATTCAGATACCAGGATCGATCGTGGTATCTGAAAAAGTCATCTCACTTTCATCATCACCAACAATAAGAGCCTAGGATTTTGTCAAATTGGTGGGAAAGAAGTTTGGCACTTGGTGATGTTACTGGATATCAGTTTTTCCTTTGGGATGACTTTGAAAAGCGGAATTTCGGCAATTATTGTTTTTGCAGAGCAACCAACTGCAAAAACGACTAATTGCAGATCCAGTTGCCGTGGTAACAGAAACCATGGTATCTGCGAAAAGGCAACTCTTATTAGCTGGCAGTCTATGGCAGGTAAAACCGTATACTTCGTGTTCGAGTTGGCACGGCCATCGATTCCGAAAGTGGTGTGCCAGCCTATTATGTTCATTTCGGTTTATTGATCCATAATATCTTAAAAAAAAAAAAAAAATGCGCTGGATATGTCATCACGGTTAAAAAAGGAGCAGTCAATTCAGGGGCTTATGTCGTCCGAGAACGAGCAAGTCCTGTATTTTTTTTTAATTTATTAGAGAGATTTTTATTGATTTAGCAGAATGAACACACGTGAACTAGCCCCCCCCCCCCCCGGAAAGTTTTCACCTATCCTAAGGGGGGCGACTACACAAAAGAGTCGTAAGCTACTGCACTTCTTTATCATGGCACAAAGAACAAAAATTAAAATATCGGCAGGGATAACACGAATAAAAACGACATACCAAATTATCCAGGATCCACCAAAACAAAAATAGCATCATTCCGTCGGTTTATGGCAACACCCAGCTCCCCCTAAATCTGACCCCCCCCCCCCCCCCCCGACCATTCAAAGTCAGAATACCTCGGTGCAAGGCCCAGAACCCAGAACTCGTAGGAAAATACTGTAGTAGGTTAGTGGATCAAATAAATGGTCAATGTAATAACTTATCCATGTTGGTGTCGTGTGCCGTCCTTCCCGGTAGTTGGGAAGGACGGAGGAAGTTTTAGATGAAGAGGATACGGGAGGTGAGATCCTCGTGAATAACATCTTAGCATGCTAAAGGCCTGCTAACGTAGAGTCGAAAAGCGATAAAAACGCCACTGTTATTTCCTTGGAAGTATTTTTCACCAAGAGCGGATATGTAAAATTTTCTATGCTTCTGCTCGAAGCCAATGGGTCGCGACTGTGGCTAAACACATCGGATGTCGTCTGTAATTGAAACCAAAGCTAAGTTCGACGTAATCAATTAATTGTGAGTGTTGGAGCGCCGAAACGATATTCTGCCGCGGCTTCTCCTTCAAGGATATGAAGGAGAATCCGTAGTTGTCTCTTTAAATTATAATATCTAGGACCCTCATGAAAAGAACTGGAAATGATTAAGTGATGAACTTTTTAGGATGATGGTCCCCCAGGTCCTCGTCAAGCTAGGTCCTCTGCCATCACTATGATGTCCGTTGACGGGGAAGATGCAGGACGCGCTGAAACGGACCTTGTACTTGGAACGGATTTCTTATTCTTCCTGTCTTTCATGGGTAAGACAGGTTTGATTGTTTAAAGCATAGGTGATCCTAGTTTTGACGATTTAACAGGATTTCTGTTTCCGCTCAGAAAAATGTCCAAAAGAAGAACAAATCTTTTTCTTGGTCATATTCGTTCAGTCAGGCAAAAATGATAAGCAGGTGTGTCTTGCCGTTAGGCCTATCGTTTATTTGCGTACTGCCCCAGTCTCTGACGTATTTCTGAAACCATTTAAGGTCTTGGAGTGGAATTTAAGAGTTAATGACGAATCAGACGATGTCCGTAATGTTCCGTAAAGTTAGTAAAAGATACAGAAAAAGGTGAATTACAGATACCGTACCTTACATGCCTACCATACAAACCAATGAGAACTATTAAACGAACGGATAAAATAAGGTTCAGACGAGTTTACATATCTAATGCTATGTTTCTGCGTCATCAACTGGATAGTTTGTTAGAATGGGTTTGTGTACGACTGTTGGGCCTGTTATTATTTTGCTGAACGCACAGCTTGCGTCTCGGCCAGTCACGCTCACCTACTACAGACACGCGTGTGAGCCTTCGTGGCAGAAATGGCAAAACGCAAATACAAATGGCAAGATACGGGTCTGCAATCCGAATACAAGTGGCTGGGGGCTAAGTAAAGTCCGTTGTGAAACTCAATCAGTTATTTTTTATAGTGGCATTTTTGTTCAATTGGATTGGTTTCCTACTTCTCATCTGCTTCTGCCATACAGTCGCTGGCCGCTATGGAGCCCTGGCCGGTTTTGGCCTGTCCTTGACGAAGTGGATTATCATTGTGAAACATTCGACAGACTTGATCTCCCCTGACAACCGTTGGCTCTGGTATCTTGTTATGGCTTTCGGTAAGTACTGTCCGGTGAAAGAGTTCTTCTCCTCATCAAGGGCCCATAATAAGTTGTACATACCGGTAATAGTAGTGAAATCAAAAACATAAATGCTCCTCGAACGGAATTTGAACGCATAACCTTCTGCCTCACGTACCAACGCTCTAACCAGAGCCTCGTTTTTGTTGCAAAAGTGCACTTCAAAAGATGCGTTTTTGGTTTCACTGCCTGCAAGATTTCTTCTTGGTTGAAGCAGCGCCTTGCAGGGAAGCACGGACTTGATCGGTAAGCAAGTCCGCGTTTCTCGAGAAGCGCTGCCGTCTTCCTCGGAAGCACAGCAATGCAAAAACGAATGTAGAAAAAATCAGCCCGGAAGCTGCCGAAAAGTGGACCTGCAGCGTGCAGTAAAACGAGGCTGAGTTGAGAAATCGAGTGGCTTGTGAACATAGTTCGCATAGTATTTGAAAGTGGAACTTATACCAATGGACTTCTTCCGGTAAAAGTCCCTTGTATAGGTTCCATCTTCACGTTAATATTTTGTACATTCCTAAGGCGTTTTTTCAAATTCAAGTTCACTTTATTCATCAAAAAATTCTTCATTGCGAAAAATAGCATAGGAAAATGTCAATAAATATTCACTAACATTCAGCATTTGTACATTACACATTTCTGAGTGTTTGTCACGGTAGGCTGATGCCGTTTTGGCTTTGTTTTTGGCGGTAACTTTAAATATCTGAAAATGAGGACAACATTCAGCTTTTACCGTTGTGTACTAGAAGGATTCTCTGTTATGTCTATCTGCTTCATAGGGTAGCCAATTGGATTGTTTGAATTTTAAATTGCCGCTAAATTAGAATTCCCTGCCAAATTCGAGCCAACCAATTGAAAATCACCTCGACAGTTGTTTGTCAGATTTGAATATCAGAAACCTTGTTGGTCGTGGAAACACGCTTATGGGCCACACATACACCCGCAGAAACACCCTTTTCGGAAACACTGTGGAGCGCGGGAAACGCCTCTAGTTATTCGCAAGGGCCTTCCGTAGATACCTATCCTTCCTGTATCAGGGCGATTTTTACCTCCTTTGTTGAAGGTCACTTGGCGCACTGCCAAGGTTGGTGCTGCAGTCCAACTTTACTGGTCAGGTGAAGTAAAATGTTTCATCCCTGCATGCAGTGTTATTTTGTGTCCAGTGAACCGAATCAAATTTTAACGGTCCAGAATAGAGGGTTTTGTTTGATGGTAACTTTGGCTACTGCCAGGGTTGGTGCTGAAGGCCAACTTTACCGGTCAAATGAAAAGAAAGGATTCGTCCGTGGAAGGCCATTTTAATTTCATTGGACCCAAACGAAATTTTACCGGTCCAGATATTCAAGGTTCAAGGTTTTTTTATTCTTACTTTATATAATACATAAAGATTAACAATACTATACTCTGCACTTACATTTATTTCAGGGTTTGAACCGGAGAGAAGAAAAACATCGAATGGTTCAAACCCTTCTATAAAAAAAAATCAGTAAAATGGAATCGACCCAACGCTGAGTAGAAAGATCACCGCACGACATCTCCAACACGAAGCGAAATCAATCCAAAGTCACTTTGCGAACTACCAGGGTTGGCGCTGAGGGCCAGCTTGACTGGTCAGGTGAAATGAAATGATTCGTCCGTGGAAGACCATTTTGTTTTCAGGGAGCCAAACCAACTTTTACCGGTCCAGAGCAGAGGGTCTGCAGAACGCCATCTACTTTTTTTTGCTATGTACCGATTGCTTCTTCTGTCAGTATGTCCGCTTATCACGAGTTAGGGTATATCCAAATGGGGGCACATATGCCAAACATATTAGGGAGCTGACTACGTTGACTTCGAAATCGTCGTTTTCCCGGATTCGACCAATCGCGTGTGTGGGGGAGAGGGGGGGGGGGAGGATCTCGACTCTTTTGGCACGCATAAGCCCCGAACGAGTGATCCAATCCTGAAATTTGCCAAGAGGACTCATCCTAGATTTTTCCATTTACAAATCCACAGCGGATCCGGTGGGGATCTTGGAGTTGGGATACCGTAAATCTTGTGGTATGCATAACTGTTGAACTAGTGATCCAATCCGGATAGAACTTCGTAGTTGGCAAGTGCACACGCGCATCTAATATGTTCCGTTATCTAACATGTTCCTTTATCTTTTTTAGGTCTGACCATTTGTATGCGTGCGATCGTCCAATATCAGTGCGTGAAACGGGAGTGGCATCGCCTGTCCCGGTCGGCACAAGAGCGTGTCATTTTATTCTACTAATTCATCAGATAAGTTGTGCGTTTTTAGGGGTAAGTTAGCTTCATTGGTGGCGTTTATTATCGCCTTTCGACTGGGATTTTCCAGGCCTGTAAGTCACATAACGTGCCTTGGATTTGCGCTTGGATTATGCCCGAGCCCCACTATCTACTCACTTTTTCGCAAATCGGTTTTTCAGCATTTTTAAGACCGTTTTTCCAATAACCAATAAGAGAGGAACGTCTTAAAAGCCGGTCTTGAAACTGATTTACGAACAGGTGTATCCATGGTGGGGGCATAGACATTAGACGAATGGCGACTGTCGGACTGAGCATCGTCGCTATTCGCTAAGAAACTACAGGCGGGCAGCCAATGTCCATGGCGAAGTTGGACATCCACTTTGTGGTAAGCCAAACTACGCAGGTAATACCGAAAGTCGGAAGGCTATCAAAAACGCGACTGTTGTGATAGAGCAGGATCGGCTAACCTTTGATGTGTATTCATTTCATACACAATTCTTAGTTTTTGGGCATAGAGCTCCAACGTTTAGGGTATGCCCCAAAGTATGAGCATAGTGCCTGAACGTTCGAGAGCTGAAGCAAGGGGACAGTACCCCCCATGAAAATCTTTAAAGCAAACCTGGCAATATTTACTGTTCTAATATTCAAAACGGTCTGAATACTTTAACGACGCATTATCCATGGTTTTGGCTGTTTGCCGGTTCAGAATGTGACATGAAATTTGCGTCTCCATAATTATTGATTAATGGACGCTGTTACGGAAGTAGGTTGCATTGGTATTGCTGGTAGCCTACAACTGGTCTTTTAAATTTCTAGACCCCCATAAGAGAGCTTCATCCGGGTACTGTCTCCTTGTTCCACGACACTGCTGGTATAGGCTACCCTAACCTTTGAGCACTATTTCCAGAAATTTGGGTTTGTGTTTGATTGGGCGTATTGCTTCATATTGCGTCCACGGTTGTTTTTTTTTAAGCTTTTATTTCAGTATACACGACGAGGTTTTTTCTTAATTTTTACCATTACTGAGCGACTTGGCGAGTCCAGGATCTAGACTGTGTAATCTTCTAGGATGTAGGGAAGGAGTGAAATTTAAAACCAGTACTGATGAATTGTTGTTCAGGCATAGATCCTTCATCTGCGCGAAGATGACCTTAAGCTCTTATCCGGAAAGGTTGTCAAGAATATCGGTATCTAAACTGATAATTTAATTCCATGGTAATGCAAGGTTCATGTTATAATTGAAATTAGTAATTGATAATTTTTTCACTCATATCCCGCACTAAGATATAAATGTACCATGTTTGCACATTTTATATTTCTGTCGTTTTTATAATTTGGAGTCGTGGGGATCTAGCCCGTAATCAGAAAATTTTCATTAATGTTTTTTTTGCTGTTGTTATTTGTATTTGCGGTAAATAAATTGTCTTATTTCGAAGAAAACGTCTCTGCATGAAGTTCCCAGTTGAAGATTAATGTCAGCATTTATTCAAATAATGTGTATAACGGATACGTCAGTTACTTTTCAGCCGCAGTTCTCCGTATTCTGGTTCAGAGACTAATGATCATTACCATCATCGATGTTTAACTAAAACTCTGTCAGGAGATATGTTTAATTATATTCCTTGAGCAGGAAAAAGATGCGAACCCTCCAGACCTTCAGGGTTTTTGCATTACCCCTCAGTTTAAAAAGTGGTTCCCTTTTGTGTTCGTTAAAGGACACCTGAACAATGAAACCATACTTGAACACACCATGGAGAATGCATTTACAGACATGGCCATGGAAAGCATTCTTCTCCTAAGCCTGACGTTTTCAAAATAGGGATGTTCGTTTCTGAAGGTTTGCACATGCAAACTCCAAGCACAATTCATTCAAATCTTGTACAGCGCTGGCCGGATCGTATTGGAATTTCTTCAGGAAATACGTTTGGGCTTAACTGGTTAAAAAATATTCCAGAAGAAGGGTTGATTGGAGACATTTGTTCATTTCTAAAATTGTTCGGTACTGAAATAAGGACAGATGCAAAATGGAGCAAAAATCATAGCTTGGAAACACTATTTCGTATTTGGATTTGGTTTTCTGCAGGCAATGTTAACGGAAGTCATACAGATAGGGGGATGATACTTGGTACTCTTCGTTCAGGTGTCCTTTAACTAATAAAGACCTGATGACGTCCTTATCTTCAACCACAACGGTCTCAGAGGACACAGCTGGAAAGTTCGTGGTGACAAATTTCGGAAAGACATTGGAAAGTGGAGCTTCAGAAACCTGATAAGGAATCATCTCCCTGGAAGTGACGCATCTCGTTTTCTCACTTGGAATCACTTCCCTTTGGTTTTTCTCTGCTCGAATCTACTTTCTAGGTTTAGTTTTTACCGCGTTTTCTTCATGAAAGCTGATGTACCGAAGGGGACCCTTGCATTTGTTCTAAGCAGAATTAGGATATAGCGAATATTGTTTGGAAGGGGCGTTTTCTCAAATGGAATCGCTTTCCGTTTGGCAAAATGGGGAATAAATAATTCAGAAAAAATTAATCAGTTTAAAGCAGGTTGGACCGTCACCTGGCTGACATTCATTTTGGTGTACATAGAAATTTATAGAGGCGAAAGCCTTTTTGGTGTAATTATATTATTATTATTAATGAGTATGTTGCGCTATCTGTGTGTGGTGGATGCTCATAATGAGGGGCCGACTCCGCTTGGATAGTTTCAGTTTATACCAAGAGAGTTTGGGACATACGACCAGTCAGTGGTGCTGTTAGCTGTGTGACCGTTTGTGAATTAAGAACGAAAAGTGCAAAACCGTACTAATTTTTATTCAAATGTAACAGCAGATCCAAGGATGCAAGTAATAAAAAAGGTTGACTAGTACAAAATATGGAGGGGTGGACGACTAGAAACTATGGAGATCGCAACATCATCACCGTCAAATCGGAACACAGTGAACAAATACGAGGAGACGCACGCTGAGACACATTGGTGTAAAAGGTCGTGTGTCTCTTCGTGTGAGTCTGTTAAACAGTTCGACAGTCCCAGTTTATGGTGGGTTTACACACTGCGTAAAATCCGAGCGTATTTTGAAATCCGAGCGTATTTTACGCACGTTTTGAGCTTGAAAAGATTTCTAGCAATACGGACGTAAATAGAGAAATCTGTCCGTTTTGTATTCAAAAACGTTCGTATTGGTAGAAATCTTTTCAAGCTCAAAACGTGCGTAAAATACGCTCGGATTTCAAAATACGCTCGGATTTTACGCAGTGTGTAAATGGACCATTAGCATAAATCCATTTCTGGGTGTCTGGCTTTGTTGTGTCGTTCCAAGTCACGTTTTCGCACCAGGATCTTGCCGCATTTTTCGCACCTAGAAAGAGACGATTTTTTGGTAATACCTACGTAGCGACGAAATGTTACACGTGAATCTGTCTTTTTAACCAACGATTTAACACCATCATCTAATCAAGCCCCCCCCCCCACCGGTACAGAATCCCCTAGCGACCTCCCCCCCCCCCCCCCGGGCTACCGAAAAACCCCACCCCGGAATGCAAATGTATATGAGATATCGATGTATAGATAAATATAGATAGGAAATATGAAATTATATATCTAAATATATGTATGCCCTGTCTGGCACTTTCTCTATCTCTAGGGCTATTTCCGTTGCAATAAAATTCTACCTTACCTTAAAGAAAATCTTATTAGAAACTGCAGTTTAGAGCAAGCACTTGAGGATTTTCCCGAGATATGAGAGTTTAATGTAAACGCATGACGGCGGCTCGCTGGCCGCTTCTGTATATACTTTTCATAAAAAATATTTTATTTTATTAACGCTGTGGGGTCGCGGGGAACCATCAAATTTATGCGAGCAATGTGCTTGTTCATTAATTGTCTCTATTCTCTGTTCATCAACCACTGGACTCATTATTTTAGTAGAATTTCGTTCGTAGCACAATCAGGGGCATTTTCTGTAAAAAGTGACAGAAATAAAACTCGAGTAATGTAACCTAAAGTTGCGTTTTTTTTGGATTTAGTTTCGGCGTAGTTTCGCTTAGCAGCGTTTTTTGGGATCCCGAAACGTAAGTGGAGGGATACCTATGACATCGTAAAAGTTGTCCGTCCGTCTGTCAGTCTGTTAGCACGATAACTTTCGAAGGGAATGGGATATTTTGATGAAACTTGGTGTGAGGACTCTTTGGGTCAAGTTCGTAGACGGGCTCTGTATCCCTACATTTATGGGTCTGGGAGGGGGTTCAAATCAAGGGGCAAACAAAATATTTTTAAATAGCTAATGTGATAGTCGATTATGGGGTAAGAAGACATGCTGAACGCGAATATGCAAAACATTTTCTGGTCCGACAAATAGCTCGCCCGGAATCCGGCAAAAACCGGAAAGTTTGTTAAAAGTAAAAGTTTCATTTGAAGTTGATTAAATGTTCGATTTAGGGGTAAGGAGACATGCTGAAGGCGATGGTCACAACCATTTTCTCGCCGGAGGAGTAGTTTGTCCGGAATCTGGCAAAACCCGGAAAGTTTGTTAAAAGTAAAAGTTTGATTTGAAGTTGATTAAATGTTCTATTTAGGGGTAAGCAGACATGCTGAACACTTAAGTGAAAAGCATTTTCTACACGGACAACTAATTCGCCCGGAATCCGGCCAAAACCGGAAAACTTGTTAAAAGTAATAAGTTTTATTTGAAGTTAATTAGATGACAGATTTAGGGTAAGAAGAAACGCTGAGTCTGTATATGACAATCATTTTTTAACCGGACATACAATTCGTCCGGAATCCGGTTGTAACCGTTATTTTTTAGAAGCTAAAGTTTTTATTTGAAATTGATTAGATGTTTTTGATAAGGAGATACCGTGTGCTGAATTCGATTCTGAATTATCTTTTTTTGCTGGACAAGTAGTTCGCTCGGAATTCGGCCGAAACCGAAAATTTGGCAGAAGTAAAGCAGGAAGTTTCAGTCAGTATCGTCAAAATAGATATGGCTCATAGAGGTATATCTGAACTTGATTTTCTCTAATGATTAGCCTGGCGAAGACAAGACCCAGTTGTCTGGATCAAATATTAGATTTTTGGGATCCCATCGAAACCGTTTTTTTTCGTTTTTTTTCGTCACGCGTTTTTTTTTATCTATTCCATTTGATGTAGTTTCGACCCTGAAACTACGTAGCTCGAACTGCGAATCACCTCGCAAATGTAGTTTGACGTAGTTTGACTGTTCATCAACGCTTAGCACCGTTTTTTCTAAAAAAAAAATTTGCTTCACGCGGTTTTATTTGTAGTTTCGACCCTGAAACTGCGTAACTCAGACTTCGAACTACCTCGCAAATATAGTGTGACTAGTAGTTTGAGTTTCGGAAACAAGAACTCAATAAAACGCAAGTAAGACAAAACAAGAGCCAACTACAAACTTCGACGAAACAAAATTGAATGCAAAAAAAACGCAACTTAAATTAGTCAGTTCTTCTTACCGGTATGGGGTATACCCCTCGGCGTGTAATCGCACGTGCTTGTTTAGGTTACTTGGGTCACCAAAACATCGCCGACACACAGGACAGGTGAGAGGTTTGTATCCAGTGTGAGTCCTAGAAAAAATAACCTATAAACTTGTGTGACCTGCTGAAAATCAAACAATCGATTGGCAACGATCCAGTGGGAAAACTAAAACTTGATGAGCGATTACTTGTATTTGTATAATAACATAGTATTTGTATTGAAAAATCCCAAGGCCGTATATAGTATGAATAAATAACTGATTTGGAAAACCAGAACGAGGAAAGAATTCCTTTCTGGTTGTGGAGGTTTCGCTAAAAGTCGATGCAGATGTAGTTAAGAAATAATAATCCAATAGAACCTCCGTCGTTGGTCCGATGCAGTGACCGACAATACTGAGTGGAGCTAGAGGTACTTGCTGTGAGGTTTGAGTTGATACCCGTCTGCTTCCCTTTTCGTCGCTGCGCATACCAGATGAAAAACCGTAGGATGCCTGCAGGAGCGGATAACCGGGTCCTCAGAAAGTTAGACATAGCTTTACAATGGTAGACAACCAATCAGCTGTAAAGGACGACTCAGATGGTGTTCGTACATTTCTGCGGGTTTCTACTGCGATACAACTGTTTGTAGAGGTAACAAATTGTGATGTACTGCGTAGCTTCCCTCCGCCCGCTTGCGTCGGGCAGGGTATCAGAGTATATTCGACTCGGCATGGTCGTATTACAGAGATGAGGAGACGGATGTTCCTGTGATTATTTGTTCCTGAATCTAGGCCACAAACAGACTCGTTTCATATCAGGGGCTTTTGATCTTTGGAGGGTGTTTTTTCTGCATTTGAGATTTTTTTATTTATTTACAATTAATAGCTTTAATCATTCATTCTTTTTGGGATCCCAAAACGTAAGTAGAGGTATACCCATGACGTTGCAAAGGTTGTCCGTCTGTCAGCACGATAACTCTCTAAGGGAGTGAGATATTTTCATGACACTTGAAGCGTATTCTCGCCGTTCCCCGAGGACTCCTCGGGGACTCGAAGGGAACGGCGAGAATAGAGGGAGTCATTCCACGCGGACTCCGCTTCCGGAAAACAACGAAAACACGGGGAATGCTTCCAAAATGAATTTTCTTCTTGAAATAAATATGGTGTTGACGAAATTAGTCTGGATCCACTTTATTTTTGTTTTCTTTTATACTGATTGTTTTTAATTAATTTTACATTGCACCAACACCGGAAAAAGCTGATTCCCCTCTGAATCTGAAAGCCGGAAAGGGAGTCCTTTTTGATGATGGTGATGATAATCGGAGCATTCCCCATCCGTGGGGACTCGCGAGAATAAGGGGAGTGAGTCCCCGGGACAAACAAAAACGCGGGGACTCCTCAAGTGGAGTCCTCGGGGAACGGCGACAATATGCCTTTGGCGCGAGGATTCTTTGGGTCAAGGAAATGGTCGAGTTCGTAGATGGGCTCTGTAGCCCTACGTTTTGGGGTGTGGTAGGGGGTTCAAATAAAGGGCCAACAAAATATTTTTAAACAGTTAATGAAATAGTCGATTAAAGGGCAAGAAAGACACTGAGCACGATTATGGAAACCATTTTCTCGCGGGACAAGTAATTCTCCCAGAATCCGGCCCAAACCGGAAAGTTTGGTAAAATCAAAAGTTTCATTTGAAGTCGATTAGATGTTCGATTTAGGGGTGAGAAGACATGTGAACACTTTTGTAAAAACTGTTTTCTATCCGGACAAGTAGTTCGGCCGGAATCCGGCTAAAACCGGAAAATGTTTTAAAACAGAAGATTTATTTGAAGTTGATAAGATGGCCGATTTAGGGGTAAGAAGAGATGCTGAATCCGGCTGAAACCCGAAAATTTGTATAAGTTAAAGTTTTATTTGAAGTTGATTAGATATTCGATGTATCAGTAAGGTGATAGGCTGAATTCGTTATTGAGCTTTATTTTTCTTTTGCCGGACAAGCAGTTCACTCAGAATTTGGTCCAAAACCGGCAATTCGGCAGAAGTTAGGCAGGAAGTTTTGGTCATTTTCGTCAAAATATATAGGTACATGCTGGATCCTGGATGCTGGATAGGTACATGATGGACTTATAGGTACATGCTGGATCCATATCTGAACTTTGTTTTCTCAGATGATTAGTTATTTTGCCTTAATCTGTAATAGTAAAAATGTTAAACGAGTCTGGCGATTTCAATTTCAACTTATTTAATAATAAAGCAAAACATATCTCTCGTGGGCAGAGCCCAAATATGATTTTTTTTCTAGTCATAAATAAAGATAAAATAAGTTGTCAACAGATAATTTAAAAGAACACAAATTAAAAATGCAAATAATTTAAAAGAACAAAAATTAACAAGGCAGATAAACGCTAAAGATCATTGTACTGCTTTGAAGCTCGGCACAAAGCTTCTACTGTAGCGCACAGTGTTACAGTAGATTGGGGTCAATTTGGGAACCTTTTCAGCCACTTCTCGGGGGGGACGAGATCTTACAGGAACAAAGGGTGGGGGAAGGAATGAACGGTACATGGGGTGCTGGAGAAGGGAGTAGCCAAGGTTGCGGCATAGTTTTTCGTGGCGGGAAGAAAGGGATTCAATTTTAAATTCTTTGAGGTAAAAAGAGTATGGTAGGGGGGACCCATCGTAGATAATTTGCAGCGATCTCTTCTGAACTCGCTCTATTTTGTCAATTTCACCTTGAGTAAGAGCAAAGTGCCAAACCGGACAAGCATATTCGACTAAGGGTCGAATGAAAGAGCAAAACATTAGCTTTAGCTTGTCCTTAGGAACTCGAAACTTCTTCAGTGTTTTTAGCATTTGAATTGCGCTGTTAGCTTTCTGTACAATTGTCTTTGTATTTTCATGCCATGAAAGATCAGAAGAGATCACTACACCTAGTAGCGTTATTTTATCACTGATGAGTCCAGGGTCGATAGGAGGTTCGAAAGACGGCTGAGTTTTTCTAAGAAAAGAAAAGGTCATAACTGAGCACTTATCTTTATTCACGACCATATTCATTTCAGTCGCCTCTGAGGTAACCTGGTCGATTAAACCGGCAGCGTTACTTTTCAAATCCTCAGATACGACTTCGAAGCGTGAATCTAGCGAAGACAAGACCCACTTGTCTGTATCAAATATTACATTTTTGGGATCCCATCGAAACCTTTGGTCTTGTTTTTTTCTGATGGTATGTCAGCGTGTCAGATACGACTTGCGAAGAGTGAATCTAGCGAAGACAAGACCCACTTGTCTGTATCAAGTATTACATTTTTGGGATCCCATCGAAGCCTTTGGTCTTGCTAATTCTGATGGCATGTCAGCGTTTCAGATACGACTTGCGAAGAGTGAATCTAGCGAAGACAAGACCCACTTGTCTGTATCAAATATTTTTGGGATCCCATCGAAACCTTTGGTCTTGTTTATTATGATGGTATGTCAGCGGTGTCAGATACGACTTGCGAAGAGTGAATCTAGCGAAGACAAGACCCACTTGTCTGAATCAAATATTACATTTTTGGAATCCCATCGAAGCCTTTGGTCTTGCTTATTCTGATGGCATGTCAGCGTTTCAGATACGACTTGCGAAGAGTGAATCTAGCGAAGACAAGACCCACTTGTCTGTATCAAATATTAAATTTTTGGGATCCCATCGAAACCTTTGGTCTTGTTTATTATGATGGTATGTCAGCGTGTCAGATACAACTTGCGAAGAGTGAATCTAGCGAAGACAAGACCCACTTGTCTGTATCAAATATTACATTTTTGGGATCCCATCGAAGCCTTTGGTCTTGCTAATTCTGATGGTATGTCAGCGTGTCAGATACGACTTGCGAAGAGTGAATCTAGCGAAGACAAGACCCACTTGTCTGTATCAAATATTACATTTTTGGGATCCCATCGAAACCTTTGGTCTTGCTAATTCTGATGGCATGTCAGCGTTTCAGATACGACTTGCGAAGAGTGAATCTAGCGAAGACAAGACCCACTTGTCTGTATCAAATATTACATTTTTGGGATCCCATCGAAACCTTTGGTCTTGTTTATTATGTTGGTATGTCAGCGTGTCAGATACGACTTGCGAAGAGTGAATCTAGCGAAGACAAGGCCCACTTGTCTGTATCAAAAATTACATTTTTGGGATCCCATCGAAATCTTTGGTCTTGTTTATTTTGATGGTATGTCAGCGTGTCAGATACGACTTGCGAAGAGTGAATCTAGCGAAGATAAGACCCACTTGTCACCCATCGAAACCTTTGGTCTTGTTTATTCTGGTGGTATTGGTCTTGTTTATTCTGATGGTATCAAATTAAGAAAATACTAGGGGATCGATCCTTGCTCAATAGGCAATCTTAGCCAGACTTTCTGCTTAGCTTAAGCTTTCTGCTGAGCTTAGCTTAGTCTTCGCTGAAAATGAAGGCTATTGAACATTTCTTACCTTACGTGGATCTTGAGCCCATACTTTCTCGAGTAGACCTTCCCACAGTAAATACAAAAATGACCTTTCTGACCATTCTGTGAGCCAGTCAGATTCGTCACGTATTCTTCTACATCTTCCGGGGAAACTCTTGGGGTACAAAAAGAGAGGGATGGCAGAAAGTGACATCCTTTGAAGACGCCGTCTTGGTGTTCACTGACACTAAGCTGTTGCACATGTTGCCAAAAGTCTGACGCTTGACCACTGCGACACTTTAACGACTGATGAACCCGAAAAAAGTTCAAAGATTTAAACCGCCTTTTGCACAAATCACAGACATAGCTTGGCGATATCCCTAAAAAAAAAAACTTCGTAAGCCATTTTTAGCGTTGCCTTTTACTTGTAAAACAGATCCCTCAAATTCAACTTGACGGTTCCCAATCACTATCTCCCTCTATCGCAAGCCCATCTACGAACTTGACCTTACTCCTGACCGAAATAGCCCTAATTTCGTGAAAATGTTTCTGCTCATTCAGTCATCGGGATCACTGAAAGACGAACGGTTGAACGAATTGACGAACGTGATTTGCTCCGACTTTAGCGAAATTCACATAGAAGACGTCTAAATATTGGCAAATTTATATTTACGAAAAAAAAATTACGACCAGATGTACGATATATCCCTCCTTTCCAGTACCAGAAAGCAAAGAAATCGGAGCTGTAATTTTTTCAGGGGTTTTAGACGTTGGAATGGGCCTGTATTACCAAACGTTGGGAATACCATAAATTAAGATAGAGGCCACCAGATACCTCAAAGCAAAACCACAGTAACAGACAGTATAGCTGATTTGCTCACTCCACATTGCGGTGGTCGAGCGCGAAGAACCCGGTAGAGCTGTGACAAATGGCGGTTCGTCCTAGCGAAGCTCTGTAGGAAGCTATATATTCCCAGGAGCATAGAGAAGAAATTCTGGAAGCTCCAATAAACAACACAAAAAACAAACTGTATATTCCTATTAAAATTAAATGCATTTCGTTACCCACTATACTTTACAGAGTAAGAAAAATGCCGTGTATAGAACAGGAAAAGAGAGAACGCAAATAAAACAGAATATGACTAGCTTTTTCTTAAAAAAAAAAAATTTATATGCCTTTTTTTAAGACGAGGATGCCCTTAAAAGTCAGACAAACTTACCCATTTCCTTCACCGTAGGCTTGTCACACAAATCAAGTTTTATGGCAAGATGGTCAGAAATCCACATTAGAAGTTCCTCGCCGGCTTGTACTTTTCTAGTCGTTCTGAGGTAATAGGCATTGTTCTCGCAGGCTATTTCTACATTTTGCGAGGAAGTGTCGCTGGCAGCGTTGACGAGAAAAATCCAGGGGTGCTTTACTGTTGATATTAAACTTCCGCGAGGCGACACTGATACCTAGAAATAAAACTATATTGTCTGATGCAGAGCTAGTGGACTCGTCGCGAGACGTCTTTTTCACTCACTCTGCCCATCTCACACGATTTTTTTTTTTCGGCAGGATTTCTTTGCAGGATTTTTGGATATTTATCCTGCGTTTCCTATCTCTCTGGCCAAACCGAACTGAATTCGTAAATCCGTTCGAGCAAAAGTCCCGGCACGGCAAATGTAAAAGCACACAGACGTCTACACCGACCAGATAAAGAGATTGGCAAAGAGGTTGTTATGTTATTTATATTATTATAGTAAAGTAAATTATTATCCTTGTTGTTCGGAAAAGTGGGACTCAGAGCGGGACCCGAGAGCAATTTTTGATAACCTCCTTCTCGTTGGGTTCTTGTTTCGTCTGGAGGGATGTTTTCAGGACTCGGACTCGTTTCCTCGCGGACGAGGTCTCCGAAGCGGCCATCTCTGTTGTGATGGATAATGTCCGAGTCCGAGAATCCAAGAAGGAGTTGAGAAAATACGTACTTCTACGCTGACTTTAGGCGCCTTCAAAAAAATTATCCTAAGTACTTGTACATATTGAGAGAAGTTAAGATAGAGCCCTTAAACTACTTCTTAGGTTGGGCGAACAAATTATCAACCTTCCTGTCAAGTGCGGCTTCGTTCAGTCCGAGCGGAAACTATAACGACAAGGCGGAAACTAACATTCTGTGATAGCACATGGGACGATCCAGTCAAACCTATTCAACTACTCAGGTGTTCTTAAGAAATCTTAAAGTTTAACCGAATAGGCCTGAGATCCGACAGTTGCCTGAAAACCCGATAAAAATACGTTACTTCGTTTGTCCGTTATATTCAGATGAAAGATTTCATCGAATGAACTACTCTTTCGGATTTGTAATACCTCTATGTGCTTGACCCTCTATGATTTAAATGTTGAGCAACTGCAAAGGTATGCCATTGCAGAAAAACAAGACATAACATAAAGACATCTTATCATCACTTTCCTACTCCCTTCAGAGGAGTTGCTTCCTCCAAATTTTCGTTGTTATCGTCCCTAACAGATTGGAATGCAGGCCTTTGTTGAAATTAAAATTCTCTGCGCCTGGATGAATTTTGGATTGTCGTGCAAGCAGCGCACATTATGAACGTTATTACTAGAGCCCCTGGTGAAAAAATACAAAATCCCTTAGATGAGTCGAAACAATTCAGCGTACCCAAATATCAGATGAAAAATAAGCTGCCTTTTCAGCAAAACTTTAAAGGGTCAGTCGTAGCTACAGTTCCAAGGCTACCTACTTCCGTAATCGCTCCGTCCATTCTTCCGGAGATATTAACTTGCGGTATATTCGAACCCCTCAAACCAGCACCCCACTGGTTTCTACGCTTGGCGTGTTTCGCTGTTTTCCATGTGTACCGATCTCCCGATTGTTGGCGAAAAGTTTATTCATCAGAAAATCCGTTTATCTAATAGTTGTCCATGTTTTTTTGCTAGCAGTCAACGGGCTTGGAGGAAGGCTTAAGCCATGGATAATGTGTTATAAGCAGAGTCCTGTTACAAAGTATTCACCTATTTTAGAATATTGGCACACGAATACTTCTGCGTTGCGTAAGGAATATGAATATCTCGATTGCACCATTACTCGAACGCCTATTTCAGCCTTATAGAATATGGATCATCGGTCTCGGAAAACAAATCCCTAGTTGCGAAGTGCAGAAATCCGCGATAGGACCGACTGTTTTCTAGTTACTCTACATCCTAAACTAAACAGACAATGTTTCTTACGTCCACACGGTACTCCAGTTCGTCAAGATTCATCCCGACATCATCAAGCGGGAAGAATTCTGACACCACTCCCTTCTCAATCCTGTCGCTCGCTATCACTTTCCTCTTCCGTGGCATTTCTAGAATTTTTCTAATAGAAAACTCCATTTCTAGCACCACCATCTCTACTGTCCTAGGAACGATGGATGACTAACCCTGATATAACTTGTACCTACTCATATCTAGGGAAATATCAACCTGTTACCCCACAAGAGGGTGGGGGAGCTGGGATTTTAAATTGTCTTGTGCCAGCTGACGCCAGCTGCGACATGCATTAGACATGGTATTATATTTGCTTTAATGGTAATGAGTATGAGGTAATGGTGCGCCATGGTCTAGCTGGTAAGTTAGGGTGAGTCATAGTAACATGTAGTCCCGCCATAATATAGCGATCGCAATGTCCGTCCGTCCGTCGGTCACACTTTTTCTACTTCGGCCCAACTGATCTACGAAGATAAGAGTTGGTATTCGTGTAAAGGATTCTGTCATCCGTGTGTGTGGGGGGGGGGGGAGAATTCGGACCTTGTGGATGGCGTAAGTTGCTAATGGAAGATCTGACTGAAGTGAAACTTGATATATGGTAAGAGAAGATGCCCTAGATACACCTTTCATACCCCATCCGGCCACGGGGGGCGGAAATTGAGAGCGGTCGAAAAAAATCAAGAAAACGAGTGGAGCAACTCCTACGATACAAATCTCATATGTCCCAGATGTGCCATTTTGAATTCTATCCTTGCTCCGACCTAGATGGGGGAGTTTAAGTAAGACCGGAAATTTCTCGGAAATGCTCTGACTCGAGTGAAACTTGATGGTTAATAAGATAAGATGTCCAGTTATGTGTTCAACCCATATCCGGGGGGGGGGGGGGGGTATAACGTTGTGGCAGGTGTAGGTGTCAAAGGTGTGTAGTGATTGGGATCTAAATTGGACGGTACAAAGGTGATATGCCCTAGTCATGCTATTTTGAGGTCTGGGCCGGGTCTGATCTCGGTGGGTATAGTCCGGAGGAGGAACCGAGTGAAGGTTGATGGGTGCACTGTCAGAATTTTCATAATAGATTGCGCATAACACTTTCAAGAATAACACCTTTCCACTTAGAAATAAAGTGTTATGACCAATTAAGTTTGTACTATTTCATGCCTAGATCTCCAACAACAACTTCAATAGGTAAAAATACTACACTACCAGAAGTTACATAACGACAACAGAAGGATGCTCGGTTTCAACAGATAACACTTTGGGATGTTATCTGTTATGTTTCTTTCGTTCCCGTTAGTATTTTTACCAATTGAAGGTGTTGTTGGAGATCTAGGCACGAAATAGTGGAAACTTAATTGGTCATAACACTTTATTTCTAAGTGAAAAGGTGTTATTCTTGAAAGTGTTATACGCTATCTGTTATGGAACTTCTGACAGTGTGGTACGAGCAATTGTCCTAGATGCTCCATTTCTAAGTTCGAAACCTGTAATATAAATACAACATTCTCAGTAAGAAAACCGCTATTTGGTCCCACAGCCGAGCTAAGAAATCCTTTTATCTGATTCTACAACCCAGGTCTTCCGACTAAGATCTGTCAGTACTTCTGTTTTGGGTTTGGGGTTGGAGGTTGAGGGTTGGAAAGGAAGGTAATGGAGGGAGT
Source organism: Branchinecta lynchi (assembly GCA_023053575.1). Lineage (NCBI taxonomy): Eukaryota > Metazoa > Arthropoda > Branchiopoda > Anostraca > Branchinectidae > Branchinecta > Branchinecta lynchi. Next base: position 13,850,354 of record JAKZAP010000002.1, read on the forward strand.
TGGTGGCGGTCGTAGACTCTACTCCGATACTAAACCATCCGGCTAGGCGTAGAAAGTTCGGCATATATCACTGTGCTGGACGCGAAAGGCATAGCTAATAAGTCGGTGGACGGTCGTGGGCACTAGAAGGTAGATATGGAGTCCTACTTAGGTTGGATGGGTCTTTTTCGAAAGAAAAAGAAAGAAAAAAGGGGTCCAGGAAAGAGGATAAAGAGTATTGAAAGTATGATAAAGGATATGCATTTTCGAGCAGGCCTAGTCGGACCATTGCTGTCCTCGGCGAAACTCGTGGACTCTACTGGGATATTAAACCATCCAGTTAGGCCTAGAGAGTCCGGCATATATTATTGTTTGGGTTAATAAAAGAATGGAGTTTGTAGTGCAATCTAAGGTAAGAGGTGCTTTAACAATGACGGGACAGACTGGACCCACTTGGACAGACTGGAATAAAATCTTTGATTGCTTTATTCGGGTCAGTCTTTTGACTAATAACGATCCGGATAGACTATCGGGTTTTCCTGCTCGGTTTTTATGGCACTTGAGCTTACTCAAGTGCCATATAGCGATTGTTATTTCTGTCCGTCAGTCGGTCTGTCGGTCCCGGTTTTGCTAGTTCGGGCACTTCCAGATAAGCTAGGACGATGAAACTTGGCAAGCATATCAGGAACTGGACCAGATTAAATTAGAAATTGTCGCTTCCTCGATCCGACCATCTGGAGGGGAGTGGAGGGAGGGGGAATCCGGAAAAAATAGGAAAAATGAGATATTTTTAGCTTACGAACGGGTGATCGGATCTTAATGAAACTTAATACATGGAAGGAATTCGTGTCTCAGACCCTCCATTTTAAATCCAGACCGGATCCGGTGACACTGGGGGGAGTTAGAGGGGGAAACCGGAAATCTTGGAAAACACTTAGAGTGGAGGGATCCGAATGAAACTTGGTGGAAAGTACAAGCAAAAGTCCTAGATACGTGACTGATATAACCGGAACGGATCCGCTCACTTTGGGGGAGTTGGGGGGGGGAGAAGTCCGAATTTGTAGTGATCCCGCGAGTTCCGTGCTTCCTGATGTGCTGGGACGATGGAAATTGACAGGCATGTCTGGGACCCGACCAGCTTAAATAGGAAATCATCAATTCCCCGATTCGACCATCTGGGGGGGGGGGGAGTGGAGGGAGGGTGAAGCCAAAATTTGAGGTATTTTTAGCTTGCGAACGGGTGATCGGATCTTGATGAAAATTGATATTTAGGATGACCTCGTGTCTCAGACATCTCACTTTAAATCCGGGCCGGATCCGATGACACTGGGGGGGAGTTGGAGGAGGGAACCGGAAATTTTGAGAAACGCTTAAAGTGGAGGGATCGAGATGAAACTTGGTGGGAAGAAAAAGCACAAGTCCTAGATACGTCGTTGACATAACCGGACCGGATCAGGGCACTGTGGGGGAGTTTGGGTGGGGAACCGGAAATTTTGAGAAACGCTTAAAGTGGAGGGATCGGGATGAAACTTGGTGGGAAAAACAAGCACAGGTCCTAGACACTTAATTGACATAACCGGACCGGATCAGGGCACTGTGGGGGAGTTGGGATGGGGGTCCGGATTTCTAGCGATCCCGCGAGTTCGGCATACTTTCTGGTGTCCTAGGGCGATGAAACTTGGCAGGTATGTCAAGGATCCGAACAGATTGACTTGAGAACAGCCGTTTCCCCGACCCGACCATCGTGGGGGGAGTGGGTGGATGGGGAGTCCGGAATCTAGTGGCGTGCATAACTTTTGAACGGGTGATCGGATCTTGATGAAAATTGATATTTAGGATGACCTTGTGTCTCAGACACCTCACTTTAAATCCGGGCCGGATCCGATGACACTGGGGGGAGTTGGAGGAGGTAACCGGAAATTTTGAGAAACGCTTAAAGTGGAGGGATCGGGATGAAACTTGGTGGGAAAAACAAGCACAGGTCCTCGACACGTCATTGAAATAACCGGACCGGATCCGATGACACTGGGAGGAGTTGGAGGAGGGAACCGGAAATTTTGAGAAACACTTAAAGTGGAGGGATCGGGATGAAACTTGGTGGGAAAAACAAGCACAGGTCCTCGACACGTCATTGACATAACCGGACCGGATCAGGGCACTGTGGGGGAGTTGGGGTGGGGGTCCGGATTTCTAGCGATCCCGCGAGTTCGGCATACTTCCTGATTTCCTAGGGCGATGAAACTTGGCAGGTATGTCAGGGATCCGAACAGATTGACTTGAGAACAGCCGTTTCCCCGACCCGACCATCGTGGGGGGAGTGGGTGGATGGGGAGTCCGGAATCTAGTGGCGTGCGTAACTTTTGAACGGGTGATCGGATTTGAATGAAACTTGTCTGGTGAGCTATCGCCTCGGACGTTCAGTGTCACGTCCGAGTCGGGTCCGATACCTGTGGGGATGGGGGGGGGTGTGTGGAAAACTCAAGAAACTCTAAAAGTAGAGGGATTGGGACGAAACTTAATGGATCGAACTAGCATTAGGCCTAGATGAAATTGACGGAGCCAGATGGTTTCGGGGCTCTGTGGGGGGAGTTGGAGGGGGTTTCCTGGAATTCCGGTAGTCGTGAGTTAGAATAGTTCCAGATGTAAAACGACAACGAAACTTTGCAGGCATATTAGCGACCCGAATTATCTTGACTTAAAAACCTGACACAACATACCCCCGGAAACTTCCGTTCCTAGATCCGAGCATTTTTGGGGGAGCAAGAGAAGAGAAATATGGAAATTGACTTCTATAAATTGCGAACGAGTGGTCTGATTCGAGTGAAACTTCATGGGTGATACGAATCGATGGCCTCGACATGTAAAACATGCGTTCGAACCATATGCGACCACGATTAGGGAAATTGGGGGTGGGGGGACTTTTGACATGCACAAAAACCAAACGGATGGACCGAATGAGATGCAATTCGACAGTGCCGAGTTTATGCGGCCTAGATTTGTTATTTGGCGTCTGGGCCGGATTCGGCCAAGGTAGGGGGGGGGGGGGTACTGGAAACTTGCAGATAGGCTATGCTCCAATTTCAGTCAAACTTGATGAGGGAATTAAGAGATTGGGCCCGAACCGGCTCCGACAACGTTGGTGGGAAGGGGGGGGGTACCGGAACTTTCCAAAAATGCTCAGATTTGAGTGAAACTTGGTAGATGGTATAAACGAAGATGCTTTAGGTGGTCGATTTTTTTTTATTCCGAACCAGATTCGGCCACGGTAGGTGGAAATAGAGTGAGTACCGGAAATCGTGTAGCACGTCTAGGGATCAAACAAATGGATTTATTGGGATGAAAGTTTGAACAGTCATGTGCATTTGCAATCGAGACGATGCCGGAACTGCTCAGAAATGAGTGAAACTAAATATCCTATTTCTATTTCCGAACCGCCTTTTTGGATGGCGGGTGTATTTTGTGACGTTTTCATCTACTTTCTTGTACAGCCTACTCGTACAAGTGCCATATGAGCTCGTAGCTCTTGTTTTTCACTTTCATTGAAAAAGTCTCACTTTTTGTTGTGGGATCGATGAAGGTGCGGACAGTCCTGGCAGGAATTCCAATCCGCGATTGCCCGTGTGAAGTTCATAACCTGTGATCCATGACAGGTATCAAGGTGTAACAGGTGTCAAGATCACACCATTACTTGTTTGTTACAGGGTATCATAAGAAAAAAAGAGGACGTCTGCTACGATAGCACACGACACTAGAAAGCATAGCTTCGTCAGCCATGCTGGAACTCCAAAAATCAGTACGGAGCATCCGCCTGTCTCATACAAACCTCTTGTTATGTTGGATCCTTTTTTTTTCTCGCTGGCAGGGGAAATAAATTATATAAGGTTGTGGGTCTTCAAGTTTAACCGGAAAGGGCTGGGATAGGACAGTCTTGCCCATCACTTATTCACTTAAAATTGTCTCGAAGACCCGCTGAAAATGCGTTATTTCGCTATTCACGAATAATCGATTTTCAAATAGTGGAATTTCCGTACGGTACGTTGAAAGTGGGCTGATGAGTCAGGGAGAAGTTGTAAAGTTTGTTTTCGCGCTCGCCGGATTCTTGCTTTGCTTTTTGAATCCGTAAAAAAGCAAGAAGCGCCCTAAAACTGTCAATTTCTTGGGACGGCGCATCAGCTAGGGCAAATTTCTGTAATCCGAAAAACTAACAAGAGAATATGTGGAACTGTGTTTTGTTGACGAGTTACAGGCGTTGGAGAGAGCTACCATGTCACCAAATATCGACTAAAAGTCGTACTTCCACAATCCCACATGGGGTTTGCCGCTCTGTTGTGCTTAGAAGAGAGTGCTTCCGTGGTCGTTTGTGTGGCTGACAAGTGCATTTCCGCGACCAACAGGATTTTTGCGGCTCGACTATTGAAAACTGAGGATCCGTCTTGCACAGATAAGGACGTAAGCTTGAAGTTCTATTCATTGACATTTATCTGGAATTATTTTTATTATCAAATATTTGCCGTAAAACGGACAAAATGGCGTTTTCACGTGTTTCATCTTGTGGCTCGACTGTGTGGCCCACCATCTTGTTTCCTTGACAAATACTGATAAGTGTGTGGCCCACAACTGTGCCGCGGAAAATATCTCCTTCGTCAGCTAACCTTGAAAGCACCGAGGCTGTGACTCAATTCTTGCTAAATCCATCATAATCTCCATAATGACCGTACTAGAATAATCCCCCCCCCCCCCCTGTCAGCCTGTGGCGCTTTATAAATATTATAGTTCTGCTGAATCGTCCGGGAGTGCCGTCAGCTGGCCTTTTTCCTTATGCAAATCTGAACGTCAGGTGGCGGCGACTGAGCTCATCGGGGCTACGCGTAATCGACGGGGATAAAATAAATAGAGGGGCAATCAGAGGGTATTATTGGAACTCAGCGGTGCTTGAAAATTTAAAGGGTGAGGTGAAACATAAGCGATAGAAAGATATTGCTATGACATGTAGTTTATTCTAGTAATAGCATTATTATTAGTTCGGTTTGTTTTAAATACTTCCTCCTTCTTTAGGTGGTTGTTTCCACTTTTAGAGATGGAAAGAGTATTTTTTTAAAATATTTTTTCGCTTTTGGGAAATTGCATATTTATAAAAAAAATCAACCAAGTAGTTAAAATAAAATGGAATCAATGAAAAAAGGTTCACCCTACCGTCGCTGACATTTCGGCGAAGGCGAGGGGACGTGGTATCGCTGGTGGACAGTTAGAAACGCGTTACTAATTTTTTTGATTTTACAGGAGGCTAAAAATACAAGTGCATTTCGCCGCATAGCCTGCACTACACTAACCTGCACTTTACACTAACTGTATCTCGGTCTCTATGCATGCTAGAGATACGCTGATTAGAGCAAAATGTGCGCCTTGGCCTCGCATTCAATGATCTGACCATCTTCATTTTCGTGAAAAAAAAGAGTTACGCGTTTCTGCCTGTCCACCAGCGATATTATAAGTAGTTGGTCGTAAAAGACCTCCAGGAGGAGGCGAGGGTACTGACACAACCGACGCTCACTGAGACTGAAGCATTCTCTCAGCAAGAAACAGGAGGGTACAATTCCATCATAAATTGGGTCATTGGATAGAAAAAGTGTCAGTCTTACGAGAAAACAGTGAGGCCAAAACAACGGACTCCTTTAAGGTTAGACAACGACTGGAAAGACGTGACCTCGAAAACTAGCTACAGGAATCCAGTGTCAACTTCCAGAGCGCAAGCCCCTTCGACGGGTACGGCTACACAGCCTTGACACTGCAATTGCGATTTCAGGAAATTTAATTTTCTTAAAAACAGTCGGTTTCTCGTAAAAATAGTAGATCTTAAAAACAGACGGTTTGTCTGAAAATCAGTCGTTTTTTTGTCAAAATAGTCGTTTTATTCTTAAAGGACACCTGAACAATGAAACCATACTTGAACACACCATGGAGAATGCATTTACAGACATGGCCATGGAGAGCATTCTTCTCCTGAGCGTGACGTTTTCAAAATAGAGATGTTGGTTTCCGGGGGTTTGCACATGCAGACTCCAAGACAAAAAGCGTAATTCATTCAAATCTTGCACAGCGCTGGCCGTATCGTATTGGAGTTTCTTCTAGATATACGCTTGGGCTTAACTGGTTAAAAAATAAAAGTTGGAGACATTTGTTCATTTCTAAAATTGTTCGGTACGGAAATAAGGACAGATGCAAAATAGAGAGAAAATCATAGCTTGGAAACACTATTTCGTATTTGGATTGGGTTTTCTGCAGGCAATGTTAACGGAAGTCATACAGATAGGAATGATACTTGGTACTCTTCATTCAGGTGTCCTTTAAAAAGAGTCTTTTTTCTGCAAATACAGTCGGTAAACAATGACCAGCCAGTCGGTAAATACCTTGCACACGGGAAGCACAGAAGTTATACTTTGTTTGAAGTTGATTTCCCGGACTTCAAATAGTACTAGGAACACGTTTTCTGATCTTACAAGCTCAAAAAGTTGTATCAATGTGTCAACACCGAACTTCGCAGTGCTAATAGAGAGATTGCACCCTAACCGAAGAAAACGGATATTTCTACACCATCATGACGGGATCGTCAGAAAAAAATTTAACATTACGAGGTATAGGACTTTCGACTTTGAGACTAAATTACCGGCTTTTTGACAGCCACTTTGAGCCAGCAAATTGCAGGATCGCTAATCTGGCTTTCTTGTTGATATAATCAAAATTTTGCTAAAGAGTATTCTTTTTATGAAAGTTTGAAGGCTTCAAAGTTTGTAAACAAAGAGGGAGTCTCTCGTCCTATTGGTCGGCGATGATGCGGATTTGAAAAAATGTGTCATAATTGACCAATAGGACGAGACTCTGTCTGTGTTTACAAATTTTGACGCCTTCATACTCTGATCAGAAAGGACACTCATTTACAAAAGTTATAGTATTCCAAGAAGAAGGAGCCAGATTAATGATCCTGCAATTTGCTGGCTCAAAGGGGCTATCAAAGGCCGGTAATTGTGTTGCGAGAGCAACACTTTGGTTTTGTCCTCGTTTTTTTTTTTTTTTTTTTTTTTTTTTTCCTATGACTCCGATTTCATTTTATTCCTGGTAACTGAGAAGGGTCTAACCTGTGCGGTTTTTACGGAAAGTGTGGACCTTAGGCCGGATTGACGAATATGACATTACATTTTGGAAAGCTCCGTAGAACTCTTGCCTGGGGCCAATAAGGATGGTTTTTGCTTGTCATCGAGCCAGAGCCTACGGTTTGCGAAGTGAAGTGGAGTTGTATAGCCTATGTCAGAGAGGACTATCTGAAGTTGTGTAGCGAACCTTTCGTTTCATCAAAAGATGTTTCTGCTTTCGAGTGGAAAGCTCCGTTCTAGCACGCAAGCAGGCAGGCACCAGTTTCAAATTGAAGATGGACTAAAATCTATAAGTGTTAAATATATGCGGCAGTTACCCGGCCCCACAGCCAACATATCTTCTTTGAGTGATAAATAGAAAAATCTACAGAGACAAAAAAGTGGCTTTTTCCCACGGGTCCGAAAGTGCTGCCATCTATTGTTTCTGTCTATGTCTGCGACGATTTCAGCTGAGTTTATAATTTTTTTTTTTTGCACTTTGGTTTGTGGTAGAGTAACGGTATCAGATGTGCCTCTTAAACTTTAAAAGTTCTCTCATTGCTAAAGAAACTAGAGCTTATCCTTTGCTCCTTTCTAAGTCGTGACGTTAGAAAGTTGGCCTACGGCAAAAAAGTCAACTTTTGAACTAAGACAGGTAGAATTTTTTTTTCGACGGCAATCGATAGCCATTGATGGGCTGATCAAAGTATATGCCATCCATTTTTTGGTACAAAAATTCCTTCATGAGATACACCAGTTTGAAAATTTCAAAGGGGTTGACAACTTCATAGTAAGGTACATTGAAACCAAAAATAGGCGATACCAGTTATGATGCATATAGGGGACTTTTAAGCAACAGTCGACTGTTGGCCCATAATCATCTTCGGTAATGAGGAGCTTTTGCTAGTTGGTATACCTGTTATTTGTTTCCGGTGTATTCGATGGTAAGAACAATTTGGTTCCCAATGGTAAGATATGCAAGGGACTTGTAAGTAATAATCGGCTGTTATGCTACAATCATCTTCTGCGATGATGGGTTTGCAGCTTTTGCTAGCTGGTGTACCCATTATTTGTTTCCGGTTAACTTAATGTATATCACGGGAGAGCGACTTGTAAGTAGGAATCGATTCACGAGGGGTTAGGAATTTTTGCAAATGGGTGCACATTGTATTCGATTTCTATAAATCTGACGGTAAGAAAGTTTGTGTCGATGGTCTATCAATGTAACCGAGGATTAACTGTTTACACAACGGATACAAACGAAAATGTAAAGCAATGAGGTAGTTTCATAATAATTAATAGTGTCATCTATGGTATTTTAATCCTGAAAAGTTACGGATAGCTTTCTATTACCAACTAGATTATATAAGTCACGATGTCTGCGATTGAAAAGGATAAAGTACAATTGACTGCAAAGTTAATTTAGTCCCTTCTTCCTATATTATTTTGGCGTTGTTTTTACAACGCTGAAGAATACCTTTTGATCATATGATTAATTTTTTTAGAACATCCCGTTTAAAAAGCTTATGCTATAATCATCTTCAGCGATGAGGGGCTTGCAACTTTTGATAGCTGGTATATCCATTATTTGTTTCCGGTGAATTTGATGTCAATCACGGGAGACGGACTTGTAAGCAAGAATCGGTTCACGAGGGGCTAGAAATTTTTGAAAATTGGTGCACATTGTATTCGATTTCTGTAAATATGACAGTAAGAAAGTTTGTATCGATGGTCTATCGCTATAACCTAGGATTAACTGTTTACGCAACGGGTACAAACGATACGGTAATGTAAAACAATAAGGTAATTTTGTAATAATTAATAGTGTCATCTATGGTATTTTAATCCTGAAAAGTTACGGATAGCTTTATAATATCAACTAGATTATATAAGATATTGTTCCAAGTTTTCATCCGTCACGATATCTACGATTGAAAAGGATAAAGTTCGACTTCGACGGCAATCGATAGCCGCTGATGAGCTGATCAAAGTATATGACATCCATTTTTTGGTAAAAAAATTCCTTTATGAGATACACCAGTTTGGAAGTTTCAAGGGGTTGACAACTTCAGTAGTAAGATACACACTGAAACCAAAAATAGGCGATACCAGTTGTGAGACTTTTAGGGGACTTGTACGCGACAGGTGACTATTAGCTCATAATCATCTTCGGCAATGAGGGGTTTGCAGCTCTCGCTAGTTGGCGTACCTGTCATTTGAAGAACAATTTGGTTCCCAAATGTAAAACTTGCAAGGGACTTTTAAGTAATAATCGGCTGTTATGCTACACAAATCTTCAGCGATTATGGGTTTGCAACTTTTGCTAGTCGGTGTACCCATTATTTTTATCTGGTGAACTTGATGTCTATCACGGGAAAGGGACTTGTCAGTAGAATCGGTGCACGAGGGGCTAGAATTTTGTGCAAATTGTTGCAAATTGTATTCGATTTATATAGATCTGACGGTAAGAAAGTTTGTATCGTTGGTCTGTCGCTGTAACCTAGGATTTACTGTTAACGCAACGGGTACAAACGATACTGTAATGTAAAACAAGGTAGTTTCGTAATAATTAATAGTGTCATCTATGGTATTTTAATCCTAAAAAGTTACGGATAGCTTTATAATACCAACTAGATTATATAGGATATTATTCCAAGTTTTCATCCGTCACGATGTCTACGATTGAAAAGGATAAAGTTCAACTGACTGCAAAGTCAATTTAGTCCCTTTTTCCGATATGCTTTTGTTGTGGTTAGGGCAATCGATAGCCCTTGAAGAGCTGATCAAAATATATGCCATCCATTTTTTTGAACAAAAATCCTTCATGAGATAAACCAGTTTGAAAGTTTCAGGGGGTTGACAACTTTAAGAGTAAGGTACACACTGAAACCAAAAATAGGCGATACCAGTTGTGAGACATGTAAGGGACTTGTAAGCAACAGTCGACTGTAAGCAACAGTCGACTGTTAGCTCATAATCATCTTCGGCAACGAGGAGTTTGCAGCTTTTGCTAGTTGGTATACCTGTTATTTGTCTCAGGTGTATTCGATGGTAAGAACAATTTTGTTCCCAATTGTAAGACATGCATGGGACTTGTAAGTAATAATCGGCTTTTATGCTATAATCATCTTCAGCGATGAGGGGTTTGCAACTTTTGATAGCTGGTGTATCCATTATTTGTTTCCGGTGAATTTGATGTCAATCACGGGAGAGGGACTTGTAAGTAAGCACGAGGGGCTAGACATTTTTGAAAATTGGTCCACATTGTATTCGATTTCTGTAAATATGACAGTAAGAAAGTTTGTATCGATGGTCTATCGCTATAACCTAGGATTAACTGTTTACGCAACGGGTACAAACGATACGGTAATGTAAAACAATAAGGTAGTTTTGTAATAATTAATTGTGTCATCTATGGTATTTTAATCCTGAAACGTTACGGATAGCCTTCTTCCGATATTGTTTTGTTGTTGGTTTTACAACGCTAAAGAATATCTTTTGATTATGTGATTATTTTTTTTAGAACATACCGTTTTAAAAGCTTCGATAAGTTGACAATTTCAGCATTTAACCGACAGTGAAGAAACAAAACCAAAGTGTTGCTCTCGCAATACTTTAGCCGGCGAAGCCGGACAAAGGTTGCCGCAACACTTCACGTTGCCCGGGCAACATAGGTCTAGTTTAGTCTCAAAGTCGAGAGTCCTATACTTCCTAATGTCAAATTTTTTCGTTACGATCCTGTCCGTTTTCGTCGGATATGGTGCAATCTCTCTATTATCAGAACCTTTTACTTTCAGTTTGAACAAGTGTGTGTGTATTAAGACGTAAACATCAGGTATAACGCTACGCAGCTTATTATACCTATTTGAACAATGCTTATGCTTCACGCTGGAGATGCGGCATCGACGAGCATGTGTCTTGAAGTTCAGTATTCTTTGGCTGTTTAATATTTTCTTCGTATTACAATTTATTTACAAGCACAAATACCGCGTAAATTGTTTACCTAATACAGTCGGCCGTTCGGAAGTGAGTTTTCTTTTCTTAGTCGGTTCGCTTTTCTTGCGCAGTTTTCCTAAAAATGAGAAAGAAAAACTAATTAGTTCGCGCAAGTAAACTGCAGTAAATGGATATATGCCTTTTGAAGGGCAGTCGACTAGTTGACAAAAGGAGATGCAGTATGGAACCTATAGCGCGAATCAACTTTTCTTCTGTAATCGCTCCATCCTTGTTTCCGCAACGCTGTATTTCGTAGGATAGCTATAGCTAACGAGATCTGACTGTTTTTTCGCTAAGATCGGCTCGTTGTGAGGTCCTTATAGCTTGTTCACACGCGGACCGAACGCGTAAACAGCGGCTGATCTGTTCAGACGACAGACGACGGTTGACGGGAGAATTAAAGAGAAAAACCTAATTCCCAATATTCTTTTTGTTTGTAACAAAATATATAAAATAAAATAAAAGCATTTGCGAGTTAATCAAAGTCTAATATAGTTGACTTGTAGTCTTTAGACTAGGAAAAAGTCACAAATTGAATATTGACAGTTTTCAGGCGACTCGGCAATTTAAAGTTGAAAAGCAAATAAAATTCATTTAAATATTTTTTTTTTAAATGAGAACACAAAATATAATTAACAATAAGTATAAATAATACGAGAAAAGAATGCAGTCATTTAGTGTTGTTCAGTCACTTTTCAGTGAAGGTTGAATGGAAAAGTTATTCAGATTATTATTTTTTTAAACAAAAACAGTGAAAATAAATATTAGACACAAATAGAACATGCATATGCTGTTGTAACTCGAAAAGTATTCTACCTTTTTTTTTAAATCATTTAGTAATCCTGACTATTCTTTTAGCCCAAGCTGACTTTGAAACATTTATTCAAACAATGTTTACAACGGATATACGTCAGCTACGATTCTTCATCAGCGGTATTCCGGCCCTTCTTGGCAAGGGTCCTCGTCCGGCTGTCAATCTTCTGGGTCAACGTCGGGGAAGGAAACAAACCTGTTCTAAAACAAACCTGTACAAACAGGTATATTATATTCACTTCCGGTTTCCTAGTCTGCACTGACATGGGTCCGTGAGTTAATTTATTTTTATTTTTTGGCACTACCGGAACCCTATCCAATAGCCATCTGTTGTCTGTGAGCTGGTCATTTTCAACCAACTAACTGTTGCTACCGGTATCTTAGCTCTCAATGTATGGCTTCCGGTAGTGGATTTTTTCCCATATTATTTTCTCTAAGTCAGTGAAAATCCCGGCAGGCTAGCTCTCATCCAAATTATTCCGTGGGTTCTATATTCCACGTAGACACTACCGGAACATAAGCTCCAATTATGCAGTTTCCGGTATCAACTACCGGCTCCCTAACTTCTGGGTACACAATTCCGTGAGACTACCGGACGAGAAGCTGGTGTGATAAAGTTTCCTTGAGCTATTTCCACTTACTACCGGAACGGGAGCCAGCACATACAAGTTTCCGTTAGTCAATGACGTCAGATCCCGGAATCGCAGCTCATATGGTTTATTTTTGGTGAAAACTCCCGGCTCCGTAGCCCCTAGGACAAACAGTACGGCCCCGGTTCCCTAGACGGTGCCAAAAACTAATGAATGCTGTTATTGGTTGCATCGGCATTATAGGTACGACAGGTCCATTAAGGTCTCGGTTTTCGCATTGACGTGAACCAAACCCTACATGGGAGCTACTGTTAGAAGTGGCGTCTCATTTTTGGGATCCCAAAACGTAAGTGGAGGGATACCTAAGACATCGCAAAAGTTGTCCGTCCGTCCGTCTGTCCGTCCGTCTGTAAGCACGATAACTCTCGGAAGGGAATGAGATATTTTGATGAAACTTGGTGTGAGGATTCGTTGGGTCGTCGGACAAGTCAAGTTCGTAGAAGGGCTTTGTAGCCCTACATTTAGGGGTGGGGTTTCAAATTAAGGGGCAAACAAAATATTTTGAAACAGCTAATGTGATAGTCGATTATGGGGTAAGAAGACATGCTGAACACGATGGTGAAAACCATTTTGTTATCGAACAAGTAGTTCGCCCGAAATCCGGCCAAAACCGGAAAGTTTGTTAAAAGTAAAAGTTTTATTTTAAGTTGATTAGATGTTCGATTTAGGGGCAGGAAGACATGCTGAAGGCGATGGTGAAAACCATTTTCTCGACAGACAAGTAGTTCGACCAGAATCCGTCCGAAACCGGAAAGTTTGTTAAAATTAAAAGTTTTAGTTGAAGTTGATTAGATGTTCGATTTAGGGCAAGAAGACATGCTGAACACTTTTGTGAAAACAATTTTCTATCCGGACATGTAGTTCCCCAGGGATCCGGCCAAAACCGGAAAATTGGTATAAGTTAAAGTTTTATTTCTAGTTGATTAGATAACCGATTTAGGGGTAAGCAGAGATGCTGAACCCGTGTGTGACAATCATATTTTACCCGGACATATGGTTGGACCTGAATCCGGCTGGAGTCGGAAAATTTGTTATAAGTTAAATTTTTATTTGAAGTTGATTAGATGTTCATTATTGGGGAAAGAAGATACCCTGAGTTCATTTTTTAGCTTTCTTTTTTTCGCCGGACAATTAGTTCTGGAGTTTGGCCGAAATCGGGAAATTGGCGGTACTGGCAGGAAGTTTTTCTCAGATGATTAGCTATTTGGCCTTAATCTGTTTCTGAATTTTAATTGTAAAAATGTTCAAGGAGTCTGGCGATGACTGGATCTGGCTAAGACAAGACCCAGTTGTCTGGATCAGATATTGAATTTTTGGGATCCCATCGAAACCTTTGGTCTTGTTCAATTTAGAAATCATTAAAATGAAGGAAAATATCTCGGAAAACTTTCATGTGAACCGTATCAATTGTGCTGCATAGCTTTTGACAAGATTTTGGCGCGATTATGACTTCGATTTTTGGTGTTGTCAATACAGTTGTTAGTTTTAACTTATCGTCTCGTCAGATTCATAATGAACTGGAGCATACGCATTTGGAGGATGTTGCGTAAAACAACACAGGTGCTTGATGATAAAAAGATGAAAACAATTGCACAGAACCACTGTACACGTACGTTGAATTTACTGCCTATATTTTATGCGAATGGATCCAGATCAGCGAGAATTCCTTTCCACTACATGGAAGAAATAGAGTTTGGGATAAGGAACAAGACCAAAGGTATCGATGGGATCCCAAAAATTTGATATTTGATCCAGACAGTTGGGTCTTGTAGATATTCGGTCTTCGACAGACTTCTTAACATTAATGCTATTAAAATTGAGAAACAGATTAAGGCCAATAGTAATCATCTGAGAAGACCAAGTTCAGACATGTGTATTTATCCTACAGCCTACGTCGTATCTACTTTGAAGAAACTGATCAAAACTCCCTTCGTTACTTCTGTCAAATTTCCGCTTTCGGCCGGATTCCGGACAAACTACTAGTCTGGAAAAAAACTAAAGATACAAAACGAATTCAGCATGTGTTCTTACCCCTACATCGAACCTCTAATCAACTTCAGATAAAACTTTTACGTTTAACAAATTTTCCGGTTCAGCCGGACTCCGAGCAATCTATACGGCCGGTGAGAAGATGATTGTCATTTACGTATTTAGCAGGTACAAACCTACCTGCAAATCGGAAATCTTATCAAATACAACTTTTACTTTAAACAAATTTTCCGATTTTGGCCGGATTCCGGCCGAACTACTTGTCCGGCGAGAAAATAATTATCATATCTGGACTCAGCTCGTCTCCTTCCCGCTAAATTGAACCTCGAATCAACCTCAGATTAAACTTTTACTTTTCACGGATTTTTCCGGTTTTCACCGGATTCCGGGTCAACACCTCGAAAACAATTTTCATAATCTGATCCAGCACGTCTCCTTACCTCTAAACCGAATCTCCATGAACTTCAGATTAAACTTTTACTTTTCACAAATTTTTTTCCGGTTTTTAAAAAAAACTTTTTATTTCCCGTAATTTTACCCCCCCCCCCCCGCCGCACCCCTAAATACAGGGCTAGAGAACCCATCTTCGAACTTGACTTGCACTTTGACCCCAAGAATCCTCGTGCCAAGTTTGATCAAAATATCTCAACCCCTTCGAGAGTTATCGTGCTAACAGACGGAAAGACAGACAGATGGAGTCATAGATTCCCTCCACTTATGTTTTTGGGAACCCAAAAGTGAGACCACTTTGACTTAGTAAGTATTCTTGACTTATCTGGTAAAGGGATTTAATCATGGGAAAGTTCTGCAGCCTCCTGGTATATGCAAGGTCTTCTAGGAACAGGTAACAGTTGCAGATTTTTTAGTTTGCAGGAAGTGAAGGATTTCACATACCTCAACGAGCTTGAAGTTCGTTTCTTCGGACATACGTTGCTCCAGGAATGTTTTCCGTCGAGCCCGGATGTCTTCCAGCTCCTCCTCTTCTAGGATTTCATGGACTGCGTTATCTAAGGCACAGTTTGCTAAGGCTTCTATTACTGGGGCTACTGTTTGCTCGAATGATGCTGGCTGGAAAGAGAAATTTCCACAAAGAATAAACCTGCGCTAGAACTAAAGGGCGATTCTGGTGATCTGTTGGATTCGCGTTCGGAAATCCGCTGTGCGCAAGAAAAAGCAAAAAGTCGCTGAGCCTCAGTTGCACCTTTACAACTTCTCGCTGACTTGCCGAAATCACTTCCCACTCGCGAAGTGGATTCGCTTTCCAAGTGCTGGCGGAAGCTAGCGGAGCGCGAGAACAGTTTTGGAAAGCGAAGCGACTTTCAGCCGAAGTCGCAAGAACAGCTGGCGCATAAGCTCGTGGAGCTTTCCAGACCGCCAGAATCGCCCTTAACTATGTCTGGATACGTCTAGATAGTTTAACTGAAAAGGCAACTTTTTTTTACTCATCTAAGGGATTATGTAAAAAAAAAATATTGACCTTGGCCTCGAGTAATAACGTTTAAAGTCTGAGCTGCTTGAACGGCAACCCAAGTTCGCTCAGACGCGGAGAATTTGAATTTCAACAAAGGCCTGCATTTCCATGGTTAAATGTGCTAAGCTCGGAAAAGTTACGCCGGTAGAAAGTAGATAGTTAATGTTAGGATATGTCTTGCAAGGAATGTGACATTTTCATTGTATGTTTCGGCAAGGCTTACATTTGTAGTTGGTAAATATCTCAAGCGTCGAGGTACAATCACAAAGAGGTACCACAAATCCGAAAGAAGAAGTTCATTCGTTGAAATCGATTATTTGTGGATAATGGACAAACGAGGTAACGCATTTTTATCCGGTTTTCATGTATATTAAGTGAATAAGTTATTCAGACTGTCGGACCTCAGCCCTGTTCTGTTAAGCTTTAACAAAGCTGTAGTCGCGCCTTTCACCGTTTGTTCTTCGGATAAGAATGAGGCTAGTTCTTATACTCTATTGCACCACGGAGAATGTCTGCGTGGCCTGTTTCTTAGCCGTGTGCGACATAGCTTCGCCCCTTTCTTGATCGTTCTCTCTTATCGATTCTTTGTTCCTGTTGCAATACTTGCTACATTCTATGAAAGCAGGAGGCGTGAGTTTCTCTGGGATCGCGTTTCTACTCAGCTACTCATATTAACTGAACGTTTAGCGTTCTCGTACAAGTGAGTGTTTTTTTGCTGAGACGTTATACGTTATTGCTACCATGCCCGGACATAGAGATCCAGGGCCCTAAGCAGTTAAGAGAGCCGGAGCCCTTTTTGTTAAATCATCAAAAACAGGTGAAAAACAACCTTTTTGTAACATACTTGGACTTGACAAAGTACACAAGCAGAGTTAGAAATGACATAGTCAAGTTCCAGCTATACTATTTCTACACACAATAATTTTCACATTTAGCAATTCAGTTCTTGGCCCTTCCGATATTGGGGGCCAAACAAAGTAGTATAGGCTAACCCTTCCGAGGTTGGGGACCTTGGCAGTTCCCTTGTGTGCCTATGTAGATGTTCGCCAGTGCTTGCTACTACGGATGTCTCATTCGGTCAAGTGGCATTCCGTGATGGTCCGGTACATTGGAGGGTATACTCATTACAGAAAATGCATCGTCGTCTACGTCCTTCTAGCAAGAACAAATAACGAGTAAGAACAATGGTCTCTCGTCCATCCACCGACTAAAAATGTTCCGACAACAATGAGCGGAGGTGGACCCATTTCTTGGTCGCCCGTGTATACGCATTGGTCTCCGACTCTCCGCCGTTACACACTTGAAGTCATTTACGAAGAAAACAACGTAGCCACTAGCGATGCGGATGTTCTGGCCTGTTCACACGGGAAGGAAACAGCGTTGGTTTTGTTTGAGTAGACGCTGGCGTCTGATTAGTGAATATTAGTTTTGCGAAAAACAAAAAGCGAACTTGACGATGGTCAATCATAATCGCTTTTGTTACACCATGACCATATGTATGAAGATTGAAATCCCTTGTGACATTCCTTTTTATGTCTCGCGGGAGAACCATACAATGCAAACCGGGATTTGAAGCACACTCACTGAAGTCATGACCCATTGAGTTTCAACATCCGTAGTATTAACTTTCTCAGACGAGTGTAAACTAAGAGTAACGTAATTAAGGCTTTCGAGGATTACTGAAATTACCGAAATAGTAGAATAGCATGGAATAGTCAAAATAATACCAGTAGGTGAGTGTATATTTTGTGTTTCTTCTTTTTTTCCGAAATGTATAATTGTGTACATTTCGATTTAGTGAGTTAGATTTCGATTCAGTAGTTAATCGAAAGACGAAAGTTCACCTCAACTTGGTCTATCTCGTTTGTCTTTTAGTTCACTACTTACAAATAATTCGATGTCAACGGTGTATTTTCCCATCAAAGAAAGTCTTTGGTTTTCGTACTGAGGCCTTGCAACATGGGTTCTAGTTTGTCTAGGACCCACATAGAAGTCCTAGTTCTTTTTTTAAATTCAATTCAAAATTGTTTCTGGTTAGTTTGTAAGAGTAGAAGCCTATTCCATCTGCGTAATATTTGTTCATTTCCACTTAGCCTATTAAACCTGAAACACGGCCTTTTTTTTTAAAGAATCTGCCTGTTTTCATCTGATATTCTCATATGAGAGCAAATGCCTGGAATGAAATGTATCTCTTCTTGTTCTGGATATTGAAACCACTTAATTGAATTGACCCCGAAAAGATACAATTTACGTTACCATATATCTTACGTTACCTGTATACGGCCTTTGGGTTTTTCAATAAGAAATATATACAGTTTGTCGTACTTTTAACTCAATTTGACGCATTTGTAAAATCTGCTTTGCATCAAATGGCAGTTTCTGTATATTTTGATATTCTTAGCTATTTTCTTGTCAACCCCCGAAAGCTTGTCTGAATCAATGAGCCGGCAACCGCTGTTTCAGCGCCCGCCCAGCCCAGTGTGAGCAGGCTTATCACTGCTGCCTCCATTCGATTTTTCTTCCTCAGTGGTTTACTGCGTTACACCTTCTCTGTAGAGGTAACGGCTTTTGATGTCCCGGGTAAGATCTACCTCCGCTCGTTTGCGTCGGGAGTCGACTCGTCTCAGCTTGGTTGTGTGACAGATATAGCAGTTCTTGCTCTTATTTGTTCTTGCTTCTAGCCACTGGGGTCAGTTTGCTAACAATTGGGTGCTTTCGTTTTAGGAAGTGATAGGAAAAGAAGTGTCGCTTTTAACGGTCGCCGTTTAAAGTTTAACTGAAAAGCCAACTTATTTTTGTGTCATTTGATTGCTTAGTGCCTGAACAAATCAATCAATCAATCAATCAATCTTTATTATTCGATAAACATTCCTTACGGTATTCACAAAAAACCGAATATTTGTTATCTCGTCAAACATAACTATATACAATTGCGCTTTTACATAGTCAAATATTAAATAATTACACAAGAACAAGAATTGCAACAAACTAAAACGCTAAAAATTCAATAAATAATATAAAAAAGAGGAAATAAAAAAAAATAAAAAATCATAAATCTTTCTGGTAAGGCATAAAACAAAAATACAAGCGCATAGACGTACCACAAATCACATGGAAATTCCACTATTTGAAAATCGATTATTCGTGAATAGCGGAACAACAAAGTAACGCATTTTCAGCGGGTCTTCAAGCCAATTTAAATGAATAAGTGATGGGTAACTAGACTGTCCTATCCCAGCCCTTTTCGGTTAAACTTTAAGGCCGGAAAGTGTGGCCTGAAATGGACTCTTTCTTCACCTATTTTTCAGCATTTTCTGCCTCTCTGGAAGATTTGGGACCAATAGCTAGTTAGCCAAGCTTCCTCGTTCTGCTGTCAATGTTTCAGCCCGTTGCCTGAGGAAAGAAGCAACAAAAAGAAATTCCTCTTCTTAGGTGCGTACATAAAATTTCATCATCATCATCAAAGCAAACTTTCACATGTGCGCCGATGAAGGTTCGCGTAGCGCAGGTGTTGATATCCCGATGATCCGCCCTCCGCAGAGAGTGCGATGCGTGGTTGGGGGAAAATCATCCGACGTTTCCCGTGCTTTTCCCTAGATTTCTCCAGGTACCCATTTGAAGCTGGGCAGACTTTTGGCTTGTCTTATAGGGAAACGCCATTAACCCTCGCCCGAAACCAAACGGTCGGCACCACCGAGACTCGAACCAGCGACCCTTCGCTTGTGAGTGCGGCGCGCTAACCCATTCGGCCAGGAACGGACCTAACAAAATCACCGAAATCATACCTCGACTTGGACCGCTCCATTCGCTGGTGATCTTCTAGAAGATGTTGTCGACCCCTCACTTGACAGCGGTCGGGTCACCAAATTTCTTTCTGTCTCGTTGAACGCATCCAGCATTGGAAGCTGATTGTCCTCCTTAAAACACGCAGTATCGTAATTAGTGCAATTGCAACCGCTGGGAAATAACTATGGTATTCCCAATATTTTGTGGTTAATGACTGCCTCTTTCTTCATGCACATGGAAAAGAACACGAGTTTATTTCGTGACAAAGGATTAAGCTTTCACCTAAATGTGGTCCCATCCAGCAGGGTACCTACAGGATACGAAGATCCCTTTAAAGAGGCTGAATACTCCTGATTTTAGTGGATGGGGGGGGGGGTATTTGAAGGACTCCTCGCACTGGGTCACCGGGTTTAGAAATATATGGAGTGATTATGAAAGTAGGTTGCGTTAGTATTATAGGTAAGACAGGTCCTTTGAAGACGGTCTCAAAATACGCTGTTTCTGCTTGAAACCAAAACTGCTGTTTGTTAAGTTAAAAATACAAGCTTTTTCTTCAGTCAAATTATTATAAAGGATGGCGCACGTGCAATAACATTCACCTCCTTTAGGTTGTAAGTTGGAGAGTCTTAACCCCTTTACTCAACTCTGGTCACTGTTCCGCGACCGCGTGATTTCTAAATTCCTTCGATTAGCGTTATGAGTCATCGGTGAATAAGTGGTAATGCCGTATCAGAAATATCTTGTAATACTTCATCCTTACGAATACTTGAATATCGTCTTAAATGTGTATTATCTTTCTTGCTCGAAATCAGTTGTTATTTAGAATGAGAATGTTTGCTGCCTTAAGCCTTGTCGAGACTTGACAGTTTGCATGGAACAAAGATTGAAGTTTAGATTAGCGTTAAGAAGTCGGGGTTTTGAAACGGACAACTCATGTCGTACCGTGGAAGATGGTCGGGACGTCTGCATAGCTGCGTCTGCAACTGGCACCTTTCCAAAAATGGCGCATCGTCTTTTCTCCCTCCGCTTGGTTATCATTCGCCGCCTAGCTTCGACGTGACGCCGCCAATCTTCGTTGGCCATCCCGTTCTGAAAATGGCAAGTTGTTAATTCCAAAATTCTGCAATACATAAAAGCATTAAACTAAGAGCAGTATACCCACATCCCTTTTTTTTATTTTTTTATTTAGAGCCTCGTAGTATCTTTTCTGTTCTTCCAGTCCAATATGAATTGGCCAGGTGACTACGCTTCCACTTGCCCTCGGTGACGCCAACGGTCTTATAACCTTATTTAATTTTTTTTTTTTTTTTAACTTAAACACATGACCGCAAGTCCGTATCCAGGGGGGGGGGGTTGGACCCCCCCCCCCCCCGAAACATACAAAATGATCATTTTTATAGGCTTTTGGGATCCCAAAACGTAAGTTTAGGGATACCTATGACATCGCAAAAGTTGTCCGTCTGTCCGTCTGTGCGCACTATAGCTTGGTGTGAGGACTCTTTGGGTCAAGAGTAAGATCGAGTTCGTAGATGGGCTCTGTAGCTCTACATTTAGGGGTGGGGAAGGGGAGTTTAAATTAAGGGGCAAATGAAATATTTGTAAACAGATGATGTGATAGTCCATTATGGAGTAAGAAGACATGCTGAACACATTGGTGAAAACCATTTTGTCATCGGACAAGCAGTTCGCTCGGAATCCGGCCGAAACCGGGAAAATTGTTAAAAGTAAAAGTTTTACTTGAAGCTGATTAGATATATATAGAGGTAAGAAGACATGCTGAACATGATGGTGGAATTCATGTTTTCGCCGGACAAGTAGTTAGCCCAAAATCCGGCCAAAACCGGAAAGCCTTTAAAAGTAAGTTTTATTTGAAGTTGATTAGATGTTCGATTGAGGGGTAAGAAGACATGCTGAACACGACGGTGAAAACCATTTTTTTGCCGGACAAGTAGTTAGCCCCGAATCCGGTCCAAACCGGAAAGTCTTTTAAAAGTACAAGTTTTATTTGAAGTTGATTAGATGTTCGATTTAAAGGTAGAAGGACATGCTGAAAACGATGGTGAAAACCATTTTTTCGCAGGGCAAGAGGTTCGCCCGGAATTCGGCCAAAACCGGAAAGTTTGTTAATAGTATAAGTTTTATCTGAAGTTGATTAGATGTTCGATTTACGGGTAAGAAGACATGCTGAACACTTGTTTGAAAAGTATTTTCTACCCGGAGAACTTGTTCGCCCGGAATCAGGCCGAAACCGGAAAATTGTTGAAATCAAAAGTTTTATTTGAAGTTGATTAGATGACATATTTAGGGGTAAGAAGACACACTGAAACTGTAAATATATAACTGTATATACCTTGTTCGGAATCCGACTGAAACCAGATTTTTTTATAAGAAGTTTTACCTGAAGTTGATTAGATGTTCTTTATACGGATAAGGAGATACGCTGAATTCGCTTCTGAACTTTGTTTTTGTCTGGACAAGTATGGTAGTTCGTTCGCAATTGTCTGGATCAAGTATTAGATTTTTGGAATCCCATCGAAACCTTTGGTCTTGTTCCTTCTGATATGTCTTTTTTGTACTTTTTTGTCCGACCTGCAGGCAAACCCCCCCCCCCCTCCCGGAAGGCAACCCCCCCCCCCCCCCCCGAAAAAACTTCCTGGATACGGGCCTGCATGACCGCCTATCTATTTAGCGTCACCTACACTTTCCTCTATCTCTACATTTATTTTTTAATTTCTTAATTGTTTTTTTCCTTCATTTCTTTCTAATCTTTACACTTCCATCCTATCTTTATTTATAAAATTAAATTAACAAAACTAAATTCAATAACAATATTTACTCTTCCCACTATCTATACATTTCAATCGTATTATACAATTTTAACGTGATTATCTTTCCACTATTATTATTCTCATCATTCAAACTATTTCAATTACAAAATTCAACCTCGACCTCAAAAAAAAAAAAAAAATATCTATAACAATCATAAAATACACATTATTTTTGTTTTATTCCTATTACCATTTATCATACATTTTAAAAACAAAATATATTTTAAATAATATTTTAAATTCTCTTTACGCGGACCATTTTACCATAAAACAATCAATGAACATCCTACAAAAACTGAACCAATAATTAAATAAAATCGCTCATCCCGCTCAAAAGGTGCTCTTCCGTCATAGAGAACTTTTTACACGGTGGCATAAATTATACAACACAAAATCAAATTTTCTTCAAATCTCATTCCTTTTATATTTCATGTTAAAAACAAAACAAAAAACTAAATTCCAATAACAAACTAAAAACTTAAAATAAATTTTCTTCTCTTTACAAAGTGTTAGAAGAGAAAAATTTATTTCCAAACTTAACACACTCTACTATTACAAATACGAACGCCGTCTGAGTCGTCCTTAATAGCTGATTGGTTGTCTACCATTGTGACGTCACGTCTAGCTCGCTGCTGACCGTTTTCTCTACCCCTGCAGGCGTCCTACGGTTTGTCACCTGGTATGCGCGACGGCGAAGAGGGAAGTAGATGTGTATCAGCCGTCACAGCCATCAAGCCTCACAGCATGTAACTCCGTTCAGTTTTTTTCGGGGTATCCATGGTCGCTGCATGGGGACCAAAGGCGGAGGTTCTATCAGATTATTTGTTCTTGGTAAAAACCCAGGAACACAAGTCTGTCCACGCAATCCAACGAGAATCAGATACTGGAAATAACCAGTTTACACTGAGTAAGAAAGAGGATGTAAGGCGCATACGGGAGATCTCTTTCTGGAGCGAGCGAAGTTTGTCGGATCAAATTTATCATAATCACCAGTAAACATGTCCCTTGTATTTGGTCAGTCTGTTAGACCTATGTTTCGCTTAGTTAGATTATCTGTTTTTGGGATGAATTAGCGACGTTTGAGGTATGGGAAAAATACCTAATATAGTAATTTGGTGATACAAACGGAAACAAAATCACCTGTGGCAACCCTGGGGATTCTGCAATCCAGCTGCAATCTGACGAAAACCCTCTTACGGCGATACATGGGTGGTGGAAGACCAAGGTGTTTCAGTGCTCTATATCCTAAACATACCAGTGATCCTCACGAAGAACGAGAAAACGCTGCCCTAACGACTCAAACTCAACCACTCACATCCTGTTTCAACCAACCACGGCGATCGTTGGGGACACTTGCGGTGCCGCTTCCGGCTCTTCAGCTAGCTACACGGCGATTTCGCATCGGCAAGGAGAGTTAGTCATCAAGAGTTTTCTCAATATTTCTCAACTACAAGGGGTAGGGAACTTATTACTGACGAGTTGTAAGCATTTTACTGTGTTTCCGATTAACATAACTTTTTGCGATCGATGCGTAAATAGTGTTCATGACAGTGTTACCCCACCCGTTGTTAGGCGGTTGTCTTACAGCGGGGCTAGAACAAATCTTGAATAACACGCACCTTTCCTGCCCTGTAACCTTCCATTGATTTCAATAGGTACCAATTAGTTTGCCCAAGAGAGACTTTGGATTTATGCAACAGTAAGTTGCCTTCGATGAGAGCAATGAAAAACTGTGAAGAAAAAGGAAACTCTGGAATTAGTTGCAATTACAGTTCAGTTTATTTATCCATAAATATCTTTACCATTTATATCTTTATAAATATCTTCATAACATTTATAAGTGTCATTAATGACACTTCTGAATGTTTTGCTGACGCCGGTCTGAAGGGGTCCGCTGCAGGTGTGAAAGAGCTGATGTAACGTCAGCAATTTTGGGAAGCCTATAAGTGGTGCTCGTCCGACGTAGAAAAGATTGGAACCAGACTGGAACATAAACAGTAAGTACTGAGAGGGGTCCTTTAAATAAGAAAAAAGTCACAACCCAAGTTTTGACGTGTCAGTCTGAAGGGATCTTTCCACTTACTCTGGATAGTGTCCTTGCGTGGGCAAAATGTGGGTTCCACGGAGCTAATCGGTCCCCAGCTCTAGTGTCCAGGGCGTTGTCGCTAGTCAGGCCAAGCCCGTCTCTGTAAACAAATATGCCTTAAAGTTTAACCGAAAAGGGCTAGGACGCGACAGTCTAGTTACCCATCACTTGTTCGCTTAAATAATCTTGAAAACCCGATGAAAAAGCGTTAGTTTGTTTTTCTGATATTTCCAAATAATCGATTATCCCATTGTGCTTGCCGCTCTTCCCGTTTTTGTGATATCTCTATGGTGCCTGGAACATTTGGCAACAACACCAGCAGCAAACGAGTAAATAAATTGTGTATCAAATAAACAAAGAAGTGTCTGCAGCTAGTGCTAGTGCAGCTAGTGAGGTGTCTTGTGTAGTGATAGTTTAGTGATTTTCGCGGGCGAATTGTGGACGGATTCACCATGGGAAAGCGTCCACATTCCCAACGTCCCTAATGAAGACTACTGTGGACAGAATGAAAATCGCCAATAGGTGTTGTAATAATTCAATGTATTTGAATCTAAGATGTAAAAATAAGTTGCCTGTTCAGTTAAACTTTAAGCTTAATGCTATATGATCAAACTGATCCTTGCAGTGAATGGGAATAAATCTACGCGTACCGCAGGAGTCAAGAGGGCTTAAGAAGAGAGATCAGTTTAATATCGTTAGGACTTAAAGGACCCCTCGCACTTTTTCGAGATCCGTTAACTTATAGCGAAACTGAGAAAAATATATAAAACCGATTTGTGTGATGGACAAACTTCTCGCAGACAACCGTCGACAGCGCGATACGCATCAAAGGTAGCAAACGGCAAGTGAGTAAATGAGCAAGTAATTTCCTTCCAGTGAGAACAATTTATCATCATTGAATACACTGTAAAAAGTTTCTCCGTAAAAAGATTAAAGTTAACTGTAGTATTTGCTACTCGGATTCATCTTATCTCTATTTGGTATTAATCTTATCTGCGTAGAGATAAGGATAATCCGAGTAGCAAATACTGCAGTTAACTTTAATCTTTATACGGAAAAACTTTTTACAGTGTACGCAATGAATGAATGAATATTTCTATTTAGCCACTTCCATAAAATAGAAATTGTGGAGTACATAAAGAAAAGAAAGAAACACAACTTAAATTAGGATACAACGCTTAAAACAAACGGACAAGACCGTGATGCGGAGAAAACGCGGCGACCGACAGATTCCTGTGCCAAGTTTAACAGTTATATTAGTTACTGAAAATTTAGTTATCATTTTTCGATTTTTATACCAAATTGGCAAGTAGAGGAGGAATTTACAGTAGCGGAAGTATGCTATTCGAATAGCTGCTACATCCTTTTTCTTCAGCAGGGGGTAAAGTCCCGAAAGGCAAAGGACCGAGTATTTTCAAAGATCAGTAGCCTAAGCAATAGGTTCGTTCTTGGGAATCCTCCTCTTTTGTTTTTATTTTTCTCGAAATTGGTTGCTGTGTTTCGTTCCTGAAATCTTGGCTAGCATTGTTGGTGACTCACAAATGGCCGCAAAAGAGGTTAGGTTTGTGTGAAGAGGAAGCTGAAGCTTGGGTTAGGACTACGCTTTAAAAAGTTTCTCCGAGTAAGGATTAAAGTTAACTGCAGTATCTGCTACTGGCATTGATATTATCTCTACTAAGATAAGATTAATCTGAAACAGAGTTAAGGTTATCTTTTTATAGACAAGGTTAATCCCAGTAGCAAATACTGCAAGATCTTTTTTTTACAGTATAGTATGTTCAGGTTTCGACACGGTTATATCGAGCATTGTTTCCTCCCGAGTCTCTGACGGAAATCTTGAATTAATATGCACACGTGTCCTCAATTAGAACTCTAGTCAACCAGTATTATGTATCGATCACAAATGTTTCTGTGTCTTTCCAAGTGTTTCCCAGACTGTACCTGTCCGGAACGCATCATCGCCTGTGTTGTCCCGAAGTTTCGACGGAAACAGCCCGGAATTAACGAATGGCTTATCAACCTCACGAATCGATGGGAAAGAGACTTACAAAATTGCGGGATCGAATGACTTGAAGGCGGCGGGATATCCCTGGCGCATCGGCGATAGGTCCCACTGATTCCTTCCTGTCAGACTAGAATGAAATGAATAGTTTGTGTAAATGTATCGATATCACTTCCAGGTTGAAGAATAATTTGTCAAGGGGGGAGAGACTCACGAAAGTAGTTGGTGAAGTAAGTCGTTTAGTCTGGATAGCCTAGTTTAAGATTAATTTGTTTTTATACGTCCTCCTTGTTGAGGCGTTTGATGTCCCTCTTAAAGCACCCGTGACATCAGATTTGGTTTTTCAGCTGATTTGCCCGCCATTTAGGCACTCAGCACATAGCACATGAAAGCAGGTAGTTAATAGAAACAAGACCAAAGGTGTCGATGGGATCCCAAAAATCTAATATTTGATTCAGACGATTGGGTCTTGTCTTCGCCAGATCTAGTCTTCGCCAGGCTAATCATCAGAGAAAACCATGTTTAGATATACCTCTATAAGCCATATCTATTTTGACGATACTGACCAAGACTTCCTGCTTTACTTCGGCCAAGTTTCCGGTTTCACCCGAATTCCGAGCGAACTACTAGTCCAGCAAAAAAAGAAAAATCAGAAACGAATCCAGCGTATCTACTTATCCCTACAAAGAACATCTAAACAACTTGAAATAACACTTTGACTTACAAAAAATTCCGGTTACAACCGGATTCCGGACTAATTTTATGTCCGGGTAAAAAAGCATTGTCACATACAGACTCGGCCTCTCTTCTTACCCCTTAATCTGTCATCTAATCAAACTTTTGCTTTTAACAAATTTTCAGGTTTTGGCAGGATTGCGGGCTGTTTTCACCATCGTGTTCAGCATGTCTTTGTACCCCTAAACCGAACATTTAATCAACTTCAGAAGAAACTTTTACTTTTACTACCGGACGAACTACTTGTCTGGCGAGAAAATGTTTTTTACTGTCGTGCTCAAAATGCCTTCTTACCCCGTGATCGACTTTCACATTAGTTGTTTAAAAATATTTTGTTTGTCCCTTAATCTACATCTACAAACTTGACCTTACCCTTGACCCAGTGAATCCTCACACCAAGTTTCATCAAAATATCTCATTCCCTTCGAGAGTTATCGTGCTTACAGACAGACGGATAGACGGACATTTTCGCAATGTCATAGGTATCCCTCCACTTACGTTTTGGGATTCCAAAAAGGCGTTTCCCAAGCTATGGCGAATTCTTCAAAAATTTTGGGCATTTGTGATCCCTGGCCAAAATTTCTGTTTAAGAAATCGATGACAGCATGTTCTAAAATTTTCGACTCATTGGTCAGTATTATTTGCATTCGTTTCATTTTTGCGTACGTAATCACATAAAAAGAAAGTGATTAAGTAAAACAATGTCCTTTAAAATAATTAGTCATAAGTCCTTAAAAAAACAAAAAAAATTGTACTACTTACACTGTCAGAAGTTTCATAACAGGTAAGACTGCGCGGTTTCAACAGACAAAACCCAACAGACAACACTTAGGATGTAATCTGCGGTCGCGACAAATGTTACGCATGAAATGCTATGCATAGCAATTGCCAGGAAGAGCCGAAATACGGGCCAAAAAAGCATTTGCTGACTTTTTTGTTTGTCGCCATGATATCGGAAATGTCATGATGTCGGAAATGTTGTCTGTTGAGTATTGTTTTTTAAACCGCGCATCCTTGTGTTGTGTGTTTATGAACTTCTCTGTTATGGACTGTTATGGAAAAAAAGACCGATTACGATTCCGGGTTGAACAGAAATTCTGTGAAAATAATAATTTGGTGACTGAAAATATGCAGTGCGACTGGATATTTAAAAAAAAAAAAAAAAAGTAATGGCATAGGTACTGGCATGTGTTTCTCAGTATGCAAAAGAATGTACAAATTCATGCGCTTCAGACATGGTGTTAGACCGACATCAGTCCTTGGATGCGAACCGAATATATTCATGAATAACAAGACCAAAGGTTTCGATGGGATCCCCAAAATTTAATGTTTTTCAGACTTCTTGATCCAGACAATCAAATCTTGAACATTTCCAAGTCTTCGCTAAACCCTTTTAACATTTTTGCTTTTTATCCATAATCAACCGCTTGAATATGTAGCCTACAATAAAAAATGATTCCGTTTCGAAGTTTTTTTGCTTACGGGCAAACAACTAATCAAATGAGGAACCCAAGTTCAGATAGGGATTCAACAAGCATGTTTACTCCAGTATCTCATATCTTGTCGACCTCAAAAAGGTATTATAGAATTGTGTTGTTGTTTTTCTACCAAATACCTCGTATTTTAGCAGCATTCCCGGGGAACTGCATGCAGAGCAAAAGATCTGGTGACGCAGAGAGCCGAAACAACTTTGAGCTTCAACAAAATTTCCAGTTTTGACTGAAATCCTGGAGAATTATTTATCCGGCAAGAAAACTAAGTTCAGATATGGATTCAGTGAGCCTCTTTACCCCTTAAATCGAATATCCCCTTCGCTTATAAAACATATTTATTTTTACCCTTAATTCGAAACCCCCTCCTCGGCCTCTGAATTCAGGGCTAAATCACCCATCTACGGACTTGGCCTGTACTTTGCCAGTGAATCCTTCTACGAATTTGAACAACATATATCAACCCCTTCAGCCCACTTCAGCTCCCCCCCCCCCCGAAAATCCAAAGCCCAAAGAATACGTACGCTAGGTTTAAACAGTCTTCTAAAAAAACAAGACCAAAGGTTTCGATTTCGCCAGATCCAGTCTTCGCCAGTCTCCTTGAACGTTTTTACTATTAAAATTCAGAAACAGATTAAGGCCAAATAGCTAATCATCTGAGAAAACCAAGTTCAGATATGGAGTCAGCATGTGACCCTATAAGTCATATCTGTTTTGAACTACTTGTCCGGCGAAAAAATAAAAGCTCAAAAACGAAATCAGCGTATCTTCGTTCCCCAATACTGAACATCTAATCAACTTAAAATAAAAATTTAACTTATAACAAATTTTCCGGCTCCAGCCGGATTCCGGTCGAAATTTATGTCCGGGGTAAAAATGCTTGTCATACACGGATTCAGCATCTCTTCTTACCCCTAAATCGGATATCTAATCAACTACAAATAAAACTTTAACTTTTAATAATTTTACGGTTTCGGCCGGATTCCGAGCGAACTACTTGTCCGGGTAGAAAATTGTTTTCACAGAAGTGTTCAGCATCTTTTCTTACCCCTAAATTGAACCTCTAATCAACTGCAAATAAAAGTTTTACTTATAACAAACTTTCCGGTTTTGGCCGGATTTCGGGCGAACTACGTATCCGGCAAGAAAATGGTTTTCACCGTCGAGTTCAGCATGTTTTCCTACCCCCAAATCAAACATATAATCAACTTCAAATAAAACTTTTACTTTTAACAGACTTTCCGGTTTTGGCCGGATTCCGGTCGAACTACTTGTCAGATGACAAAATGGTTTTCACCATCGTGTTCAGCATGTCTTCTCCCATAATCGACTATCATATTATCAGTTTAAAAATATTTCATTTGCCCCTTAATTTAAACCCCCTCCCCAAACGTAAATGTAGGGCTACAGAGCCCATCTACGAACTTGACTTTACTCTTGACCCAAAGAATCCTCACACCAAGTTTCATCAAAATATCTCATTCCCTTCGAGAGTTATTGTGCGCACAGACGGACAGACGGACGGACAGACGGACAACTTTTGCGATGTCATAGGTATCCCTCCACTTACGTTTTGGAATCCCAAAAACAATTAACTTTGCGCGTATACGCGCGTGCGAAGTCACCATTCCCCCGGGTGTATCGATTAAACAAAATGAAGTCACCCACGCGCGAACGTAGAGCTTGCATATTCGAATAAAGGGGTAGGGTAGGGACTGGTCAATGGAAAAAATGTGTCAACAAACTTTGTGAAATTGTTACCAGATAGTTGTGGGATGCATTCTAACTTTTCGCCCCAAATCTAACATTTGATTAAAACAATTGGGTCATGTCTTCGCCATTCAGTCTTCGTCAAATTCCTTGAATATCTCCTTGCCCTGATACCGACTCTAATCGGTATCAAAAACAACTTTTTAGCTTCAACCAAATTTCCAGTTTCAGCCGAATTCGTGATGAACCTTTTCTCCAGCAAAAACCTAAGTTCACATATGGATTCAGCGGACCTCCTTACCCCTCAATGAATAGCTTATTAGCTTAGAAAACATACATGTTTTTACCGTAAATTCCAAACCCATCCTCTGCCTCTAAAGATAGGTCTAAAGGACCCATCTACGAACTTGACCTGTACTTTACCACTGAATCCTCATTGAACAACATCCTCGCTTGATATCTCGTTTGAACAGTATAATCAACCACTGAACCACTTCGACCTTCCATAGAGTAGATCTCTCCGACGTCACACAGAGTAAACAAAACAATGCCGGCATCCAGGCGCAGAGCTAAAAATAACTTTCATATTCGGATTCAGCATGTCTCTTTACCCCTAAACCAACTATCTCAATAGCTTTTAAAAATATTTTTTTTTGGCCCCTTAATTTGACCACCCCTAAATATAGAGCTACAGAGCCCATCTTCGAACTTGATCTGTCTTTGACCCAAAGAGTCATCGCGTCAAATTTGAACAGAATGTCTCAACCCCTTCGAGAGTTATCGTTCTAACAGACGGACGGAAGGACGGAAAGACGTACAACTTTTGCGATGTCATAGCTCCACTTACGTTTTGGGATCTCAAAAAAATATGACGAGGATGATGAATTTTCTGCGCATTGAAATAACGGAAGGATATAGTGCAGTAAGGAGAAGAAAAAAAATACACTAAGCTTTCGAGAACGTGCGGAGATGCGCAAGAATAAAAAACAACAACAGGAAAAACTCTCAGTAAATGAGAACTGGAACAAGACCAAAGGTTTGTAGGATTACGACCGGAATACCAGTTCTAGCCGACAATCCTCAACTATTCTGATCCAACAAGTTCTTTATATATAAACCCCTTTGTAAATTTTATCCGAGGATTTATTCATTCTGAAATTTCCCGATTACATCCTATTCTGATCGTACCATTTACCAGGCAGAAAAAGGTCGCTGTCACTATATCCACCCGTCAATTCGCCCAACCGCTATTACTCCCATTTCTAAAATCCGTCACTCCTAAAAACCGGTTATCTGAATTTTGCCGAGTTTTTGCTAGAAGTCAATGGGTCTAAGATATGGCTGAAAACAGCCAAAGCCTTGGATAATTTGTTAAAAACAGATAAATGTTACAGTATTCATATAGTTTTGAATACTGGAACATAAACAGTAGACAGGGACAGGGGCGAAGCGCCGGCAAACACAGAAGAAATAAAATTTTGTACACTTTTTTCAGGCGTCGGTCGACTCCTCAGGTTCTTTTTAGAAGCAAGAAATGAAATCCTGCAAACATTTGTCGGGCAAGACATGAAGAAACCGAATTCTGCATTCTTTTGTCGTGCGTCGGTAAAAAATCAAATGCTCGGCAGTTTTGTTTGCACACTGCCTTGTTTCTACACGAAAAAAAAAAATCGCATTCCGCAAATGCCTGTCTCGTCGGTACATCGGCTTCTATTTACACGTAAAAAATAAAGTCGCCTTTTCGGTAAAGTTGAAACGAAAAGCCGAATATGTGAATTTAAATAGACGAATTTACATCAAAGGAACAATCTCGACTGATGCATTACAGTTAGTTTTTTAAACAAAATTGCGCCTGCGGCGCATTTTGTAGTATTCTCTATTTCGAAGAACGCCGGAAATCGTATGGTATTATAGCTAGATTTTTCCGGAAAAAAGCATATTTAAAAATTTGTGTAGTATTTTAGTAGCATTTTGTAGTATTCTTTATTTGGAAGAACAGTGTCTCATTTAGTTGGCGTTTAAGGATTGAAATTCGCGGGGGTTAAAAGACACGTTAAAGGCTAGAACGTATATGGTAGGTATAGCTAAATTTTTCCGGAAAAAAGGCAGATTAAAAAAATTTCTCCTGCGGCGCTTAGTTTAACTTGTTCTTGGTACACTCGTTGGAAGCTTCGCTTTTTAGCGAAAGGTAAAGAGAAAAGTCAAATGTGTGAACTTTAATATACGAAATTATACCAAAGGAATAATCTCAACTGATGCATTACAGTTAGTTTACACCAAATTTAGCCTGCGGCAGATTTTGTAGTATTCTTTATTTGGAAGAACAGTGTTTCATTTAGTTGGCGTTTAAGGATTGAAATTCGCGGTGGTTAAAAGACACGTTAAAAGCTAGAACGTGTTGGTAGGTATAGCTAAATTTTCCGGGAAAAAGGCAGATTTAAAAAATTTCGCCTGCGGCGCTTAGTTTAACTTGTTCTTGGTACACTCGTTGAAAGCTTCGCTTTTTAGCGAAAAGTAAAGTGAAAAGCCAAATATGTGAACTTTAATATCCGAAATTACATCAAAGGAATAATCTCAACTAATGCATTACAGTTAGTTTTACCCGGTTCCATTCTGTACTGTACTTAGTCCGTCGGCACAGTCCCCCCCCTCCAAAAAGGTAAAAGGCTAGTGACGCCCCTGACAGTAGATAGTGCGAGGTGCAAGGGTGGGGGTGGACAAAAATAGCTTACTTGACTCTAGGCTCATTTCGTAGTAATGGAAGCTTGACATCACCGTTCACAGTTGGCCTAAAAGATCTCGAATAAAGAGAAGCTAATACACGAGTTAGAAGCAAGGGGGAGGGGTGCAGAAGCTTATGTGGCTGAGGGCTCATTCATGGTAATGAAGTTTGAGCTCACTGTCTACTGTTAGCCTGAAAGAATTATCAGGCTACCGCTCCACCCTCACTGACCTTGTGAGATGGAGTAGAAGGTATGGGGGGGGGGGGGGAGTGCCGAGCTTAGATCCGTTCTCGGAAATGCAAACCCGGACTAGATGACACAATTGTATTTTTTTTTTTACATTTTTGTTGGCTGATGGATTTATTGTCCTTAAACGTCGCAGTCGCATTCTGAAAGAAAAAAAACACAAGCGTTACCCCACCAAACGTGAAAACATTCACCGGAACTTATTTCCAAATACATTTCTTGTAACTAACAGAACGGAAAATCTCAAACCAAACAAATTTCTTCGCCCATTACCCTCCCTTAAAACAAACTATTCCTTAATGATTCAAATTCTCTTACCCCCCCCCCCCCCCCCGGAAAAATGTTTCCCCATTTAATAATTTTTAACTCGTTTCTTTAATAAAATATTTTTCCTAGTCCCTAATGTTTCCTCTTTCCCCTTATTTTTATATCGCACTAACCAGATCGTTCGTTCTCGAAATTTTTACATTACAGCTTTTGGGTATGGCCTGAGAAGAACAGCGATGGGTAGTATTCGGTACCGAGACACGATATGCACAGATTTGGATCCAGACAGAAATCACTAAATAAACAAGAATTCCAAAATATTATCAAAGATTAACTCTTGACAAGATGGTGTCTACCAGCCATCTACCAGCCATTTGCTAACTGTTCACAGATGGTGCATTCTGCTCACGGGAAATATATAAGAATCTCGGCATCGCAAGTTTGGGCGAAAAGAGAGGCAGGCTAATTAAGGGGCTTAAGACTCTGCATTTAACAACTGACGGAAGTGAATGCATGTGCAGTTTTGTCACAGTGTTAGGAAAATAGAGTAGAGTTTGTTTTAAGCAGAAACAGCGTACTTTTAGACCGTCCTTAATGTGACCGAGTAAATCTGTGACGTGCCTGCTTTCTTCTGATACTCACTACACAGTAAAAAAAATCTTGCAGTATTTTTTAATGGGTTTAATCCGAGGGGTTGCTCACTCCCAAAAACGATGGATTTTTAGGAATTTGCAGATTCTTGGGTTTCTTGTATTTCTTATAAGCAATACCCTTGAAATAAGAATGACCATAGGCCCTTGGAAGTCAAGAGAATCATCTGGTAAAAAGTATTTTATTTTTGCACTTTAAGGGCACTAGACATTGATCTGAAAGCAAAACCCTTAAGGCAAAAATGATGATGGGCTCATGGGAATCATGAAAATATATGTTTTTCTCAAACTATATTTTGGACTCTAAGGAATTCATTTGTAAGCAATACCCTTGAAGCAATTATCATGGCCCTTGGGCATCGTGAATATTTACCGTTTGGTAGAAAGTATTTTTTTCACTTTTTCGTTAAGATGTGCACTTTAAAGGACCTGTCTTACCTATAATACTAATGCAACCTACGTCCGTAACACTACATGTATTTCTAAACCCGGAGACCCATGTTTCGTGCGGTACATTCTAATCCCTCTAACAAAACCTCGCTGATTCTCTCACTTGCAGTGTTTTGCTACCTTCGATGTGTATCACGCTGTCGACGGTTGTCTGCGAGAAGTTTTTCCATCAGGAAAACAGGTTATGTAAGTTGTTTCCCTGTTTTCGCTACAAGTCAACGGGTCTCGGAAAAGGCTTAAAACAGCCCAAACCGTTGGTTATTTATTGAAAGCACAGCATAGTTAACGTATTCAAATACTTTAAAATACTGTAAGTTGAAGAGTAAATAGTGCGAGGGCTCCTTTAAGGGAGCTGGAAATTCATTTGGAAGCAAAACCCTTGTTTCACAAATGATCATGGGGATCATGAAAATATATGCTTTGCTCAAAAGTATCTTCTGTACTTTGTGGTTAAGATGAGTTCTTTAAAGTTCAATGGGCACATCAAACTACCCCAATCCCACTCTGTAACAACCTAGGAACAATGCTTACCCCCTAGATCAGCAGCTTTTTGAACAGTTTCCTCTCTGTGATATTTCAAAGCGTAATTTTTTGGGCCAGTACATGCTCAATTTACTATCTTGGACAAAGATAAAAGTGATGTATCTTGAAATACTTCGTAGATCTTTATTTTATGCATAAATCAGCTTGTATAATTCAGATTTGAATAGGTTATTTGTTTTTGAATGATTTTTGTAGCTATGTTTTTTTGGGATCCCAAAACGTAAGTGGAGGGATACCTATGACATCGCAAAAGTTGTCCGTCTGTCCGTCCGTCCGTCCGTCCGTCCGTCTGTCCGTCCGTCTGTAAGCACGATAACTCTCGAAGGGAATGAGATATTTTGATGAAACTTGGTGAGAAGGTTAGTTGGATTGTCGGACCAGTCAAGTTCGTAGATGGGCTTTGTAGCTCTACATTTAGGGGTGGGGGAGGGGATTGAAATTAAGGGACAAACAAAATATTTTGAAACAGCTAATGTGATAGTCGATTATGGGGTAAGAAGACATGCTGAACACGACGGTGAAAACCATTTTGTCATCGGACAAGTAGTTCGCCCGGAATCCGGACAAAACCGGAAAGTTTGTCGAAAGTAAAAGTTTTATTTGAAGTTGATTAGATGTTCGATTTAGGGGTAGGAAGACATGCTGAAGACGATGGTGAAAATTATTTTCTCGACGGACAAGTATTTTGCCCGGAATCCGGCCCAAACCGGAAAGTTTGTTGAAAGAAAAGGTTTTATTTGAAATTGATTAGATGTTCGATTTAGGGGTAGGAAGACATGCTGAAGACGATGGTGAAAACTATTTTCTCGATGGACAAGTATTTCGCCCGGAATCCGGCCCAAACCGGAAAGTTTGTTGAAAGTAAAAGTTTTATTTGAAGTTGATTATATGTTCGATTTAGAGGTAGGGAGACATGCTGAAGACGATGGTGAAAACTATTTTCTCGACGGACAAGTATTTCGGCCGGAATCCGGCCCAAACCGGAAAGTTTGTAAAAATTAAAAGTTTAATTTGGAGTTGATTGGATGTTCGATTTAGGGCAAGAAGACATGCTGAACACTTATGTGAAAACAAGTTTCTACCCGGACATGTAGTTCGTCCGGAATCCGGCCAAACCCGGAAAACTGTTGGAAGTCAAAGTTTTATTTCTAGTTGATTAGATAAGCGATTTAGGGGTAAGAAGAGATGCTGAGTCCCTGTGTGACAATCGTCTTTTACCCGGACATATAGTTCGACCGGAATCCGGCTGGAATCGGAAAATTTGTTGTAAGCTAAATTTCTATTTGAAGTTGATTAGATGTTCATTGCTGGGGAAAGAAGATACCCAGATTTCGTCTTTGAGCTTTCTTTTTTCGCCGGACAAGTAGTTCTGGAGTTCGGCCGGAACCGGGAAATTGGCAGAAGTGGCAGGAAGTTTTCGTCAAAACAGATATGACTTATAGGGGTAAACACACACGCTGAATCCAAATCTGAAGTTGGTTTTCTCAGGTGATTAGCTATTTGGCCTTAATCTGTTTCTGAATTTTAATTGTAAAAATGTTCAAGGAGTCTGGCGAAGACTGGATCTGGCTAAGACAAGACCCAGTTGTCTGGATCAGATATTGAATTTTTGGGATCCCATCGAAACCTTTGGTCTTGTTTTATAAGCTTATTGCATATTCTGGTACATTTTATAAAGCAAGCTAATCAAACTTCACAACACTATTCCAAAAAGAAAAACTTTTAATAGGCACTTTCAGCCATGGAACTTCTGATGAAACACTAGAACAATCACTTAAACTGCATCTGCGGCTTGACTTTGGTGACATCTCAAATACATCCTTTTCTATCAAGCATTGCTGGGAGTTTTCGAATTTCATGGCACGATATCCCAGCTCGTAAGATTTGGATCGTCGAAATGCCAGAGAGGTAAAGACAAGG
The DNA here is from genome assembly GCA_023053575.1 of Branchinecta lynchi. Classification (NCBI taxonomy): domain Eukaryota; kingdom Metazoa; phylum Arthropoda; class Branchiopoda; order Anostraca; family Branchinectidae; genus Branchinecta; species Branchinecta lynchi. Next base: position 13,887,815 of record JAKZAP010000002.1, read on the forward strand.
GATAACAAGAAAACGGCCGATTTTCGTAGCGCCTTCTAAGGGAAGTCGGAAATGTTTATTTGTGAAGCATTTAATACAAAGTCAAGCATTAGAAGTGTCCATTGTGCTTTAAGGAATGGTTGCCTCTATAAAATGAGAATTTATAAACCAATCTTGTCAATCCTTAATTACTACTTTGGCTAACTGGTACATATATTTAGACACAGCAAGTGCATGAAAATGGCAAAGCTCGAAGCCAACGAACGTTCAAATTAGCATACCTGTATTGAACTCCCAGAGGGTCTGATGGAGAAACCGACTTTTTCCAAGTTAAATATGCCTGCCAAGCTTCATTCTTAGCATATCCTACACATATGAAAAAAAGTTTGGTCACCTTCACCAGAAGCAAAATATACTGAAGCTGACTCTAGTGTTGGGCGACATTCGATATCGATAACGATATATCAATATATCGGACCAAATATCGATATCGAAACGTAAATATCGATACAGAAAACGGTATTTGTTCATTCGTAATTATTGTAAATAATCCAACCTACCCTACACTTCTATATCCGAAATTGGAGCAATATGTTTTCCGTAATTTATTTCTTATTTATTCGGAGTTTGAGACGATGAAAGATGCTATTTAACGAAAATTTTGTTCTTAGATTTTGGTGAAACGAGACGTATCCTATAGCGAAACATGGTAAAAAAAATATCAATATCGATATATCGATTATCAAATGTCGAAAGTGAAAATACCTATATATCGATTATTGAATATCGAAAGCAAAAATATCGATGCATCGATTATCAATATCTAAAGTGAAAATATCGATATATCGAAAAAAAACAAATACTGCCCAACACTAGCACAGAAACATGGTTGGCTACTTGGCGCTTTTGGTCAACAGAATCATCCTCATATCTAGTTCTGCTTCTTCTTCGGCAGAATGTTTTCAATAATTCGTTCGTTAAAGTACCTTCGTTACTGGGCGCCAGATGGCCACCAACACAATTTGTCGGTGGCCGGCGGTATCGTGCCAGTGCCGTGCCAGAGGCGCGCCGGTGCCGTGTCGATGCCGCGGTGCCCTGCTGGTGTCGCAGTGCCGTGCTGGTGTCGCAGTGCCGTGCTGGTGCCGCGCTTGTGCCGTGCCGTTGTGTACATCGGTGGCGGAGAGAGAGCAACCCCTCGGTTTAATCTTGTCTCTAATGAGATAAGATTATCTCTAATTCGGATTAATCTTATCCCAGTAGAGATAATGTGAATCCCAGTTGCAAATACTGCAGTTAACTTTAATCCTAACTCGGAGAAACCTTTTACAGTGTATTCACCAGATACTTGCCTTAAACAACTATTGTGGTGTGTATCCTTGGCCTCGCCGTCCAGCACAGTTATCCGTCTCGTTTTCAATGCAGGAGGTTTTGGAAATGTACTCCTGGGTCTAACAACATTTACGAAGCGGGGTCTGTTCAGTCTCTTTAGTGGGGAGCCGGAAATCTTGTTTTCGATCTCATCCATTTCCCACCCTTTGTTCGGACGGAGCTGAAGTTCGCGCGTATTTCTGCCGTCTTAGTCACATTGTCCAAATAGGTGTAACAAGCTGAATAGCGCTACACGCGATGTTTACGTCTTAATACACACGCCTGTTCACATAGGAACTCACAGTGTTCGGTGTTGCCACGCTGATACAATTTGTTGAGCTTCTAAAGATCAGAAAAAGTGTTCTTAAGTACACGAGTACAATTTGACGCCCTTTATATTGTAAAAAGCTACTAAATTGACGGATGGACAGGCATTGGTCCTCGGATTAACAATAAGCAGTCGTAACAGAACAGCACGTGCTCTTTTGAAGATAAGCTGTTTCTTCAGCTTCCAACAAAGTAGAACTTTAGTGCTTCCCGTGGCAACACTGACAACGCTGCTCCTCTCCTCGGCCTGCTGGCGGAACCAACCAAGAGATCTGATTGGCTCTGCATAAGGGAAAATAGAACCTGGCTCTATTCTCCTTATTCGCCTTAACACAGCGCGCCCCGGGGAAAAGAGGAATTGTAATAAGCCTTATACGCCGTAAAACACCTTACAACACCTATTTGGACAATGCTTTACAATTTCTATGTTTTTGTGGATAATAATTAATTTGCCAAGAAGACAGGCACACTATCAGAAGTTTGACAACATTTAATAATAATAATAATAACATAATGCAAAAATAAGGCACATGGCCTCTACAAAACACAAGGATGAGCCTTTTTTACAGACTTCGGGTTTATCCTCAAGTGCTGGAGTGTTTCCGTCATGACCTTTTAAGCGTTATTTTTTCGGTAAAAGTATTATTTCAAACGATGTTTAGTGTTATGTTTTACAAAAGTAACACTCGTTAACAGAGGCGTTACTAGCCAAAATGTTTGGGGGGGGGGGTGAGGCATTTACCGATTGGCTGTTAATTTTTACCCACTTTTTCTGCAGAAGAAACGACTGTTTTCAACCCCCCCCCCCCTGTCGTGACCCCCTGCTCGTTAATACTACTTATTTAGTTGACAGATAGATTGACAGACAGTTAATGTTTTCTCCCCTTGAACACTTCTCCGCATTCTATCTAGGAACAAGATTTTTTAAACCCCATTAGTTCCTTTTCTTTTTTGTTGTGATTATTTGTTTATCTTGTGCTTTACTCCATTATTGAAAGCTCAGTTTGTTTGTTTTTGTTTTATTTCTCTTTATTTCCCTTTTCTTGTGTTGTGCATAAATACAAATTTCATCATCAGAGTGTGTTGTCTTGTCGTCTATTGAAATTGCGCATTATTTGGGCTTCGGAAGCTTTGATATGTTGACGGGTAGTTTTGCAATAATTATTCAAGGCCAGGCTTCACCTCCCGGCTTCTGAACAACAAAAGTGGGTCCTCCACTGGCAGTCCGTCGTAATCCGGCGCGCTCTCATTGGCTGAAAACCGCCAAAATGGCCGCTTACGAGATGTTACGATTGCCTCCGACAGATTAAGATTGCTAGCGGAGCCGTTACTAACCAAAATGTTTGGTGGGGGGGGGGGGTATTTACCGACTGGCTGGTAATTTGTACCGACCTTTTCTGCAGAAGAAACGACTGTTTTCAACAACAAAAAAATTACATTTTTGAAAAAAATCGATTAAATAGTTTTCAGAAAAATCCACTGATTTTCAGAAAAACCGACGGTTTTGACAGAAAATGGACCAATTTTCAGGAAAACGGACTGTTTTCATGAAAAAAATCAGAAAAATCGCGGCCCTTTGCTCCGACTCGGTTATAATTTACCGACTGGCCGACAGCATTGGGGGGGGGGTCGTCCCCCCTCCCCCCCCCCCCAGTCGTGACACCCCTGATTGCTAGTGCCATAAGATTGCTAGTGCCAACCATTCCGGATTTCATGATAATGATGAAAACTAATGTTGCTTTGACACTTGCAAATGTCCTCTTTCGCATACTTTTTGCCAACCAATTACTATTGTTAAAGTTTTCGCCAGCCTATTTTTATATCTTGGTTTTGAATACACTGAGTTATTCTGACTCTGCTAAGGGATTTTAATAGTTTCATCTTGGACTCTACTAGAGACGTTCAAAACACGCCAGCGATCCTCAGGACGAACGAGAAAACGTCTGAATAGCGACTCAAACTCAACAACTCAAATCCTGTGTCAAACAATCACGGCGATCTACGGGAGAGTTATACCCGAGGTGATACCGCTTCTGGCTCTTCCGCGAGGTACCCGGCAATTTTGCATCGGCAAGGAGAGTTAGTCATCAAGATCATATGTACTGCTGACTTTCTTTATTTTTCCGGCCCATGTTAGCCTAGTGCTATTAGGGTTCTAAATAAAATTGATTGATTGATTGACTGACCGGACAAGATAAAGTTCACCCCGACGCGGAGAAGTTGAACTTCAACAAAATGGTGCTTTCAGCAGCTAATAAAACGAAGCTCAGGAAAGCAACGAAATTGCGCATTTTCATCGGGTCTTCAGACCTATTCAAGCGAATAAGTGATGGGTAAATAAACTGTCGTATCTCAGCCCTATTCCGTTCAATTTTAATAATTCTCTCTTTTTCCAGTAAACCGTCAATCTACGTTTTTATTCTGTCTCTTAGATTCCGGAATTTGGAGTCCCAACACGTTGGTCCGAGGTTTCGGCTTAGCTTCGGGTTCCGTGTACCCACCTCGACGAAAACGCGCAAACCTGGAATCTGTAAATCTAGAAGGCGGAGCCCAGACTTTAAAGGACTTTCAACTTCCGAATTACCAGAAATCTGGGCTCTCCGTACAGTCGAGCCAACTCTTCCGGATATCATTAAACTAACGATGGCTAATTTCTAGTATTCAAAATCTCATTTATGTCGCTATCTCTTGCATCTACATTAATCACAACTCCCAGTCACTCTTCCTATTTCCCTATTTCCCCCCATTTGTACTTGGGACTTCCAGACGTTTTCGGCCTGGCTGCAAGTGCGGTCTGTACCTATTTCGACGAAATCAGAAACCTGGAATCCGCAAAGAAAATGTGGAAGATGGAGCCTAGCCTTTATTACTGCCTGCTAGATAGAGGTTGGGTCTGAAGATTGCCAGCAGGCTGCTGCTTTTCCACAAACAAGGTTAACAACAATCGTATTATCAAGCAAAAATAATGCTTCCAGTAGGTTATGGAGTCACAGCACTGCAGGTAGATTTAACCATTTTTTTTTGTATCACATCCCATCACATTCTTGCACAAGGCAGGTCATTTACTAACTATTTCCGGTGAACCAATGATTTGACATACCATACGTCACGTTTCCAAGGAACCGCATTTCCCTGCGCAAAGCAAATTAATAAAATAGTAGCCACAGTTTTTGCTGAATAGTTTGATAACCTTCTTGGAACTGAGAAAAAAAGGAGGATACCTGTCCGGTGTCAGCATTGACCTCTTCAAGAAACTTGGTATCACTTTTAGTGGTTGTTCCTGTTTTACCGATCTTGGAGCTTTCTTGGTCAACATTGTTCACGCTTTTATACTTTCTGTTGAAATGTAACCAGGGTAACAGTTTTGGCGCCAAAACTGTTTGAAGGACAACATGGTAGCGTTAAAAGTTATTTCGTGGGATGGAAAGAAAAAAGTTGGCATGGTTGCGGATACGGTTGAAAAGCTGATTTGGAAAGGTACTATGAATAAATTCTGTGAAGTAAAAAAGGCTAGACCGCCAAAGGGACGTACAATCCTAGTTTTCTGATAGATGCGAAGTCTAGCGGTCCCATAAGTAGTCTAACATAGTCTTAACATTGCCGCCTGATGTCTCTGCAAGTTTGAAATTTAGCTGGTTATCATAGGCTAATGGTTGCGGATAGACGATTAGGTTTTTACGGGTACTACGCCATAAACCTAATGCTGCAAACAGACGAGACGATGAGGTTCGGGCGGTTAGGGATTAAAATACTTGCCAAGATTTTCTACACCATCATCATTCATTATGGAAAAGTTGGGATTTTTTCAACCTCTTGACATAAGTGCAGATCCGGCCGGTTAATACCGATCATGTATCCGAACATAAGTTACGCTACGACTTTCTCGTACGGACAATGGTGACGAAAATCGCGGGTGTAGTCCAGTCCTAGAACCTTGCTGTTGTTTCGAGATTGTTTACTTTAAAACTTAGCTATGCTTATAGCAAATTAGACAAGGCTTCGACCGACGTTTAGACCTCGGATGACAAACCTGGCAAAACTTGCAAAGTCGGATGGCATAAACTTGCATAGTAATGATCTGGAACCTCATACGTCACGTGTTGAGAAGAAACGTGTCAAGCAAGATAATCAGTGTTCTGCCAGTAGAGGAGATAGCATATACTTATGAAGTGTTGAATTTCGAGAATGGACGGAAATACTACTTGAGTGGGCAACCCCTCGGAAACAGCAGGGATGCACTGTGAGAAGAGAGAGAGAGGGAAGTTCTTCTACACAGTAGTATTATAAATTCTTGGTCATAGTAATTCGTCTAACGCGGTACTCCGAGATATTCCCGATAGACCTGCTGTGAAATTCGCACATTGTCTACGTTTTTTTTGTGTATTAACGAGGACATTTACTGATCATTGCCGAACTAATGCTGTATTCGGAAACGCTGTTTGACTTCTTTGAAAGCGGTTGTTTTGAAAATAGCAGTGGTTTTGATCGACTTTCAACTTTGCTAAAGCCTTATAGCAGTTCAGCGGAAGCGGTTTAGTCTGTATTTGCCGTCTCTCATATGAAGAATTGCGACAAAAGTAATGTGTAATAGCTGTCATCATTGTATGTGAGAACCCGATATGTTTATTTCGAAAACTAATTTATGAAGTTGTAATCCTTAGGAGCATGCATCAGTAATGCAACTAACTGCTGCTATGCCAGAAGTGGATGCTACTGGATACTACTGCTTAAGATTGTCCCAGTCTGAAGCACAGATAAATGAAAGCATTTCCTACTACGACAAATTCAACTCCATAGATGAGGTTGCATTTTCTAGATCAGGAAACTTTTAATTTTTCATTAGTTTTCCGCGAGGAAGCTAGCAGGATTACCGCAGTAATATTAATCCTCTTTCGTTTAGTTGTCACAGCTCTTAAGCTGGAAAATCCTGAGAACGTCACACTTGTTCTGGCAAGCGACGGGACTTTATTAGTTGACAATGAATATCTCCAGACATTGCCTAAAGACACTTTATTGATGGTTCTCCACCCTGGCCAAAAATGGAGCGACTCCGCCTACAGGTATTCCGTTTCATTTCAACCTCATAACATAGAGACTGTGGATGGGGGGGGGGGGAATACCCTTATGCCTCCGGTAATCGTACTAATAGTAGTTTGTTTTGTGCTTGTCAGAATATCATCAGTCGCATGTTTCCCTTTGCGGGATCTCGGTAAAGCGCCTTAGACATCCACACATAAGGCGTTTTTCCTCGCACCACACCGAGGGGTTTCTGACTCGCTGGGCACCACTGTACACCCTCCCTGGGCACCGGCACCGGCTGGGCACAACTGGGTTCCGCTGGGCACCGGCGGGCACTGGCGAGGCACCGGCTGGGCACCGAGCACCACTGTACAACCATTTTGGGAGTGAGCAACCCCTCGCACCACACTCGACTCGACACTCGACCCACAAATTGAAACTTAGGAAATCGACGTTTTGTCTTTTTGTTTTTGACGGTAATTTCAGATGCTTGAATATAAAAGTAAAATCCAGGTAAAATCTCAAGAAATAGAACTTCAGGCTTACGTCATTACCATATATGCTGTACTAAAGGACTTTCTGTTTAATGTTTATCTAATTTTATTATTTCGACTTTAATTCGCCGCCATATTTGAAGTTTCGCTAAATTCGAGCCACAAAATAAAACATCACGCTACAGTTGTTTGTCAAATTAGAGCCAACAGCGAACCACAACAACATTGTTGATCGCGGAAACACAGTTGTGGGCCAAACAAACGACCGCGGGAACACTTTTTTCGACCGAGATACGAACTCCTTGTGGGATTGCGGAAAAACCCATATAAGACAAGAGCAGGCAGGCACCCGTCTTCAATCTTAATTTTCTCACATATTTCCTTTTATACCCCAATGGCAGACAACCCACCTTCGACGAACTACCAGTTTTAGTTCCTGTGGCCAACCGACGAGAAATAAACCCCACGACTCTTTTCCATTAATTCAACCTTGATTCAACCCTCCATAGTCCATATTCACCCAGAAAATGACGAAAACAGATTTTAGGCGTCTACCCACCGCACAATATTATGGGCGACATAGTTTAAACTCGCAGAAACGCCGTTTTGTCTGTTTTTTGGGCGGTTAGTCCAAAAGGTCTGAATTAAAAAGAAAGCCAGGTAAAATCTCAGTAAATATAAAAAGGGTCCTCGGTTTTATGTCTATAGCCTGGGCCTCGGCCTAGGCCCTATTCTTGATAAAGTAGTTAATTTTATTATTCAGGCTTTGTCTGGCTGCTAAATTTGAGTTTCCCGCCATATTAGAGTCACAGAATCGAAAATCACCTCGACAGTTATTTGTCGAATTCGAGCCTCAAAACGAGCCACAAACACCTTATTCGTCACGGAGACACACAAGTCGGCCACACAAACAACCGCGGAAACAATTTTTTTATTATTGAACTTGCAATTGTTGGATGGAACACGCAGGAACTGCTGGTTTGATTGGAGCTTGGACACCAGAGGCTGTCCAACAGATCCCTTGCTCGGTACTCTTTGTAATCTCGCACTGTCTTGCAGGACATCCCAGGACCAAACGGACGCTTCTTTTGAAGACCCCAACCATCTTCTGTCCCGCCTTTGTGTGGACCCCTCACAAATCATTCTCCTGAACGACATACAGCTTGAAATGATCGGTGACCTCGATATAGACGCCACAGATTCAAGCAATAAGGCTGTTTGCGAGCAAATTCAAGAAACTTGTCAGAGGCTTCTAGCAGAAAGAAGAGATAGCAGAGAAGCGTGTGAACTAATGAGAATGCTGACACAAAAATAACTTAAAATATATATTGTTGCGATGAACTTACAAGCGGTCGTGGCCGAGTGGTTAAGGCGTCTGACTAGAAATCAGATTCCCTCTGGGAGCGTAGGTTCGAATCCTACCGACCGCGTTACCTTTTTGGTTTTTGGTCCGAGTTAGTTTCTATTATATTTGTACCTTTTGCAGTTTTTGAGAGATGAACTTCATAGTTATTCAAGTTTTTACTGCGACATCATCAGAACCCGAGAACCATCCTTGAACGCATTAAGATAGTTATTCAAGTTTTTACTGCGACATCATCAGAACCCGAGAACCATCCTTGAACGCATTAAGCGTTTGAACTCTTTGAGCTCATTAAGCGTAAAGCTCGGTGAGTATCCTCGCCCATCACTGTGGCCAGTAAAAAGAGTCCTAGTAAATTATGTGAAAGTAAGAAACTAATTACTCGAGTCACTAAAAGAAAAGCCTATCACAAACTGCACATATTGTGGCTTGCAGGTGGTTTGTTTCACTGTCGGCCTGCTTTCCTCCAAGCAATATTTCCGAGTTGACCTGGACATTGTTCGCCATCTAGGGAAAATTAATGCCTTCACTCTATCTGAGCGAGTCAGATCAGTTTGTCGGAGTCGGACGGAACGGAACTGGATTGGACTGGGCTGAATCTTTTGTTTGTGTCTATTTTCAAGAATTTCAAGGTACTTGACACATGTCTTTAAACTTTAGAAGGTGATATACTAGACATGTTTTTGCCAAACTAGATCGCAGGCCTCTCTCACAAGCTAGCCTAGCTTATTAGCTGTCCTTGCTAATTTCATCTTGGCTAATTTGACCTTTTTTGTACAGTACCCAGAACAGCAGTACCTAGAACAGCAGAAAGAGTCTGTGCTACAGACTCTCCAGCTACAGACTGTTTTCAACAACAAAAAATTACAGTTTTGAAAAAAATCAACTATTTTTAAGAAAAATTAACTTATTTTCAGAAAACCGACTGTTTTCATGAAAAAATTAATTGCTTTTAAGGAAAATTGCGGCGCTTCGGCCCGCTCAGTTATTTTTTACCAACTGGCCGGCAGCATTGGGGGTAAGATGTTCCTTTGGCCCAAGCCCTTCTTGGCAAGGGTCCTCTTCAGGCTCAAGCCGCTCAAACTGGAAAATGAACTTGGTTGCTGGACTGTAGTAACAGTATAGTAATAGTGGTGCTTTTCTGGTCTTCTTCTGGTAGGCTGCTGGTAGGCTCCTTGGAACCTGCTTGGAACTTGGTTGGTACCAGCCACAAATCCTGATTCTGGGATACTCTATGCCGAATGCTGGGTATCTAATGGGTAGGGGTATCAAAGCAGCCTACCACTAACCCCTGATTTTGGGAAAGCCTGCCAATCTCTGGCATACAGTGCACACATGAAAAAACACAATTTCTATCATTACACCTGGTAACGATAGAAACTGTGCTTTTACATGTGTCCACTGTATGCTGAAATCCATGCACCATGCATGAATTTCAAGGTACAGTGCTCAAACGTCTAGCACTCAGGCATGGTGCTAGACGTTTGAGCACTGTACTAGCACTCAGGCATGGTGCTAGATGTTTGAGCACCGTGACTGATAAAGGGCTAGTGTACTACAGTCTAGTACACTAGCCCCTTTTCAGGCACGGTGCTCAAACGTCTAGCACCATGCCTGGGTGCTAGACGTTCAAGCACTGTACCTTGGATTTCATGTATGGTGCATGGATTTCAGTACACAGTGCATACATCAAAAACACAATTTCTGTCATAACAACTGAGCACCAGCTCGGACAGGGCTGAAATTACTACCATGAATTAAAGAAATCAAAGACAATCCTTTATATATTTTTCACAACAAAAACAAAAGGGCTCGGCTGATGACAGATGTGTAAAACCTCATTTCCTTTTCTACATAGTCAAGGGTTTTGCATGCAAAGTGTCCTGTGCCTCAGCTTTTTCTATCTAGCAGCCAACCAGAATATTGGCTCTTGGGGAATAGATAGGGAAAATACATGGAAAACAGATAGGGTGCTGTTAGGTTTTTCATCTCCATCATCATTAGAGACCTTTTGTTTTTGTTGTGAAAAATATTTATAGGATTGTCTTTGATTTCTCTAATTCATAGTAGTAATTTCAGCCCTGTCCGAGCCGATGCTCAGTTGTGATGACAGAAACTGTGTTTTTGATGTATGAACTGTATACTGAAATCCATGCACCATACATGAAATCCAAGGTACAGTGCTTGAACGTCTAGCACCCAGGCATGGTGCTAGACGTTTGAGCACCGTGCCTGAAAAGGGGCTAGTGTACTAGACTGGTGTACTAGACTGGATCAATGTTCGGAATTCCGGAAAAGCATATAACGAAAAGTTATGGAATAATATTCGGGAGTTTGGTAAAATGTCGTTGAAATTGGACTTAGGGGTTCGGAGTAATTACCGAATCCCAGCTATAATACCAAAATCATTTTGGACTGACAGCCTATTCAGGATTCTGTATAACTACAGAATTGATAATTATACAGAATAATTCTGGCATTGAAAAACTACATACCGAATAATATTCTGATTCAGAATAATTTTGTCGAAGTTGGACCTGAAGTCGGGATTTGTGGTAACTACCGAATCAGAATTATACAGAATAAATTATTGAAACTCAGTTATGGTACCAAATAATTTGAACCGAAAGCCTATTTGGAATTCTATGAGCTACCGAATCTCCATAAATCACCGAATTTCTCTGGCATAAAAAAATTACCAACTTAGTTCAGTAAATCTGTTCACCCTATTTGTGATAATTACCGAATCCGGGCAATTATACAGAATCCCGATCATTACACTGAGTTATAGCCTATTTGGGATTCTTATAACTACCGAATCCCCCCCCCCCCCCCCATGCGATGCCCCTGGTGCTGGGTATTTACAGTAGAGGCACATGAGGGGTATCCAACCTCTAACTTATATAACCTCGAACGTGGCCTAAAAATCTTACAAGGAAACTTCTGTGCCGTCCAATACAGGTCCTAGGTCAGTCAGGATTTCCTTCTTCACAGCTAGGACCTTGATAGGACTACATTGAAATTTTCCTTTTAATCGTTTTAGGCCAGGTTCGAGGTTGTACAAATCGAGGTTGGACACCCCTCCTGTATGTTTACCTAAACAGTTAGGTTAAATTTCAACACTGCTGTTTTGGGCCAAATGGTAGAATGGAGATCCAAATCACCTATTCAGGTGTTTTCAGAGGCCCCTATGCAGAGGCAAAGTAGGTAATTATATTTACCTACTTTGGCTAACTCATAGTTGACTTTAGTCAAAGTAAGTGCATGAAAATGGCAAAGTCCAAAGTCAACAAACGTTCAAATAAGCATACGTCTACTGGTTTGAGAGATAAAACCCCCAAAACCACAGAACGTGGTCATGAAAAATCTTCTTGGGACAAAGGACCAGCAGCAGTTTAGGCTTGCTGTACTTGCATTATAATCTGACTCATACCTTAGATCCTCTTGAGCCATCAGTGGCCCATATGGTGTAGAAATAGACATAGGTCTTCAGTCTAGCTACCCAATAAAAATTCTTAGAAAATTGCAGAAGAGGCACAGAGGTACTCAACCTCGAATGTGCTTAGCCTCAAAATCGGCCTAAAAAGGTTAAAAGGAAATTTCTTTGCAGTCCTACCTAGTTTCTAACTGTAAAGAAGTAAGATCTAATGACGTTGGACCAGTATAGGACCTAGTCTAGACTACAAAGAAATTTCCTTTTAAAATTTTTAAGGCCAATTTCGAAATTATGTAGTCTACATTGCAACTATAACAAGAGCTACAACCTTGTATGTCTCTTATATACAAAACTATGGCATAGAGTAGGGAGTGCACCAAAGTTAAGTGAGAATGTCAGAAAATCCTCTCCATCGTCTCCAGATGTGGTTCAGACCTAGAAATGGGATCTTTCACATGAATCTTAGCATGTTATGGAAGTGCCTAGTACCCCTCCTCCTCCACACTGACCCACGAGTGGTACTTCTAGGACATCCATTTCTGTCACCCATAAGGTTTCACTCGAATCAGACCAACCATTTGGAACTTACAAGTGTCACCGCATCATGGCCTTACAAGGGCGTGCCCTTTCGAAATGGCTTGAACAGTTTGGCCTAGATTCCTTTGCTAGCCATCGACAAAAGCTGTCGCTTGCTTTTGGTACAGGGTTGCTGAACAGCATATTCGATTGATACTACCCCTTGATTTCAAGCCACACCGAGAAAGACCCGCAAGAGCAGTGCCAGAAGCTTTAGGCTACCTCACATACAGCTTATCCAGGTGTCTCGAAACCGAAATCTGAAAAGCTTCTTTCCCTCGTTTTTCAAGTTTTTATGGCACTTGAGCTTACTCAAGTGCCATATAGCGATTGTAATTTCTGTCCGTCAGTCGGTCTGTCGGTCCCGGTTTTGCTAGTTCGGGCACTTCCAGATAAGCTAGGACGATGAAACTTGGCAGGCATATCAGGAACTGGACCAGATTAAATTAGAAATGGTCGCTTCCCCGATCCGACCATCTGGAGGGGAGTGGAGGGAGGGGGAATCCGGAAAAACTAGGAAAAATGAGATATTTTTAGCTTACGAACGGGTGATCGGATCTTAATGAAACTTGATATATGGAAGGACTTCGTGTCTCAGACACTCCGTTTTAAATCCAGACCGGATCCGGTGACATTGGGGGGAGTAAGAGGGGGAAACCGGAAATCTTGGAAAATACTTAGAGTGGAGGGATCCGGATGAAACTTGGTGGAAAGTACAAGCAAAAGTCCTAGATACCTGACTGATATAACTGGAACGGATCTGCTCAATTTGGGGGAGTTGGGGGGGGGGGGGGAGAAGTCCGAATTTGTAGTGATCCCGCGAGTTCCGTGCTTCCTGATGTGCTGGGACGATGGAAATTGACAGGCATGTATGGGACCCGACCAGATTAAATAGGAAATCGTCAATTCCCCGATTCGACAATCTAGGGGGGGGGGGGGATGGGGGGAGGGTGAAGCCAAAATTTGAGGTATTTTTAGCTTGCGAACGGGTGATCGGATCTTGATGAAAGTTGATATTTAGGATGACCTCGTGTCTCAGACATCTCACTTTAAATCCGGGCCGGATCCGATGACACTGGAACCGGAAATTTTGAGAAACGCTTAGAGTGGAGGGATCGGGATGAAACTTGGTGGGAAAAACAAGCTCAAGTCCTAGACACGTCATTGACATAACCGGACCGGATAAGGGCACTGTGCGGGAGTTGGGGTCGGGGTCCGGATTTCGAGTGATCCCGCGAGTTCGGCATACTTCCTGATGTCCTAGGGCGATGAAACTTGACAGGTATGTCAGGGATCCGAAGAGATTGACTTGAGAACAGCCGTTTCCCCGACCCGACCATCGTCGGGGGAGAGGGTGGATGGGGAGTCCGGAACCTAGTGGCGTGCATAACTTTTGAACGGGTGATCGGATTTGAATGAAACTTGTCTGGTGAGCTATCGCCTCGGACGTTCAGTGTCACGTCCGGGTCGGGTCCGATACCTGTGGGGATGGAGGGGGGGGGGGGTGGACAACTCAAGAAACTCTAAAAGCAGAGGGATTGGGACGAAACTTAATGGATGGCACAAGCATTAGGCCTAGATGAAATTGACGGAGCCAGATGGTTTCGGGGCACTGTGGGGGGAGTTGGAGGGGGTTTCCTGGAATTCCGGTAGTCGTGAGTTAGAATAGTTCCAGATGTAAAACGACAACGAAACTTTGCAGGCATAATAGCGACCCGAATTATCTTGACTTAAGAACCTGACACAACATACCCCCGGAAACTTCCGTTCCTAGATCCGAGTATTTTTGGGGGAGCAAGAGAAGAGAAATATGGAAATTGACTTCTATAAATTGCGAACGAGTGGTCTGATTCGAGTGAAACTTCATGGGTGATACGAATCGATGGCTTCGACATGTAAACCATGCGTTCGAACCATATGCGACCACGATTAGGGGAATTGGGGGTGGGGGGACTTTTGACATGCACAAACACCAAACGGATGAACCGAATGAGATGCAAATTCGACAGTGCCGGGTTTATGCGGCCTAGATTTGTTATTTGGCGTCCGGGCCGGATTCGGCCAAGGTAGGGGGGGGGGGATACTGGAAACTTGCAGATAGACTATGCTCCAATTTCATTAAAACTTCATGGACAGGAACAGGGAATTAAGAGATTGGGCCCGAGCCGGCTCCGACAACGTTGGTGGGAGGGGGGGGGGGGGGGTACCGGAACTTTTCAAAAATGCTCAGATTCGAGTGAAACTTGATAGATGGTATAAAAAAGATGCTTTAGATGGTCGATTTTTTTTTATTCCGAACCAGATTCGGCCACGGTAGGTGGAGATAGAGTGAGTACTGGAAATCGTGTAGCAAGTCTAGGGATCAAACAAATGGATTTATTTTGATGAAAGTTTGAACAGCCATGTGCATTTGCTACAGACAATCGAGAGATGCCGGAACTGCTCAGAAATGAGTGAAACTAAATATCCTATTTCTATTTCCGAACCGCATTTTTGGATGGCGGGTGTATTTTGTGACGTTCTCATCTACTTTCTTGTACAGCCTACTCGTACAAGTGCCATATGAGCTCGTAGCTCTTGTTTAATGCTAGTTCTAGTAATCGAGAGCAGCTACAGCTATAGTTTGTCAGTTATATTTATATTAGATTGTATTTTGTGTTTGAGTTTTGTATCGCAATTGACTGAATTAGTAAGTTGTGTATATACCTGAGGTTAAATTATTTTATTGAATGGATTACGGTTACTTTTATTTTAAATTAATTCATAAGTGCTGACTATAAATTTTTATATATATATTTATTGACGACTAAACGAATATTCGGGTTTTCCGCTTCCGTTTTGGAAATGAATTGAATTCAATTCAAATGGCGGTGGCGCTCTGAGAAAGTTATGGCGGTGGCGTGGGGTCAAACGCGGCTTTGGGGTGTGATTTCGAGAAACTCGAGGTCAGCGTCCCTCCCGTATTTTGAACACCACCTCAGATTTTGCATTACTCGGTTTTGCATAACATTGATTTCTTTTTTTCATAGGAGATGGATCAGCCAGGCCCAAATCATAGGCACTCAAGTATTGGAATCCCGATTGGAGCATGGAACAGTCAATCAGGGATTCATACAGGATACAGACAGAATATGGAAATGACTCCTAGGCGTGTCACAACGAGTGAGCTCAGTTTTAGCAGTCCTAGTTCCTATTCCAATGTCTCATCGCCAGATGGAAAGTTTGTTTTCCAAAGTCATACAAGAAGTTGTATGCGAAGAATGGAGAACTACTTGAAGAGTGGCGTACTGACAGATGTTACCTTGATTGCAGGTGAGTCTCGGTATGATAGGCCAGTCTACCATGAATCTCTGATTTTTAGATGGGGTCCGGGATAGGATGATCTAACCACTAGGAATAGTCCATGTTAAACAACCACAGGATGTTCACACTATTAGGAATAGTCTATGCTAACAACCATATTCCAAATGCTGGGCATCACACCCACTAAAATGAATTTGAAATTCCATCAGTGACACTATGAGCTTGATTGAATTGTGTCTACATAGTTGACGTGTACCTGGAACCGTTAGGTATCCATGCGTCAGTGTCTATAGGGTAGACTACCACAAACCCTTGAGTTTGGGATAGCCTTTGCAAACGCTGGGTAATCGTATGCCAATGCTGGGTAACTGTTCATACCCTAACCCTGATCTACCCAACTAAAAAATAATTCTGATTGTTTGATTCCTGAACTTCACTCGAACCATCAGTGTTTGTTCGGTTAGGGTAGGGTAACCAGCGTTTGGCATAGGGTAACCAATAGTTGCTTTTTTGCTGATACCGTGGTATCTGTTACCACGGTAACTGGGTTTACAAATAGTCGTTTTTGCAGTTATCGTGGTATCTGATACACGGTGCTCTGCAAAAGCGACTATTGCCGAAATTGCCCTTTTCGAAGTCATCCCAAAAGAAAAACAGATATCCAGTTACATCACTAAGTGCTAAGCTTCTTTCTCACCAATCTGAAAAAATATGATGAAAGTGGGATGACTTTTCAGATACCACGACCAGTTACCACGGTCGGGCCGTAGTATCTAAATATCTGATACCACGATAACTGCAAAAACGACTTTAGACCGTGGTATCAGATACCATGGCATCTGTAAAAACGCAACTAATGTTTGACGTAGTCTCTTCGAAACTATGGCTGTACCCAACGTTTGGGGTAGCCTGCCTTTATAAACAAGGATTTTTCATAGACTGATCTACTGAGGCAGATGTTGGTTCTTCACCATACATGTTAGACCTTCTAGACCAGGCTTTTGAATTTAGAAGCCCCATCCGATTAGTAACATAAAGAACTCATTGGACAACTTCTACACGGGCAATATTTCGAAGACCATTGTTTTAGTCTTTAGAGGCCAGTGTTTTCAGGCATTGCATTTGTCATTATTGCTATTATCCAAAGAGATCATAGTACTTATTGCCCCCTTTGCCTCATTGAAATGTCCAACAGATCTTTTATAATAGTATAGTAATAACTCATAGAAAGAAAAAAACAGTCGCCAGTTCTCAGACTCCTTCAAAATAGCCGCCTGGAAATTCGTACAAAATCAAATAAAAACTTGATTTTTCTCGTAACATTTATCAGGCAAAAAAAACGATATTACTAATTGTTCTTCTGTGATTTAACATTAGAAGAACAAGGAGTTGAACATCACCATCCGCCCCACTATCACCCTGTGAAGGAAGCTCTTGGCTCTGTCCAAAAGCTGTTCAGAAGCATCTTCCCCAGAACACTAATTTCAATTGTCTGATTGAAGGTGGCAAGAGAGTTGCTGCACACAGGGTCGTCTTGAGTGCGGCTTCTGATTATTTTGATGCCATGTTTACATCAGATGTCCGAGAAGCCACAGAAACAGAGATCGAGATTCGCCAGGTTGATCCAGATGCTTTGCAAAGTCTTGTCTACTACTGTTATACAGGTATGCATACGTATTAGAGTGGTGACTAAATTTTAGCCGATTATCTATGGGTCGTGACGCCACACTAAAAGTTTATATTTTCCATTTACCAGCGGGTATGATTGTCCCTAGAACGGTTTTTAAGTGTAAACGCGTCCGGCGCCTCGCTGGCCGTCGGCTCTTTATATATATAGATACAAATATATTAATAAGGTAATAAATATCATATATTCTGCAACATCAATTTAATCGATTTTCCCTATTTCTTTCATGACGTAATGAAAACGTCAAGGGCCGTAGATAATCGCTAAAGTTTAGTCAATACCCGTATTAGTGTGCCTCAGGCTCCTAAATTTTGGTTAGGCTATTCAACGTCAACTATGCCCAGTGTTGGCTGTAGCCAATGAGAAATGCTGATGACGATGCATGGGCGCCCTGACCGGATGAAAATAATTGTCTGTGGTTATTTTGTAAGTTTCACCCAAATCATCAGTGTTTAGCTGGTTAGGATTACATTTGGCATACAAGAACCGTCGTTTGCCATAGACTACCCGAAAGTCGGGTATTTCGTAATATAAATAATAGTTAACAGCAATAATAGTCAAAAATACAGAATACAGGCAGGGTTGGGGGGGGGGGGGGGTAAATGTGCCGACAATTTTTTGTGTGTGCCGACGAAATGTTGGTTCTGTATTAAGATTTTACTGTTACTAAATGGCACTGTGTGAACGAAAGCTTCTTTTTCATAGTGAACAGAATAATCTGCTCCGACGACATAATCTTTCTGAAACATCATTCTTCTTTGAGAACGAAACCAGAAAACTTACCGTTTCTTGTTAAGAACAAAATAATTAAGAACAAAACAAAATATTAAGAACAAAAAAGTTCTTTACACCAGCACAAAAATGTCAGGCTTTTTACCAGTTGCTCAGAGGAAACCTTTGAAATGGTTCCTGTACTGAACTTTACTTTGGTGAACGGTACTGTAGAGAGCCGAAAGCTTCCGTTTCTTTCCAAACAACAACAATCCGGTCCTCTCTATTCTCTGAAACTCACACTCCTTGCTTTGTGGACAAAACAGAAAACTGCAGTTTCTTGCTAAAAAGAAAAGTTCTGTCCGTACCGTATCAGACAAACGCCACACTGCAAACAGCAGACAAAATTCACCTGTCACACTGAGTTCAGATTAATGTCTACCTGAATTCACCCCAACCAGTGATTGTCGAGCCCCGCCTTATCTCCCCCAAAATATTTAAGTCGGGATCAAATTGTGGAAGAGAATTTTGAACCTGATATCTTTATTGGAGAACCGGGGACGAATTACTTGTCTGCCTCGATCTCGCCCTGAAAATCGACCACGAACGAAATTTTGGGCCTCTACAGTTAAGCTGGATTTCGACCAAATTTCAGGCCGGAAACAACTACCGAATCCTGAGAATTATTCAGAATAAATTGTTGAAACTCAGTTATGGTACCAAATAACTTGGACCGAAAGCCTATTCGGAATTCTATGAGCTACCAAATCTCCATAAATCACCGAATTTTTCTGTCATCAAAAAATTATCAAATTAGTTCAGTAAATTTGTTCACCCTATTTGTGATAATTACTGGATCCTGGCAATTATACAGAATCCCGATCATTAGTTATAACCTATTTGGGATTCTTTATAACTACCGACCCCCCCCCCCCCTTGCGACGCCCCTGGTGCTGGGTATTTACAGTAGAGGCACAGGAGGGGTATCCAACCTCGAACTTATATAAGCTCGAACGTGGCCTAAAAATCTTACAAGGAAACTTCTGTGCCGTCCAATACAGGTCCTAGGTCAGTCAGAACTTCCTTCTTCACAGCTAGGACCTTGATACGACTACATTGAAATTTTTCTTTAAATCATTTTAGGCCAGGTTCGAGGCTGCACAAGTTCGAGGTTGGACACCCCTCCACCCCGGACACTCCTCGAACCAAATTTCAGGCGGGAACAGAATCGATTTTTGCATCTGCTTTGTTTGGCTCTTTTCGAAAGAGATCAGGCTCCCTCATATTGCTTTCGAGGAGCTCATTGTCCAGAAATCCCGTGTTGCCCACTAGAACCAAAAGGACGAGCAAGATTGAAAGCGACCGGGACGGGTTTATAATCTTTGAGGAAACTAAGCAGAGTTTCAGAGGAATCACATATCTAGAATGTTGAAATATAAACTGTACCTACCGCGGCTTGTGATTTAAGCTGAACTGGCTCTAGATTTTTAAGGTTTAAGATTTATTTCCGTAAAAGCACAAAGGGCCATGGAAACCAAAAAAACACCAAAACGAACCATAACCTCAACAACTAACTAAAAAAAAATTTCCCTGTGGATCATGGCCACCTTAAAGAATCCTCCCAAACTTCTAACATCACACTTTATTTAAACCTTTCCTCCCCCCACATCATTCCCCCAAATATTTCCTTCCACAGGTCTGCTAACTCCTGACATCCACAAATTGAATGGAAAATATATTCATTCATTTTCCCGCACATCGGACAAAAGTAAGGACCACATAGCCGATTATCTTTGTATCCCTAGGAAATAAATTCCATTTCCGCAACTATCCCGATATGTAAGATAAGAAAAAGCTGCGTATGATTTACTTTCAATATGCCAAGTATTTGCTTGGGCTACCACTGTCGTCCAGTAACCAGTATGTGATTAAAAGATTTAATCTGATAGACCCATCTGTTGCTGTTCCTATGAGACTTATTTTCAAAATAAGTTCCGGACTCTAGATCACCCTTGGGTGACTTTCAGAGACCGTCTTAAGTTGGAGATTATACTTAATAGTTGAATGTATCCGTTGTATATATTCTTTTTAAACTTATTTCGTTCCCTTTTTCTTTTCTCTTTTCATTTTTGTCTCAACCTCTGCCCCCTATTTTGCCTTTATTTTAGGAACTGTGGAGCTACAGGAAGACAACGTAGAGGGTCTTCTAGCAACTGCTTGCCTATTGCAGCTATCTCAAGTAGTTGAAGCGTGCTGCAATTTTCTTGTAAAGCAACTGCATCCGTCCAACTGCCTCGGAATCAAAATGTTCGCGGATGCACAAAGTTGCACTGATTTGTACAGAGTAGCGGAGAATTACACAATGGTATGTACAAGCAATATCAAAATAACTTATTACTTATCTTTTTTGTTGTTACATTTATTACCTTAGACCTTAGTTCCTCCAGAGCCACCGGTGGCGCATAGGGCGTCGACAGAGCCTCTCCATTCGTCCCGCATCGATGCCGCAGCGGTGACATCTTCCCATTCAGGTACTAGCGAGGTACCAGCCGTCCTTAGATCTCGGTCATATGTTCGCTTCAATGTGTTTTTGGGGCGGCCTCGCTTTCTTCTCCCGTCTGGCTTCCACTCGTAGGTTGTTCCAGGAAGGCGGCTCTCATCCATACGAAGGACGTGTCCGAGGTATGTCCACCGCCTTCTTTTCGGCAGCTCGATGACAGACGGCTGTCCTGTTTTCCTGCGTATTTCTGCATTGATGATTTTTTGTTGCCAGCTTATATTTAAGATTTTTCTGAGGCTCATGTTTTCAAATGCGAGGATCCTTTTTTCAAGCTGGGTGTTTATTTTCCAGCATTCACTTGCGTAAAGGAGTATCGAGAGTACATTGCTATTGAAGAGTCGTAGCTTGAGTCGCATTGAATATTTGTTGCTTCTTCAAATAGGTTTCAATCTATTGAAGGCACCTATTGCTTGCCCGATTCTACGTTTTATCTCGGTCGAAATCTCTCCATCGCAATCAACCGAGCTACCCAAGTACTTGAACTCCTGGACTTGTTCTAGATCCTTGTTTTTGCAATGGAGAGCAAGCGGCGAGCTTGTGATAGCCATTCTCTTTGATTTGTCCACGTTGACATTCTCTGCATTTTCAGTGATAGTGTCAAGTAGCCGCTGCAACCGTTCTTTAGACTCTTCGAGAGGGACAACATCGTCCGCAAAGTCCAGATCGAACAGTTGCTCGTTGCTTACTTTTACACCGTATCCCGATGCGAATCTCAGGGCATAATCCATTATGATTATAAAGAGCATGGGTTAAAGTACACACCCTTGACGGACACCAGACATGATCTTGAAAAATCTGGTTGCACCGTTTTCGGTTTTTACGCAACATTTCGATCCTTCATAGAGAGCTATAATCATATTTATTATTTTATCGGGAATTCCATAATATTTCAGGATTCTCCCCAAGCCATCTCGGTTAACTGAGTCAAAGGCCTTTTGGAAGTCAATGAATAAGATGTACAGTGTTTTGTTCCATCCTTTTCGTTCTTCGACAAGCATTCTCAGTAAAAATATTAGATCAGAACATGATCTCCCAGTTCTGAAACCATGCTGCTCTTCTCGCAGATTTGCATCTAGTGCTTTTTGCAGACGCTGCAAGATGACGGAGGCCAATAGTTTGGATGAGACAGGGAGAAGATTGATACCTTTCCAGTTATTGCAGTTCATCGTGTCTCCCTTTTTGAAGAGTTTGACTAGGATGCCTTTGCTCCAATCTCTTGGGACCTTCCCTAAGGTCCATATCTTGTTGAAGAGGGCGAGCCAAATGTATATGCAGGTGCTAATTGAGTACTCCAGCATTTCTGCTGAGATCCCATCTATACCCGGGACTCGTCCATTTTTAAGCTTCTTTATCTCCTCGGCACTTGGAGGGTCAGTATTGATGTCTAATTGCATATAGGGATATCAGGTACATTTGCTCGGTGACAGGTTCTCGGTCTATTCAAAAGTTTTTCGAAATGGGAAGCCGATCTCTCGTTAATTTTTTCTGGGTCAGATATGATTACTCTATTTTCGTCCTTGACAAGGGTGATTCGGCTGCTTTGCTTTCCTACCATCTCATTTGTCAATCTGTAGACAGTCTTGGAATCACCCTTCCTAGCAGCTTCTTCAGCCAAAGCTGCTTTCTTTTCAAGAAATTGCCTCTTGTCCTTTCTTGCACTCTTTTTCGCCTCTTTGTCGTTTTCTTTGTAGAGATGGTTTGTTGTCATCTCTGCGTTGAGCGCCTTTTCGCCTTTTCGTTCATCAATCAGCTTCCATGTAACGTCAGAGATCCACCTTTGCTTTGGTTTCTTCCGGAAATCTAGCTTTTCTTCGGCAATCGTTGTGTACACATTTTTTATGTTGTCCCATTCCTCTTCGACATTTTCTGAGTCTTTTGTCTCAACAGCCAAGGTATCGAATTTGTTCCGTAACGATATATAGAAATCTCTGCGGACCTTTCGATCCTGCAGCTTGTCCGTGTCGTACGGTTTCTTCAGATCTTGCACTGTCTTATTTTAGGCACGTAGTTTGACCTGTACATGGGCGATCATTAATTACCTTAAACACAAATCATTAATACCTTAAACTTTTGTCCCGTTACGGTGTTCCATCTCTCCATTTACTACGAGTTTACATTTCTATTATCCGTTCTAACCAGGAACAGTCGGATTTCCTTGAGAGGATACAGTGTAGAGCGTTGCTTGTTACATCTAAAGCTCCAAAAGTCCCATACGTTCAGCTCCTAAAGCAATTTAAGTTAGATACCCTTTCATGCCGCCGACTTCAACTTTGTATGAAGTTCGGTACATCTATAGTCCAAAACCCATTTCACCGTGATATACTCCCCCCTGATTTTCTCCCCTCCCGAATTCGTCTTCCTCGTCAAGCTGCCGACCCTGTGCCTCGTTTAGAACCGGTGGTAGCTTTGCGAACAAGGTATGCTCAGAGTTTTGTCCCCTCGTTTGTTCGTTTATATAACTCAGAGCGTTTTTTAATGTTAAGTTTTAGGTTATTTGTATTTTATTAATCGTAGTCTAGCATGTTATTGACCATATTTATCATAAGACGTCGGTATAAATGTCTCAAAATTGTATATATTTGTAGATTGTTCTGTTATGACGTTATGTTTTGACGTAAAAACAACCCATCGGCTTGTCCGTTATCTGTTTTTTAGATTATATTGAATTGAATTGAATTGAATGAGCATGTGATCGAACTGAGCATCTGCTCCTCTGTAAACCACGCACGTCTAACAAGCTTGTGCGCCACCTTCTGGCGATCAGGAAGTGGTCAATTTTGGTTTCGCGTTGAGCCGTCTGGAGATGTCCATGTGTACTTATGCACATTTTTATGGCACTTGCCCTTCGGCCAAGTGCCATATAGCGATCGCGATTTCTGTCCGTCCGTCGGTCTGTCCAGGTTTTGCTAGTTCGGGCACTTCCACATAAGCTAGGACGATAAAACTTGGCAGGCGTATCAGGGACCCCAAATGATTAAGTTGGAAATAGTCACTTCCCCCATCCGAGCACCGTGCGGGGAGTGGAGGGAGGGGGAATCCGGAATCTTGAGGTATTTATAACTTTTGAATGGGCTTGATATTTGGAAAGAGCTCATGCGTCAGACAACCCACTTAAAATCCGGACCGGATCCAGTGACTTTTTTTTTGGAGGGGGGGGGGGGGGAGCTGGAGGGGGCAACCGGAAATCTTGGGAAACGCTATGAGTGGAGGGATCGAGATGAAACTTGGTGGGAAGACACCTAGCAAACACTAGATACATCACTGACATAACCGAGCCGATTCGGGCACTGTGGGGGGAGTGGAGGGAGGGGGAATCCGGAATCTTGAGGTATTTATAACTTTTGAACGGGTGATCGGATCTCGATGGAACTTGATATTTGGGAAGACCTCATGCCTCAGACAACCCACTTAAAATTCGGACCGGATCCGGTGACTGTTGGGGGGAGCTGGAGGGGGCAACCGGAAATCTTGGGGAACGCTATGAGTGGAGGGATCGAGATGAAACTTGGTGGGAAGACACCTAGCAAACACTAGATACATCATTGACATAATCGAGCCGATTCGGGCACTGGGGGGGGAGTGGAGGGAGGGGGAATCTGGAATCTTGAGGTATTTATAACTTTTGAACGGGTGATCGGATCTCGATGGAACTTGATATTTGGAAAGACCTCATGCCTCAGACGACCCACTTAAAATCCGGACCGGATCCGGTGACTTTTGGGGGGAGCTGGAGGGGGCAACCTGAAATCTTGGGAAACGCTATGAGTGGAGGGATCGAGATGAAACTTGGTGGGAAGACACCTAGCAAACACTGGATACATCATTGACATGACCGAGCCGATTCGGGCACTGTCGGGGGAGTGGAGGGAGGGGGAATCCGGAATCTTGATGTATTTATAACTTTTGAACGGGTGACCGGATCTCGATGAAACTTGATATTTGGAAACACCTCATGCCTCAGACGACCCACTTAAAATCCGGACCGGATCCGGTGACGTTTGGGGGGAGATGGAGGGGGCAACCGGAAATATTGGAAAACGCTATGAGTGGAGGGATCGAGATGAAACTTGGTGGGAAGACACCTAGCAAACACTAGATATATCATTGACATAACCGAGCCGTGCCTACTCGTAACAAGTGCCATGTGAGCTCGTAGCTCTTGTTATGTTCGGAAAGTATTAGCGTAATAAAATGTAGTATACCAATAACAACATACTTTGTCATAACGTTATAATCATACTGGGCAGTGGCGGCAGCCCACACTGTCAGAAGTGATGAAATTGATGCAAGGATGCACTACTTTAAGGTTGTGTCTAAATAATTACGGAATACCGTACAATCGTGATGTAAGTGATGACGTCATGTGATTGTAGGACCCAACATAGGATTTGATTGCCCCTGGGACGATTTATAAATGTAAACGCGACCGGCGCCTAGCTGGCCGATCGTCTCTACATATATATGACTTAATATATAGTCACCGATATAATGAACTACGATTTTTCGTGTTCTGAGGTTAAACAGATCAAATTGTAGTGACGTGACGATTGTATGGAATTCTGCACTGATTTAAATGATACCAATTTAAACAGATGTAAGGTAAAACACCGTCTCTGAATGTTGTAATTTCTGTAGAACATAAATCCGCTTTCACATTGACTCGTAGAGCTTTGCACACTAAGCTACTCAACCACTGCGTCTTGGTTGCGGCGAAGCAACGCAGACCTTACGCAGACAAATACAACGCAATGCAAGAATAGAACCAAGTTCTAGTCTTACGTTGTGTCAACGCGTTACGCGTCAGATTTTTCAGTGAAAAATAGAAGTTTTTGAAGAGGAACCTACTACTGACGAAGAACTTACCAAATGATTAAAAACTTACTAATTCATGAAAGAAATGAGAATTTGGCAGAAGATACCGAACAAGGAAAACATAAATACACATCCAGCGTGACATGTTCTCGCGCCGGTGTGAAAGATACGCTACACAACACAAGATAAACGCACACGCGATGCATCGCAAGGACGCGTCAATATGAAAGAGGCTTAGTGCTAAACCTGGTTTGCAACCTGTGTTTTGCGAAAAATAACATTAAAAGGTCATAATGGAAATGTTATATGTCGTCAATAGATATTATGTTATCTCGTATCGCTGAATTCCTTCAGGAGGAGGATGTACTCCATTCTAACCTGACAAGTAGGTTATGGCAGGAGCTTGCGCTGGCGGGAAACTACAGCCTGAACAAGTTAATTATGTGGAACTCTCATTTTCGTTAATGTAATTTTTGCAGTTTTTGCGATTTTAGGACCATTTCATGGAAGTCATCAAGAATCAGGAGTTCCTATCCCTTCCGTCCTCCGAAGTTATCAAGCTCTTTTCAAATGATTATTTGAATGTGCCAAATGAAGAAGCAGTCTTCCAGGTAATTTATTCATAATTTTCACCTTCCATTACACACAGAATAAATAAGCCACGGGGAGAACAACGCTATTCCCTACATCTGCTGGTGGGCAGTCTCCCCCCCCCCAAGCCTCATTTCATTTATTTTTTTTTTTTTTTTTTTTTTATCTTGTGCATTCTTCTCGTTAAAGAAAGCTCGTTTTTTTGTTTGTAATTTTTTCTTACTGTACTATTTTCGACGCGTAATAAAATTCCTCAGAATTATCAGCAGGCAGGACGAGAAAGCTAACTGTTATAAACAGTCGTTGGGTGTGAACGGTGGATTTAGGCGGCCCCTTTGGGTCACACGACCTCGACATTTGACACTGGAGCTTTTGGGACACATTCTCTGCACATTCTTAATGAAAAAGAATAAGATCGGTAGCGGGGGTCGAAGCTTTCGTGCGGTCCGCGACATATTTGTGTGCCAAACACTGAGAGCTTGTGACGGAAACAGGAGTGTCTGCCTCACACTCGACCCACAATTTGAAATACGTGGAAACGCCGTTTTGTCTTTATTTTTGGCGGTACATTGTCAGAAGTTTTAGAACAGATAACACAAGGATGCGCAGTTTCAACAGACAACACTTGGTATATAATCTGCAAATCATTTGCATTAATGTTATGCATAACTGGCATTGTCAGGAAAAGCCAAAAGACTGCCGGAAAAATATCTGCTGACTTTCTTATTTGTCGTAATGATATAGGAAGAGTCAGCAGACGCTTTTTCGGCGGTTTTTCGGCTCTTCCTGGCAGCCCTTTTGATGCGTAACATTTAATAACGTTTTCAAAATCACGACAGATTACATCCCAAGTTACATCTCAACAGATTACATCCGGTGACTCATCAAGGCGCCGGTCGCGTTTACATTTATAAACCGTCCCAGGGACACTCCTATGTTAGGTCCTCAATCCCATGCCGTCGTCACTCACGTCACGATTTTATGGGATCCCGTCATGATTTAGACACAACCTTAAAAGAAGTGCATCCTTGTATCAATTTCATCTAACTTCTGATAGTGTGGGCTGCCGCCGCTGCCCAATATGATTACATCTGTTCAGACTGCAGTGCGCATCCTTGTGTTGTCTGTTATGACACTTCTGACGGCGATAATTTCATATGCCGGGGAATGAAAATTCTTTCCAGATGGAATCCTTTCCAGAGACTGCGTCCATTTTGATCTCCAAAGATTGGACCTAATTGACCATTCACTGAGGCTTCTGTGGCTTATGATACAGTACGCAAAATATTTGGATTTAGTGGGAGCGTGTTCCACCCTCGTACCAATAGTAACTATTGGTTACTATTTCCGTTCCAACCTCACCAAAAAATACTACGCTAACCGTTCCAACCTACTCGAAATAGTAACTAATAGTAACTACTTGCTTACCACACTCGGGAGCGTAGTAAGCGTAGTAACTACGGATCTCGGAATCGTGATTGGTCGGATTCGCCTGCGGCATGGCATTCTGCGGGAAAATAGAAAAGTCGTTCCAACCTTGACGGCAAAAATCCGGAATTTGTGACGTCATGCGTAGTAACTACGGTAAGTAGGATGGAACACGCTCTGGGTGTAAGCGCTTTGGGTCAATGAAAAACGTAATTTTTTCAGGCTTTGATCATCTGGTTGAAGTACGATCTGGAGAATAGAAGGCAACACCTCTGCTCCTTACTTTCGCTCATCAAACTTCCTCAACTAACGCCATATGTAAGTAGCATTGTTTAAAAGGACACCTCACACTACATAGTATTTCTGCTCTGATGTTCTGAGATAGTTGACCACTTTACAACTAAGCTGTGTTTACAGACAATCAAAGATGGGCGAATCCAAATCCAGGATTCGGACTTTGGCCTGATTCGAATCCGGATTCGAATCTTCTGCTTGTCGCGCTGGATTCGGATTCGGAATCAGATTCCAATCCTTTAAAGTTTAATCTTACGAATCCGTTCAGATTTCTCGTCAACATCCTTCCAGTTTCCGTTTCCCAATTTTTACACAGTAGGCTTAGTCAAACCAAGTTTTTATCTTCACCACCAACCATTGTAATATATCACGTTATCTGATTATCACAGACATCAGTACTTTTTGCCACCTTTGATTTTTAAACTACAACCTATGCATATAGTACACGATTTGATTTTTTTAAGGTCGGATTGGAATCCTCAGCAGGAAATGGTGGATCCGGATTCGGAATTGGATTCGTACCTAGACCTGGATTCGGATTTGGATTCGAATCCTTTCATGATCGGACTCGCCCATCCCTGTATACACAAGGCTTCGGCTGTTTTTAGCCTCTTTCCATGTCCCTTGCCTTGAATGACAATCTTGGCAAAAATTGCATAGCTGGTCTACGGATGAATGAGCTCCTTGAACAGTGATTGGGCGCATGATACGTCATGCAAATTGACCAAACGTGGCAAGCGTGATAATCGGTGTGTTCTAATAGATAGATAGATATCGCTTTTATTCTTCTCGAACTATCATGGTAAAATTTAAATCTGTCGAAATCGTCAATAGATACAAATGTAAACACTAACAAAGTTTAAGAAATTTCACGGAATACGGTACAAACGTCTTTTCATCCCGTACATGGTCACAATTTACCTGTTCGCCACTTACCGGATCGCCACTGAGGCCGATCTTGCTGGTCGTTCGCGAGCAGTCTCAAATGGTGGCGAAAGTATATACTTATGGATGGGGGGCTCAAGCATTTTGTCACCTGAAGCCATGCACAGTTTCAATCTACGGGACTGGAGGGACTCGAGTTTAAATTTCTGGAGGAGCTCATTATAAGGAATTTTGGGGGATCTTGCGATAATCAGTAAGGCACGATCCAGTAAGCCTAGTCCTCAGTTCCCTTGGGAAGGGTCCTCGCCAGGCTGTCAATCTTCAGGGTCAACTTCGGGGAAGGAAACAAACCTGCAATCCAATCAAAGCCTGCAATGACCAGGACCCTTGCCAAGAAGGGCCGAAGTATCGCTGCCAAAGCATCGTAGCTGACATCTCCGTTTTATGCATTATTTGAATGTATGTTTCAAAGTCAGCTTGGGCTCAAGGAATATTTAACTAAAAATCTCTTAGCCGGGTCAAAATAATTCAGTGGATTAAAATCCAAGATTTGAGATTAAGGTGGCTTTTCAGTTAAGCCTTTAAAGACATAATAAATATTTATAACATGATAATAAAATTTTGCATAAGCAAAAAAGAAAGAGGCCCTTGCCCCATTGCGGATTCTGAACTCGTCATTGTTTTGAAGGAAGCTTTTAGCGAGCGTCTTGGAAACGCAGAAGCAAAAAAAAAAAAATCGAATATTTAAGTGGATTGAACGAGTGACGTCGTAGCTTTAGGGGTGAGGTTTGAACTTGACGGCAGGGAAAATAGGGCATGGTGTAGTAGCTTAGGAGTAGCGAAGACCGTAGGAGCTCTGATCCATTTTGCCTAATTCTTGCTCCTCAAAAGTTTATACGAGCTGGTTCGAAGAAAATTATCTTAGAGATAGTCTAGTCGTAGTCAAGTTGGATGGCAGTTCCTCCATATTGTGGTCGTGGACGATATCGTTAGTCATTTAGAAGGCTCATTTGTCCCTAATTTTGTCACCTTGTTCTAGTTCATTGCCGACCACATAGAAACTGACCCCCTCTTTCGGGACGAATATGGTTGCCAAGATCTGATACGAGAGGCGCTCATGTTCCACCTTCTGCCGGAACGCCGCTATGCTCTACAGTCCCCCAGAACGCGACCGAGAAAGTCAACTATGGGGGCCCTCTACTTAATTGGCTGGATGGAATCCAACAAAGGTTAGTGAAAACAAGAAGCAAGAATCGTATAGGATAAATGTAGTCTTCCCAGTATCTAAATATTCTTTGAGCCCAAGCTGACTTTGAAACAGACAGCCTGACGCGGACCCTTGCCAAGAAGGGCCGAAATATAGGTGTGAAGAATCGTAGGTGACGTAGCCGTTGTAAATATTGTTTGAATAAAAAAAACTTCCCAGTATCTTCATGAGACCATGTCGCCTGCTAGGTTTGGTACATCTGCTTTACGTACATGAATTCTGACTTCGATAACGTGTGCACTGTCAGAAGTTTCATAAGAGATACCACATGGATGCGCGGTTTTTAACAGTTGACACTTTATCTGTTATGTTTTTCAACCGCTATGCATTAAAACGTTATGCACAACAAGCATTGGCAGGAAGAGCCGGAAACGCATCTACTAATTTGACTTTTTGATATCATTATGACAAACAAAGAAGTCAACAAATTAGGACGCAGATCAACGATATGAAACACCTGGGTCTGGGTACCCAGATGTCCCTCGAATATTTACGCCAATAGCTGCGCCTATATGCACCCTGTACCTAAACTATTTACTGTACAATATACCCATACTATTCAAATTCTTTTATTTTCGAAAATATTATAAACGTGGAAACACGCAAAAATTTCGTTTTCTTGTCAAAAACGGTATTGGTCATACCATTACAGCGTACTGCAGCGTCGACACGTTAATCCCGAGCTATCCTGCTATGCATTGATCAATGTGAAGAAATTCCTGTCAGTCATTGTGTTTAAGGTTTAAAGCCAAGCTGACCATTCATTACAAAAGAAATAGAAAACCTTGATTTTCATTTTTTTTGTTTTACCGGAAGTGCAACCGAAATGTCCGAAATTATATTTATCCCCCGCAAATCATCTTAGATGGATATATAACTAGCTGATCAAGAAAAAAAAAATCCGAAAATCAGTCCCCCAACCGAAGCGCCCAATGAATACCCACGGATCCGAAATTCACAGAAAATACAATGTTACCAGCTGAAGGAAAAATGGCGCCAAACTATAGTTCAGTACTCAACGGGAAAACAGCCTGATTCGACTGACTTTTCGAAGTATTTTAAGGAAATTGACGACTTTTATTTTGATCCGGAAAAAATCATGCCATTCGGGGGCCCAATAGAAAGGATACAGTAAACTTCATCCCTGTAATTCCAGAAAAGTTAGACTACTAAGTCTTGGATCTAGTTCATAGTAGCTTCTGCGGACATTTAGGAATGAATCAGAATTTGGCGAAATTGCGCAGTATATGTTACATCCCCTCAGCTACTACCGAAGTAAAGGACTTTGTTCAGACATTTGAAGACGGCATACGGAAGAAAGGACAACAGACAAACCCAAATAGCTCCCCTCGGTAAATTACCTATAACTGCTTACCCCTTTCATATTGTTTCTTTCGATACCCGGGGGCAGAAACTTACCGAAAACAGTAAATAATAGTTGTGTTGTTCTATCCCTACTTGATCATTTTTCCGGATTTACTTTTGCAGTAGTTCTAGAGAACGAAAAAGCGTACACTATCAGCAGAGAATTAGCTAAAATTTTCCTGCATTTTGGTCTTCCAGATATTCTTGTGAGTGATAACCCATCTAGTTTTCTGGCAGAAATTACGCAAGGTCTTCTTAAGTTCCTAAAAGTTAGACATTGGTAAATATCGACTTATCATATTAAGTCAAATAAGGTTGAGAGAATACACAGGAAATTCCAAAATATATTATCTATAGCCACTAAAAATGACATTTACGAATGGGATGAATATTTGCCTTATTTATGCCACGTTCTGAATAACAGTATCAGCGCGACTACCAAGGAGACGCCCCATTTCCTAACGCTTCTGCAAGACGTCGCGATGCCTTTTGAAGAAATACTAGAATCCAGATTGTATTATAACAATACTGGAGATTATAAACAAGAAATGATAAATAAAATGAGTCGCGTCTATCAAGTCGTAAAAGAAAATGTAGAACAAGCCAGGTTAAAGCAAAAACAACATTACAATAAAAAATCCAAGGGATAGTACGATTACAAAATCTGTGACGTAGAATATTTGAAAGTCGAACATTTTGACAAAATAAAAAAGGTTTCTATGCGGTATGACTGTCCATACAGGGTAGTCGCAATCTTAATCAACGGTCTGACATATGAAATCGAACACTGCAAAACACGTAAGACAGTGGTAAGTCACGCAATTAGATAAAAAAGAACTCACGCAACACAAATCTGGCTATACGACCCGACAGACGACGACTCGAATACGGACGAAGACGCACCCATTAGCACACCTTTTCACCATTTAAAGTTAACCACAGAGAACCAGACACACACGACCAAGCGAATACATTGATTTCTTATACAACACAAATCAGGGTAGCGACCAGGACGTATCACCCCAAAAGGTAAGGTTCGCAGACAGTAATTACAGATCACCAGGAGAACTTAGCTAGTACCAAGTGACGCCTCCTGGAAAACAAATATTCTTTCCGGATCGTATTTCGACATCTTTTTCACCGCGAATCAACCCAAAGAGCGATTTTCCTCCGAAAGCCCGATTATCATTATGGCAGGAACTGAACCAGCCCATAGATACACCAGGTCCATCAAACAAAGGACGTTGTCGACCCCTGCGAGAAGATATGGATATCAGGCAACCTGCACCACGAGAAGATTTCGGCTACTTCTCGGTCTCAAAAGAGAAAAAGAAAACTCAGCAGCCTTGGAGGCACTTCAGGGGCTGGACTTCCTGCCCGATCTGATTCCTGACCTCAGCTTTAGCTCCAAAAGAAGAAGCCCAAAGAAGAACATCAGCAGCGATTACGAAGAAGAAGAACCAGGTGTCCCCACCGAAGAAATCGATTACGACCCATCCAGAGCACCGCGCAAGATAGAAGCAGCAGAATTCGCCAGCGACGCCTATTCACCCTCACGAGATGTCCAAACGCCACACGACGACGATAGCGATCAAAACAGCGCCGGATACATCGGACGTAGAATAGCTGACTCCTCACCAGAAAAAGTGGCTCATCCAAGACGTGGCACACCGAAAACTTCAGCCACAGGTGAAGCTCGCCGCATGGCCATATTGGGAATAGAACAAGCCGAAGGAGAGATGAAACGTTTCGACGCGGCAACAATCCAGCCGACGGAAGAAATAAAGCAACAATCACCGACGGCAACAGATAAGGGCACCAAAAGACGGTCAGGCAGGCAAGTAATAAAACCTAGTAGACTACAATACACCAATCCAAGTAAAGAAAAATAAATACACATCCACAGATACACAATCACAAAATAAAGGGTTATTTAACTCAATTCAAACAAAGTTTCAAACTAATGTAAACATCAGGTCAGTGGTCATCATCATATTAGAAAATTAAATGTTAAAAAGGTTCAATCCAATTTTAGAAGAATGGAGCTTCAGAAAACTGTTTTCCACCCCAATGAAATCGGATGATGGGAGAAAAAGTCAAGGGATTAGAGGAAGAGGAGAGGAGGGGGAGATTAGAAGCCACGTTTGCAGCCGACGAAAAAAGACTTCGCCCCCCAAACAAACAATTATTTCCCGAAATATTAAAATTAATGTTCAAGGAAATGGCAAACAAAGTAAGAGACGAAATAGCAGAATAAACTCAGCAACCTTTCTATTACTTGAATTAGAATATTAGGTTTCGAAAACCAGAGATAGAATTAACTTTAGATTCGAACCAATCACAGATCATCCGTAAGGAGTTCACAAAAGAAAAATAAATACATTTTGTAAGGAAGAGTACTCGCTCAAAACGGTCTCCCCTCTTAAGAACACATACCAGCCAATTCCTTTGCCATGGTAGGTTTCATCTACCCCTTGTTATATATTCATTATAAAGTATAATTTTAAGCTTATTTTAATTTTATTTTTTTTAAATAAAAAAAAAAAAAAATATAAATAAGGAAAAACGTGGGCTTGCAATACCTTCATCTTCTCCACTCCAACAAATAACTGGTAAGTTAACAAATATCACTTTATCGTAGCAAACAGCGAATAATTTAATTAATTTCAAATATGATACAAAAACCAGGTTAGTAGTAAAATACTAATGAATAATATTTGTTTGTAGAATGGCATCCAAAACTCTCCTCCACATAAACTTCGTCACCGTGAAATTGACAAACGGTCCGGAAGAAGTGGTGGTGCTCTACCACCGTGTTCCAGACACGGAGGCAGAGTTATGGAGGGCACTTGGCGGATATCTACGGTGAGGATCGGCATCGGGAGATCATGGTTTTCCGAGCCACTGATGCAGAGAGATCCCTCGAAGAGAGCTTTCTAAACTGGGCCCCACACACAATCATGACAGCTTCGGGTGACGATGTCACCGACGATTATATTTTCTATATTGCGAAAAATGCAAGAAACAATTCGAATTGGGCGCGGAGGTCCTAAAAGCAAACGGACTTCACGAGTGGAAATAAGGACCTCACCCCCGGTAACAAATTGCTCGCAGTTGACGGTCTATTCCCGTACTTTTATAAATAGTTTAATAATAATTTTCCAACTAATTTCATGTCATGAAAATTAGACGACTGACCTTAGGAAACTTGCCCCCCCCCATCGTTCTCGTGTAATACACTAGGCTAATGGTTTCAGTTCGCTACAATATGGACACTGAACGTCTGATCCGTTCTCCCGCTAGTCCAACCTCAACCGACTGGAACGAGATTGAAGCCCTCGCCGCACAAGAGTGTCTAACCTCGTCTAGACCTCGTCCTCAAAGGTTGATCTGGACGAACTCGAATTCTCTGACCTCTCGAACTTTACGGGACAAGAGTGCAGGACCCCTCCTTGCGCTACCCTCAACACGGCGGACTGGGAAGAGTTTGAGGCCCTGGCCGAAAGCGAATTCGCAGCGACAGCCAGACAAAAGCTATGTATTTCTCCCCTCCCACAACATATAATGTCGACAGATAGAGGTTCTCAGATCTTGTACTTAACCATGAATATCCGGAAACAACCCAACGGACGACGGGCGCGGAAACAGAGTCCGGAGACCTGACTTGGAACTGGAAGACTGCACTTTACTACGCAGAAAAAGAAGTATTCGTTCTGACTCACAAACGATGTAATACTGACGAAATCGTGCTGAAGAATGTGATTTGTTGACAATCGACCCCTTTTATTCCCCAACCCCCGAACTCCTTACGGTTACTATCGCTTATTGGTCCCTATCGACCAAGTGTAACGCCTGCCAAAGTCGTTCGACTGGAGTAAACTCCTGGGAAGGAGTGTCTGTGATAGTACTATCCCCACCAGAAAGGAATTTTTATGTTGACGTTTCCGACCGTCGCTCTCAACCCCTGGAACAACCTGAAATAGTTTACTCTTTCGAGTGTGATTTTCTATATTTTATTATTTTATTAATTGCTTCCAGTATGAATAATAACGGTTCAACACTACGAGAAATGGACAAATTTATTGACCAGTTAGGGGTGACGGAGCAGAAATACCCATCCTACAATAGCTCAATCGTACAGGGATATCGTTGGCTACTAATCCAGTGAAAACTACTTCAGAGGAGAGTAGGCAAAGGGATCGCAGGTAGATTCCTGCACTTTCTACCCAAACAGTACGGGACAAATAACCCTGACTTTGAACGGATCGGAATTCTGAATTTTAAATTTTAAATTCACATGTTTTGTAAATATGTTTTTTATTCGATCGTGTTTTAAAATTTTATAATTGTAACATATAAGTGATAATTTATGATTATGTCGACCATGTATAACGATCCACCACTATTTTTGTTAAAAGATATCATGGAAATAAACGAATTTGAATTTGAAACTTATTAGAGTTTATCTGAGGCAAGGGACGAAGCCGAGTATCAGTTGTATGTTGCATTTTTGCACTAAGTAGAAACATAGAATTTATGTTAACACCAAGGGATAAGGTATGTAGACAATTTACTTGGAGTGTAAGCGACAAGGCTGGACTTGCAAGCGACAATACTGTTGATGACTCGAGTGTGTTGTTGTCACTTGTCAGTTGGAAGCGACAAAAGTTGCCAAATTTTCTCTTTATTATGTATTTAATTTATTAAGAAACAGGGCTTGAACTTAAAACGAGACTTGAAGCCAAGTCCAGAAGTCTTAACACTGGAGAAGGCTCCGTAACAAATATTCCATTCCATTTTATAATAATAATATATTGCAAAAATGACAAAACCTCTACAAAATCCTTTTGAACATTTAGGGTCATACATTTGGGTAAAAAACATTTAATCAATTAATCAACCAAATTTATTCCAATAGCTTAAAGCTAGAAGAGGAATAAAATATTTACGAAATACACAGAAACGAAACAAATTAATCAATACACTTACAAGATATGACCAGAAATAAATGAGGGGATAAAACCATGTAAAAACTGCTCAGTAGAATTGCACTGTAAAAAAAAAATCTTGCAATATTTGCTACTGGGATTTATCTTGTCTCTAAAAAGATACTCTTATCTCAGTAGAGATAAGATTAATCCCAGTAGCAAATACTGCAGTTAACTTTAATCCTTACTCGGAGAAACTTTTTGCAGTGTAGCAGGGTATGGAGAAAACTGATTGCCAATGTTTCTCTCGGACCGACGCACGGACGACGAGAGGTGAGGGGGCACTAGACGGCCCATCTAAGGACAATACACTATCTTTGCTGCAATTTTTTTTGAAAGAGTGTTTCTGTGGTCAGATAATTTAGGAACGTCCTGTTTAATTACAGCCTCTTTACATGAAATGTTATGGTCACCCAGAAGGATTGTCACCGCTCTTTTTTGGACATTGTCTAGGCGATCAGACAGCAGAAACATTTCGTCAATTTCTTTCTTGAATTGGCTCAGTGATAGATAATTTGCTTTTTCTTGTTAACTACTTTGACCTTACCGTAGACCTTAGTTCCTCCTGTACCTCCAGAGCCGCTTAGGGCATCCAAGAAGAGGTGCCAGTCGTCTCTCATAAGGGCCGCTGCCCGTACATCTCCCATTCGGGTGATAGGCGGGTTGATTCTGTGGAGGTCCGACTGGTAGGTACGGCGAAGAGTGTTCTTCGGTCGCCCTTTTCGTCTGGATCCCTACTGTGCTGTCAGAAGTTTCCTAACAGATAACACAAGGATCCGCGGTTTCAACAGACAACAATGGGGCTGTAGTCTTTTGTCGCGAAGAACTTCGTGCATGAAATGTTATGCATAACAAGCATTGCCAGGAAGAGCCGAAAAACGGCCCAAAAAGCTGACTCTTTTGTTTGTTGTCATGATATCGGAAATTTAAGCAGATGCAACCAATCTTTGTGTTCTTATGAGACTTGTGACAGTGTGGAGGATAGCGTCGGCGAATCTGGTGCCAGGTCTTAGCTGGACCTCCCTTGCACAAGCTCCAGTATTTTCAACTACATCTACTTTCTACTCACACAAAAATTTATTAAGGCACTTGAGGTCCAAGAAGACCCAAACTCCCTCTGGAAGTATAGCGTGTGGTGACCTCCACTAGACACAAAAATTACACAAAATATATAAAATAATACCGTAATTCGGTTACCTATATCGGTGCGGAGTGTGCGGAGGGTAGATGGCGTTGTGCCTTTGTGGCATTGCGTATCTATCTACACTAGTTTAGCATGTTTGTGCTGATGACAACGCGTTCGAGCGACGAAGATTGTTTCAATGACCAGCATAATTTAGCATCTTCTGCTTAAGGAAGCTATGAAGTTGGTTTGTCAGTAAACGATTCCAGTTCGAATCTACCATTTTCATTCTCAGTACTAAAGGTTTATTTAGAAACGTCTTCAAACTTTTTGCAGCTCAAGGGCTACCCCTCCCCCCTCCGTTTTTTAACGACATCGAGGTTTGGATCCGGGACTACCAATCCAAATTACCCTACATGTTCTTACCCATAAAAACTGTATTAAACTTCTATGAACTAACCTAATATCGAACTTTTGTCTCTGCCGGATATTGCCTCATCTTTATAATAAGGATACATGTTTCTTGTGAGTTTCAGCTTGTTTTCTGATTCCAGGTGCCAACAGTCTGGAAAAATATTCTCCCCGGCTAAATAACTGGACTCAATGCTCAACCATGAATGGCCGCCGGCTTCAGTTCGGGGTTGCAGTGGTGGAAAACAGGATTTTCGTTGTGGGTGGACGTGATGGACTCAAAACCTTGGCGTCTGTCGAATGTTTTGAACCGAGCAGTGCAACTTGGACGGTGTTGACTCCCATGACCACCCATAGGCATGGCCTTGGGGTTGCTGTGCTAGGTGGTAAGTAATGGTAATAGATAATGCAATCAATCAGTCAAATTTAATTCCAAATAGCTTAAAGCTAGAATAGGTGAATAAAATATTTACGAAATACACAAAAACGACTTAACTTATACACTTACAAGATATGACCTGAAATGAATGTTTGAATGAAACTGCGGTAAAGCACAATGGACACTTCTAATGATTTATTTTGTATTAAATGCTTCACAAATAAAAATTTCCGACGTCCTTTAGAAGGCGCTACGAAAATCGGCCGTTTTCTTGTTATCCCTTGACTTTACCTCTCTGGCATTTCGGAGATCCAAATCTTAGGAGCTGGGATATCGTGGCAGGAAATTCAAAAACTCCCAGCAATGCTTGATAGAAAAGGATATATTTGAGATGTCACCAAAGTCAAGCCGCAGATGCAGTTTACCTGATTGTTCTAGTGTGTCATCACAAGTTCCATGTTTTAAAGTGCCTATTAAAAGTTTTTCTTTGTGGAATAGTGTTGTGAAGCTTGATTAACTTGCTTTATAAAATGTACCTGAGTATGCAATAAGTTTATAAAAGATAACATAGCTACAAAAATCATTAAAAAAACAAATAGCCTATTCAAATCTGAATTATACAAGCTGAGTTATGCATAAAATAAAGATCTGCTAAGTGTTATAAGAAACATCCAAACTAGTAAATTGAGCATGTACTGGCCCAAAAAATTACGCTTTGACATATCACAGAGAGGAAACTGTTGAAAAAGCTGCTGAGCTAAAATTACGCTTTGACATATCACAGAGAGGAAACTGTTGAAAAAGCTGCTGAGCTAAAAAAAGCTGAGGGTAAGCATTGTTCCTAGGTTGTAACAGAGTGGGATTGGGGTAGTTTGATTTGCCCATTGAACTTTAACATTCTTTTGAAGAATTGTCAGGATACGGCAGAAACTGATTACCAGTGTTCCTCTCTGACCGACGCCCAAACGATGGGAGGGGGGAATAGACGGCTCATCTGGGGACAACACACTATCTTAATTGAACCCCCAGAATACCTTCGGCTCCTTAAGGTGCATAGCGATATGACCACATTTTTTCATTGTGTAGTATAGAGCTTTCAGCGATGGAGGAGAAAATTTGGCGCCGGTGGGGGGGGGGGGAGGGGGTCGTAGTCTCATAACAGTAGCATTCTTGCTGAATGTTTTGAACCAGGGACCGCAACTTGGACTGTTTTGACTCTAGTGACTACCCCATAGGGGGGGAGGGGGGGTCTTGCTATGTCGTAGGTTCCAGCGACAAAATAAATATAGTTACATCTCCAGACAGCTTTCATGATCCATCCCGATGAACAAGATCAAAGGTTTCGATGGGATCCCAAAAATCTAACATTTGATTCAAACAATTGGGTCGTGTCTTCAGGTCAAGTCTTCGTCAGACTCCTTGAATATTTTACTGTTAAAATAAAGTTAAAAAATGGATTCAGCATGTCTCCTTGCCCCGATACCCAATCTCCAATCGATTTAAAAAACAACTTTGAGCTTCAACCACATTTCCAGTTTCAGCCGAATTCGTGATTAACCATCTTTCCAGAAGAAACTAAGTTAAGATATGGATTCAGCGGTCCTCCTTACCTCTTCAATTAATATCTTATTCAGTCTTCGTCAGATTCCTTGAAAATTTTACTGTTAACATAAAGTAAAAAAAATGGATTCAGCATGTCTTCTTGCCCCGATACCGAATCTCTAATCGATTTCAGAAACAACTTTGAGCTTCAACCAAATTTCCAGTTTCAGCCGAATTCGTGATGAACCATTTTTCCGGAAGAAAACTAAGTTCAGATATGGATTCAGCGGTCCTGCTTACCCCTTCAATTAATATCTCATTAGCTCATAAAAGATAAATGTTTTTACCGTAAATTCAAAACCCTCCTCTGCCTCTAAATATAGTACTAAAGGACCCACCTACGAACTTGACCTGTACTTTGCCAATGAATCCTCACGCTAAGCTTGAACAACATATATCAACCCCTACTGAGCTTGAACAAGATATACCAACCCCTTCGACCTTAGATTACACTAGCTCTCTCCAACATTCATAGATTATGTCATCATCCACGCGCAGAGCTATACTAGTGTGAAGTAAGGGGAGGGACTGCTATAGCCGAAAATTGGTCGACGAATTGTGTCCGGTTTTTGCCGGATTCCAGGTGAACTACTTGTCCGGTGAGAAAATAACTTTCATATTCGGAATCTGCATGTCTCCTTACCCCTAAATTAACTATATCAATAGATTTCAAAAAATATTTTTGTTTGCCCCTTAATTTGAAACCCCTCCCCCACCCTGTTCAGCTACAGAACTCACCCTCGAACTTAACCTGTAATTTGACCCAAAGGATCCTCCCACCAAGTTTCATCAAAATATCTCAATCCCCTCGAGAGTTATCGTGCGGACAAACGGACAACTTTTGCGATGTCATAGGTATCCCTCCACTTACGTTTTGGGATACCAAAAATTATCTCAAAATAGTAGTAGGAAGGAAAACATTGGTCTGGGATGTAGAGACAGCGTGAAGCTCGTTGGTGTGATGGTTGACGGGGATCTGAAGTGGAATTCACACGTGGAGAAGATTCTCCAGAAGGCAGCTCCACTTCTTAAGGCTTTTCTTCATAGGTTTGGTCTTTCACCAAGAGTTATGAGGTCTCTGTACTGTACGTACATCCGTCCTTGTATAGAGTACTCTTGTGCAGTCTAGCATCCGGAAGTCACAGACGGACAGACTGACAGACTAGAAAATATCCGGAAGAGAGTCGTGAAGATTATCCTTGGCCCAACTTACACTTCTTGAACTTGTCCGACATCTTTTTGGTGCAGCTGTAAATGCTGCATTAATGCTGCATTTTCTTTTTTGTCCCAAAGCTGTTACCTTTTTTTCTTCTCTGACACTTCTAGAATACCAAAATTTAAGTTAGGAAGAAGAAGAAGAAGAAAGAATTAGCTGTATAAAGCTGAGAAAATGGATCAGCTACTGATATCCGGCTAACCTTCTTATCTTCTTATCTTTCGTTTCTTCGTTGGCCATGATCGCCAGTTGTCTTAGAATTTGGAGTGTTTGCTGAATTGTCAGTTTTCTTTTTGAATTTTTTATGTTTGTCGCCGAAAACACCGGGAGAATCGCCGTACTCCCCAGTTTCTTCTTGAAAATTCAGCATAAAATTTAGCATTCTTGCTGAATTTTTCGATGAATTTTATGCTGCGTTAATTGAGCGAAAATTTAAGTCCGAAAGCGAAATACTGCGTAAAATGCTGAATTAATTAAGCATTTTCGTTCGTTTCGGAGCTTTCGGACACGTTCCTTATGAAGATGGATTAGCGAAGCTTGGTCTCTCTACTCTGTCTGATAGATGACACAAACTGACTATGGACTTTGGACGCAAATGCCTGACCCCAGACCTCCATAGAACCATATTACCGGACTTTAAAGTACCAAACCCTAATCGACCGAACACCAGACACAAAACAGCAACTGAAAATTGTCCGAAACTTGTTCGCCCAATACACATTCTACTGACAGGTACCTCAAGTCCTTTGTACCCTATTTCGTACACCACGTTAATCTATGTGTAAGGTAAATTGTATATATTAAGTGTCGACTGTGAATTTTTAAACTTATTATCAAAATGTCTTTTATAGTGTTATTCCTATGTATTGGTGGTAAACTGTACGACGATGCCAGCGAGTGAATTGTACGAGCTATTAAGGAAATAAAAGAGATTATAAGAGATTATTTAGGTCCAAATTAAGGGACGACACAAAAATATTTTTAAAAACTAAAGAGATAGTTGATTTAGGGGTGAGGAGACATGCTGAATCTGAATATGAAAGTTATTTTCTCGCCGGACTCCGGAATCCGGCGAAAACTGGACACAAAATTTGTCGACCAATTTTCGGCTATAGTAGTCCCTACCCCTTTATTCTCAAACCAGTATAGCTCTGCGCGTGGATGGTGACATTCATTTGTTCATTCTGTGGACGTCGGAGAGATCTAGTGTAATCGAAGGTCGAAGGGATTGATATATATGTTCAAACGAGGAAATATGATGTTCAAGCGAGGATGTTGTTCAATGAGGATTCACTGGTGAAGTACAGGTCAAGTTCGTAGATGGGTCTTTTGGTCCTATCTTTAGAGGCAGAGGGCAGATAAGCTATTAAGATATTCATTGAGGGAATAAGGAGGTCCGCTGAATCCATATCTGAACTTAGTTTTCTTGCTGGACAAATGGTTCATCGCGAATTCGGCTGAAACTGGAAATGTGGTTGAAGCTCAATGTTGTTTCTGAAATCGATTAGAGATTCGGTATCGGGGCAAGGAGACATGCTGAATCCATTTTTGAACTTTATTTTAACAGTAAAAATCTTCAAGGAATCTGACGAAGACTGAATGGCGAAGACATGATTCAGTTGTTTGAATCAAATGTTAGATTTTTGGGATCCCATCGAAACCTTTGGGCTTGTTCATCGGGATATGTTAGGTGGTTCGTAGTAAATTGTGTTAAGCTTTTCAAAATTTTGTGGCAGCCTGTTTGCATTTACAACTGTTATATTGCATATTCAGACCGAAATCTAGAAGTAACTCTCGAAGACCCCTTTCGGATACTGTCGAGTTAATCCTGGTTCACACAGACATTATTGGCTGAACAGCCTGCTGAATTTTAGCCGACAAAGATCGTGTTTCGTCCTTCTCAGTATCTATTAGTTACTATTTTCGTTTCAACCTCGTGAAAAGTTACTGCGTTGACCGTTCAAACCTTCTCGAAGTAGTAACTAGTTTCTCACCACGCTCGGTAGTAAGCGCGGTAACTATGATCTCTATCTTGATTAACGCGTGGTGAGATATTTTGCCGAAAGTAAGAAAATGCGGTCCAGCCTTGACTCCAAGATGCTAGAAGCCGTGACCTAATGCGTAGTTACTACTAAGTTGGGTGGAAGACGACCGAAATGAAGATATATGATGCACTGGACCAAAAAATATGAAACAGTGCAGTGCTAAGAAAGAAAAATAGACAACCACACTGAGTTTAGATAATGGGGTGGACGTGCAAGAGTATAACATAGCAATATTGTATGTATATACATAAACTGAATGTAAATGTATTGTTTTTGTTCATAGCCCAAGTGCTTGAATAAACATCTATCTATTATATATACAATATTGTATATACCGATAAAGCAATGAAGAACAAACAAGGACTAGTTGGGCCTACCAACTGTTCTAAAAATACCTGTTGTAAAATTACTTTTTTTGTTTCATTTAGGTCCGCTGTATGCCGTCGGAGGTCATGATGGGTGGAGTTTCCTGAACTCAGTCGAGCGGTGGGACCCGAATTCTCGCCAGTGGAATTTGGTGGCTTCCATGAACTCTCCAAGATCGACCGCGGGCGTTGCAGTTCTAAACGGAAGGTATGAATATTCTTTATGAAAATTCAGCGTTTAGTGTTCTTTGTACGTTGTTTTCGGGCTGTCTGTTCTGACACATTACTCTAGGTTCACACAGAGCAAATCGCGGCGATGAACGAGATTTTTCAATCGCAGCGACATAAGATTTTTATCGCCTGGATGTTCGAGCTGAATTTTCGTCGGCAACAGTATTTAACGCGAAGTATTGCTGTTGCGTGCATAAAATCGTACTGTCGCCCGATTATAGTTGAATTTTCCCAACATTGAAAATCGCCTGACGAAGCAACAGAAATCGCCGATTTTGGCGACGAAAATCTTGGCGATGGCCAATCGCCTCAGTATAAGTAAGTAAGTAAGTAATTTATTTATAACCCGCCGTTTTGAACGTCGTATGAACCTATAGGGTTAGTTGCGTTTTTGATCGAAGTTTTGTTCGCCGTTCGCTTAGCCGGTTGCTTAATTTCCGTTTTCGAAGGCCGTTGAAGTTCGCCGTTTGCTTAATTAGTGTTTTTATGACTCCGGTGAGCCTTGCCCGGTTGACGTTTCTTCGACGATTCAAGCAAACTTCGAACTAGCTAGCTCACGAAGTTCAACGGTCAGAGTTTGAAGGACGAACGAACTGTGACCGGCGACCAAAAACGGCAATTAAACAAAGACCTTTGAGGTTCAAGGTAACTTCAAACCTCGATGAAAAAACGCAACTATTGGAATGAGAATATTTCGCCGCCAATTCTCATCTGATTTCACAAGATGCGATTTCATTCGGCTGGAAAGCACCGAAGTGAGATCTTAAATATTAAATCACTTAGCTTTTAACCCAATAACCGTTACGACATCTTAGTTAACCATCACTTATTCACTGAAATAGGCTTGAAGATCCGATGAAAAAGCGTTAGTTCGTTGCT
Source organism: Branchinecta lynchi (assembly GCA_023053575.1). Classification (NCBI taxonomy): domain Eukaryota; kingdom Metazoa; phylum Arthropoda; class Branchiopoda; order Anostraca; family Branchinectidae; genus Branchinecta; species Branchinecta lynchi. The sequence continues at coordinate 13,932,519 of JAKZAP010000002.1, forward strand.
CGCTATTCAGACAATCGATTTCATTGAATGATTTTCTTTCTTTCGTATTTGTGGCATGTCTATGAGCTTGTACCTCTAAGCTTTTAATATTTAGCCACTATAAGGGTAAACTATTGCCAAACAAATAAATCTGTTGTGGGTCACACGCAATCAGATACGAATTTATTTCGGAGGGGTTTTTACCCGCCTGACAGACCAAAAAGCACAAAAAGGATATAGATTAGAGGTTCAAGCCTATAAAAACGATTATTTTTGTATATTTCGGAGGGGGTTACAACCCCCCCCCCCCCCCTCTTGGATACGGCCCTGCACGCAACAGCGGGCTTTCTTCTGAAGTACTGGAGTGTGACGTCACTGAAACTTTCACTTTTTGACACTTTCACCGACACTTGGCACTTTCTTTCGTCACTCTCCTGAGCTTTGCTTGTTGAAGTTGAAAGAATTAAGAAAGGAAGTGTTTGGTCGGCTACCTATCACGAGACAAGTTTTCACGAGACAAGTCTATCACGAGGCAAACATTTCTAGACAAGTTTTCGCGAGACAAGTCAGTCATTTGGCAATTTTTCACAAGACAAATTACCAGGAGACAAATTATCACGAGGCAAACCTTGCTCAAGACAAATTTCCGTGAGACAAAACGTGCATAAAGACATTCTGTACATTTCAGCGACTTAATTTTGCTTGATCCATACACACACACAAAACTAAACTAAAACACAAAGTAGGAAATTAAAATGTAAACAGATCAAATGGCGGAGAACCGGGAACGAACTTTGTCTTTGACAATCGCTGCGGGGTTACATACGTGGTTGTGGTCAGCCCTGGAAGTTAGTGTAAACTTGCCATTACATTCTTTTCCTCGTCTACTGGACAGCCTTTATCAGAGCATCTGTAGTAGCTGCTTTCTGAAGATGTTGAAAACAGAACGAATTTGTACCTCCTCTTGCAGTTTTCACCATTTCGAACTGGATTTGGGTTGACATTCTATTTCCAAAGTCAGAACTGACTACTATTTTAACATGCATCCCCTACTATATATACGGTAGCTCACTCTAAGCAGATTGTATTAATCCTACTCTTCTTAATCCGGGTTGTCTCGTGGAAGGGTTTTCTAATGAATAATTGCCTCTTGAAGATTTGTCTAATGCCTAGTGACACTTGTCAAAACCCGATTGTCTCGTGAAAACTTTTCTCGTGATATGCTCCCGTTTGGTCGGGAGGAAAGAGATTTGGTTTCAAGTATGGGAAGTAAGTCTTTTGGTGAGCTCCGGAGGCTGGGTAGGTTCCTGAAGCTAGCCATGACCTACCGTGAACTATTTTTGTAGAAGTTGATTTTTGGTTTGTTTTTGGAGTGGATGATATTTTGTTTTTTGTTATTGTGTTATGTTTCCCGCCATGGCCCTTGGGCTTTATTGGGAATAAATTCATTCATTCATTAGCTGTTGAAATGTGAGCTTTTGTTGCGGTTCAAACTCTCCGCGTCAGGCTGAACTTTGTCTTGTCGGGACATCAGTGCACGCTTAGAACGTCACTCTAGAGCCCAAGAGGAAAAAATAAAATAATCCCTTCGCAGGGTCAAAAGAATTAAGTGTTTTAAGTCCAAGATATTTTTCAGTGCAGTTTAAACCGCGACCATGGCCGGGATAGGTCTTTCGAGGCTACTTATTGACCATGGACTTTCACTAAGTTTCTCCTCCATTAAAGTTTAACTGAAAGGCCAACTTATTTTTGTGTCATTTAACTGAATTATTTGGATTCTGCTAAGGGATTTTCTTATTTTCCACTATCTACTCTAGTTATGACATTAGGAATATCTGCGGCCGTCTCCACGACGTAAATTCTATTTTGGCGCGGGAAATTTTAATCTCTAACACAAACGCGGCTTTTCAGTGGGCAGCGGTGAGACTGGTGAAGATTGCTTAGTGGCTGAAAAAAAAAGGATCATAAGTCTTTCTCGTAAGGCATAAAACAAAATGCAAGCGCATTCAGGTACCACAAATCATATGGAAATTTATCTATTTAAAAATCGATTATTTTTTGGTACTGGAACAACGAAGTAACGCATTTTCAGCGGGTCTTCAAGCCAATTTAAGTGAAGAAGTGATGGATAACTAGATTGTCCTATCCCAGCCCTTTTCCGTTAAAGTTTAAAGCAAAGAATTGCCTTTTTTTAGTGCCACTATAGTCTACTGCATGGTCCAGCGCTGAATGACGCCGTTGATAAAGTAATGGGTTTGTAGAAACCCATTTTATCGTCTTAATCTTATCTCCAATAAGAACCGACTCGTTCTATGTGCTTGAAATCGATTTTTCCGCGCACAAACTACACCTTGCGTTACATCTTAGCCTCGTTTTTGTTGCAATAGTGCTGCCGCATCGCTGCTGCAGCACTTCTTTGCTTTTGCATAATATGCGTTTTTGGATTCACTTTCTTCTTGGTTGAAGAGGCAGCGCTGCAGCATCTTGCAGGGAAGCACGGACTTGGTCGTGGAGCGAAGTCCGTGATTCTCGAGAAGCGCTGCCGTCTTCCTCGGAAGCGCTGCAGTGCAAAAACGGATGTAGAAAGAACCAGTCCGGAATCGACCGAGAAGTGGACCTGAAGCATGCAACAAAAACGAGGCTCTTATCACGCTTCTGACTGTGTACTATTTATCGCAGCTGCGATCGATCTAGCGGAAGCCGAGGAAACTTACACGAGGGTTGGGGGGAGAGGGAGATCGCAAAAAAATGAAGTAAATAGAACATTCTTGTGGATAAACATAAATACCGAAGCCCCTACCTTAAAGCACCCGTGCCGGTCACTATAATTGGTATGACGGAACTATACGTCTTAACTATTACCGTGCACATTGTTGAGCAAAATGTTTTACCCTGACAATAATCAACCGCTCGAGATTTTAGTATTTGGCGAAAAATCGTCAAAATTTGGAAATTCAAGGTCAACAGATACTTTCTGGTCAACACTAATTTTTTAGTATATGTAGTTCAAAGAATTGGCGCTTTAATCAAAAATTTTTTAATTTCCCGCCAACAAGTCTCATAAAAGTTATTAGAAAGACCGATAAGCCCTCTGCTTAATCTACTTGGAAACGTATCTTGTTTATTAATCAGTGAGACAAGCTAAAGGACGTACAGTTTTATTAAAAATAAACAATTTTTAATCAATCACAACAAAAGCGGAACTGCAAGGTTGTTTTTATTTTATTTATTACTGCTTTATTTCAGTCAATAAGACCATACCAAAAACAAAAGAAATATGCTAACTTGCACATTCGTGATTTCCTTTCTTTTTCTTTTTTTCCTTATTATTTACTCAGTCTTCGTGCCTTGTGTTCATTTTGATGGGTCATAAATAAAATCATCACCATCATCAATCATCATAAATATCAGCGGAAAGATAAAAAATGACGCCCTGTGTGCTTTTCGACTGTCTGTGTGGTTGAGTAAAGTAATTCTAAAATTCCATTCTAGGCTATACGCTGTCGGTGGTCGAGACAGTAGCTCTTGCCTGCGAACCGTTGAATGCTACGACCCGCATACCGACAGGTGGACAATGGTAGCACCGATGAATAGGAAAAGAGGCCGGGTCGGCGTAGGGGTGATGAACGGATGCCTCTATGCCTTCGGCGGACATGATGCACCCGGAACAAATCCAGCGTCCGTACCATACGACTGTATTGAACGGTAATTGATTTTTTATTTGTCTTTAGGTCCGCTTTATGTCTGCTGTAATATTTAGGGTACGACTCCTCCGCTTGGCGATATTTAATGAATTTGTTTACCCGTTTACTGTCACAAACTCATTCACCATGACCATTCGGCAACAAAATTTCAAGTCTAAAATCTTACGCTTAGACTATTTCAGTTGTTTTTTCAAATTATAATGTTATTTTGACCAGAACAAATCAGAATTTTATTAGTAATCTGAATCTGATTTTTAGTTTCAGAAATTCATACAGTCTACACAGCTTTGTGAAAAGGTACCGCCCTATACTGTCTAGGACCAACATTATATTCCAGAAGAGTGTCCTATATACACAATGATGTTTATTTATTTATATTTATTTGACTAAATCAACGGCCAACAAGTGCCATATACATCTTCAAACACAACAAAAAACAAAATTAACAACAACCCACTATAATACATTACTCAAAACCGGGGGAAAAGTTGCAATACAGCAACTTCCACCACGACAACCATGTTGGGAGCGACAGCCTCATATGCGGCATAGCCAGGACAACCAGCAGCGGGTTCTGAGACTCAAGAATTCGCTTCTGCAGAGAAAGAACAGAAAAGCGCCTCATTTCTGGAAATGAGGGAAGGCCTTAACCAACGAACATTGACGATGATGCACTGCAGTTCCACTTGAACCCATGCAACCAACGAAAAGAGTTATTATAAAGGACAAGAAAGCCGATTTAATATGGCGTAATTCTCAAATGAAGCACATCGGGCCATAGTGGAACAAAAATATCGATACCCGATAACCAATACAATTCGACCAAATTCACTTGTGCTAGTGTAGTTGACTGTTCATCCAAACCGGGCAGCACCTTTGTTGTTGGAAACTTGGACCTCGGAACTTATCTTCAGGAACCGACCTAATCCCTTTATTTCCCCAAAAACTTTTGTCCCCATTATTTGAACTGCGTAACTACATTATTTGCGTTTTTGACCGAAGTTTGAAGTTACTTTCAAACTCAATAACCTCTGTTTAAATACCGTTTTTGGTCGCCCGTCACAGTTCCTTTGTCCTTCAGACTCTGACCTTCGTGAGCTAGCAAGTTTAAAGTTTGCTTGAAACATTGAAGAAACTGCGACGTAAAAACACTACTTAAGCGAACGATGAACTTCGACGGCGTTTGAAACTGGAAATTAAGCAACCGGCTAAGCCAACGGTACGCAACTATTTGCTCTAAAAGAGCGACGTGCAAAAATCAGTGAGATGTCTTTGGAATGGATCGTATATATCGTGCGAAATTCAGAGCTTTGTGGGAAGCACGCAATTAAACAAGAAGAGTAGATCGGTACTATTAGAGCCGGGGCTAAAAGCCCGTATCACATCGTGGAAATTCCAGTCCTAATCCAGTCTTCCAATTCTGCTTGACAACAAACCTACCGTCTCTTGTAAGTACTGAGGCAACGTCGAGGCATCAAATGCGAAAAACATGGAAGGGCAGGCCCCTGTTCTGTTGGTTTTGTTCTTCTTCTTCTTTAAGACAGCACCCCAGTCATAATTACCTTAAAATGCACTTGCAAGCAATACGGTTGTTGAATCCCGATGAGTAGCTTGCGGTTGATGATGGTGTTCTTTATTTCCGAGTTTCTGGGGCAAGCCAGTACACTTCCCACGGTTGCGCACACCAGTCCTCGTCGAGTCGCTTTTTGAACCGCCTCAGGGGTTTCGCTAGTCGCTCCAGGGAGGAACAGCACGATTGCTGAAGAAGTGCTGGCGAACACGAGAGGAGCAGGATTTTCGAAACAGCTTCCGGTAGTGGCCACTAGTCCATGAATTGCTGTCAGGAGCGAAGAGGGAAGGGATACAATTAGAGTTGAGTAGTTTGAAGACAGGTAGCATGTCTGCCTTCTTCCGCCGGTAAGTTAGTGTTGGAACTGTTGGAAGTTTTAGTTCCAACTAAAGCAGTTTTGATTGACAATGAAAGTGAAGTAGCCCTGTTTTAGCCTCATTGACGGACAAGGTTTGGCAAGTCCAGGCATGAAATATTCTTGTCATACGTAGCAACTAATATCGAAGAAGAACGGAAATAAAAGTGAAAGGAAACACAGAAAATATTCGCAAGAATGAACTAAAATATTCCCAAGGATTACATGCTGATGTTTAAAGATCACAGGTGCTGCACTGATCCGCTTCAGTGATGATTCATGATGTCATGCAATAGTAAAAATAAAAATGAAAGTAGATACTGAGTTATGAGCAAGAAAAAAAATATTCGCGAGGATTCTTGGGGAAGTTCAAAATTTACATTATATATTCAGGGATTTTTCGTTATGCTCCTGGAAGGTAATTAAGAATCCCGGCGTCGCCGGTAGTGATAAGGGGATAGCAACTTGCGAGTGGCAACCCGAAGGGTTTGAATGTATCTGGAACTTTCGTGGAAGGAAAGGTTAAAGGTTGTTGGTATCACGATATAGAGATGAGTTGGCTTTAAGCAAGAAACAGCTTTTTTGATGTCGTCTTTACGCCCGAACAAAATAGAGAGAGTCACTTTATGTCTGAAAAAACTTTCAGGTATGACCCGGCAACGGACACTTGGACGATAGTCGCCACCATGTCCGCAGGAAGAGATGGCGCTGGCGTTTGCCCTCTTGGAGAAAAGATCTATGTCATAAGCGGTCATGACGGACAGCAATGTTTAACGCTTGTTGAAGCTTTTGACCCCTTGACGAACACTATTGAGCCGGTAAGATTTGCTTTGACTCTTATTCGTACAGGAGAATTACATCGTATGGGTCGAGTCCTTTCATTCTTGTGGGCCTGCTATCATTTGTTTTGAGCGGGCGTTTACGGTACTAGCGCCCTTGTTACAGGCTTCCCCGGTGAGGCAGAGATGGTTGTCTGACCGGCGGAGCAAAATAACTCTAGAGAGTAATGCGCGAACTTTGAAAACGTGACACACTGTCGAATCGCAGCGACACTATCTGCCCTAGAAGACACGAACATCCCTACTGAAACTTAACCAGCACCGCATCTTAGCCTTGCTAGAATTTTCTACGTCCGCCACTGCACGCACGAACAGCGCGAGCTGGGCGGCGCTGCGACGGAGGCCCGTTTTTGATGCATGGGAAGGATAGGTCTTCGCATTACTCTCTAGAGTTATTTTGCTCTGATGACCGGTAAGCGACATTTATGACGACTGTCGAATCTTTCTAATATTCGGGATGAGATATGTCTGAGTACCTATTGCCAAAATATTCATTAAGTACTTCTTGTCTGACCCGCGGATCCAGCAGGAGAGGAAATTTACTCAAAGCAGTTGCAGCAGCAGATAGTATCTCTTTCTCTATGGTCAAAAATGTGTTCCTGTTTTCGTTCTCTAATTCCAAAAATAGTGCACCCTATTCAACCGCTGCAATAGGAAAACCGAGGCACATAACAAATGATATTATTTAATTTGATCCGAGACGGCCATGGCATCCCGGTCGATGGGATCCCAAAAATCTAAGATTTGATCCAGACAATTGGGTCTTGTCTTCGCCAGGCTGATCATCAGAGAAAACTGAGTTCATATATTCTATCTACCTATCTATCTATACCTCTATAAGCCATATCTATTTTGACGATACTGACCGAAACTTCCTGCTTTACTACTGCCAAATTTGCGTTTCGTATTAATTCCGAGCGAACTACTAGTCCAGCAAAAAAAAAAAAATTCAGAAACGAAACCGGCGTATCTCCTTATATAAAGAACATCTAATCAACTTTAAATAAAACTTTAACTTAAAAAAAAATGCGGGTACAACAGGATTCTGGACTAATTATATGTCCGGCTAAAAAATGATTATGATGTACAGACTCAGTGTCTCTTCTTACCCCTAAATCTGTCATCTAATCAACTTCAGATAAAGCTTTTGCTTTTAACGTATTTCCCGGTTTTGGCCGGATTACAGGTGAACTAGTTGTCCGGCGAGAAAATGGTTTTCACCATCGGGTTCAGCATGTCTTCTTACCCCTGAAACAAACATTTAATCAACTTCAAATGAAACTGTTACTTCGAACCAACTTTCCAGTTTCGGCCGGATTCCGGACGAACTGCTGTCGGGCGAGAAAATGATTTTCACCATCATGCTCAACATGTGTTCTTACCCCTAAATCAAACATTTAATCAACTTCAAATGAAACTTTTACTTTTAACCAACTTTCCGGTTTTTGCCGGATTCCGGACGAGCTACTCGTCCAGCGAGAAAATGGTTTTCACCATCGTGCTCTGCATGTCTTCTTACACCACAATCGACTATCACATTAGCTGTTTAAAAATATATTGTTTGTCCCTTAATTTGAACCCCCTTCCCCACCCCCAAATATAGGGCTACAGAGCCCATCTACGAACTCGACCTTACCCTTGATCCAAACAATCCTCGCACCAAGTTTCATCAAAATGTCTCATTCCCTTCGAGAGTTATCGTGCTTACAGACGGACGGACGGACAACTTTTGCGATGTCATACGTATCCCTCCACTTACGTTTTGGGATCCCAAAAATGACCACAAATAAATAATTATGACCTATTCCTGTGTGCTATGGCTACCCTGACTAACCTTGCCAACTGTTTGCTATCTATGAAGCAACTCTGCCCCCTGACGCTACACATCCGTTCTGTACTCGGCAACCTTCCACCCCTTCCAAATATCTAAAATGTATGTTCATTCAAGCTTTCACATTCACACATCGATGCTTTAGGTTTTTATTCATATTAAGTATGTTCCATCCTACTTACCATAGCTACTACGCATGACGCCACGGTTCATGGCTTCTTCGTGTCAAGGCTTTTGACGAATATTCCTATTTCGGCAGATTATCCTGCCGCGGGCTGATCAGGCCAGTCACATCACAGAGATCGTAGTTACCACGGTAACTACGCTCCCGACCGTGGTGTTACCGTTAGTTACTATTTCGAGAAGGGTTGGAACGGTCAGCGTAGTAACTTTTCATGAGTCAGGAACGAAAATAGTAACTAATAGTTACTATTGTAAAAGGGTGGAACACGCTTAGTCTACCACACATCGGACATGAGTAACCATATGTAACAGGAAACAGAGACGAGACTAAGGCTGTAAAGCCTCATCTGCAGAGGCAAAATTAGTCAAATGTCGCCGGGAGGACTGTAAGAAATTACTGGTAAGAAATTACTGGGTAGTTGGGGAGGAAAAGTGAATCGGTATTTTGTTCATTCCATTTTAAAGTAAATGGGCTTATTCCAACCAAAAACAAAAACAACTTCATTGCCCAGATGCTAAGCTGGAAGGGTTTGAATAACCCTAAAACATAAACGAAAACAAATTAATTGACTAGCAAAGTAAAAATCTTGGGGTAAAATCTGGGGTAGTGAGAATCTTCATAGAGACTTGGCCCGTCTCTCTGTACCGATAAGTACCAGGAAACGTATGTTCTTTCAAAGCCTGGACCCTCCGTGTTCGTTCACACCAGGGTTTTTTAAACTTTAACTGAAAAGGTTAAACCCGACAGTTTAGTTACACATCACGTATTCAGTAAAATATGCCTGAAAACCCGAACAAAAAATGCGTTGCTACGTTTGTCTGCTGTCCACAGATAAAGGACTTCACCAAATGAACTTAAGCTACGTCCGATGGTACTTACCCGTACTCCGCGGGTATTTTCCCCTGCAACAGCAAAATAAACTAAAAATGGCAGATTCCTTAGAAAAATATCAGATATACCAGAGCCTCGTTTTTGTTGCATGCTGCAGGTCCACTTCTCGGCCGATTCCGGACTGATTCTTTCTACATCCGTTTTTGCACTGCAGCACTTCTCGAGAATCGCGGACTTGCTCACCGACCAAGTCCGTGCTTCCCTGCAAGATGCTGCAGCGCTGCCGCTTCAACCGAGAAGAAAGTGAGTCCAAAAACGCATATTGTGCAAAAGCAAAGAAGTGCTGCAGCAGCGATGCGGCACCGCTATTGCAGCAAAAACGAGGCTCAGATATCTTTCTCGGGCCTACATTTGCGGGCTACGCCGTGACCTTTCCGCGCGTAGAATCTCCGTCCTAATCTCTATGTCCTTAACACTAATTTTCCATACCCCCCCCCCCCTCCAGTTTCCCCTGACATAATTACTGCCTGTGGCTCGGAGACATGTTTTGCATATCTAGGTCATTAGTTCACCCATATAGTTTCTCTCGAACCGGACCACCCGTTCGCAGTCTATGGGAGTCAGTAATTACCGGATTTCCTTTCCCTTAACTCCACCAAAAGTAATCGGGTTCAGGAACGAAGTGTGTCTAGGGCGTCATGTCAGGTCCTTAAGTCTATTTGGTCCGTCACTAACATGCCTGCCAAATTTCATCGTCCTTAGCACATCTGGAAGTATCCAAAGACGCGATCACCGGAATTTCGGGACACCCCCTCCAACTCCCCTCAAAGAGCACCGATACCATATGGTTCTCTCTGATCTTATCTAGGGCTTATGCTTGTTCTTCCCACCAAATCCCATCCCGATCCCTCGACGCTAAGCGTTTCACTAAAATTCGGGTGAACTTCAACCCCCACAAGTATCGGATTAAGTCCGGACTTGGCATGGCACATCTGAGACGACACCTCTTTCCACTCGGCAAGGTTCATTCAAATCCGATCTCAAGTTGGTTTGTTCGAGTCCCTGATATGCCAGCCAAATTTCATCGTCCTAATACATCAGGAAGTACCGAACTCGCGATCACCAGAATTCCGGACCCCCCCCCCCCTCCCAGCTTCCTCCAGAGTGCCCGAATCCGGTCCAGTTATGTCAGTGATGTATCTAGGACTTGTGCTTGCTCTTCCCACCAAGTTTCATCCCGATCCCTCCGCTCTAAGCGTTTCCCAAGATTTCAGGCTCCTCCATCCAACTCCCCCCGAAGTCGCCGAATCCAGTCCGGATTTTAATTGGGTCGTCTTAGACGCGAGGTCTTTTAGATGCCAAGTTTCATTAAGATCCGATCACCTGCTCAAAAGCTAAAAATTCCTCAAGATTCCGGATCCCCTCTCCCTCCGCTCCCCCACGATGCTCGAATTGGGGAAGTAACTATTTCCAGCTTAATCTTTTGGGGTCCCTCATATGCCTGCCAAGTGTCATCGTCCTAGCTTATGTGGAAGTGCCCGAACTAGCAAAACCCGGACCGACCGACATAAATTGGGATCCCGTCGGCCAAGTGCCATAAAAACCAAGGGGCTGAGCGAGGTTGAAAACAGCCGAGACGGGCTTCTTATCTCTGAGAAGCCCAACAGAGTTTCAAAGGGTTCACTGATATTCGAATATTGGCCGTCAGAAAACTGTGAACCGTCTCCTCGCTGAGCACCTTGTAATTTTACTTCGTAACTTTACTACTATACTTGTTTTTGGGATCCCAAAACCTAAGTGGAGGGATACCTATGACATCGCAAAAGTTGTCCGTCTGTCCGTCCGTCCGTCTGTAAGCACGATAACTCTCGAAGGGAATGAGATATTTTGATGAAACTTGGTATGAGGATTGTTTGGGTCAGGGGTAAGGTCGAGGTCGTAGATGGGCTCTTTAGCCCTATATTTGGGGGTGGGGGGAGGGGGTTCAGTTTAAGGGACAAACAAATATTTTTAAACAGCTAATGTGATAGTCGATTATGGGGTAAGAAGACATGCTGAGCACGATGGTGACAATCATTTTCTCGCCAGACAAGTAGTACGTCCGGAATCCGGCAAAAACCGGAAAGTTTGTTAAAAGTAAAAGTTTCATTTGAAGTTGATTAAATGTTTGATTTAGGGGTAAGAAGACATGCTGAGCATATGGTGAAAATCATTTTGTCGCCGGACAAGCAGTTCGTTCGGAATCCCGCCGAAACCGGAAAGTTGGTTAAAAGTAACAGTTTAATTTGAAGTTGATTAAATGTTTGATTTATGGGTAAGAAGACATGCTAAACCCGATGGTGAAAACCATTTTCTCGCCGGACTACTAGTTCGCCTGTAATCCGGCCAAAACCGGAAAATATGTTAAAAGTAAAAGCTTTATCTGAAGTTGATTAGATGATATATTTAGGGGTAAGAAGAGACGCTGAGTCTGTATATAATGATCATTTTTTACCCGGACATATAATTAGTCCGGTATCCGGTTGTACCCGCATTTTTTTAAGTCAAAATTTTATTTAAAGTTGATTAGATTTCTTTATAGGGATAAGGAGATACGCCGGCTTCGTTTCTGAATTTTTCTTTTTTGCTGGACTAGTAGTTCGCTCGGAATTCGGGCGAAACCGCAAATTTGGCAGTAGTAAAGCAGGAAGTTTCGATCAATGTCGTCAAAATAGATATGGCTTGTAGAGGTATAGATAGGTAGATAGAATATCTGAACTCGGTTTTCTCTGATGATTAGCCTGACGAAGACGAGACCGAATTGCCTGGATCAAATCTTAGATTTATGGGATCCCATCGAGACCTTTGGTCTTGTTTTGTATGGCACTTGCCCTTCGGCCAAGTGCCATATAGCGATCGCAATTTCTGTCCGTCCGTCGGTCTGTCGGTCCGGGTTTTGCTAGTTCGGGCACTTCCACATAAGCTCCGACGATGAAACTTGGCAGGCGTATCAGGGACCCCAAATGATTAAGTTGGAAATAGTCACTTCCCCGATCCGAGCATCTTGGGGGTAGTGGAGGGAGGGGGGATCCGGAATCTTGACGTATTTATAACTCTTGAACGGATGATAGGATCTTAAGTGAAACTTGGTATTTGGAAAGACCTCGTGTCTCAGACGATCCACATAAAATCCGAACCGGATCCGGTGACTTCGGGGGAGGTGGAGAGGGGGACCGGAAATCTTGGGAAACGCTTAGAGTGGAGGGATCATGATGAAACTTGGTGGAAACAGCAAGCACAAGTCCTAGATACATCATTGACAAAAACGGACCGGATTCGGGCACTACGGGGGGAGTTGGGGGGGGGGGCGGATTTCTGATTATCCGTGAGTTCGCTACTTCCTGATGTACTAGGACGAAGCAACTGGGCTGACACATTAGTGACTTGAATAAACTGACTTGACAATAGTAATTTGCATGATCCGATCATCATAGGGGGAGTGGAGGGAGGGGGAATCCGGAATTTTGAGGTATTTAAAACTCTTGAACGGGTGGTCGGATCTTAATGAAACTTGGTATTTGGAAAGACCTCGTGTCTCAGTTGATCCACATACAATCCGAACCGGATCCGGTGACTTCGGGGGGAGATGAAGAGGGGAACCGGAAATCTTGGGAAACGCCTAGAGTGGAGGGATCAGGATGAAACTTGGTGGAAAGAGCAAGCACAAGTCCTAGATACATTATTAACACAACCGGACCGGATTCGGGCACTACGGGGGGAGTCGGGGGGGGGGGGGGGGTCCGAATTTCTGATTATCCGTGAGTTCGGTACTTCCTGATGTACTAGGACGATGCAACTAGTCTGACATATCAGGGACTCGAACAAACTGACTAGTCGTTTGCATGATCCGATCATCGTAGGGGGAGTGGAGGGATAGGGAATCCGGAATCTTGTGGCATTCATAACTGTTGAACGGGCGATCGGGTTTGAATGAAACTTGGCGAGTGGAAAGAGGTGTCGTCTCAGATGTTCCATGTGAAGCCCGGACCGGATCCGATACTTGTGGGGGGGGGGGGGGGTAAGTTGGGACACCGGAATATTCGTGAAACGCCTAGCACCGAGGGATCGGGATGGAATTTGGTGGGAAGGACAAGCATAAGCCGTAAATATATTCTTGACAGTTCCACATCATATCGGGGCTCTTTAGGAGAGTCGGAGGGGTTTCCGGGAATTCCGGTGATCGCAAGCTAGGGTACTTCTTGATGTGCTAAGGACGATGAAACGATGCAGTCATATTAGCGACCCGACTTAAAGACCTGACACAATGCCTTAGGATAATTTCTGTTCCTGGATCCGGCCATTTTGGGGGGAGGTAAGGGATTGGGAATCCGGAAATTACTGACTTGCGTAGTTAGCAAACGGGTGGTCCGATTTGAGTGAAACTTTATGGGTGATAAGAACTAATGTGCTAGATATGCAAAATATGTCCGAACCACATGCGGCATTGGCTGGGGTAGCTAGACAAGGGAGGGGGAAAGGACCGTATAACTTTGTGATATGGTCAAAAACCAAATGAATGGGCGGAGTGGGATGCAAGTTGGAGAGTACGGAGTTTATGATGCATAGTTTGTTATTTGGCGTCCGGATCGGATCCGGCAACAGTATAGGAGGAGGATCAGGCGGAAACCGGGAATTTGCAGAAATGTTCCGATTCTAGTCAAGCTTGAAGGACGAGAAGAGAAGATGTCGGAGATGCGAAGTTTATGTATCCTAGTCGTGTTCGACCACAGTTGGAGGAGTTGGAGGGTGTTACGAAAATTTTGTAGCGTAGGGGTCAAACGGTTGGACTGATTTGAATCAAACTTGGAAAGAATAGAGACCATGTGTCCTAGATGATTTACTTTTCAATTTATTTAATAATAAAGCAAAACATATCTCTCGTGGGCAGAGCCCAAATACGATGTTTTTGTAGTCATAAACAGAGATAAAATAAGTTGTCAACAGATAATTTAAAAGAAAATTAAAATAACAAGGCAGATAAATGCTAAAGATCATTGTTGTTGTTTTTTCTTTTCCTTTTTTTTTGTACTCCGTCACTAGGGCTACACGCCCTCCATTGTTTTTGACGGGTAATAAATAGATAGATTGATTGATTGTACTGCTTTACGAAGCTCTGCACAAAGCTTCTACTGTAGCGAATAGTGTTACAGTAGATTGGGGTCAGTTTGGGAACCTTTTCAGCCACTTCTCGGGGGGGGGGGGGGGGGGGGGGACGAGATCTTACAGGAACAAATGGTGGGGGAAGGAATGAACGGTACATGGAGTGCTGGAGAAGGGAGGAGCCAAAGTTGCGGCATAGTTTTTCGCGGCGGGAAGAAAGAGATTCAATTTTAAATTCTTTGAGGTAAAAAGAGTATGGTAGGGGGGAACCGCCATAGATAATTTGCAGTGATCTCTTCTGAACTCGCTCTATTGTGTCAGTTTCACCTTGGGTAAGAGCAAAGTGCCAAACCGAACAAGCATATTCGACTAACGGTCGAATGAAAGAGCAAAACATTAGCTTTAGCTTGTCCTTAGGAACCCGAAACTTTGCAAACTTTGTGAAACTTTGTCAGTGTTTTTAGCATTTGAATTGAAAGATGACATGTTTTAAGGTCCGGACTGGATCTGAACACGGTGGAGGGGGGGGGGGGTACCGGATATTCCCGAAAGAAGCTTCGACCTGAGTGAAACTTGATAGTCGGTACGTGAAGATGCCTTATATAATCTGTATATGTGGCTGAATAAAATGTGGCCCTAGTATGGAAGTTTGAGGGCGAGGCGTACCGGCAATAGTAAGGCAGTTGTAGGAATCAAACTAGTATGGTGGAACATTTGCCCTAGATTATCCGAGGCAATGGATTGCTCAGGCTCGCGTGAAATTAGATACCTTATTTCTAGGTCCGCTCCAATGGGGGGGGGGGGTGAAGGGGGGATTTTGTCACATTATCATCTACTTTCTTGTACCACCTTCTCGTAACAAGTGCCCTATGAGCTCGTAGCTCTTGTTCTTTTGAGTGAACTCCGTTCATTTTTCTAAAAAAAAAAAATTATTCTGTTTTTGGCCTCTGTCTATATGATTGCTTATAAACGTAATATAATTAAAGTAATAAGAGCATATATTTCAGATCGCGCCGCTTCTCAGTCCGCGCGCCGGCGCTTGCGTTGTCGCACTCAAAGCCTAATCTCTTTCCAAGGTACAGTATTCTCATATTTGCCGATTCTTCTGATCAAACGTACGAATTTCATGTTTAGTTTTCTAATTTATTCTCGTGTTTTTAATCTCAGTACGTTTTACAAATTGTGCTTTAAATGGGATAGCGAATAACGGGGGAGTTGGGCTCTGCGGTCCCTCTAAATGGAGCTAAGCTCGATAGAGAAAAGTTTTCAGCCTTGTCTCCGGGAATCTTAAGTCTCAATTTAATTTCCTAATTTTGTCTCGGGCTCATTCCGATTTATAGATTGATCTTTGTGGAGTCCAAGTAAAAGAGAGAGAGAGAGATAATTTATTACAAAAAGTGTACATATGTGAACAGGGGCCAACCCATAAAGCTTTCGCCTGTCCTAAGGGGGAGACCCCAATGACCCCAACGAAGATGAGAGATCCGTAAGCGATCTCGGTATAATCCCTGAATTTTAAGTACAACTTTACTACAGTACTCACTAATTTATTACTTAAATTAAAGAGTCAGGTACGTGAAGGCTTTAAGTACCAATAAATTTTAAGTACTCTCTCATTCTGGCTAGATCCCATCGATTTCCACATCGCAATGCTTCTTTGGCAGCATTTACCCAACAACTGTAAGTCTTCCGACATTACTTGTGACTTGTGAGCCTCGGGCAGTCTGTGAAGTGAACTGCAAATGGTAAACTTACTACTAGATTGCGGGAGCTCCATTTAAAACTGCAAAGACTATGTTTTCTCTTCGACTAATCGCGCAGTACTTGAAGTACTACTTTTGTGGCCCTTAAAACTCAAGTACTACTGAAGTACATTTGTTGTCAGGTACTTAGTACTTGACACTTTAGCACATACTCAATTACAAATTTAAAGTACTTGTCCCAACACAGAGTCTAGTGCTTACTTCTTAGCTTCTGGGCTCTGCTCATTATTACTCAAGAACTGGGATCCTGTCTCAACAGAAAATTAGGACAGGGGTCTTGCCTGTTTTTGCCGGCCCATACGGAAGGTAGGATTATCAAGTGCATATAAAAGTCGTATGCGGTCTAAGTTAAGTAGCGCTCTGCCGGGAATGAAGTTAACTAAAACTAAGTCGCGTTTGACCGCCCTTTAATTTTTGTTTCAATCTGCCATGTTTGGAGAGTCAGCAGTAATCCTGGTAAACGGACATGCTGCCGTTTAAGTATCAGTCAAGCAAACAGTTGTCTTTCCGTAAGTTCGTGACATAGTCGATCTCGTATTTATATGATTTTATTCGATAGTTCCGTCTATTTAAGCTTTAGCCGTCAAAGGCCTCAGTGCATGACCGAGCAATTCAGATGTTTTTTGTCAAATTTTTATCCTATTAAACGTATACAAACGTGATTTATGTCCTTGTTATATGCTTGTCCTCGCTTTTGATTGGTTTACGGCGTTATGCCGACTGCGCTAAATTGATAAGTCGGTTGATATTCATTAGTGATATTGCCGCCCTTCTTGGCAACGGCCCTCTTCATGCTCATTGGCAAGGGCCCTCTTCATGCTCAAGCTAGTACCTGGACAGTCGGGACTTTCTGGCAACAGTCGTCTACACGCCGATTAAGAAAGCGTGTTCCACCCTTGTAACAGTAGTAACTATGAATTCCTTTTTTTTGTTCCAACATCATGAAAAGTTACTACGCTGACCGTTACAACCTTCTTGGAATAGTAACTATTTGCTTACCACGCTCGGGAGCATAGTTAGCGTGGTAACTACTGTTTCTGTGACGTGACTTCTCCGACCAGCCTGCGGCAGGATATTTCGCTAAAAATAAGGAAATTCCTTCCAGCCTTGTCGCCAAGAAGCCAGGCTCCGGGACGTCATGCGTAGTAAATACGGTAAGCAAGGGTGGAACACGCTCAGAGTGTTCCGTGTCGGCTATACTATGGTTTTGGTATCTCGAACATAGTAGGTTCCGTCCTTTCTTGTTGTCGCTGATCACGGTAACTCGTGCGGAAAGTTGTCTTGCGGACTCGTCAGGTAAAGAATGAGGTCGACTGAAATAAAGGCTTCATGCAGTCATACACAAATCCTCAGTTTTTGGGCGTAGTGCTCCAACGTAAGGGCATGCCCCAACTTATGGGCTAAGGTGCTTATACGTTGGGACAGTGCCCCATACAAATCTGTTTGAAAAGCAAATTTCTATTTTTGATTTCCGGTTCAACTGATTTTTACTTACAGGGTTCTGTGCCCTTGCTGCAGGGCATGGTGCCCCAGCGCTGGAGCACAACGCCAAAAAATTTAGGATTTATGTATGACTTGCTTGGTTCCCCAGCTTCTTTGGGTAAGAGCAGAGCAAAATAACACTAGTCAGGACCTGTGCTTTCCTTGCTTCATAAACGGGCCCTACTCGCAGCACCGCCCACTACGCTTGCGGATTTAAAGCAAGACAAACTTGCGAGTTTACAAATTTCTAGTAAAGCAAAGATTCGGTTTGCATGCATCGGGGAAACAGGGGAGGTGGTGTCTTTTTTTGTGTGTGTTCAGAATATGAAGTAATTGGAGCCAGCGCTGGTGTACGGCTGATTGAGTTTCAGTAGGGATGTTCACCATCGCTAGTGATGCTATTGTCGCTGCTATTCCAGTGTGTGTCACTTCTTTCAAGTCTTGGAAATACTCCCTACTGTTAGTTTGTTCTGGGTAGCAGACGGATTGATTGGAAGGTTGCGTTCGGCATAAGAGGAGGTACGGATTGCTGGACACTGGATGCTGAAGTCCATGACGTAACTCCGAGACCCAAATTTCTTACTGCTCAACCCCCCCCCCCCCCCGTACGACACCACACTGATTTTTACCTTTGCTGTTTTTCGCCTTTTTCGACGCGTACGTGTTTTTGGTAGAATTTAGTGTATAAAAATACCGTTTATTGATCAAAAAGCAATGATAGCTAGTAGGCTAAAGGTAAGTTAACATAGAACTTTTAACAACAAAAAATACAGAAAATGGTCAATCAAAGTAATATAAAAGAAACATGACTAAGAACTATTAACAAATGATTAGAGTACGACACAAACGAGCGTAAACAAAAGCTTAAAATTGTCAAAACCGTGAGTAATTTGCGATAATTTGTTTAAAGGAGCCCCTAGTTTTGAAGTCCCTGTTGGGAACATCTCAT
This sequence comes from Branchinecta lynchi, assembly GCA_023053575.1. Taxonomy (NCBI): domain Eukaryota; kingdom Metazoa; phylum Arthropoda; class Branchiopoda; order Anostraca; family Branchinectidae; genus Branchinecta; species Branchinecta lynchi. The sequence continues at coordinate 13,951,145 of JAKZAP010000002.1, forward strand.
TCTGGAATATTAGAACAGAAACAGTAACCAGAGCGAGGTTTCTCTTTAAAACATTACTGATAGTAAGTGGCCATTCGGTAAAAGTTAAATAACTTGCTGTACCCATGATTTTACAAGTTTGTGTTCTCTCGGACATGTTTAGTTCTATCGGAATCAGGCGAAATCTAAAATAGATTGGTCTTGATCTAGCTATTTGCTCTTACTCGCTTGCACATTGTTTTTGTTATTTTCGTGTGTTTTCGGGTTGATCTTGCTGAGTGTCGCTGGGTTTGTGGGGCGGGTTCCCGTCTAATGGTGAGTCATGGAATTATTATCATTTATTTTTGGAATTAGTTATATGTAAAATAGTTTTGTCTTATATTGTCCCGGGTTTTTGTCAATCGACCTAGTGTCTCCGGCTTGACCTTATATTTATTATGATTTTATACGGAAGTCTAATTAAACCTTGAACCTTGAACCTACGCTCCCACACGGTCCTCGCCACACAGAACCCCTTTTCCATACGCGTTAAAGTCGGTATCCAAACCTGGACTTGTTAAGACTAATCCATCGTCAGCTGTTGCTTCAAATCCATCCTTTGTTGTGGTCCACCGTAAAGAAGAGACAAGGCTTCAGGCAAAAATTTGCGTAGCCAGGGGCGTCACGACTGGGGGGGGAGGCCCCCCCCCCCCAATGCTGTCGGCTAGTCGGTAAAAAATGACCGAGTCGGTGCAAAGCGCCGCGATTTTTCATTAATACAGTTGATTTCTTTCATGAAAACAGTCGGTTTTTCGGAAAATTGGTCGATTTTTCGTCAAAATAGTCGGTTTTTCGGAAAATCAGTCGATTTTTTTCAAAACTGTTATTTTTGTTCTTGAAAACAGTAGTTTTTCTGCAGAAACAGTCGGTAAAAATTACCATCCAGTCGGTAAATGCCTCGCCCTCCCCCCCCCCCCCCAAACATTTTGGCTAGTGATGCCTCTGTGCGTAGCGGTACGTTTCAAGCGAGAAAGAAGATAAATTGAAAGAACGCATTCAAAGTATTCGCAAGGAAGTCAATATCTAAAACGCCCGAATATGCCACTGTTGATTATTAACATTTTGAATATTTTATTTATTCAAAATGATTGATTAATTGGCTCACGGAGATTGATTGATTGGCGCATGGAAGGATTTTGGAATTTTGGCGACGCGGTAAGTTACGGCGGTAAGCGGGTTAGAAACAATCAACTACCTAAAGGATTAGATTAGATTAGATTAGATTAGATTATGTTTAATATTAAACCAACGCGTAACATTTGTCTGCATCACCTGCAGGGAAAGTCCCGGGGGACTTGTTAAATAACAGGCGAAAAACAAAATTCACATCTATTTACTAATGAAGAATAAATCCTACTACTACTGAAAAATAAATACTACTACTAACAGTACATTTCTAATTACTAATTACTAAACCAAATACTAAAAAAAAAAAAAGAAAAAGAAAAGAAAGAAAGCGACTGACTCTTGCTTACTCTTTTGTGAGGAAGAACCTTTTCACTGTGGCTTTGAATGCAGCAAGGTGCGGGGCCTCACGGACTTTAATTGGGATTGAATTCCAAACACTCGTAGCAAAATTTCTAATAATGAACGATGCACGAGTTGTTTGCCGGATTTCATGAACTATATCCCCACACCCCCTTGTTTCATAATTGTGGTAATCACTATTCGTAGAAAAAAAATTTGCAAAAAAGGAAGGCAGTAAATTATTAAAGTATTTGTAAACAAAAATACTAATTTGATAATCCCTTGTTTTTGAAACATCAAAGAGTTTATTTTTAAAGAAAATTTCAGAAGGTGTCGAATTATTAACATCATTGTGAAAAAGAAGTTTTATTGCTTTATTTTGTATTTTCTGAATTCTTTTATAACACGTAATAAAGTTACTTGCCCATAGTGAGCAACCATAGCACACGTGTGGATAAAATATAGCGAAATAAATTGTTTTCATAGTTTTTTCGGTCACTAAATGTTTAATGCGGCGAAGCACGCCCAGGGATCTTGATATTTTAAGTGAAATGGTATTAGCGTGCTCCTTCCATGATAAATTCTCATCTATGATGAAATGAATGCATGTGTTGTTTTGTGATTGTTTCCTACACGTTGACGGAATGAAAAGTTTACAGGTGTCAGGAAATAGATAGTACAGTTTGTTTTTAGGAGACAAATCTTATTCATCTAAGCACGTCTGTAAGTTGGCCATATGCTACACTGTAAAAAAAAATCTTGCAGTGTTTGCTACTGGGATTAATCTTGTCTTTATTGAGATATGAATATTCTAATTCGGATTAATTTTATCCCAATAGAGATAAGATTAATCCCAGTAGCAAATACTGCATCCTTATTCAGAGAAACTTTTTACTGTGTACCCAACCAAAATAGAAGTCAGACTCCATGTAATGGGTTATTATATGGTTCCAATGACGGTTGTAGTGAGATAGGAGAGGAAAATGCTAAGATACCTAGAATATGCCAATTTTTAATGAGTATATTAGGAAATAAAAATAACAATTGAGTGAGGTAAAGTGTATTGTAACCATCATGTATTTGTACGGCCAATTGGCATATTAAATATATTCGTATTCATGGATCACCTCGCGGTCGTACTCCTATTCCGTGACGGAGCAATAAGATACGTATTTTACCCTTTAAATGTAATGGTCGACATATTTAATACCAATTCGGCGCTACGAGTTGTATCAATAGAATAATTATCTATCTATCTAAGTGGCACGCTTTGCTTATCCATATCTGTAGTCTTTGTTATCAACATCGTCATCCTAAAGACACGTCTTCTTAGTCTTTATCTTTCTCGTAATTTTCCAGATGAGTCGACATTCAGAAACTGTATAGATAGTGTTTTAGAGACTTCATAGAACCATGTCTAAATTACGGTAAGTTGTTTATTTCCGTGATTTTCCATGTCTGCTTTTTTATTTATTTATTTCCCAGTAAATTATTTGTTTCGAAGCAAGACAATGCAGAATCATAACAGTTCAGCAAAAAACAAAATAAACATAACTAATACAGCTTATTTTTACTTGTAATTTTCCTATAATTACAAATGCGGCTGTGTGTGCCTGTGTTGTGTGGCGAGCGTAGAGGGGGGGGGGGGGCTGTATTGTGGGCTTATCCGTCATTATCCATGCCGTTTGCCTTCAACGTCGGATGCTTGCCTCTTATTTTCTTTTGCTTTTTCGTCATTTATTTACCTACTGGACACGGCCGGCCATCTTTAAAAAAAAAAATAAAAAAAAAATTAATCGCAGTGTTTATTGTGGAGTAGATTAGTCCATAGATTGTTGGAATAAATTAGCCAGTACAAGATATATGAAGATATCCGAGCATATTGAAACCTGCTTGGATGTTCTATTTTCTCGACAAACACCGAATGCCTGGGTTGTCTGAATAGTAAAGTTTAACCTGTTTACTGAGATAGGACAATCTAGTTACCCATCACTTACTTCCCGATGAAAAATGTGTCTCAAAATTGTACTATGAAGTAGTACGAAAACGTAGCATGCAGTACTAACGATGCTACTACATGCTTCTACTTCAAGGCTACCGTTTTACCAGCATACTACTATATGCTACTATTAGCAAGACCGGATGCTACTATGGCAAGACAGGATGCTACTGGATACAACCACATAAGATTGGACCAGTCTGAGGCACATTAAATGCAACGTTTTCGTACTACTACGCAGGCTACAAATTTTTCATCGGGTTAATTAAATAGGCTTGAACACCCAATCAAAATGCGTTACTTCGTTGCTCCTCTATTCGCGAATAATCGATGTTCAAATAGTGGAGTTTCCCTATCAGATTCGTGATACCTGAATGCGCTTGTACACGTGTTTTATGCTTGACGCAAACGATTTCAGAAAAATGTTCACGCACAAAGTTACCTTCCGCAAGGTGATCACTGGCCACTGAAAAGCCGCGTTTCGATTAAGATTAAATTTGCCGCGTCATAGTAGAGGACGGCCGTAGGTACTCTGAACGGCATTCTAGAGCACATAGTAAAAAAAAAAAAAAAAATCCAGTTACACAATTCAAATATTGCAGTGTTAAAGTGAAATGATACAACAATAAATTGGCTTTTCAGTTAAACTCTAAAGAAAAGAGGCTAGTATCAAAGCCTTGGACATGAAGGCGCTTTTCCTGTAATTCATGCACTGATGCTGTGGGGTAAAGAACAACTTGTGAAGAAACATTTTCTGCCTAAAACCAACTGTACTCTCTTGTATCTTCTGTGCTATTGCCCCGAGCCACCGAATGGATGAAATTATTGTATATATTTAGTAAAGAATAGTCCTGTGTTAGTGGAATTTTGAATGTGATTGTAATATCACGAATAAAATAAACTGATTGATATGTCTGTAAGCGACTTGTGTCTTAGGTTGAGAACAAAGAATCTTTAGCACCTTCGAATATCTCCGCAAGTCTTCGTATGGTACGTAACTCCTGGTTTCTGGGCAGATTAGGCTTGTGGCTTGCGAGGAGCTCATTGGTCAGAAATCTCGTTTTTGCAAGTTTTTAAGGGTTCATAATCTTTAAGAAACCCAGCATGAGTTTAAAGGAGTCGAGTGTTTTAGAATATTGGAATACGAACTGTATCTCAATTAATCAATCAATCGTTACAAAAACTTTAGCCGGACGCAGCCGATAGTTGGTTTCTCGGGCTACAGTTGCAAATAATATGTCGTAGCTGTTTCATACAAACTATATAGCCTCCAATAATTTAAAACACCACTTTAAAGTATTATGTTTCTTGTCTAACATTTGTTCTGACTCTAAACTAAAGCTTATTAAAATATCATCTACTGCAAATTGTGTTTTAAGTTGCCATTCTTCGTAGACACTCGTTTTCCCTACCTCATTGGGAGTATCTTGCTGCTCTCCACAGTTGACGCCGACCTCTGCCCCGAGATGAGCACCTTGGCTCCATTCTGTAGTTGCTACCAGTTCCAGGAAGATGGTCTGCCTGACCTGCTCTGCGAGAACATCGAGACTGTCGACCAGCTTGTCCAAATTTTCAACAGGTCCTTCCCATCCAATAACTTAAAGAGCTTGACCATCGAATATTCCAACTTACCAGAACTCCCAGCCAATGCGTTTTCTGACAAGACATTTGAGAGGATCAGCATCGAGCGGTCGAAGATCAAGAGTATCGACAGACATGCTTTTGCTGGATCCAAGGACGTCCTGCAAGCGCTAATGGTGGCCTCTAACCAGGAAATGATCAAGTTCCCGCTAGATGGACTTTGGGGATTCGAAAAGCTAGCGACAATCATCCTATCCGACCTGAAAATTGACTCAATCCGTACTCTCCCCAGCTTGCCTAGCTTGAAGAAGCTGGCAATTCAGGAGCTAAGAAATCTAAAAGTTCTATCCCCGCTTCCTTATTTGCCAAATTTAAAAAATCTGAGGTTCGTCAATACTGGAATCCAGAAGATCGAGAATAACTGCTTCGAAGGTTTGCCAGCTCTTGAGAAGTTCGAATTCGACGGGAATGATCTGAAAGTCATCAAGAAGGGGAACTTTCAGTTTTATTCGCATGTCACCGAGTTGAGCTTTGAGGAGAATGGCATCATAGAAGTAGAGGAGGGTGCTTTTGGAGGTAAGCATGGTTTTGGGTTTGTAAAATCCGGCTAAAATTCCGCATACCGATCGCTCTGTTCGGGCCTCTGGTCACTATTACTTCCTTGTGGGCTGAAGAAGATGAAGCTTTACAGGCTATTAGGGACGGACAATATTATCTCGGGCATCCTTGTATCGAGGATTCGACCGTTGGACGGTGAGGTAATTTTGGATGCATAGCACCAGAAAGGGGGATCAGATCCCAGCTTAACCCTTTTCTACAGACAAAAAGTTGTGACCGTTAATAAACTACAGTCTCGTTTTAGCAGATATCATGGTATCTGTTATCACGGTAAATGGATCTGTAGTTAGTCGTTTTTGTGGGCAGTGGTATCTGATCCCACGGTATAAAGTTGTTTATCGCAGTTACCTTGGTATCTGAATATCAGACACAAAGGTACCTTGCCAGATAGTTCGGCAACTGCAAAAACACATTTCAGCCGTGGTAGCAGATACCATGGTAACTGCAAAAACGCAACTTATGGCCATAATCTATGTAAAACCGCCATCGGCTTCCTGCAGTTCTTCAAATGCTTCACTATTTGGAGTATGAACAAGTTCGCAAAAACTGAAAAGGTCCAGATTTCCGAAAAAAAAAATACCGAACGCAAGTAGACGAGTGATTTTTCGTTTTCGGCAAAGCTGTCACCACGACCCAGTAGTATAGGGTAGGTAAGGGAAATCTCTCTTTAAAGCATAACCGAAAAGGGCCAAAATAGGACATTCTAGTTGCCCGTAACTTGATCAGTTAAAGCGGCTTGAAGACCCGATGAAAATGCGTTACTTCGTTGCTCAGCTATTCACGAATAACAGATTTTCTAATAGTGGAATTTTCCTGCCGAATTTGTGGTATCTGTATGCGCTTGTACCTGTGCTGTATGCTTAACGAAAACGATTGACGAAAAATAAGTGTTCACTCAGTGAGCTATCTTCTGCAACCTGATCACTGGCCACTGAAAAGTTTCGTTTGTATTGAGATTCAAATTTTCCGCGTCATAGTAGAATTGTCCGTTGTGGTGACGGCCGTAAATTTTGTGAACGTCATACTAGAGCAAATAGTGAAAAAAAAAATTTAACACAATCCAAATAATGCATTGTAGTCAGTTAAATGATACAAACATAAGTTGGCTATTCAGTTGAACTTAAAGAAAACGATACCGCAGAAAATTCGTTGCGAAATCTCGTTTTTTTCTATTTTGTTTCTCCTAGGACCCCCCCCCCCCCCCCCTCAAGGATATCTCCATCTTGTGGGTATCAATGCGATTGTCGGCTGCAGCCTTAGGGCATATAGCTGTCAAACCAGGAAACTACATCCTTATTGCTTGGAAGCGTTTATTTGGGTAACTGAGATTTTCATTCCAGGAATAAACGACGCAGTAATTGTCTCTTTGGCGCAGAACAACATCTTGGTACTTAAGGAGTCGTCCTTCAAGCCAGTGCTACAAGCTGTTGCCAAAAATAGTGGCAAAGTCGTTCTGCTAGGTATGAGTACGAACTCAAAATTTTATTCCCCGATTCGGGCTTCAAACTCTTAGGCCGCTTTCACATTAACGCGTCGTTGCATATGCGTTTATCTTGCGTTGTGTAGAGAATCTTTCACACCTGTGTGAGAAGCTTTCGCGCTGGATACTCATTTACGTTTTCCTTCCTCGGTTTCTTCTGCTAAATTTTAATTTCTTTCACTAGTAGCAAGTTTTTCTTCATCATCAGCATTTTTTTTTTAGTTTTTCTTCAAAAACTTTCATTTTCCACTGACAAATCTGATGCGTACGCATCGACGTAACACACGAATATAACTTGGTTCTATTCTTGCGTTTTATTTGTCTGCGTAAGCTCTGAGTTGCGTCGACGCAAGCATGACGCAGAGGTTGCGTAGCTTAGTGTTAAAGGCTCAACGCGTCAATGTGACCGGCTTTAAGGTCGCCCATAGAATGCAACTTTTTCTGCCAACGAATTGAGACGCGACGCGAACAAAATTCGACTTTGACAGTTGAAACGCTGGGAATCGTGCGACTCAACGGTGATTTTTTTGGCGATGCCGACTTTGCCTAGCGAACGCGAATTCACTTTCTGTAGAAACTTAACTATAATAGGACGAAACGTCGACCAACATTTTAGATAGTGGGTAAATAGTCAACCTACCCCGCTGCGTGTGAACATGTTAATAGAGGTAGAAAAGGGTTGGGTTGACATGTGGTGATGTGTGCCTACAAGGCTCGTACGATAGTTGTCACTGATAATGTTCCAACAGCCCTTGTGCCGCGTTATCTCATGGATTGTGAAGAACCGGTTTTGAGCACATAAGAAATCATAAAACCTATAGTCCAAAAGTGACATGAACCCATAAGAAACCGTAAAAACCTAGACACAAACTTCGGTAATAAAGCGTTCAGACACTTTCCAAAATAAGGCGCTCTGGGTGTGACACAAAAAGCCTTCTATCCTTACCGCCGCTATGTTCACGCGGTTGCTCGATTACGCATGCCCAGTCTGGGGCCCCTCTGCGCTCCGCACAGCTTACCTTTTACCGGACATTGAGTCTGTCTCTATATAACTCCGCCGACGAACAAGCCCTTGTGAAACTGAATTTATCACCCCTGAAAGTACGGCTGGAACACCTGAGTATGCAGTTTTGTAAATCTATTCTCGCCAGTATAAGCCACTGATCTCTTTTGCCGGAAATAGCCCCTCCCAACAATCTGACCGGGCAACAAAATAAATGCACCCCCCCCCCAAATTCCGAAAGAAATACTGTATGGATCGGTGTGTACCTTTTTTCACATCAATAGTTGCGTTTTTGGAGATACCATGGTATCTGTTACCACGGTAACTTGATTTGCAATTAGTCGTTTGTGGAGTTGCTGTGGTAGCTGATACTGTTGTTGCTCTGCAAAAACGACAGTTGCCGGATTTGCACTTTTCGAGGTGGTTAAAAGGCCAGATTCTTGGTAAATTAAAATCCAAGACAGTACGGCAACATACAGAAGTCATCTACACCCCAGTAACTGATCAGTTTCATTGATTTTATTTTAAGGAACCTAAATGATACTGAAAAATGGATAATTTAACCGCAATTGACTTTCCTAAAGGGTTCGATTAATTAACCACAAAGTAATCGTCGAAAAGCTAATTAAACTAAATGTATGCCCTATTTGATTAAAATTATTGTTGGGTTCCTTCAAAAAAGAAAACAAAAAACTAAGTAAAAGGGTGTTTCTTTGGAAGAAAAATAATTTTTTTGTTGAGTGACACAGGGCAATTCTCTCCTGTTTTTGGTGATAATAAATGATATTGCAGTAGATGAGGAAAAACTTTTATCGTCCTTGGTACATCCGGAAGTACCGTAACTTGTGATCGCCGGAATTCCGGGAAACCCCATCCAACTACCCCCAAAAGAGCCCCGATACGATCTGGTTCTGTCAAGAACGTATCTAATGCTTATGACTGGGAAGCGTTTCACAAAGATTCCCGGTCCCCCCCTTCCAACTCCCACCCCCCCAAGTATCGGATCCGGTCCAGACTTGACATGGAACATCTGAGACAATAGCTCTTTCCGCTTGGCATGTTTCATTCAAATCCGATCGCCAGTTTAAAATTTATAAATACCACTAGATTCCGGATTCCCCCATCCCTCCACTCCCACCCCCACGATGTTCTGATCGTGTAAACGAATTTCTCAAGTCGATCTATTCGGATCCCTCATATTCCTGCCGGGTTTCATCATCCTAGTACATCGGGAAGTACCGAACGCGCTGAAGTACAAGAATTCGCCCCCCCCCCCCCCCCCAACTCCCCCAGCGCCCGAATTCGGTCCGGTTATGTCAGTGATGTATCTAGGACTTGCGCTTGATCTTCGCACCAAGTTTTATCCCGATCCTCCACTCTAAGCGTTTCCCAAACCCCCAAAGTCCACCGGATCCGGTTCGGATTTGAAGTGGGTCGTCTGAAACACGAGGTCTTCCCAAATATCAAGTTTTATAAAGGTCCGGTCACCCGTTTCAAAAGTTAGAAATACCCTCAAGATTCCCGATTCCCCCTCGACCCTCCACTCCCCCCACGATGGTGGGATCAAGGAAATGATTGTTTCCACCTTTTGGGTCCCTGATACGCCTGCCAAGTATCATCGTCCTAGCTTATGTGGAAGAGGCGGAACTAGCAAAACCGGACCGACCGGACATAAGTTTCAATCGCTATATGGCACTTGGCCGAAGGGAAAGTGCCATAAAACTGTTCAATGTGACTCCGTCCTATCTGGAAGAGCCTTCCATGTTGCCTGGCTACCAAAAGACTCTTCTCCTTGAAATTTTTCTACTAACTATACCCTCAAAATTCGCTCCCTCAAACCATTCAACACCACACATTCGAACATAAAGTTCTCGTCTACACAACCATACACTAGGCAGACGTTTAGGAAATATTTTGGTACACCCACTCAATGCTTGCTTAATCTCACGAACACGTAAATAGACTGACTAATGCCACTGAAACTGGCCGTGTACTTATCTGTTTATTTATTTATCTGTGAATAACTATGAAAGCCTGTAAAAGCTGTTCATTTATCTGTAAAGATAGTATACAGCAATTAATTTTTTTTTTTTTTTTTTTTAATCAAAGTTTGCAGTTACCTTCAACCCAAGGCCGTATCCAGGGGTGTGGTTCGGGGGTTGACCCCCCCCCCCGAAACATACAAAAATAATGATATTTATAGGCTTTTCCCTCTGATCTATGTGTTTTTTTGTACTTTTTATGTCCCACCAGCAGGCACCCCCCCCCCCCGAAATAAATTCCTAAATTCTGCTTCAAACTCCAAGGTCTTCGTTTAATTTCCGTTTTTGGTCGCCGGTCAAAGTTTCTTTCTCCTCCAAACTCTGACCGTCGAACTTCGTGAGCTATAAAAGTTCGAAGTTTGCTCGAATCGTCGAAGAAACGTCAACCGGGCAAGGATCGCCGGAGACCCGGAGTCGTAAAAACACAAATTAAGCAAACCGGCTAATTAAGTCCCGTGTGAACAAGCTATAACGGCAAACAAAACCTCGATCAAATACGCAACTATTATCATAGCTTGTTCACACGGGGCTGAAACAGCGGCCGAGTCTCGATCAGCGGCTGATTTACGCGCGTAAATAGCGTTGAAAAAATTCCAAAAATCAGCCGCTGATTTTACAAATAGGCGCTTATTTTCTTCGCGGTCACCGATCGGGGTAAAACTAAATCCTTTGAATGTGACCTTTGATGACTCTAGGGACAGTAAACAGACTGTAATTAAGGGAATTAGTCAAGCTTGGTGAGTTTTAGGTCAATCCAGTTCATATTCTGTCAGAGCAATGTGAACATAACATGATTTTTACATTGAGCCATACAAGGATACTAAATGATCTCGAAAAAAAGGTAGAATAATTTTCTAATTTCAATAGCGTATGTCTGTTTCTGTCTGATATTTTTTTCAATATTTTTCTTTGATAAAATAATAATTTTTCCATTCAGCCGTCACTGAAAGTCACTGACAACAAAAAATGATTGCATTCTGTTCTCGTCATTATTTCTATTTATTATTAGTTATATTTTATGTTCAGTTAAAGAAAAAAATTATTAAATTAATTTTATTTGATTTTTAACTTGAAATTTAACCCAGTCGCTTGAAATCTGTCAATATTCGATTGTTGCTTTTATCTACTCTAGAGACTACAAATCAACTATATTTGACTTTGACAACTCACAAGATGTTTGTGTCTAATTTTATGTATTTTGTTACAAAGAAAAATAATATCCGGAATTAGGTTTTTCTTTTTAATTCTCCCGTCAACCCCAAACAGTGAACAGATCAGCCGCTGTTTCCGCGCTTATTTCGGTCCCGTCTGAACAAGCTGTCTGAAGTAAGGACCGCTAGACCGCCCCTTTGAACTTCCCACTTACTTCCTTCCCAACTCCTTTCTCCGAACATGAAAGTCCAGAAGTCCTTAGTAGCCTACTGACGTAGTCAAAACGTAAATGGTGCCTTACATTGGAAGTATGCAGACGATTGAGTATAGTTGAAATCTGTCATCGTTCCCAAGTGAGTAATGCTAAGCTAATAATCCAAGAGGTGGCGGATTTGGCACCAGAATAGCGACATGAAAGTTACCTGCTTCAGAACGAACCTACTTTCAGAAAAGAAATACCAGCAAAATGAAGGCAGACAAAATTAAGTTACTGGGTGTTACCAATAACCGCAGATCTAAAATCGGAAGTGCACTGCATAGGAGACGCTGAAACGTGCCAGTGCGGGATTACAAAATTTAAGACTCCTTTCAAAAATGAAAATATCCCAATGTCACCTACTACGAGTTATACTTCCTTCATTAGACCCACCCTGGAATACGCAGCGACTGTTTGCAGGGGCGTCACTATGGGGGGGGGACTCCCCCCCCCCAAAGGTCTCGAGAAACAACTTCGTCGGGCGAAGCCCGGCGAAATTTCACTAGTTTGTCTGCGCGGGGCGCCGGCAAACACAGAAGGAATTATTTATATTTTTGTCGGGCGCTGGTTGATTCGCCGGCACATCGAATTCTTTTCACATACAAGAAACCGAACTCTGCATAAATTTATGGGTCAAAACACAGAAGAAATCGAATTGTGTGTGCTTTTTTCGTGCCTCGGGAGTTCTCGTCGGCACATCGAGTTCTTTTTTATGCAGAAAAAATACAATTTTGTATGCTCTTGTGGGCTTCCGTCGGCACATAGGTTCTGAAACATCTTGTCGGCTGTAATGTTATTTTTACAGTAAGAAATCAAGTTGTGTACAGTCTTGTCCGTTAAAACACAGAAGAAATCAAGTGGTGTATGGTTTTGTCGGGCGTCGGTATTCTCGTCGGCACATCGGGTTCTTTTTACTCGTAAGAAATCCAATTCTGTAAAAGTTTATCTGGTGCATACCCGAAAGTTTAAGTTTCGTTGGCACATCGTCTTATATTTACACGTAAGAAATTCTTTACTGTCTTGTCCAGCAAAGCACAGAAGAAATCGAATTCTTAATGCTATTGTATACTTGTCGGCACATCAGGTTCTTTTTTATACGGAAGAAATCAAACTCATTTGTCGGGCGCACCTGGAAAGTTAAAGTCCCGTCATCAGATCGAGATCTCATTACACGTAAGAAATCAAATTCCGTAAACGTTTGTCCGGCCAATCCCGAAAGCTTATCTCTGGTAGGCAAAATTGAAATTTTCCTACACAAAAAGAAATCAAATGGCTGCAATCAGTTTTGTCGGACGGAGACCGGAAGTTTAAGCTTCGTGGGTTAATCGGGTTTTGTTTTAGACATAAGAAACCCAAACTCCGCAGACTAGTTTAAGTCTCGTCGGCTGTCGGTCTCTAGTCGGTTCTCGATGTGGTCATAAGCTCGAAGAATAAATGAGGGGTTGCAGTGCAATGGCGATCGCAGTACTCCAGTATTAAGCATGTCTTTCTAGTGTGAAAACTACTTCTTTTGCTGTAAATTGAGAACAAGTCTGATTTGTGCCTTTTTTCTTTTCTTTTTATTGTGGATCCACTACTTTTTTTGACAGACAGATCTGTGACTGCGCAGGTAGCCTTACTTTTTATTTGCGATCACAAAAAGGTGCTCTGCTCAATTCGTAGTAATCTTTATTTGGAAGAACGGTGTTCATTTAGTTGGCATTTTAGAGTTGAAATTCTTGGGGGTTTGAAACACATAAAAAGTTAGAACTTGTATGGTAGGTACAGATAAATCTTGCCCTGAAAAGACGGATTAAAAAAAAAAAATCGCGTGCGGCGCTTAGTTTCCCTCATTCTGGGTACAGTCGTTTGAAGCTTCGCTTTTTAGTGAAAGCTGAAATGAAAAGCCGAATTGCGAATTTAGATATGCGAATTTGCATTAAAGGAATACTATCAACTGATGCATTACAGTTAGTTTTACACAAAATTTCGCCTGCGATGCAATTCGTAGTGTTTTCTCTTTGGAAGAACGATGTTTTATTTAGTTGCGTTTTAGGACTGATGTTCGTGAGGGACTGAAACCACATTAAAGCTAGTACTTGTATCGTAGGTATAGCTAAATTTTTCAGAAGAAAAAGGCAGATTAAAAAAAAATCGCCTACGGCGCTTAGTTTTAACCTTTTCTGGTGTACAGTCTTTGGCAGCTTTACTTTTTAACCGAAAATTGAAATGAAAAGCCGAAGATGTGAATCTAAATATAAGAACTGAAATAATAATCTCAATCGATGCATTACAATAGTTGTGTTTTTGTCTTTGGTTCCTGTTCTGTGTTCACAGTTGCCTGCCTGGTTTGGATAAAAACGGTATTTTTGCTTACGCTGTTCCGTGTTTAGTCGCTGTTCTAACGAAAACGCCAATTTAGGTTCCTGAGCAAGTCTTAGGCAGGAAATCTGCTAGATGCAAATTAAATTCCAAAACGACCATACTTTAGGGTCCATCTTTATCTTCTGGACTTCTGCAATTCTTTCTTTTCTATCTGCGAATCTCTCTGCAATTTTCTATCTGAACAGTGATAAAACATGCTAGGAGAGCAGTTTCCGTGTTTTACAAAACAGAGAGCGGAACACAGAACACGGAACAGCGTACAAAAATGGGACAATGAGAAACAGCGTGCTCCGTGTTATGACAAAAACGGGAAAAATATAAAACAGAGAGAAAACAGCGAACAGAACAGAGACAAAAAAACGTAACTAATTAGTTTTACCACCGGTTCTACTCTGTGCTGGCGAGAAATGCCGCGTCAACGGCGTGTTTTGTGGGCAAACTTTTCAGTCCGTCGGCAGAAACTGGGCGTCCCCCCCCCCCTCACAAACGCAAAAGGCTAGTGACGCCCCTGCCTGTTTGGCATTTTTCATTATCGCAGAAATAAAGAGACAACTGGGAAAGAATACAGAAGCGGGCTCTTCTTATTATTCATAGTGGATCGAAACTTCCACCTTTTAAAACACTTTAACTTCAAGACTGCAGAACCGCAGAAAAGAGCTAAGCACCGACTCTGGTTCAGCCATAGTATCTCACTCTCTCCACTCCCAAATCCTCCCTCCCCCCTACCAAAATGTTAGAAATCAGCCAGCACGAGTTGTAAGTTCTAGGGTACCCAAGCTCTGTCCTATACCTACAAAACACGCCAGACATGGAAAAAGTTTTATTCCAGAGTGAAACTTTTTATCGAAACTTGACAGATTTTAATGACACATGTTTTGTAATTTTTTCTGTTTTTGAGAATAGTCGGAAATTTGGTTGTATAACCACGAAAGTAAATTTACAGAATAAACTTTCTATCTATCTAGAAATCATCCAAAAAGAAATACTGATATCCACGGACATCTAGAGTGACATAACTTCTTTCCCACCAGTTAAAAAAAAAAAAAAAAAAAAAAAAAAGACTCTCGAGTTAGTGATGACGAAAGTGAGATGAATTTTTCAGATACCATTATCTGTTACCACGGTGACTGACCCCCGATAACTGCAAAAACGCTTTTTCACTGTGGTATCTGACACCACGGCAACTGCGAAAACGACTTTAGGCCGTGGTATCAGACACCATGATATCTGCCAAAACGCAACTATTGTCTAACGCGAAGGCATAGTGTTTGTTTTGACACATGAAACTGAAATTAGTGACCCTACGATAGTTTCTGAATATATCCATCTCTTTCTCTCGCTGGTCCCCCTGGCCCTCAGTCGGTCACGATAAGAAAGAGGAGGGAATTTTTACGCAAGTATCCCTTGCTGCAACACGGGTTGTTTACACGTCATTTTATATTTTAGGTAACAGACTCGAATGCTTCTGCGACACGAAGTGGCTAATAGACAATGCCGAGTTATCTGAAGCCCTCTTCGAAGCCAAGTGCGCAGGAAAAACTGATCTGACTACTCTAACAAAAGGATATCTGGACCAAGTTTGCTAATAAAATGATTGGTAACAACACTAGATCACACCAGCGACATTACCATATGGTTAAGAGGGGGGGGGGGGGCTATCAGGTACGAATGAGTCATGGCTAAGATTCTGCTGAAGAACACTGGAACTTGGCTACGTTGTGATAACTTCAGCGATCATTTTTCTCAATTCTGATTTCCAGGCGGCCTTCTTTGAATTCTTGCACGTCCACTGAGTATGTTCAGCCAGATTTTTCCCTCGCCTAAACTTGTCTACGCATTTCAGACAAAGGGGAACGTCGTCGTGTGATTGTACAAAACATGCTGTGCCAAGTGGTGTTTCAGCTTGAACGAGCTGGAACCCTGCTCACATTTAAACGTCTTTTCCAACCGGTGGTGGTAGTACTTATGCAAAGCCATTTCATTCAGATTACTTTTTACACAAAGCTCGCAGATACGGGGCAATCCTTTACCATACCTATGGACTTTCAACAGCTTTTCCGCTGCGAACACTGTTTTGCAGTTCCGACATTCCATCTGATCAAGCCGAACATGCTGCTCATGGATATGCTGGCGCAAGTTCGCTTTCGTTCTCAAATGACGACTGCAATGTGCACACACGAACTTGGAGTCGCAGTTATGTCCTGAAAGTGCTGGTTTATCCTGGAATTCCTGTTTGCAGTGAACACAACGAAACGCCAAGTCCTGAACTTGAGAATGTTGCTGCAACTGAACCTGATTTGCGAACATACGAGGCCATTTACCGCACTTGAACTGGATAAAGTGTTTCTCCATGATGCGAGCGGAAAGAATAGCCATGTTGCACTCACTGCATCACTGCGTAGATGCCCGAAACTTTCTGATTTAAGGAAAATTTATCTAGAGGGTGTGATTTTATCACTTCCTGAAATTTTGAGCAATAGTAACCCTACCGTTATTACTAGAGTGGGCGTGTACATGGATAAATCTTTAGAGTTGAGAACGAGTCTGATTGTTTAAGTTATATTTTTGTTTTCGTTTGTTTGTGTATATGGCCCGTGAGCTTTTGAAATACACTGATCTATCTATCTGTCACCCTATCTATCTATCAGCTCTACGTCCGCATGGACCGAGGTTAAATGAATTTCTAACCATGGTGCATTTCAAAGCTCAAATGGCAAAATTCACACTGAAACCTTCGGTAAGTCTTCTTGTTTTCGGGTCGTTTCTCATGACATCTTCTCCTGTGTTCAACAAGTTGCTTCTTGGAATAAGCCGGGCAGTCGCAAATGTCACACGTTAACCATGCCGACTTAGGGACATGTGATTGTGTGATGTGACTTTCCAGACCGTCCTTATATCGTCAGCTCTGAAAGCATACGTAACAGAAGTATCGATCTTTGACTCTACTCAGGCGTCGCTAAGGCATCTGACTGAACACATTGTTGCCAGACAGTAATACATGTACCAGTGGTCTTTCATATGCTTATTTGCTGTTTCCGTCGTCAAAGTCTGGGCACAGAAACCGCAGACTAGTTCGCTATCCGTCTGACGGACATGACAAGCGATATCCGCCGAATGCTTCGCCGACACTGGCGGCAGGTTAGATCCTTGTGTGACGGCATGAGTTCCAGCTTATGATTCTTGGGACGTGACAGAATGTGCAAGGGAAAATACCATGGTCGTTCGAGTACCGATTGACAAGATGCTGACGGAATACCATATTTCTCATGTATGTTACATGAAACCGCTTAGGGTCCTTACCGGTCAACTCATCCGGTTCTTCAGTGCCAGCACAGATTGGCCTGTGACGAACGAGAATACTGTTGCTAACAAACTTTTTCCCGCAGTAATTACAATATAACCAAGAGCTGTCATGCCGATGTGCTCCAACGTGTTCAAAAAAGACTTCTTTGCATAAACTGACAAAAAAGCAGTAGCAACATTTGTATTTCGGGTGATGGGTGAAAGTGCGGTCCCCGAGAGCGTTAGCCATACACACTTTTGAGCAAATGTCGGACAAATATGAACGTTCGAGCCAGTGTTAAAAAATGTGGGCGCTTAGAAAAGTTGCAATCACCTCAATCGAACAGAAGCCACAGACAATTTTAGAATCCTCGATATGTGGCAGGTGCAATTGTTAGTGCACTAGTGTTCCAGACTGCTTGTAGGCAACCTGTAGGCCGTTATAAACATTTAAAGAAGCACAAATCTACTACAGAATACCTTGCTATTTTTCCCAACACGCAGTCCACCTTATTCATGCATTCACAAAGGGGCATTCATTGTGTTGCGAGAGCAACACTTTGGTTTTGTCCTTTTTTTTTTTTTTCCTATAACTCCGATTTAATTTTATTCCTAGTAACTGGTAAGGCTCTTTCGTGTGCGGCTTTTACGGAAAGTGTGGACCTTAGGCCGGAATGATGAATATGACGTTACATTTTGGAAAGCTCCGTAGAACTCTGGCATGGGGCCAATAAGGATGGTTTTTGCTTGTCCTCGAGCCAGAGCCTACGGTGTGCAAAGTGAAGTGGAGTTATATAGCCGATGTCAGAGAGGAATATCTGAAGTTGTGTAGATAACCTTTCGTTTCATCAAACCTTGTTTCTGCTTTCGAGTGGAAAGCTCCGTTCTAGCACGCAAGCAGGCAGGCACCAGTTTCAAATTGAAGATTTATTGTAACAATGTCAAATTGAAGATGGACTAAAATCTATAAGTGTAAATATATGCGGCAGTTACCCGGCCCCACAGCCAACATATCTTCTTTGAGTGATAAATAGAAAAATATACAGACAAAAAAAGTGGCATTTTTCCACGGGTCCGAAAGTGCTGCCATCTATTATTTCTATCCATGTCTGTTCGCGATTTCAGCCGAGTTTATCATTTGTTTTTTGCACTTGGGTTTGCGATAGAGAAATGGTATTAGATGTGAAAAAAAATTTCTCTCATTGTCAAAGAAACTAGAGCTTATCATTTGCTCTTTTCGAAGTGGTGACGTTAGAAAGTTGGCCTACGGCAAAAAAGTCAACTTTTGAACTAAGACAGGTAGAATTTGTTTTTCGACGGCAATCGGTAGCCGTTGATGAGCTGATCAAAGTATATGTCATCCATTTTTGGTACAAAAATTCCTTCATGAGATACAACAGTTTGAAAGTTGCAAGGGGTCGACAACTTCAGTAGTAAGGTATACATTGAAACCAAAAGTTAGGCGATACCAGTTGTGAGACATGTAGAGGACTTGTGCACAGCAGTCAAATGTTAGCTCATAGTCATCTTCGGCAATGAGGGGTTTGCAGCTTTTGCTAGTTGGTGTACCTGTTATTTGGTTCCGGTGTCTTCGATGGTAAGAACAATTTGGTTCCCAATTCTATGGCATGCAAGGGACTTGTAAATAATAACCGGCTGTTTTGCTACAAACATCTTCTGCGATGACGGCTTTGCAACTTTTGCTAGCTGGTGCACCCATTATTTTTATCCGGTGAACTTGATGTCTATCACGAGAGAGGAACTTGTAATTAAGAATCAGTTCACGAGGGGCTAGAAATTTTGCAAATTGGTGCAGCCTGTATTCGATTTCTATAAATCTGACGGTAAGAAAGTTTGTATCGATGGTCTATCGCCGTAACCTAGGATTAACTGTTTACGCAACGGGTACTAACGATAATGTAAAATAATGAGGTAGTTTCGTAATAATTAATTGTGTCACCAATGTGTTTTAATCCCGAAAAGTTACGGATAGCTTTATAATACCAACTAGATTATATAAGATGTTGTTCCAAGTTTTTATCCGTCACGATGTCTACGGTTGAAAAGGATAAAGTTCAACTGATTGCAAAGTCAATTTAGTCCCTTCTTCCGATATTCTTTTGTTGTTGTTAGGGCAATCGATAGCCCTTGATGAGCTGATCAGAGTATTTTTCATCCATTTTTGCAAAATTAACCAGTTAGAAAGTTTCAAGGGGTTGACAACTTCAGTAGTAAGGTATACACGGAAACCAAAAATAGGCGATACCAGTTGTGAGATATGTAGGGGACTTGTAAGCAACACTCGACTGTTAGCTCATAGTCATCTTCAACAACGAGGGGTTTGCAGCTTTTGCTAGTTGGTGTACCTTTTGTTTCCGGTGTATTCGATGGGAAGAACAATTTGGTTCCCAATTGTAAGACATGCATGGGATTTGTAAGTAATAATCGGCTGTTATGCAACAATCGGTTCACGAGGGGCTAGAAATTTTTGCAAATTGATGCACATTGTATTCGATTTCTATAAATCTGACGGTAAGAAAGTTTGTGTCGATGGTCCATCGCTGTAACCTAGGATTAACTGTTTACGCAACGGGCACACACGATAATGTAAAACAATGAGGTAGTTTCGTAATAATTAAAGTGGCATCTATGGTATTTTAATCCTGAAAAGTTACGGATAGCTTTATAATATCAACTAGATTGTGTAAGATATTATTCCAAGT
Source organism: Branchinecta lynchi (assembly GCA_023053575.1). Lineage (NCBI taxonomy): Eukaryota > Metazoa > Arthropoda > Branchiopoda > Anostraca > Branchinectidae > Branchinecta > Branchinecta lynchi. Next base: position 13,971,130 of record JAKZAP010000002.1, read on the forward strand.
TTTCATCCGTCACGATGTCTACGATTGAAAAGGATAAAGTTCAACTGACTGCAAAGTCAATTTTGTCCCTTTTTCCGATATTCTTTTGTTGTTGTTTTACAACGCTTAAAGCACAATGGACACTTCTAATGCTTTACTTTGTATTAAATGCTTCACAAATAAACATTTCCGACTTCCTTTAGAAGGCACTACGAAAATCGGCCGTTTTCTTGTTATCCCTTGTCTTTACCTCTCTGGCATTTCGGCGATCCAGATCTTAGGAGCTGGGATATCGTGGCAGGAAATTCAAAAACTCCAAGCAATGCTTGATAGAAAAGGATATATTTGAGATGTCACCAAAGTCAAGCCGCAGATGCAGTTTACCTGATTGTTCTAGTGTTTCATGAGAAGTTCCATGGGCTTAAAGTGCCTATTAAAAGTTTTTCTTTGTGGAATAGTGTTGTGAAGCTTGATTAACTTGCTTCATAAAATGTACCAGAATATGCAATAAGCTTATAAAAAATAATATAGCTTCAAAGATCATTCAAAAACAAATAACCTATTCAAATCTGAATTATACAAGCTGATTTATGTTTAAAATAGAGACCTACTAAGTATTATAAGAAACATCACTCTTATCTTTGTCCAAGCTAGTAAATTGAGCATGTACTGGCCCCCAAGAATACGCTTTGAAATATCACAGAGAGGAAACTTTTGAAAAAGCTGCTGATCTAGTGGGTAAGAATTGTTCATAGGTTGTTACAGAGTGGGATTGGGGTGGTTTGATGTGCCCATTGAACTTTAAGAATATCTTTTGATCATGTGATTATTCTTTTTAGAACATACCGTTTAAAGTTTAACCGAAAAGGTCTGGGATATGAAAATCTAGTTACGCATCACTTATTCACTAAAATTGGCTTGAAGACCCGCTAAAAATGCGTTACTTCGTTGTTCCACTATTCATGAATAATTGATGTTCAAGTAGTGGAATATCCGTGTGATTTGTGGTACCTCTATGCGCTTGTATTTTTGTTGTATGCCTTACGAGAAAGATTTATGATTTTTTTTTGTTCAGGCACTACGCAATCTTCACCAATCTCACCACTGCCCACTGAAAAGTGGCGTTTGTGTTGAGATCAAAATTTCCCGCGTCATAGGAGAATTTTCGTTGTGGGGACGGCCGCAGATTTTCTGAATGTCCTAACTAGAGTCGATAGTGGGAAATAAAAAAATCTCTGCAGAATCCAAATAATTCGGTGTAGGTATTCGATTAAATAAGTTGGATTTTCAGTTAAACTCTAAAAGCTTCGATAAGTTGACAACTTCAGCATTTAACCGACAGCGAAGAAACAAAACCAAAGTGTTGCTCTCGCACCACTTTAGTCGGCGAAGCCGGACAAAGGTTGCCGCAACACTTCACGTTGCCCAGGCAACGTAGGTCTAGTTTGGATTGGCTTCATCCTGAGCTACTGCTGTGATGCCTGTGAATGCGCAGTATTGCTGTGATACTTGTCATCATCATCATCATAAGGTCTGAATGGCTCTGAGTTCAACTTCGTGTAGATCTCTTTCTGCCTTCTCGGTTGATCGTTGGTGGTTGCTTTCGGTCACAAGTTTTGCTTAGTAGACTCCGTTCTCCATTAGCATCTCAATCAAAATCTTGAAAACTTTAAATTCTGGTTGGGCCGGGAGTTTGGCACTGGTGATAACTTGAAATTGGTTCGGGAGTTTTAGCTCGTCGCACAAGCTTTTCAGTTGTCGACTTCTTCGTTGGGGGATGTGGCATTCAAAAAAGAAGTGTTGGGGTGTTTCATCTTCTGCCTGGCACATACGGCAGTTTGGGGAGTGGGTTGTGCCCCAATCGAAAAGGGTTTTGTTCATAATGATCATTTGAGACTTCAGCCTGTAGAAGATGCATGATCTCAGTCTATCTTTGAATGGTGAGCAGTATGGTCAGAGGTTGGGTGTTGATATTCTTGCTAATGTGTCTCTCGCTGTTGTTGGTTGTTGAGGGAACCGGTTGCTAGTTAGGACTTTGCCAGCGTGCTTGTCGGCCACTTCATTTTGGCAAATGCCATTGTGGCTTGGGATGTGCTGGAAGGCAAACTCTATGCCGGTTGACTGTAATGTCAACAGTAGGTTCCGGATTTTGGTCAGATCAGAATTTATTTAATGGCTTGGAGCGCGGACTTCGATTCCGTGAGAAAGATGACTTTCCGTGTTGGAGGGGGTCTTCGGGATAGGACTTCTGCTATTTATTCAAACAATGTTTACAACGGATACGTCAGCTATGATTTTTCATCAGCGATATTTCGGCCCTTCTTGGCAAGGGTCCTCGTCAGGCTGTCAATCTTCTGGTTCAACTTCGGGGAAGGAAACAAACCTGTAATAAATAACTGAAGTTTCTACCGACTATAAATATCTTATTAAAGTAAATTATCTTCAAATACCACTATAATGAAAAAACTAGTCCTGAGATTTAATTTTTGACAACGACGCTGTTTTTGCTGCACGATTGGGGCGATGACAGGAAAGGGTTTTTTCTGCATTTTGAACGTCGGTTTTGTTCATTAATAAGGGGCTGAAAACTTAAATATTATTTTATTAATGACCTCGTTCTACGTTTCTATTATGAGTACTTGCCTGAATCTATTACTTTGAATAATCACTGCACGGAAAAACTAGTGCTGAGATTTAATTTTTGACACGGCTGCTGTTTTTGCTGCACGATTGGGGCGAAGGCAGGAAATATTTTTTTCTGCATTTCGATCGACTTCGGTTTTGTTGTTAATAAGGGACTGAGGCTTAAATTTTCTTCCCTTTATAACCCCGCTCCACGTTTCCGGTAAAGAGTACTCGCCTGTATCTCGGTTAATGCCTGTTCGGTTTTTCTTTATCTCAACGGCTTCTCGAATGGTTTGAAGGAGTCCGGTGCACGTTGCAAGAATCTGGGCTTTTTCAAAATATACTGAAGGGGATGGGTTTTCGAAAATATGTTCTGCAAGTGCAGATTTGAAAGTATAGTTATGACGGTGTCCGTTGGAGAGGGCGTGGTCAATTTCTTGCTCATGCTCTGCAAGTCGTTTTCCGAAAGTTCTCTCTGTCCTTCCTACGTAACGCTTTCCGCAGTCACAAGGTATTGAATAAATGCCTCTTTGGTACTGATTTGGGACTTTATCTTTTCCGGAGTTTAGGTAGGACAGCAAAGTATTTTGGGTTCTGTGAAAGACTTGGATGTTCTTCTGCTGCCATTAGGATAGCTTCTAGTTTTGCTGACATCATGTTGAATGCAATCATGTTGAATGAAGGAATGGATGCTGCTGTGCCGGCTTTGTCATCTTTCACAGATCCGTCTCTACCTGGGTGTGGTTTGGGAAGTCAATGTGCATCTTGTGGAGAAACATCTGTGGATTTTGTGTATTTTTTTTTAAATTTGCGCGGTTATTATTACGGAAACGTACGTTTTCTGTGTCACAAAATTCGTACCTCTATGGGCTCTGTATTCTTGTGGTAATGTTCGAACTTGGTTCGAAACATGATTTTGCTACTTTTGTTTTTTCCAGTCCTCCTTGTAAACGCTGTTGAAGAACGTTGTGAAGGAGACGGCTTGCTTTCTCTAAATTTTTCGCCAGAGTGGGAAGAACTTGATAAGAGGGTTATCCCTGATTGGTTTGATAAGGCGAAGTTTGGAATTTTCATTCATTGGGGTGTCTTTTCTGTGCCATCATTTGGCAGTGAATGGTTCTGGGATAACTGGCAAGGTAAGTCAGTTAGAATTTAGATAAATGGAATAAATTTTATTTTCTGAACAAGGAGGCTAGGTCACAGCCAGGGCACAGCCAGTCAGTATAGAACACTCTTGTAATCACCCGCTTGTGCGGTTTCCTCTGACCTGTCCGTCTGGTAGTCTCCTGAAATAGCTGTTTCCCTCGTTACAGTCAAACCTTGTACCTCTGCCTTTCCCTAATACGTCTACCCAATGTCCGCCTGAGCTTGCGGTTCGGCCTTGACTGACGGTCATGTGTCCTCCTGCAGATGCCGAACCTCCGCAGCGCACAGTGCGGCTCTGATGCTGTGTCATCTATGGGCCGTTTTACTCTGTCAAGGCTGCTGTGCTATTTGGCGTCAGGTGCCGGTGCAATAGATCTAGCAAGGGGATAACAACTTCTTTTTGTTCTAGGTGTACGTCTGCATGATCGCATTCATTACGCACTTTTATTATGGATGTATTTAAGTAAAGTTTTAACCGAGTTTGATGAATTATTGGCGTTCGGGACAGGACACCTGTTTAATTAGTTTGAAATTCGCTTTATTATCTTCTCTTCTGCCTTTCCGGAACTTGATGCGGGACATCTCCTCCGTAATGTTGGGTTTCCACACTGCGTAAATTCCGAGCGTGTTTGAGCTTTAAAAGATTTCTAGCAATACAATACTCCTTCTCGAATTGACTATCAGGATATGGTTTCGCTCTTGCCTACTTTAGTACGCAAAACACTCGACGAATCAAAATGAATCGGTGCTCTTATCGCAACTGCTGTCCCACCCGTTTGATCGCAAAAGCCAGTACAGCAGTAGGCTAGTCAGGTACAGTAGAGGCAGAGTAGAGGTATGCTTATCTGAACAGTTACTTTAATGTTTTAAAATGCCCTTAATTACCTACTTTAGCTAACTGGTAGTTAGCCTTAAACACAGCAAGTGCATGAAAATGGCAAAGTCCACTGTCAACAAACGTTCACATAACCATACCTCTACTGTACTCAGGGTAGGCTATCCAACCTCAGTCTCAGACAAGATTTCAAATTTCGAGAGAAGTTATTCCTCTAGATTGAAGCTACTTGTATGGTGTACGTATTGATAAATAAACATTATTTCAATATTTCTAGTTAAACATATTTTTCTTTCAAACAAGATCCCTTCATTGTAACCTTACCTCAACTGACTACAGATTGATGAAAAAGGTAGAGTTAGTAAAGTCAGTAGCCAGAAATTTTCTTTTTAAAGTGGCAGCACTGTCTACGGAAATGGGAGTCATACTTTATGTCCTACGGGCTACGGAGTCTGAGCTGTTCGGGGATCTGACATCATTTACTAACAGAAACCTGTATGTGCTGGCTCCCGTTCCAGTAGTAAGTGGAAATAGGTCACAGAAAAATTCATCGCACCAGCTTCTCGTCCGGTAGCCTCACGGAATTGTGTGCTCAGAAGCTAGGGAGCCGGTAGTTGATACCGGAAACTGTATAATCGGAGCTTCTGTTCCGGTGGGGTCCACGTGGAATATAGAACTCACGGATTAGTTTGGATAAGAGCTAGGATGCCGGGATTTTCACTAACTTAGAGAAAATAACATGGGAAAAAATCCACTACTAGAACCCATATATTGAGAGCTAAGGTACCAGTAGCAACTACTATTTGCTTGAAAATGACCAGCTCACGGACACAGATGGCTATGGGCTAGGGTTCCGGTAGGGAAAAAAAAAAAATTAAACTCACATACCCATGTCAGTGCAGACTAGAAAACCGGAAGCAAATATTTTTAACTAATGGAATCCAACTTCTGCGGGCTGGGGTTCTGGTAGGGCCAAGAAATTAAGATTTTTTAACTGGATTCCGTGAGCTGTACTGGACTCAAAGTCCATATTGACACGTGTCTGTGAGTTCGTAATTTTAATTTTTGGCACTACCGGAACCCCAGACCGCAGGAGTTGGGTTCCGTGAGTAAAAAATATTCACTTCTGTTTTCCTAGTCTGCGCTGACATGGGTCTGTGAGCTCAATTTTTTTTTTCGTGACTACTGAAACCCTAGCCCATAGCCATCTGCAGGGGCATCGCAAGTGCATTTTCGGTGGGGGGGGGGGTGCAGAGCCAAAATTTTACCGAATCTTCCAAAAAATTTACCGAATCCTAGAACTAAGAATTCGAGCTTTAAAATTATGGAACAGAAACGATTACCTAGGAAGAGTAACAATAAGAGGCAGCATAAACGATGATAAGCCAACTATTGGCGTTTGGTGAAGCCCACATGGAGAATATGTTGCCGGGCATGATTGCAGTAACAGCTACTATCTATTATAGCCAATTGAAAATTAAATCGAGCGCCGCCGGCGAAAATGTTTGAAATCCATTTTTTTTTGTAGGCTAAAATTTAACTGCTTCTCTTACAAATTCTATCATTTACCGTTGATTAAATACCGAGACTCTAAGAAGTTCCAGAAACCGGATGGAGCGAAGTTCCGGCAGCAGCAGCAACTGTAGTCTAATCAATATACTACCTATAATCATAGAAAGTGAGTGCGGCAGGTGAAACTTTTTTTTGCTTTTTCCTGCCAAATTTAATTTCCATCCAAATTCTAGCTTTTAATGTTTCGAAATCTCAATCCTAAAACTGGCTTAAATCCCCCGTCAAATGACGCGCCCTTCCGCAAAATAGAGAATATTACAAAAAGTGCTGCAGGCGGAATTTTCGAAATATTTATGATTAAATATCCTTTTTGGGATCCAAAATAAAAGTAAAGACTATCGATGATATCAAGATCACCCCTTTTGTCTGCGGCCAGTGCTTCACTCGACTCTTCTGAGTTTCGAGGTTTGTGGTAACTTCCGAATTTTGGCAATTATAAAGAGTAAGTTACCGAATCCCAGTTATTATACCGAATAAGTTTAGACCGATAGCATGTTCGGGATTCTGTATAACTACCGTATCCCGGTTATTATACCGAATTGTTTTGTATTGAAAGACTACCGAACAATATTCATATTCCGTATACTTTCGTCGAAACTGGAACAAAGTCGGGATTTGTGGTTAACTTCCTAATCCTGGAAATTATACTGAATAAATTACCGAGTCCCAGTCATGATACCGAATAATCTCGAACCAATAGCTTATTCGGGATTCTCTGTAACTACGGAATCTCCATAAATTTACCGAATAGTTACGGCATCGAAATATTACCAAATGATTTGAGTAAATTCTCTCACCAAAACGTGATAACTACCGAATACTGGCAATTATACCGAATCCCGATCATCATACCGAAGATATTTGTACAGATAGCCTATTTAGGATTCTGTATAACTACCGAATCCCCGTAAAAATAGCGAACAGTTCTGCTACCGAAAAAATACCGAACAATTTTAGTAAAATTTTTGGCCTTCGGCCCAAACTTCTACCGAATCTCAGAAAGGTGGGAGGGGGGGGGCTGCACCCCCCCTTGCGATGCCCCTGGCCATCTGTGTCCGTGAGCTGGTCATTTTCAAGCAAATAGTAGTCGCTACCGGGACCTTAGCTCTCAATATATGGGTTCCGGTAGTGGATTTTTTTCCCATGTTATTTTCTCTAAGTTAGTGAAAATCCTGCCATCCTAGCTCTTATCCAAACTAATCCGTGAGTTCTATATTCCACGTAGACACTACCGGAACAGAAGCTCCAATTATACAGTTTCCGGTATCAACTACCGGCTCCCAAGCTTCTGAGCACACATCTCCGTCAGGCTACCGGACGAGAAGCTGGTACGATGAAGTTTCCTTGAGCTATTTCCACTTACTACCGGAACGGGAGTCAGCACATACAAGTTTCCGTTAGTTAATGACGTCAAATCCCGGAATAACAGCTCATATGGTTTGGTGTCCGTGAGAACTACCGGTTCCGTAACACGTAGGATATAAAGTACGGCTCCCGGTTCCCTAGACCAGTGGTTCCCAACCTTTTCCGTACCGCGTACCCCTAATCAAAGGTTCGGAAACTTTGCGTACCCCCTTTTTCTGACCGCGAAAAGACGATGTTTATTATCATAAATGATAAAGCCTAAGTGTGTCGAAATGTATACAAAATCGACAATTGAGGCTGCTTTGTAGCCAAAACTTTGTCAAATTTCGGCTCGATGTCTTTAACTGCAATATTTTATTTTTACAGTCAGCCTTGCATCAAGCTACATCGCAAACATTTTTTTTAAGCTTGATTCGCTTGTCAGCATAGTGGGGGAAGGGTGAGTTGGCGGAATCCGGAAAATAGGGACATACATAACTTTCGAACGGGTGATCGGATCTAAATGAAACTTGATATCTGGAAAGATCTCGTGTCTCAGATGTCTCATTTCGATTTCGGACCGGATCCGACGAATCTGGGGGGGGGGAGTCGGAGGGGAGAACCGGAAATCGTGTGAAACTCTCAGAGTGGAGCGATCGGGATTAAACTTGGTGCGAAGAACAAGCACACGCTCTAGATACATCACTGACAGGACTGGACCGGATTCGGACACTGTGGGGGTGGAGGGGGTTCCGGAATTCCGGCGATCCGTAGTTAATGTACTTCCAGGTGGGCTAGGACGATAAAACTTGGCAGACATCTCAGGGACCCGACCAGATTAACTTGGAAATAGTCACTTGCCCGATCCGACCATCGTGGGGGGGAGGGGTAGGTGGCGGAATCCGGAAAATAGGGACATGCATAACTTTCGAACGGGTTATCGGATCTTAATGAAACTTGGTGTCTGGAAAGATCTCGTGTCTCAGATGTGTGTCTCGGATGTCTCATTTCAGGTCTGAACCGGATCCGACGAACCTGGGGGAGGGGGGGATTCGGAGGGGAGAACCGGAAACAGTGTGAAACTCTCAGAGTGGAGCGATTGGGATGAAACTTGTTTCGAAGAAAAAGCACAAGCTCTAGATATATCACTGACAGGACTGGATTCGGACACTGTGGGGGAGGTTGAGGGGGGTTCCGGAATTCCGGCGATCCTTAGTTAATGTACTTCCAGGTGGGGTAGGACGATAAAACTTGGCAGGCTTCTCAGGGACCCGACCAGATTGACTTGGAAACAGTCACTTGCCCGATCCGACTATCGTGGGGGAGGGGAAGAGGGCAGAAGCCGGAAATTAGTAGCATGCATAATTTTGGAATGGGTGTTTTCCTTGGTGACCATTCACTTTTAGGCGATGTTTTAAGAAACACAGTTCTACTGCAATAAACCAGTTATCTAAACAGAGAGGTGAATTTTACATTTCTATGTAACATCACAAAAGCCAAATTTCATGTTCCAATTTTGAAAGCTTTTTTGTCACTAAAACCAGCATTAAAACTATACATTTTAACCTTGGTCTCTGTTGGGTGTAGTTTTGCCTGGAACCCAAAATCAGCTGAAAACCCAGTCGTGAATCATTGAAGCCAGTCTGGGTCTCGTCCATGCCTGATTGTAAGGCCATGTCATTTAGTTGAGTTAAGGTGCCATGACCTCTGGTATATCTGATATAAAATGTCAGAATTTGTGTTTGACTAACTAAACCAAGCAGGTTTATGACATTAAACTGACTTCGTAGCAAAGTTAGAATTGTTGGTGTTTTGGTTTACTAAATTGGAATCTATGCCTTCAAGCAGTCAATTTTAGAGGGATCAGATTATTGATGAGGTTTTATTACTGGTTTGGGTTCGGCTATTTTGACTTTTGAGTCTAGTAGGATCGCAACGTTTTATAGGAGGGACCCTTTCTAGTAGGGAACAGAGCTGGCCAAAATCAGTGATACCAACATATTTTACATTCTTGGATTGTCTTTGTATTTTGAGAATTGCTAAATTTGTGGGATGTTTACATGGAAAAAGCAAGTGTTCATTCTTGTTGTTCATGTTCCAGGAGCGAAGGACCCTAAGTATGTCCAGTTTATGAAGGACAACTATCCCCCAAGGTTCAGTTATGCTGACTTTGCATCTCAGTTCACAGCAGAGTTTTATGATCCACTAGAGTGGGCTAGGATCTTCCGAGCATCAGGAGCGAAGTAAGTTGTAACACACTTTTATCCCAGGTATGGGATACTAATGGGTGGGGTAGGAATGTGTCTCAGGAAATAAGAGACAACATAAGAAAAAGACAAACAACCGGCATTCATTCATGGAGATTCAGTAAATTCGGCATTTTGCTGGATAGATATTAAGATGCTAAGCGATTCGTAGCAGCTAACAGCAGAAATTGTCTGTTCTCCACAGAAAACTGTTCAAAACGGCGTACGTGCGTCTGTCGCCCTCTCATGGGCTTATTCGTCTGTTTGACTCTTAAGTAGATTTGTTTGTATGTGTTGTGTTTTGCCTAATTATGTCTTCATATATTCTTTTGTACTCCACTGTTTTCGTCTTGTACGATTTGTGGATTAAAAATAAATAAATTATTAATTAATCTCTTCTCTCCTTGAATTTGTTCAGCAAGACGGAAAATGCGTTTTGTGAGTGTGAAATGCGAAATCGAGCATCATAACTTCTTGTTGTGAAATAAGAAAAGAAGTGCATTGCTTTGTACCGACTTTGGTTCAGCCATGGTATCTCACCGTCTTTGCTCCTAAATCCTCCCTGTCCCCTAACCAAAACGTCAGAAATCGACTGGAACGAATGGCAAGTTCTAGGTTACCCAAACCGTGTCCTGTACCAACTAAACTCGTCAGAAACACGTCGCATTCTAAACACTTTGTTTAATTGTATTGGCAATGGTATTGTAAATTTTTGTTGTTGATAATAATCGCAAATTCGGCTGCGTAACTATGAAAGTCGATTTGTATTACACACTTTTATTTTCTCTCTCTAAAAGCCTTTAGATGTGTTACCCATATGGACAGCTTACAATAGAATCTCGTGCCGGGCTTGTGCCGTTCATAGTGTTGATGGTCTGTTTATGCTAGTCTATGGAAAGTGATATTGAAACTGGCCTTAGTGAGCTGAATCGTAAGCAGATGTATATAATCTAGTTGACTTTCGAAAAAAAATCCGGCAAAATGGATTTTCATTGCAAAAAAATCATTATTGGTGCCATATTATCTTAATTTGAAGAAATTCCTTTAATTTGTACATTAGTACACCACCACTTTATGAGATTCACTGTTTTGTTCTAACTAGTTTTAACAGTTTGTTTTAACCATTTCTTTTTTCAACATTAATTTCGATTTCAGGTATGTTGTACTCACCAGCAAGCACCATGAAGGCTTTACTCTTTGGCCTTCAAAATCTTCATTCAGCTGGAATTCTGTTGACGTTGGACCTAAGCGTAATTTGCTAGGTATGGATTTAATTTTTACCCTATTTAGCTCGATATCTCTTCTTCCATTTTACTCAGGAATGGGATTGAAAAGTCCTTAAAGCCCCGTTCACAAGCATGCCTAGCTAAGCGCAGATGCTTAGGCTCGTGCCTAGCATCACCGTTCACACCCATGCCTAGGCACAGATTTGGGGCCAGGCACAGAGTTCTAGTCTCTAGAACTCGATACCTGGCTAAGCCTGGGCACGTGCCTAAGCACCTGTGCTTGGCTAGGCATGCTTATGATCGCGCCGTAAAGGACACGTGACTGCCTTGATAACTTCCTGCATTCCTGAATTTGAAATATGCAAAAGAATCAGTTTCGAAGACTTGTTAGTGTTGCAGTTGCCAGGCTCCTAAAATACTCGCTGAGGGTGCGTTCAAACTAGAGAAAATGGGACAAGGTTGGAACAACTGTGGTAAATGCATGGCGGGTACTTCAGATCATATTTTGAATTGGTTCTGGCAAAAAAAAGGAAAAAGGGCGAACCCTCTACCCCCTCGTGATGGCGGGTACTTCAGATCAATATTTTGAATTGGTTCTGGCCTAAAAAAGAAGGCAAACCCTCTCCCCTGCCCTCCCCCCCTCGATAACTCCCGACCAAACAGTCGGTTTTTCTGAAAATTGGTCGATTTTTCGTCAAAATAGTCGGTTTTTCTGAAAATCAGTCGATTTTTTTTCAAAAATGTCATTTTTTGTTGTTGAAAACGGTTGTTTTATCTGCAGAAAAAGTCGGTAAAAATTACCAGCCAGTCGGTAAATGCGTCGTCCCCCCCCCCCCCAAACATTTCGGCTAGTAACGCCTCTGCTGAGGGGTATCGGAGAGGGGGGGGGGGGTCGTCTGGAACCATTTTGAATGCTCTGATTTTGCTTTAATCAAAACAGGCAGTGAAACTAATTTCAGTAATTCTTTGTAAATAAATGAGAAATTTGGTTATAAAGAACAAGGCTCAGACCCACGTCCTTGTGGGAATAGAATGGCAAAAAAAAACCAGCAGCTTTGGCAAGCTAACCGTTCCGAAAATTCCTACTACAGCGGAGTTACTGCCTTCCATGCCGGTAAGCCGGTTTGAGCTTCGTTAGTATGCTCTGACTCTTACAGAGAAAGTCGGTAAAAATTTCTCAATTATTAAAAAAACACCATATTTTTTAATTTTTTTTCTGTATGCCTGAATAGTGAATCACGTCTTGAATCACATATTTCTTGTTTTTAGGCGAGCTTGCCTCTGCCATTAGAAATACCACTGACATCCGCTTTGGCGTCTATCACTCAATGTACGAATGGTTCAACCCCTTATATTTGGAAGACAAGGCAAATAACTTCAAGAGCCAGAGGTTTGTCAAAGAGAAAATGCTGCCAGAGCTGTACGAGTTGGTGAGTATTTAAAAACCAAAATATTTCACCAAGGAAGAAGATATAATTTTTTGTAAAAAAAAAAAAATCAGACATTGCGAGTAGACTGGTATGCACTGACCGATGGACTGGCATTCCAAAGTAAAGCCAAAGATCTACACTATTCCTTTATGTTATTTTAATGAGTAATTCAGCTATACTTCACTGTATATCCTTGTGTCGCTTTGTGAACTAGCCGAATAAATATACTTTTGTTCACTGGTTATATCTGCGTCGTGAACCAATCACAAAAAAGGCATCATCGCAAGTACAGGAGGAGTATCGAATCTCAATTCAAGTTTCAAATTTGCAAAAAGCCTTTTCTTCGTAAAGCTCTCTGTCTTACATAACAAGACCAAAGGTTTCGATGGATCCCAAAAATTTTAATATTTGCTACCGACAATTCGGTCTTGTAGATATTCGGTCTTCAACAGACTTCTTAAGCATTTTTACTTTAACATTTAAAAACAGGTTAAGGCCAATGGTAATAATTGTAGAAGACCAAGCTCGTATTTGACAGTGCAAACCGGATACGCCAAACGAATTTACAAGTTCAGATATATTCAGATATCGGTTTTGCGCTGTCAAATATTCAAATATGGATTCAGCAGATGGTTTACCCTATACCCTACGCCGTATCTCCTTCCTTCCTTACTTCTGCCCAACTTCCGATTTCGGCCGGATTCCGAACGAACTACTTGTCTGGCAAAGTACTAAAGCTCAAAAATGAATTCAGCATGTCTCCTTACCCCTACATCCAACCTCTAATCAACTTCAGATTAAACTTTTACTTTTAACAAATTTTCCGGTTTCAGCCGGATTCCGAGCGATCTATACATCCGGTGAGAAAATGATTGTCATATGCGAATTCAGCATGTTTTTTTACCCGCCAATTGAACATCTTATCAAATTTAAATAAAACTTTTACTTTTAACAAATTCTCCGGTTTTGGCCGGATTCCGTCCGAACTAATTGTCAGGCAAGAAAATAAATTTCATATTCGGACTCAGCACTTCTCCTTGTCCCTAAATCGAACCTCTAATCAACTTCATATTAAACTTTTACTTTTCACAAATTTTCCTGTTTTTGCCGGATTCCGGGTGAACTATTTATTCAAACAATGTTTACAACGGATGCGTCAGCTATGATTCTTCATCAGCGATATTTCGGCCCTTCTTGGCAAGGGTCCTCGTCAGGCTGTCAATTTTGACAGCCTGACGTATCCGTTGTAAACATTGTTTGAATAAATGTTTCAAAGTCAGCTTGGGCTCAAAGAATATTTATCCGGGTGAAGTATTTGTTCGGCGAGAAAATAAATTTCATATTCGAATTCAGCATGTCTCCTTAGCCCTAAATGAACTGTCTCAATAGTTTTCAAAAAATATTTTGTTTGCCCCTTAATTTGAAAATCCTCCCCCACCCTCAAATATAGAGGTACAAAGCCCATCTTCGAACTTGACCTGTACTTTGACCCAAAGGATCCTCCCACCAAGTTTCATCAAAGTATCTCGATCCCTTCGAGAGTTATCATGCGGACAGACGGACAACTTTTGCGATGTCATAGGTATCCCTCCACTTACGTTTTGGGATCCCAAAAATAGAAAAACGTGGCAAAGGTATTAGATTGAAGCTAAAACAACAGCTGGGTCCGAGAAGTGAATATCAAATAACTATCGTAACAACAATCAAGGAGCAGAGCTTTTAACTTTTGATCAGGCCCAGGCGGGCGTGGGGTATTGAATGATATCCCAAAACTATATACATTTGTTGTAAGGGCTAGTAATAGTTAAAACGAATCGGTCCAGAAAACAAATATTTTACACTATACGAAAGAGCGCCAAGAACTGGATTGTCCGTTATAGGGTTAGCACACAGGGAAAATTGTATATCCCTGTAAATTTAAATAATGGCATAGTGTTCTTGTTGTTATAAATTTTTGGGATCCCAAAACAGTGGCGGAATACCTATAACATCGCAAAAGTTGTCCGTCCGTCCGTCCTTCCGTCTGTCCGTCTGTACCCACCATAACTCTCGAAGGGAATGAGATATTTTTGATGAAACTTGGTGTGAGGTGTCGTAGATGGGCTCTGTAGCTCTACATTTAGGGGTGGGGGGGCGGTTTAAATTAAGGGGCAAATGGAATATTTTTAAACAGATAGTGTGATAGTCGATTAAGGGGTAAGAAGACATGCTGAACACGACGGTGAAAACCATTTTGTCATCAGAAATTAGCTCTCCCGGAATCCGGCTCAAACCGGAAAGTTTGTTAAAAGTAAAAGTTTTATTTGAAGTTGATTAGATATTCGACTTAGGGGCAGAAGACATACTGGATACGATGGTCGGAACCATTTTTGCGCCGGACAATCCGGCCAAAACCGGAATGTCTGTTGGAAGTAAAAGTTTTATTTGAAATTGATTATATGTTCGATTAAAGGGTAGGAGGACATGTTGAACACGATGATGAAAACCATTTTCTCGCCGGACAACTAGTTCGCCCGGAATCCGGCCAAAACCTGAAAGTTTGTTAAAAGTAAAAGTTTTATTTGGAATTGATTAGATCTTCGATTTACGGGGGGAAAAAATGCAGAACACTTCTGTGAAAACAGTTTTCTACCCGGGTAAGTAGTTCGCCCGGAATCCGGCCAAAACCGGAAAAAGTTAAAGTTTTATTTGTAGCTGATTAGATATCCGATTTAGAGGTAAGAAGAGATTCTGAATCCGTGTATGAAAATCATTTTCTACCCGGACATATAGTTCGACCGGAATCCGTTTGGAGCGGGAAAATGTATTATAAGTTAAATTTTTATTTGAAGTCGATTAGATGTTAAATATTGGAGAGAAAAGATACGCTGAGTTGGTCTTTGAGCTTTCTTTTTTCGCCGGACAAGCAGTTTCGGAATTCGGCCGAAACCGGGAAATTAGAAGAAGTGCTAGGAAGTTTTCGTCAAAACAGATATGACTTGTAGGGGTAAACAGACATGCTGAATTCATATCTGAACTTGTTTTTTTTCAGATGATTATCTATTTGGCCTTAACCTGTTTCTGAATTTTAATAGTAAAAATGTCCAAGGAGTCTGGCTAAGACTGAATCTGGCGAAGAGAAGACCCAATTGTCTGGACCAAATATTGAATTTTTGGGATCCCAGCGAAACCTTTGGTCTTGTTTCTTTTGTTGTTTTGGTGCGATGGCCCTTGTTGGCTTTTATGCATTAAATATCTGTATATCTATACTGGTTCGTCTCTGCAAAACATTTCAGAAGAGAACGTGGCCGATTTTTGTTTTCAAAACCAACTTATCCCGGAATCTGGGGAAACCTGACATGGACAAGACCATCGCCAATTTTTTTAAAATATCTTTCCAGAATTTTGAAAATTATAATAGACCTTGTTTTCATTATAAGGCCAAAAAATGTGAGGCTTGGTTTGATCAGAAACGAAAGTGAAGGAAACCTGGCAGAGTTACAGAAAACCGTATTACTGGGAAGGGCAATCTGGGCAGTAATAATGCTTCAGTTTGTGCCTAATTTTTGGACAAGCAAATGCAACTGGCGGGATCAACCAGGTAACTGCTGTGAGCCCCGTAGCGAGAACACGAGCCATCCCCTGGGCCACGTCTCCACTTACTAAATACCGAAACTTGTCTTTAAAAAGACGACCTCTAATTCGCATCAAAAACGTACAGAGCCGGATTTAGACATTATAATGCCGTAGGCCATAGCACATAGTTATGCGCCTCCTGCGTCATTTTCAAGTGATATTAGTCAGGGGCGTCACGACTGGGGGGGGGGGGGGGAGTACCCCCCCCCCTCCAACGCTGTCGGCCAGTCGTTAAAAAATAACCGAGTCGAAGCGAAGCGTCGCGATTTTTGGTCAAAACAGTTGATTTTTTTCCTGAAAACAGTCGGTTTTTCTGAAAATTGGTCGATTTTTCGCCAAAACAGTCGGTTTTTCTGGAAATTGGTCGATTTTTCGTCAAAACAGTCGGTCTTTCTGAAAAACAAGTGAATTTTTCTGAAAATCAGTCGACTTTTTTTCAAAACTGTCATTTTTTGTTGTTGAAAACAGTCGTTTTTTTTCTGCAGAAACAGTCGGTAAAAATTACCAGCCAATCGGTAAATGCCTCGTCCCTACCCTCCCCCCCACCAAACATTTTGCTAGTGACGCCTCTGATAGTAGTTGAGAGTTGGTATTTGTAAATGTATTTTAACAATAACATTTCTTGTTTATGTATGTTATAAAAAGGAATACTATTGAATGAGCTCCTTATTTGTATGTTCGTTCCCTTAGGCCGCATGGCTTTTTATGGCACTTGCCCTTCGGCCAAGTGCCATATAGCGATCGCAATTTCTGTCCGTCCGTCGGTCTGTCGGTCTGTCCAGGTTTTGCTAGTTCGGGCACTTCCACATAAGCTAGGACGATAAAACTTGGCAGGCGTATCAGGGACCCCAAATGATTAAGTTGGAAATAGTCACTTCCCCGATCCGAGCACCGTGGGGGGAGTGGAGGGAGGGGAAATCCGGAATCTTGAGGTATTTTTAACTTTTGAACGGGTGATCGGATCTCGATGAAACTTGATATATGGAACGACCTCATGCCTCAGACGACCCACTTAAAATCCGGACCGGATCCGGTGACTTTTAGGGGGAGCTGGAGGGGGCAACCGGAAATCTTGGGAAACGCTATGAGTGGAGGGATCGAGATGAAACTTGGTGGGAAGACACCTAGCAAACACTAGATACATCATTGACATAACCGAGCCGATTCGGGCACTGTGGGGGGAGTGGAGGGAGGGAGAATCCGGAATCTTGAGGTATTTATAACTTTTGAACGGGTGATCCGATCTCGATGGAACTTGATATTTGGAAAGACCTCATGCCTCAGACGACCCACTTAAAATCCGGACCGGATCCGGTGACTTTTGGGGGGAGCTGGAGGGGGGCAACCGGAAATCTTGGGAACCGCTATGAGTGGAGGGATCGAGATGAAACTTGGTGGGAAGAGACCTAGCAAACACTAGATACATCATTGACATAACCGAGCCGATTCGGGTACTGTGGGGGGAGTGGAGGGAGGGGGAATCCGGAATCTTGAGGTATTTATAACTTTTGAACGGGTGATCGGATCTCGATGGAACTTGATATTTGGAAAGACCTCGTACCTCAGACGACCCACTTAAAATCTGGACCGGATCCGGTGACTTTTGGGGGGAGCTGCAGGGGGCAACCGGAAATCTTGGGAAACGCTATGAGTGGAGAGATCGAGATGAAACTTGGTGGGAAGAGACCTAGCAAACACTAGATACATCATTGACATAACCGAGCCGATTCGGGCACTGTGGGGGGAGTGGAGGGAGGGGGAATCCGGAATCTTGAGGTATTTATAACTTTTGAACGGGTGATCGGATCTCGATGGAACTTGATATTTGGAAAGACCTCATGCCTCAGACGACCCACTTAAAATCCGGACCGGATCCGGTGACTTTTGGGGGGAGCTGGAGGAGGCAACCGGAAATCTTGGGAAACGCTATGAGTGGAGGGTTCGAGATGAAACTTGGTGGGAAGACACCTAGCAAACACTATACATAATTGACATGACCGAGCCGATTTGGGCACTGTCGGGGGAGTGGAAGGAGGGGGAATCCGGAATCTTGAGGTATTTATAACTTTTGAACGGGTGACCGGATCTCGATGAAACTTGATATTTGGAACGATCTCATGTCTCAGACGACCCACTTAAAATCCGGACCGGATCCGGTGACTTTTGGGGGGAGCTGGAGGGGGCAACCGGAAATCTCGGGAAACGCTGTGAGTGGAGGGATCGAGATGAAACTTGGTGGGAAGACACCTAGCAAACACTAGATACATCATTGACATAACCGAGCCAATTCGGGCACTGTGGGGGGAGTGGAGGGAGGGGGAATTCGGAATCTTGAGGTATTTATAACTTTTGAACGGGTGATCGGATCTCGATGGAACTTGATATTTGGAAAGGCCTCATGCCTCAGACGACCCACTTAAAATCCGGACCGGATCCGGTGACTTTTGGGGGGAGCTGGAGGGGGCAAGCGGAAATCTTGGGAAACGCTATGAGTGGAGGGATCGAGATGAAACTTGGTGGGAAGACACCTACAAACACTAGATACATCATTGACATGACCGAGCCGATTCGGGCACTGTCGGGGGAGTGGAGGGAGGGGGAATCCTGAATCTTGAGGTATTTATAACTTTTGAACGGGTGACCGGATCTCGATGAAACTTGATATTTGGAAAGACCTCATGCCTCAGACGACCCACTTAAAATCCGGACCGGATCCGGTGACTTTTGGGGGGAGCTGGAGGGGAGAACCGGAAATATTGGAAAACGCTATGAGTGGAGGGATCAAGATGAAACTTGGTGGGAAGACACCTAGCAAACACTAGATATATCATTGACATAACCGAGCTGTGCCTACTCGTAACAAGTGCCATATGAGCTCGTAGCTCTTGTTTATTTTGCGGACATGCAGTTTGTTCCAGGAAGTATATTATCTTTTTGTGTTAATAAATAATCTGAAACCTCCCATGTATCCCCTCCTGTCAAGTCCCGCGCCCCCTCCTCATTGCGCAGCAGTCAGAAACAAGATCCAACACTTAGCTGGACCGTGATCCAGGAAATCGCAATAAAGAGAAGCGGTTCGATCTGTGGTAAAATGCGGTTTACCTTCAACAGTATTCTATGGAGCCTTAAATTGATAGTGTTACTTCTTCTGTATTCACGCCCCCTGACTGCTTCACTTTAGACCATGTCCTTATGCCCCACCCTAACAGTGGCTCATTTCTCTTGCACGTTCCAGAAAACTTTGACCCTCATACAACCTTTTGTAGGTAAATGAATACAAGCCAGAAGTCATTTGGTCCGATGGTGACTGGGAAGCGCAGGACGTTTACTGGAACGCCACTAACTTCCTCTCTTGGTTGTACAATGAAAGTCCAGTGAAAGACACAGTCGTGGCAAACGATAGATGGGGTAGTGGAATTCCTTGCAAGCATGGCGATTTCTACACGTGTACAGACAGATATAACCCAGGTAAGAGCAAAAACAGATAATTATAAAAGAGAACCTCCGTTGTCTCACTGTCATCATGAAACCATGCAGATAAATCACGATGCCGGTGACAGTCGGTCCGGATACGAGGCCGGAAAAAGTTTTGCTCGTAAATACACGCAACGGCCGTACATTATTTTTATGCTGCCACGCATGCGTACACTTCACAAGCTAGCTAGTCGGGACTACAGTCGGGAATGTTCGCTCGAACCAAGGTCTCAAAAAGGAATACGTATATTTATATGTTTATACGTACATACACATTTCGCCCCCTTCCTCGGTCAGTAAGCAGTAAAATTGTCAATGGATACGGCTCTCACCAGAAATGGCTTTTTCAGAATAAAAGTTCCCGAAAATATTTTCTGTTAAAAATAATCTTACTTACCTCGTGAAACTAGGGATTCTCATTAGTGCTGGCCGACTCTGCTCGCAGGTCGTGGTTAAATGGCCAGATGTGCCATATATTCCGCCCTCCCCTCCCGCCGTCTGTGCGTCTGTCCGAGAGGAACACTGGCAACCAGTTTTCTACATATCCTGCTAATTTGTGTGCCCAAATTTTACATAGTTTCATCCCATCATTTATTTCTGGTCATATCTTTTAAACGTATTAGTTAGCTTGTTTCCTTCTTGTGTATCTGTAGCGGATGCTATATTACGTTCATTTTCTTACTGGCATTTAGCTGAAGTTGACAAGTTGACTCGTTTGCCCCCGGGGTGTGCACTGACTCTGAGTGGAATGATTATTGTTTGATTGTTAGTATACTGGGGAAGCGCGCAGAGAGAAGTGTAAATGTTTTGTTGAAATAGGACTTAATAAACTGGAATAATCCAATAGTTTTGGTGACAATCCAGCGCAGTGGTGACAGAAGTGTACAATCTTAAGGAAAAAGGTTGTTTAAAGTGAAGGAATTCGGCCCGATTTCGGTCCCAGATTCCGTTAATTTTGTTTAAAGATTACGTGAGATTATTGAGACGGGAAAAAGTGACTTTTGGATACAGCAAGCAGAATTTGGATTAGAGACCTGATCTACGTGCGTTGCGTCACCGAGTCTTCACTGTTTTCATCATCAGAGTAAGATTTTGCGTAACCTTTTATAGACAATAGCGGTTCAATCTGTGGTTTTTCCTGGACAATTTAACTTTTATTTGGAATTACCATAAACAATTTGTGTTTTTGGAAGATTCAGTTAAAGTTTCGGAAAATTTTTATAAAATCAAATCCAGTTTCCTTAAAGGACCAGTGACAGAATCACATTTTTGTCCCAAGAAGTGTGTTCCGTTGAAGGCTCGTTGACATTTTCCCCAAAATTCAAAACAAGTTCTGAGCCTTGGATTTGGGCTCCTTAAAGGACAAGTGACATTTTCTTGGTTTGAGACAGTATCGGTGTTTCGTAGAAAAATCGACCCCGGTGTACTCGTTGTCGTGTTCAGACAGGCGATTCCGTGTCGCAAAAATAGACGAATAGTCATCGAGGCTATTTTGTGGGATTTCCGAATTCCGTGTGCGAGTAGTTCCGAGTATTTATGTTGTTTTACAGTTCCTATTGCGCACTGAACAATCCCTGAAGCAAGAGGCGTGACTACACTCTTGTTTGTGCCAGGTTGTTCCAGTGGCCGTGCCACAGCCCTGAATACTTGTGATGAATAGTTTTCATTGAGGGAAGCTGCCAATCCATCGTCACATCATATTCGTTCCCCGTTATTGGTCTACCATTACTAATTTGGCAGAGTGGCTCTTGTCATTCTAGCGTTTGTGCTTTTCAACACGAGATTTGTGACTTTTGTCATATTTAAGCGTGTGCTTTCACCATTTGCCTGTGATTTTTATCACATCTACGTGTGTGCTATTCGGCACTGAAAGGTGACTTAGGTCGCATCCAAGTTTATGCTTTTCAGCATACACAGGTGATTTTCATCACATCCAAGTTTGTGCTTTTCATCATACCATATAGGGACTCTAGTCGCATTAAGATAGTGCTTTTCGGCACGTGACTGTGATTTATATCATATCCAAGTTTGTGCTTATCAGCACTCGACAGTGATTTATATCACATCCAAGCTTGTGATTCTCAGCACACCTGCGTGATTTATTTCATATCCGAGTTTGTAGTGCTTCTCAGCACTTATTGTGATTTACATCATATCTAAGTGTGTGCTTATCAGCACTCTGCCGTGATTTATATCACATCAATGTGTGTGCTTCTCAGCACATGACAGTGATTCATATCACATACAAGTTTGTGCTTCTCAGCACACCTGCGTGATTTATTTCACATTTAAGTTTGTACTTCTCAGCACCTATCCGTGATTTGTATCACGACGAAACGTGTGCTTTTCAGCACTTGTCAAGATTCCATCGAACTCAGCAGATGATTCAATTCATGTTGCCGCATGATTAATCCAGTACCAACACAGTCTTCAAGTGCCCAAAATTCAACTGGTGTTGAAACACGTCAACAGGCGAGGGAAAGAGAACTAAGAACTGGGTTTCCGGTTGAGTACTATCGGCTAACTACGTCAGTCCGACCAAGTGTATCAACGTTATCATCACGGACCTGTTCGGGGGCTTTGGTCGTCTGATCAGATCATCAAGCGGACGAAGTAACTGAACAAGTCAAACCAGAGTTCCAGTCCTCTTCGTCTGAGGAAGAATTCTCCTTAGAGCTCTCACCAAAAGAAGAAAAAGTTCGAAACCAATCAGGAAGCATGAATACCGAACAAATGTTGGAAATTATCAAGAAGTCACTGGCCATGACAATTGAGGCGTCACAGAGCCAGCTCCAGACAGCTTTGGAAACGGAAAGGCAGGCAACCGCTTCTTCGATCAGAGCCTAACTGATCAGCTCCAGCCACTGTATGCAGCGATTCAGACAAATCAGATGGCTATGCAAGGGTCATCCAATCTCTTTTCGGGATCGAAAGTCAAAATCTCAAGATTTCAAGAAGGCACAGACATAGATTCCTATCTGACGATGTTTGAACGTGCTGCAACTCAAAATGGCTGGGATCGAGCAACATGGGCGATGCATTTACAAGGTCTACTGTCAGGAAGGGCGGCTGAAGCTGCAGTATTGATTCCGGAAAACATATGTAAGGATTATGATGCACTGAAAGCGGCTATTTTGAGATGGTATGATGAGGGAAACCCAATAACATCAACTCAGATAAACGAGTATTTTGCCTCAGTTTGCAGGATCCATCCACCCTTAGTTGCATTTCCAGAAAAGGGAGATCCTGCCGAAATCCCCGTAATTGAACCATGTGTGAAAAGCTAAGTAGGCTAGACACAAACAAGAGTAATTATCCTGGAGAAATACCGATCAAGCTTGTTGTTGAGTGTGCTGAAGAACTGAGCCTTATTTTAGCTGCGATTTTTAATCAGTGTTTTTTGGACGGAATTATTCCCGATTGTTTTAAAAATGCATTTATAACACCTATACCCAAATGTAAAAACGTTAAATCTTCGACCGATTTCAAAAACGCCTGTTCTGTCTAAAGTTTTTGAGAGTTTTATTTTTGAGCATTTATTTGAAGATATTGAAGCAAAGCTTGACCCCAGACAATTTGGATTTAGACCTGGATGTAGTACCGCCCATTATTTGATTAGGCTAATTGACGATGTTATGAGGCATTTAGAAGGGGATAATGCGTACGCGGAAATATTGTTGAGCGACATTGTGAAAGCTTTTGACAGTCTAGATCACCAGGTGGCAATTAATGAAGCTAAAGAAATGGGAGCCCGTCTGTTTTTGGTCCGATTGCTAGCTAGATACCTATGACATCGCAAAAGTTGTCAGTCTGTCCGTCTGTCCGTCCGTCTGTAAGCACGATAACTCTCGAAGGGAATGAGATATTTTGATGAAACTTGGTGTGAGGGTTCGTTCGGTCGTCGGACCAGTCAAGTTCGTAGATGGGCTTTGTAGCTCTACATTTAGGGGTGGGGGAGGGGATTCAAATTAAGGGACAAACAAAATGTTTTGAAACAGCTAATGTGATAGTCGATTATGGGGTAAGAAGACATGCTGAACACTATGGTGAAAACCATTTTGTCATCGGACAAGTAGTTCGCCCGGAATCCGGCCAAAACCGGAAAGTTTGTTGAAAGTAAAAGTTTTATTTGAAGTTGATTAGATGTTCGATTTAGGGGTAGGAAGACATGCTGAAGACGATGCTGAAAATTATTTTCTCGACGGACAAGTATTTCGCCCGGAATCCGGCCCAAACCGGAAAGTTTGTTGAAAGTAAAAGTTTTATTTGAAATTGATTAGATGTTCGATTTAGGGGTAGGAAAACATGCTGAAGACGATGGTGAAAACTATTTTCTTGACGGACAAGTATTTCGCTCGGAATCCGGCCCAAACCGGAAAGTTTGTTGAAAGTAAAAGTTTTATTTGAAGTTGATTAAATGTTCGATTTAGAGGTAGGAAGACATGCTGAAGACGATGGTGAAAACTATTTTCTCGACGGACAAGTATTTCGACCGGAATCCGGCCCAAACCGGAAAGTTTGTTGAAAGTAAAAGTTTTATTTGAAATTGATTAGATGTTCGATTTAGGGGTAGGAAAACATGCTGAAGACGATGGTGAAAGTTATTTTCTCGACGGATAAGTATTTCGCCCGGAATCCGGCCCAAACCGGAAAGTTTGTTGAAAGTAAAAGTTTTATTTGAAATTGATTAGATGTTCGATTTAGGGGTAGGAAAACATGCTGAAGACGATGGTGAAAAATATTTTCTCGACGGACAAGTATTTCGCTCGCAATCCGGCCCAAACCGGAAAGTTTGTTGAAAGTAAAAGTTTTATTTGAAGTTGATTAAATGTTCGAGTAAGAGGTAGGAAGACATGCTGAAGACGATGGTGAAAACTATTTTCTCGACGGACAAGTATTTCGACCGGAATCCGGCCCAAACCGGAAAGTTTGTCAAAATTAAAAGTTTTATTTGGAGCTGATTAGATGTTCGATTTAGGGCAAGAAGACATGCTGAATTCTTATGCGAAAACAAGTTTCTACCCGGACATGTAGTTCGTCCGGAATCCGGCCAAAACCGGAAAACTTTTGGAAGTCAAAGTTTTATTTCTAGTTGATTAGATAAGCGATTTAGGGGTAAGAAGAGATGCTGAGTCCCTGTGTGACAATCACATTTTACCCGGACATATAGTTCGACCGGCATCCGGCTGGAATCGGAAAATTTGTTATGAGCTAAATTTCTATTTGAAGTTGATTAGATGTTCATTACTAGGGAAAGAAGATACCCTGATTTCGTGTTTGAGCTTTCTTTTTTTGCCGGACAAGTAGTTCTGTAGTTCGACTGGAACCGGGAAATTGGCAGAAGTGGCAGGAAGTTTTCGTCAAACAGATATGACTTATAGGGGTAAACACACATGCTGAATCCAAATCTGAATTTGGTTTTCTCAGGTGATTAGCTATTTGGCCTTAATCTGTTTCTGAATTTTAATTGTAAAAATGTTCAAGGAGTCTGGCGAAGACTGGATCTGGCTAAGACAAGACCCAGTTGTCTGGATCAGATATTGAATTTTTGGGATCCCATCGAAACCTTTGGTCTTATTTAACAGGACGTAAACAGTGTGTAATGCTAAGTAAAAGTGATATTTCAGAATTTCTAGATATTTTCTGTGATAGTCCCCAGGGGACAAAGCTTGGACCACTGACATTTTTAATTGTTTTTAACAAAGTTTTGCTGGCTGTTTCTAACCGTTTCAAATTCGCTGACGATCTGTCGTCTTTATCACTTCGAACTATCCCTCCAATCCAGACCGAGCAAACACTTTCAACTATATTTGATATAATGAAGAAGGACCTGGCTGATGTTAAACTGTCAGTCAGTTCTACCAAGAGTTTTGTATTAAGAGTTTCTTTCCTTAAGCGAGATCTTCCAGTTATGGAAAACATTAGTCTGGAATGTAGAGATAGCCTAAAACTTCTTGGCGTTATTTTAGATGATGATCTAAAGTGGAATTCCCACGTTGATATGATTCTCCAGAATGCAGCCCCACTCCTTAAGTCGTATTCTATCCTTCGTAGGTTTGGTCTTTCACCAAGAGTCATGCGGTCAATGTATTGTACGTACATCCATCCGTGCGTAGAATATTCTTGTGCAGTGTGGCATCCGGGACTTAATGATGGTCGGAGGGATAAACTTGAAGGGATTCAGAAGAGAGCAGTGAAGATCATGTTAGGCCCCACCTACACTTCGTATGAAGCGGGTCTAGATAGGCTTGGTCTCTCTACTCTGTCTGAAAGACGCCACAAGTTGACAATGGATTTTGGACGTAAATGCTTGTCCTCTGATCTTCATAGATATCTCCTACCGGATTACGAGGCCCCGAACCAAACTCGACCTGAAACAAGGCTTCGCGCTGCAACCCGTAATTGTACCAGACTTGTTCGCCCCGATGTACACTCTACTGACCGGTATCTTTCGTCATTTGTACCATATTTCGTAAATTATTTTAATTCTGAACCATGATATATTCGTTATTAATTGTATATATATAGAAATATTTTAAGGTAATTATTGAAAAGTGATTATAAAGTTTTAGCCGTGTTAAGAATTGTGTTACGATCCGACGCTAGCGAGTAATTATATGAGCTATTCAGGAAATAAACGTTGTTATTATATTATATTGTGACATCGCTTATCTCTCTGCGACAATCCCATTCCACCAATTGTGTTTAATTTGTCCTGGATGATATGCTGGTTTAGCAGCAATTGTAGCGGATTGCTTTACGAATAAATCTGTAACCGCTTTCACATTAGTGCCTTAGTGCACAACTCATTTGTGCCTTTTTTTATCTTTATTTTTAATATGAATTAACCCAATTGTAATTTGACAATCCCGTGCATTTTGTGTTATCAGAATTTTGGGAATAAATGAATTGAATTGGATTGAATTAGTTGCGTTTTTGCGGACACCATAGTATCTGTTACCACAGTAACTGGATCTGCAATTAGTTGTTTTTGCAGTTACCGTGGTATCTGATACACGGTTGCTCTGCAAAAACGACTATTGCCGAAATTGCACTTTTCAAATTTATCCCAAAACAAAAACCGATATCCAGTTACATCACTAAGTGCTAAGCTTCTTTCTCACCAATTTGACAAAATTTGATGAAAGTGAGATGACTTTTCAGATACCACGATCACTGGCCAGATACCACGATAACTGCAAAAACGACTTTAGACCGTGGTATCAGATACCATGGTATCTGCAAAAACGGAACTATTGCTTTGCTAAGGTCCTGTCAGGTCGCCGCTGAAGTCTGAACTTGTGAAGAAAATTAATATTAAGAATCTTTCCCCTTTCAGGGATCCTGCAACCCCACAAGTGGGAGAATTGTATGACCATTGACAAGAGCTCCTGGGGATATAGAAGGAAGTCGAACCTCCAAGATTATTTGACCACACACGAGCTGATAGAGCAGCTAATCTCCACAGTCAGCTGCGGTGGTAAGTCTTAAAATTATCTTAAAACTCTTACGTACTGTTCTGTGTCTGTTCGAAAAGTCTCAAAAGAAAGACTGGAGTCCAGAAGAGCATGACGATACAAGTGTGACAAAGAGTGGAGGTGTTTGTACAAGAGAGGAATGGTTGTTTGAACGTCGCCTAGCAGTGAACGGTCGTCGAAGAAAACACTAAAATGCACATTAGGCAACTTTTACTTTAAAATACTTGCCAAAAGCGTATATTTCATGTCAACTCTGTCCTATGTCTGCTGGATTTCGAAATATTTGTTCTCAGTTTCCATCTCTTTCTTACTTCAAATGTTGATTCATTTGCTAAGTGGCGCGTGATTTCACCTAGAAGATGGCGTTCAAATTAGAAAACATACGGGACTAAGCAGATTTAAAAACCCAAAATGTAAAAACTAACATAATTCGATGTTTGAACCAGAAGAAAGTAAACTGAAACAGTTGGCTGTTAACTGATATCAACTTTGGTATTGTTCCTTCCCATTTGACTGTATTATCAGCAAGAACCAACACAAAGGTAGTGAAGCGTTCAAAGAAGTGTTCAAATAAGCATACCTGTTCTGTATAGAATGATCGGTGTGGATAGGTCGTAATCAGTTGTGGTTTGAGGAAATGGGACAATGGGGACCATGTGGCCTGAGTTTTGACCAGATATGGTCTATCCCAGACAATTTGTACTACTTGTACTTGAATCAGGACAGCGGCTGTGAGCCTTCCTTGTTCCTCTGTAAAGTAACATTCGTGGCGATCATGGGTCCATTCCAGAGGCGTCATTTTGCTGAAACCTAAGGGGGGGGCAGCGGCGGCGTCCCGGGCGCCCTTCAGGGCCCCGTCACGAACGGGCGGTTTGAAGTGCTTGGGGGGAGGGTGAATATCCAAAAATTTACTTGTCGGAAATACAGCTCGGCTGAAGAGGCAAACGGTCTAGAAACAATAAACAAGAAACGTACTGTACCACATCGAGGACCCCGCAGTAGCTTCTAACGGCTGTGGAGCAACAAAATGCCAGTGAGTGCCGCAGGCGAAATTTTTTTTTGGATTTGCATGTTTTTAACAAAATTTAACTTCTTCGCGAACAGATATTTAGGTTTTGAAAGGGCCCATCCCCAAAACTGTAATCCCAAACCGCGTACTACAAAAGGCGCCGCAGGCGAAAATTTTGGAATTCTTGATGATCAGAGAGTCTTTTGGATCACAAATCAAAGCAAGACATAAATCAGCTCAAAGTGTTTGGTCACGTCATATTTCAAACAGTGTGAGACATTTAACTGAAAACTAGTACATGACGTTGCTTCAACTCCACTCTTTCCAAACAAGATTACCATCCGAAACAAAAGTGAAACGGAGTATAGCCTTTGCTAACCCACGTTAAACAAAGGTTTAAAGAATATAGAATAGAATATATTTACACGAAAGCCCGAAGGCCATGGCAAAAATATATAACGTTAACATTGGCTTGAATAAACATACACTATACTAAAAACATACAAATAAAAAGATTTCATCTATTGGATGAACAAATCGCGGTGGCGCAAACCAATCTGGAGGAATTTCCCCAACAATCTCACGTCACAAAATTGTTTACTTTTTAATATTTTTAGACATCCACTCTTTACCAAACACTCTTTCACCAAATACCTCGGATCTTAAATCATTTAGTTCTCTCCACTCACGCATAAAGTGGACGCAATCATCATTCGCCATCCCACACATTGGGCAGAAGAAAGGAGGACCAGTCTTTCCCCGACCTTTACCAATAGCTTCTCTTCTCACCAAACGGTAAACAATTTCCTCGAAAACTTAACAACAACCTTATTTCCTCCCTTTTAGCCCCTTCCTCCCCCCAACTCCCTTTGACAGTCGCATATAAACTCAGGGACCCGGAAGCCACCAAATCAAAGTGCCACCTCTAAATTTCCTGATCCCGGAGGACCGCTTGAACTTCCCTACCAATCGAACCAACCTTAATAGATGGGTACCCCTTGCCTTCATTCCAGATAACTCCTATGCCACATTGATCCAGGATGCCCTTCAAACGCTCCGGCCAAGAATCCGACCTACCATCCCTCAGAGCCTCTAGGTACGCCGCTTTGACCAACCGTGTACGAGGCAGGGCTATCAATTTTTCCCAGTACCTGACCATCTGGACCAACCTTAACAACTTTAACGTAAAAAATACCTGAATCCCCCTTGAGAACCTTGCTATTCATGTGGGACCAATTTTGTTTTGTTTGTTCATAAATGATCTGCCCACTTCTATCAAACATTCCTCCATTAAAATGTTCGCTGACGACGTAAAACTGTATTTACCAGTGCAGGATCATACTGATGCGCAGCTTTTGCAAGAAGATCTAGATTCTCTAACCCAGTGGTGCGAATCTAACTCTATGTTCATAAACCCGTCTAAAAGTGCGAACACACTATCAAGGTCAGGAGTTCCCGGATTGGAATTCCTGCCCGGATTTTCAGCACCATCATCACTTCCATATGGAAAAGTTGAAATTTTTTCAACTTTTCCATATGGAAGTGATGATGGTGGCAAAAGTCCGGTCAGGAATTCCAGACCGGGAGCGCCCGACCCTGATCGTGTGTTCGCACTATAAATGTGTTGTACTTCATTACGGTCGTAAATCACACCCTGATTACAGTTATATTTTGTCTGGTTTAAGGGTCCCTTCAGAAGAAACGGTGCGTGACCTCGGTGTTCGTTTTGATACTCAACTAAAGTTTGAAAAGCATGTTTCGGAAATTGTGAAAAATGCAAATTATCGTCTGCTGACTTTAAAAAGAAGTTTTAGTAAGTTCAATCTTCGGAATTTTATGTTATTATACAAATCCCTGGTGCGCCCTATCGTTGAATACAGCACTTCAGTCTGGTTTCCTTTAAATGTCACTGATGAAAACCGAGTAGAAAAAGTTCAGAGAAAGGCGACCAGGTTGATCCCATACCTTCAACACCTTTCATATCCACAGCGGCTTACTCGACTTCAGCTCCCATTATTAAAGTTTCGAAGGCGCCGTAGTGACATAATTAACTCGTTTCGGATAATTAAAGGAGCAGATGATGTTACCCCAATTCATTTTTCAAATTCAGTCACTACCCCACAACCCGCCAACACCCTTACAAACTGTACCCTCCGAAACCACATAAGAAAATTGGCCAGTGTTCATTCGTCAATAGGGTAATCGAACCGTGGAACAGTTTGCCAGCTGAAGTTGTTGATTCAAGCAGTATTCAAACGTTTAAGCGTGGTATAGTCGACACCCCATTTTACTCAGTTGCTTTTGTAGTCTGAAAATTTGTTTACTTTTGTAGTGTATCAGTTTATGTGTGTGAAGTATATGTAATCTGTTTGTACTTGTGCAAGTAACGGCGACAAGCTAAAAGCTTAACGCTAAATGAAATAATAAATAAGTAAAATAGAACTATGTAATCCTAATACTCTCTTAAAATATCTAAGCTGAATCCTTTCTAGTTGTGGACCATATAACCCCAAACTTCTGATCCGTAATGGAGACCAGGCAATATCTTCGACTGAAATAATTGTTTGTGGATCTTAAGGTTATGAATTTCCTTCAGATCACTCTTCAAAATCATATGTACTAATCTATTTCTCTTTAACGTACAAAAATCAGCATGCTTCCCGAACCTACCAAAAGATGAAAACTTAACTCCTAAATAAATAAATTCTTCCTTTAAAGCTATTTCTTTTCCTTCAAAATAAATACTATCACCTGGACCTATCTTACCGCCCTTCCGAAAAACAATACACAACGCCTTATCAAGGTTAAGGGTTAGGCCTTTCAGTTTTAAGTATTCCTCCACCAGAACTAGCAATCTCTGAAGATTCTCCCTAGATTCCGCCACCAAAGCAATATCGGCAACGAAAAATAGCATGCAAAGTTCTACAATATCTACCAAAACCAGCGGCGCTCCGCTATTTACCATAAACTTTTCAAATCATTTATAAACAATGAAAATAGAATTGGTGAAATTGTACAACCTTTTTTTAACCCCAATCTTGAAGAAAAACATCTGATAATTTACCGGCCACCTAGACTACTAGCCTGACACACGTATACATCTCTAGGATTAATAGGACAAATAAAGATGGTAGACCCATATTAATTAAAGACTCTCCCAACAGCGTCCTATTTACATTATCAAAAGCACCTTTTAGGTCTAAGAATGCTACCCATAATTTCCCTATTTTTCTTTTTTTATATTTACGCATAAGGACATGCAGCACAAAAATCTGACCTATCGTACTGAAACTCTACTTAATTTCCTCTTTATCCAACCAACCTCTTAGCCTCAGATCCAACACCTTACAAAATATCTTGCTAACTACATTACCCAAATGTATCCCACGGTAATTCTCATGTGAATTTTCATCTCCTTTTTTGAAAATTGGGGCTACTAACGATACATTCCACTCTTTTGGCCAGCAAACTTTCTCAATAATGACTGGAAAAATTGCTGCAAGAATGGGTAAAATCCTAGTCCTAGAACATTTCCAACCTTTAGATGGGATACCATCTACACACGGGGCAGAAGAACCTTTCATCTTTTTCATCTGTTGCCAAATTTCACTTTCAGTCACTGGAGCCAATAGGGAGTAATCTTGCTCATTAGCTGGGAATGGCACTACTAGACGAAGATTATCCTTCATAATATCAAAACTATTCACAAAATCAACCTGTGACTCCTTCTTTTTATAAAATTCTGGCCACCTTATCGAAGCTTTTATTTTCTTCCAAAATGTAGCACTATCTTTTGCTTTGAAACTATCCACTAACTGCCTATTTGATTCCTGCATCTGACGCTTTTTTTTTAACTTTAAAAGGGCCTTATACTCCTTTCGGTTTTTTCTGTACTCTGTTAATCTGTCCCTCAAAACATCCCCTGCACTAACTCTTACCTCCTCAAAAACTTTTAAAAGCGCCGCTCTTTCTGCCTTACGTTCCTCATCGAAAAAAAAACAACCATATTTCTCCGGAGTTCTACGCGACTGAAGATTTACAGACAACAGTGAAGAAACCTCTGATATATAATCATCTACTGAAACGCTTCCTACTGATTCTAAACAATTCTCCAAACGTACTATTACCTCCTCCCTCTCCAACCGTTTACTCAACTCTTTCTCATTCATATCCTCACGGAGTATCGGTGGCTTCCTACTATCTATCCTCTTTTCTGGCGCGACTTCCACTGGTCGCGGGGGACTCACAAAATCAGCAGAATGGGGCTCACATTTTAAAGAAACTGCGATCGGAACATGGTCAGAGCCAACGACATCCAAAACCCGGAAATTCAGGCACGACGGCCAAAGAGAGCAACAAACTAACCCGTAATCAACAACGCTTGCAGCCGCATCCGCAAAACATGTGAAATCTCCGCAAAATGAAATCGAACCGCAAAACTCCAACATCTTTATTCCCCATTTATTTTTCTTACGTGACTGGACCTTACTCCTTCGAACTCCGAACTGTTCTTTTCCGTCAGTCATACTCCCAGCCGTTCCTGGAAACTTTCCTTACCGTTTTACAAAACAAGTGAG
Source organism: Branchinecta lynchi (assembly GCA_023053575.1). Lineage (NCBI taxonomy): Eukaryota > Metazoa > Arthropoda > Branchiopoda > Anostraca > Branchinectidae > Branchinecta > Branchinecta lynchi. The sequence goes on from JAKZAP010000002.1 coordinate 14,003,686, forward strand.
TTGGGCTTGGGTGGAAAAGGCACTGATTGTTTGCTGGACCTCTCCCCTTCCTACTCTTGTATTTTGTGCTCCTTCGGGGCGGTGCCCCGAACTATCCAGAAAAAATCGTAAAGTGACGCCTCGACTCGACGCCATGTTCCAAATATATTTTATCGTGCTCATTGGAAGGCCACGCGGGAGCAGCCTCCCCCCCCCCCAATGACGCCTCTGGTCCGTTCCTGTGTGAGATCAAGCCAGTTTTTGTCCCAGCTTCTTCCAAACCGGCGGAATCCTCCTATGGGCTCGAGATCGGCTCTGACGCAGGCGAGCCAAGTTTTGCGTTGTCTTCCTTGGCGTTTCTTTCACCCGGGAAGAGGCAGGCAATGGAGGGCCTTCTTCTTGAGCGCTTCGGGTGGGCGGTGTTGGACGTGTCTGTACCAGCGTAGCCGGTGTCTCGTGATGATCGAGTCATGATCGACGAAGATCAGCGTCGCTCCTTCAGTCGGTTAGTCCGACACCTTCGGAGGCAAGAGTGGTCCCACAATAATAGTAAATCCTGAATCATGGTTTCCGTTTTCTGGGTCCGGAGAAAACAAGACCAAAGGTTTCGATGGGATCCCAAAAATTTAATATTTACAGACAATCGGGTCTTGTAGCGGTCCAATGGTAATCATAGGAGAAGACGAAGTTCAAGTATGGATTCCGCATGTGAGTTTACCCCTATAGCCTGCGTCATGTCTGCTTTAACGAAAGTTCCTGCCTTACTTCTGCGACATTTCCGGTTTCAGCCGGATTCCGGGCGAACTACTTGTCTTGCAAAAAATTGAAGTTCAAAAACAGATTCAGCATATCCATTCCATCCACATCTCCATAATCAACTTCATATAAAACTTCAACTCTTAACAAATTTTCCGTTTTATGTCCAGGTATAAAATGATTGTCATACACGAATTCAGCATGCCTTCTTACCCGTAAATCGAACACCTGTTGAAATTCATATAAAACGCTTACTTTTAACAGATTTTCCGGTTATGGCCGATTCCGGACGATCTACTTGTCTGGCGACAAAATAATTTTCATATTCGGATTGAGCATGTTTCACTATCCTTAAATCGAATCCTTAAATCGCACCTTAAATTAACCACTGAGAGATCGCGGTTCTCACCATATTTTTCAATCACAGGTTCATGGCATCTTTATTTACAATATATTGATATCAGTAAATCTCTTCCAAATATAAAAAAGCAACTTCATTCTATACTTATAAATAAATTCAAGAATCATCGATAAAAAAAAAATTAAAGTAAACTTTTATTTGTTTGTTGTTGACATGTTTTGGTTGGGGTCCATATTAGTTGTCGGCCATCGGTAACCCTCGCTTGCGCATTGGGTATTTTTTTTTTGTGGGATTTCGGGTTGATCTTGCCGAGTGTCGGTGGGTTTGTGGGCGGGTTCCCGTCTGGTGATGAGTCATGGAATTTATTAACATTTATTTATGTAATTAGATATAGGTAAAATATGTTTGTTATATATTGTACCGGGTTTTTGTCAATCGACCTTGTGTCCCCGGCTTGACCCTATTTATTTTGATTTTATACAGAAGTGTAAATTAAACCTTGAACCTTGAACCTAATCAGCTTCAGATTAATCTTTCATTTTTGACAAACTTTCCGGTTTCAGCCGGATTCCGGCCGATCTACTTGGCCGACGAGAAAATCATTTTCATATTCGAATTCAGCATGTCTCCTTACCCCTAAATCGGATATCTAATCAACTTCAGATAAAACTTTTACTTTTAACAAACTTTCCGGCTTTAGCCGGATTCCGGGTGAACTACTTGTCCGGCAAGAAAATGGTTTTCATATTCGTGTTCAGCATGTCGTCTTACCCCGTATTCAACTATCTCATTAGCTTTTAAAAAATATTTTGTTGACCCCTTACTTTGAAACCCCTCCCCCTCCCTTAAATATGCAGCTATCGGGCCCGTCTACGAACTCGACCTTTCCCTTGACTCGAAGAGTCCTTAAACCAAGTTTCATCAGAATATCTCATTCCCTTTGAGAGTTATCGTGCTGACAGACGGACGGACGGACGGACAGACGGACAACTTTTGCGATGTCATAGCTATCCCTCCACTTACGTTTTGGAATCCCCAAAAGGGTCATAAGCGAAGGGTCTGACGTTTCACTGGGATTCTCGGGTGTCAGTTATGGTCTACAGAAGTATCTGGATGAAGGTTCTGGATATGAATTGTCGAGGATGGAGCCAGTTCGCTTTAATAAATAAATAAAAATCAACAAAGTAAAGAATTTCCTCCACAAGTAATCCTTCGGCCCCAGGTGACCGGGAATCATTTTACAAAAATGGCTCAAAACGGATAAGTCAGCTATGATGTTTTTCAGCGAAATTTCGGCCCTTCTTCGCAAGGGTCCTCTTCAGATAAAGATGACTGCGAATCATATTTGATAGTGCAAAACGGATACGTCAGCTGAATTTTATTAGAGCTATATTTCGGCCCGTCTCCCACAATAAGTTTTCCCACAAGTTCGTTTTTATGGCACTTGCAGCTCCGCTCAAGTGCTATATACCGATCACTTTTCGGTCGGTCGGTCTGTCTGTCAGGCCACTCATCTCGAGTTAGGGTACTTCCAGATGTGCTAGGATGATGAAACTTGGCAGGCATATCAGGGACAAAATCAAACTAATTTTGAAATCGTCACTTCCCCGATTCGACCACAGTGGGGGGAGTGGAGGGAGGGGTAATCCGGAATATTGACGTATTTGTAACTTTTGAACGGGGAATCGGATCTTAATGAAACGTGATATTTGGAAAGACCTCCTGTCTCAGATGTCACACTTCAAGTCCACAATGGATCCGGTGGCTTTGGGGGGAGTTGAAGGAAGGGGGGGGGGGGGGGGGCGGAAATCGTGTGACATGTTCCGAGTGGACGGATCGGGATGAAACTTGGTGGGAAGAACAAGCACAAGCCCCAGATACATAGTTGACAAGACCGGACCGGATCCGAGCACTGTAGGGGAAGTTCGAGGGAGGGTTCCGGAATTCCGGTGATGCCGAGTTAAAATGCTTACACATGTGCTCGAACGATGAAACTTGGCGGTCATGTCAGTGACTCGACAAATTTATCTTAAGAACAGTCGTTTTTCCGATTTGCCCATCTTGGGGGGAGTGGAGCGAGGGGGAATCCAGAATCTTGAGAAATGTACATCTTTTGAACCGGGTGATCGGATCTTAATGAAACTTGATATTCGGAAAGAACTCATGTGGGGAACTCATTGGGCGGTGATTTGTCTTATGGATTGCCTATCTAGACGCAATCTTGCAAAGATTTTTTAAACTGTTGCTCTTCCACAGGCTTTGCTTGCATGTTCTTTTTTTTTACCTCTTTTAACATTGACAAATTTATCTCGTGTTAAAACTACTTTTTTTTATTTTGGGAAATTCTTATGCCGGTTTTCGAAATACCAATCCAGTTCTTTTATCACGGAAAACTATAGTTTAAAAAACCCCATTGATATTTTGAAAAGGAAACGGGAACTTTTTTTTTAAAAAATTTAGTCCATAAAGCACACTTTGTCCGAAGCGTTGCGTTGATTGATAGTGTAGGCTAATTATTTTTAAATTATGTAGATTTTTATGAAAGTAAATAGTCTTGTTATTAGTCAGTTGTAGACCGATTGTGTGTACTATATTATATTTTTTCTGCTCGCCAGCTTTGGCGGACACAAATAAATGAATTGAATTGAATGTCTCAGATTTCAAGTGCTGACAGCACCCGATCAGTGTGGGGGAGTCTGGAGGGGGGGAGGATTTTTGACACGCTTAGAGTGTAGCGATAGGGATGACACATGGTGGGAAGAACAAACGTAGGCCCTAGATACATCAGTGGCAGAACCGAGCCGGATTCGCGCACTCGTGGGGGAAGTACCTCCAACTGTTGGAATGTGGTTCGGAATTCTGATGATCGCGATTTAAGGTACTTCCAGATGTGCTAGGACGATGAAACTTTGCTTGAACATTTGACACTTGACAAGATTGGCTTAGAAATCGTCATTTCCCAGATCCGCCCATCCCTTAAAGTACTCATCTTCACCGCAAAGTACAAAATATACTTTTAAGCAAAATCTACATTTCCGTGATCCGCATGAGCCCATGATGATTTTTCCCTCAAAGGTTTTCCTTAGAAAGGACTTTCTAGCAACCTTAAAGTGCGCCAATTAACCAAGAAGTAAAAAAATACTTCTGACCAACCCATATATATATTCCTGATCCTAAGGCGCCCAGGATCATTTTTGCCTCAAAGGTTTTGATTAGAGATGAATTTCTAGCACCCGTAAAGTGCGCATCATCACAGCCAAGTGCAAAAAGAAAAAAAAATACTTTTTTATACGATATTCTTATCTCAGTGGTTTTGCTTACAAACGATCACAGCAAACCCACGAATTGGCAAATTCCCACTTTCATCATTTTACCAAGCCTTGCAAGTGCCATATGAGCTTCCAGCTCTTCTCCAACTTGAGCGGCTTGAGCCTGAAGAGGACCCTTGCCAAGAAGGGCCGAAATACAGCCAATATGGTCCTCTTCAGGATGTAGCTGGTAGAAATGAACGCAAGGTTTGCAGTTAATTATTGCTGAGATGTCGCTGAAGAATACCGTGACTCCTAAAAAAGAAAACCGATCTGAAACTTTCTGACAATGATCTCTTGTTTTGATTTTCTTCAGGAAACCTTCTTATGAACGTTGGACCAACTCCTGACGGACGAATCATCCCTATTTTTGAAGAAAGGTTAACTCAGATCGGGGATTGGCTGCATGTCAACGGGGAAGCCATATATGAAAGTTCTCCCTGGTTGTTCCAGAATGACTCACTGACGTCTGGGGTCTGGTGAGTACCGTTCCAAACTGTTACGCTAGAGCTTATGAAAATTATAAGTAGTGAGCTGAAGCAAAAGAAAACTCGTCTAGTGGGATTGTCGCCCTTCGGCTTGGATTGCTCTTACCTGAACCGCTCGGCTACTGAGGGGTTTGTGAACGTGCAAATAGTGATTTTGCTTGAATGAATCTTGTCTAAAAAGTTCACTTCTCCACGTCACGGGACTGAAGACTGTTTGCGTAAGTATGGAATTTACAAAAAGGACCTGCAATTACTTTGGGTTTATTTGTCATAGCCTAAGTCCCCTGTAAATTCGATCTTATACTATCCTTTTGTAGGAGATTCCTGTAACCAGTGACGGGTTGGCCAATCAGAAAGGCTACTACACTGTAAAAGTTTCCTCCGAGTAGCGATTAAAGTTAACTGCAGTATTTGCTACTGCGATTAATCTTATCTCCTAGGATAAGATTAATCCGAATTAGAGATAATCATATCTCAGTAAAGACAAGGTTAATCCCAGTAGCAAATACTGCAAGATTTGTTTTTACAGTGTACCGTGATCTCTGTATTTCTATATGGATTCACTGTTTCCTCACTGAAAAATTGGTTCCTTTGAAATGTACTTTGCCGCGCCGCATGTTCCTTACTTTGCTACACATCCTTTTAGAAATGAGGGGTCAGAAATGAAATGCTTGCTGCCATAATAAGAGCGTGCTCCATCCTACTTACCGTAGTTACTACGCATGAGGTCACGAATTCTGGCTTTCTGCCGTCAAGGCTGGAACGATTTTTAAATTTTCCAGCAGAATATCATGCCACAGGCGAATCCGACCACCAATCACGTTGCAGAGATGCGTAGTTACTACGCTTACCACGCTCCCGAGCATGGTAAGCAAATAGTAACTATTAGTTACTATTTCGAGAAGGTTTTAACGGTCAGCGTAGTAACTTTTCGTGAGGATAGAACGGAAATAGTAACTATTAGTAACTATTGTTAGAAGAGTGGAACACGCTCTGCAACGGTCAGCGTAGTAACTTTTCGTGAGGATGGAACGGAAATAGTAACTAATAGTAACTATTGTTAGAAGGGTGGAACATGCTCTGGAACGGTCAGCGTAGTAACTTTTCGTGAGGATGGAACGGGAATAGTAACTATTAGTAACTATTGTTAGAAGGGTGAACACGCTCTGGAACGGTCAGCGTAGTAACTTTTCGTGAGGATGGAACGGAAATAGTAACTATTAGTAACTATTGTTAGAAGGGTGGAACACGCTCTAAGTCACCCTTTCATCATGGTATAAGTTCATTTTCTTAACGTGTCTCATTTTTTAAGGTATACGCAACGAGATGGGAATGTCTACGCGACTTTCCTTCATTGGCCGAAAAAAGAAGTTGCGCAGCTTAAAGATCCGACACCTAGCACAGAAACTATCGTGACTCTCCTGGGATATCCCGAGCAGCTACCGGTAAGTCGTCTTTTTCTAAAGCAGACCACAAAAAATGTTTTTTCTACCATGTACACATTGATAACCATCCTTACTGCCACTATGAATGTTCAACCACAAAAAAACGTCAAACAATGAGCAAATAAAAAAAACCCACCAAATTTCATAGGTTTGAAATAATTCGGTCTGCACTGAACCTCAGCCGATTATACGGGAAAGCCGTTATGGCATGTAGGGAGCCAAGAGTCAAAATAATAATATCTATCTAATGCTCCAACTGTTCATTACAAATACAAATAAAAAAAAAAAAAAAAAAACCAGTTTGGTACTCCTGAAGACATACAAAACATAATCAATTGAGTCTTATCATTCTTTGCTAATAAAACGTGGAAAATTTCGTCATCTGGAAAAGAAAACTTTATGCGTGGTTCTTTTGTCGAGTCCAGAATTAAATAAACTGTTGGTGGCTTCCGATCAGTAAGAGAAGGTAAACAGAATGTTTGGATTAATATTTTAGGTTGCACTTCCTAGCGACAAGGCTGGTCTGTTGAGGTCGTCAGTTGCTTACGATCTGGAAGCTGACAATGGACCCCTGTGGTTAGTTTTCCAGGTTGACGCCACGTCACTAAATCCTTATGGCAGTAGTTGACTTATTTTATCTATCTATTAACAGAAAAAGTGGTTAATTTGGACCTAATTTCGTGAGGCCGGGGTTTTCCCTCGTCTTCTGTCAGGTGCCTATGCAGCATTCAAAGTGATTCATGCGCCCACACCAAGAAAACATGTTTCTTGGTAAGCGCTCGCTTATTTCAAAAAATGCGTCACGTTTTCCTTTTTTTGCGGGACACAGTGCTGCAGACGCGGACGTTCAAAATTTCGAAAGACTTTGTAGCGTCTAGATTCTTTTCTGCCAAACATTAGTTGCGTTTTAGCAGGTACCACGGTCTAAAGTCGTTTTTGCAGTTATCGTGGTATCTGATACCACGGTTAAAAGGTGTTTTTATACCACGGTCCGACCGTGGTAACTGATCTTGGTATCTGAAGAAGTCACTTCACTTTCATCAGTTTTTGTTAAATTGGTGGGAAACAAGCTTGGCACTTAGTGATGTGACTGAATGTTAGTTTTCTTTTGGCATGACTTCGAAAGCGCAATTTCGGCAATTGTTGTTTTTGTAGAGCAACCGTATATCAGTTACCACGGTAACTGCAAAACGACTAATTGCAGATCCAGTTACCGTGGTAACAGATACCATGGTATCTGCAAAAACGCAGACCTGCAAAAAGTATCATATCCAGCTTTGAAACTCGCGTCCATGTCTTTTTCAAACTCTGTGCTTACTATCGGCAACGAAGATAAAGATCGTGCCAACATCTACGTGGTATTATGAGCGTTATCACATGCATCACGAGACTTGGCGTAGCTACCCAGAACGCCAAAAAAAACGCGGCGTTTTTTTTTTACAGAAACGCATAAACAGAGGTTGAACCGTGACTTTCGCTTATATTTATTCTTTCAACAGTGGAAATCCAGCGGCAAAGGGATGCAGATTGTGTTTCCATCAAGGTCCGAAGTGCCAGGTCAATGGGCTTGGGTGATAAAAATGACGAATATCGTTCGCGAAGAAAAAAAGAAGCACAAAAAACACCGCAGACACTAAGGTTGTACGAGTTTCTTTGTTTGTAAGAAGCTGCTTACATTTTGCACGCTTTCATAATCTCTATCATTGCCTACATTGTTACTAGGAAGTGAATAATTTTGGCAATTTTGCATATGGTGTCGGTGCTAGAACAAACGTGAAAAAGAATCTCATAGCCTCTGAGATACAAAATCTCAACTTATACCTGAAAAGTTTCGAAAGTCGGCTTATACGCAGTACCTTTTTTCACCTGAGGGGATAAAAGCAGCAAAGCATCGGCTGGGCTCTGGCGTCCATGGCGTGATGGCTGGGGCGACCAGCAGGCATTCTCTGTGCTTTTACGGCTCTGAATCTGGAAAACGCAGATAATTTTTTTTTTTTTGTAAATGATATAATAGCTTGTAATACCTTGTAATGGGTGCACCTGTCATGAGTTCAGGAATCCCATACAAACAGTTGATCGGAGTGACAATGCTGTGGCGCTGGAACTATTGGAAAAAAAAAATGTCGCGACAGCATAGGCGGGCTGGGTTGGAGCTGGTTGCTAAGAAACGAAATGATAAAATAAAATATTGGTTTTTCGGCTCCACCTTAAGAGCAGGGAATCCGAGAAATCATCCATCTTTTTGGGGTTTTTTTTTAATATGTTGTGACGATTTGAATATGTGATCTGCGAGCCCTAGAGTTAGTATAACATTTATTTTTTGTATTGTTGTTGCTTTGCTTTCGAAACTTTGTGCCTAATTTTTTGGACGTTCTATCTTTTATTATTACAGTCGTGGAAGTATTAGAGTTTTTTTGTGGGGAGCACAGCGCGGAGCGCTGTGCGAGGCTTCTAAGTCCTCCGGTCCAACCAAACTAGCCACAACCAAACCGTCTGGGGTGGTAAATTCAATCTGCAAAGATTGCTTAGCCCTAATGGTGTTCATCCTTCAAACATATCAATACAAATGTGTATGTTGGGGGGTGGAAAATAAGGAGGGTAAATAAATTGCCTGTGAATGCCTATAGTGATGGGAAATAAAAAATGGGTAATCCAGGGTCATTTCAAATGTTGATTTTTTGCCTTATAAAGTGATAAAAAATACCATTTTGTAGTATTTTATCTTGTTCCCTGGGTCGGATGTCAGGGCCAAAAACCAGAGAGAACAGGCAAACGGGTGGTATGTAGAGAACCTTGGGTGTCTTTTGGGATATTCAATCGGGTGTCTAAACTGTTAATGCAAGTAATAAATGCTTTGTGTTGATTGAACTGGCACCAAATTTGGCTTTTGACAAACCGGGGAGTTGATGAGGTTTCTTTTTAAAGAGGTATTCCGTGTGCTTTAATTGGGGTTTAACTGGCAACTTGAGCGGCTTAGAGCCTGAAGAGCTCTTGCCGAGAAGGGCCGAAATATAACTCGAATAAAATTAAGCTGATGTATCCGTTTTATATTGTCAAATAGGATTCTTTTAATCAGCTTGGGCTGAAGGAATATTTAGTTGGGGTGTTCCATATTCCTTAGTAATTTGTAATTTGGCCAGCGATATAGGGGTGTGTTGAGTGCTTTAAGGCCGTTTTGGTAAACAACAATGCAAACGTTCATTAAGGTTTTTAATGAATGGCTCAAAAGTGGAGTCATCAGGTGATTACTACGAAAAGTAGCGGCATCATCCCAGATATAAATCTTGGGATCTCCAAAAGAGAACGGGTATTAGAGCCTAGAACCTCTGGTTTCGTTGCCTGACATCACGACCAGGGATATGGGGTGGGATAAAGTGGTCCGGGGTCTCGCTATTGAAACCTCCGATTGGTACAGAAAGCAAGGCTTATTGGGTCAATGAGCCTTTCCTTTTCGGGACACTAAGCAAGTCTGTAAGGTTTTTTGTCCCCTATTAGCTGGAGGGGTAGGGGTAGGGTCGTATGCTTGTCTAATAAGGGTCTCTTTAAACGTATCGAAATTCTTGATAATCTTGCTAGAACTAGGAGTGGTAGTTGGCACGAAAGATAATCCGAGACTCAGTAATCGGTGCTGTTCGTGCGATAGGGGGATGTTGGCGGGGTTAACAATTGTTACAAGACCTTCATCACATACGGCAATGGGGGGGTAGGTAGGCGACCGACGTTGGAAACGGCGATTCTTACTAGAAAGATATACGTATCATAAGATAACATTTTATTTCAAATAAAACACTAGTAAAACTTAAAATTATTCAAATTTCTGTCTCTTTGTTCCAATTTGTTGCTGGGTTATTGGGCGTTTTCGGACGTTCTGATGGTCAAGGGCTAGGCGTGGGCGGAGGCATGATAGGGGTCTCACGGCGAGCTGGTGAGCGACTTGGAGTGCGGCTGCCTGGATTTGGGCCTCGGAAAACTGTTCTGGGGAGCACAGCGCGGAGCGCTGTGCGAGGCTTCTAAGTCCTCCGGTCCAACCAAACTAGCCACAACCAAACCGTCTGGGGTGGTAAATTCAATCTGCAAAGATTGCTTAGCCCTAATGGTGTTCATCCTTCAAACATATCAATACAAATGTGTATGTTGGGGGGTGGAAAATAAGGAGGGTAAATAAATTGCCTGTGAATGCCTATAGTGATGGGAAATAAAAAATGGGTAATCCAGGGTCATTTCAAATGTTGATTTTTTGCCTTATAAAGTGATAAAAAATACCATTTTGTAGTATTTTATCTTGTTCCCTGGGTCGGATGTCAGGGCCAAAAACCAGAGAGAACAGGCAAACGGGTGGTATGTAGAGAACCTTGGGTGTCTTTTGGGATATTCAATCTGGTGTCTAAACTGTTAATGCAAGTAATAAATGCTTTGTGTTGATTGAACTGGCACCAAATTTGGCTTTTGACAAACCGGGGGGTTGATGAGGTTTCTTTTTGCTTTCGAAACTTTGTGCCTAATTTTTTGGACGTTCTATCTTTTGTTATTACAGTCGTGGAAGTATTAGAGTTTTTTTCGTAGGCTCACTTACCTCTTAAAGTGCACATGACCCTCTCACCAACTTCCCTCTGATTTTTTTTTCTAATATGTGCATAATAGACCTTTTCGTCGAGAAATGTAAAGCTACCTCTTCTCGTCAAGATCTGGGTAGTGACTATGCGTGTCTTCTTTTGTGAAGTGAACGCACGAAAGAAACGGCGATGGAGAATTGAAAATCGTATAAAAGATCAGAGTGAAGTTGGGGAGGTGATTTGATCCGCAGGAAACCGTTACTTATCGGCCGTCAACTTGGTTTCCTGTTCGCGAGAATTCACTATGGGAGCAAGTTCTCGATTCTGCAGAATCGCGGGGCTTTCCCCGTTTTCGATTCTGACTAAAACGCAAGAAAAGGAGAATTCGCTTCATCGAATAGTCCAAAAACGCAAAATAAGAGAATTGCGAGGAAAATCGCGAGGAGAATTCGGATCAAAGACGGAACGAATGAGACAATGGAAGACTTCCAGAAACTAGTACGGTTAGAGAGCTGAACTGGGATATGGCAAATCCCGGTTAGTGTGCTGCAGATTATGCCAATATGTGTAATTGCCAATCGTCGGCTAGCCCTATAGCTTGCGGCTTTGATGTTTCCCGATGTTGTTCCTTGAACGATTTGCCAAAATTTTACGTAGACCTCCATTGCCTAGGATTTCCGCTTCTGGTGTTCTAGCAACGATTTGTCGAAATCGCACCAACCTTAACTTCCTAGACATGTACAGTAGATGTATGCTTATTTGAACAGTTGCTTAAACGTGAACAGTGCTTTTTTTTTTACTAAATGGTAGAATGAAGATCCAAAATACCTAATCAGGTGTTTTTCAGAGGCTTTTAATTACCTACTTTGGCTAACTGGTAGTTAACTTTAGTCACAGTAAGTGTATGAAAATGGCAAAGTTCAAAGTCAACAAACGTTCAAATAAGCACATACTTCTACTGTAGGCTACTATTGCCCACATGACTTTAGATATTTGAAACATGTATTTAGTATATACTCCGATAGAAAAAAACATTATACAAATGCAACCTCATAAACTTTCACATGTGATTAACTGTCCAAATAAATCGAGATCATATACAAAATTTAAAATTTGCGATAGTAATAACTTCACTCTAAAAGCTTTGTACTCTACACCTTCACCACGTCCCTAAAACAAAAGATTTTCTGTCAAATGTAAGAAAATATCCTGTAGAACAGTTTCTTACCAGGATTTCCTAGCATTCAAAAGAAAATCCGGGCATCACAGAAAATAACGCATATTATCTTGGTATTTGGCTAAATACGCAACTCCCAACATACCAATCTGGAAAAGATCGTCAAGGGTCCAAGGTCCTAGGATCACAAAATTGTATTTCTCAGTGTTACATCTTTTGTGTAAATTCATCACGCGTCAGCACATTCGTAGGCTGTTCTCTCAGTCTTTCATCGTATCTGTTCACTCTCTAATAACTTCTATCCGTCTGTTCTCTCTTCAGCTGTCCCCGATTCAGCTTTTTCTTTTTCGTTCAGCTCACCTATGCAACGCTTTATGAACACTCTTGCTCTTGCAAGTCCTCCTTAAAATCTTCACAGATCTGCAGTGACTCCATCTCGTGGTCGCTTTCTTCCCCGCAACTGCTGAGTTTTCCAGGACTGTGGTTTGAGTGCGAATCCAGGTACGACTCGCTAGGTGTCCTTTCCAGAATCTCTTCGTCGCCAGGGCTTGGCTTGCAATTCGTGGTTTTCCAGTGGGTTCGGAGACCAGAGGCGCTGATGTACTTCTTGCAGCAAGAACTGCAGCTGTACGGGCGTTCGTTGGTGTGTAGCCGTTTATGCAACTATAAGAAAATAAGCGGTTAGATTTTGTGCCTTCTGATTGGTTCTTCTACGACTTGTGTTTCTAAGATTAACAGGAGTATGCTAAGAATGGGACGAGCTGCTGTGAGTGATGAACTAACAGGGGTAACAGCCTTGTTTGAAAAATATGTTCATACCGAGTCGGTAAGAAAATGAAAAATGAGGAAAGTGACGGAAGATCGCGGTAGTTAAGTAGGGGGAGCCTAACCAGCTCGAATGATGTAGCGGAGAAAACTGTATTATCCATAAAAGTGTTACAGCTTGGTCTTTAGGCTCACATTGATTATCTAAGTTTACTCATTTATGAGGAAGGCGTAAAGCAATCTCAGATAGCTTCAAATACAAAGATAAAGCGCCTGCTTTGAAATCCCTAAATTACGCATGCACCCCTTCCCTAATCAGCTGATACTTCAAGATCCGTACGCCTGGGTGGTGTATATCATGCAGGGCAGGATGGATAGGATAGGTGGAGATTCTTACCTTAAGATGGACGAACTGGGTGAACCTCGCAGGGCATACGTCACAGGCATATGGCTTTTGTCCGGAGTGGAGCCTAAGGTGCGTCTTCAGGTTAGAAGTCGATGAGAACCTCTTGTTGCAGACACTGCAGATGTGTGGTTTCTCCCCGGTGTGAACGAGATTATGCTTCTGAAGGTGTGCCAGCTGCGTGAATGACTTGGTGCAAGTTGAGCATCGGAATGGTCGATCTCCAGAGTGTGTTCGAAGGTGGACCTTGAGATTTGAAAGCTGTCCGAAATTTTTAGCGCAGACGTTGCATTCATACTGCATTTTCCCGTCTTTCTTATTAAGAGGGTAGGGGAGGGTCTTGTACCCCCGACCGGAGGGAGACATAGCCTCTTCGTCACAGTGCATTGGTGTCATTGCAGAGTAGGAAGAGGGGGAGGCAGCCTGGGGACTGTGCTGCGATAGGTAGACGTTCATGGACGGCACGTGGTGGGGCGAGGTGGTGCTCGTGGCATGGCTGGGAGAGAAGGATTTTGAACTGGAATCAGGGCTGTGCTGCATTTGCTCATACTCGGAGTAGCAACCGTTTGAATACGGCGAATGCTTGTATTGGCTATCAGGTACTTGTTCCGCCATGGCCTCACGTTGTCGCACTGCCACCTCGTTGTAGTACTCCTGTCGCAAAGCCTCCGGTCCCTCGGACTTGGTCTGCTGTCTCAGTAGGATTGTCTCCAGGATTCCTTTTTGCGGGGAGTAGTAGGTAGGGGTGACGTATGGCGGAGTGGAGTCAAAGCGATTGGTGCTGGTAGGGGAAGAGAATGGTGATACTTGTTGGGGGCTGTACTCCTCGGGATTTCGGATGACTTTGACTCGAATTCGCCGACGATCGGTTGATTGGGGCTCAGATTGCGTTATGGGCTTCAGGGTTGAGTAGGATTTTTTGCTGGAAAGGAAGCTGAGATTAAATTGCGCTCTGTACACAGCAGATACCTAACCAACTCAGCTAGTACAACGTCCAGTACTGTGTTTGATGTCGGAATGACACGTATAGTTTTGGGCAGCATCTGCCGGTTGTTTCTATGATTCAGGTCACAACTAAAACTTATATCCTAGGTGGCTCTAATGTACCAGCTGTTACTCATTGGCTAGACTGCAGTATATGAGTATGGTATATATAAGGAATTTCCGGTCAGGATCTGTGGAGCGGAAACAGTTTAGAAATAAAGCAGCTTAGATCGGTTTCATTGAGCCTGTTCCACCCTACTTACCATAGTTGTTATGCATGACGTCACGAATTTTGGCTTCTTTACGTCAAGGCTGGAACGCATTTTTTAATTTTAGGTAAAATCACTCCACGAGGTAATCCAGCCAATCATGTTAGAGAGATCCGTAGTTACCACGCTTACTACGCTCCCGAGAAGGGTGGAACAGTCAGCGTTTTAACTTTTCGTGAGGTTGAACGTAAATAGTAACTAATAGTTTTATTGTTAGAAGAGTGGAACAAGCTGATTATCTTCGATCGATAGTTTTTATCGCAGAAATAAACAGCTTCTGCAGGAATTTTTCGCCTGTATTTTACATATGGATAGACATGTAGCCCATTAATATCCGTATATGGTCGATTTTTGCATATTCCAGGTCAGAGCCACCATGTGGTTTAGGTCCTATCTCATGATCATCAACATCATCGAGCTTTAACTAAAACTCTGCTAGGATAGAATATAATGTTTGGTTATATCCTTTTGAAAAGAAGGTGCAAACTACTTTGACAATTAGAGTTTTGCACTCTTCAGTTTGAACAGTGATATCTTCCCTTTTATGTTCATTAACTTAGGGATCTATTGTAGGCTACTATCTCTGTGTATCGACGCTCATAATCAAGGAAGGGAGACAAACAGAGACATATCCGCTTTGAGCGCTGAAACTTATAAGATACATTTTTCTTGTTGTTCCGGAAGCTGATAGGTTTTAATTTGTGAAGTGTAACTGGGATGAATCTCGTTCTTACCTGTAATCCAAAACGTAGTTGATCTCTCCATCCGAATCCGAACTGTCATCTGGCGGTGTCAAGGCATCGTCTTGATACTCATTGCTTTGGTAGCCCTCATCAGATCGCACTGATCTATTTGTGGGTGTGGCTTGCGACTCCCGCTGGCTGAAATCGGGGGAGGGGAGATCCTTCTCGTAGTAATCCTTTGGGTAGGTCGGAAGAATGACTGGTGGGGGGCTAGGTTTGTGAAGAGGGGTCTGCGCTCTTATTTTCTTAAGCATCAGCTCCCCAGTGACCGGGTAGTTCAAACGCTGTGCGAACTCCTTGCAGTACCATACTAGAAGCTCTTGATTTGGCTGAATGGGTTTGATGGTGTAAAAGTAGATTTGCATCTAAAAAAAAGAGTGATTTGTCATTTTCGTTGTACATCAATTTCAAAGTGAGGGTATTTGGGATTGGCAAGTCAAAATGGGAGAGCTTGGGCTCTCAGGTTCCCTCGCTCAGTACCTAACATGGTCAAAGCAATGTTCAAGCTTTGAACGGGCTAGCTGTAAAAATCTGGTGCAAAGGGATGAGGCTACTCGGAAGAGCTCAGTGCTTCAGATGTTCCGAAAGCGGCTGCAAATTTTTCCGGCTTTGTTCTTAAATTTCAGACGCTCTGGGAGCCAAATAAGCTGAGTAGCCGAAACGCTAATATCTATGTTCACTTTGGGAATAGCGTTATTAACTTACTACCAAACTTTGGGACACTAGTACGGCAAGTGTACATAGCACATTCCCCGTCATCGTGTTGGTTCGATGCGGTATTCTGAATGTGGGGGTAGCGAAAAATTAAACTAATACGAGTTAGGTGCCGACTGATAGCTTTGTTTAGAAGTGAATCAGCTGTTTTTACAACTGACGTATTTAGGAAGGGTATGACTATATCACAGAAAGTTGGCTGTAGGATGAAGTGAAAGAAACAGATGGCAAGGGAACTCCAAAGATAACTTACGTTGTATTGACATGCGATGAGATTTTGAGAATCGGACGAATAAGCAGGGTTCACATATCGCATCCAGTTAGCTTTGCTTGTATCATATCCATCAATATAGTGGTTTAGTTCACTGTCTCTGTACACTCTCCAGAAGTATTTTCTGTTAGCGTTTTTTGGCACACTGTCTTTTCCATACACATCACCAACTAGTGGTCCAAATCGGGTTCCTTTTGGGATGTAGTCTGTACTCCAGACGCCAAGAACCTAAAATAAAAATTCCAGTTCATTTTTTTCTTTATATAACAATAAAGGCTTTTATTTGGCTAAATTGACGAGAAAGGAAAGGGTAGAAAGGACGTTCTCGTAAGATTCGATCCCGGGAAAGTTAATCTGTATGCTGACGTAAATAATAGGTGACAAATTAATAAATTAAAAAACATTAACTCACATATATTATTTCAAAGATATGCGGAGTCTACCAATGAGCCTTAGAAAAGTTATAGGTATAGACTACCCACTAGACCTAGTCTCACTAGTTATAGCCTAGTCGGATCAAAACAATGAGTGAAGCCTTAAAAATAGAATTTATTATTCTTATTTCTTAGCATGCATCCTAGATCACAGTATGTGGCAAGTTAGTAATGATGTTAAAAATCATAAAATGAATTTATGAGAACGGAAAACGCCAAAAATAAGTACCACTGTATGATAAGTCAGCCAAAAATATAAATAACCAGGGTTAGCGAAAAGAAAAAAGAAAAAAAAACATTCACTACCTTCTATTACACGAAAATGCGTAACCGAACTCGCAGGCTAATGCTACGAAGACAATAAGTGATGATTTCATTCAAAAAAAAGTTAAACAACTAATTATAAAAATAAAAGAGAACTTACATCATTCAGAGCTTTGGATGCTTTCAGCGCCAAATTCCTTGGGATCGTGGCTTGTGCTCTGTTGGGAATGGCGGTAGGAACATTTGAATCGGGAACTAAGTAAACGGCGAGCCGTTCGAAATCCTCCTCAGAAAACTTGGAGATGTCCCAAGTGGAATCCTCTGCCACGGACATCTGAAAAAAAAATGTATGTTCTTTAAAGTCCGTAAACAAACAAGGACTCCTTGATTCCACGCTGATCTTTACTTTTTTTCTTCGTTAAAATTCACCATTTGGTTTGTGCCACCATCAGTGGTAAGATAAGATTTCAAGTATCAAACATTCGTATCCTCAATAGCAATCCCTTCCGAGCAAGACAGGAAAAGAATGAGCAAGACATCAGAAGTTTTAAAAAGCTTTAGCAAGTTCAATCTACAAATCACAAATATTTGATTGCTAATTATTAAAGGACCCCTCGCACTATTTACTCTTCAACTTACAGTATTTTAAAATATTTGAATACTTTAAATCTGGGCTGTGCTTTCAACAAATAACCAACGGTTTTGGCTGCTTTAAGCCTTTTCCGAGACCCGGTGACTTGTAGCGCAAACAGGGAAACAATTTACGTAACCGTTTGTTTGTATGGAGAAACTTCTCCGTCGACAGCGTGATACACGTCGAAGGTAGCAAAACACGGCAAGTCAGAAAATAAGCGTGGTTTTGTTAGAGGGGTTAGAATGTACCGTACGAAATTGGGGTCTCGGGGTTTAGAAATATATGGAGTGATTATGGAAGTAGGTTGCGTTAGTATTATAGGTAAGACAGGTCCTTTAAGATATGATTTTGACTGCTCACAGAGGGAATTTAGGAATCCTGACATCAATTAATCATTCGAAATGAGTGACAAACTCTGAGCAAGGGTTAGAGATTCTGCAATTAACAACTGAAGGAAGTGGACGTACTGCGCCACAGGAGACGCTAACTTCGAACTTATATAACGTCTAACTTGGCCTGAATATCTTACAAATTAAACTTCTGTGCAGTCCAAAACAGGTTGTAGGTCATTCAGGGTTTCTCTTTGACGGTTAGGACCTTGTTTGGACTGCACTGGAATTTTCTTTCAACCTTTTTAGGCCAGGTTCGAGGCTGTATAAATCCGAGGTTAGAATTTGATGGAAGGAAAAGTTACAAATTACAGGAATAGATATTAAAAGTTATTTCTAAACAGGAATTATATTTCACAATCATACGTCAAAATCGTTTCACACTTGACAGAGGATGGTCGTATTACTAGTTTAACGCCGCTGAACAATCTTGAGGAAATACATATATATACAAACAAATAATATATGTCGTTTTCCCATGACTACAAATCTGGTACAGATGAATTCTAAGTACCCTATATAAGGCATAAACCGGTTGAGCTGAATCGGAAGATTTTGGTCACTGTTGACAAGTGCTTGTTCTGTTTTGCGGCTGTCAGGTGGCTGTTAAGTTGACCGTTATTGGTTTGTGCTAGCAAATTATATGTGAGCAAATGTCAATTGATTAAATGCCAAGTTGGCTCATACCGGATCGTTGACATCATTTGTTTCCACTAATTCCACTAGTACTGGATCTTCTCCTGACCCCTCATTCAGCAGATCCAGAATATCACGATAGTTACCATCTAGACCCCACATTTTGAACTGAAGCAAAACTAGGTCAGATCTTACGCGCCCCCACTAGAGTCCCAAGGGACATAACGGGTCTTGAACGTAGCTAGGGCAGGTATATTAAAGGTGTGGAGTAGGTCCTCATCCTACAAAACGTCAGAAGTACAGGTAATTCTGAGTACTGATTAAAGAGGAGATGTAAACAGTAATTAACAGCTTCTGTTTTCTAATTGCTGGGCACCTCGCTTGAAAATGTAACAGTAATAGTTTGTTTGCACATCACAAATGAAAAAAAACTAACTAATCATGAATTTTGGATTGATAATGCAACGCAGAAAAGGCTTTGGACCTCAGTACAATTGAACCTGTAGGAACTGATGGGGGCGATAATTTTGTTGACACGTTGAACTGCATGATAACCTTAGGAGCGTTATAATGAAAATTAGAAAAACACAAAACCGAAATAACATTAGTTGAAACAAATACTTGAATCCCAGTATTACATTCATCACAGGCATCATTCCGCGGTACATATCAGCCGTAGACATTGAACTTGAAATTACCTTTAATTTTTGACTTTCGATATCCAATACAACTCCTGTAGGGCTGATTGTTTATTATTTTATCCAGCAATCAGTTTCGATCTCATCTGGGCACACCTCATCAAAGTACTGATTCTGGCAGCTATTGCGAGTATCGGCGGCGGGTAGCGCTTGTAACGGCGATCTTTTGAGCCACGTAACCTAAATGTAACCGGTGAATAGCATGAAGTGTTGGCTGGATGCGCGTCATGTTTTTCGGCAGAGTTCACTTTCGGTCAGTGACTGCTAAAAATCGAGAGTTGGAGGTTGACGATATCAACTGCGTTTTCAACTCCAGTTTTACAATTTATAACAGCAATGTGGTAATTCAGAAAATAATGTGTATATAGATCTAGCAATAAGCTTGCAACTGCATTTCAATTTCAGTTTTATAATTTGGATATCAGTGTGGGAATTAATAAAATAATTGAACTTTGGTTATTCATATATTTAGCGGTAAGGTTTGCTCACCGTTTACAGTGCGCAGAAGACATAGAAGCGTAAAGTGGCGATGTACGAACTGAAAAAAAATAATAATAATAAACTAAAAATGTTTCCAAATAAAACTTAAAGTCCGTATCAAAATCTGAACGGGTTAATCCTAATCCAATCTTTAACTGCTGCTTGATACAAACCCACCCTCTGTTGTAGATCATCATCAGTACAGGCCAAGATTCAGGAGTGAAACTCTCTTCTCCTACACCGCAACTGTTTCGAGCCAGAATACAATTAAACATGAAAGGAGACATTAAGAATATTCATAATATTCATTGAGTATTCACTCTCACGTCATGACGTTGCTATTCATTCAGTGACGATTCATCGTGAGCATGGAAGAGACTTAAGACTACCGGCGTCACCGACTGTATTCATGGGACGAGCATACAATGTAAAAAAAAACTTTCCGCTTTCAGATGACTTAACCTGCACTACTTTGCATTCTAGCGTTTTAATCCTCCATCGGATTCTAAATATCCGATTCATATTTGATAGTGCAAAACGGCTACGTCGGCTGAACTTTTATTAGAGCTACATTTCGGCCCTTCTTGGCAAGGGTCTGCTTCAAGCTCAAAGCCGCTCAAGTTTGAAAAATGAACTTGTGGGAAACACACACAAGTTGGAAGTCAAGTTGCCAAGCCCCTGAAGGGAGGAGCCGCAGTTTAGTAAGAAATTACGAGGAAAAAAGGAAAGATAGACCAAAGAAAGTAGACGAAGAACAAATAATCTCATAGAATCTCTGTCTCCCAATATCTGTAATATGACCATGCGAAGTCAAGTATTTCCCCATACCCTGCCCTAGGAAAACGAGCGGAGGTTAGGAGCTACACGGCACATCACGTTTCGTTTCCTCTCCAATTAGCTATATCGCTGTGAAGCCGCGGAGAAGAAACTTTCAAAGTAAACTCCGATTGGTTCTTTGGAGTTGCTCCAGAGCGGTCCAGCTCCTGCTCTTACTCATCTGCTATGAGCAACGGCGAAGACGGGTATATTCTCAAAGCTAGAGCAAAGTACCTCTAGCTCTGCTCTGTTTTGTCGGGGTGGTCAGTGTCGCTGCATGGGACCAAATATATCTTGCAATTCTATCGGATTATTCGTTTTTGTACTACGCGGGTTCAGTGCGAATTTCTTCCTAGGACAAATGGCCCACCAACTAGGCAACTGGGCAGGGGTCGAAGTGGTAATTATAAAGCGTAACAAATATAGTTTGTACTTGTCTATTTCGTTTCTAAGTCTGCGTGTCTTTTGTCCAAATGCAAAGTATTTTAAATAAAAAGATAGGAGTAATTTTTTTTTTTTTTTAAATTACAACCGACTTCGTTGACTTCATAGGTATCTCTATGCCCCGGCCTGCAAACATAGTGTATGTTTCACCTGTGTTTCAGAGCTCTTTTCGTTAGTCTGATAGCGCATTATTGGACATCCCATCTTCGTAATATTTTGGAATTAATTCCTCTCCGGGTCAGACCCAAGTCTTGACCGTTGAAATCAATAACTTGGAATAATCCATAGTCGAAAAAGGTGAAATGTTATTTTTCGAGTTTATGTGAGCGAGTATTTTTCGTATTTGCATCCTTTTTTGTGTTCTTGGATTACAACATCTACATCCTTATCTTTTCCATCATCTTTCAATCGTTTGAGATGATGGCTTTTCTTAGTAGAAAAAATTAGCTATGACTGAAGCGTTGTGATTTTCCATGCATGAATTTTAGCTTGTCGTGACAAATTCAAGGAAAGTAAAACTGGGTTTGGGTTGTCGAACCTTTGTGATTCACTTTGACGCAATTCTGTCTTGTTATGATTTCATCTGACAGACATGTATAGTTCAGGAATTATGCACGGATACTGATGGATCGATGTTTAATATGTTTTGGTAGGGGTGGCCATGATATAGGGTTGGATGGTTAATTAGGTTGTTGGGGGTGCGTGGAGCGACCCTGAACCCATACATTCGAAGGTTGTGACAAAGGAAGTCGGGGTGGTGTAACACGGGGGAGAAACCATTGCCATTCAGTGGGAATGATTGTTGTGAAAGCTACCGTACCTTTCCTTTCTGTAAAATCCTAACACCAATATTTTTTAGAAAAGAGGTTGGTTTTGGTTGTTGTTAAGAGCAGAATGCAATCTGAATGTTAAAGCTATGTTATTGCATATATAACTACATATATAAATATATATTAATTTGTGACCCACCAAATGCACAAGCAACAGTGGAGTAAAAGAAAAAAAAGGAAAATTACACAAATACAAATCAACATAAAGCACGATAGTTTAGACTGAACTGGGTTTATAATATTCAGAACAACATCAGGTAGAGGATGAGCTGGATGAAGAGATGTTTTTAGTAGAGACACCAACGAGTGAACTTCTTCACTTTATATCCCTAATCATTCCATCCGTTCCTATTTCCATTTTTTAGTCTTCCTTGTGAGTTTTATCCGCCCTCACGACACGACGCTGATTTTTTACTTTCCTCGTTGGGATTTTCGAAGTGGATCGGGCTCCTGCTTATTGTTTCCGGGGAGCTCATTTGTCGGAAATACGGGTGATGCCAGTTTTCGTGATTCTTGCCAAGATCAAGAAGGCCCGGAGACAGCTGGGATGGGTTATAATATTTGAGCAACCCGCAGAGTAAGCTAGGATATTCGGGTATCTTCTGCGATATGTTGCTTATTAAGTTAGATAATCATTATAAAGAAAGGTATATGAGAATAATGTGATTGAACATGAAATTGTGCTTCACTTCACGAACACAAAACAGCAATAGCTCGAAGGTTGTTTATCACTTAATGTACTGTCTGGGAATTTGGCGGTCACGGTGATGCAGAAATTCGTAATTAGTCCTAAACTAACTTCAGTTACCGGACCTTGGAATCAGCCGTTGTCTGTTTTCTCAGGAAGTAGCAGGAAATTCAAGAGGTAATTGACTAAGTGCGCGATGAGATGATTTGACAGATGGATGATACTTTTGCAATAATGCAGTACTGATGGAGCTTTGTCCGGCCAAGGGCCCATTACACTTTATTCATAGTTCATAAGACCCCCCCCCCCCCCTTATTAACAAACCCACACGAAAAATGTAAGAAGTGCAAGAGCCGTATTCTAATAAACGTGTTATTCCTCTTCCGTTTCTTCCAGCGCAGTTAGTGTCAGTCAGCGAATGTCACTGCTCATCTTGTGTGTCTTATTATTTTTCTTTATTATACTCCAAATGGGTAAATACAAAAATTCATTCATATGTCTTGTATGTGTATTGTTCATCCGATAAAACATTATGGTGACGTGTAAAAATTGTTGGAAGTTGGAGCTAAACTTTTGCATGCTTTATAAACACTATAGCAGGCTAGTTATATAATTAACGATACGTATTGGTACCGCAATTCGAGGAATTAGTTCATAATTACTAATTAATATATTTTCCGGGCTCCCTAACTTTGCACTTATTTCTGCTCTGTTTTTACATCAATAAATATTGGTCACTATTATTAAAGTTGCTTAACTTTTGCAGCGTTAGGTCTTCCCACTATAATCCCCCCCCCCTCTTTCTGTGGTGATACAAGTATGTATGCCCTTCTATCAGCCTTCGGTCAAAGCGGCTATATCGTTTGCTGACCGTTACTGTGAAACCACCGTCATTATTATAAATATAAGTTGCATGATAGCCCCATGCAGGCCCGTATCCAAGAATTTATTTCGGGGAGGGGGGGTGCCTTTCGGGGGGGGGGGGGGGGGGGGGTGCCTGCTGGTCGGACAAAAAAGTACAAAAAACACATAGATCAGAGCGAAAAGTCTCTGTTTTGGGGGGGGGGTCAACCCCCTCCCCCCCTGGATGCGGCCTTGGCCCCATGAAAACGTGAATGGAAGGTACGAAGACTCGAACAATAAACCATGATAGCTCGAACCCACAGCTGTAGCCTAAGTTTAAATAACGCCTCCACCGATTGAACATATTCTCGAAATTCTCTAGCTCGTCACTACCATATGTTGCTCTACCAGCTCGTAACCGCAGGCAAGCAAGCGGTACCGTGTGTTTTTTCTCCTTAAAATAATGATTGAATCAAAAACTAGTTAGCGTAGCTCCTAAGGGGTATCAGTAAAAAAAACTAAATCGCCGCTGATCAGCGGTACGTAGGAGTCGTTGACCGGAGGTGACCGTTATGTAGCGCAACGCGCCGAAGCGAGCGTCAAATTAGTCGGGAGTTCTTTGCAAAAGAACAGCTCGTATGAACCGGTTTTAAGCTCCTTGGTGAAGGTTGTTTATCAGGTGTATGGAGTATTATAGTTGAGAAGATGTTATAAGAAAGGGAAAGAGAGGGTGGTTCGAAAATAAAAGGGAAAAGTGACGTGGTCGAAAGATTACCTTAATTTTCAAAATGTTGAAGGTAGAAGCAGCTGTAAAAATGCAGGTAATGGAGGGTGTTTCGGAGACAAGATTTCCGTAATTAGATATATCTGTCTTGCGTAGACATAGTCTAGCACAAATCGCTGACTTTGGATAGCCTATGAATAACGCTGGCTACCAGTAAAGGTGTATTGTCGCCGTTCCCCGGGAACACGTCAGGGAATCAAGGGGAACGGCGCGAATAGAGGGAATCCCTCCGCGCGGAGTCCACGGCGAGGGGTTGCTCTCTCTCCGCCACCGGTGTACACCTCGACACGGCACCGACGCGGCACCGCGGCACGCGCCACTTGGTGTACATCGTTTTTGGGAGTGAGCAACCCCTCGGTCCACGGATGGGAAAACAGCGAAAACACGAGGAATGCCTTGGAATCGATTTTGTTCGAAAAAGAAAACATTCATGCGACGGACGCGGATCTATAAAGGTTTTGATCCAATTTATATTCAGTTTCGTTTATTCTAATTGTTTTTACTTAATTTTACCCTGTAATTTATAAATAAAAATCATTACCAAAGTGAAATGGAGGCCTTTTTTCAAAAATCAGTTATATTTCATAAGTAAACTCAATCCCATCTCAAAAATTCTTATTAACGATCAGTAGCATCTGTTTGTAGGGGTGTGCTCCCTGGAACAATCCACTATTGCGAGCGCTGGCTTTCGGCTTTCTGTTTCAGGTTTTCGGTTTTCACTGTATTTTGTAGAGCTCATAGGTCGTGAACCAGTGCAAGTATCAAGTTCAAACCTGGTACACTTGTTGGTATTGGGGTCTAGTTTTGCCTTTTGGGGGTCCCACCCCCCACCCCAACTGGGTTCAGGGGCAAATGGACCCGGATTGCCCAGTGAATAATGTTCATAACTTGACCTTCATAAAATAGCTAATTCGATCCTTTGGGGCAGTATGGTTGACGGCTTGAACTGAAACAGCCTCCTTTGTTGGTAATTTAGCAAAATAAAACTTTATTTTAAATTTATTTGATGTACTATGACTTTAGAAAATAGACGAGCAGACCAGCTGCACTTGTTTACAGTTGTAGTTTTTACATTTACCTCTTCGACCCCTAGCCAGTGCCGCTTCCGAGGTTTGAGTCCTAGGCAATTGCCTAGGATACGTGCGCCACTGATGCAGGGGCGTAATTTGCTATGGGGCAGGGGTGGCAACTGCCCCCCCCCAGAACCCAGTTTGCCCCCTCCCCCAGCTTGAACCTGAAAAAGCCCTACCCAACCTGAAAAAGCAAAGGAGCTTGGCGTCAATCGCGTAGTGGACAGTTTCGCAAATTTGAAGAAGCGTCGTTTCGCCTTGGTCGATTAGTAAAATATCTCTTTGTTTCTTTGTTTTTATTACGTTTTTCTTCTTGAAACAAAACTGCTCATTTTCACTTGACTTGGGAAAATCGGCTCCAACTTTGCTCCCCCCCCCTCCCAGGATTTTGACGAAGTTACTCCCCTGCACTGATGGGTGATAATATTTAGCAGATTGTTTTCCGACTTGAGAGTCGTTGGACAACTCCAGAGCTAGCTCGTGGTAAAAAAATTAATTATAATTGTTGTACGATATTATTTATGGCTTGAGCGTGCATCGAAAGGATAATGTCGCGAGCCTTTGGGTATCATTTTAGTTCGTTAGCCTCTTAAACACCAGTGTGTTAGTAGGACACGTCGTTTTTTGGATGATTTCTTGTCGAATTCGCAGAACCACAGATGGTTTGTACAAGATTGTCAGGGTTTAATTAGAATGCGTCATGAAACCTGACTATTGGATCTGCTTTTTGTTTCCGCAAAATTGGCAAATGAGATTAAAACTAGAAAATTGTCGTTCGGATCATTCTAGGAAAATTTTCTTCAAATTTTCCGGATTTCAGTATCTGTTTTCATCGAGGTGGATCCTGAAGGTAAAGACAGGCTAAGCTGCGTTTTTTTTTAACATAGTTCCAGCGTAGTTTCGCTAAAAAGCCGTTTTATTTGTCCATTCCACTTGCTGTAGTTTCGAACCTGAAACTACGGAGCTCAAACTACAAACTACCTCGCAGACCTAGTTTGGCGTAGTGTGACTTTTCGGAAACAAGAACTTGGAAGAAACAGAAGTGAATCCAAAAAAACGCAACTTTAATACTTCTGGAAGTCCGGGGTGTTGGACACCGTGGTTCTAGTACCTGGAAGGGTGTATTATAGAGGTAACCTATTTGACAGACACAATTAGTACGCAGAAGGTTCGGTTAGGAGAAAAAAAGATGAATAATTGACAGTCGTACTGAATTGGAAAAGGTAACACCTGGGAAATGTTGACGTATAAAAGTTAAATATCTTCTTTATCATGAAAATCCGGAATGGTTGGCTTAACTGTGCAACGAGATATCTGGTAATCTGGAAGGTGAACACTTGCTGCAAGGCCGTATCCAGGGGGGGGATTAGGGGGTTGAACCCCCTCCCCCGGAACATACAAAATAACTATTTGTATAGGCTTTTCCTTCTGATTTATGTCTTTTTTGTGCTTTTTTGTCCGACCAGCAGGCAACCCCCCCGCCCCCCGAAACGCACCCCCCCCCCGCCCCCCGAAACGCACCCCCCCGCCCCCCGAAACGCACCCCCCCCCCCCCCCCCGAAATAAATTTCTGGATACGGGCCTGCCTTGCTGTGATTCGCGATAGTTCGGATAGTTGGATCGAGCCTACGAAGAGATTGTGTGCTCCAAATCGTAAGGAGAAGAAAAGCTGAGATTCTGCAAACGATGTGTACTCCTTTCATCCTGTCGACTTGAATGAGGAAAAAGTACTAAGAATAGGCCGAGGGGTAGGCATTGCTTACACAACATGTATGCAATCAAACACAAGCGCCCCCCTCTCGGCCCGGTCCTTAGTCATGTCCGATTTGTGGTAGTATGGATGAGAATTTGAAACATTTGTTGTGTGATTGCGAAAATTTGAGCGAACTTAGGTTAGAAATTTTTGAAGTAAATGAAAGAGGGGTGGATGAAGAATGAGTGTAGGACCATGGGAAATAGTTGCTTTAGTGGATATTAAACAGTTGGCGAGGTTCCTCAGGGTAGGCATAGCCCATAGGGATAGGTGATTATGGAAGGTATTATTTTTGTTTGTTTGTGTTTATTTTTCATGTATTTGCCATGGCCTTTGGCTCTTAGTAGAAATAAATCTTATCTTATCTATACATCCTGTAGTTCGCAATATTTCGCCTTCTCAAAGCAGATGAAAGGGATAAATTTTGGATCTCCTGCGAAGAGATTGTATGCTCCGAATCAGAAAGAGCAGAAAAGCTGATACACCATAAACGATTCTTATTTCTTTCATCCTGTAGACTTGGATTATTACGTGGAAATATACAGAGGAAGGCATTGTTTACAAAACATGTATCCAATCAAACACAAGCGCCCCCTCACACAACCTATACATTCTTTGAATCCAGAAGAGTAAATCGTGACCTTGCAGGAACTGGCATCAGACAGAACTGTTTACATAACTTGCTGCGTCATGAAAAATACCCCTCTTAATGTTTTGGCGGGCGCATCCGATGTACCGAGAATATCGCGATATGACCTTAAATCAGCGATATTATTAACCAAGGCCGAATCTACCAAACAAGGTTGAATATGAATTGTTTACTGGAACCCCCCTACATACCATGAAGTAACCAATTATGTCACTGTAATCACTATTTCATCAAGGGTTGTGGCAACTGTTTTATATTAGAAGTAGCGTATGCTTCCTTGTATGTTATTAGGTGTGGTATAAGTTATGGCGGAATACCATACAGTCGTGACGTAAACTGTGACGTTATGTTGAGGACCTAACATCGGATTTGATTGTCCCTAGGACGGTTTATAAATGTAACGCGACCGGTGCCTCGCTGGCCGTTCGGGTCACCGGTAGGAATAAGCTAAAATTGTTTGTATTCTGAGGCTGAACTGATCAAAAAGGTGTGACGTCACGCTTGTATGGGATTCCGCACCGACTTACATGAGATCTTAATTAGCTACTTTGGCTGACTGTTAGTTGTCCTTTGTCGCAGCAAGGGGATGAAACTGGCCCTGTTCAAAGTCCAAATAAGTCTAAGGTCCAAATAAGAACAAACAAGGGTTACTTTGGTGAAAGATAGAGTAACTATCCTAAATTCATGAGGTGGTTTGCTTAAGTTTTTGGTTAGGTTTATTTTAACTAACAATGACTAGCAAAGAAGTAATGAAGAATACAAAATACGCTCAAACGCCCAAGTTCCAGTAGCAAAAACTTCATAATGATTTGTTCGTCTTATGTACTATTCTTCCACAAGGAGTGTTGGGCGATATTGATAACGACAAATCGATATATCGGACCAGATATCGATATCGGATAACGCGTATAACGGATACGTCAGCTACGATGCTTTAGCAGCGATATTTCGGCCCTTCTTGGCAAGGGTCCTCGTCAGGCTGTCAATCTTCAGGGTCAACGTCGGTTGCAGGTTTGTTTCCTTCCCCGACGTGGACCCTGAAGATTGATAACAAAACGTGGTGCCGAAATATCGATTATCGAAAGTGGAAATATCGATATATCGAAAAATCCAAACATCGTCCAGCACTATCCACAAAAACTATTTCACGGCGATCTTTTTGGGATCCCAAAATGTAAGTGGAGGGATACCTATGACATCGCAAAAGTTGTCCGTCCGTCCGTCTGTAAGCACAATAACTCTCGAAGGGAATGAGATATTTTGATGAAACTTGGTGTGAGGACTCGTTGGGTCGTTGGACCAGTCAAGTTCGTAGATGGGCTTTGTAGTCCTACATTTAAGGGTGGGGGTTCAAATTAAGGGGCAAACAAAATATTTTGAAACAGCTAATGTGATAGTCGATTATGGGGTAAGAAGACATGCTGAGCACGATGGTGAAAACTATTTTGTCATCGGGCGAGTAGTTCGCCCGGAATCCGGCCAAAACCCGAAAGTTTGTTAAAAGTAAAAGTTTTGTTTGAAGTTGATTGGATGTTAGATTTAGGGGTAGGTAGACATCCTGAAGACGATGGTCAAAACCATTTTCTCAACGGACAAGTAGTTCGCCCGGAATCCGGCCGAAACCGGAAAGTTTGTTAAAACTGGAAGTTTTATTTAGAGTTGATTGGATGTTCGATTTAGGGCAAGAAGACATGTTGAACACTTATGTGAAAACAATTTTCCACCCGGACATGTAGTTCGCCCGGAATCCGGCGAAAACCGGAAAGTTGGTTAAAAGTAAAAGTTTAATCTGAAGTTGATTAAATGTTTGATTTATGGGTAAAAAGACATGCCGAACACGATGGTGAAAATCATTTTCTCGCTGGACAACTAGTTCGCCCGGAATCCGGCCCAAACCGGAAAAATTTTTATTTGCAAAAGTTCGATTAGATGACAGATTAAGGGGTAAGAAGAGAGGTAAATTCCCAGAAACGCTTCAGTGGTTTGGTCCCTGTACTCGTGAAGGAAGGTTTTCTTGACAGTCCTTCAAACTCCCACACCGTGGTCTTATGTGGTTCAGATCCGGGAATGGCACGTTTAGGGCACTTGCTCATATCATGCATCAACTTTCAGTCAGTCGATGCATTTCTGGGAAATATCCGGTACCCCAATGTAGCTCCCCCCACCGAAGTCAAACCCAGTCCCGGACTTCAGAATGGGTCCGGATCCAGGAATTTATTTCGGTTTTTTTTGCCGGTGGTTCGGACCAAAAAGACATGGATCAGAGGTTAAAGCCTATACAAAATAGATTGTTCTTTTACGTATCCCCCCCCCCGTAGATGCGGCCCTGCATAGGAACCATCATATTTTTAACGTCCAGGTTTCCTGCCAATCTCTCGATCTGTTGAACGAAAAGCGTTAATTGAAGTTGAACGAACTTCTTGCCTACAGTAGAACAAAAAAAAAGTGCAGGTTTACGGAACACTTTTACGAAATATGTGACCGACTTTATGAACGCCGTTTGAGTAGGTCTGCATGTTATGGTTCGTTTTATACAGGTTTCAAGTACCTTTCATCAACCGCCGTCAGATTCACTTTTAAGCTTAAACCAGTAAAGGATTACAATAACATACCTCGGGTTTGGCATACTGTGCTAAAACTAAGGAAAGTGAGACTTTGTTTACCCGAACTCTCACTTGAATTCCGATTATGCGATTTTGACCGATTCGCTGATTGGCAGGAAGTTATTCCGATACATATTTGAATTCTTGGGAGTTTTCACCAAGACGGTCAAATTGTACGAGCTTAAAATCGCGAATGCAGGACGTAAGATTGACGAACTCGCAATTGTGCTCATCCTCTTAGAATAGTGGTGCGGTTCCTGCCAGAGTTTTTGCACCATCATCAGCTATTTCTTTGTAGAATAGATGAGATTTTCAGGCTTGTGATGATAGTCCAGAAAAACTGGCAGGAAAACCTAATCCTTTCGCCTGTAGTATGAGAGATATTTAGATAATCGGAGTGATGAATCATGTGACCTATTGAAAACACAGGAATTTAGTGAATAAACTTCGAAGAAATGCAGTTTCTGATATATGAAAGAAACGTGGAGGACAATAAATGATCTTGTTAGTGACAAAGGTGGTAAGAGGAATAAAGAAGTGTGTTAAAGCGGTTGGGATCGTTATACAAGGAATTTCATCGTCTTATGTCCAACTCTGGTCAAGTTATGAACATTATTTACTTGGCAATCTGGGCCCATTTGACCCTGATAGTGCGGACACACGATAAGGATCCGGAGCTCCCGGTCCGGAATTCCTGCCCGGATTTTCCACACCGTCATCACTTCCATATGGAAAAGTTGAAATTTTTTCAACTCGATGATGAAAGTGCAAGAAATCCGGCCAGGAAATCCTGATCGTGTGTTCGCACTTTGGACCGGGTGGAGCCGAGTGGGACCCCCAAAATGTACAATTAGACCCCAATACCCACAAGTGTACCAAGTTTGAACTTGATACTTCCACTCGTTCACGAGTTATGAGCTCCACAAGATATGGTGAAAATCGAAAGCTGAAAGCTGCTACAGCGGTCGCAGTAGTGCATTGTTCCAAAGAACACTCCACTAAAAACAAAAAAGCTCCTCAATCCGGACTTGAACCCGCAATCTTCGGCTTGTTGCCGACGCTCTAACGAAATGAACAATCAATGGACTTGTGAGTATAGTTTGAGGAAATTCATTCTCAACCCCAAGTCAGGGTAATAATTTCCCAAATTTGTCCCTTTTACCTCTACCTCCTAGGCCCCTGCAAGTTTCTTTTCTTTCATAGCTAGTTAATTATTATTTTTTTTTTTCAGCCTAGTAATTAAATACAAATTTGAGACTATCAATGTGGGCCAGGATAATTTAGTGTCTGTTTATGGGAATACTTTTTTACTGGTGTTTATTAGCTTTCTTCGTTTTTATTACTGCAGGTATTACATTATTACCATTAGCCCATCTTTATTACTATTTCTGTTACAATACATTGTTACAATTACATAATTAACAGTAAACTATTGTGTAACTTACGAAATAGGGGTATCGAAAATGCATCACTCCGTTTGCATCAATATATTAACACATCAGAGTCTAGAATATGTTTGATACTTTTTACTAGAACCTATTTTCTTTATACCCCGTTTTTGTTACCCCCATTTTCTTAATGTTGGAGCAACTAACACAATTACTCCACTTCCTGCAAAAGCTTTCAACAGTACCGTCCGGGATTTTGTACCTGTCTGCAAGAGCTTCGTAATAGTTAAGGTGGGTTATGTAAGCGACCAGGTATGTTACAAGGGGGTGATAGCTTCCTTCGTTCACGAGGAATCGATAGGATTCTAACTTTACCCCTAGATTTAAAGTTGGTTTTTAGTGGAGTGTTCCTTGGAACAATCCATTATTGCGAGCGCTGTAGCAGCTTTCGGTTTCCGGCTTTCGGTTTTCGGTTTTCACCGTATTTTGTTGAGCTCATAGCTCGTGAACCAGTGCAATACTTGTGGGTATTGTGGTCTAGTTTTGCCTTTTGTGGGTCCCACCCCCCACCCCAAGCCGGTTCAGGGGCAAACGGGCCCAGATTGCCCAGTGAATAAAGTTCATAACTTGACCAGAATTGGGTATAGGACGATGAAATTCCTTCGACATGTAGGTCCTAGGGCTGGAAAATTGCTTTTAAAGTTGCACCTCCCCCACCCACCTCGTTCATGGGCAACTGGGCCCAGCCCAGATTGCCCAGAAGTAAAGTTTGTTACCCTTGCCAGGAATCAACAGGTATCAAGTTGAAACTTGGTAGGATTGTGAGCATTGGGGTCTCTTTTTACATTTTGCGAGTCGGAAACCCCAGCCCCACTTGGCTCAAGGGCAATTGGGCCCAGATTGCCCATTTTTAATGTTTTTAATTTGACAATAAATGGAGATAGGCCATGAAATTTCTTTGTGCTTTTGGATCATAGGGGCCGGGGAGAGTTGAACCACCCACACCCTCCCCGTTCGTGGGCAAGTGGGCCTAAATTGCCTATGAAAAAAGTTTTTGACCCGTGACGGGAATCAAACTCTAAGCTGGTATACTTGAGGGAAAAAATGTGTAAATACGCATTTTGATGGGTCCCGACCCCCCCCCCCTCCCGCTCATTGGCAGCTGGGCCCAGATTCCCCATAGGTTAAAGTTCAATGGGCACATCAAACTACCCCTCCCTACCACTGTAACAACCTAGGAACAATGCTTACCCCCTAGATTAGCAGTGTTTTCAACAATTTCGTCTCTGTGATATTTCAAAGCGTAATTTTTTTGGCCAGTACATGCTGAATTTACTATCTTGGACAAAGATAAAAGTGATGTTTCTTATAATACTTAGCAGATCTTTATTTTATGCCTAAATCAGCTTGTATGATTCAGATTTGAATAGGTTATTTGTTGTTTAAAGATTTTTCTAGCTATGTTATTTTTTATATGCTTATTCTATATTCTGGTACATTTTATAAAGCAAGTTAATCAAGCTTCACAACACTATTCCACAAAGAAAAACTTTTAATAGGCACTTTAGGCCATGGAACTTCTGATGAAACACTAGAACAATCAGGTATACTGCACCTGCGGCTTGACTTTGGTGACATCTCAAATATATCCTTTTCTGTCAAGCATTGCTGGGAGTTTTTGAATTTCTTGCCACGATATCCCAGCTCCTAAGATTTGGATCGCCGAAATGCCAGAGAGGTAAAGACAAGGGATAACAAGAAAACGGCCGATTTTCGTAGCGCCTTCTAAAGGAAGTCGGCAATGTTTATTTGTGAAGCATTTAATACAAAGTAAAGCATTAGAAGTGTCCATTGTGCTTTAAGCTCGTCTATGACAGGTCTCAAGTCCAACTCTTGTATATTTGGAGAAATATATCTATGGGTGAGGATTTGGTGTAACATAAGACGACACGACGCACTTCAATCTTTAATGAACAGTTGGAAACTGGACTGTTTTGTCATATGATCGATGACATGTTAATGAAGTGTGACAAAGGGGGCATCAGGCTGCTACGAGTTGGTTTATTTCACTTGTTATTACCTTGCTAATGGAAATTGGTTTAAAGGGTAGGATTGGCTGGCAGACCGTTAAGAGCGTGTTTCACCCTACTTACCGTAGTTACTACGCATGACGTCACGAATTCTGGCTTTTTGTCGTCAAGGCTGGAACAATTCTTCTGTTTTCCAGCAAGATATCGGACCACGAGGGAATCCGACCAATCACGTTACAGAGATGCGTAGTTACTACGCTCCCGATCATGGTAAGCAAATAGTAACTATTAGTTACTATTCCGAGAAGGTTGGAACGGTCAGCGTAGTAACTTTTCGTAAGGATGGAACGGAAATTGTAACTGTTGTTAGATGGGTGGAACACGCTCTCAGTTTTCGAACAAATGCTATCCGTGCAAGATCTTCAACATTTCTTTGGATTTATACTGGCGGTTTGTTTACATTTAAAGCTTTTAAAGTGGGTGATTACAAGGTTAGTTCAATACTGGTTTGGTTTTCGGGAAGAGAAATGTCTTAGTTCTAAAGCTGTTTGTATACAAATTTGATAAACATTTTACTTTTACACTCCACGTCTGAGCGCTTGCGCACTTATTGGAAACCTGGCTACAAGAGTTATTAAAGGACACCTCGTAAGTTGTGTTTTTGCTAAGATATTTTAAGATGGCTACTTTAAGAGCTACTATGCTTGCAGCAAATTACACAAGGCTTCTGCTGTTAGCCCTTTACCTTGCCTTAGATGAGAAACTTCGCAAAATTTTCATAAGCGCTTGGGTGACCAATAAGCTTCTCGGAAACAACGATCGGGTGCCTGATATTCACGTAAAGAGAACAAAGGTGACGAGCTTGATTATCAGTGTAATACCAATAGAGAAGGTGGATACACTTATGGATGGTAATGTTACTATAACAAGTACGTCGTGTAAGATAAAGAGTTTTTTTTTGTGTGGTTGATGTTTTCTGTATGTATGGCTCAGTGGCTTTTTGGACACAGATATGGATGTATGTGAATAAACTACCTTTTGCCTGGGACCTTCTCACTTTAAAACTTTCTATACTTTCAACAGTCATACGATACCCGAATGTATGACCCAACAGGATCTAGGGGTTCTGATCGATGGGGATCTGCGCTTCTCTCAACATTACAACCTTACCATGAAAAGTGTAATAGAATCCTTAGTGTAATTCGAAGAAACTTTACAATTAAGCAGGATGGTTTGTTCTCACTTCTTTTCAAGTCGATGGTTCGCCCGATCGTTGAATATGGCCACTCCACGGTGAGGCCATATTACAATTGTGACATTGAGGCTTATGGAAAAATTCAACGGAGAGCTACGAAGTTCATACCAGATCTGCCCGATCTTCCCTACCAAGTGAGATTAGCCAAGTTATGCCTTCCCTCCATTGCCAGATTTTTTAGAGGAAACCTGATTTAAACATTTAAATTATTCAATGGAAGTTATGACACTTTTGAAGTGACTGATTTAGTATGATGCAGCAGTAATCGTCATCATTGGAGGCACGCGTACAAGCTTACACGCGTACACGCACAAAGCCCTACCGAAGATGCGGTTAATGCTGAATCGATCAATAGTTTCAAATGCATTGTTAATGGGAGTTTTAACTCTGATCAGTTCGACTACTCTTCTTAGAGTTATTTAGAGGCGACAACCCTCTTGCTTTGTATTATTAGTATTATATTATTATTTATTTAGACTAACTTTATAAGAGATAACAGAAATAAGTAAAGTAGTCGATCGTCAGCAAGTAGGAAGTATATTTGACGGTGCATTTGACAAGTATATTTGACGGTGCTTGGGCTGAAGAGCGAAGTAGGAAGTAAAAGCGAACCAGACGATAAAAGACCATCAAAACAGGGAACGCAACAAGAAAACATAAGAAAGTATGAAACAGAAAATGAAGTATAACCTAAGACAAAAATAGTAAGAATCGAGCGTTCATCATGTAATATGAGACAGCATACATAGGATTGGTTTGAGCGTCCAGTAGCATCTACAGGTGACATAGGGGAGCTCGGGGTTGGATCGGACACGGGGTTGGTCTGGACACCCGGGAAACAAATATTAAAAGCTAACACTAAAATCAGAAAAAAATAAATAACACCTGCCTTCTAGTGAACTAACTTTGTACCAAACTTTCGTGGTAATTGCTTTTCTGGTTTTTATAAAAACTTGAAAAAATTGGTTTTCTTGATGTAAACGTTTTTAGTTCATGGTAGGTTAAAAAGCTGTACCGCAAAGATTAGTGGTAATCGAAAGGCGATGAAAGGGTAAGATATAGCTTAGTGATAAGGGTTTATAGCCTGCTTAGTATTTTCGAGGTAGATCACTTAATTTTCCTGTGGTACGCCATTTTGTTATTTTAGTCACGGTGGGGTTGGTTCGGACAGTTTTGGAGGGGTTGGTTCGGACAGTCTTTGCCTACTTGAAAATACATAAAACTCGAAACTGAGTTGGAAAACAAAATCCTTATCGCGTTACTTTTTAACAGAAATAATTATCAAAATCGAGAAAAATGAACGCTAAAAAGGGTAGGCCACAAAAGGGTAGGCCACAACCAAAGAAACTTAGGTAGTAGAATTGTCTAAAATAAAGTAATTGTATTTAATGAATTTAATATTTACGAAATGTTCAAGGAGGAAAAAAAAAATGTGAATTCGTCCTTGTGAAGATCAGTTTGGGAAAAGGTCAAATCCATGTCTTTCTTATGTGAGAAAGTCGGACATAAAGGGAGGTTCGTTGAAAGAAAACCGGTGAGGGGCTTGAATATATTCTTTCTGGGCAAAGGTTGGACTAAAACCATCTTTCTGTAGAATCTTTACTGACATAAGTTTGAAATTACCAGCCCCTGGAATTGCTATGTTAACTGAAAGTACAAGTGAAGGATTTTCATTTTAATTCAACCTCGGCTATTGAAACATGTGTTTTCTTTAATTTTCTATCTACTTTTGAGGTGCTTTATTTATCATTTCCACTTTTTAAAACAATTAAATGAAGTCGATTAAAAAATAGTATATTAAAAATAATGTCCGAACCACCACTGGGCCTGTCCGGATCAACCCCACGGGTACGGGGTTGGTTCGGACAAATTGAAAAACAGAAAAAACTGATGTAGAAAAAAAACTGGAAAAATTACCAGCTATTCGCTCAGACATTCTACACATTTGACAACAAAACGGATGTAAATTCGCAAAAAAATGGCGGCCTAGCAATAAAAGTAAAATTAGTGTCTGGGTCACCCCCTAGCTCCCCTACACTTTCTGTTATTTCTGTTTCTTTTCCCCATATTTTCAATAAAAAATGGGTGTCAAACATGATGCCTTAGCCTTAGCCTTAGATCCTCCTGTGCCTCCAGAGGCGCCCAGGGCGTCCAAGAAGAGTCTCCAGTCGTCTCTGAGTCAATATATTTAACCTACTGCAAATTAATATGTGAGCAGAGGAGATTAACGGTCTTCTTATGTGACTTCTTATGGTGAATTTGATTTCTGTTATTTGCGAATTGGCTGATGTTAGGATTATGCAGAAAGAAAAGGTACTGTTATGTTTACAGTCAGCATTCCTATCCATTGGTGATGGTTTCGCTCCCATTTCCCGATATCGCAATTACCTTTTTTCAACGTACACAACTGGATTGGGCTTCATCGTTTGTAGACAAATATGTTTATAGTTTTTCCAGAAACACCCCTAGAACCCCCAGAGAATGGCTTGGAAACTTCCTTTAAGAACGTATACTGTCACACGACGTCACCGCTCGGTCGTTCCGATCTGTTCGGACTCGTGAGACAATTACAGACGAATTATATTTTCAAGAACCTGACTCTTGACGTCAATAGGGACGTAAAGTTCATCACTCGACTTTTTGGATTTTGGAAGATTTTTATTTCCTCTAGAACGGGATTTTTTTTTGTCTTGCTAGCATCTTCAGTGGTCAAGGACGAGGAAACGCATAGAAGTCAGAGGCCCCTGCTATCAGCTTGAAGTGTTGTTTGGATACCAAAATGCCCGGCCCTTCTCGCAAGAACATTGTCCGATCAAGATGGTTACCACCGGTAGGCTAGGGTCGGAACTTTCCTTGCACATTTCTGAAGGGTTGGGAAAAAAGGTTAATATGTCGAAAACATTTCAAGAGGGTCTGTTGAGAAAGGTCCTTTGAAGCAACGATTTTGTAAGTAAGGTGTGGAAACCTGTCTGAGGTGGAGCAACTTCTAAGTGAATTTGGAAATAGTTGCAAAAGATTAGGAAACAATTTCTTAAACATTACTTAATGTTTAGCAATGGGTTGTAACCAATCAAAGATCTTGCTTAATTGTTTCAGTGATAACTAGTATGGTGAGTCTGTATCGTAATCCAGTTTAGCTTGGGAAATTGGAGTATTTGGAGCATCGGAACAGTTCAGTCACCGGAATCCGGATGTACGTTGGATGTATGTGTAGTAGAGAGAAATTCGAGATTTTGGAATAAGCTTCCAGTTGGATAAGAGTAAATTTTTTTTTAACGAGATAGACGCTATCGGTATTCGTTTAGCTCAGGCAGTTCAGAGCATGTTTTCAGCATGTTTTTAGATATGTCAAGATAGTTTTTTTTTTTATCGGGATC
This sequence comes from Branchinecta lynchi, assembly GCA_023053575.1. Taxonomy (NCBI): domain Eukaryota; kingdom Metazoa; phylum Arthropoda; class Branchiopoda; order Anostraca; family Branchinectidae; genus Branchinecta; species Branchinecta lynchi. The sequence goes on from JAKZAP010000002.1 coordinate 14,041,967, forward strand.
CCAAAGTGATTGGGACGGGAGCCCTACGACTTCTAAGAATTCGTCCGTCCATCCGTCTGTCAGTCGGCAACTCTCGAAGCGGTTGAGATGTGTTCTTTCAGTTCGTATGAGAATCCGTCGTAGAGTACAGGTCGAGTTGTAGATGATCCCATGTAGCCCTACTTTTACGGGTAGGGGATTTCAGATTAAGACAGGAAAGTAAAAACATATCTATCTAATGAGTCGTTTTGGGGGAAGAGTTGGGAAGACTATCGTATTTGGCAGTGCAAAACGGGCACGTCAGCTGAATTTCATGGGAGCTTCTTGGCAAGGGTCCTCTTCAGGCTCAACCTGGAAAATGGACTTCAAGTAAGAATCCATGTGAATCCATCCCTGAACTTTATTATCTCCGGACAAGTAATTCACCCAGAATCCGAAATTGGTAGAGCTAAGGTTGTTTTTGAAGTTGATTAGAGATTTGCCATAGGCTTATGAAAAGAACTGTAGGAAGCATGCCAATTATTGATGTTTCTCATAAGATAGAATCCATTCTTGAATTACATTTTCTTGTCGGACAAGTAGTTCGCCCGGAAATCCGCGGCCAAAACCGGAAATTTGGCAGAAGTAGAAGTCTCGTCTGAAGTCGACCATAGATTCGGTTTAGGTGTAAGAAGAAGATTATAGTTTTCAGTCAGGAGAGAATGAATCATGTCGTGTGCAGTAGCCGACTGATAGACAAATTTTCTAAGGGGTGAAGAAAGTTGGACCTGCGTTGAATTTTCCAGATGTTGAGTTTTCCAGGTAGAGTGTGGTTTTTAAACAATCTTGATGAGTATTACAGAAGTTGGGTATTACAGAAGCATAATTGTAGTTTCAGTTTTTTTGTGTACCTTTTGTTCCATATTCTTAAAGCGAGGCTTCACCTTCCAGATTTTTGTTCCGGATCCCAGACAGCCGTTTTCGTCGAGACGGATCTGGAAGGTGATGTCATTTCTGTAGTATGAATAAATGAATGAATGACAAGGGAGTAGCGCCAAGACCTATGCTTTCCATGCAGCAGGACTGGCCTTATCTGTAGCGCCGCGCACTAGGCTCGGGACATTCAAAGCGAGACAAACTTGCGGGTTAGAAAATTTCCAGTACAGCTAAGCCGCGGTCTGCACCCATCGAGGAAACAGGAGATGTTGTATCTTTTTTTTTTGCTGTGTTCAGGATATCAAGTTGTCTGAGCCAGTCCTGGACCACGACTGTTTGAGTTTCAGTAGGAACGTTCTCTATCGTTAGACGTACTAGTGTCGCTGCGTTCGAGTGTGTTACTTTTTTCAAGTCTTGTCGCTACTCCTAGTTTTCTTTTGCTCTGGTCTGACACATAAATGGCACATATGCGGCATCGGATCATACCACCCTGCAAGTTTCACTCGAGTCTGAGCATTTCCGGGAACTTGGCGCGTCCCCACTCCAACTCATAGAGATAGGATCCGGGCTGGAAATCTCTCAGCTGGTCCCCCCCCCACTTTCCCTGCCGTCACCGGACTTGGTTCGGCATCTTCTGTTATCACTTATTAAGTTTCAGTCAGTTCGGTACCCCCGCCATATTATGATTTTGTACCATCCAAGCTTCATTCCAATCGCTCTGCTTGTTTGATCCGTAGGCATGCCACACAATTTCAGGAATCCCCCTTACAACTCTGAAGTGGCAAAATCGGTCAGTCACATAAAATAGATCACTTAGAGCATCATTTGCAGCTCATAACGTTTCACTCAAATTTTTTGCATTTCTGGAAAATTTCCGTTACCACCTCCCACCTCCCAAGGGCATCCCGAGCCTTTCTTCATTGGGGGGGGGGGGGGGGCGTACCTGGTAAAATTGACCGAATCGGTACCTAGTTTTTACTGAATTTATTAACAAAAGTTGTGTTGTTTTCACGCTTTTCCACTTCTGTTTTTTTTTTCACGGATACGCCGTCACTAGCGCTTTACCTTTCGAAGACCTTTCCAGTGTTGCCAACAGGACTTAGAATAATCGAAAAAAATGTTGTTGCTGTATAGCGACGTTGTCGCTAACGGCTGTGCCCATGATTAATTAAGGCGCCACAGGTGAAAAAATTTTTAATCCGCCTTTTTTTCTGGCAACATCTAACTACTTCTCATGCAAATTCTAGCTTTTTACATAGTTCAAGCCCCCCAAAATTCCAAGCCTCAAACGCCAACTAAATGAGACACCTCTTGTCTAACTAGTGAAGACTGCGAAATGCGCCGCAGGCGAAATTTCGTGGAAACACTCATGATAAAAGTGCCTTTCTGCGATCCCAAGATTATATATTCAACGCAGAGTTGTCTGGCAACGAAAGGGGCGATCCAGGGTAAAGTGGATACAAAGTACATTTGTTCGGAATTTACAGCAAACAAAAGTAGGCTAGTTTTCACGTCGAGAAACATACTTATTCCTGAAGAACTGCAATCCTAAGAAGTAAAAAAATGAACAGCAACCAGCTGAGGCTACCGTAAATTGTAACGAACGAGAGCTAAATAAATGCCACTTAAATTACCGAACTCAGTAACTGGGTTGAAGCAAATAATGAATTCGTAGTATACTGAAAAACTAACCAAAAAATAAGGAACAGATCGAGAGCAGTATTACAACCCAATTTCGCAATAAAAAAAAACTCTTGTTAGAACCACCTAAAATAACCGAATTCGGCAAGTCTAGTAATAGAAAGCTAAAGAAAAATCCGGTGAATTACCGTGTTCGGTAACGAATCGGAACAAAATGGATCTCACCGAATTTAGTTATGAAATGGACTGACCGAATGCGACCGAATTACCGAACTCGATAGAGAATGAGACCAAATAAACAGGTTAATTCACCGAATTTACGCAGGGACGTACCGAATGCGGCGAAATCGATGCGGACTGAACACAAGTTGGATGAATTATCGTATTCGGTCACGAATCAGAACCAATGAATCTGATTAATGACCAAATTGTGAAATGGACTGACCGAATGCGACCGAATTACCGAATTCGGTAAAGTATCTTCTGTCCGATGTGCGGATGCGAGAATGAGAGTTTGGTTCACATGGATTGCGAGTGCATGGAGCTGAGTAAATGGAGGAAAGAACAGTATGGTCTGAGCGAGTTGCCCGTTTTGACTGAATCCCCCCCCGGGTCGCCCCTGTACCTCCAACCCCCCCCCCCCCCCCCACCGAGGCCGAATCCGCCCGGGACCGCAAATTGCGTCAACTAGGGCAAATGCGCTTTGTACCTTCCAAGTTTCATCCCGTTCATTTAATCTGTAGATGTGGCACGGAATTTGTGGGATCCCCTCCAGCTCTCCCCACCGTGCTCGAATATGATTCTGAAAACCATCTAGGGTATCTTCTCTTGCCAATCATCAAGCTTTACTTGAATCTAAGAATGATTCCGGGTCCTCCTCCAATAAATTCCCTCAGCAGTGACCGAATCCGGTTCGGACGGATGGGTCATCTACCCTGCCGCTCTTCAAGTTACACTCGAATCGGATTAGTCATTTGCAACTTACGCATACCACAATGTTCTAGATTCGTCATCCCTCTACCCCCCCCCCCCGGCTGTTGGGGAATTTGTTAAGTCCTGTAGAAGTTTTATTGATTCTACCTAATGTGGTTGCCAGAACTAGCGAAATCCGCATCGACCGACGGACGGACAGAAATTTATATCACTGCATGTTACTCGAGCTGAAGGCTGCAAGTGACGTAGTTCTGTTTTATGTTACATATTATGTATTAGTACAAATAAGGCATAGCGACCTTCATATGTTGAAATTACTTGTTGAAAATAGGCTCCTCGAACAAGGTCAGCTCCGGTTTTATGTTTCTTTTACATGCTCGGGGCTAGAATACCTGGTTGAAGCTTGGCACTTTGGTCTTACTCAGGACCAGGCTTATCGGATCGAAAAAATACAGAAGCGTGCCCTACTGATTATTTCGAGATCCCGCGAATTCCTTTGAATGAGCTCCTCCAGAAATATAGACTTAGGTCCCATTGGCTGAAACTGTGCAGTGATTTTGGTAAGGAAAGCTTAAGATCCCTATCCATAAGTATATACTTCTGCCACCATTTAAGAACGCCCGCAAGCGACCTGCGAATCTCAGTGGCGATCCCATAACCCCAACAGATAAAATCTGACCATATGCGGTATCAAAAGACATTTGCACCGTCTTTCGCGAAAAATTTTAATCTTTATTAGTGCTTACATTTGTGTATATCGACGGCTTCGAAAAATATTTATTTTAAATTACCAGGATCGTTCGACAATAATAAAATCGATATCTATCTGTTTAAGGCTATTACGCATCTCAGCTCACTATGGAATGCGCCTGTTTAGTTTAACTGCATTTGTTGTTTAATTAATCACACTTACGGAAGGATGTGACGTCAATATTTGTTCGTCAGATTGAATTTCAACACTTAAGTATTCATTTTTGACGTCGATAGACCGAAAACAACATAAAAGTATCTCGATGGTCCACAACAAATTGATTGGTTGATTAATTAGATACCTCTCGAGTAGCCTAGGCTGAAGATGTCTCGACAGAGTATTATATTAAATTTAAGTATTCATTCCTCGATTCAATCATCTTTGACGTCGATAGACCGACGACAACATAGAAGTATCGATGATCCACAACACATTGATTGATTGATTATCCACCTCTCCAGTAGCCTAGGCTGGAGATGTCTGAACAGATCATTATATAAAATTTTGTACAGTTTGGACAAATGGTTCGTCACGATTCATTGAAGTATTCATCGACGACGACAACAGACTATCTAACAATATAGAAGTATCGATGGTCCACAACAAATTGATTGATTGATTATTTAGCTACCTCTCCAGTAGCTTAGACTGAAGATGTCTGAGCAGCTCATTATAGGAAATTTTGTACAGTTTTGACAAACCATAGAAGTGTTCTTCTTGATGTCGCTTGTCGATAGACCGACAAGAACGTAGACGTACGATGGTCCACAACAAATTTACTGATTGATTAATTATCCACCTCTCCAGTAGCCAAGTCTGAAGATGTCTGAACAGACCATTATATCAAATTTTGTACAGTTTTGACAAATGACTCGTCACGACTCGACTACGTTTAGTTCTTCACGTCCCGGTCCGCTGAGCAACTTCGGGTTCAAAATACTCGTTTTTTGCAGCGTTTTTCAGATGCCTCGAGGTAACAAGTTCCCTTTCAACCATTCTCCACCGAAAGTACAGTTAAATGCCGCGGCCGGGATTCCGTTCGGTCGTTGACCGTGGAGAGGAAAAGTGGCGTCTGCTGTCTTCCAAGACGTTTTAGAAAAGAGGTTTTGGACGGAACGATATAGGGTCCCGCCGAATATAAAACACTGAATGACATTAGCTGCGTTTTGTGATCAAGGTTTCGTTTTGAGCCGGTGGCTTAATTTCCGTTTCCAGACGCCGTCGAAGTTCAACGTTTGCCTGATTAGCGTTTTTTCGACTCCGGCGATCCTTCCCCGATCTAAAAAACAAGATTAGTTTAATGCCAAATGCTGCATTTTGTTTTTGCTAAAGTTAGCGTTGACCAGCTACGTCAACAAGAGAACGGCGTCTCGAACGGCGTCTGACGACGAAAAGCCTTAAACTTAATCAGAAACGCAGCTATTGAAACAGCTTCAAGCCCGGTTTATACTGGTAAGCTGAAGGACCTGTCCGAGCCATAATTAATACTAATGCAACTTACTTTTTAAACGCTGGATTCGAATTTAATACGATATATTTTAACCCCTCTCTGACGACACCTCACTTTTTCGCTACCTTCGATGTGTATCATGCTGTCGGCGGTTGTTTGCGAGAAGTTTATTCATCAGAAAAACTGGTAACGCGAATTTGTCTCCTTTTTCGCTAGAAGTCAAAGGGCCTGGGAAAGGTCTTAAAACAACCAAATCCGTTGGTAGTTTGTTGAAAGCAGGCCTAGTTTTGAAGTATACGTAATACCGGAACCTAAACAGTAAATAGTGTCTTCAGCATTAAATAGTGTCCTTTAAGTGTCTGTCAAGGAGGTATGTTTTCTCTAGGATGTCAATTTCCCATTCCAGGAGCTGATCATCAAAGCACAGGTGTCAATAAAGTAAAATGTTATATTCATACAATAGAGGCAGGTTTTGCTTCTTAGATCGTGATGAGCGGCAAATGAAGATGCTCTAGAATCTAGATGATCTGTTTTATGTGTCTTACCCTCTACATTTTGGGTTACCTTGGTTTCGCCTATTAGGAACTTAATATCAGCTAAGCAGGGCCGTATCCAGGGGGGGGGGGGTAGGGGGTTGACCTCCCCCCCGAAACATACAAAAATAATCATTTGTATAGGCTTTTCCATCTGATCTATGTCTTTTTTATACTTTTTTGCCTGACCCGCAGTTACCCCCCCCCCCCCCCCCCCGAAATAAATTCTGGATACGGGCCTGCAGCTAAGACAGTTGTTTCAGCTTCCGTTTAGTAACAATAATAACATATTGCAAAACATTAAGATCTGTTCAGATCTACAAAAATATTAACATCACCCGAACGCTATATAGTACCAAACCAATCAGCAGGGATCACATCCAGTTTCTAATATGATTTCTATAAAAATCCGTAGGATAACAGCTTGAAACGGGCAAGTGAGCTAAGATTTGTGCTAGTGGTATATCGGCCTTTCGAGCAAAGAGTCCTCTTCAGGCTCTTGCTAGTAGACCCAGGTTTGTTTCCCTTAAGACTATATGAATAAAGAACAAGCCCCGCCCATTACCAGGCCTTATGGTGGGGCCATAAAGAGTTAATGGTGTTTTTATTTTTATGAATAAATTGAAACTGAAACAGAATCTGCGATCTTTGGAAGAAGAATGTATGCAGACGAAGGACTGACTGTGACGTCACTTATGTCGCACTGCAAAATGCCTCCAAGTCCTTGATTGTATCTTAGGATACATGCCAAAACGGACCTTCTTTGCAAGGGCTCTCTTCAAGCTCTAGCTAGTAGACTGAACCTGCAATCTTGTTGTGAAGGATTAGGCAAAAGAAGCATATACTGCGACATCACTAACGTCGATTTTTAATATGCATTATGCCTTAAATCCTTGTGTGTATTAGAACAGTGGTTCCCAGCCGGTGGTACGAGTACCCGAAGGGGTACGCGAGACCCTGACAAGGGGTACAGGAAGGCTCCAAAACTAACTTAGGTTGTAGCTTTAAAATCTCGTCTCACTCAATCAACTGTCATATCTTTGTAAAAAAAAAAGAGAATAGTATAACAATCATTCTTCAAAAAGGGGGGTACGGGAAGGCTCCAAGACTAATTTAGGTTGTAGCTTTAAAATCTCGCCTCACTCAATCAACCGCCATACCTTTGTAAAAAAAAAGAATAGTGTAACAATCATCTTCAACAAGACCAAAGGTTTCGATGGGATCCCAAAAATTCAATATCTGATCCAGACAACTGGGTCTTGTCTTAGCCAGATCCAGTCTTCGCCAGACTCCTTGAACATTTTTACAATTAAAATTCAGAAACAGATTAAGGCCAAATAGCTAATCACCTGAGAAAACCAAGTTCAGATTTGGATTCAGCATGTGTGTTTACCCCTATAAGTCATATCTGTTTTGACGAAAACTTCCTGCCACTTCTGCCAATTTCCCGGTTCCGGCCGAACTCCAGAACTACTTGTCCGGCGAAAAAAGAAAGCTCAAAGACGAAATCAGGGTATCTTCTTTCCCCAGTAATGAACATCTAATCAACTTCAAATAGAAATTTAGCTTATAACAAATTTTCCGATTCCAGCCGGATTCCGGTCGAACTATATGTCCGGGTAAAATACGATTGTCACACAGGGACTCAGCATCTCTTCTTACCCCTAAATCGCGTATCTAATCAACTAGAAATAAAACTTTGACTTCTAACAGTTTTCCGGTTTTGGCCGGATTCCGGATGAACTACGTGTCCGGGTAGAAACTTGTTTTCACATAAGTGTTCAGCATGTCTTCTTGCCCTAAATCAAACATCTAATCAACTCCAAACAAAACTTTTAATTTTGACAAACTTTCCGGTTTGGGCCGGATTCCGGTCGAAATACTTCTCCGTCGAGAAAATAGTTTTCACCATCGTCTTCAGCATGTCTCCCTACCTCTAAATCGAAATTTAATCAACTTCAAGTAAAACTTTTACTTTCAACAAACTTTCCGGTTTGGGCCGGATTCCGGACGAAATAGTTGTCCATCGAGAAAATAGTTTTCACCATCGTCTTCAGCATGTCTTCCTACCCCTAAACCGAACATCTAATCAATTTCCAATAAAACTTGTACTTTCAACAAACTTTCCGGTTTGGGCCGGATTCCGGGCGAAATACTTGTCCGTCGAGAATATAATTTACACCATCGTCTTCAGCATGTCTTCCTACCCCTAAATCGAACATCTAATCAACTTCAAATAAAACTTGTACTTTCGACAAACTTTCCGGTTTTGGCCGGATTCCGGGCGAACTACATGTCCGACGACAAAATGGTTTTCACCATCGTGTTCAGCATGTCTTCTTACCCCATAATCGACTATCACATTAGCTGTTTCAAAATATTTTGTTTGTCCCTTAATTTGAATCCCCTCCCCCACCCCTAAATGTAGAGCTACAAAGCCCATCTACTAACTTGACTGGTCCGACGACCCAACGAACCCTCACACCAAGTTTCATCAAAATATCTCATTCCCTTCGAGAGTTATCGTGCTTACAGACGGACGGACGGACGGACAGACGGACAACTTTTGCGATGTCATAGGTATCCCTCCACTTACGTTTTGGGATCCCAAAAAGGGGTACGCAACTTTTTTGAACCTCGATGAGGGGTACGTGGTAGGGAAAGGGTTGTGAATCACTATATTAGAGGGTACATGTCATAAGGCTAAAGTAGTCCCACTCGTGCTCAGGCTCCCTGAGCGAATAGATAAAAGCCGACTAGGATCATTGCAATAAGAACAAAAAGAAAGCAAAAACAAGAATAACGCCGCAAAAACTTCAATCTAGAGAGGCAAATAATTTTCTCTCTGGGGCATAAATATCCAGAAGAGCCGTCCAAGTGATTGAACAGATCTGAAATTACCACTCATTCCCGTAGTGAAGGATCGTTCTCCCTATTATTTACAGGTGTAACAATCTCTGAGCGCTGAGGAAATGAGGACGAGACTAGTGCCAAAAATGATGGTCAACTTGGAAGATTTTTTCGCAGAGGTCTTTGACACTTGGAAGGCTGATCGTGTCTAGGCTTAGTTTTTTTTCTGACTAACGTTTTGAAGGGCGAAGTTGACGCGTTTCCGTTATTTTATTTTTCAGAATGTCTTTGGCCTCTTAAGGTCTTAAGGAGTGTTGCTAAGAGAACAAGACCAAAGGTTTCAGTGGGATCCCAAAAATTCAATATCTGATCCAGACAACTGGGTCTTGTCTTAGCCAGATCCAGTCTTCGCCAGACTCCTTGAATATTTTTACAATTAAAATTCAGAAACAGATTAAGGCCAAATAGCTAATCACCTGAGAAAACCAAGTTCAGATTTGGATTCAGCATGTGTGTTTACCCCTATAAGTCATATCTGTTTTGTCGAAAACTTCCTGCCACTTCTGCCAATTTCCTGGTTCCGGCCGAACTCCAGAACTACTTGTCCGGCGAAAAAAGAAAGATCAAAGACGAAATCAGGGTATCTTCTTTCCCCAGTAATGAACATCTAATCAACTTCAAATAGAAATTTAGCTTATAACAAATTTTCCGATTCCAGCCGGATTCCGGTCGAACTATATGTCCGGGTAAAATAGGATTGTCACACAGGGACTCAGCATCTCTTCTTACCCCTAAATCGCTTATCTAATCAACTAGAAATAAAACTTTGACTTCCAACAGTTTTCCGGTTTTGGCCGGATTCCGGACGAACTACATGTCCGGGTAGAAACTTGTTTTCACATAAGTGTTCAGCATGTCTTCTTGCCCTAAATCAAACATCTAATCAACTCCAAACAGAACTTTTAATTTTGACAAACTTTCCGGTTTGGGCCGGATTCCGGTCAAAATACTTGTCCGTCGAGAAAATAGTTTTCACCATCGTCTTCAGCATGTCTCCCTACCTCTAAATCGAACATTTAATCAACTTCAAATAAAACTTTTACTTTCAACAAACTTTCCGGTTTGGGCCGGATTCCGGGCGAAATACTTGTCCATCGAGAAAATAGTTTTCACCATCGTCTTCAGCATGTCTTCCTACCCCTAAATCGAACATCTAATCAATTTCAAATAAAACTTTTACTTTCAACAAACTTTCCGGTTTGGGCCGGATTCCGGGCGAAATACTTGTCCGTCGAGAAAATAATTTACACCATCGTCTTCAGCATGTCTTCCTACCCCTAAATCAAACATCTAATCAACTTCAAATAAAACTTGTACTTTCGACAAACTTTCCGGTTTTGGCCGGATTCCGGGCGAACTACATGTCCGACGACAAAATGGTTTTCACCATCGTGTTCAGCATGTCTTCTTACTCCATAATCGACTATCACATTAGCTGTTTCAAAATATTTTGTGTGTCCCTTAATTTGAATCCCCTCCCCCACCCCTAAATGTAGAGCTACAAAGCCCATCTACGAACTTGACTGGTCCGACGACCCAACGAACCCTCACACCAAGTTTCATCAAAATATCTCATTCCCTTCGAGAGTTATCGTGCTTACAGACGGACGGACGGACGGACGGACGGACGGACGGACAGACGGACAACTTTTGCGATGTCATTAGTATCCCTCCACTTACGTTTTGGGATCCCAAAAAGCTTAGAATTTCTGGCAAAGATTTTTTTGTTTCGTAGACCTGTTGGTCTCGTTTATTCGCATGTCCGTAATAATTCGCCTTATTCGAGTTCAGCGTTCCAAGTGGACTAGTTTCTGTTAGTCACCCATTGTCTCATAATGAACACTTGTGTAGACATAGTAAAAAGTTGGATCCGTAAGGTAATTGGTAACGTTCGCTTTCTACCTCCGAACAAGAACAAATAATGAGATAAAACTTCTGTCTTTAGTCGCATGCATGAAAACCCCGACAAAACGGAGCGGACCTAGAGGTATTTACTTTAGCCTTAAGCTCATGTTGATACCCTTTTACTCCTCCTCCGTCTACCCCGTTGTTTATCGCACAAGAAATAGTGAAGGATGCTAGCAGGAGGCGTACTCTACGCACTGACCCGCTCTGGAGCGCGTTCATAGAACCAATCGGCTTTGACTCCTACTTTTCCTCAGCAGCGACTTAATAGCGATTTAGCTATTTGTAGAGGTAACGAACGAAACATGATGTTGGGCGAAGCTAGTAACCTCCGCTCGTTCGTAGCGGACAGGGTATGGGGAAATATTTTACTCCGCATAGTCATATTACAGAGATAGGGATACGGAGGTTCTGTCAGATTATTTGTTCTTGCTCTGAGGCATATGCAAAACTTCCATTGCCTGGGTAGCAGATTGCAGATTTTCTACTCATCAATCTGTGGATTTTTTTTCACTATTTTTGTTAGTAAGTGGAAACGCTGAGCCGGAATATGGCGAATTCAAAGAAATAGATAATGATCGCCTTTTGGGAATGTTCGCTGGTTCCGCCCTTCACTGTAAAAAGTATTTCATATATCGGACCTTCGTAATTGCGCATCACCGACTCGGAGAGTTAGAGTCAGATAGAAGATTAAGACTACTGCAGATTGAGGTATCTGAAAAAGGAAAGTTTTTTTTTTTTTACAGTGAAGTCCGTTTGTACGTGCAGTATCTGGGAGTGATTACCTCATTGGTTTTGCACTGCCCGTAAATGGTGACAGGACAGTATTTGTCACAAGAAAAGGAAATACAAGGAAAATAATAAATTAAGGCAAAAGAAAACAAATGTTAATTAATCAAACAGTACAAAGAACTATCGGTAGAATTACGAACGGGCAAAAGCGGACAACATATCAGATTCTAGTTACTGAATAAGATTCTTACAAAGGGGCAAAAGCGAAAACAAAGCAAAAACAAGTCAGAAATAAAAATCCCTGTTGTTTTGCATTTCTTCTTCCTTACGTCAGGATCCCTGTTTTGATTTCCCCCAACGAACCCGGCTCCTACTTTGGACTGAAAATGTTCAAAAAGTTGTTCGTTTTTGCCCTCGCATAGAGCAAGTTAGGGCCTAATTAAGATAAGATTCCAATAACAAACTTGTAATAATACTTTTGAACACGGTATGCTATTAGCATTTTTCACATTATTTGGCAGATAACTGCATATTGTATATCTGTCTAAGATATACCGCACAGCGCACCATGTTGTCGGCGCTTCTGCATTATTACTTCTTAGGTCAGGACACGTTTCGACGACACAAGAGCTACCGAGCAAGCACCCACACTAAGTTAACGAAATACAATTTTTGCCTTCGGTGCGCAGAAGGCACAAGTTCTTATCATTATCGGTTCTTGTCACCACTTAAGAGACCGAAATTCGTTATTTTCAGTGCGATGGCACGAAGATAAGTTTATTTCGTTTACGCTTATCCGTCACCACTTACGCAAAATAATTGATAGTACCACTTAGAAGCAGCCAAACCCGACCCGAGGCGCTTTTTCCGATGCGCGTCGGCGCGAAAGCAGAGCGCCCCTGAAGGAGCGCCGCCCGGTCACTCTCGTTCATTGCTATTTCGTTCCAGATTTACTTTCATCCTGACGTCACTCAGCTTTCGACGAGCTTTTGGTCTTAGGGATAGGATGAAGGGAGCCTGGTTGAAAATCTGTCCGACGAACACAAGAAGTTATTGTGAAGAATAAGTATGAGGTGGGCTTAGAGTAGCTTACTGCTCTATAAGGATAAGTCAGCTTGTGTTTATTCTAACAATATTTCGGGCCTAAGTCGAAAAACTTCTGTTCAGGCTCAAGCTAGAAAGACGAACCTGCCATCAAGCTTTATATTTCTTTTTTCTTTTTCTACTTACTTTTCTGCCGATATCAGCCATGAATATCAACGCGAACAGCAAGAAACATGAACGGCCCAATTAACCCCCGAACGACACTTCACTGATTATCGCACCCTCGAACATTTTCGTTATGACAGCGAGAGGCTCACTTGTAACGTAATCAAGTTGTCTAAATCTATCATTGTTGTTGGTAGTAGGAGTCATCGGGACTGGAGAGAGGCTCAAGACAGCCACAGCTCTAGATAGCTTGTTAAAAGCAGAGTCTGATTTTAAAATATTCAACTAGTTTAGAGTACTGGAACAAAAACAGGAAATATTGCGAGGAGTCCTTTAAGTTCTTATCTTTCTCTCCATGTCTAGTAACAGTGCTTTTATCTCATCACCTCACAAAAAAAAAAAAATCACCAAGAGGCAGGGGCCCCTCTATACCTTACGACACAAATGAGCATCCCCTCGGAGCTAAAGAGTTCTAGAGACAAGATTTTTGCAGATAGATCCAACAATAATTTCTCTTCCTCTGTTTTGTCTAGGTTAGTTATTAGTTATCTTTATCATTCATTGGTTATTTCTCCATTCTGTTGTTTTCATCTTTTAAAGAAAGAAACTAATAGTAATAACAACTAACCGTAGGAGTAGGCTACCTATTGTTGTTCGGATTGATTTCTTCTCGTGTTGGCGGCTTTGTGCGGTGATCGTTCTACTCAGCGTTGGGTCAGTTTAGTTTTATTGATCTTTTCTATGGAAGGGTTTGAACCGTTCAATGTACTATTTCTCCGGTTCAAAACCTGAAACCCCGAAATAATGTTTTGTGTACTATTTTAGTGTTAAGAATAAAAAATAAAAATAAAACTTGAACCTTGCATAACTGATGGCTTTAAACAGAAAAGCTGAGATTTATTTTAGGGATATTTCGGCCCTTCTTGGCACTAGTCCTCTCCAGGATCAAGATAGGAGCCATAATACAATACCTGATTAAAATCAATTTACTTGACCCGAAGGTATCACGCTCGATAGCCTGAACATAACCTAATCAGGCCCCATTGTAATAGTAACGCCGGGCAGCTTTTTAGAAAAAAGAACGGACGGGAAAACCTCTTTTCACTTGACAAGTTAGTCTCTGTGAGAGACGCAATTAGCGGTCATTGTTCGTGTTTGTAGTCTTTTAGAGCAAAGTCGTAAACACATCAGTGAAATACACTATCATTGCTAAACTACTGTGCTCGCGACCCCTGCTCCTATAATTTTGCAAATATAACTGGCTCGATAATTGGAGTATCATATAGAAACGCGAATTTCGACCAGTTTGATCAGGCGCTCGCTCGTCATACTAAAACCCCAGGTTAAAAAAGAAATTTGAACTACATAACATTCATTGAAACTAAGTAATTAAGTTATTTTAACCTGCCAATTTGAAAGGTGGAGTAGCAAAAACCAGGCAAAAACAAGTGTACAGGATTGCAGCATCTACTAATTTTGGATTGGGGGGTGAGGGGTGGATGGATATGGATGTGGAAGAAATGGGACCATCGTAAGTAGTAAGTTGCAAAACCAAGACGTGCGACCATGGCAACTTTAGAAGGGAATTCCTGTGATCCTGCGTTTCTCTGCAGCAGCCAAGGACACCTGGGGGAAAGAATCGGAAAGAATTTACGAGGGAATTCGTTTTAACGTTAGAACAAAAAATGGACGACGAAGGACGTATTTCTGACGAGCGTGCAATATTACATGAAGGTTTCGGTGGAGCATAAAAAACGAGATTCTTAGATTAAGTGTAGTGTTAAACCCGTTATTGTATTTATGCAATTTTTGTTGCCAAGGCCCTTCGGCTTTTTAGTAATGTGTTCATTTTTAAATTCAGCAAAAGAAAACACGTCACAAATACATTATATCAGAATTAGTTCTTCAGAGAGATTAGTTTTCAGAACTAGTTCTCGCTTACTTAGTGTTGGCTTACGAAATAGGCATTATTAGTCCCTATGAGCCTACGAGTCCCTGCGAACATGTGAATCTACGAGCTGCCGCTCCTTTCAGAAGCCCCTGGACAACATATCCAAAAGCTTTCTTAAGAGTGGGTTGCGCGTCCAAAAAACTTCGCGCGCCGGAGGCATTTTCCATCGTCCACAATCGACCTACTTTGTTATGAAAATATTTTGAACTCACCTAAAAAGGGTGAAAAAGGTGTTCTTACTTGCGCTTTTAAGGTAGTTTCAGCCTGATCTGTCCGATTTGTGAGGTTTTATTCAGCAAACTACGTATGGGTAATGCACAGTGGTCATGGTCGTTTCGATGTAGCGGTCGAAGTGCACGCAAACGAGTAGGAGATAATTTGCAGGGAATTTTGATTGTCTGCGGCAGGGTTTTAAGCGGAGTCGTTCTACTGTGTTCTAGACGGATGGCCGAACATGTAAATTAATATTATCTTGCTGAAATAAGACTTTTACGCCCTTAGTTCGCCTCACGTTTATGTGTTTACTACATATTTGTAGACAATCGAATTACGAACTGGCAGAACAGCATGGGCGAAAGAAAAGAAGAAGGGGACTGGGCTAGGTTTCTGTACAACCACGACGATCCACTTGGAAAGGCTGTAGTTGGCGTCATCTATGATCGATCTTCGTAACTAACCTTGTGTTCTAATATGGTAGTGTCCTAATGGGGCAGGCGTTGAAGGAAAGACACGGTTCTTCATTTGACGAAGACTGGCAATACGCTTAATATGAAATGTGAAACGACGACTGCAAGACCCCGATTACCCCTCTCGTTTTTCGAGCTGTAACACATACTTTTTCAAGCTGACCGGGTACATACATTCCTCGAGACAGTATGTGACAGAATGAAGCCGAGTTCACCATGGTCAGTGTGGTTCAGCGTTCTTTGAAAACCACGCCCGTGTTCCCCAGATATTTCTTGGATTCAAGTTAGAAGTTCGGCAATATAATGTGTCCATATCAGGTCGGGACTACGGGAAGTCGGAAATTGTGGGGTATAGTTGTACAGTTGTACTTATATGCCGATGTTCTCGCTTTAAGCGGTCGTACTTAGGGTTCACACTACACATATGTTCGGCAGGGCTGTCCAGGTTGACAGGGCTCGCGTCCGTCAGAACCCGAGCAGAGGGCGCCACTAGCGGAGGATTCTAGTGGTCTCGGTCCACAGGTCTAGTGGAAGAGCATTGTTGGACGCCTATAGTAACAAGCTATTAACTCGCGTTCTCAGTGCGAAAGCCACTTAAGTGTGGGCGTACAGCCATTCCGCACAAGCAGAACGGTATTTCTCCCCTGATACGTTTAATAACCGCTACTTCTGTCGTAGGTCACGACTTGACGACCATCCATCTTCTTCTGTCCAAGTACCGCGCTCTTGACGAAGATGTACAGAGCCACGAGCCTCAGCTGCAGGCCGTCATCCAGGCGGGAGAAGAACTTGTTAATGAAGATCACTTCGCTGCCGAGAAGATCCGCGAGCGGACTGAGGAATGGAATCAGCTGTATTAGACTGGCGAAGCAGAGAGATGCCTGAAGCTGCCGTTGATCTGCAACAGGTAGCTTACTCACACGTCTTAGTGAAATTAGATCTACGTTGCCTGGGCACAATCTCGGTACTACAGCCGAAGTAGTCTGTTCAGCAAACCGCTAGATTAGCGATACGGGCAAAACTACAAGTATGCCATTGAAATTTAACCTACTCTAATTGTCTTTGCCCCCCCCCCCTTGTTTCCGGGTCTAAACTAAGCTGTATCGGAATTCCACACTAGCGTGAAGTCACACCCAATTGATCTATTGTACCTCAGAAACGAAAAATTGTAGTGTATTCCTATTGGTGAATATATATTTAATATATATTTGTGGAGCCGAGCGGCCAGCAGGGTGCCGGTCGCGTTTACATTTATAAAACGACCTATGAACAATCAAGTCCTATGTTGGCCTCGAATCACATGACTATGTATGTCACGGCTGTATGGAATTCCGATAAAAGTTAGTTAACACCTGTTTCTGGAGACGCAAGTAATGAAATAAACCCGGGTGGAGGATTCATTCTAGTTGATATTTCAAAAGCATATTGGATGCTAGTTCTGCCACACATTACCAGATAGCTCTACAGGCAAAATAAATTGAGCTGTACAAAGGGACAGTAGGAAAGCCCTGATAACTCTGGTCGTTGCGCCATGTCGTAAATAGGTTGGGGGGGGGGGGGGGGTAATCACCATGAATCCGAAATTAAAATTTTATTTCATGGTTTAGAAGCAGTAAATACATTTTGCTAAGACATAAGTGCATTTTAGGCAGTAACAAAATTGTGCACGTAATAGCAAAAATTCAAACGATCGACTGAAACTAAAATCAGACTCTGCGTCAACCTAGCTTTCGTCTGTTTGCTGAAACGACAATATGCTCCATCGTCGTCGTGCGTTTGCCCCTGTGGGTTTTGTTCGAACTGTTCGGACTGAAGCTGGATATTGGTCTTGTTTTGAAAATAATAATAATACAAAGCAACAGAAAAGGCTTTCGCCTTCGCCAGATCAGTTGGAATCAAAGCCCGGGACGAAGCAAACGACTAGTATTTCTGAGCCCTACTTTTGTCTATCCGAATCCTCACTCCAAACCGCCAGAGAGCCCTGTCTGTGGCACATCCAACGGTCAAGTCCGCCGACGGATGTTAGAGGGTAGATGGCGCCAAAACTGAAGTAGAAAGTCTGTTACACTAATACTGCAGGAGTGTCCACCTCCTCTGGCCGTAGCGTAACGGTTATTGACTACAGAATATGCAGGGCATTAAAAGCTTGTGAGGATACTGTTACAGGAAACATTAACATGACGGTATGAGGCGGGATTGGTTCTCTCTTCGGGAACATATAAAGCCGTAGGTCTAAATAGTCTGCAAGGGAGTTAACGGGTGAATCTATACACAAGGGGTAACAATAGTTAATGTTAGACACTTCAACAGATCAATTGGAATCAAAGCCCGGGTGGAGCAAACGACTAGTATTTTCTGTACCAAGAATCCTGGCAACTTCACGCGATACTACCTCGAAATAAAATCAGTAATGGCAAATAAACACACATTGCAAGAATTAAATTCCTGCTCAAATCTCAAACTGGAAGAACATTTTAAATCAGGAAGCCAGAACTGGGCAACATGCAGCAATCCGCTCTCCAAAAACGGCAAATACCAGTTTGTTTAAAGCACATCCTCCAACTGATATATCTTTCAATCCACGACTTGCAAAAAAAGAAAATTTCCCGAAGGTTCGCTGCTTGACTGGGCTGTCTTGTTTTCTCGCAATGACGTATCTTTTGCAAGCTCGGCTATTATCCACATGTTTTCTTTAGGCCAGTAGGTAGAGATCCAGGCAGTTGACAGAGTCAATGCCCCCTTTTTGCCAGTTTAGTAAAAACAACATTTTACATTTATTTTGTCGGTTTATCTTCGTGTTCAGAGTATAAAACGTTTATTTTTTATGTATTATGGCCCTAGTGCATAATAAACAAATAACATACACAAAAACTTTGAAGAAAGGTAGAAGTTCGCCAATGGTTTTGTCCCCCTTTATCAACGTCGACCACAAATTGCGTTTATTCCTTCTTTAAAATCGCTAACGACAGAAAAATCAAATATGCTGCTATATGCCTCGCTGCAAAATAAGTTCGGAAGAATAAACTAGGAAATGTTTTAGTTGACAGGATGCAATTCATTCCTGTTGTTGATAAAAAATATATGAAGTCTTTACACCGGCAACCGGTAAATCTTTTACACCGGCAAAAGTCGTTGGTGGGAATAGTGGAGCAGTGAACTGGGAATAGTGGAGCAGTGAACTAACGCATTTTCATCGGGGTGTCAAGCCTGCTTAAGTGAACCGGTAATTTTTAAACAGATTTTTGTAGTTCAGTGAACCTTCAAAGAATCCGCGTCGTCACCCTCCTTTAAAAAGTCACACAGCGGAAAAACACCCCTGTCGAGACTAAGGAGAATACTGCCTTCAAATGGTTTCAAACCTAGGGTTCCACAGTAGGCCTACGGGTTGAAAACAGATCAGTTGAGTGACGTACTTCAAACATTTCGTGTGTTGAAATGATAATGGACATAACATGACTAGGGTTGGGTAGTACTCAACTTTGGAAGAAAATTCAAATATGAGCAATTCACCCATATGAGTACCAGCTATATACTCGACATTAAAAAACAAACACTGACTCCATCTCTTGATTTAAGTACTCACTACAGCACCGTTTTCAGACTTCCGCGAGTCCAGCCCTCTATGCCTACTGACGTCAACTATCTCTTAACATCACAGAGTCGCCACTCGAACTATTTCCTAACCAATGAGTATTCAGAATAGACGGACTTACTGTACATCAACTTTGAAAACTTGTCAAAGTGGGTAACAATTAACGAACCTACAATATTACAAATACGATAGCGAAGAAGATATGACAACAAATGAATCGACTTTCCGTCCAGAACTTATTTTTTTTTTTTACAGATGGAAATATTCCATAACGGGGCGGATGACGACCCCACTTTCCCGATTTTCTCCATTTCCATACATTCCTACTGAGATAGTTAAATCTTGACTTTTCCGTACTGGTCTGATGCTAGGTTCTTGCAGATATTTTAGTCTATGACCCCAGACAAGTTTTCCTTATCCCGGTGCAAACCACAGAGATAACAGTCTCTCGAATAATAGAAGAAGACTATTGGAAACCCACTGTTTCAACTGGACAGACAAAAGAAATTTCTCTTTCGATCAAATGTTTTAACCCTTAGTTTCCTTCGTGCTCCAATTCTCAGAACGTATCTCAATGGTCTCAGACACGTTAGTATCTCTATGGACAAACGTAATAGCGGGAAATCCAAATTTCACGTGAGAAAACCAAAACGAGACTTAGCAATCCAAATGACGAACACTTTGAGAAGTGGCTGCGCGTCCAAGGGTTGCATAAGGAACGCGTCTTGTTTCTGCCTGGACGCTACTCTGCCTTGCAGCTATCCCTGATGAACTGGCCCGAGGAAGCGTGCAGAAAGAGTTGGCCTCCTCCCTTGTCTTCCAAACTGGGGAACCTAATCAAGAGAATATTTATTATTTATACAATTACCTTGAAGATAAGACAAGTTTCGACACTGTGCACTTTTTGCAGTCTTTTTTTGCTGAATAAAGAGTGTCTATTCGGTTCTGCGTCCCCATTAGGGGTCGGCACCACAGAAAAAAAACGGCAAATAAAAAACGGAACAGAAACGATGAAAAAAACCCACACAACCGTCTCTGTTTTTCTGTTTTTTTCCGGACAAACAGAAACGGGCCGTTTTTACAAAAAAGAGGCCGTTTTAACGGGTATTTCCGTTTTTTTTCTTCACTTCTTCAGGTTTAAAGGTTTATAAGGCATTTTATAAGGCGACAATCTTGAACAGTAAGGCGGCTATTGGAAAGTGAATAGCGTGAGGAGGGGACTCAGGGAGGGAGTGTGTAAACGATCTGACGAGGATAGGTTGTTCACGAGTTTAAAATCACGGACTGCATCAGTCTAGTAAACTAAGCCCTTTTTTATACCCATGCTCAAATGCAGTGGTATGCTGGCAGTGGTGAGCATGGTAGTCATACGTATGTGTATCCCTTATTCCTCAGAAGGGTACCAGTACCCTTTCAGAGCAAAACAATTTCAAAGTCAATAACGAAATCCCAGTTGGTTTTAGTTTCCAAAGTACTGTATACTGATACTCCTCTGTGAACGAAGGGGCGCACATACGTATGAGAACCATGGTCACCCCTGTCAGCATGCCCCAGCGTTTCAGCATGGGTATAAAAAAAAGGACTTAGAGTACTTGTCTGCTCCGAACAGGCCATTTGGCTTTTGAAGAGGGCCCTTTTTTTATTAACTGTATTTGATTAAAAAATCAACTGAATTGATTTTTATGAAAGAAAATGGATTCCTAGACGACTAGCAGCATCCTACAAATGTCTTAGCTGTAGCTGCTACTGTACTTAAAATTAACAAATTCAAGGTAGGCTGTCCTGGCAACCACCTACTTAGGCTACCAACCAAAATGGAACAAATCTAAGAAAATTGATCTTTAATGTACAATATTTTATCTAAAGGTAGATTGTAGGCAACCCGACGAAAAGGGAAAAGGATATAAAAAGAGTAATTTAACATTGCGAGGCATAGAACTTCCGAATTTGAGACTGATTCATCCATTATTGATAACGATTCTGAGCTTGTAAATGATTGGAAACAGTTCGATGGCTCTTTCCTAATTGTACATTTACGGCTTGTTAGACAAGTTCCATCAGAAATGGGAGCTTGAAGGTTCCAAACTTTCAGTACAAAAACGATTCCTGCTTCCTATTGGTTGGATTGCAAAAACCGCGACATAACCGACCAATAGGATGCGAGACTCCGTTTTTATTTACAAAACTTTGAAGCCTTCAAACTCTCATTATAAAGGAAACTCTTTTGCAAAAGTGTTATCGTCCGGTTGGCAGCGAAGCATCGGGAGGATCTAACGTAAGTGTTATTAAGCTATATCTAGGATTTTCACTTTTTTGTTCTTGTTGTTTTGTTTTCCTTGTACGTGATTTTTGTGTGGTAGTTGCTGTGGCCAGTTAGCTTTTTGCAATAAATATCAGATATCATATCATATACCAAGAAGAAATAGTCAGATTAACGTTTCCAGCAATTCACTGGCTCAGAATGATTACTAGACCTCCTAATGTTATTTTTTTTAATGCTTCCTCTGATGATGGTGTAGAAATATCTGTTTTTGTCGGCTAGGCTGCAATCTCTCTATTCTGACTCACAAATCTTTCCTTCCGTAAAGTGTAAAATATCGGTAGGTGGCTTAATCAGACGGGAAAACAAAAGACACTGGATTGCGGCGGGACCCCATTAGTATAAATCGTAAACAAACAACGAAGTTTTGGAAAAAAACAGGCCGAATAAAAACAAAAACGGCTAGAACGGTCATATAAAAAATGGCTACCTGTTTTCTGTTTTTCTGGGGTTTTTTTTTCCCGAAAAAGTGAACAGAAAACGGTAGTAAAAAACAGAAACGGTGCCGACCCATAGAGTCCCACCTGCTGCAGAAACATCCAGTCAAAACTGGCAGACAAAGATACAGGCTTCATTTTAGCATTTTTCTATTCTTCTGAGATTTGATTATCTGTTAAAGGATCCGTCTTACTTATTCTGGCGTTTTTGTTGTCCCTTCAGACATCCCTACCATTCGCCACTGTTTCCTTTTGCAGTTACGAGTATTTAGCGCTTTTTGGCCTGATTCGAGTTTATCAGTCCACTTAGCCGAAAGCTGTAACACCGACAAGCCTTTCAGAAATAAGTGAATGAGAAGCTTCAGAATGGGTTTTCACATAAAAGAAAACTTGATAGGCAGATAGGTTTATTTTGTGTTTTAAACTCCATTTCTGTTGCTTGGTTTTCTACTTTTTAACCACGCCGGGCACATTTTTCAATTTTTTGGTGCCAAATCTCCGCTTTGGCGAACGGGAAGTCTATATATTGTCGACACGCGCCAACAATAAAATTGCGTATTCCATGGGGTAAGTTCTGGTATTTTCGGAAAAAAAATATTTCTGAACCATTTGATCGTGAAAAGGTCATCTCTAGTAGGAGTTGTGGTTTAAACCTTATTTAGCCTATCAGCCCGTCATCCCAGAATACATTTCACGTTCAAAATCTGTGCAGAGGCATAAGTCTGTTTACTGTGTTTATAGTATGTCTTTACAATTGTAAGCATTCCTTCAGGCTAAACTGACTACGAATCGGCTGTGCTAAACGGATACGTTATTTTTAGCTGAAAAGCAAGTGTAATAGGTGCTTTGGCTATTTATCGTTAAGTCTTTTTCTTCAAACTTACCAAGTGGCTTGGGATGCTGGGGTTTAAACTGAGCAGGTGTATTCGATGCATGGACTAGACGGGCAGCGGACTGGCTCCCGCAACTGCCCGTTGAAATCGTAGAAGTAGTACTCAGACTCAGGTGGTTCGGGGTTCGGCCTGCAAAGCAAAAAGTACTTTGAAAGGCAGCAGTAAACTCCACGAATACGCCTTTCCTAAAGATTTCTTCCGAATTAGTTATTCGCTGGTGTTACAATGACATGTTACTTCTTAGTATAGGTTTAACCAGGTTTGCTTGGCTATTTCGGTGTCTTATATGTTGATCTAAGGCCTAAGCCTGGCCGTGTTTAATACTGTCTAAATTGCCTCTGCCACTATGGGCGCTGTACCTAACTCTGGTATGTCAAACTTTAATGTTGACCACGGGACTATGAACCGAAAGCCTAATCGCTTATTCCCCCTTAAGATAACTTATAGCAAACCAAGATCGACCGTGTGATTGTTTTTGTTTCTCTAGCGCATCTGGCGGCCATTCCTAATTGGATTTTAGAAAGGGCTTATTACAGAGCTCCGCGTCTCTAAGCTCATTAAGACAAGCCCAGTCCATCTGAAGCTGACTCCAACCAGTACACCATGTCTTAGGATCACGGATTCTTTATTGTAGCAAGTAAGTGTTTCCACTCAGAATTTAATTGCTTGTATCATGCCAAATGAAAGAACAAGCTCGAACACAGCTGTTTGCACAGTTTTAATCTCTATATTCCTTTGTTTAGACTCTCTCTGTCCCAAAAACCACTTTCCCCAGAGAACTGCCAAGTTTGAACAGAAAACGTGCCCACTTTTCAGAAGTTTTCGCACACAGTAACTTTTTTTCATAGGGAAGAGTGTTAGAGGCGTGACAAGGGCACGAAAATCGATGGAGAAAGACTTTCCTCTTTCTTGTGGACCGCTGACATGGAGACTCCGGGTCTGACCGATTCTTAAATATTGGCATAGGTGGTATTTCCACCAAAACATGGGTAATCTTTTTTTCACGTTACTCTTTCTTAGTCTTCCCATATAAAAGAGCAAAGTTTCATCTGCGCGCCAGTGTCCAAGCCTGTATCCAGTACTTTTCCTCTATCGTTTCAGTAAAAAAAAAAAATACCAACATAAAAAGTGCTTAGCTTTGTGAATAGTTTTCGCACGGAGGAAACGTTGGACCTCTCTAGGACTCCCCCCACTCAACCCCTCCGCAGTGGTCGGACCGATCCGGATTATAAATATGTGTCTACCCCACCACAACCACAACCCCCGCAGTATTCTACCCGGATTCAGTCGGATGCATAAATTGTACGTCTAGTTCCATCCCGGTACCTGCACCCCCTCCAACTCCCCCAAAGCTGCCCAAAAGGGAAATCTTGGGGATGTTCTCTTGCGTACTATCAGGTTTCATCCAGACCGGATCACCTGTTCAAGAATCATGTGTGTCACACGACTCCGGATTCTCCCTCCCTCCACTCGCCCCGGATGGTCGCATCCGGGAATGACAATTTCCGATCCAATCTGATCAGGTCGCCAGTACGCCTGTCAAGTTTCATCGTCCTAGCCCATCTGGAAGTAGGCTACCCTAACTTGCGATCAGCGGGCTGACCGACGGAAAAGTGATTCCGGCTAAGTGCCATCAAAATGTGCAAGGAAAAAGTTTACGACAAAGAAATGTTCGAGTCGTCGCAAAAGTTTTCATTCGCTGTAAAACGTTCTATCGGCGACGATGATGTGATCGTAGGAAGAAAGCTAGAAATTTGTATTCCCGGTTCCCCTCTTCCATTTGGCGCAACAATCAGAGAGAGGTAATACAGGTTTCACAAGCCACTAAAACGCCACCAGCGGCGTTCGGCGGCGAATATTTGTTTAATACACTATCCACAATATGCTTATCACAATATACAATATACCCATCCATAATATACTTCCACTAATTGTCATAAGGCTTCTAAGCGCCTTTTAACTCCTAGGAAAGATCACTGCCGAGGGGAAACTTCGATAAGCACTTCTTGTTCTAAAAGTTTTGTTCCAATGATTTTCAGCTGATGGCTTGAAATAGAAGTTGAGTAACGCAGAGCTTGTTTGGCTTCGTATCAGGTAGCTTTCGTGGAAAATCTTCAAAGAGAAATTTACCCTGGCGTTTCCCATTAAAAGCAGTTTATTTCGAGTCGTTCGGTATTGAGTTAGGTAAGTCTTGGGCACACTAAGTAAGATGAATATTGGATGAATACGGAATGTCTGAGTTATGGAATAAGGGTATGAGAGGGAGCCGGTTTGTGAAATGTGTGTAAGATAGGTTAAGATACCAGGATTTGAAAGAGTGGTGGAGTAAGATTTCTTGGAGGTATTCTGCCCGAAAAGGCGAATTAAAAAAAAAGGTTCAGGGATCAACAGAGACACAGGCGAATACTCACTACCAGAAACACAGAACGGCATCATCAGCGAAAGGATATTCAGACCCCAAGCTCTTCTCTACAACAAAACCAAAGTCAACCAAAATGCAGAAAAATCTCTCGCAAAAACAGTAGCGGTTTCCAAAATGAAGTCACAGCAACCTTTTTAACTCCAAGCAACTCTCACAACGGAATTCACGAAGTCAAATATTTAACGCTAAGCTAGAATCTTTGGTTTGTTTTTTTCACAAGTTCCTTTTTCTGACTTGAGCGGCTTCGATGAAGGAAGAGGACCCTTGCCAAGAATGGCCGAAATATAGCTCTAACAAAATCCAGCTGACATATCCGTTTTGCACCATCAAATAAGATTTATGTTGAAGGATTCTCATCTATTTCACTCGAAGGCTAGAGAGACGTAGGGGGAGGAAGTTTATTTTAATGCAGATCTGGGTAGGGAGAAACATCAATGGGTGATTTCTGGGGGCGGATAGCTTGGGTTGGGTCAGAGCAGAAAGTATTTAGAAAGCGAAATGGTCCTTAATATTGTTCGAAGTGTATGGTAGAAGAAATCTCTTTCCCACCTGACGTGTCACTGTAATGAACTGTGCGATTTAAGGAGGGAGATCTTAAACAGGGGAGGATTAGGTGGTTCAAATAATGGGGACAGAACTTTAGGGTGAAATAAGGGGATATGGGAGGTCCCTGGGGATAGCTATGGAGTGGAATACCGAGACATTTTTTTTTAATTTCGTTGAGTTTAGATGTATTGGTGTTTGCGTTGTTGCGGTGTTGATATTTTTGTTCTGATGTGCTATACTTTGTAATTATATGGTATCATATCGTAGCATCATCTCGGCAGCCAAAGAGTCAATGCATAACTTATTTGGCTTCGTACACCCTCAGAAGTTTCATAACAGACAACACAAGGATGCGCGGCTTCAACAGACGACAATTGGGACGTAGTCTATTGACACCAGAAAGAGCCAGAAAGAGGCGAAAAGCCACCAAAAAAGCATCTGCTGAATTTTCCGATAGCATGACGTTAAACATAAAATTCAGCAGATATCCTTCCTGGCAAAGCTCCTCACGTATGTCGCGACAACAGATATGATTGAAAGTGCTGCCTTTTGAAACCGCGGACCCTCGTGTTGTCTGTTATGAAACTTCTGACAGTGTGGAAGGTAGCGTTCCGTCGAAAATTGTCAGTATCCCACTAGGGTAAGAGGAGAGAAAACGTACCTAGCAAGGAGCGTCTTCTCTGGGTGGCAGATGTACTTGTGGACGACTTGGTTTCATCTTCGGTGTCGGGTTCGGTCCCATCGGATCGGTGAACAATCTCCTCTCGTGGCTCTGTGAAGAAAATTCGGTTAATGTAGGTAAAATGTAGTTCAGATTGCTGATATCCAAATTCCTAAGATATTCCTGATACTAAAACTTATTTCTTCATTTTCCATAAAGGTTTGGCAAACAGAATCGATACAACTCAAACGAATTTGTGATACACGGCTCTAGTTTGAAGGATCCGATCGAGGAATGAATGAATGAATATTATATTAGCCAGAAAACCATACAACTAGTACATTACTATTTCAATTGACATCGTTTTTTGTGACATGAACATTAAACAACTAATGGCCAATTGGCAAAATACAGTTCATTAACCGAATAATCTCTGTACAGACTATCATTTCAATAATCTAAAATCCCCTTCCCGTGGGATCCTGAAGGGGAATATTTATTCGAATTATTGATGCAGACAATCGGGTAAGTTGCTTCCCGTTTTTGCCAGATCACGTCAACAAGGTATTTATCCCTAATTATTCGTTAGGTTCTCTCTTTGATCTCCCGTCCAGCCTAGATTACGACCGGAATACCAATAGCTGCGTTTTTTGCCGTCATCCAGTTAACTGACCTACAAGATTTCCCACTAGTCGTTTTCTTCCTTCGATTAACCGACCTAAGTTCTTATAAGCTATTTTTTTGGCTTCGTTTTCGGTCGGTTAACCGACCTGTGGACTGAGGCGGGAGCTTCATCCAACCGACCTACGCTGCTGGCACGGCGCGAGATTCAAAATTCTCATTGGAGAGATAGGCGCCGGCGACGGGAAGACGACATTTTTTGTTATAAGCCGATTTTTTAGAGCTCAGTCGAACCGACCGGCGAGACGAAAAAACGGTCAATAGTGGCAAATAGGTAGGTTAACCGACCTGTGGAGAAAAGGCAAAAAACGCAACTAATTTTATTTGAAAATTCACCCACAACTATCCTATCACACATCCTATTCAACATGGTCTTCGAAATTTCCACTTCCAAACAACTTTCATCTGAAGTCGTCAGCCTCTGCTGATTGAGATTGAAATAAGTTATATTCGAATAAACGCATTCCACGTTTTAGGCTAACAATCTGTACTTATCTATGTGCCGTGACGTCGGACGAAAAGTCTATAATTTCCATTACTAACGTAACTGATTGTCCCTAGAACGGTTTATAAGTGCAAACGAGTTCGGCGCATCGCTAGCCGCTCGGCTCTATATATATGGATACAAATATCAAATATTCTTATTTCTTTCATGACGTCATGAAAACATCACCGGCCGTAGATAATTGGCCAAAGTTTGGTCAGTACAAAATCAGTCCCAGCAAGTACAGCGGAACTTTAAATCCATTCACTTACCAGTCAGTATTTGGCTTCTCAGTCTGCCTTCCTTCGGGTATAAGTTGTCGTAATCCTGGCCCCTGGATGAGCTGAGCTTCGTTGATGGAATACTCATATTCCGGACGCTCTCCCGGATTATTTGCCGAATAGTCTTCAAAAACGCGTTCCGGAATTCCGCGGTTGAGTTAGAAAGGCTGTAGACTTTTTCTGCACGTTTCTGGAACTGGTTCCGCAAATGGACAAGCTCCCAGCGATAGTTGTTCTCAGGAGATTTGGTTGCGGACGACCGGACTTGAACTTCCGATACTGGGATGAGGACTTGGTAGCGGATTACTTCCACCTCGCCGTTAGGTCGAGGAGAAACTGACTAGAAAAGAAAAAAAAAAATCAAGTAAAATTGCTTTGAGCTAGTAAAAGTAGGATCGGCAACAATGTTACTCTTAACTCAAACAGCCTCAGGGGCCACGAGTTTAAACTTTGCTCACAGAGCTTCGAGGAAAACGTCGGCAGGTGAAAGTTTTTATTTAACGTATTTCCAGTGTCCGATTCGAATTGGTACAACTGTTTCAAATTAAAGAACGTCAACCTAGTAGCATTACACCGATTGTCCCGCTTGCCACCTTTGTTCTCTTTACGTGACCAATCAGGCTCCCGATCACGTTCAGATCGGAACGGTTCTGCAAATTTTGCTTAGTCTGTCATCCAACACAAGGCACACATATTCTTCTGTAAGCGTAGTTCTAAAGTAGCCAACTATCTCAGAACGCCTTAGCTGTAACACTAAGTAGTACGAGGTGTCCCTTTTCGGAAATAGGCCATATATATTTTTATGTCCTATATATTTTTAGACATTATAATTTCTACATTCACCAAGCAGAAGTTCACCACTGGGTAGGCTTAGGCTACTGACAGGACCAGACTCCAAAATGAGACAAAGTAAGGAACATCCTTTCTCACCATTATTTTCCTCTTCTGTCTGAGCCTCTCTTTGCACAAGAACACCACAGCCGAAGAAAAGACGAAGGTCATGGCGTGGAGCTCGAGGCCTCGTTTGACCTTTCCCAGAAACTCGGTCAAATTCAACCACTCCACTCCTCCATAATGAAGCAACGCCCCTGGACTCAGGTCGACCGTCTATAGAAAAATAATAAGGGCTTAGTTAGAATCTTTCATATAATACCGAGGACCGAGGTTGGGCAGTTGCGGGGTGGAGTTTCTGCCAGGATTTTCGGCACCATCATCAATTCCGTAAGAAACAGTTGAGTTTTATTCAAAAAAAATTGAGATGAAAGTGTTGAAAATCAGACTTCGGCACTATCATCAATTCCATAAGAAACAGTTGAGTTTTGTTTTAAATTTTTTAGATGAAAGTGTTGAAAATCCGACCGGGAAATCTGGTGGTCTGTCTGAACGTCAAGGAGATGGAGATTACAACAATGGAGTTCGCTGGCTCCTGTGTGGCTTATGTCGAGGCAAATTCCAGGTTCAAATTCATATTATTTATCCAAAAATTCTTCATTGCGAAAAATAGCATAGGAAAATGTCAACAAAATTTCACTAACGTACAAGTACATAAGATACTAAAAACATCATGCAGTATACAATTTTGGTACAATTTTGGCTAATATTATACACAATTTGTTTCTGTTGAGAATCTGGATTTGTTTCTGGTTAGAATGAGAATCTGCAGCCTATGGTGGACGAATGTGACGGTTTAGCACCAGTGCGTATACGGACTATTTCTAGACGAACTTTACTCTGAATGGAAGAGCGTGCCTGTGGTGCACCGCAGGTTACAAAATTAGCAGCGCTACTTTTCCTAGCTGTGATAAATGAACGGTTTAAGTTCGTGGATGAAGTCTCGTTGCTTTTGAAGTACCTAGTGGAAGGTCTTCGAAGGATTCGTCCCTACCCGTTTTTCAGAGTTTGAGGAACAGGGCAAAACAAGCATGCTTGAAGTTAACCGTCAAAAATCAAAAGTACTCCGATTCAACGTGCTTAAACGCCGATATCGTCATGCCTGTATAGCCGTTCCCAGTTGTAAGAAGTGCTACTATTTTGGGAGTAAATTTTAGTACCGACTGCTCATTCAAGGATCACGTTGAAAGCGTAGTGCGAAAGGGACATTGCTCAATGCTGACCTGAGTGTCAGTGCGTAGGCTTGGTTCTACAATTCCTGAACATCGCCTCGCATACCTTACCCACGTGATTCTAGGACAATCCGTCACAGGACAATTGGTCACAGGACAATTGGTCACAGTGCGCCTCCTTATGGAATAGTGCTGCCCGGTACGAGGACCCCAAGCATAAAACACGGTACGTCTATGGGAAGAGCTCGAATCCGTACAGAAACGCGCAACAAAAATTATAATGGGTCCTGACTATCAGTCTTACGAACAAGCATTGTCTGTGTTGAGAATCGCGAGCCTCTACAACCGAAGAACAGAACTGATATTAAACTTTAAAAAACAAGAGCTACGAGCTCATATGGCACTTGTACGAGTAGGCTGTACAAGAAAGTAGATGAGAACCTCACAAAATACACCCGCCATCCAAAAATGCGGTTCGGAAATAGAAATAGGATATTTAGTTTCACTCATTTCTGAGCAGTTCCGGCATCGTCTCGATTGTCTGCAGCAAATGCACATGACTGTTCAAACTTTCATCCCAATAAATCCATTTGTTTGATCCCTAGACGTGCTACACGATTTCCGGTACTCACTCTATCTCCACCTACCGTGGCCGAATAAGTTCCATCCCGATCGCTGCACTCTAAGCGTTTGTCAAGATTTCTGGTTCCCTCCACCAGCTCCCCCCCCCCCCAGTGACATCGGATCCGGTCCGGATTTAAAGTGGCACGTCTGAGACACGAGGTCATGCTAAATATCAACTTTCATCAAGATCCGACCAACCGTTCGCAAGTTAAAAACACCTCAATTTTGGCTTCCCCGTCCCTCCAACCCCCCCCCCCCCCAGATGGTCGGATCGGGGAAGTGAATATTTCCTATTTAATCTGGTCGGGTCCTTGGCATGCTTGCCAATTTTCATTGTCCTAGCACATCAGGAAGCATCGAACTCGCGGGATCACTAGAAATTAGGACTCCCCCCCCCAACTCCCCCAAAGTGAGCGGATCCGTTCCGGTTATGTCAGTCAGGTATCTAGGACTTGTGCTTGTTCTTTCTACCAAGTTTCATCCGGATCTCTCCACTCTGAGCGTTTTTCAAGATTTCCGGTTTCCCCTTCCAACTCCCCCCAATGTCTCCGGCGTCTGAGACATGAGGTCCTTCCATATATCAAGTTTCGTTAAGATCCGACGACCCGTTCGTAAGCTGAAAATATTTAATTTTTCCAAATTTTCCGGATTCCCCGTCCTCCACTCCCCTCAAGACCCACCCCCAAGATTCATCGGATCCGGTCCGGACTCGAAATGAGACATCTGAGACACGAGATCTTTCCAGATATCAAGTTTCATTAAGATCCGATCACCCGTTCGAAAGTGATGAATGTCCCTATTTTCCGGATTCCGCCCCCTCCCCCACGATGGTCGGATCGGGCAAGTGACTATTTCCAACTTAGTCTGGTCGGGTCCTGATATGCCTGCGAAGTTTCATCGTCCTAGCTTGCGTGGAAGTGCCCAAACTATTATTTATGTTTCTTGACTATGTCCAGGTTAATCAGGTCGTCAATCTTTTAACAATATATACTCCCGCATACGCTCCCTAATACATCCAATATTCCTGACAAGTTCCATTATCCTAACGATGTAATTTGTTTAGATTATCCGCTTTGTATATTCTCCAGCATTCGGTCTCTCATGCATGGGCTCGCGGCTCAGTTGGTAGAGCGTTGGACTTCTAACTCAGAGGTTACTGGTTCGCTCCCGCATTCGGGCAGCGCTTCTTTTTTGCTACTTTTCGCTCCACTTTTGCGTTATAGTTTCCGGACTCCCGGATCCGGAGAAAGTCGGATTGAAGAAATGATTAATTTTAAGTTGAGCTGGTCCGGTCCCTCATATGCCTGCCAAGTTTCATCGTCCTAGCTTATCTGGAAGTGCCCGAACTAGCAAAACCGGGACCGACAGACCGACAGACGGACGGAAATTACAATCGCTATATGGCACTTGAGTAAGCTCAAGTGCCATAAAAAATGCTGGAAAATGAGAACAATCGATCATTGCTCCCCCCCCCCCTGATTCTCCATAAAATAGCAGGACAAGACAGCAAAACAAACTAGTGCATGGCAGAGGACGAACTTCAAGGTTCATGAACTCGTCTGTGCCCTTTTTGGGATCCCAAAACGTAAGTGGAGGGATACCTATGACATCGCAAAAGTTGTCCGTCCGTCCGTCTGTAAGCACGATAAATCTCGAAGGGAATGAGATATTTTGATGAAACTTGGTGTGAGGATTCTTTGGGTCATGAGTAAGGTCGAGTTCGTAGATGGGCTCTGCAGCCCTATATTTAGGGGTGGGGGAGGGGTTTAAATGAAGGACCAAGCAAAATATTTTTAAACAGCTACTGGGACAGTCGATTATGAGGTAAGAAGATATGCTGAACACGATGGTGGCAACCGTTTTCTCGCCGGACAAGTAGTTCACCCGGAATCCGGCCAAAACCGGAAAGTTTGTTAAAAGTAAGAGTTTTATTTGAAGTTGATTGGATGTTCTATTTTGGGGTAGGAAGACATGCTAAACACGATATGAAAACTATTTTTTCGCCCGACAAGTAGTTAGCCCGGAATCCGGCCAAAACCGGAAAGCCCGTTAAAAGTAAAAGCTTTATTTGAAGTTAATTAGATGTTCGGTTTAGGGGTAGGAAGACATGCTGAACACGAGGTGAAAACCATTTTCTCGCCGGGCAAGTAGTTCGCCCGGAATCTGGCCAAAACCGGAAAATTGTTACAAGTTTTTGTAGTTGATTAGATATCCGATTAAGGGGTAAGAAGAGATGCTGAATCCGTGTATGACAATCATTTTTTACCCGGACATGTAGTTCGCCCAGAATCCGGCTGGAACCGGAAAATTTGTTTTAAGCAAAATTTTCATTTGAAGTTGATTAGATGTTCGATATAGGGGAAAGAAGTTACGCTGACTTCGTTTTTTAGCTTTTTTTGCCGAACAGGCAGAGATGGGCGAATCTGATCATCAAGGATTCGAATCCGAATCCAGGGCTAGGTACGAATCCGAATCCACCATTTTAGCTGAGGATTCGAATCCGGATTCGAGTCCGGCTTTAACAAACTGAGTCGAATATACTGGTATAACAGGTTATAATTTCTTAATGAAGGGTGAAAAAAAGAAGAAGAACAGGCTACACTAATAAACAAGGCACTAATTGCTTTGTCACTGAACCATCTCCCTCTTGAATAGAAGAGCTCGAGAAGAGATTCAACCGTAATGGGACTTATTTTGGCTTTTCTTGCTCGGCCGATGGCCCCAGCAATCGAGAAAAGTTTTCCACATGAGAACCTGAACAATGAACTGCCAAAAACTTCAAGCAAGGAAATTGTCGAGTTAGTTGTTTCCAACTGTACTTGTTTATTTTCCTACTTTATAACCATATGACCCGTACCCACATCAAATGAAACCGACAAAGAAATAGGCTCAAGCTGGAAAGTTAACTTCGTTTTCCAGCTTGAGCGGAGCGGCTTCTGGCCTGAAGAGGACCGTTACCAAGAAGGGACGAATATAGCTCTAATAAGAATGTAGCTAATATATCTGTTTTGCACTATCACATATGATTCGCATTCAGCTTCGGCTTAAGGAATCTTATAAACTCCACTTTCAAGAAAATCCACTGGTTGTGATTTGTTTTCATATTCTCATATTTCGATTCGAGTTCGATCCTGATCAGGCCGAAACGTTTAGCTAATGCAAACGCAAGAAAAATACCGATTGCGATTACGGATAACATGAATTCTATGAAATGAATTTTTATTGACTGGAAAATCACAACGGTAGGACTGAGCCCTTACTGGTACGGATGCGTCGACAGAAAACATTCGCGAATCTCAAGTTTGTTGTGATAGGCTACACAAAACAAAAACGAAAGAATAAATCCAAAATATTCCCAAGGAACAGCTTTTCCGAAGGTGAACTTCCGCAAATTTAACATTTCGAAGCAGCTAGGGGATATCCACTCTTGGGCACTTGCTGTGCATCCTTCCCTGGCAACCGTCGAAATCAGTGATGCTGGCCATAAATTAGGCGATTTATCTTCAAACCTGCTGATGTTAATACTTTAACAAGTGGCAACCGGTACCTGCACTGACTAAATATTCAGAAAGTAACGAAACGACTACTTCCGTTTCCTGGAGTTTTCGCACAAAGAATTGTAGAGGGACAAGTATCAAAAGACCTGTCGAGTAGAAAGAGCAAGAAACCAGCAACAGCTAACAGATGTATTCATTCGGCATGAAAAAATAGTAATTTTTCCTAAATGGCCTACCCTGATTTGAAAAAGAGGTCCTATTTATTTTTTTCTAACTTCCAAACTTTACCATGGTGCCTGGAACATCTTTAGTATTTATCCGGATCCACAAGCCGGCGCAATAAACGAGGCGGACGACCCTGTTCTAATTTGTAAGGGTTGAGAGACACGAGACGTAATTATTCTTCTTCTTCCTTGACAAATTTTGACGTTCGGAGGCTTGTTTTGGCAACGTCAACCTCATTAACAAACAAGTCTCCGACTTTTGGACTTAGTCTCGGACTATTAAGTGACCAAAGCGGTTAGTACTTTCATTCCGTCAAGCCTGAAATTAGACATCTTTGGCAAGGACTTGCGTTCATTCCCTCTGGAGATGCCAACTGGAAATAAGCATGAGGAAATGCAATCGGGGGTCCCCCATGCTACTTCATTTTTTTTTGGAAAGAACCAACTGCATCTATGTACCAGCATTTTCAAATGAAACACAATATAACCTGCGTCAGTAGCCAATAAGACGCTCATAGCTATTAGGATTAAGAAACCCTTAAGAATTTCTTGAAACGGAAACAGCTCAAGCGGTGCCCTTGAAAATGTTTCATTTCTAGTGAAATTATTATTCGAATAGTAAGGTAGAAATTCATTGTGAATGAAGTGCGGGTTGCATTAGGAGATTGAAATGACGTTAATAGGCAAAGCAAATTAGTTAGCAGATGAAGGGGTGGGAGCCGCGACTGGGGTTAGATCAAAGACCCGCTGTAAGGGAGATGCTCTATGGGAGAAGGGCATCTTGAAACAGGGGGGGGGGAGGGGGAGAGAAAACAGATGTTTACGGAATATTCTTAACCTACAGATTTGTCTGCTTGAGGTTTTAAAGAAATAAGAACAAATGTAAAATAATGAGTTGAGTGAAAAAGGGCTACTACCCTAGATTGGGTAGTAGCCCATGGAAAAAAAAGAAAGTAAATTGGGAGGTTTTAAGATGAAAGTTTAAGTGTTAATTGTGTTAATGTCGCTGAGTTGCAGGTGGAGCCGTATCCACTTGCTATTGTTCAACAAAAAGCAAAAAAGAATTGAAAGGGAAAAGAAGATACGAAGGAAAAAAGACTCAGAGAAAGCGGAGAGGTTATACTGCACTTGATGTACACGCGAACCGGCTTCTTCACAGGCTATTCATTCAGGGGGGTGGGGGGAGGTAAGGAATACCCACATGACGAAAATGGGGCTCTGTCGGGGTAAAGCTTAGTCCCCGCCCGACCCGGCATTGCCTCGATGCACCGCCCCGTGGAAAGAAATTGGTCCAATGTTACTTATTTATTGTTAATTTTGTTGAAAGTTTAACCAAAAAGGGTTGGGATAGGACAATCTAGTTACCCATCACTTATTCAGTAAAATTGGCTTGAAGAACCGCTGAAATGCGTTACGTCGTTGTTCCGCTATTCACGAATAATCCATTTTCAAATAGTGGAATTTTGTGTGATTTGTAGTACCTCTAAGCGCTTGTATTTTTCTTGTATGCCTTACGAGAAAGATCTATGATTTTTTTTCTTTATTCAGGCACTAAGCAATCTTCACGAATCTCACGTTGTGATAAATATTTCCCGCGTCACCGTAGAATTTTCGTTGTGGGGACGGCCACAGATATTGTCAACGTCATTACTAGAGTAGATAGTGGAGAATAAAAACTCTCTTTGCAGAATCGAAATAATTCATTATAAACAGTTAAATGACACACAAATAAGTTGGCTTTTCAGTTAAACTTTAGAGTGAAAGAGCCTTGGTTTTCCTTGGTGCCAGGCAGGACAGATTATCGACTTGCTGCCGACGAAAAAAAAGTAAGTAAGAAGGAAACATAAATACTCCTTCAGCATGAAGTTTCCAGCAACTATAATTATGCAATTTTGCTTACCAATTGCGGGAGCTGAAAGCATTAAGCCACTTTCACATTGACGCGTAGAGCCTTTCACATTAAGCTATGGAACCTGTTTTTGAAGAGAAACTGGAGAATAACAGACTAATGACGAAGAAATACCTATAATGATGATTAAAAACTTACTAACTGATGAACGAAATGAAAATTCGGCAGAAGAAAGAAAAAGGAAAATGTAAATACGCATCCAGCGTGACACCTTCTCCCACAGGTGTGAAAGATGCGCTATGCAACCTGTACGCAACGTAAGATAAACACATACGCGACGCATCGCAACGATGCGTCAATAGTTGCGTTTCTGCAGATACCATGTTATCTGTTACCACGGTAACTGAATCTGCAATTAGTCATTTTTGCAGTTATCGTGGTATCTGATACACGGTTGCTCTGCAAAAACGACTGTTGCCGAAATTGCACTTTTCGCTTCGTAGTCATCCCAAAAGAAAAACTGATACCCAGTTACATCACTAAGTGCTAAACTTCTTTCTCACCAATCTGACAAAATTTGATGAAAGTGGGATGACTTTTCAGATACCATGACCAGTTACCACGGTCGGACCGTAGTATCTGAATATCAGATACAACGGTAATTGGCTAGACACCACGGTAACTGCAAAAACGCCTTTTGACCGTGGTATCAGATACCCCGACAACTGCAAAAACAACTTTAGACCGTGTTATCAGGTACCATGGTATCTGCAAAAACGCAACTAATGTGAAAACAGCTTTCGGTGCTAGATTTCACCTAGCTCTCAGACCTAGCTGCTAGAAACTTCATTTACCTTCTTGCAGGCTCGTTTCATTTAGCCACAGCCTGACGAGGAAAAACGCAACTAATGTGAAAACAGCTTTCGGTGCTAGATTTCACCTAGCTCTCAGACCTAGCTGCTAGAAACTTCATTTACCTTCTTGCAGGCTCGTTTCATTTAGCCACAGCCTGACGAGGACCCTTATCAGAAGGTGTCTAACTATCAGAGGCGTCACTAGCCAAAATGTTTGGGGGGGGGGGGGGGGGGGAGGGGACGAGGCACTTACCGACTGGGAGGTAATTTTTACCGACTCTTTCTGCAGAAAAAACTACTGTTTTCAACAACAAAACATGGCAGTTTTGAAAAAAATCGACTGATTTTACGAAAAATCGACCAATTTTCAGAAAAACCGACTGTTTCCATGAAAAAAATGAAATGTTTTGACAAAAAATCGCGACGCTTTGCTCGGACTCGGTTATTTTTTACCGACTGGCCGACAGCATTGGGGGGGGGGGGGGGGGGGGGCGGGGGCGTCCCTCCCAGTCGTGACGCCCCTGCTAACTATCACTCCAGCAAACCTTAGCTAGCTTATCTGTCTATCGCCACCAAATATCACAGAAGGAAACCTATAGAAGAAGAAGAAAATCGCAACGAGATTATTGCAGTAGAACCGTTTCAGGATCGCCGGGATGCCCTTGATAACTTTATGAACCAACCATACCTGCTTCGTGGTCCGTTGGTGCTGTCTCGCTAAATGTTCAAAAATGGCACCATATTCTTCATGGATCCGCTGCATTTCGTTAATGTGCTCAGCTACGCGCTCCATGCCACGAAGTGCCTCTGCAAACAGAAAGACAACGTCGGTTATATTCCCAAGAAACAAGACATTTGTATTTCCTCCACCCCCCCCCCCCTCAGTGACACGTGTGGCACCTACTCTTTCATTTTATTTTTGTTTACAAAAACTAAACCAACTAGAAAAACAATCATTCAGAACATTGCTGTAAGATGAAAAACGGTGGGATGGAAACTACGTGGGATCCCAAAGTGGGGTACATTTTTACCCTTTTTGTCAAGTCGATAACGATTTTTCCAAGAAGAGCAAAGGACGACTTCCGATTTCCTTGAATATACACATAGCCAGTTGGAGAAAAGTTTAGGTGGGAACCCCCATTTTTTCGCTTGCCATCTAGGAAGAAGTTTAATTAGCCCGAGTTTTTTTCGGACCGAAGCACGCTCCAATTTTCGCAGCGAAAAAAGAAATTCGCATCCAACAGGCGAAAATAGGACTGTGCGCGTATCTGAATCACTTTATTTCACCTAAATATTCTTTGAGCCCAAAGTGACTGAAACATTTATTCAAACAATGTTTTCAACGGATACGTCAGCTACGATTCTTCATCTATTCTTTGAGCCCAAGCTCAAGAATCGTAGATGAAGAATCGTAGCTGATGTATACGTTGTAAACATTGTTTGAATATATTTATTTCAATTCTTCGCTTTTCACTGATAGCCGAGATTTCCCATGGTTGCCAGACACTAACCTCTGTTTTGTCTTGATACGTCAACGAACAGTCGTTGAAAACCTGATTTCTCTCTGGGATTAGACCTACTCGCATTTGTTTGCTCTGATTCATCAGCATTTAACCATAGCAGGCATTTGTTTTAAATTTTTCGCGAGGAAAAGCAAGTATTTTTGCCCGAAGACTGGCCAGAGCCGGCAAGCGATAACCGGGAATCCCTAATTTTACGAGATAAGATGAGTATTTTTGGAAACAATTTGTTCCGGTCCATTTTATTCTGAAAAGTAATTTCTGGTAAGAGATGTGCTTTAAAGCCGGTGGCGAATTATTGGGGTACTAACAGGACTAAACCGCATACCGCAACCGCGACGGAAAATGAGTAAGTGAAAAATTTATCATCTTCTTGATGACTCAAACCCTGTTCGGTCTCCTCCCTAATGCAGCGAATACACGATCATGGTTTCCCGACAGGATTTCTGCACTTCTATCATAAAGTTGAAAAAAAAAAATTCCGTATGGAATTGACGATGGCACCAAAATCCTAGAAGGAATACCAGTCCGCGAGCACACGATCCTGACAGTCTGTCCGTAGCAGTCAGAGGAAACAACTAAATAAGAGCCTCGTTTTAGTTGCAATAGTGCTGCCGCATCGCTGCTGCAGCACTTCTTTGCTTCTGCACAAGATGCGTTTTTGGATTCAGTGCCTGCAAGGTTTCTTCGGCTGAAGCAGCATCTTGCAGGGAAGCACGGACTTGGTCGATGAGCAAGTCCGCGATTCCCGAGAAGCGCTGCCGTCTCCTCGGAAGCACTGCGGTGCAAAAACGCCATTTAGCAGAAGCGGCGGTGAAGAGGACGTGCAGCGTGCAACAAAAAAGAGGCTAATGTATTCCTTGAGCCGAAGCTGACTGCGAATCATAGTTGACTGCGCCAAACGGATACGTCAGCTGAATCTAATGAAACGACATTTCGGCCCTTTTTGGCAAGAGTCTTTCTCAGGCTCAAGCCAGAAAAGTAAACCTGTGATAGGGGTTGCCACATCGAAATAATGTAGAGAGTGACTTTTGGTCCAAAAGAGTGAATTGGGAGGAAAATTTTATTTTCGTGGACGTGAAATGGTCAGTATCGGAATCTACCTGGAATCAACGCTGCATAAATGACGCATGAAAAATACGTTAAGTAATCACTTCTGGTCGGAATTCTCGCAAATATCTTGCCGTTTTCGAAATACAGTCAATTCTATGTAGAGTTAATTCTTACGTAGGAAAAGAGTGACAAAAACAAAATAGTGTGACATGTAGTTGTGATGAAACAAAAAGATTCTAGCAACTACAGATATTTAATTAGTTAACTTTCGCTTCAAGAAATTCAGCTGACGTATCGGTTTAGCACGCTGAACTATTTAAATAATGCCACCTACCGTCTATTTTCTTGAACTCCTCCGTTCCTGACGCAACGATCGTTTTCAGCTGGGTCAGAAGTAGAGGATAATGAAGGACCCTCTGGATCGGTCGTATCAGGTGAGACTCTAAGGTTGAGCTGTGCTGGTGACCGGGGTTCCTAGCAGTCAGGAATGATTGCAAAGCAGGTGATCCTTCAACTGAAAAGTATACAAATAAGACCCGGTTCACAGTGATGTGGTTTCACGCAAACTTCTGCCTTTTACGACAAACGACACAAACTGTGCGACAAGCAACGCAGAATTGCGGGTTTAGCCACACCAGATCGGCATAAAGCAATCCCCCCCCTATTGGTCGGTTAGACGGCAGCACCGGTCAGAAGCTGAAAAGTGAATTCTGTCTGTGTACACCATGCTAAGTGTCGACTTAGTACGTTTCGGCAGAAAATTTCTTGTCTGTTCTAGTGCGACAAGCAACGCAGAACTGTGCGTTTTCTCGCAGTGTCGGACCCTTTATAATATTTCAATACGCCCCTCATAAAATCCAATGACGAATTGCCGCCAGGTGTGCTAGAGAAACAATAACAATCACACGTGAGATCTTGGTATAAGTTTTCTGAAGGGATAATAAGCGATTAGGCTTTCTGTTGATACCGCGCATTAGCCCCGTGGGAAAATCAGCCAGCAGTCAGCACTGGAGTCGGAAGCCAGAATTGATGAGAACAGAGTTGGATAGAGCACAAATAGAGGCAGAGGTAATTCTATAAGTTTTAAACACGGCTGCTCCTAACCTAAGAGGAACTGAAAATAGGTAAACAAACCAGTTTAAATGTACACCAAGAAGTAACTTGTCATTGTTTACTTTATGCTAGCGCATCTAGCGGCAGAAAAATAACTAATCTGGAAGGAATTTCATGAAAGGCGTGTGGGTCCTACGAAAACATGCGTTTTTCGTAGGGGGGGGGGGGGAAGAAAAACGAAGATTAGTTAACTTTTCAAGCCTAATATTTGTTTTTTTTTAAAGAAAATATTGTAATCCTATAGGGTGGTTGAAAATAAAATATCTTCCTACATGCCAAATATTTGAAATTTTATAGAGCTACCGAAGTCTGAAATATATCTCACACAAATATTAAGTCGTTATTCAAGAGTAGCGGAGCAATGTAACCGTATTTTCATCGGGATTTCAAGCTTGTTTATGTCAATAACTGATTCTTAACTAGATTTTCGAATTTCGGCCCTATTAGGTGAACCTTTCGTACGCTGGATATACCGCACACGTAGAAACAAACGATCGTATTAGCCCCGATACTTAAAGAACACCTCTCACTATTTACTAGTCAACTTACAGTATTCTAAAATATTTGAATACTTTAAAACTAGGCTGTGCTTTCAACAAATAACCCACGGTTTTGGCTGTTTTAAGCCTTTTCCGAGACCCCTTAACTTACAGCGAAAACAGGGAAAAAATTTACATAACCGGTTTTTGGGATCCCAAAACGTAAGTGGAGGGATACCTATGACATCGCAAAAGTTGTCCGTCTGTCCGTCCGTCCGTCCGTCTGTCCGTCCGTCTGTAAGCACGATAACTCTCGAAGGGAATGAGATATTTTGATGAAACTTGGTGTGAGGGTTCGTTGGGTCGTCGGACCAGTCAAGTTCGTAGATGGGCTTTGTAGCTCTACATTTGGGGGTGGGGGAGGGGATTCAAATTAAGGGACAAACAAAATATTTTGAAACAGCTAATGTGATAGTCGATTATGGGGTAAGAAGACATGCTGAACACGGTGGTGAAAACCATTTTGTCGTCGGACATGTAGTTCGCCCGGAATCCGGCCAAAACCGGAAAGTTTGTTGAAAGTAAAAGTTTTATTTGAAGTTGATTAGATGTTCGATTTAGGGGTAGGAAAACATGCTGAAGACGATGGTGTAAATTATTTTCTCGACGGACAAGTATTTCGCCCGGAATCCGGCCCAAACCGGAAAGTTTGTTGAAAGTAAAAGTTTTATTTGAAATTGATTAGATGTTCGATTTAGGGGTAGGAAGACATGCTGAAGACGATGGTGAAAACTATTTTCTCGATGGACAACTAATTCGCCCGGAATCCGGCCCAAACCGGAAAGTTTGTTGAAAGTAAAAGTTTTATTTGAAGTTGATTAAATGTTCGATTTAGAGGTAGGGAGACATGCTGAAGACGATGGTGAAAACTATTTTCTCGACGGACAAGTATTTCGACCGGAATCCGGCCCAAACCGGAAAGTTTGTCAAAATTAAAAGTTTTGTTTAGAGTTAATTAGATGTTTGATTTAGGGCAAGAAGACATGCTGAACACTTATGTGAAAACAAGTTTCTACCCAGACATGTAGTTCGTCCGGAATCCGGCCAAAACCGGAAAACTGTTGGAAGTCAAAGTTTTATTTCTAGTTGATTAGATAAGCGATTTAGGGGTAAGAAGAGATGCTGAGTCCCTGTGTGACAATCGTATTTTACCCGGACATAATCCGGGGACATAATCCGTTCGACCGGAATCCGGCTGGAATCGGAAAATTTGTTATAAGCTAAATTTCTATTTGAAGTTGATTAGATGTTCATTACTGGGGAAAGAAGATACCCTGATTTCGTCTTTGAGCTTTCTTTTTTCGCCGGACAAGTAGTTCTGGAGTTCGGCCGGAACCGGGAAATTGGCAGAAGTGGCAGGAAGTTTTCGTCAAAACAGATATGACTTATAGGGGTAAAGACACATGCTGAATCAAAATCTGAACTTGGTTTTCTCAGGTGATTAGCTATTTGGACTTAATCTGTTTCTGAATTTTAATTGTAAAAATGTTCAAGGAGTCTGGCGAAGACTGGATCTGGCTAAGACAAGACCCGGTTGTCTGGATCAGATATTGAATTTTTGGGATCCCATCGAAACCTTTGGTCTTGTTCTGATCGGAAAACTTCTTGGAGACAACCGGCGACAACGTGATACACATCGAAGGTAGCAAAACACGTTAAGGGAAAAAATCAGCGTGGTTTTGTTAGAGATTAGAATCTACCGTACGAAATTGGGGTCTCCGGGATTTAGAAATATATGGAGTTATTCTG
This sequence comes from Branchinecta lynchi, assembly GCA_023053575.1. NCBI lineage: Eukaryota > Metazoa > Arthropoda > Branchiopoda > Anostraca > Branchinectidae > Branchinecta > Branchinecta lynchi. The sequence goes on from JAKZAP010000002.1 coordinate 14,084,964, forward strand.
GAAGTAGGCGTCGTTAGTATTGTAGGTAAGACAGGTCCTTCAAGCTATATGAACATGCAGCCCCATCAAATTTCGGATACGAAAATACGCATGCAAAATTCTCGTCAATACGGAGAAACCTGCATGTTATGCGTACAAGTTCGGAGAGAAGGAGGAAATTCGAATCCAACTGCTAAAACCGGACCTTTGCGGGAGACGTGCGATTTTATTGCACTTGAGCAAAACCTTGATGCCGAAGAGAAAAAGGCAGTGGACTGATTCCACGGCGCTTCCAGCAGCCTCTTTCCTGAAATGTCTTGGAAAAATGGAAGCAATAGCGAAAGGGGTCTTACCTGGGTGAAGGATCTTTTGAGCTTTCGAATGACTGGCGCAGAAGGAAGAGTAGAGTCGGAAGTGATAGACATAACGAAGAAAGGTACCGGCAATACCGCACAAAACATCCTAGGAAGAGAAAAATGAACTTCTAAAGATTTTGGCAACCGTTTCGCGCCGAACCAGATAGTTTTTTCGCCGTAAAAAAATGTAGATTCTGCCCCACGTAAGTATCCTGACCTCACTCGTAGCCAGAGTTTACAAGATAATTAGGAATTGCACGAGCTGTGTCGCACTTAAACTGCATCTGAATGAGAGCAGAAAATTCGATCGGATAAATCCGGATCGTGTGTTAGCACTTGACAAAGGAAGACAAAACCCTGCTCGCTCAGCGGTTAGCCGGCGTTCACTCTACAACATCTGACTTTTGCAAGCTGACTCATTTCCTTCTTAGCACTGACATCAGTTTTTGGGGTCTTCTTGCCCGAGGAAGGTCCATTCCATAACTTCCCTCTTCAATTCCACAGATTCGTCAAAATGCTACTGCTGAAGAACCTGACCCCGTTGCTTGATGGTCGAGGTAAGGCGGGACACTAACGTGATTCAGAACTGAGGTTCGTACTCCATGTCTCATCCAGCAGACTGGGGTGAGGGATGGAGTGAAACTCGTTCTCCTTTCAGCAAAATGGACAACACCGATACTGTCTTTTGCAAAAAAGGCACATAGGAGAACGGCAGCGAACGGATAATCAGTTGATTGAAAAAAAACGGGTTAGGGTATCGGTGAGCGGTGAAGTACGCTCCCGCAAACCGACCAATCACTGAATTTACGAGACTAAAATCGGATCACTACCTGGTGACTTGTAAGACGGACAAATTCAAAGCCAGGCATAACTTCCCGACAACCTCCGATCCTAGATATCCACGTCGAGGTGGGCCCGGAAGACGAAGCCGGACCAAAAACGTTTCGCAGTCCGGGGCGTTGAACATTGACCATCTCCTCACCGAGTACACCGGCTCAGTTACACCTGACGGCTGATGATTTCGTCGACGAGAGTTTTATGTCTGGCGACCGGAATCCGCAAATTCATGGCACAAAGAGTTCTTTTGAGAAACAATTTATTCTTCCTTACCTGGAACTGCTCTGCCCTCTCAAAGCTTTCAATATCTGAATCTGCCTCCATAGCGCTTTCTAGTCCAGCCAGGAACAATCGCTGAAAGGCTACAATTTCCCGAATATTTCCAAACAGAGCATTAATTTCTGCTGTTGACAAAATGGTTTGCTTCTGGAGAGGCTCCAGGTAGTTCTCCAGGAGACAGTTCAAATGCTGGAAGTAAGATACCTAATTAGGACTGCTTTTAATTAAAAGACAAGGGAGGGTAGAATAAGTAAAGCTCACGACCATTTCAGGGTCAACTGTCCCCTTGACACCTGGTTTCTGAAACCAAAAAAACGAGTTCAAAATTGTGCGATATAAAATGTTATTGCACGGTTAGGTATGAGATGGAATTCTGATCACGCGGCTAGATGCGAGATAAAGATTTTATTGAACAGCTAGGTGTATGATGCAGATGTTACTGCATGGTTAGGTGTGTTACAAGATGTTACTGTACATCTTGGTGTGTGCTGAAGATGTTACTGCAAAGCTAGGTGTGTGATAAAGACGTTACTGTATGGAGGTGCGTGATGAAGGTGTTACTGCATAGCTAGGTGTATGACAAAGATGTTACCAAGGGGCTAGGTGCGATGAAGATGTTACATAAAACATGTTATCTTATTGCACAGCTAAATGTGTGATGAAGATGCTACTGCATGGCTAGGTGTGTGACGAAGGTGCAACTGTAGAGCCAGGGGCGTGATGAAGATATTACTGCATGGCTAGGTGTGTGAGAATGATATTGTCATGGGGGCTAGGTGCAGAGCCGGTACTAGGCAAAATGTTTGGGGGGGGGGGGGGGGGGGGGGGGGGGACGAGGAATTTTCTGCAGAAAAAACGACTGTTTTCAACAACAAAAATTACATTTTTGAAAAAAAATCGACTAATTTTCAGAAAAATCCACTCATTTCCAGAAAAACCGGACTATTTTGACGAAAATTCGACCAATTTTCAGAAAAACCGACTGTTTTCAGAAGAAAAATCAACTGTTTTGAAGAAAAAATCGCGGAGCTTCGCGCCGACTCGGTTATTTTTTACCGACTGGCAGACAACATTGCCCCCCCCCCCCCCCCCCCCAGTCGTGACGCCCCTGGCTAGGTGTGACGAAGATGTTACTGCAAGACAAGGCGAGTGATCAAACTGTTATCGCGTGGCTAAGTCTGTTAAAAAGATATTATCGCAAAGACAGGTGTGTGATATGTTATCGCGCGGCTATGTGTGTGATGAAGATATTACTGCCTCGGCTAGGTGTGTGGTAAAATGTTACCACATCTGATAGAGATGTTATTGCACGGTTAGGTCTGCAACAAAGGTATTAAACGCGCGAATAGATATGGGATAAACATATTACTGCACAGCTAAGTGCGTGATAAAGATGGCACAGCAGGGTGTACACATGCTACAAATGGTCGGATCCAGTAGGTTTGAGGTTCCCAGTCAGTCAAAGAACCGAGCTCCGACCCCGACTTAGGCTCCGATCCGCATCCACAGCAGGATAATCTTACGTCTGGAAGCTAGACTCTTTGAGACTTTGGCTGTCTAAGAAATCACAGAGATCCAGTGCCCCTAGACGGTTAATGGACTCGGGGCCACCATCTTAGTAATTTTGAAAAAAAAAACACTTTATTTGTTTATTTATTTAACGCACTTTGATTTAAGAAAATAGACATGCGGGTTTGGAAATGAAATAGACAAGTACTAATTGTGTTGCGAGAGCAACACTTTGGTTTTGTAGTGATTTTTTTTTTTTTTTTTTTTTTTATAGTCGCTCGGTTTCGTTTTATTACTAGAAGACGGCAAGGGTCTAACGTATGCGGTTTTTACGGAAAGTGTGGACCTTAGGCTGGATGGATGAATATGATATTACATTTTGGAAAGCTCCTTAGAACTCTTGCCTGAGGCGAAAAAGGATGGTTTTTGCTTGTAACTGAGCCAAAGCCTACTGTGTGTGAAGTGAAGAGGAGTTGTATAGCCCATGTCAAAGAGGACTGTCTGAAGTTATGCAGCCAAGCTTTCGTTTCATCAAACCATGTTTCTGCTTTCGAGTGGAATGCTCCGTTATAGCAGGCAAGCAGACAGGCACCAGTTTTAAACTGAAGATGGACTAAAATCTATAAGTGCAAAATATGTGCGGCAGTTCCCTGGTCCCACAGCCAATATACCTTCTTTGAGTGATAAACAGAAAAATTTACAGAATAAAAAAAGTGTCATTTTCCCATGGGTCCGAAAGTGCTGCCATCTATTGTTTCTACCTATTTCTACCCATTCTACACTCACTTGGGAGTGAGGACGAGAAATGATATCAGACGGGCCTCTTAAACTTTGCAAGTCCTCTCATTGCTAAAGAAATTAGAGCTTATCCTTTGCTCCTTTCTAAGTGGTGATATTAGAAAGTTGGCCTACGGCAAAAAAGTCAACTTTTGAACTAATACAGATATTTTTTTTTTTTTTGAACGGCAGTCGATAGACCTTGATGAGGGGATCAAAGTATAAGTCATCTGTTTTTTGGTACACAAATTCCTTCATGGGATACAACAGTTCGAAAGTTTGGAGGGGTTGACAACTTCAGTAGTGAGGTACACACTGAAACCAAAATAGGCCAATCCCAATCCAGAGACATATAGGATACTTGTCAGCAACAATCGGCTGTTAGACCATGATCATCTTCGGCGATGAGGGGTTAGCAAAGTTGGTAGTTGGTGTACCTATCAATCATATTATTTCTTTCTTGTGTATTTGATCGTGAGAACAATTAGGTACCATGTCTATCACGGGGAGATGGACTTGTAAGTAAGAAATCGGTTGCTAGAAGGGGTTCATGAGGGGCTTTAAACTTGTAAAAACTTGTGCACATTTTTGTATCTCTATAAATCCGAGGGTAAGAAAACTAGTCTGCTTGGTCTATCACTGTAACATGGAATCAAGTCTTTGAGGGGTTGATAACTTTAATGGTAGGGTACAAACTCAAACAAGGAATAGGCGGAACCCAATTGTGAGACATATCAGGGACCTGTAAATGACAATCGGCTGTTATACCAAAATCATCTTGGGCGGCGAGAGGTTTCCGACCGTGTTAACGTAACGGATACAAATGATAATGTAAAACAAGGACATGCGGGAATCGACTGTTAGACCATAATCATTTTTCGTCGATGAAGGGCTTGTAAATTTTGCTAGTTGGTGTACCTTAACCCTATTATTTGTTTCTGTTGTATTTGAACTGAAAACAATTTAGTACTATGTCTATCACGGGGAGATGGAGTTGTAAGTAGGAATCGGTTGCTAGAAAGGGTTAATAAAGGGCTAGAAACTAGTGCAACATTTTCGTATAAAGATGAAAGTTAACTGCAGTATTTGCTACTCAGATTATTCTTATCTCTACGCAGATAAGATAGAGATAATAAGATGCATCCGAATAGCGAATACTGCAGTTAACTTTAATCTTTATACGGAGAACCTTTTTACAGTGTAATTAGCCTACCACTTGGTCCCCTGGTCCCTTCCGAGGTTGAACCCCTTAGGCATCTGCCTAGCCAGCACGGGCAGAAGTTCGAAAATGCCAAGGAATCATATTATCAGTAGAAGGAAGCAGTACAGCAAAATCACGCATTTGCTCGTACCATTTCCCAGTGATTACCAAACGATTCACATGTCACATGTGACCTTTGACCTTTTCCGGGAGATGGGGGGGGGGGCTTCTGCCACTTATAAATGATACGCCGAAAATAATATGATAAGCCCTAAGTGTCCCAAAGTGAAGGTACTTAGTCTCCTAGCTACAGAGGGGACCGAAAGTCATTAAAGTCTAGAAACTGCAGGTATGTAAAGAGTATGTATGTAAAGTATGTAAAGGTAGGCAGTGAGGAAAGTCGTCAGGTAGATTTGCTAAAAATCAGGCAGGACTTCGGCGCGGTTTCAAAGTGTTTAAGTATAGCATTAGGGTTCAGCATTAGCCTTGTCAGGCCACACTGGGCGGTGCTGATCTCCGATAATCCGCCCTCAGCCGGAAAGTGGAATGGACGGTTGGGGGCAAGCCATCCTCGGCTTCCGCACATCCCATATCTCTCCAGGTACCCATGTCACGCTAGACAGACTTTGGCCTGTCTTACAGGGTCACACCACTGACCCCCTCCAAAAACCAAAAAGTCGGCACCAGCCAGACTCGAACCAGCGACCCCTCGCTTGTGAGTTTGGCGCGCATCACACATAGAACTTTTTCACCCGGTAACGAAAGGAAAGACGGCTGAGAGGAAGTCGGCCACCTCGCTTCTTGACCTTGAAAACGCTTTCAATTCGACTCGAACAAAGATTTTTCAGGAGCAGCACAGAACCGATTTTGAATTTTACAGGCTCCTGGTGTCTGTTATATTTCCATTTTGCAGGAGTTCGAACAGAACGAGTTCGGAAGTGATAGCACGTGCCTCTTCAAAATTCAGGCATGTTAGTAAAAATATTTGCAAATACTGTCCTTAGTTCCTTTAGTATTTAAGAAGTCACCCAAAAACTGCTAAAAACAAAAGGTGGTAGAGAGTCACAAAGATGAAACCACTTACCTGAACATAAGTTCGTTCAGTTCCCACCAGCTCCTTCAATACCTTCCTTAGCCTATCCGCTTCAGACATTGACCTTCCCGGGGTGACAGGGCGGGAGTGGGTGGGGGTAGCGCACCCCGTAGGGCTCATTCGCTGATTGGCTTTGACGATGTTATTCTTTTCAAGAGCTTCCTGCTGGCGTTGATTACTTCTCTCCCGTTCATTACCGCCCTCTCCACGTTCTCGGTTGGAAGATTCGCCGTAGATGTCGTGAATGCTGGTAACTGAAATTGGAAATAAATATTCTTAACATCCCTGTCTGTCCTAAAACCAACTCAAAGCTTGTTTCAATGACATTTACTTTGAAATCTTAGCTTTGACGACAGTATAGTGATAAACCATTAGAGGACCAACATAGGATGATTTTGGAGTGGATACTTTCGCTTAAACTATTACCCATGGCTTTGGCTGTTTTAAGCCGTCTTCCAGACCCGTTGACTTATAGCAAAATGACCTTAAATTTACATAGCCGGCTCGTATAAGATATGAGCAATTGAAAACAACCGAACTTAGAACGCAAGGAGAAATGCCGAAAATATGTTGCAGTAGCATTACAGGTACTACAGGTCCTTTAAGAGCTGCCGATATCTTGTCAATACCTCACTGATCTTTCGGGGTATATCTCAGCAAATATTTTAGCTGCAAAACCATATCTCAGATTAGAGGAACTGTTTACATGAAACTCTCAAACGTAATTTTTAAGGTTTCTGAGATTTAATGCATTATTTAAAAATGTGCTGGAGTTGTATGGAATTTGAATGGAATTACTTGGTAGATTTTACAAGAATTCGTAAGAATTTATAAGAATTTAAAACAGTTGCAAACTTTTCAACAACGATCCACCAACATTTATAAACTCCAACGAAGATCGAAATACGAAAAGAAAGAAACTTGGAAATTAAGCAGATTCGTAAATTCTGAAGGACCCGACGAAGTTTCAACGACTTCTTGAAAGAACCTCGTTGTTGAAACCTTTGGAACTGTTTTGTATTTTCAGAGTTTCTTTCGTTCACTTTCAATAAGGAATTCGAAATTTTTAGATTCTTGTAAGGTTTTGGGAGAACTGTTTGCAGTTCGGAAGTGTCGCTTCACTAACTTCGAGAACTTACGTGCCTCATCAAGCACTTTTAATTCACGCACCAAAGAGGACTTAGGTTTCTTGCGAGTTCAGCGAGTCACACTGGCTGACGGTTCACTTGCCAATACTCAGAGCGTGTCCGAAAACTCAGGTTGCAGTATTAACGCTGCATTTATGCAGCATTTTTCGTAGCGTTTTCAGTCCGGACTAGAATTTCTTCTGTCATTAATGCACGTAAAAATTGCTACGAAGTTGCAGCATTTATGTGACATTTTTAAGAAGAAGTTAGGAAAAAGCCAGCGATCCGTTTTGATCAACTGTCTGGGGTTGACGGGGGAGTTAAAAAGAAAAACCTAAGTTGGTATATCCTTTTTGCGTGTAATAAAATACATACAAATAAAACAAAACATCTCGCGAGTTCGTCAGAGTCAAATTTAGTTGTCTTGTAGTCTTTAAACTTGAAGAATGGCACACATTTTTTAAATAAATAGTTAGAAATTTCGGTTAGCTCGGTTAGTTGAAGCATAAAAACAAAAAAAAAATCATTTCAAATATTTGTAATGGTATCGAAAAATAAGAAAGCAGAATGCGATCATTCCAAAATAATAGAATACGGTGTTCTTTTCGCTGTGCATGACCGGAGAAATTACTTAAATTGTTATTTTTCCAAGGACAAAAAAATATCAGACATAAATTATAAAGACGCTGTTGAAATTAGTGTATTATTGGCACACTTGCCAACACTATTTCTAAGTGCAAAACACGACAGTAAACTTTGGAAAGAACGAGAAATGTCGCCAAAATGATGACTCACATCCAATGTCAACCAATCAACAGCATTTGCTGGGGACAGCTATGGTGACGTTTCCTGCTCTTCGCTAGGGACACGGCGGTTCTTCATCCGTACGAAGAGCTACTCATCAAGAGTATCGGTACAGAGTCTACAGCACATACTGACATTAGGCCAGAGAAGAAATTATTCGGAAAAATTATAAAGCGAGATGGTCTTTACTATTTTCCGACGTCTGGAGGAGAAGTCTTTTCCACTGTATGTGCGAGTGTAAAGAATTGCTTGATTTTTGGACGGAGATATCTGATAGGGCCTTTACTATATTCTTTACGATTATTGGGAGGATTGGGTGGTTAAAATAATGGGGACACAAGTTTTGGGGGAAATAAGGGGACTAGTGAGGTTCCTGAAGATATGCATATGGAATATTGAGCTATAGAGCGGGGGCGATTTATCAAAAAGATCTAGACTAGACTACGGAATAGAGCTGTTGAAGACGCTTAATTACTTGGGAATCCAATAACTAAACAGTTTGAACAAAACAACTATATACCCAAATCCAAGCATCCGAATGCTTTTTAGTCCTAATCCCATCTTACAGCTTTTTTTCCATACAAATCTTCAAAGCGAGCCGACATTTTACGCATGAAACACTTCTATTCCATACAGCAACCCTTTTCGAACAAGAGATAGAATGAAATAGAATAACACATGACAACACAATCATAAGGATGAAATGTGTACAAGTTAATTAACAACACCATAAAATTTCCCAATACTAATTCTTCATTGATGGTTCACCGTACTCATGAGGGAATTAAGAAACTTCAGCGCTGCGGAAACTGTCAGTCAATGCTTTTTTAGTTGTTTCTAGAGTTTAGTTGAAATTTCGAAGAAATTATAAAATAGAGAGAAGAGTTGGTTTTAAAGAAAAAAGCGTATTCTGAGATTCTTAAAGTTCAATGGGCACATCAAACTACCCCAATCCCACTCTGTAACAACCCAGGAACAATGCTTACCCCCTACATCATCAGCTTTTGAACAGTTTCCTCTCTGTGATATTTCAAAGCGTAATTTTTTGGGCAAGAACATGCTCAATTTACTAGCTTGGACAAAGATAAAAGTGATATTTCTTATAATGCTTAGTAAATCTTTATTTTATGCACACATCAGCTTGTATAATTCCGATTTGAATAGGTTATTTGTTTTTGAATGATTTGTGTAGCTATGTTATTTTTATAAGCTTATTGCATATTCTGGTACATTTTATAAAGTAAGTTAACCAAGCTTCACAACACTATTCCCAAAGAAAAACTTTTAATAGGCACTTTAAGCCATGGAACTTCTGATGAAACACTAGAACAATCAGGTAAACTGCATCTGCGGCTTGACTTTGGTGACATCTCAAATATATCATTTCCTATCAAGCATTGCTGGGAGTTTTTGAATCTGCTGTCACGATTCCCAGCTCCTAAGATTTGGATCGCCGAATGCCAGAGAGGTAAAGACAAGGGATAACAAGAAAACGGCCAATTTTCATAGCGCCTTCTAAAGGAAGTTGGAAATGTTTATTTGTGAAGCATTTAATACAAAGTAAAGCATTAGAAGTGTCCATTGTGCTTTAAAGATTTCAACTTTCAACTCAAACAATGTTCGAGAATGTTTGCTCTCTAACCAAGAGACTGTTGCTATCATCTCCGACTTAGTATTTGGCGTCAATGTGGAAGTTAAGTATGTCGTAAAAAATAACGACCTCCGGCACAAGTTAACATCTTAGAGCATCTCCCTCCAACAAGCAGAAAGACCAGGAAACGTCGTCGACGAAACTAGAGAAAGTAACGGCAAGTTCCCCCATTTCCAAGAAAGGCCTCCGGTGGTAATTTCCCGGCGAAACTAATTTTCTTTCGAAGTGACCCTTAATGAGGGAAACTGAGACGACAACAAGCGGCTGGAGGAAGATCAAGTTCTCGGAAAATGAAAAAGACAACTAAGGAATGGTCACCCTAACTGCGTTAATCAGCCCATGTCGTCTTTCAGATGTATTTTGGAGTCGAAGCCAAGCTAGCGAAGAAGAAGAAGATACAAGGCGGAATTGGGGATAGACGGAAAAGAAAAGGCTGCCTGTCAACTCGAAAAATAAACTCGAAGATGGGACCAAAACTGAATTTACGGAAAAAGAAAGGCCGAGGATGGATGAAAGTCCAAAGGTCACGACGAGAAGAAGAACACGGGAATGAAAAGGCCGATAGAGCTCCGAAGGCCGCCTTAGCACACTCTATGGAATTTAGATACCATGAATGAATGAATATATTTAATAGCCGATTGGCCGTACAAATTACATGATGGTACAATACACTTTACATCACTCAATACTTACCTTTATTTAACTAGTACACTCTTTAAAAATTGGCATATTTTAAGGATCTTAGCTTTATTTTTTGTTTCAAGAACATCGGGGAACTTGTTAGTATACCCATTAAGAAAATGTCTCTTGGGGTCTGAGATTTGCTAGCACTCAGCCAGAAAATGGCCCTCGTCCTCTGCATTAAAGCACAGGGGGCATTGTCGCTTACTATTTGGTTCCTATTGTCCCAATTACTCCGACCACGTACCGGCAGACAGTTCGCTCGTAGCTGGATCTGGCATGGCATGGACACCAAAAGACAACTTTCCCAACAGACAAGCCGGGCAGGACCCATGTTTTGGCATGCCTTCTTTTAGGCTTCAGAGCCCTTAGGCTTCTTCTCAAACGGGTTGTCCTCCTGGAACTCCCATAGCAAGGAGACTTGGAATAGTAGCTACATGGATCCAGTGTCAACCGTAAACAATGACGGCATTAACAGGCAGCATAGCTGTGTCGCTTGCAAGTGCGATCTGAGGTAATTTAAGGTGATAACACAACCACGGGGAGGGGCTGATAGGATCCCAGCCAAAGCTTCTATACTGTAGAAATGAGAGACATAATCTGACGAGGGTTTTTATGGCCCGATCTGTTCGTTACCCCATGACAGTGCACCATAAACTAACAAGGGCTGGCTTTTAGAGGAGTAATACTGGAACACTGCCTATCCAAACATCATAACCATCGATTGAAAGCTTACGATCGACCGGGCCTCACGAAGAACATATTAATCTAAGCTAGAACGAACGTTATAAGTAGTGACCTGAAAGACGAAAATAGTCCTTGGAAAAGATTTGAGAGCTTAACTTGCCGTTTTGCTAACCAAAGAAGCCACAAATTGGCTTGTTCCTTAACCACTTCAATTGCCAAGTAGAAGCAAACAAGAGCAAAGGTTTCGATGGGATCCCAAAATTTTAATATTTGCTCCCGACAATTTGGTCTTGTAGATATTCGGTCTTACAACGGACTTCTTAAACATCTTTACTTTTAACATTTACAAACAGGTTAAGGCCAATGGCAATAATCGGAGAAGACCAAGTTCGTATCTGACAGAGCAAACCGGATAACGCCAGCTGAATTTCAGCAAGTTCAGATATATTCAGATATCCGTTTTGCGCTGTCAAATATTCAAAAATGGATTCAGGATACGGTTTACCCTACGGCCTATACGTCGTATCTCCTTCCTTCCTTACTTCTGCCCAACTTCCGGTTTCGTCCGGATTCCAGACAAACTACTTGCTTGGCAAAAAACTAAAGCTCAAAAACAAATTCAGCACGTCTCCTTACCCCTACATCCAACCTCTAATCGACTTCAGATTAAACTTTTACTTTTAACAAATTTTCCGGTTTCAGCCGGATTCCGAGCGATCTATACATCCGTTGAGAAAATGTTTGTCATATACGAATTAACCATGTCTTCTTACCTACAAATCGAACATCTTATCAAATTGCCGGCCGAAACAAATTTCATATTCGGACTCAGCACGTCTCCTTGCCCTTAAACTGAATCTCTAATCAACTTCATATTGAACTTTTACTTTTCACAAATTTTCCGGTTTCCGGACTATTTGTCCGGCGAGAAAATAAATCATATTTGAAATTCAGCATGTCTCTTTACCCCAAAATCAACTATCTCAATAGCTTTCAAAAATATTTTGTTTGCCCCTTAATTGAAAACCCCTCCCCCACCTTCAAACCTACGGCTACAGAGCCCATCTTCGAACTTGACCTGTACTTTGACCCATAGGATCCTCCCACGAAGTTTCATCGAAATATCTCAATCCCTTCGAGAGTTATCGTGCGGACAGACGGACAACTTTTGCGATGTCATAGGTATCCCTCCACTTACGTTTTGGGATCCCAAAAACGAAATAGTGCATTTTAACCGGTTTTTAGGCTTATTTAAAGTAAATTGGTGAAGTGTAGCTTTAAGAGTTAATTTAAATTGTGTATTAATCTTTTATCCTGCATTGGAAATGGGTCGGTAATCAAGGTCATCATTTTCCTGTATTCCTTCGATGTTATGTCTTTGAACAGACACACTTTTAATATAAATTTTTCCATTCAGTTTCCTTAGGACACCTGAGCTTGTTCTAATCTCCAAGAACACGGCAATCTCCGTACAAAAGAATAATCCAGATAGGAACTCATCTTCTGATGAAAACAAACTTGGGAAAAACATGGCCTTTTGGGACTATTCAATCTTCCTTAATTCGTCCAGGGGTCAGTCAGTGTCATACTCGGTGCATTAATAGAAGTAGCAGGTTAAACTTTGCTAAAGCCTTTTCTAAATATGTTCTAAGAATATTTTGGAATCCCAAAACGTAAGTGGAGGATACCTATGACATCGCAAAAGTTGTCCGTCTGTCTGTGAGCACGATAACTATCGAAGGGAATGAGATATTTTGATGAAACTTGGTGTGAGAATTTTTTGGTTCAAGGGTAAGGTCAAGTTCTTTTATGGGCTCTGTAGCCCTAAGTTCAGGGGTGGGGGAGGGGGTTTCAAATTATGGGGCAAAACGAAATATTTCTTAAAAGCTATTGAGATAGTTGATTTAGGTGTAAGGAGACATGTTGAACCCAAATATGATAGTTATTTTCTTCTCCGACAAGTAGTTCACCCAGAACCCGGCGGAAACCGGAATCGAAATTTTTCGACCAATTTTAGGCTATAGCAGTCCCTAGCCTTTTATTCTGAAACTAGCATAGCTCTGCGCGCGTGGATGACGACATTCATTTGTTTATTCTATGGACGTCGGAGAGACCTAGGGTAATTGAAGGTAGAAGGGGCTGATATATAATGCTCAAACGAGGAAATATGTTGTTCAGTGAGGATTCAATGGTAAAGTACAGGTCAAGTTCGTAGATGGGTCCTTTAGTCCTATCTTTAGAGGCAGAGCAGGGGTTTCGAATTTACGGTAAAAACATGTATGTTTTATAAGCTAATAAGACATTCATTGAGGGAGTAAGGAGGTCCGCTGGATCCATATCTGAACTTAGTTTTCTTGCTGGACAAATGGTTCATACGAATTCGGCTGAAACTGGAAATTTGGTTGAAGCTCAAAGTTGTTTCTGAAATCGATTAGAGATTCGGTATCGGGGCAAGGAGACGTGCTCCACTTTCTTTCAACAGTAAAAATATTCAAGGAATTTGACGAAGACTGAATGGCGAAGACACTACCCGATTGTTTGAATCAAATGTTAGATTTCTGGGATCCCGTCGAAACCTTTGGTCTTGTTTTGAAAGATCTGGTATCCTGAAGAGGATAACCCAATATAAAATATATCGGGCGAGTTCCTTTCTACTGAAAGTTATTAAAAAGCCGAGTCAATCGTTAGTTCTCCAAGTTGAGACTTTGTAGTCCCTGCTCAAAAGATTAATATCTTCCAACATCAGCGTTGAAAAATCAAACATAACGCTGCTAGAAAGACAAAGCGAGATGGAAATTCTGAAAACCTGAGCAAAGATTCCGATTTTCCATTCTAAGAACAGGATTCCCAGAAAGTGGCCAGGGCCCCCTTACTTTGAAACTGCAAAAAAAAAACTAAAACTGGGGAAAGCCAATCTGGTTTTTCGCGGGGGAGGGGGGGGGGGGTGCCTCACCAACATTCAAATTTAAATTAAAACAGTTACAAAATAAAATGACCCGTTTGCCCGTGTTTTAATATCCATAGATTGTTCGCTTCAATGCAAAACAACATGCAGCTCCTACTATATTTCCTCCCTCTGTCTTTGGTTACAGGCGATAGGTTTCTACAGTTGTCTAAATCATTCAGTCTTAAAATTTTCGGGATCTGCGGCCACATGAAGAACCTAGAATTTGTATGGGTCGTAGTTGAGCAAAAACTGGACTTTTCCAAAACTCAGGGAGTTCCGAGGGCCGAGATTGGCTGTTGGATGAGTTGGCTCCTCCTTATGGGCGTATACTTATGATAAAGGAGGAGCTAGGTCTTTACTCTGGTAGTTGCGACCCTCTCTCGAAAGAAAACAATAACAGCGCGGACAACGACAGCATTCTTACGGGAATTCCGGCTGAGCAGATCTCTTAGGATTCTCCCGACCATCATAAGTAAATGGTAATGGTAGCAACTCTTCTGAACCGAAAACGATAAGAGGGAGGAGCAATTTCCTTACCACACCGGACTGTGGAATAAAAATAAAAACAGAATCATAACAGTCGTAGCTGATAGTAATTGTGTTTTTGCAGACACCACGGTCTAAAGCCCTTTTCGTAGTAACCGTGGTATCTGGCCAGATACTTGTTATCTGAAAAGGTCATCTCCACTTTCATCATCACCGACTGATAGCAGTATCTGAAAATTCATCTCACTTTCATTATCACTAACAAAAGTTTTTGTCCAATTGGTGGGAAAGAAGTTAAGTCAATCTAGATGTCAGTAAGTAAGTACATTCATGGCCCACAAAATGTTTTACAACCAAAGAAAATGGAGTAAAGAGAATAAAGAAACGAAAAGAGCAAAGAAAACAGAAAAATAATAGTGGTAGAATAACAGACAGAAGAATAACAGCGGTAACAGTGGATATCAGTATTTCTTTTTGGATGATTTCTAGAAGCGCAAATCCGGCAATTGTCGTTTTTGCACGGCAACCGCATTATCAAATACCACGGTAACTGAAAACAAGACTAATTGCAATCCAGTTACCATGGTAACAGATACCATGGTATGTGCAAAAACATAACTAATAACTGGGTGGGACGCAGCCTTGATCGACCAATTGGACAGGAATGAGTGAAGCATTATAATGTATCTTATTTAAAAAACTAATCACGGTAATTTCCATAACTTCTGATGGTACAATAAGAACGGAGGTAGGCAAGCCGGAGACGAAGAGGAAGAATTAGGAAACAAGTTGCATAGGGAAAGATCGGAGACGAAAAAGGCAGGCCATGTCTATAAAAACAAGACCAAAGGTGTCGATGGGATCCCAAAAATCTAATATTTGATTCAGACAATCGGGTCTTGTCTTCGCCAGATCCAGTCTTGGACAGGCTAATCATCAGAGAAAACCAAGTTCAGATATACCTCTAAGCCATATCTATTTTGACGATACTGACCGAGACTTCCTTCCGATTTCCGACCGAACTACTAGTCCAGCAAAAAAAAAAATCAGAAACAAAACCAGCGTATCTCCTTATCCCTATAAAGAACATCTAATCAACTTTGAATAAAAGTTTGACTTAAAAAAAATCCGGTTACAACCGAATTCCGGAATAATTATATGTCCGGGTAAAAAACCATTGTCATATACCGACTCAGTCTCTCTTCTTACCCCTAAATCTGTCATCTAATCGAACTTTTGCTTTTAACAAATCTTCCAGTTTTGGCGGATTCCGGGCGAACTAGTTGTCCCACGAGAAAATGATTTTCACCATCGTGTTCGGCATGTCTTTTTACCCATAATCAAACATTTAATGAACTTCAAATGAAACTTTTACTTTTAACCAACTTTCCGGTTTTCGCCGGATTTCGGACTAACTACATGTTCGGCGTAGAAAATTGTTTCACCATCGTGTTTCACCGAAATCGACCATTTAATCAACTTCAAATAAAACTTTTATTTTTAACCAATTTTCCAGTTTTTGCCGGATTCCGGACGAACTACTTGTCCGGCGTGAAAACAGTTTTAACTATCGTGCTCAGCATTCCTTATTACCCCATAATCGACTATCACATTAGCTGTTTAAAAATATTTTGTTTGTCCCTTAATTTGAACCCCCTCCCCCCACCTCTAAATATGGAGCTACATAGCCCATCTAAGAACTTGACCTTACCCTTGACCCAATGAATTTTCACACCAATTTTCATCAAAATATCTGATTGCCTTCGAGAGTTATCGTGCTTACAGACGGACAGACGGACATTTTTGCGATGTCATAGGTATCCCTCCACTTACGTTTTGGGATCCCAAAAACAGGCTGGGCGGTACTGGCAGCTAAGCAAATCCATCCAGGCTTGGGATCCCAAGGAAGTCAGTGATCTTATTCTAGGACATAACGTACATAGAGAGTCTCAAACGCCACCATTAAACACCTGCGGTACAAGACCATCAACTAGGGACGTGTAACTTCAACTATTACGTGGCTTCGCCACGTCCAGAGCACGGACGATGACCACAACTGCTGAAAATCGCCTTAGAAGGTCGCCCACGTCGTCACCCCCGTAAGCATTGGCAGTCGAACTTTATCGAATCTCATCTCCGAGTCTTCTCCGAGTGGCCCAGGACAGACAGCACATACAAGCACTTGCCAGGAGAAAGGCCACTAGACGGCGACCAAGGCCAGATGGGACTCATTGTAATCACAATTGCAATGCATCCTAGTTCCGTAATCGCTCCTTCCAGTCTTAAACCTGGATACTAGATACGGTAGGCCACATTCCAATCACCATAACGACAGCTCACTCTCCTGCCAAGTACTCCTTTTGTGCTTTCCCGGCAGGAATATTATGTTATTTTTACATTTAGTTTTCTTTAAATATATGTCCAATGAAACTGAAAAACTGATTTTCTTACTTGCTTTGTTTCTCTACGTTTGATTCGTATCACGCTGTCGGCAGTTGTTTGCGAAAAATTATTCATAAATAACGATAAAGTAGTTTTTCTTCTATTCTCGCTAGAAGCCAACGGGCCAGGAAAAAGACTTAAAATATCCAATACCCTGAGTAATCCGTTCAAAGCAGACAATGGTTTCAAAGACTTCAATATTCTAAAATCACAGAAAATAAACAATAGACAGTACGAGTCCTTTAGGTCAAGATTTTCTCTTACTCTGCATTTCTGAAGGGACTAAACCAGAACAATAAAGAAAGTAACAACATGAAAGTACCGGAAGTACGAGTAAGGTCAAACTACTGAAGTGAACAAGGGCTGGCAAACAAGCACAGTATCCCCAAGCCTTTAATTATATCTAATGACGAATGAGAAAATCCAGTAATCGAGAAGTTTTCGGAGTTTATATCGTTCACCAGATCTCGTTTACGAAAATTGCTTCGTTTAAAGAACTGAAAAAGTTAGTCGAAAAGTTTTGACACGACTCTCGGAAAACGCCTCTTGAAGTATTTCAGGAAGTAAGGATTTAAAGGAGTTGCAAAAGGACACGACTGGAAAGCGGTAGAAAGCCTACGTTCAACGAACGTATCTGTTGTGGCTTAAAGCCACAGATTAAAAAAAAAATCGCATGCAGTCACTTAGTTCAGCTTGTTGTGGGTATAATCGTTGCAAGCTTCGCCTTTTAGCTAAAGTCTGAACGAAAAGGCGACTGTGTGAATTTAAATATACAAATTGACATTAAAGGAAAAATCTCAACTGATGCATAAAAATAGTTTGATAGAAAATTCCACCTGCGGTGCATTCGTAGTGTTCTCTATTTGGAAGGTCGATGTTTCATTTAGTTGGCGATTCAGAATTGACCTTCTTGGGGGTCTGAAACATGTTAAAAGCTACTGGGTCTGGTAGGTATAGGAAAATGTTTCTAAGAAAGGCAGATTAAAAAATATTCGCATGCGGCGCTGACTTTAACTTGCTCTGGGTATAGTCGTTGGAAGCTTCGCTTTTTAGCGAAAGCCGTCATGAAATTCCGAATATGGTAACTTTAATAGACGAAATTACATTAAAGGAAGAACCTCAAATGATGCATTACAATTAGTTTTACACAAAATTTCGCATGCGGCGCATTTAGCAGAATTCTCTATTTGGAACGTCGGTCTTTCATTTACTTGGCGTTTTACGATTGACATTCTTGGGGGTCTGAAACACGTTAAAATCTAGAACTCGTATGACAGGCACAGCAAAAATGTTTCTGGAAAGGCAGATTTAATAAAATTCGTAGGCGGCGGAACGTCGGTGTTTCATTTAGGGATCGACTAAAACCAGGAAAGGAAGGGAACGCGAGAAAAGCAGGAAGGCATACTAAAACCAGGAAGGGCATACTAAAACGAGGAAGGGCACAGGGTCTGGTAGGTATAGGAAAATGTTTCTAAGAAAGGCAGATTAAAAAATATTCGCATGCGGCGCTGACTTTAACTTGCTCTGGGTATAGTCGTTGGAAGCTTCGCTTTTTAGCGAAAGCCGTCATGAAATTCCGAATATGGTAACTTTAATAGACGAAATTACATTAAAGGAAGAACCTCAAATGATGCATTACAATTAGTTTTACACAAAATTTCGCATGCGGCGCATTTAGCAGAATTCTCTATTTGGAACGTCGGTCTTTCATTTACTTGGCGTTTTACGATTGACATTCTTGGGGGTCTGAAACACGTTAAAATCTAGAACTCGTATGACAGGCACAGCAAAAATGTTTCTGGAAAGGCAGATTTAATAAAATTCGTAGGCGGCGGAACGTCGGTGTTTCATTTAGGGATCGACTAAAACCAGGAAAGGAAGGGAACGCGAGAAAAGCAGGAAGGCATACTAAAACCAGGAAGGGCATACTAAAACGAGGAAGGGCACACTAAAACGAGGAAGGCTGTCGCCAGGATTCGCAGCACCGTTCCCTTCCTCTATTTAGTATTCTTGAGGGGTCGGCAACTATTCAAATTCAAAGTTCACCATCCCTTCCTTGTATCCCCAGGAGGGGAAGTATGCCCTTCCTGGTTAGTCGCCTACCGTCAGAACGAGAAATGAAAAGGTGAATTACAATTTGTATAGTTTCCGACCCCTCACTGAACTTAATGCCTACCCATGACAGGATACTAAAATGAGGAAGGGATGGTGAACTTTGAATTTGAAAAGCTGCCGACCCCTCAAATAATACTAAATAGAGGAATGGAACGGTGCTGCGAATTCTGGCAGCAGCCTTCCTGGTTTTAGGATGCCCTTCCTCGTTTTAGTACACCCTTCCTGGTTTTCTCGCGTTCCCTTCCCTTCCTGGTTTTAGTCGATCCCTTTCATTTACTTGGCGTTTTACGATTGACATTCTTGGGGGTTTGAAACACAATAAAATCTAGAACTTGTATGGCAGGTATAGCAAAAATGTTTCCGGAAAAAAGGCAGATTTAATAAATTTTGCAGGCGGCGCTCATTTTAACTTGTTCTGGGTACAGTCGTTGGAAGCTTCACTTCTTAGCAAAAGCTGAAATGAAAAGGCGAATATGTGTTAAATTAAAGGAATAATCTCAACTTACGCATTACAGTTAGTTTTACACCGGTTCTGTTCTATGGTGGTGGTAAATGTACGCTGTTGCGGCAACGGCATGTTTGGTTGGCACATTTTTTAGTCCGTCGGCACAAACCAGACGTACCCCCCCCCCCCCCCCTCAAAGGTAAAAGGCTAGTGACGCCCGTGATTGGCAAAAAGTCTATTGTGCACTTATGTTCGTGGTCTTATAGTTTTTAGTGAAATACAGGATTTATTTCTAGACTTAAAACCTGCCGTAAGATAAACAGACTCACCCCTAAGAAAGCGATAGAAAGTCTACGTCGACGGACGTAACCAAAGAGCATTGTTGTATGATGCCTATCATATGATCAAACATGATGGTTCTTAAAATCAACCACATCTGTTTGCCCACTCTTACAATGTCCACGGTTCAAAATGCCCACAAGGGAGGTCAAAAGATCACGAAACCGAAATCGTCCAAAATGCCGCCGGCTCAAAAAGCCGACAAAAAATAACCACGAGGCTAAAAACCGTCCTGGTTCGGAATGCCGACGGCTCAAACTGTCCACAGGGATGCTAACATTATCCTGGGATAAAGTGCAACGAGATCATAAGGGACCTAGAAAACCACGGAAAAGGTATTGATTTTTTATATTGTTGTTGATCATTTAAAAGTTGTTCGCGTGAACGTAGGCCTACAGAAAAATGTCATAAATTAATCCAACACAGAAAGCGAAACTATCGTAAGAGTTGTTCCTTAATTAAAAATAACAGTTATAAGATCGCTACTTGGGATTCAGTTTTTTTTTCAGAATTATAGTCCTTATGATTATACAAGTTTAAGATATGATTATCACCATTCAGAAACTCGGTCTATTCCTTCCGTTGCCTTAAAGGCAACGGGAACCCCTAATTCCAGTTTACTATCCCCTGAACACCTCCAATAATTCAATCGTGGGCATTTTGAATCGTAGGCATTTTGGACATTTATAGTGGGCACTTTGAGTCGTGTGCATTTTGAGTAGTTGACATTCATAGTGGGCACTTTGAGTCGTGGGCATTGTGAATGTTAGCCATAAAACAGACTCACTCCTAAAGTATATATTCTACTCAACTCGAAGGAAATTTCGGACCGGATCCAGATGCGGAGATGAGGAAATTGTGCACGCAGTTTAAACGTCCATAAAGTAGGGCAAAAGCTTTTTACAGTTAGACTCCCCTTTCATCCACCGTTCATCCGGTTTTCGTTTAGTGCCGAGGGCTGATCGATATAGGCAAGCTATCCATGCCGTGTTAGGCATTCCTTTTCCAGGCATGAAGAATCTAATAACTACCGGCTGCAGACCAACTACTCAGAGAAAATACAATAATCAAACATGTGTTTTGTCCCGGGAATTCAGGGTAGTTTGGGCAATGAAGCTACCATGCTTCCGCAAAAGGCTTGACACCTACAAAAAAGGAACCTGTGAAAAAAAGAACCTATATTTCCTTCCCCGAAGTTGACCCAGAAGATTGACAGCCTGACGAGGACCTTTGCCAAGAAGGGCCGAAATATCGCTGATGAAGAATCATAGCTGACGTATCCGTTGTATACATTATTTGAATATATGTTTCAAAGTCAGCTTGGGCTCAAAGAATATTTAGGAACCTGTTAATCATTTTCCCAGCTAGAGCCTCGAAGAGGACCTTTACCAAAAAGGGTCGAATACCGGAACAAAAAAAAATCAACTGACTTACCGGTTCAGCGCCACCAAGTAGGATTGGCTGTCAGCTTTGGCTGACGGAATATTTATTTCTTCAGAGGTGTTTTGTTGTTTTAAGCTACAGCCGTTGTAAAGATTGCCAAAATGCAAGGCAAGTTCATTAGGAATTCGAGGAACCCCTCGAATTTCCTCGTGCGATTAATCCAAGAAGAATGGTTCCAAAACAAAGCGGCTGAATATCAAATTTGTAAATACCAACTCTAATTAATCACCCCCTGGCACCTTCGTGACCTTCGAGCATTTTTTTGCAAGTAGTCTAGCATGAATTACGAACTTAAATCGATAGTACCTACGTAACCGCTGGACTTTAAAGACTATATCGTACTCATGTTGACAATGCAACCTACTTTCGTAATCGTTCAATCCATTCTTAAACATGGAGACCGGAATTACATGTGGTTCATTCTAACCCTCCTAAGGACTAGAAGGTTTAAAGCCAAGCTGACCATTCATAATACAAGAAACAAGAAGACCAAAGGTTTCGATGGGATCCCAAAAGTTCAATACTGATCCAGGCAGTGGGTCTTGTAGATATCCGGTCTTAACCAGACTGCTTAAAAAATTGACTATTAAAATTTGTTAAACAGATAAAGGCGAAAACCAAGTTGACATATGGATTCAGCATGTGTGTTTACCCTTACACGTTTTATCTACTTTGACGAAACTGATCAAAACATCCTGCCAGATTCCTGGCAAACTACTTGTCCCGCAAAAAAACTAAAGCTAAAAAACGAATTCAACATGTCTCCTCACCCCTGCATCCAACCTCTAGTCAACTTCAGATAAAACCTTTCCTTGACATACTTTCCGGTTTTTGCCAGATTCGGGCGAACTATTTGTCCGGCAAGAAAACAGTTTTCATATACGTATTCAACATTCCTCTTTACTAGTACATACTCTAATCAATTTCAGATAAACTGTTACTTATAATAAATCTTCCGGTTTCGGCCGGATTCCGGGTAGAAAATAATCAGCATAGACGGATTCGGCATGTCTTCTTAT
This sequence comes from Branchinecta lynchi, assembly GCA_023053575.1. Lineage (NCBI taxonomy): Eukaryota > Metazoa > Arthropoda > Branchiopoda > Anostraca > Branchinectidae > Branchinecta > Branchinecta lynchi. The sequence continues at coordinate 14,107,181 of JAKZAP010000002.1, forward strand.
CCCTATATCGACTCTCACATCAGCTTGAAAAACATATTTTCTTCATCTCTTCCTTCACCCCCCCCCCTCCCCTTCCCCTAGATATTGGGATACAGCGCCCATCTACGAACTTGACCTGTAACTTTGAGCCAAGGATCCTCACACCAAGTTTGAACAAAATATCTCAACCGTCTTCACAACTTGTATTTCTCCGTCGCATAACATCTTAGACGGATAATTGCTGATTTACAAAACCCCCGAAAATCTCGTTTTTGGGATCCCAAAACGTAAGTGGAGGGATACCTATATCATTCGCAAAAGTTGTCCGTCTGTCCGTCTGACTGTCAGCACGATAACTCTCGAAGGGAATGATGTATCTTGATGAAACTTGATGTGCAGATTCTTTGGGTCAAGGGACAGGTTGAGTTCGTAGATGGGCTCTGTAGCCCTATATATAGGGGTGGGGGAGGGGGTTAAGGGACAAACAAAATATTTTTAAACAGCTAATAAGATAGTCGATTAAGGGGTAAGAAAACATGCTGAACAAGATCATATAAACCATTTTTATCGCCGGACAAGGAGTTCGTTCGGAATCCGGCCGAAACCGGAAAGTTTGTTAAAAGTAAAAGTTTTATTTGAAGTTGATTACATGTTCGATTAAGGGGTAAGGAGACATGCTAAACACTTATGTGAAAATCATTTTCACTACCCGGACAAGCAGTTCGCCCGGAATCCGGCCCAAACCGGAAAATTTGTGAAGAGATGCTGAATACGGACATGACAAACATTTTTTACCCGGACATATAGTTCGCCCGGAATCCGGCTGAAACCGGATTTTTTACATTTGAAGTTGATTAGATGCTTGATATAGGGGGTAAGGAGATACGCTGAATTCGTTTCTGAGCTTTATTTTTTGCAAGACAAGCAGTTCACCCGGAAGTCGGCCGAAACCGAAAATTTGGCACAAGTAAGGCAGGAGTTTCATCAAGATGGATATGACTTGTAGGGGTAAACACACATGCTGAGTCCATATCCGAACTTGGTTTTCTCAGATGATTAACTATTTGGTCTTAAGCTGTTGCTACATTTTAATAGTAAAAATTTTCAAGCAGTCTGGTGAAGACTTGATCTGGCGAAGACAAGACCCAATTGTCTGTAACAACTATCAAATTTTTGGGATCTTAGTTTTCTGAGATGATTAGCTATTTGGCAGTAATCTGTATAAGTAAACATTTTCAAGGAATCTGATGAAGACTTGATCTAGCGACGACAAGACCCAATTTTCTGTAACATATATCAACTTTTGGGGATCTTGGTTTTCTCAGATGATTAGCTATTTGGCCTTAACCTGTTGCTAAATTTTAATAGTAAAAATGGTTCATGGAGTCTGGTGAAGACATGATCTGGCGAAGACAAGACCCAATTGTCGGAAACAAATATCAAATTTTTCGGATCCCATCGAAACCTTTGGTCTTGTTGTTTCTCGCCCCTTAACGACAACTCCCCGATTTGTACGCTTGTCTTGTTTTGCAATCTTCGATGCGTAGCCTATTATCCTGACGGTTGTTTGCGAGAAGCCCCGTCGTCAGTAAAACTTGTTCTTAAAATTCTTCTCCGAGTTTGCTAGAAATCAACGGACCTGGACATAGGCTTAAAACAGTCAGAGGCAGAGTCTAGTTTTAAAGTATTCACCAATTTTAATTTACCGAAAATGTAATTGTTGAAGGACCCGTCAGGCCTATAACGCCAATGCAACCTACTTCGGTAAATGCATTCATTAATTCTTAAACCCGCAGACCTAAATTCCGCATGTTACATTCTAAACCATCTAACGACACCTTACTAATATTTGCACTGGCCACGGTTCATTATTTTCCATGCGCAGTATGCTCCCAACGAATGTTCACTTATCATGCTCTTCATGCGTAAAACCGGTTATCTGAATTTGCGGAGTTTTTGCTACAAGTCAATAGGCCTGGGAAAAGGCATAAAACAAACAAAAGCCATAGATAACTAGGCTCTAGTTTTACAGATAGCCTATTCAATAGTTTTGAATATTGGAACATAAACAGTAAATGGTGCGAAGTATGCTTAAACAGTGCGAGAGGTTCTTTAAGCACAAAAACATTTTCTAATTTGTTTACCTGTCCGACGGTTTTAGCGAGTTTCTATATCCATTTTTCTGGAATTTTCCTATGGGAACCGTGAAAGGTTCCGGAAAATTATACGACATCCAACTGACATCTTTCGGATATTTTTCAGGGCAACGAGGGATAAAAAGAAAGTCTCCAGCTTCCAGTAAAATATGCACGAAAGATATAGAGATGTAACCAATCAATAAAACAGAAATTGAGAGGTTGTAACCACATGCGCGTTGACTTGAAGAACCGCTCTTGCTAATTGTGCCTCGTATATTATCTCTAGCCCCCTGTATGGAACAATAAGTTCCTGAAATTACGTTTTTACCTACGAGTTTTAGCGTTTTTTTGGCTTTGCCGAATTTCGCCAGTCACGCAACGCAAACTTAGCCGAAAGCTTCAGGCCCGCCGAAAACTCTTTCGAACATAAGGAGACGAGACGTTTTGAAGTGTTGCTTTTGGGGATTCCAGAACATATTTGAAGGGATACCTATGACTTCGTCACAGTCGTCCGTCTATCTGTCTGTCCGTCTGTCAGTACGATAACTCTCGAATGGGTTGAGATTTGTTGTTCAAACTTGGTGTGAAGATCCACTGGGTCAAAGTACAGGTCAAGTTCGTAGATGGGCCTTGTATCCCAATATTTAGGGGCGGGGGTTTAAATTAAGGAGATAAAATAATTTTGTTTCAAGCTGATGCGAGAGTCGATTTAGGGGTAAGGATTTTCTCACCGGACAAATAGTTCGCCCGGAATTCGGAAAAAAAATAAATTTCGTAAAAGTTCTACGTGAAATTGAATAAAAGTTTGATACAAGGGTACAGAGACATGCTAAAACTGTTTTTGAATTTTCCTTTTCGTGTCGGACAAGTAGTTTGCCCGGAATCCAGCGAAAACAGGAATATTGCTAAGAGTAAAATTCTTATCTGAAGTCGATTATAGGTTAAAGTTGGTCGATTAGAGCGTGGATTTGGAGGTAAGGATACATCCTGGATCTATATTTGAACTTTATGTTCCCGCCGGACAAGTGGACTGTCCGCAGTCTGGCGAAACCCGGAAATTTAGTAGGAGAAAAGTTCTGAAGTCGATCACATCCTTATAGGAGCAAGAATACAAGCTAATCCATACGTGAACCTGAATTTTCTGGATAATTAGTTCATCCGGAATCCGGCAAAAAACGGAAATTTGATGGAAGTAAAAAAATTATTCAAGTCGATCGGAAAATCGATAAAGGGCTAACATTGTATGGTGAATCCAAATATGTGATTTATTTTCTCACCGGACACGGTGAACTTTGCGGTATGTCGGGAAGACGCGAATTTTGTATTTCCGGGAGAGTAGAGAAGTGTCACAAATATCATTGTAATATAAATTTGACGTTTCTGAAGCGACTGGCTTTGTTTGGTGAGGAAATCCTTAACCTAAATCGACTCTCGCATCAGCTTGAAAAAAATATTTTGTCTCCTTAGTTTAAACCCCCTCCCACGCCCCTAAATATTGGGATACAAGGCCCATCTACGAACTTGACCTGTACTTCGACCAAGAGGCGTTACTAGGGGGGGGGGGGGGGGAGGGACGAGGCATTTCATTTTTACCGACTTTTTATGCAGAGAAAACGAATGTTTTCAAAAACAAAAATGACATTTTTGAAAAAAAATCGACTGATTTTCAGAAAAATCGACAAATTTTCAGAAAAACCGACTGTTTTAATGAAAAATATCAACTGTTCCCCCCTCCACCTCCCTCCCACCATTTTCACAAAATTACAGACCCGTCCAGGCTGTTTTAGCCACGCAAAGTCTCAGAAAGGAGAATGGATGGAACGGTTTCCGACGTAGAGCGATCTAGTAAATCAGCAATTTTGCCATGGCCTTAGACCGTTTGTGCAAATAAATTATTACGACTGTTCTTATTATATTAGGGTTATTTTTATATTAATTATTATATTATATTATTATTATTAACCTTTATAAATGGAGTTGCCTTCACGATGTTCCACCAAATCACTAACAAGATCGCGCTTGATCTAAAGGCACCCACTGACCGAACATGTGTACACCTATTCCAGCATGCACCAACCCCTCAAGTTATCAGTCTCCAGCGTCCGGAAGGAAGAAAGAATAACGTTCCGCAAAAGCTGGCGAAGATATTGGAAAAAGAGCAGGATAAAGGATTATAAAAATTCCTGGAAACGACCAGGTCAGAAGATAAACGGACTTTAGTATCTCCGTCTTCCCAAAACCATCTGAAGAAAGGTGGATGGCGAACAACTTCTGTATCGAGGATCTCTACAGAAGATTAGAAAATATTTTCCTGGTCGTTCGTAAGAAGGTGTGTTGGATGGGGGAGCTCACGATTGGTCTAAGCCGATTTATGTGGGACAAAAAATATTTAGGAAGTTTATCCAACCCTCTGTACACGCAATAATTCTTCCCGATGTTCCACTCAGATGAGCTGGAGCTATCCTCCAAATTCACGGTTTCGAGATGAAACTTCTACAAGGTACGGTAGAGGTATGCTTATGTGAACGTCACGTAACATTGAACGTTCCTCAGAAGAAAAAACTAGAACCCAAACCAGGCATTTTTAATATAAGAAATACTTGGCAAAAATGGTTTTCCCATTCAGATTTTTATCGCTTTTCGGGATCCCAAAACGTTATTGGAGGGATAACTATGACATCGCAAAAGTTGTCCGACTGTCCGTCCGTTCATCTGTCTGTCAGCACGATAACTCTCGAAGGGAATAAGATATTTTGATGAAACTTGGTGTGAGGATTCTTTGGGTCAAAGGGAAGGTCAAGTTCGTAGATGGGCTCTGTAGCTTCACTTTTAGGGGTGGGGGAAGGTGTTCAAAATTAAGGGGCAAACAAAATATTTGTAAATAGCTGTGATAGTCAATTATGGGGTAAGAAGACATGTTGAACACGATGGTGATTAATATTAATTATAATTAAAAGTTTTATTTGAAGTTGATTAGATGTTCGATTATGAGGTGAGAAGACATGCTGAACACGACGATGAAAACCATTTTCTCGTCGGGCAACTAGTTCACCCAGAATCCGGCCAAACCAGAATTTTTTTTAAAAGCTAAAGTTTTATTTGAAGTTGATTAGATGACAGATTTAGGGATAAGAAAAGAAGCTGAGTCTGTATATGACAATCATTTTATACCCGGACATATAATTGGAATCCAGTTGAAAGCGGAAATTTTATAAGTTAACGTTTTATTTGAAGTTATTAGATGGTCTTTATAGGGAAAAAGAGATACGCTGAATTCGTTTCTGAATTGTTCTTTTTTTGCTGGACAAGTAGTTCGCTCGGAATTCGGCCGAGACCGGAAATTTGGCAGAACTAAAGCAGGAAGTTTAGGTCAGTATCGTCAAAATAGATATGGCTTATAGAGGGATATCTGAACTTGGTTTTTCTCAGATGATTAGCGTGGCGAAGACAAGACCCAATTGTCTGGATCAAATAGTAGATTTTGGTATCCCATCGAAACCTTAGGTCACATGATCAAAAGCTATTCCTCAGCGTTGTAAAAACAACAACAAAAGAATATCGGAAGAAAGGACTAAATTGACTTTACAGTCAGTTGAACTTTATCCTTTTCAATCGTAGACATCGTGACGGATGAACACTTGGAACAATATTTTATATTATCTAGTTGGTATTCTAAAGCTATTCGTAACTTTTCAGGATTAGAATACCACAGATGACACTATTAATTATTATGAAATTAGCTCATTGTTTTTAGCGATAGTTGTTTTTAGCTCGTTTGTACCCGTTGCGTAAACAGTTAATCCTAGGTTATAGCGATAGATCGATCGACACAAACTTTCTTACCGTCTGATTTATAGAAATCGAATACAATGTGCACCAATTTGCAAAAATTTCTATCCCCTCGTGAACCGATTCCTACTTACAAATGACACTATTAATTATTACCTCATTGTTTTTAATTATCGTTTGTACCCGTTGCCTAAACAGTTAATTCTAGGTTACAGCGATAGACAATTCGACACAAACTTTCTTACCGTCAGATTTATAGAAATCGAATACAATCTGCACCAATTTGCAAAAATTTCTAGCCCCTCGTGAAACAATTCCTACTTACAAGTCCCTCTCCCGTGATAGACATCAAGTTCACCGAAAACAGATAATGTGTACACCAGCTAGCAAAAGTTACAAACCCCTCATCGCTGAAGATGACTGTAGCATAATAGCCGATTATTACTAACAAGTCACTTGCTCACCATTGGGAACCAAATTGTTCTTACCATCGAATACACCGGAAATAAATAACAGGTACACTAACTAGCAAATGCTGCAAACCCTTCATTGTCGAAGATGATTATGAGCTGACAGTCGACTGTTGCTTACAAGCCCCTACACGTCTCACAACAGGTATCGCCTATTTTTGGTTTCAGTGTGTGCCTTACTACTGAAGTTGTCAACCCCTTGAAACTTTCAAACTAGTGTATCTCATGAAGGAATTTTTGTACCAAAAAATGGATGACATATTATACTTTGATCAGCTCATCGAAGGCTCATCGAAATCGAAAAAAAAATTCTACATGTCTTAGTTCAAAAGTTGACTTTTTTGCCGTAGGCCAACATTCTAACGTCACCACTTAGAAAGGAGCAAAGGATAAGCTCTAGTTTCTTTAGCAATGAGAGAACTTTTAAAGTTTAAGAGGTACATCTGATACCATTTCTCTACCGTAAACCCAAGTGCAAAAAAACGAATGATAAACTCAGCTGAAATCGCGAACAGACATGGATAGAAACAATCGATGGCAGCACTTTCGGACCCGTGGGAAAAAGCCACTTTTCTGTTTCTGTAGATTTTTCTATTTATCAAACAAAGAAGATATGTTTGCTGTGGGGCCGGGTAACTGCCGCATGTATTTAACACTTACAGATTTTAGTCCATCTTCAATTTGAAACTAATGCCTGCCTGCCTGCTTGCGTGCTAGAACTGAGCTTTCCACTCGAAAGCAGAAACACGGTTTGATGAAACGAAAGCTTGGGTTCACAACTTCAGATAGTCCTCTCCGACATGGGCTATATAACTCCACTTCACTTCGCACACCGTAGGCTCTGGCTCGAGGACAAGCAAAAACCCTCCTTTTTGGCCCCAGGCAAGAGTTCTACGGAGCTTTCCAAAATGTAACGTCATATCCATCAATCCGGCCTAAGGTCCACACTTTCCGTAAAAACCGCACAGGTTAGACCCTTACCAGTTACCAGGAATACAATGAAATCGGCGGTATAGAAAAAAAAAGAAGAAGAAGACAAAACAAAAGTGTTGCTCTCACAACACAGTTCAACTTACGGTAGAGGTATGCTTATTTGAAGGCGGGGTGGCAGTAAGGGGTCGCCCAAAGAAAATACTAAAAGCCATACTAAGCAAATGTTACTGCTAAATACTTGTCGAAAAGGTGTATTTCACAGACGTCAGCTGTTCAGTTGAATTTCAGTAATTCGCGTGAATACTCTTATTTTGTAGACTATTCACGCGTACGTGTGGGGTGCCCGACCTCAAATTACATAACCTTGAAATTGGCCTAAAAATGTGAATGGGGTTTTCTTTGCAGTCTAACTAGGTCGTAACCTCCAAGAAGCAAGATATAATGACCTAGGACCTAGTTAGGACTGTAGAGACATTTTCTTTCAATACTTTGAGGCCAATTTCGTGGTCATGTAACTCGAGTTTGCAAACCGTCGTGTAGACGAAAGTAAAAATCAATACTCCTCGAGCCCAAGCTGACTGGAAAAATATATTGAAACAATTTCTAAAAACGGATACGTCAGCAGCAATGCTTTTGGCAGCGAGATTTTGGCCCTTCTTGGCAAGGGTCATCGTCAGGTTGTTGAGAACGACAGGAGGAAGAACAGAACGTGCAACAAATAACTAAACAGAATTGAACTTACGAGAAGACGGAGCTGGCACGATCAACCCACTGATCATGTCATCCGAGATGAGCGCATCACTGGGCGGTGGGGGGCAGACCAGACTGTCAATCAAGTTCAAATCCAGGCTTAAGTTGATGGCAGGTGCCGGTGGGTCGGCCCGGCAAGACCGCAGCATGAGACACAGAGACAGTTCCTCCTGCAAGACGCTCTCAATGTACATCATGTCAAGGTCTGCAACCAAGGCGCCGTTGAGAACCATGATTTCGTCGCCTTTCTGAAGTCCTGAAAAAAACAAGAAAGGTTTTTAAATATTCTTTAAAGAGGATTAATATTACGAAAACAATATCAACTAGAGTTGCCTGGAAATGTCAACACTTTGTCAACAATTTGTTTAGTTTCTTCGCTATCGATTGAACGCTGAAGATTGTCAACCCCTTGAAACTTATTACTGATCTTTGTTTTCTTGTTGGGTAGGTATTTTGCCCGGAAACCGGCCAAAACTGGAAATTTGTGAGAGGCAAAACTTTTGTCTGAGGTCGATTCGGGTGTCGAAATATGGGTAGGAAAACACACTTTCGAAAAAAAGAACACGATACACAGCGATCTGATGGCATCGATGATATTTGAAAATAGTATGGTATTCTCGCTGTAATCCAGGCTTGACGGGAGATTACCTAGCTGGTCTGATTAAGGGGTTGATTCTGTTTTGTTTTGTTTTTTTTAAACCCGTTTACGCGATCTTACGAAACAGGAAGTCCACTAGAAACAATTGTTGAATGAAGCAAGTCGAATGAGATTCCTTTGTGGGATCCTGCCGGAACCTTTTGTCTTGTTCAAAATGGTGACTCTATTCCTGCCGAGTTCCATCCTCCTAGTACCTCGTGAAGTACTGAACTCGCTGAACCACCATAATCCCCCCCCCCAACTCCCCCCACAGGGCTCAAATCCGGTCCGGTTATGTCAACGATGTATCTAGGACTCATACCTATTCTTCCCACCAAGTTTCATCCCGATCCCTCCGCTCTAAGCGTTTCCCAATGTTTTCGTCCCCCCCGCCCATCCAGCTCCCCCCAAAGTCATCGGATCCGGTCCGGACTTTAATCTGGTGGTATGGGGCACGAGGTATTTCCTAATATCAAGTTTCATTAAGATCCGATCACCCGTTTAAAAGTTATAAATTCCTCCATATTCCGGATTCCCCCCCTCCCCCCCCCCCCCCCCTAGATGCTCGGATCGGGAAAGTGCTTATTTCCAACTTAATCATTTGGGGTCCCTGATCTGCCTGCCAAGTTTCATCGTCGTAGCTTAAGCGGAAGTGCCCAAACTAGCAAAACCCGGACCGACCGACGGACAGAAATTGCGATCGCTATATGGCACTTGGCCGAATTGCAATTGCCATAAAAAAGGTCAATTCGGTTAAGGTATTTTGTTTGAGGCAAATAGTATTTGCGTTTGATAGTATATGCACTTTGAGACTAATAAAATTATATCATATCCCATATTTTCATACTTTACATATTTTCAAAATTACTATGACTCGGGATTCAAACGCAGTGAGTTTTGACCTTTAACAGACTACGACTTTCAGCAGTTGAAAAAAGCGAAACTTAGCCACCCACCGGACACCAGTTCAAACCCTACGCTTTAACTTCCAACGCAACATTCTACTTCACTACTTGTGTCCTTGAATAACAAAAGCTTCGAAGTCCCCACTAATCTGTTTTAATTCCCCCTTCATTCCATAATAAGCTCAACAGACGAGCTCTATTAAAATGGATCAGTCTTTACGAAACGAAGCCAATCAAGTTAGTCCAGGTGGGAAGAACATAGGAGAATCCCCTCATAACCCCATCTCCTCCAGAAAACAGACTAGATAATGATAATTAGTTTTGTAGGCAACCGGTAAAATACTGCAACCGAGTCTCCATATTATGATACGTGGATTCCGTCTTGAAATACGCAGGGCATCATCTTTTATCTTTCCATTGATTTATACTTATACTCCTTTAGCTTATCTTCTCATGGAAGTTACTGACAAACACACAAGATACATTTCCGAGTAAACCGTAGCCTCGATTTTCTTCCACGATCCAGGTCCACTTCTCCGCCGCTCTCAGCTGCTTCCGGGCTGACTCTTCTACATTCGTTTTGCGAGGAAGACGGTAGCTCTTCCCGGGAATCGCAGACTTGCTTACCGACGAAGTCCGTGCTTCCATGCAAGGTGCTGCTTCAACCAAGAAGAAATCGTGCAGGCAGGGAATCCAAAATCGCATCTTGTGCAGAAGTAAAGAAGTGCTGCAGCAGCGATGCGGCAGCACCATTCAAACAAAACGAGGGTCATGTAGAGGGCTTACTAGTCGGTATGATAACTTGAGGTGGACTCGTTGGTGTGAAACCCAATATACGTGATTCAAAGTGAGATCATAGTGACCCTAAAACTCGAAGAGCCTGTCACTGTCTTAAACTGCCACTCTCCTCCAACAAATCGTAGCTACCACCAATTTGAAAAAAAAAGTGAGAGCCTAGATTCGGCGAGACGATCAAACGCGTGCAGGTAACAGGAGCCGACTAACATTCAAGGAAGACGAAAAGAAAGGAGGAAAGGGACCGACAGCGAAGTTGGACCCAAAGCCAATTCAAGTTGAACGAAGGAAGATTTTTTTGCATATTGCACAATTAACGCTGAACACTGAGAAGAGTGCTGTCCTAATGTCTGTCTGCTCAGCTGTCAGGATTGACGAAACTTCGGTAATCTTTTGTTTGCAGGATCTGCGGTATGGCTGAAGGTGAACCTGCTTTGCTGTCTCTAACTGATCCGTCTGTAAAGACTTGCATGTTGTTCGGGTGGGTCTATGCAAAAACCGTACCGGACATAACCCCCCTGGTACCCCCCCCCCCCCGAATGCAAATACATAGGAAATTAGAAAATCTTATCCGAAAGTGCAGTCTGAATCGCAAGCACTTAAAGACACGCGAGTTAAACCTAGAAACGCGAGTTAAATCCAAGAAATGCGAGTTAAATGTAAACTTATGACTGCGGCTCACTGGCCGCTCACCTCTATATATACTTTTCATAAAACTGTATTGCGTTTTATTAACACACGTGTGTGCGTGAGGGGGGGGGGGACGGGGGCGTTGGCACGGGGGTTGGCGGGGCTTTAGCCGGAACCCTGTATGGGTATTTCACGTCTCCAATAGGAATAGCTGCTGAATTTCTGCGTCTGAATAATCGTGTTTCGCTTCTGGCATGACCAGCAGATCACCCTCGAGTGCTGTCATTTTCTAGGGTGGATCTTCTGGGAAGGGATGGGCTATCGCGACCTCATCTTCCCCTTGCGCGGGTTTTCCTTGTAGGTCTCACAGCAGAAGCATTTCATGTTCTTGCTATCGCTCTACATCCTTGTGCACAATGTGGGTTCGTCTGCAGCTTTGGATTCAGTGAAGTACTTTGCTATGCTTCCCATCCCCCATTCTTTTATTGTGGGCGGGCTAGCTGACAAAGCTTTATAGTGGGGGAGTGTTTTCACAAGCCTAGGGCGATACTGATGGTCGGTATTCCGGACCGTTTCAAGTGACGCTATGAGATGTTTTGAACTTCGTCAGAATTGTTCATGACGGATCTCCTTTTCTTCCCCAAGCCCGCCGTCTTTTGTGTTATTTTCCTTCAGTCACATATACTTGCCTCGAGCTTGTGATCCTGTCTGGCCTCCAGATGCGGCTCTGCCTGTCTGGCCAGCTTGGGTGGAAGAATTGCGTTATAGGTTCGATTCATCTTTACCAAGAATACATAAGTATTAGAATCTCCGTCTCTATCTCAGTTCTACCAGACCCTCGACCATGTGGAGTCGAACAAATCCCTGTACCCTGCCCGATGCAAACGAGCGGAGCGTAGGAGCTGTGCAGAACATCACAATTCGTTACCTCTACAAACAGCTATATCGAAGTAAAGACCCAGAGAAGAAATTTGCAAAGAAAGCCGAAGGATTGTCTATCGTTGTAACGTCACATGAGACGGACTGCAGAGCAGTCTATGCGCCCCTGCACTTTGTCCTCTCATATGCGCAGCAGCGAAGACGGAAGTAGACGGGCATCAACTCAAAGCTCAATAAATACCTCTGGGTTAGCTCAGTTTTGTCGGGGTATCCATAGCGCTGCATGGGACCAAAGCCGAAGGTGCTGTTTGCTTATTTGTTCTTGTCTTGACCTTAATTGTGCACTTAATGATGAATGCTTCGTGACCTTACATCTTCATGTTCTTTTATTTGTCGTGTAAAGCCTTGACAGCCATGGTAAATCACATTTTCATTTACTTTATGCTTTCTTCTGGTATCTGTTCTTGTATGTTCGTTATTTTCCTATTCCTCTTTTTTCTTTGTTCATTTTCCGTCTGTGGTCGTTTGACGCATACAAACAGAATTCATTCAAACCCCGGGGTAAACCTTGAGAAAGTGGTATCAGTTTCTACCATACCACTTGAGACGGGCTGCAGAGCAGTCAATGCGCCTCCTGCACTGTGTCCTCTCATATGCGCAGGAGTGAAGACGGAAGTAGACGGGCATCAACCGTCTATTTCCTTTTTTTTTCTTTTTCTTTTAATCACCTGCTCCAAAAAAATCACCTGCTCCACTTGTCGAAATTATGTCATAACCATACTTTGACGGAGAAGTTCAAAATTCAAGATGCAAGTTACCCTTTTGGACGTTTCTTCGTCGCTATAAAAAATCATTGACAACAGAACCCAACCAGCGCACGACCTTCTACACTGCTTCCTGGCCGACGATTGAATTTAAGTGTCTTTTTGTGTATGTTTATGTGTTTTATTTATTTTCTTCATTTACTCCGCTTTCTAACGGCGGGTTATAAATAAATTACTTACTTACTTACTTACTAGTACTCTGAGTTGTACCTATATGTAGCGTAGCGGCTACCGTTGGCTAGTTTTTGGAATAATATAAAACCCTGTTAAATTTAAGATACGAGCGTCTAGTTTTATGATCCTATTTCCAATTCTCCTCCCACACATCTTGATTGGTAATTCGTTTCCGGATTGCTTTCTATAAGAATAACATTCGAGTGTTAGAATTCCCAGCTACTCCCCAGTTGCAATCAAACTGCAAACAAAAGCGCTGATTTCTAAGCAAACCCTCCCCTAAATCGATGCCACCCCTCCCCCACCAGCACCGAGAGCCGACTGGAACTTTCTTTGAAGAAGGACTCTTCTTGACATTCCCTCCGTTTATTTGAGACCGGGCAAACTAGAATATCCCGATTTCTTTAGACGTTGCAACACGACGGAAATCTTAGTGACACGAGAAGTGAAAGGAAATCGGAATATTTTTTTTTTCTGGGGGGGGGGCGATGCACTCCACACCGGCCACTATGAATAGCTCAAACTGGAATATTTCGATCTTCCTCATATATTGCAACAGGCACTGGTTTCCAAGCAAACTCTCCTCATAATCGATGCCACCTCCATCCAGCATCGAGAGTTGACTGGAACTTTCTTTGCAGAAGAACTCTTTTTGACATTCCCTCCGTTTTTCTAGAGACCGGGTAAACTCGAATGTCCCAATTTTCTTCAGACGTTGCAGCACGACTGGAATGTTAGTGATATGAGAAGTGATTGGAAATCGGAACACTGTTTGTTTTGTTATTTTTATTTTGGGGGGGGGGGGGGGGTGGAGGTGGGCTGAGGCAATTTCGAAATTACAGTGCCATCCTGAATATCCTAGATTGAACTATTCCTATTTTCCACAGATGTTGAAACACGGCTGAAGTTTTAGTGACACAGTGACGGAAGAAATGATAGGAAATCGGAATACCCTTTAATACCGTGTTTTGTTGTTGGTTTGGGGGCCCATTGCTCACGCACTGGCGAAATCGCAGCGCCGTCGTGAATTCCATGAATATCCCAAACTGGAATATCGAATACACTTTTAAAATTATTTTTCGGTGGGGGGGGGGGGGGGGGGTGCAAAGGCAAAAAACCAGAGCGACCACGTTTACTATGGAAGACTAAATTTCTCACGTCAAAAAGTCTAAACTGGCTGCTGAACAAGCGGGACGCGGCAAGAGAGCTTTGCTCCGAACGCTCCAGTAAAATCTTTCCAAAAAGAAAATCGAAAATTAATGTTACTATTACAACTGAAGATTCCCCATTCCGTGACCAAAGGTAGCACCATTCACACGAAAGGCTTACTTAATATATTAAAGTCTTTATTAAAAAAATTCTTTAAGTTAATTAATCAATTCTCACCATTGTCTTGGCTGACGATCGCTTTAGAGCGACGATCGGTAGCAACGCATACCGAGACTTCAAGACTCGTCTATTTTACGCATTCATTTTAGGGCTCATCTCATAAATAACCTCGTTCCAAATGGATAGGAAACTGACACAGGGCTTACTGACAATGTGGCTTTCTGATTTAAATTCCTTAACATCCGCCTAGTTTACGGATAATCTGACTGAAACGGGTTATTGCTTGATTAGTGCTAATATAAAAGAAGTGTTATACCGGAGACAAGTATCATAAAATAATCAACAGGAAGTCAGTCAGACGGTCGGCTATCACACTTTCAAACACCACCGTTCTTACAATAGTAACTTTTAATAACTATTTCGGTTCCAATAAAAATTTCCCAAAATTAAATAAAAGTAGTTTTAACACGAGATAAATTTGTAAACGTTAGAAAAGGTAAAAAGAAAATGCAAGCAAGGTCTGTGGAAGAGCAACAGTGTTAAAAATCTTCGAAAGATTACGTCTAGACAGGAAATCCTTAAGACAAATCACCGCCGCGAAACTAGAAGAAATGCGTGACGCTACATCTTTTACTATAAAAGCCCTCGTTAAAGAAGAAGTCGTGTTGTAAGGGATGCCCAGATATCCTAAAGACTTACAGGGTTTCACAACTGAAATATTTATATGGAAAGATACTGGAAGAGAAATTTGTTCAAGGGGTTTCGTTCCAAAGACCATTCATTCATACATGAATTCAAAACGAATTTTAGGATCGAAGTATTCCATCACAGGGTGTAATTATAATAATATTATAATGCAATAAAAAGCCATTGGCCTTTAAAAAGGTGCAGTCATTACCCACACGGGCGTCGCTATGGGGGGGGGGGCCACCCCTCTCGAAGAAAGCTGATCTTGGCGCTCGCAGAGCGCCCGACCAAATAAATTAAGCTAATCTGGGCTTTCGCAGAGCGCCCGACCAATCTTTTTTTTTAGTTAATCTGGACGCTCGCAGAGCGCCCAAACACAAAAGTTCAGCGCTAACCCAGGAAAGCTCACTGGGTGGCTGGCAGTGCGCCTGAAAAAGTCAGTAAGGCTAGTTCAGGGCTACCAAGAAACTGAGTTGACTTCCACTTCTGACCTGACCCTTTCTGGGTTCTCGAGTGTTTGAGACTTCAGGAATGGGATTCTCAGCCGCATGTTTCGAGCTTGCAAGATTGACAATTTTAACATGATCTGTCATGTACCAATATCTCTTAATTCATGTAAAAATCAGGCTGATTTTGCTTGTGGCGAACAATTAAGAATTTGTTAGTTTCTATAGTTAGTTAGTGCGAAGTTTAAAAATAAATCGGCTTCGTGAGCAATGAGCGACAGTGTAATGACAGGGCTGATTGTTGCAAGATGTCATTTTACTTTATTTTGTTTTTTAACTGGAAACTCAGAAAGCCTGCTCTTTTTCACGTTTTTTTTTCTGGATGATCAGTACTTGTTTTTCGGAAAGGGCCAAAGTGAAGCATATTACCGACGTCCAGCTCAAGGTCTCACATTGTCTGGATTCATCATCAACAATGACAGACGGGCCGATCCGTGCTGAGGCCCTTAATTTCATTTTGGATCCGAAAAGACGTATTCTGACCGTACAGAATTTCACAAAATAATTTTGCCAGCGGCGCCTTTTGTAGTATGCTCTATTTACTGGAAGCTTGAGTCATTTCATTTGGGTCTTAGGCTTGGAATTTCGGGGCTTGAGTTACCTTAAAATCTAGATTTTATTGGCGGAAGTAATGTTTTGCTCGAAAAAAGTCATGGCGTACTTGTAAAATTCGGTTTACGGCACTCATTTTCATTCTGTTTGATATACAGTCATTAGGAACTGCTTTGGGGCGGGCTATTGCGTTAACGAATTCTTGTTACCTTATTGCAAAAGATGTTGACCTTAAGTTTTTTCAATTTCGCAACGTTTCCAGCATGCGATGCTGTGTTTCTTGGCTATTGTTTCCAACTGGTATGACTCTTGAGCCTTGCTGGAAATCTGTCGTATATTTTGAGGTAGTCACCTCCCACGCCCAAGCCATTCGAACCGTCCCTGAGCTCGTAGATACGACTACGCTTCTTCAGACTTCAACGCTGGCAAGGTATCGCATGTTTTATTACTACATGTGCGAGAAAAGCTAAAATGGGCGGCAGGGCACCCCCTCGGGTTTTGGCTAGCGACGCCTCAGATTACCCACCTGTATCTGAAGCTAGACCGGTCTCTTCCACTCTCGACACGATGCATCCCAACTCATCCTGTCGGTCTGCATTCTCAACAAGCTCCGCCTCCACGCTAAAACCCCATCTGTGATCCAAACTAGTTCGAGTGAGTTCCACCTGGTACAGGGTCTTGGCACATATTTCCACCACCTCATGACTTGGAACCTGCAACAGAAATGGAAGATTATCGTCAGGGAGGACTGTACGAGTTGGTAAAAGGCCGGTCTCGAGAGCGGTGAACCGGTGCGACCCTTGTACACTACTGGAAAGGGTGGGAATCGGGAGTGGAGCTCCTACGTTGCTAATGCTGCGGGCTACCGGCAGTTAAATGACACGAAGCTTCCTGAACAACGAAATTTTCGCAACTGGGAGAGGGCCCGGGTGGAATGTTTTTCAAGAGATGATGGTGTGGAAAATACTGACAGGGTTTCTAGTCCGCACCCACCTCCCCACCTGTCTGTCTCCTTAAAAACGACATTTTCCCCAGGTGCATATACACAGTGGGTTTGCTGTAGAGAACCCTACAGTGACCTTTTTTACTATTCATTTTACACTGTCAATACAACCCGATGAAAAATTTGTAGCCTGCGTAGTAGTATGGTAGTAGTACGAAAACGTTGCATGTAATACTATGTAATAGCAAAGAATACGATCATTTAATCTGCCTCAGACTGGTCCAATCTTATGTAGTAGTATCCAGTAGCATCCTGTCTTGCCATAGTTGCATCCAGTCTTGCTAATAGTAGCATATAGTAGTATGCAGTTACACGGTAGTCTTGAAGTAGAAGCATGTAGTAGAATCGTCAGTACCGCATGCTACTTTTTCATACTACTTCATAGTACTATTTTGAAATAAATTTTTCATCGGGAAAAGGTATAGAATCCTACTTATTTCTATATACAAATTTCCGGTGAAGTGGCGACCGAAGTAATGATAATGCGGAGAATTCCAATCCGCTGAACAACGGCATTTTCGAATTGGAAGTGTTACGTTGCTATGCAAGTTGTGTTTGGTTTCTCCGCAAGGAACAATTTTCAAACGCGGGTCCAGCAGGTTTTGGGGGCCGCTAGACCAATGGTTCCCAACCGGGGGTATGCGTACCCAAAGGGATACGCGAGACCCTCGTAAGGGGTCTGCGAAGGTCCCAAATCTCTGAAAAAGTCTGCTTTCGTCAAAAAGTTAGAGTTTTGGCTTAGCGCAAGTGTCTTTCTGATGCTTGACTAGTTTACGGACGATAATGAAATCGACAACTTTGCAGCCTCAAGTATCCTATTTTTTTATATATAATATACACATTAATCCCTTACTATTTATGACAATAAATGACGTCTTTTTGGCGTTCTATCTTGACAGATCCTGGTAGAATAGTAGAAAAATAATTCTTCAAAATGGGGTACGCAACCTTTTTGAACCTTAATTAGGGGTACGCGATACGGGAAAGGTTGGGAACCACTGCGCTAGACGACGGAAAATTCTTGTTCTGCACTGTCAGAAGTTTCATAACAGATAACACGAGGATGCGCGGTTTTAACAGATAATGCGTAACAGATAACACTTCGGATGTTATCTGTTGTGTTTCACAATGTTAGGCATAATAAGGATTACCATCAGGAAGAACCAAAAACCGCCGAAAATTATCAGCTGAGTTTTCCGACATCATGACGATAAGGAAAAAAGTCAGTAGAGGCTTTTTTGGCTCTCCCTAACAAAGCTTGTTTTGCATAACGTTTTCAAACACAAGAGGTAACATCCGAAGTGTTATCTGTTACGCATTATCTGCTGAAATCGCGCGTCCTCGTGTTATCTGTTATGAAACTTCTGACAGTGTAGGCGCGCGTAGGTTTTTAGGGAGCACGCCCACTTGTGCGGTCAAGAATGATTTCCCCCACATCACCTTCGCTGCTGCGATCAAGTGCAAATCAAGACAGATTTTTGTTTTCTCTATGATCAGAAAAATTCGCTGGGACATAACACAAGCGTAAATAATGTACAAGTATCTACGGAACCACAGCTCTCGAGACACGGCCGATAAAAACATATGGTACCTGAGTGACATCTATACTGAGATGCGGGAATAAAGGAAACTCGAAAACGCATTAGTTTGCATAGATACATATTGCAGTTTTATTGACAACGATGTTGAGACAAAAATAGGTCAATTTTGTTTGTTTGGTAAGCACCCCCACTCTCAATACCTGGTCAGGCATTCTTAGGAGCGAGGTGTGGCGTACTCCCAAGCACTAGGCGCATATCATACCGAGCAGCGGCTGTAACTGATAGCGCAGCTGCAACTGGCCGAGCACCAAGGTTAAAACAAAACAAAAAACTTGAATACGGATTGGGTCTAAGCAGCTTCCGATTGAACGGGATCGACAATAAAATAACGATAATAATATGATGACAGAAAAGGCTTTCGCTTCTAAGCAATTCTGAGAAATTGAGGATAATCATACTAAACAGAGTTCAAAATCGAATCTACAATACACACGAAACTATTGATCGATTCAGCATTGACCACATATTTTTGTTTTTGAGTTTTGCCTGTGTTTATTTTTTGCCATGGCCTCTGTGCTTTTAGTGGAATAAATCTTATCTTATCTTATCTTATTCAGTAAAGCTGGACCAAAGAAAAGAAAGACATGTAGCATGTTCCACCCGTCTAACAATACTAACTATTAGTTACTATTTTCGTTCCAACCTCGTGAAAGGTTACTACGCTGACCGGTCTAACCTTCTTAAAAAAGTAACTATTTGCTTACCACGCTCGGGAGCGTAGTAAGCGTGGTAACTACGATTTATGTGGCGTGATTGTCCCGATTAGCCCGTTGCACGACATTTTGCCGAAAAAGCAAAATGCGGTCCAGCCTTGACGCCAAGAAGCTAGGATCCGTGACTTAATAGTAGTAGGAAACAAAACAATGCTGCCCGACCGAGATCTGAAAAGGCAACCTCCGGCTTGATACACCGACACTCTAAACAACTGACCTAACGAGGTGCTTGTGAACGAAGTTAGCATACCACTAAAATTGCCAGTTAGCAACGAGCTACAGGAACATTGATCTTGCCTGAGGCAACTTTACCTAAAAAGTTCACTTCCCCATGTCACATGATATAGTAAGAGTAAAAGGCCTTGTCGGGATAAAATTCCCTTGAAAAGTTCCAACACCACACAAACAAATATCACATAAGCGCTGGGCTATGTTGGAACTTAAGAAGTGACAGTGGCTGAACAGAGGTGGATCTAGACAACGAGGGTCGATTTAGGGACACTGCCAGACAGCCAGTAAGAGTTACGCAATCTGACCGAAAACTTCGCACCCATAATTGGTAAACGGATACCGATCTATAGTCTCGACTCGAAAACTATACATCAACTGATGTTTGTCCAAGCGATATTTCGGCCCTTAACAAATTCGCTTTTCTAGGTTGACCTAGAAGAGGACTCTTGCCAAGGAGGGCCGAGATATCGCTAAAACAAATATTAGCTGACTTTAACTATCGGCTTAGAACAGTCGAATATGATCCGTAGTCAGCTTGGGACTGAAGGATTAGGCTGCGGACAGATTATTAGCCACTCGGATAATTTCGATCGTCATAAAGGTAATGATTCGAACTCTCGTGAGCGGATCTTCACTACGATACTTGCGGGTTGCTAAAACCTTAAAGAAGCTTGAAATCTTGGTCCGGCATACTCAAGAGAAGGCGCGAAACAAGTTTCTACCAGTATTTGGAAGAAAAAAAGATGTATCTTGCCCTCTTTGTAATATTAGTGATGGGAGGCTATTTATATCTGTCTTTTTCCGAAACGCTGTCAAGTACAGCCGCACTGCTCGGGTCCCTCGTTGAACTGTCAATGAAGGGACAACCCCGCGCTCCCAACTGTATCAACTATGAAACCCAGTCAATGAGCACCGAGGGTAGAGAGTTCCGAGTGAGGGTGCTAACCTGCTCACGAAAATATAAAGCACTTCACAGTTTATGCACTGAATTGGGTTTTGTTACAGAATACCCGTTTCGTTACATAAATACCAAAGCTTTCACACAGTACTGGGGGACCGGCGGAGTCTTTGACTTTCACAAACTGGCGGAACACAGGATCAAGCATCTACAGCTTTGTTTTCTGTTTGTTTTGGGGAGCGGGAGGTGGGAAGTCTACTTGACCCCTAAGTTCGGAAAGAACGGACAGAGCTATTGCAAAAGTAAAGCAGATTAGAGTTAACAATGAGGTTCTCTAGATCAGTGGTTCCCAGCCTTTGTCGTACCACGTACCCCTAATCAAAGTTTGAAAAGTTTGCTTACCCATTTTTTTTAGAACGTAAATGACGATATGTGTTATAAATCAATACAAAATCAATGATACACTTGAGGCTGCTTTACAGCTAAAGTTTGTATCAGATCTCAGCTCGACGTACTTAACCACAATGTTTTTACAATCAGCATGTTTCTGTGTTTTGTTTTGATGTTCTCCGTGCTTTCATCAAGTTGCATTGCAAACATTTTCGTTTTAACTCGCAACCTGAACGACAACATCACCTGAATCGATACTGTTTGACAAAGCAACAGATTTTACGGCGGTAGGCTATCTGTTCTGGAATCAGCATTATTTCGTAGACGTTCACTAAGGTTCGCAATTAGAGGCGACAGGCTCGGTTATTACAACCCCTCCACTCAAAGTGATCTGTCAGACGCTTAAAAAAGAAACGAGTCGGCGCGCGATTTTTCGTAAAAACAGTTTTTTTGCAAAAAATGACCTGCCAGATGCTAAAATTTCTTGCCCCTCAAAAAACATTTTGGCTAGTGGTGCCTCTGCTGGTAAGATTAGGCTTTCGGCCATCAAAAATGAGTTAGGCGGGGGTTCGAAGCTACAGAATAAACCGATTTTGGTTCCTTCGCGTACCTCTTGGAAGGGTCTCGCGTACCCCTTTGGGTACGCGTACCACCAGTTGGGAACCCCTGCTCTAGTTTACCTCTAGCTCTAACTCCTAACCCTTCAGGCGTTGCAGAAACAATTTTCTCTATTTCAAAAGAATAAAACTCTACGACATCAAAGGGTCCTTTCTCATTCGAGATTCAACGGAAGAAAAGGAGAGACACTATGTTAAAGTTTACAGATGTGACCTTTCAAATGTCTGATGTTGGGACACAAAGCGTGATTTTTTCAACCTCTCCAGTTCTGGGGATATTTAATAACGGAAAAAGTAGATGGAATGGTCAAGATGTGTTTTGCAGCCGGACTTTTCGAACTCCGATATGGCACTGCAAGGGATCGCACTTTCAAAGCACTACAGGCGACGAAGTTATTCAGGGACTAATTTCATTCAAGGATTCACGGTCATGATGTATTTTGTAGCTAGACGTTTTCGAACTTTGATATCTACGATACGACAGATGCAGAGAGAAATCATACGGGGGGGGGGGGAGGACACGAGGGGAATATGGACGCATTTCCTTACTAGCATTGCAAGGGATCACATTTTCAAAGCACTACAGGTGACGAAGTTATTCAGGGACTTCCTCTGTTAATAACTTGGTCGCTTAGTGCAAAATACAGGGTAGTATGCAACGCTGCTTAGGGGTCGTGGGGTTTCAAAATTTGTTGGTGGTTGGCAGCTTTTGTGTCTCTACTAAAGAAAATGTACTTCTTCTTCTTCTTGCTTTAGGGTTGAGGCGCATCAGCCATGCTCTAACGAAATTCTTCCTCTTCAAATATCAAAATTTTCGACGACCTTCTTTTTGCAATCATCAAAAAATGCCGACTTTTGGGAAAGTATGAAGGGGAATATTATGCGCTAGGTAAAGTCGCAAAAATATCAAACTGAAACTGAAAAGTCGAGAGGCCAAATATTTCCGCTAAGTGGCTGTAAGCTCAGTACCCCACATCTGAAAGCTTGAATGATATTTTTGTTTATCTCTGGAGGAAGGTTACTGAAAGAAGTAGAAACATTAAGTTGGCACATCTCACTGAGAGTTTCGGTCATTAACGTCCAGAGTCGCACAGACAGTCCGCTGCGATATAATACACAGGAAAAAGACAAATTTATCTTTTGTGATCACAGGTTTCAAAAGCGTTTAATACAATAAGGAGGACAGACAGATAACCGACCGCTGCGATTCAACTCACAAGAAAATGACTAGAAACAGATTTGTGTCTTCTTTGGGGTTTTTGGATCTGCTTGACACATGACAGATCAAGTTACCTGGCTTTCAGAAAAGGATAGTTAAGTCCTTCAGTTAATCTTTAAAGCACGTACCGGCACCTGACAGGTTACATATGTAATCACTTGAATCTAGAAAGTAACATAATAGAAAGAGAAGAAATTTTAAAAATGTTGCTTCAGTATAAGAGATACGATGTTTCACTACTTAGAAGTAAGCGGGACATATCAGCCCGTAATGAGCGTCGTAGCTTGATCAGTCGAAGCGTTATTTGTGTCAAATGGGCGCGACAAGACTGTTTGCGGGCTAATATGTCACGCTCGATTCTACGCAGTGAAACTTCGCATCCCATACTTCGTCTTGAGTCGTGTGAAAAATAAAATTCATTAATTCGTTCTTATACCAAAGCAAAATTTACAAAATTCCAAATTCCTTATATTATTTCAATTTCCGGATTCAAGTGATCACATATAATGCAAGGTGCGTTACATGTGGTCACGTATCGTCAGGTGCCGATACGTGATTTTAAGCTTTACGAGGCGACCAAATTGTGGCAACGCAACCAACCAAGCCAACCTACAGTTCTTTTGGGTATCTTACAACGGTAATACCTCTACAATCACCCTACATGATATGTTGTCACACATCTAACTCATCTAGGGAATGCCTTACATAGGAGTCGATGGGGTCGCCGCGATGTGGTACGAAGTGGTTGGAAGCATCCATGTGTTGCCTCTTCTTGACGCGAACGAAATGCTCCACTGGGTTTACGCCACGACGGCTACACGCCGCAGAGAGAAACTCTTCCACCGTCATACCATCTCGCATGGCAACGCTGACAGACTAAAAACAAAAAATTAAGGATATACTATCGCTGTTGTCTGCCGACAGTTTTTTTTTTCTTGAGGAGGGAGGGGGTCTTTCTGTACAAGTTTGCCACCGAGGAAGCTCAACAATGACTAAGAACAGGTCCAGGGAAACGGAAACTGTCACAGCAGCGGAACATAGCCCCGATCCGTATTGCGTTTCACTTTTTTCTGCCGCCGGAATATAATTAAATACATCGAAGGTGTTTTCCAAAAGGTTACAAGTGACATTTTTCAAATTTTATACGAACCAGGAAAAACCGTTTCACCTTTAGTTCAGGAAGGGCCTTAAGGTCTCAGAAAAAAAATTCTGGATCTCAGTGGCGGTAGCTCCGATTTGGTTGAAATGTCTACCAGACATGCAGGACACGGCTGCGGATAGGGCATTGCTAATACCTCAGTTTCGAGAAAAATGTCACTCATAACCTGTTCGACTTATCCTAGCAGGGTTTTTAGTCAAACGGTGATGATCGTGATGACCATTAGGATCCAAACGCAGCGTGGCTCTTAACTGGAACTTGAAGAATTTTGACAATATTTACTGTATGTAACCTGCGCTTTTACAGTATCGATCAGGGTTTTTTAAAAATATCCCCTTTGTGTCAGCCAACGCCTATTAAGACAACAATCATTACGGAAACTTTTTGACTTGTTTGCTCCTTTAATTAGCCTGGAAACTTAAGCTTTTTCCTGTTCACGGATTGCTTTCTCTCATTCTCCAAGCGGAAGACATACTGAATCACAAAGATGAAAGAGTCAAGAATGACATGTGTAACGACAACAGCTCTTGGTTCAGATTCTGGAATAAGGAGCGGAAAATGTACATACAGTTAGGAGCTTATAACTCATGTTCCAAAGGCATTATTCCGCAATCCACAACTCGTTTGTGGCTAAGAGTTGTGGCTCAAAAAGAATGTTTCCGCGGTTGTTTGTTCGCTGACAAGAATTCGGCAAAAACTGTTGGGGTGATTTTCGATTTTGTGACCCGAATTCGGCGGCAAACACCTAGCAGCAAAATAATCTAAATAATAAACTTGACTACCAAGCTATATCGAAGTAAAAACAGAGGATAGTTTTTGCACATTATAGTAAGGACAGAAGCTCGAACTTCTAATTACTAAGAGTTTGTTTGGATTTTCTTTATATTTTCGACATTTGAAATTACCGCCAATAAAACAGACAAAACTGCGGTTTCCGGGATGAACACTCAGAAGTGTATGGCCCACAGTTGTGCGGCAGAAACACGCTTCAAGTCTTATATTAACAATTTATCTGAGATAAAAACCTTAAAAAACAACTCTTATTATAGCCATGATCTTTTCAAAATAATACCAATCGAAAATACCAATAATTTCCCCAAGAAATTAGCAATTTTCTTGTTGACGCCTGTCGGCTCTGCCCAGCCTCCTCGCCCTCCGAAGCGGAGGTTCGGCGCAAAATATTTGAAAACTACGGGCGCAGTGTTTAATAAGTAGCAAAACCTCTACGATACATTTGGGGTTTGTATATTTCAGGATACGGGGAAGCGATACCAACCCACCCCCAACAAATGTTACTCTCGACCCGGAGAATTTGAATCGGAACAAAATCGTGCATTTCAATGGCTAATGACGCGAAGCTCTGTAAGTGTTCAGTCACAGACTGTAAGGTCACCGCTATTGCACGTGAACCAAAACAGATTTAACCCGTCGTCAATCGTTTAACCTTTGTAGTTGCTATATATTTCAAGCATAGAGGTACAATCACATAGAGGTACAAGAAATCGGAAAGAAAAGTTGATTGGATGAAATCAAATTATATTTATCAGTGACGGACGAAGGAAGTAGTGCATTTTCATTGGGTCTTCAAGCCTATTTAACCGCATTAAGTGATGGGTTACTAGAGGTGTCGTATCTCAGCTATATTCTCTTGAACCATTGCTTCTTGTTGACTAACCGCTTCTTCTTGGCATGTTTCAGCTGCTTTCAACAGGGTGGTTAGAATGTATGTGGGGCCAGGTCTGCGCAAAGTTCGGGCTGTAAAGTTGTAACACTAAACATATCCTGATGGTCTTTAAACTTTGCCAGGTTAGCAAAACTGAAGCACTTAGCCACCCTCTGTGTTCAACCTTAGTTATCGAAAATTAGGCCTATTTGGAGGTGAAAAAGGTCGATGTTTCGAAGATCTCACAATCATTTTTTGCTGTAAAAGACGATAACAGTGGGATTTGTTCACATTAAAGCAACTATATCCAGAGTAATATTGCCCAAATTTGTACCTCCTTGCCTAGAATAAAAAATCAGAATTCAAAAATATTTTTTTTTTAAACCACCAAATAAGCAAATAATTTAAACGCTAACCCCAGAGCAAAATAACACTAGTGAGTAGCGCCAAAACCTATGCTTTACATAAATCGAAAATCGGCCTTACTGATCATCGTGCCGCTCACTATGCTTGGGACATATGAAGCGAGTCAGACTTGTGGGTTTAGAAATTTTCCAGTACAGCTAAGATGCGGTGTGCATGCATCGAGGAATTAGGGGAGGTTGTAACTTTTTTTTGCTCTGTTCGGGATATGGAGCAATCGGACGGGATTGAGTTTCAGTAGGGAAGTTCTCTATCGATAGTGGCACTAGCGTCACCACTATTCAAGTGTGTGTCACTTTTTCAAGTCTTGGCGCTACTCTTTAGTTCAGGTTCAGGTTCTTTTTAATTACAAACTAAATAACAAAATGTCCAGAGCCCGGCTGAGAAGACAAATTCGTAATGCACGTGATGGAAAGACTTCATCAAATAAATACAACATTTATACTTCACTACATGCCATTCATACAAATGGAAATATACGTATTCCCCCGTCAGTACCCGGTCCCCAACACCACTCGTTGACACGTCCAGCGAAACAAACAATAAAAAATAAAACTAAAAGATAACATGAACCGAGGAAAAGTGATCTCAGTCCAAGGAAGGATCCTGGACTGAGTATTCACATTACCCAGGTTCAGTATCTTCAAAACCAGATAAAAATGGGAACAAACTTAACCTCCCAAAGGCAATCCGCATTAACTAACAACAACTCACTTATCACGAAACAAATTCTCAATATAACAACATAAATTTAAGTTTACGTTTGGTTGTTTGAATTGACTGTGAAATGTCCAAATTAGAAGTATAAATATTCCAATTCCGAATTACTGAGTTTCGAAGCGAAAATTTCGATCTTTCAGTTATAATTCTTGGCTGATACAGTTTATTAAAATTTCTAGTTAAGTGTCCATTTTCAATAGTTGTAAGCAGGAAAAGGTTCGAGGAACAAAAAAACGAGGGAAGCAGACCACGGTCGTCCTTCAGTTTGAAGAGGATAGATTCAACAGTCACAAAATGTCTTAAAGGAAGGATATTAAGAAAGCAATAAAGAGAATCTGTTGACGACTTCTCTGGATATAATTTAGGGGAAGGCAGGTAACTCTGAAGGACCCGCAAGGCTTTGTTCTGTTGTCTTTGCAGTGGCGCAATATGAGAACTAAATGTGTTAAGGTATACAAGCGATGAAAACATTAAATGGGAATGAATAAGTGCATAATAAAGTGATCGCATTGCTTCAAGGGGAAGGGATGACCTGAGCCTTCGCATTATCCCTATATTTCTCCCCAACTTCATACGCAAATTTGATATGTGAGGCTTCCATGATAGATTAGAGTCAAGGAGGACTCCAAGGTATCGCATAACTGCTGATCGTGAAATCTTTATTTTAAAATCACTTGACTCAATTAGTTGAAGCTCAGGAACAGCAGCGTTACATCGAGAGAAAACCACGAATTTTGTTTTGTCAGCGTTAAGAGCTAGGTTATTTGACTCAAGCCACAATAGAAGATGGTTGAAAGCTTCTTCCAATACAAGTTTCAAACTGTCCATATCTTTCCCTGATACAGTACATGCAGTGTCATCCGCAAATTGCAAGTTTAAACCAAATATTCTCATGGAATTATTCAGGTCGTTAACATAAATTAAAAAAAGTAAGGGACCAAGTATTGAGCCTTGCGGGACACCAGCGATATTAGACTGTCGAGTCATTTCGGATGAAACATCACCTCCATCAACATATTGAGAACGAAACAGTACACTAGAGAACGAAACTAGTACACTAGAGAGTGGCACCAAGACTAGAAAAAAGTGACACACACTCGAGTAGCAGCAACACTAGCACCACTAGGGATAGTGAACGTCCCTACTGAAACTCAATCAGTCGTACCCAGTCGCTGGCTCAAATAACTTCATTTTCTGAACACAGTAAAAAGAAGATACATCCTCCCCTGTTTACTCAATGCATGCAGACCGCATCTTAGCTTTACTAGAAATTTCCAAACCGACAAGTTTGTCTCGATTTAAATCGCGCAAGCATAGTGGGCGGCGCTATGAGTTGGCGCTAATGTTACCGATGAGCGGCGCTAATGTTACCGAAGCATGGAAAGTATTGGTCGTGGCGTTACTCCCTAGTGTTATTGTGTTGCGAGAGCAACACTTTGGTTTTGTCCTGTTTTTTTTTTTTTTTTTTTTTTTTTTCCTATGACTCCGATTTCATTTTATTCCTGGTAACTGAGAAGGGTCTAACCTGTGCGGTTTTTACGGAAAGTGTGGACCTTAGGCCGGATTGATGAATATGACATTACATTTTGGAAAGCTCCGTAGAACTCTTGCCTGGGGCCAATAAGGATGGTTTTTGCTTGTCATCGAGCCAGAGCCTACGGTTTGCGAAGTGAAGTGGAGTTGTATAGCCTATGTCAGAGAGGACTATCTGAAGTTGTGTAGCGAACCTTTCGTTTCATCAAAAGATGTTTCTGCTTTCGAGTGGAAAGCTCCGTTCGAGCACGCAAGCAGGCAGGCACCAGTTTCAAATTGAAGATGGACTAAAATCTATAAGTGTTAAATATATGCGGCAGTTACCCGGCCCCACAGCCAACATATCTTCTTTGAGTGATAAATAGAAAAATCTACAGAGACAAAAAAGTGGCTTTTTCCCACGGGTCCGAAAGTGCTGCCATCTATTGTTTCTGTCCATGTCTGCGACGATTTCAGCTGAGTTTATAATTTTTTTTTTTTGCACTTTGGTTTGTGGTAGAGTAACGGTATCAGATGTGCCTCTTAAACTTTAAAAGTTCTCTCATTGCTAAAGAAACTAGAGCTTATCCTTTGCTCCTTTCTAAGTCGTGACGTTAGAAAGTTGGCCTACGGCAAAAAAGTCAACTTTTGAACTAAGACAGGTAGAATTTTTTTTTCGACGGCAATCGATAGCCATTGATGAGCCGATCAAAGTATATGCCATCCATTTTTTGGTACAAAAATTCCTTCATGAGATACACCAGTTTGAAAATTTCAAAGGGGTTGACAACTTCATAGTAAGGTACATTGAAACCAAAAATAGGCGATACCAGTTATGATACATATAGGGGACTTTTAAGCAACAGTCGACTGTTAGCCCATAATCATCTTCGGTAATGAGGGGTTTGCAGCTTTTGCTTGTTGGTATACCTGTTATTTGTTTCCGGTGTATTCGATGGTAAGAACAATTTGGTTCCCAATGGTAAGATATGCAAGGGACTTGTAAGTAATAATCGGCTGTTATGCTACAATCATCTTCTGCGATGATGGGTTTGCAGCTTTTGCTACCTGGTGTACCCATTATTTGTTTCCGGTTAACTTAATGTATATCACGGGAGAGGGACTTGTAAGTAGGAATCGGTTCACGAGGGGCTAGGAATTTTTGCAAATGGGTGCACATTGTATTCGATTTCTATAAATCTGACTGTAAGAAAGTTTGTGTCGATGGTCTATCAATGTAACCGAGGATTAACTGTTTACACAACGGATACAAACGAAAATGTAAAGCAATGAGGTAGTTTCATAATAATTAATAGTGTCATCTATAGTATTTTAATCCTGAAAAGTTACGGATAGCTTTCTATTACCAACTAGATTATATAAGATATTGTTCCAAGTTTTCATCCGTCACGATGTCTACGATTGAAAAGGATAAAGTACAACTGACTGCAAAGTTAATTTAGTCCCTTCTTCCTATATTATTTTGTTGTTGTTTTTACAACGCTGAAGAATACCTTTTGATCATATGATTAATTTTTTTAGAACATCCCGTTTAAAAAGCTTATGCTATAATCATCTTCAGCGATGAGGGGCTTGCAACTTTTGATAGCTGGTATATCCATTATTTGTTTCCGGTGAATTTGATGTCAATCACGGGAGACGGACTTGTAAGTAAGAATCGGTTCACGAGAGGCTAGAAATTTTTGAAAATTGGTGCACATTGTATTCGATTTCTGTAAATATGACAGTAAGAAAGTTTGTATCGATGGTCTATCGCTATAACCTAGGATTAACTGTTTACGCAACGGGTACAAACGATACGGTAATGTAAAACAATAAGGTAATTTTGTTATAATTAATAGTGTCATCTATGGTATTTTAATCCTGAAAAGTTACGAATAGCTTTATAATATCAACTAGATTATATAAGATATTGTTCCAAGTTTTCATCCGTCACGATATCTACGATTGAAAAGGATAAAGTTCAACTTCGACGGCAATCGATAGCCGCTGATGAGCTGATCAAAGTATATGACATCCATTTTTTGGTAAAAAAAATTCCTTTATGAGATACACCAGTTTGAAAGTTTCAAGGGGTTGACATCTTCAGTAGTAAGGTACACACTGAAACCAAAAATAGGCGATACCAGTTGTGAGACATTTAGGGGATTTGTACGCGACAGGCAACTGTTAGCTCATAATCATCTTCGGCAATGAGGGGTTTGCAGCTCTCGCTAGTTGGCGTACCTGTCATTTGATGAACAATTTGGTTCCCAAATGTAAAACATGCAAGGGACTTGTAAGTAATAATCGGCTGTTATGCTACACAAATCTTCAGCGATGAGGGGTTTGCAACTTTTGCTAGTCGGTATACCCATTATTCTTATCCGGTGAACTTGATGTCTATCACGGGAAAGGGACTTGTCAGTAGAATCGGTGCACGAGGGGCTAGAAATTAGTGCAAATTGTTGCACATTGTATTCGATTTATATAAATCTGACGGTAAGAAAGTTTGTATCGTTGGTCTATCGCTGTAACCTAGGATTTACTGTTAACGCAACGGGTACAAACGATACTGTAATGTAAAACAAGGTAGTTTCGTAATAATTAATAGTGTCATCTATGGTATTTTAATCCTAAAAAGTTACGGATATCTTTATAATACCAACTAGATTATATAGGATATTATTCCAAGTTTTCATCCGTCACGATGTCTACGATTGAAAAGGATAAAGTTTGAACAACTTCAGGAGTAAGGTACACACTGAAACCAAAAATAGGCGATACCAGTTGTGAGACATGTAAGGGACTTGTAAGCAACATTCGACTGTAAGCAACAGTCGACTGTTAGCTCATAATCATCTTCGGCAACGAGGAGTTTGCAGCTTTTGCTAGTTGGTATACCTGTTATTTGTCTCAGGTGTATTCGATGGTAAGAACAATTTTGTTCCCAATTGTAAGACATGCATGGGACTTGTAAGTAATAATCGGCTTTTATGCTATAATCATCTTCAGCGATGAGGGGTTTGCAACTTTTGATAGCTGGTGCATCCATTATTTGTTTCCGGTGAATTTGATGTCAATCACGGGAGATGGACTTGTAAGTAAGATCGGTTCACGAGGGGCTAGAAATTTTTGAAAATTGGTGCACATTGTATTCGATTTCTGTAAATATGACAGTAAGAAAGTTTGTATCGATGGTCTATCGCTATAACCTAGGATTAACTGTTTACGCAACGGGTACAAACGATACGGTAATGTAAAACAATAAGGTAGTTTTGTAATAATTAATAGTGTCATCTATGGTATTTTAATCCTGAAACGTTACAAATAGCCTTCTTCCGATATTGTTTTGTTGTTGGTTTTACAACGCTAAAGAACAGCTTTTGATTATGTGATTATTCTTTTTAGAACATACCGTTTTAAAAGCTTCGATAAGTTGACAATTTCAGCATTTAACCGACAGCGAAGAAACAAAACCAAAGTGTTGCTCTCGCAACACTTTAGCCGGCGAAGCCGGACAAAGGTTGCCGCAACACTTCACGTTGCCCGGGCAACGTAGGTCTAGTTTTGCACTGATTTTGCTCTGCCAAACTCTTAGACTGAAACGCAACACCGTTTCAAAGGAAATATCTCTTGTATTGAAGAACCAGTATGACTTCTCTTGAAAACCTACAGCTTCGTTTGCAAACCAAGCAATATCAGATCTCACACAAAAATCTGTTGTTTCCTTTTCAAAACATCTGACAACCAAATTTATTTTCGAAAAGGTAAATTTTAGCCAGTAAAACATGATAATGTAAAGGATTTAAATTATCTACAGTCCAAGCCGGAACAAGAAAAAGCTCGATAACCGACGTGGTACATATAAAACATGTTTTGTTGTTCTACGTAAGCGAGCAGCTAACAACTTCTGTACCAGCATCTTTGAGAGGACGATTAATTTCGGTCAATTACTCTGACAACAAAAGTGTGAACAAAAAGTTGGGAGATAGCATTTCGTTGTCAGGACGCAGAGCTTTGATTATTATGGAGATAGAGAGACTCAAGTTTCGCCAAAGAGGGCTGAGATACGAAAATCTAGTTACCCATCAGCTTTTCACTTAACAGGCTTGAAGACCCGATAGAAACGCGGTTTTGTTGTTACACTATTCACGAATAGTCGATTTTCATACTCTGAATTTTTCCTTCCTAGTCTGATTAGTAACTACAGCAGCAAACGATTCCCAGAAAATATATATATACATATTCATTTACAAGTTTTTCCAAAAGTTCGTTTTTCCAACTTGAGCGGCATTGAGCCCTTGCCAAGAAGGGCCGAAATATAGGTCTAATAAAACTCAGATGACGTATCCGTTTTGCACTATCATATATACATAGGTTAAATATGAAGAATGCTCAAAGTTGCCGATTGTCAGTCTGATGTTTGCAAGCCTCTATATCGTCGGAAATATGGAACGTCCGATACCTGATTCCTTAGTCATGAAACTGCCTCGGTAAAAGGACAGGCCAGAAAACCACGCTTGTTTTCTTGTTTAAATTTAGCGGTTCAGATCTGGAGCCGTCTTGTCGGGGATGCTGTCCATATTCTCAACGTCCTACCAGCGCCTAGTGTGGAAAAAAAGGAAAAACCTTCAAATAATTCAGGGCATTTATTTTTTTTACAAAAAAAAGCCTAGCTTTTAAGTTACACTTCAAGCCAAAGAGCCTACTGACGTCACTGAACGTGAAATAATATTAGTTTCGTTTTGCAGATACCATTGTCTCTGTTACCACGGTAACTTGATCTGCAATTAGTCGTTTTTGCAGTTACCGTGGTATCTGGTACTACGGTTGCTCTTCAAAATCGCCAATAGCCGGATTTGCGGCTCCAGAAATCGTCCAATCAGAAATTGTGATATCCACTGACATCTAGAGTGACATAACTTCTTTTCCGCCAATTTGAAGGAACAATTGAGGGGAGGGATCTTTGAAAGATAATGATGTCTTAATAGAGGGTTTCAATATCCCGTTGATCTCCCGTTTCTGCATATCCTCTCTAATTCTTCACCTCTGCATGCGGCTGCGATGGCTTGATACCACGGTCACTGTGAAAACGACTACAGCCCGTGGTAGTAGATACCATGGTATCTTTCTTTCTCGTTCCTTGTTTCTATTGTTTTTTTTTCTTGTTTTTTCTTTATATAGGGTATTCCGTTAGTTGATTATGTTTGTTTTTTAATTGATATCGGTTATTTCCCTGCCGTAGCCAAGCACTCATTTTGTGCTTTCTTGCCAGGAATGTTAATGGTGTATTTTTTGTCTTTAATGCTTGTCTTTTAACGGAACTGCAAAAACGCAACATTGTTGAGATAGCAGCCGTTTCGGGGACGCAGAGCTTCAACCAGGTCTGGGAGCAGACAGACTAGATTCTAGACTTCAGCTTTAGCAGCTGTTTGCCTCAATGCACATGCAAATCAGCCGTTGGGAGAAGCATGGAACTGGACAGCCTTTTGTCCAGTCGAGGCTCAGCTACTTAAATTTTCCCTTTCACATTTTCTACCTTTTAATTTTCATTAGCTGCTCTATGGGACTATAAGCTCCAGATAGCCCAGCCCTTTGTCACTGTTTCGTTTGTTTTTGTTCATTTGAGAGTCAAGCGACAACTCTTTTAGAAATAAGGGTACAAGAAACTTCAAAGTTTGGTTTTGGTTCTCGACGAATTGGTCTTGTGTTTCGGGGTCTCTTTTCCCACTGTTTTCAAATATTCTGCTTGGACCTCCGCTTGGCAGAACGAGTAGTCTAGATGGAGCCGACATGTGACAACAAGAAATCGTTAATTTCACGTGAAAAGCATTGGTCTTTTCCGGAAAGCATGTTTCAGAACCATTTCATATCATTCTCGTAAGAGCTGTGCTTTGTGGTTTAAATTCAGAACACGTAGCACCCCTGAAAGTCTACACCTTTGTGTTGTTAGTTTTGTGGTTTTACTTAGCCGAAAACCCTAAACTGGAGGTCTAATTTTTTAGCCAACAGCCAAATTTATAAAACTATCGCCGAAAGCGTCCCATTTGAGATAAACTACTTTTTGGCCGGGAGTTATCTCCCTCCATTCCTCCCCAGTATGGCGGCTTTTTTATGGCTATACATCGATACTGCGTATACCCACGCCATAGATCATGTCAAGATAATGCAAACGCGTACTCATCCGCTTCCAGTATCAATTAGAACCTGCGGCCTAGCTCCGCTCGGCTACTTGTTATGAATTATTTCCGTACAGATATGTATTCGAAACTCAACGCAGCACCAATTCATGGACCCAGAAAGCAAAAATACACGTTAAAACAAACGGACTGAAGGCTCACCTGTCCGTCAGGAAGGTTGACTGAGAAAATTCTCTCTGAAGCCTTGGACTCTTGCGACTGAGACTGACTTCTTCTAGACCCCAAAGAGTTCGACCTCGAAAGAGATGGCGCCACTGATCGACGACGAGTAGCGCCTCTACCGGCCAGAAGATTGTTGAGCAGAGATGGGGACCTGGCACAGATGTAAGCATGGAGCGATGATACAGTAAACACTCCAAGTTGGTTCAAGTATCTCTTGGTCGATCGCGACACATGGGTGAGAAGGCCCTAAAAGTAAACAGTTAAAGCAAAAGTGAAAGGTTTATGCCAGGTTTATTTCTTTTTTCAAGTTACAGGTTTGTTTCTCCCAATCCCTATAGCTTATTACTTAACACCAAAAAGCCTTTACTACTCGTCGACGAAGCGTTGCCAATAATGAAACAGAACGGTTAACAAGCTTCTAGGCAGGCTGTTTAATTCCGTAAACCTGATGGACTTTCCTATCTTCGCCAAAGCATAGTAATCAGCGTTACCAACAGCCTACTTACTCGTTGTGTGATCGCGTTCTATCGCCTTAAGTAGAAAACCTGCACAGCTATGTCTACGACTGGTGAAGGATGATTGTTTTGCAAGTATTTAGAGCGCGTTTTCCAAGGTTACTTTTGGAGCAGAGTAATATCACACCAGCTTTTTTGTGACTGTTTTTTCACTTCAGTGGCACTTGTGACTACTGGCTAATGTGCCATATCTGTCCGTCCGTCGGCCTGTCTACTCCGCTTTGTCTAGTTCTGGTGGACAGGCATTTAGTTGTTTGGTTTGGTTTAGAAAGTTGTTTGGTTTAATTGTTTAGTGTGATAGAATCTTTTTTTTGTACAGTTGAATAGGATTAATAGTTGTTTTTCTAACGAACGTTTGTTTTTAACTGGGAGGTTGAAGAGCAAGACATCAGCCTATAATGCTGCAGGAAACCTTCGTTTTGGAAATTTGATAGGCAATGGGGGAGTTGATAGAGGGGGAATTCGAGATCTGGCCCGTGTAAGATGCGAACGGGCAATCTTATTTTAGGGAAACTTGACGGGAGGTACGAGGTGATGCCCTAAATTCATTAATGTGGCCAAACTTCATCCGGCCACGTTCCGAGAGAGAGCAGGAGAGGGATCCGAAACTTGTTTGGCATGCGTGCGGACCAAACGGGTGGAGCGATTGGGATTCAACTTGGAAGGTACACAGATCATACGCCCTAGGTATAATATTTGGGTCCCGGGGAGGATCCGACAATTGTGGGCAGAGTCTGGGGCTACCAGACGTTATTCGAAAGAGGTGTTCGATTCGAGGAAAACTTGAAGGGTGGCGCATGAACAGAATCCAGCCTCGGTGCAGGGATTAGGAGGGATTACTCCTCAGAACACGGTGACTGAAGCAGAGGTTTCGTTTCCCAAGCAGGCGATTGAGCATCAATAGTGTTTCTGGCATAACGAGCGGAATGGTTTATCTTTGGTGTTCATTGCTGTTATATTTTTGTATTCCCGACATGGACCCTCGGGCTCTTTGCGGAAACAAGCTCATTCATTCAACTATGGCATTTCTGATGCCAAATCGCCATGATCCGAAGCCCCGCTTCCGCCTCCCCGTTAGGATTCCCCCAGAGGCACCATTTTCTTGAAAACCTAAAGACGTCGTCCGGGCCCCAAGGGTATTCTTTAATGTAAATCTTACATAGGTGAGACCAAAAATGGTGGTCGAAACGAATGGACGAAAAGCAAACAATATATTCACAAAGGTTTACGAAAATTAGGGTGCAGCTACCTGGCAGCTACCTCCCCTGCCCCCCCCCCCCCCCCTCCCTCCAAACGACGCCCCTGGAACCCCCCTTTTGGTGAATCCTTTGTATCTACTATTGCCATATTATTACCATGACAAGATTCTTCTGAGCGCGGTAAGTTGTGTTACATCCCTATCATTTTTATCGTACAGATAGCTGTGGAATATCAGGACATTTCACCAAGAAAAACGAGCACAGCTCGACGAAATGCTAATGTTATACCACTTTATCACCTCTTAATTACCTATCTGAACTTTGCCCAATCTTTTAATTTCCTGAACAGCTGTCTATCCCTCACATCTTCCCTAAAGAGGGGACTATTCATCAGTTTCGTTTTATCTGAGAGCACAGATCAGCATTTAATTCCCCTAAATAGTCCCACTTCCAGAGACTTCATTAATTCTGGAGCTAGGGAATTATTAAAAATCCTATACTTTACTGATGATTAAGGGCTAAAATATACTATTTTGACCAACTCCCACAGATGTTAATCGAGAAACTTCCAAGTTTCATAAGCCGCAAAAATAAAGTAATTAGGGAGATTAAAGTCTAACTTCTGACTAGTTTTTTTGAGGTTTCATAAGCTTGTGTGAATGAGGGCTGCTAAATGGATCAAAATGGGGAATATTTGGGAGGGAGTATTCTGTCTTTTGGGGAGGGTGACACTGGAGAGAAATCCACACGCTCACAGCCGAAAGAATGCAAGAAAGTAAAAGATTCACCAGAAGGAAAAAAGTAAAAGAAATACTCTCCAGAAATGAGGGATTCCTTGCGTATTTCCGAACTCTTGTCATCCACTCTCCAGAAGAACAAATTTTATAGCGTACTGATATGACAATATTCTTTAAGCCCGAGCAGACTGCATGTCATACATGATGGGCTAAAGGGATAAGTCAGCCGAGGGGTGGTCCACTCTCGATTTAGTGTCCAGCAAGTGCCCGGTGCCGGCACCCACGGTTGTCGCGTGTTAGAGCAGTGGCTCCCAACCGGCGGTATAATCCCGGTCCAAATACGCGTACCGAAAGGGGTGCAAGAGACCCTCACAAGGGGTACGAGAAAGTCCCAAAAACCAAGTTAACCTGTAGCTTTAGTTTCTTCCACCAATCGTTTCCGAGTCTTCTGACTTAGTTTCAGTATTGTCCCCAAGGTCAAATACCCCATCGAAATTCGATCGATCAAAACACCCAAATCGAAGTTTCAGATACACATGCCTTATCAGTGATGAAAATGAATATCGTCTTTTTGACTTCTGATCCTTGTAGAAAATGGTAAAAGAACGATTTGCCAAAAAAAGATACGCAACGTTTTTGAATCTTGATTAGGGTTACGCGGTACGGAAAAGGTTGGGAACCACTATGCTAGAGCATTAAAAGGTATGTTTAGAAGCGGAATCGCCTAATTTATTTATTTACTTATTTATCACCCGTCATTTAAAACAGAAAAGGGACGGAGTACAAAAACGAAAAGGAAGACAAAAGAAAACAAAATAAAACGTAACCCTAGGTTCACATAGAGCAAATCACAGCGACGATGAACGAGATTTTTCAATCGCAGCGACAGAAGAGTTTTATCGCCTGGATGTTCTCACTGAATTTTCGTCGGCAACAGAATTTAACGCGAAATTTTGCTGTTGCGTGCATAAAATCGTACTGTCGCCCGATTTAAGTTGAGTTTTCCCAACATTGAAAATCTCCTGACGAAGAAACAGAAATTACCGATTTTGGCGACGAAAATCTCGGCGATGGCCGATATCGCCTCAGTGTGAACGTCTGTGTGAACCTAGGGTAACACTTTCATAGGAAACACAAACAAAATCGACAATTACTAACTGAGACAATTACTAACTTATGCCTGCACCACTGGTTACGGAAGGTGCCGAGAAAGGGTGCACAGTATGTGCCGGGGAGTAGGTAGCCCCTTGAAGTCCGCTCAGAGGTTCGTTTTACTAGATGCAGGCTGAAGAGGATCATTGCGAATAAGGGCCGAAATATCGCCCGAAGACATTTCAGTTGAAGTCTGTTTAGTGTCATCATATAAGGGCAAATGACTTACATGAAAGAATTTTGAAGCGGACATTTGAAATGAAACCAAGCTGCATACAATTAAAAGTGGTCAGTTGAACGGAAACTAACGGTTTAAGTGGTTAAAAAAACGACACTTTCGAGAAAAAAGAAAATAGACTAAATGCGACGTCAAATCAAAATTTGTGTCTTGATGATAAAGCGACAGTTGAAATGGCCTGTTGGGTTGGCATTTATTTTACCCATCTTTCCAGCTATTCTCTCCTCTTTTTTACCCGATCGAGCAACGATGGTTTACTGTTTTGGTTGATGTTCGACACAATCGAAATACAGTATATAACTGTTAACAATAAGGTAAACCGGAAATTCCAGAAAATCAGATGTCTCTCAAGCTTCGTGTCCAGAAAATGCCAGAGCAAAATAACACTAGTGAGTAGCGCGAAGACTTGAAATAAGTGACAACACTCGAATAGCAGCGACACTAGCACTACTAGCGGTCAGGGTTGCCGCAGGTCGCACGATAGTTTAAATTGTCACACTATTTTTATTTTGTCGCTCTTATCGTACGACTTAAAGTTCACTCTATTTCAGAAAACGACCACATGTGTGGTTTTTGCAGCAGTAACTCCCAGCAAAAGTGACCTTTTTAGTTTTTCATGAAAATAAAATTCACATCGGTCATTTTTGCAGCAATGATTCCGTCCAAAAGTGACCATTTTACATTTTTTTCATGAATACAAATTTCACTCCTAGTTCACTCTCTGTTTTGGGACATAAGTCAATCTCTAAATTTGTATGATGTGGCAACTCTTCTAGAGATCGCTTACGTCCCTACTGACAATCAATCAGTCGTGCATCAACACTGGCCTGGCTCCGATAACTCAATATTCCTTAAACAGCAAAAGAAATACAACCTCCCGTTTCCTCGATGTGTGCCGACCGCATCTACAACGTAGCCTACTAGAATTTTCTTAGCCGCAATTTTGTCTCGATTTAAGTGTCTTGAGCGTAGTGGGCGGAGCTTTGAGTAAGGCCCGTTTCCGATGCATGGAAAGCATAGGTTTTGGCGTGAATGACTAGTGTTATTTTGCTTTGAAGAATGCAAATCTTATCCGCGACGCGAAAAAATTAAACTTGAAGCTTAAATGGCACGGCGCAATTTTTTCCGCTAACGACGCCGCGTGTTCTATGTACCAAGCTTTATACTAAAAGCACTAAGCTAATCCGTGCACCTGAGTCTTCGAATTCGTGCGGACGCTTCAAGGATCCATGCGATAACTCTTATGCCCAGGCCCAGCTATAGTCACACCTGAGCCTCGTTTTTGTTGCAATAGCGCTGCCGCATCGCTGCTGCAGCACTTTTTTGCTTTTGCACAATATGCGTTTCTGGATTCACTTTCTTCTTGGTTGAAGCGGCAGCGCTGCAGGCTTGCAGGGAAGCACGGACTTGGCCGGTGAGCAAGTTTGACCCGTTTGACGCATGTCAAACAAGTTTCGGATCCCTCTCCAGCTCTCTCTCGGAACGTGGCCGGACGAAGTTTGGACACATTAATGAATTTAGGGGTCAGTGATTCTCGAGAAGCGCTGCCGTCTTCCTCAGAAGCACTGCAGTGCAAAAACGGATGTAGAAAGAAGTCCGGAATCGCCCAAGAAGTGGACCCTGGTAATAACGCCGGCAATAAGACTGTCTTACGGTCGAAATTAGGAAGAAAAGACTCTGAAAACGTAAGATAGTCGAGACGGAAAAATCCATCTCCGCCATTTTGAAAAGTATCTTTGTAGTGTTTGGACCAATCACAGACCAGAGTCACTGACTTTAGCCTATTTTGTTTAACTTTGAGTGATGATGGTGGTAATTTGTCTTGAACTTCTTCGTTCCAGGTGTGACCAGGATGAAACGTAAGAGTGGGTAATAACCAAATTAGTGAACCAAATTACGTACAGATGTGACTGAATGTGTCCCGGGCATTAAACTGTCATCTTCGTGAAATGTACACCTAGCTTAGCTTGCCGACAGTGGTTTTTGAAGCTCTACAATGATCGAGCAAGCTGAAATCGATGAAAACTGCAAACTGGATCGAGCCCCTGCCATGTCCGAAGTTTCGGATTAAAATCACGTATGGTGTCATTGGGGATGAAGATACAAAAGCGTCACTTGTGAACATTGATTAAACATATCACCTGTCGGGTTTCAAATTAATCAAATGGGCGAAAAAATGTGAACAAGGGCAAAATAATTTCGAGAGTACCAAGAAATTTAAAGTGGAAGAACAGTAATGGTCGTTTTGTTTTTGTTTTTTATTTTTTTACTGGGCCAAATACTGTGGAATTCCAGTCACTATTGACATATTTTTTAAGCTGAAGCCGGAGTAGCTCGTCTCCCTTAAAGGTGTTGTCATATATGTTGTGTACATGTAAAACAGTTGTTACTATTATTTTTGAAATAAAAATATAATTCATCCAAATAATTCGGAAGTTTTTGTTCTATCGGGTAAGAATTCAAAAAGGCGATAATTTTATTTTGATACAGTTATTGTCATTTTTTTATGCTCTGACCATGACTATTCTCTCTACTCGTTTTATTGTTTTGGGGTGTTCGCCCGAAATCCGACCAAAACCGGAAAGTGTGTTAAAAGTAAAAGTTTTATTTCAAGTGATTAGATGTTCGATTTAGAGGTAAGATGACATATGAAAACTGATGTGAAAATTATTTTCTACGCGGACAAGTAGTTTGCCGGGAATCCGGCCAAAACCGGAGCATTTGTTAAAAGCAAACGTTGTATTTCTAGTTTATTAGATGTCCAATTTACGGGTAAGAAGAGATGCTGAATCCATAGATGACCATCAATTTCTAAACGGACATATAGTTCACCTGGAATCCGGCTGAAGCCGGAAAATATGTTATAAGTTAGATTTGTATTTAAGTTGATTGATGTTGGATGTTGATATAGATGTAAGGAGCTATGCTGAATTCAATTTTAGCTTTATTTTTTCGACAGACAAGTAGTTCCCGAATTCCGCCAAGACCGGAAAATTGGCCGAAGTAAGGCAGGAAGTTTTGATCTGTTTCGACAAAATAGATATTACTTACAGGGGTAAACACACATGCTGTATCCATATCTGAACTTAATTTTCTCAGATGATTAGTTATTTGGACTGTTTCTAAATTTGAATAGTAAAAATGTTAAAGGAGTCTGGCGAAGACAAGACCCAATTGTCTGAATAAAATACTGAACTTTTGGGATCCGATCGAAACATTTGGTCGTATTTAGGTATGATTTGTGGTTTCGATCAGGACACAAGTTTTTCTTCGATATCTGGTTCCTTCTTAAGGCGTTTTCTTTTTTCGTCACACCCTAGGACAAGATTTACTACTTGGGGCGGTTGTCAAAAAGAGATGTTTTATTTATTTGTTTACAATAAACTTGTGTCTCTGTAATCTGTGTCTCTTGGAAAGAAACGACTGTCAATGTTGTCTGCGGAAAACGACGTCCAGGTTAAATTTGCAAATACGCGAAAGAGAGCCAAATTCCTGGGTGAAGCAATTGCGAAGCAAATTTTTGCAAGCAAATCGCTTAACGTTCGCGTAGTGCAGGTGCCAATCTCCTGATACTCCGCCCTCTGCCGGGAGTAAATTCCTAGGCGAGCGGGAACAGAAATGTTAAAAGCCACGGACATTTTATATTTCCCCAGTTTATGAGACCGTAAAGTCATCGTACTAAAATATTTAATGGTAAACCGACGTTCGTAACGGCAAGGAGTTCTGAGGGGCAAATCAACATTTCTTTTCATTAAAATATCCGTCTTGCCTACATTACTCGATCCATTCATTCTCATTTCCAACATTTCGAAGTTTCCATGCCCGTTTTATCTACCCTGACAACAATGCGCTGTTTTTTTTGGCGAGCATGGCACATTTCGAGGCGGATCAGACTCACCGCTTACTAATCCTGAGATACTCACTGGTCATAAATACCGGTACGCAAGTTTTTCCGTGTTTCTTGTCAAATCAAGGGGGTCAACGAGGCTGAAAACAGCCGGGACGGGTTTGTAATCACAGAAATTTGAGGAGGAGTCACGTCTGCTATAATACTGGGATACCAACTGTATCTTCTGCTACTTGTGCTTTAACAAACATTCATAAACATATTTGAATACAATAGGATAATTATCATAATGAAATTAAACTTAAACTTTATGTAAATACTCTGCAAAAATAAAATCAATGCTCATAGACAACATCTAAAGAAAAATAAATAATAGTACAAAAAATAAATAAATTAATCCCAACTCAGTTTGGTCGTTTGAATCTGGAACCTGAATGGATTATGGTTAATTTATAACTTGTGAGTTGATGTATTTATTGCCAGTAGTAGATGTAAATGTCTGCCATTTGGCCTAGAGCCCTCTCTCTGCCAAATTGGTTCTTATACTGTATTGGTTTGCAATAAACAGAACCTGGACTTCTACTTGTTTAAGAGTTCATCTGCTTCTCATGTCTGACAGGAAAATAAAGATTGTAAATGCAAGCAGTGTTTCGACTCCACGAGATTTCACCCATTTATTGCATGTCATCTTTTTTTTCCAGTGTCGTAGTTCTTGTGTTGTCTATTTCTTTGTAACTAAAATCAGGATGAAAGGTGTTTGGAGGCTCACTGCATTTTACTCTGTTTCAAACGACTAAATTCCTACCTTTGGATTCGGGAGTTCCCCGCGCTGCAAGGATGCCATGTAGCACCTAAGTCTAAACTGTTCGCAATGGAGGCGTTCAAGGGTATCATCCCATCCAGCGATTTGTGCTGTGATCTGGCGGCGGGAATCAGCATCAGAAACGACTGATAACTGGAGCTCCGCCATGTGGCGTAGCTTGCTATCCTGAAATGGAAGGGAGGGTGAGTTAGGTAGGGCTAAGAAACGGGTGAAGGCGGATTCACAACACGTTTTTAGCAAATACGCTATAGCAGTTAGCTATGAAAGTCGCTCCGAGACGGAAGCTTTGCTGAATTTCTGCCGTTCGCAACGAAGACTGGCGAGTGGATTCTGATTGGCTAGTGTCCAAGAAGGTCCGATAGCCACACTCGCATGATCCACACTTTTCTGTCTCGAAAAACAATTGTGAATTAAGTAATCTTTTTCCTATCTGAATCGATTCAGCACTGGCCAATCAGAAAATCCCGAAGTTGAGTCGTCAGAAGAATCTTCAGGACTCGCTGGAACCGAATTTCAGCAAAAACCCGTTATATTCTGAATGGGCACTGAGACGAAAAGCTTTGTCACCCTTACAAATTGGGAGCATTGACACAGTATGGTAAACGAGGATGCCGTTTTTTTGTA
Organism: Branchinecta lynchi; assembly: GCA_023053575.1. Classification (NCBI taxonomy): domain Eukaryota; kingdom Metazoa; phylum Arthropoda; class Branchiopoda; order Anostraca; family Branchinectidae; genus Branchinecta; species Branchinecta lynchi. The sequence continues at coordinate 14,150,807 of JAKZAP010000002.1, forward strand.
TATTAGACGGACAAAAACAGTACCGATGCACTCTATATGACCAAGTCCAAAACACGCCAGTGATTCTCAGGAAGAAGGAGCAAAGGTGTAGCAAAACGACTCAAACTCAATGACTCAAATCCCGAGTCAGCGCAGCTGTGACACCGTTTCTTCCTTTCTTCCGCAGGCACCCAGAGATTCTGCATCGGAAGGGAGAGATAGTCATCAAGTGTATTCACAGAGGTTTGAAAAAAGTTGAACCGAATCGTTCATCAGTAACCCATCTTCACGTTATAATACAGAGATGGCGCTTTACACAAGGGTAATTGTAATTGTAAGCAGAGGGCGCCGGGTACAAATCCCGACTGAGGAGCATTTTTGTCTCAGTTCATTACTTATAACAAGAGCTACGAGCTCATATGACACTTGTTACGAGTAGGTTATACAAGAAAGTAGATGAGAACGTCACAAAATACACCCGCCACCCAAATATGCGGTTCGGAAATAAAAATAGGATATTTAGTTTCACTCAATTCTGAGCAATTCCGGTATCGTCTCGGATTATCTGTAGCAAATGCGCATGACTGTTCAAACTTCCAAGTTTCAGCCCAATAAATCCACTCGTTTGATCCCCAGACGTGCTACATTATTTCCGGTGATCCCTCCATCACTCCTTACCGTGGCCGAATCTGTTTCGGACTCGAATATGGATCATCTAAAGCATCTACCTTTATACCATCTATCAAGTTTCACTCGAACCTGATCATTTTTAGAAAATTCCGGTACCCCCTCCACCACCGTTGTCGGATCCGGTTCGGACCCTAAAATATGTCATCTAGGGGATATGCTTTCTCTACATTCCAAGTTTCATTTAAATTGACTCACTCGTTTGAACCCTATGCGAGCCTCAACATTTTCCGGCAATCTCCCTCCAACTGTGGCCGAAGAGGACTTGGAAACATAAACGTCGTATCTCTTAATCCCCTCTTCCAGTCCATCAATCAACAAATCTAAGCCGCATAAACTCGTCACTGTCTAACTTGCATCTCATTCGGTCCATCCGTTTGGTTTTTTCTGCATGTTAAAAGTCCCCCCCTCCCCAATTTCCCCATCCGTGGTCGCATATAGTTCGAACGAATGTTGTACATGTCCAGGTCATCGATTCTTATGACCTCTTAAGTTTCACTCGAATCAGGCCACTCGTTCGCAATTTGCAGAAGTCAATTTCCATATTTCCCTCTCTCGCTCCCCAAAAAATGCTCGGATCTAGGAACGGAAGTTCCTGGGGGTATGTTGTGTCAGGTTCTTAAGTCAATTAAGTCGGGTCATTAATATGCCTGCAAAGTTTCGTTGTCTTAGTAGCTCTGGAACTATTCTAACTCGCGACTACCCGAATTCCAGGAAACCCCTTCAACCCCTCACCCCCCCACATAGCCCCGAAACGATCTGGCTCCGTCAATTTCATATCTAAGCCTAATGCTTGTTCTCTCAATCCGTCCCAATCCCTCTGCTTTAAGCGTGTCTTGAGTCCCCCCCCCCATCCCTCCACAGGTATCAGACCCGACCCGGACTTGACACTGAACATCTTAGGCAATATCTCTTTCCACCTGACAAGTATCATTCAAATCCGGTCGCCCGTTCAAAAGTTATGCATGCCACTAGATTTCGGACTCCCCATCAATCCACTCCCCCCACGATGGCCGGACCGGGGAAACGACTATTCTCAAGTCAATCTGTTCGGATCCCTGACATACCTGCCAAGTTTCATCGCCCTAGCACACCAGGAAGTATGCCAAACTCGCGTTATCGCTAGAAATCCGGACCCTCCCCCCAGCTCCCCCACAGTGCCCAGATTCCGTCCGGTTACATCAATGACGTATCCAGGACCTGTGCTTGCTATTCCCACGAAGTTTCATCCCGATCCCTCCACTCTAAGCGTTTCTCAAAATTTCTGGTTCCCTCCTCAAGCTCCCCCCCAGTGTAATCAGATCCGGTCCGAATTTACAGTGAGAGTCTGAGGCACGAGGTCATCCTAAACATCAAGTTTAATCAAGATCCGATCACCCGTTCAAAAGTTAAAAATACTTCAATTTTTGCCCCCCCCCCCTCCCCCCGATGGTCGGATCGGGGAAGTGACTATTTTTATTTAATCTGGTAGAGTCCCTGACATGCCTGCTAATTTTCATTGTCCTAGCACATCAGGAAGCACCAAACTGGCAGTATCACTAGAAATTCCCCCCTCCCCCCACAACTCCCCCAAAGTGAGCGGATCCGTTCCAGTTATGTCAGTCATTGATCTAGGACTTGTGCTTGTTCACCAAGTTTCCAAGTTCCAAGTTCATCCGGATCTCTCCACTCTAAGGGTTTTTCAAGATTTCCGGTTTCCCCCATCAACTCCCCCCAATGTCATCGGATCCGGTCTGGATTTAAAATGGAACGTCTGAGACACGAGGTCCTTCCATATATCAAGTTTCATTAAGATCCGATCACCCGTTCGTAAGCTAAAAACATCTCGTTTTTCTTAGTTTTTCGGGATTCCCCCTCCCTACACTCCCCTCCAGATGGTTGGATCGGGGAAGCGACTGGTTCTTATTTAATCTGGTCCTGTCCCTGATATGCCTGCCAAGTTTCATCGTCCTAGCTTATCTGGAAGTGCCCGAACTAGCAAACCCGGGACCGATAATTTATGTCCGTCAGTCGGTCCAATTTTTCAATTTTTGAAAAAACGTGCAGAAAGGGCACGAACGAGGAACAACTTGGATTACATGCTTAATCTCGTTCCCATTATTGGGAATAATGTTGGCCGATCTTAGAGTTTTGCGGAAAGAAAGTTACAACTGTGTTGAGCAGTTGCCGGCAACCACTCTTATCGACCCCTATTTTTCTCTATCCCAGTTGACTACTTTAAAGCAAACTCTCATTATTTACTGTTTATGTTCCAATATTCAAAGCTATCTGAATACTGTAAAGCTAGGCTCAGCTTTCAAAAATTATTCACGACGTGACCTGTTTTAAGCCTTTCACAGGCCCCACCGACTTCCATTGAAATGTCGGCAATATTCAAGAAAACTGGTTTTACACGCGAACACTCGTCCGGAGCATAATGCGCATGGAGACTACTGAATCGCGGCAAGTGGAAAAACTACTGAGGTGTCGTAAGCGGGTTCAGAATGTAACATAAGAAATTTGGATCTTTGGGTTTAAGAACTAATGAATGATGTTACGGAAGTAGGTCCCTTAAGCTTAAAGCGCTAATTAGTGCTAGAATCCGTTATAGTAGACATATTTATGGCACTTGCAGCTTCGCTCAAGTGCCATATACCGATCACTTTTCGGTCGGTCGGTCAGTCGGTCCACTCTTCTCGAGTTAGGGGTACTTCCAGAAGTGCTAGGACGATGAAACTTGGCACGCATATCAGGAAACTTGTAAACAGTCATTTTCCTGATCCGACCACCGTGGGGGGAGCGGAGGGATGGGGAATCCGGAATCTTGAGCAATGTATAACTTTCGAACGGGTGATCGGATCTTGTTGAAACTTTATATCTGAAAAAACCTTGTGTCTCAGAGGTCTCATTCCAAGTCCGGACTGGATCCGACGAATGTGGGGGGGAGCCGGAGGGGGGGGGGGCGGAAATCTTGTGATGCGCTTAGAGTGGAGCGATTGGGATGAAACTTGGTGGGATGAACAAGCACAAGCCCTAGATACATCAATGATAAAATCGGACCGGATTCAGATACTTGGGGGGAAGTTGAAGGGGGGGGGGGTCCGGAATTCCGGTGATCGCGTTTAAGCATACTTCCCGATGTGCTAGGATGATGAAAATTGGCTTGAAGGGGGGGGGGGAGAGTCCGAATTCCGGTGATCGCGAGTTAAGGTATTTCCAGATATGCTAGACCGAGGAAACCTGACTTGACCATTATGGTTATTGTCACTTCCCAGATCCGACCATCCCTTAAAGAGCTCATCTTAACTGCAGAGAAAAAAAAAAACTTTTAAGCAAAATCTTCACTCCATGATCCCCATGAGCCCATGGTCACTTTTGTCTCAAGGTTTTTTGCTTAGACATGAATTTCTAGCTCCCTTAAAGTGCCCATTTTAACAGCAAAGGGAAAAATTACAATTAAAGTGCGTATCTTAACTGCCAAGTGAAAAAATACTTTTGACCAAAAGATCCATTTTCCTGATTCCCAAGGGCCCGTGACCATCTGTGCCCCAAGTATTTTGGTTCAAAATTCCAGTTCGAACCCCTTAAAGTGCACATATTAGCCGCAAAATGCACAAAAAATAATACTATCGAGCGAATGACATACTTTCGTAAGCCAAGGGCCCATGATCATTAGTGTAGCGGTACATTTGCTTAATAAACGGATTCCTAGCGCCCTTAAACTGTGCATTTTATCAACAATCAACAAATTGTATGGCATATTTTTCATGAATGCGAAAGGTCCATAGTCGTCTGTTCCTCAACACAGCAAGAATCTTAGCTGTTACTAATCCTACTGCATCTGCTTGCAAGTGCCATATGAGCTTACAACTCTTGTTTTGCTAGACTTTACAACGGACACTTACCACACTTACGTAAATTGTTTTATAAGTATTCTAAGTACCCAGGGACGTCACGACTGGGGGGGGGGGGGGAGACACCCCCCCCCCCCCCCCAAAGCTGTCGGCCAGTCGGTAAAAAATAACCGAGTCGGGGCGAAGCGCCGCGATTTTTCTTCAAAACGGTTGATTTGTTTCATGAAAACAGTCGATTTTTCTGAAAATTGGTAAATTTTTCGACAAAATAGTCGGTTTTTCTGAAAATTAGTAGATTTTTCTGAACATCAGTGGATTTTTTTTCTTAAAAAATGTCATTTCTGTTGTTGAAAACAGTCATTTTTTCTGCTGAAAAAGTCGGTAAAAATTACCACCCAGTCGGTAAATGCCTCGTCCCCCCCCAAACATTTTGGCTAGTAACGGCTCTCTAAGTACCTACTCGGACTTCCCCCATGGGCTCGTAACCACAAAGTTACGCGACTTTACGGCGTTGCCGATCTCGCGGCTGTGCCCAACGCCGTGCCGAGTCTGACTCTTCTCTAGACCGGTGCCATCTGCAGGCTACTATAGTACGCTTGTATTGTCATTAGTTTATTCGAATCTTTTTGTTTCCTTTATTTATTATTATTATTATTATTTATTTATAACCCATCAACTGGCCGAGGCCAAACAAGACTGAGTATGGAAAAAAATACAAAAATAAATGAATATTGTTTATCATCTTTTAATAGGCACGTTTTGTGCCATTTCTTAAGGGCTAATAGAATTACTGTTTTATTAAATCTTACCGATTCAATAGAGCGTTCAATGCGGTATATCTCTTCCTGAAGGAGGTGGAGCGTTCCAGTCTTGCCCCGATGGCGAGCGAAAGAGGCCGCGCATGCGCTGTGAATGCTGTTGACCCAGTTCTCCAGCTCTGCTTGACATGGTGCCTAAAACAAAATATGCGTTTTAATAAGGTAAAGGTATCAGCTTATCTCATCATATGTATAAATCAGCCTATACAAGTTTAACTGGCGGTGCTGATCTCCGATTCTCTACCAGGAAGATCAATGGGTGGTTGGGTCAACCTTCTTGGTGCTTTCGTGCACCCAATTCTATTTATTCTCAGTACCGATACAACGGTAAAGCCGATTTGGTGGTTCTCGTCCATATTAACACTAATTTTTATATATAAAAAAAAAATCTACACTATTTTTTTCTGAGAATTCTACACTGTATTCAGAACGGACGGGCACGGCAAGGCAACGGACGGACTGAACGGACGGGCACGGCAAGGCAAACTGAATGGAAAGGAGGGCACCACTGAGACTCGAACCATCGACCCTTCGGTTACGAGTTGGTAGTGCTAACCATTACAGATGGAAATTAACAATATCCTCGCAGAATTGTAAACAGAGAGGTATCAAGCGGAGAACGACGGGAATTCAAGTTGGCAAACATGAACGGTAGTGAAAATTCACGAACCACCGAAACGATTTCCTGAATAAATGCCAGAATGTGCTGCGAAGAATTCGGAATGTTGCGAAAAATCGGAAATCCGATAGCCCATATGTTATGTCTTTTTCGTGTCTTCTAATTTCGACAAAAGGGTAAGGAAACTTCCGTTTCCATTTTCCGACGGAGTCGGTAATCTAGTCGGAATCAGCCGGAAAAAAAAACCGAAGTTGCACGCCATTGTCCTGCTTGTCCTGAAAGTCTGGTGGACTAAAACTGCGGTTTCTGAAAGCAAGTCTTATTCCAAATCTGTAGAGAATAGCATGATTATCGCGCTAGTGAGTGACACGTAGTAGTTGATGACGAAGGTGGATCTTACTATAGCTTGTGATGTCCCCTTGTCCCATGTGTTTCAATGAGGTTCTCTGATAGTTCCGAAACGTTTTAACCCCCGCGAATTAATACAAATCGTTACGCAACACCTTTTTCTGGTATGTTATCAAGTAAACTAAACCTATTTTATTGGATGAGACCAGTGCTTCAAAATAGTGTGTGGGCCTACTGCAGTACCCTAAAATTAAACGGTCACAGCTGATACGATTTTCATCAAACATTCCAACATACATGGTTCTGTTGAAACTCTGTTGAGTTAGTATGGGTGTTTTCAGGTTTTGCTGAGAGGCATGGCAGAACTGACCAATGAGGTCCTCGGAAGCAGTTAGCGGGAGCATGATCCACTCCGAAAAGAGCCGAATATAAAAAAAAAAAAAAAAATCAGCGTAGTATACCGACGCAGGGAGTTTGAAAGTTTTTAAAAATGAGAGATGGGACTGCTTGATTAAGTATGTAAAACGAAGCACTAATATAGGTAAGACGGGTCTGGGCCCGAACCGTCATTTACTTAGTATTTCATCCCCAAACCCGAGGCGCTATTTGAGGGAAGAGGGGCGCACTGTCCTCTGGATTTCTAGTTCTTCCATTTGATTCTACTAATTGGCTCCTTAATTGGTTTCAAAAGACAAAATGCAAAGCTTAACTGTTTATTCGAAACATAGTTTATAATTTACCCAAAACAGAGTAATTGAATTTCTAGTCCGAGTAAAAAACCGAAGTTGGGGGCCCAAAATTGTACCGTGATCTTCAAAACTGTGCTAAATGAACAATTTTTGAAGACTGAGTTAACTATACCATTGGAAAGAACATAGCTGATTCGGTAATTTGTTAAATTGTGCTAAGTGTTAGAGGATGGAGATAGCATACACAAAACTGGGCACAAAAATAATAAAAAAGTAGTTAGCACAGTTTTGAAGAACACGGTACAATTGATCTTTGGCCCCCTACTAAGGTTTACCGAAATGCTACCACTTTCCACAGAGCTCCCTTTCCTCCCAACAGCTCCTCTAGCCCTACCCGTCTCCTTCACCCTTACTACCATTTAAATACAATCACGTCGTTCTATTCAGCAAAGCATAGCATACAATTAATCCACGTTTCATAATCTGAATTCAGCTCCCGTGAGTAGTCATTCATATTCGGATCTCTTGAACTAGAAGGATACCTTTGAACTATGACGCAGAGGTTCAATACGAAAGCAGTGGTGCGAAATGAGAGGCTTTAAACTTCGAGCGAATATTTGACTTTGGAAGAGCTTGGTAGGATCGCACGCCCGGGACCGGACAACGGGGATTACCCGGAAAAGCGGGAGCTTAGAACAATAAGTGCGCGAGCGCTCAGACGTGGAGCGTAAAACAATGAACTGAACTGACTTGGATTTCTCCCTTCCCGTACCGTAACGTTTAATATTAGTTATCCGTGAAACCAACAACTGAGCTCTCAAAGAATCTTCAAACCCGGCTCAGGCCATCTCTCATACAATCAGTTATGCTCGCTATAATAATAGTAAATAATCTATTTTTAACCCACAAATCCTACGAGACGAAAGCAGTGGAGTACAAAAACAGTGGAGATAATTAGGCAAAACACTACACATGCAAACAAAATCTGCTTAAGAGTCAAACAGACGAAGAAGCCCATGAGAGGGCGACAGACGCGCGTACGCCGTTTCGGACAGTTTTCAGTGGAGAACAGACAATTTCTCCGTGATATCCGGTAGCGAGTAATTACTAATAATTTTGGAATTTCTTTGCCAAGGAGGGAGAAAAAGGAGAAATTTACAAAAACGAAAATAGGAGGATCGCATAGCTTTGATATCCTTTTCTTTAAAACAGGATAGACACTAGATAAAAAAAGAATAGAGTGGTCACAGAAGGAAGAGTGCAGTTTGCCAAGAGCTTTCCGATTGTATTTCCCCCTGTTAGCAACAATTTTCGAATAACCCAGTTGAATTTTTAGTCCACAATCGGAAACCGTCCGGGATCGGAAAGAACGAATATTTTTAGTAATGGTAATACCCAACCACCGAATAGAATCAACACTTGGAATAGAAAACTTCAAGCAATTTAGAGACGCGGATGGCCCGGAGTTAAAAGACAGATGTTCACATTTTTTTACGTTTAAGGAGAGTCCAATATTTGAAAATGAAGAGCACTGTAGCACTATGAGCACTGTAGGTTTGTTCCAATGCACTTAGTTTACTACCTTGCTTGAACACCCTAATGTCAAAGTTATACATTTTCACAGTGCGTCTGATCTGCCCGCTTCCACGCGAGAACACATGTTAGTTCACTTAGAAACGCAATCCTTTCGCCTATCGTATATTCGGTCTCCACTTACAGTATTGTCCCTTTGTCTATCCAGTTTTATTTCAGTTAACCCGTAAGCTTGTTCCAATACACTACTGGCTTTACTTGCATCAAACTTGAAATGTATTTCATTTATGATAACTTGTTCAAACACACTAGTGACAAAGTCATAAAGTTTCAGATCCTATTACATAAATCTATTTCATACATGTTGTGACTAATCGACACCTCAAAGGCTCAAACCCTTTGCGAAACATGAAACCAAGCAAACGCAATGTGCATCTTACGAAAAGTGCCAAGTATACGAGATTTTAATCTGATGAGTGTCCTCGTTCATGAACTGAGCATATGGGCAATCTGGGCCCAGTTGCAAACGAACGGGAAGGGCCTGGGAGGTGAAACTCCAGAAGTATATTCAAGGACCTAGAAACCATAAGGAAAAGAAATTTGATTGTCGGATCTCTAATTGTGGTCTATGTTACGCAAATTAACGTAACGTTAGCGTAAGCGTTTGAAAAACCCGGATTTTCGAGGTAGGACCCCCTCCTCATAAGAAAAACGTACACATCTAGACCCCAAAGACAATAATCGTTCCAAGTTTCAACTTGATACCGGCCATGGTTTTTATGAACTGGGCACAGTTGCCCCTGAAACAGAGGAATGGTGAAGGTGTGTGTGTGTGGGGGGGGGGTTAACTTTAAACTAGACCCTAATATCATCAAGGTGGGGGGGGGGGGTAACTTTAAACTAGACCCTAATATCATCAAGTATACCAATTTTAAATTTTGACACCTGTAAAGGTTCACAAAATCTGTCGCCCATGAACGGGGAGGGTGGGGGAGGTGCAGTCTCAAGATTTTCCTCGTAGCCAGAGGATATATGTACAGGAAAGTTCGTCATTCTAGCTCCAGCCGTGGTAAAGTTAAGATCTTAGCCACGGGGCAATTTGGGCCCGACTGTCCCAGAATCGGGTGAGTGTGGGGATTTGGGACCACAAAAAGTACAACTAGATCCCCGTCCCAACAATAATATCAAGTTTCAAATTGATGCCTATGTTGGTTCACGAGTTGTAAACTCCACTATCTGTCCAATTTGGGCCCAATTTTCCCTGAACTAGGTGGGGGGTGGGGGGGGGGGGGGGGGGGGGGGGGGGGTGGATGTTCATTGGACCCCTAAAAAGCACAACTGGACCCCAGCACCGACGCTTGTACCAAGTTTTAACCTTGATACTCTGTCATTGTTTACGGGTTATGATCTCCACTGAATGAGCAGTCTGGGCCCATTTGCGTCTGAACCTGGTGAATGTGGGGGGTGAGACCCCTATTAAGTACAACTAGCTTCCAGCAGTTGTACCAGCTTTCAACTTGATATCTGTCATTGTATACTGGTTATGAGCTCTAGTCAACGGACAATATTTGCCCAATTGCCCCTTAACCGGGTGGGTGAGGGAACTGTGACCCCCCCCAAAAGGCTTCACAAAAGATGGTGAAAACCGGAAACCCAAAGCTGATACAGCGCTAGCAATAGTGGATTATTCCAAGGAACAGAAGGAAAACAGAAGCTAAGACGCTGGACTTACAACAAAGGATTTACTAGCTGGGGGGGTTGGGGGGGTGGGGCCTTCAGGTGAAACTCCACACCTTACCCATGCCCCTAAACATATAGGATCTGATTTGTATCTTCAACGGCCTGAAACTGGGAACTTTCATAGCAAAAATGAGCTTGAAAGGGCTGACCAGATTGCACGCCTGACACGCCTTTGACCAAAACCTGGCACACCAGCCTGACAGGCTTGTTCCTTCCCGACGTTGGCCCTGAACATTGACAGCCTGACGAGGACCCTTGCCAAGAAGGGCCGAAATATCGCTGCCAAAGCATAGTAGCTGACTTATCCATTTTATGCACTTTTTTTTATATAATATACAAAGGAAATACTCTCCAACGTCCACACATAGGCTTACTTTTTTATCTCACATACGTTGAGACTGCACATCCTTGTCGAAATGTTAAAGCACAATGGACACTTCTGATGCTTTAATTTGTATTAAATGCCTCACAAATAAACATTTCCGACTTCCTTTAGAAGGCGCTACGAAAATCGGCCGTTTTCTTGTTATCCCTTGTCTTTACCTCTCTGGCATTTCGGCGATCCAAATCTTAGGAGCTGGGATATCGTGGCAGGAAATTCAAAAACTCCCAGCAATGCTTGATAGAAAAGGATATATTTGAGATGTCACCAAAGTCAAGCAGCTGATGTAGTTTACCTGGTTGTTCTAGTGTTTCATCAGAAGTTCGATGGCTTAAAGTGCCTATTACAAGTTTTTCTTTGTGGAATAGTGTTGTGAAGGTTGATTAGCTTGCTTTATAAAATGTACCAGAATATGTAATAAGCTTATAAAAAATAACATAGCTACAAAAATCATTAAAAAACAAATAACCTATTCAAATCTGAATTATACAAGCTGATTTATGCATAAAATAAAGATCTACTAAGTATTATAAGAAATATCACTTTTATCTTTGTCCAAGCTAGTAAATTGCGCATGTACTGGCCCAAAAAATACGCTTTGAAATATCACAGAGAGGAAACTCTTGAAAATGCTGCTGATCTAGGGGGTAAGCATTGTTCCTAGGTTGTTACAGAGTGGGATTGCGGTAGTTTGATGAGCCCATTGAGCTTTAAGCAACTTCTGACAGCGTAGGCAGCATAGGCTTACAGATTTTTTTTCCTAAACTCAGCAACTTAAACTGGAATGTTAAGAGCTATTTATTTAAGCGTCATCATGGCCCCATAGCTCTATTTTGTACTCTGAAAGTTCGCAAGATTTATTTTTCTCTCGAGGCGGCAATTACCCACGTTCCTGCTATCACTTTCTAAGAAAGTAATAACATCAATGCCCACGTGCAGCGAAGACGGCAAAATTAAATTGTCAGCACATAGAACATAATTTGGGCCACGACACGGTGAAATTAAGTTATTCGCCAGAAAATCAGTTGACTCAGTTGACTCAGTTTCTGTACAAGGCCGTATCCGGAAATGCTGACATTTTTCACTTAAAAAATTAACGTGAAATGAAACTTTAAAGAAGTTGATTGATATGAAAAATAGGGAGAAGCAATAACCAATCATTAAGAATGTTCACTGTGTATACAAATGTACCTATTCTCTCTGCAAAATCCTAAAACCTAAAACCGGCCAACATCGCTCACAAAAGCAGAAAATAAAATCCATCCTTTACAGGAACACGCAGTCGATCTATTCCGCTCATTGGTAGGTCGGTCAATACTCTACATGACTAAAGTCCAAAACACGCCAGTGATTTTCAGGAAGAAGGAGCAAACGTGTCCGTAACATGTCCGTAACGACTCAAACTCAATGACTCAAATCCCGAGTCAGCGCAGCTATGACACCGTTTCTTCCGTTCTTCCGCAGGTGCCCGGAGATTCTGCATCTGAAGCAGAGCAAATCGGAAGGGAGAGATAGTCATCAATTCACCAGCTAAGGGGCCCTTTGCTTCTTTAATAGGTGGTAGTTTCTACACAGAAATAACAACATTGGCAATACAAATTACTGGAAGAAATAGATACTGTCAAATGTTTAGCTGCATTATTATTCATTTACCAGCTAAATGCTGGTCTGTTTGACGTTTGTACTTGCAGCTTGCCAAATCTAGAAGCATGCCTCTAGATATATGCTAGTTTCGTACCGAGGCTCTGGTCCCTGGATGGGTTGATTTAGACTTTGCAAATGTGAGAAATCTTTCTCTCAGTGCGGCAATTACCCGCGCCCCTGCCTGTCTATTTCTAAGACAGTAATATATCTGTCACGTGCCTCGAAAACGGTGAAATTAAATTGTCCGTGGGAAAAGTTGGGAGTATCCAGGAAGTCACTTCGAGCGTTGTTGATCTCTAACGCACGTTTCCAGGAGGCTGAATAGCTCCCTAATTACATACTAGAATTTGTGAGGGGACACAGGTGTTCACAATTCCCCTACACATTCGTACAATCAAGGAAAAATTATGACTGCATTGAGGCAGAAAAAAGGCCTTTCGGACGCGTTTCTTACTAGAAAGAGCGATTCTTAGAGAGTGTTGCACCCTACTAACCTTAGTTACTACGCATGACGTCACGAATTCTGGCTTTTTGCGTCAAGGCTGGAACGGTTTTTCTATTTTCAGCAGGATATCATGCCACGGGCGAATCCTACCAATCTCGTACAGAGATGCGTAGTTACCAACGAGGTTATCATGCTTACTACGCTTACTAACTACTATTAGTAACTATTTCGAGTATGTACGAAGTTAGCGTAGTAACTTTTTACGAGGTGCTATTGTTAGAAGGGTGGAACACGCCCTTAGTGTCACTGCTTTCCAAAAAGGAAAACAAAAACTGCGTCCCTTGCACTACTTACAAGTCCCTTGCACGTCTTACAATTCGGAAACAATTTGTTCTTACCATCGAATACACCGGAAACAAATAACAGGTCACCAAGTAGCAAAAGCTGCAAACCCCTCATTCCCGAAGATGATTATGAGCTAACAGTCGACTGTTGCTTACAAGACCCCTTAATGTACCACAACTAGTATCGCCTACTTTCGGTTTCAGTGTGTACCTCACTACTGAAGTTGTCAGACCCTTGAAACTTTCCAAACTACTGTATATAATGAAGGAATTTTTGTACCAAAAATGGATGCCATATACTTTGATCAGCTCATCAACGGCTATCGATTGCCGTCGAAACAATATTCTACCTGTCTTAGTTCAAAAGTTGACTTTTTTTGCCGTAGGCCAACTTTCTAACGTCACCGCTTAGAAAGGAGCAAAGGATAAGCTCTAATTTCTTTAGCAATGAGAGAACTTTTAAAGTTTAAGATGCACATCTGATACCATTTCCCTACTGCAATCCCAAGTGCAAAAAAAAACAAGACCAAAGGTTCCGATGGGATCCCAAAAATTCAATATCTGATCCAGACAACTGGGTCTTGTCTTAGCCAGATCCATTGATCGCCAGACTCCTTGAACATTTTTACAATTAAAATTCAGAAAAAGATTAAGGCCAAAGAGCTAATCATCTGAGAAAACCAAGTTCAGATTTGGATTCAGCATGTGTGTTTACCCCTATAAGTCATATCTGTTTTTACGAAAACTTCCTGCCACTTCTACCAATTTCCCGGTTTCGGCCGAACTCCAGAACTACTTGTCCGGCGAAAAAAGAAAGCTAAAAAACGAACTCAGGGTATCTTCTTTCCCTAATAATGAACATCTAATCGACTTCAAATAAAAATTTACCTTATAACAAATTTTCCGACTCCAGCCGGATTCCGGTCGAACTATATGTCCGGGTAAAATATGATTATCACACACGGATTCAGCATCTCTTCTTACCCCTAAATCGGTTATCTAATCAACCAGAAAAAAAACTTTAACTTCTAACAATTTTCCGGTTTTGGCCGGATTCGGGGCGAACTACATGTCCGGGTAGAAAATTGTTTTCACATAAGTGTTCAGCATGTCTTCTTGCCCTTAATCGAACATCTAATCAACTCCAAATACAAAATTTTAATTTTAACAAACTTTCCGGTTTGGGCCGGATTCTGGGCGAACTACTTGTCCGTCGAGAAAATGGTTTTCACCATCGTCTTCAGCATGTCTTCCTACACCTGAATCGAATATCTAATCAACTTCAAATAAAACTTTTACTTTTAACAAACTTTCCGGTTTCGGCCGGATTCCGGGCAAACTACTTGTCCGATGACAAAATGGTTTTAACCATCGTGTTCAGCATGTCTTCTTACTTCATAATCGACTATCACATTAGCTGTTTAAAAATATTTTGTTTGCCCCTTAATTTGAACCCCTTCCCCCACCCCTAAATGTAGGGCTACAAAGCCCATTTACGAACTCGACTGGTCTGACGACGCAAAGAATCCTCACACCAAGTTTCATCAAAATATCTCATTCCCTTCGAGAGTTATCGTGCTTACAGACGGTCAGACGGACGGACAGACGGACAACTTTTGCGACGTCATAGGTATCCCTCCACTTACGTTTTGGGATCCCAAAAACGAATGATAATTTGATTTGTTGAAATCGCAAACAGAAATGGATAGAAACAATAGATGGCAGCACTTTCGGACCCGTAGGAAAAAGCTGTAAATTTTTCTATTTATCACTCAAAGAAGATGTGTTGGCTGTGGGGCCGGGTAACTGCCGCATATATTTAACACTTAAAGATTTTAGTCCATCTTCAATCTGAAACTGGTGCCGGCCTGCTTGCGTGCTACAACGGAGCTTTCCACTCGAAAGCAGCAACATGATTTGATAAAACGAAAGGTTGGCTGCACAACTTCAGATGGTCCTCTCTGACATGGGCTATGTAACTCCACTTCACTTCGCACACTGTAGGCTCTGGCTCGAGGACAAGCAAAAACCATAATTTTTGGCCCCTGGCAAGAGTTCTACGGAGCTTTCCAAGATGTCAACCAATGTGTTACTCTCGCAACACAAACAAACGAGAACAAACCCAAAGTGTTGCTCTCGCAACACAATGAACTTGTCCCGACAATTGTGACCGAACATTATTTGCTTAGAACGTCTTGGATTGTTTTAATATTACCTAGTTTCTCCAAAAGTAAAACGAAAATTGCCAAGCACCCACCCAGGATTACAAACCCAGAATGTCGTCACATTTAAAGGACACCTCCGAGCATAGTGTTTCAACTCAAATGTTCTGAGATATTTGACCAAATTTACAATTAAGCTATGCTAGCCTCTTTCTATGCCCTTTTTCTTGGATGACAATCTTGGCAAAACCTGCAAAACCGGTCTTCCGACGGGAACAGCTCCTCAGAAACAATGGTCGGGCACCTTCTACGTCACGCAAAGCGAACAAACCGTGGTAAACGATACGATCAGTATATTGCTAATAGTTGATAGGATGTGTATAATAATATAATATATGTATAATAATATAGGATACTGACAGGAGCTGAAAGGATACAGAATCTCGGGAACGAGAATGGATGGAAAAAGTACTGAAGTAGAACGAATTCCTATCAGAAGTATAAAGTGTCCTTTAAGGAGACTCATCCGGATAAAAAAAAAACTTTCAGACCAAACCGCCCACTCTCAATCAGCTAGATGTAAGGAGTTTCATGTCTATGCCCCCCTGCTGGGTGACTCCGTAGCCGCTAAAACTGCGGACACCGCGATACAAATGAGCTCTGCTTTGTCTAATTACCACAAACAGTTCTAAGGAGCTTACGACCCCTGAGGGAAGCGTTTCTGTCAGAACAGATTAAGGAAATCATCTGGAACCATCAGCAGGTTCAGGAACAGGTGTTCATGCCTCATTTCGAGAGCTCATACAAGGTTTACAGCCTCGTTTGACAACTTAAAATGGGAATTTGCTGAGTGACGCTGAGTGAGGGTCCAAACAAAATTGAGTGAGTTTCGTGGCTCGAGTTTGGCCGGAAATTCAAATTCATCCGCAAATCAAATTCAGTCCAAATAAAATTAGCTGCATAAAGCAGATGGACATAAAACTGGAATTCATCCAGTACATAATGACAGTAGGTACGCCTGAACAAATACTTACTGAGACTTCATCTGAAATGTTATTTTTAATATCAGGCATTTGAAATTGCCGCAAAAAATCAGACGAAACTTCGTTTCAGCGAGTTTCTACTTCTGACGCGACTCGACTGACACACAAACGTGTTAAAAAAATACTCTATACTCCTTGAGCCCAAGCTGACTGGGAAACATATATTCAAACGTGTCTCCATGAAGAACAAGCAGAAATATGTGGCGCATAAATGGGCCGCGAAAAGCGCCATTAGTTAGCACTCAGGTAGTGACATAAATATGAAATGCTTCAGTACTTGCCTCGGACAGACAGTTCCGCCGGAAGGCTAACTGAACTGGAAATTTACGCATTAACCTTATTGCTGATTGTTACGACTACGAACTCCATTTAAGGGTAAGGGAAAATGTTGAATCAGGATTAATTCGGATCTAGATAAGGTGTAGTATTTTGACTCCAATGATATGGATCCGGAAGCCGATGACGAAACCCCGTCAAAACAGGGCATTGGAAAATAGCTCAACGAGCAAGAAAATCGAGTATGTGGCTGACAAACGGGGAGCTATCCGTTCAAGGATGTGCAAATAGTTTCGGCTCTGGGAGGGGGGATGATCAAAACACGAATCCTTGGCAGAACTAGGATCAACAGCTGAAGGAGATTTACACCATATCCAGCGCAATCCGTCTTGACCGAATGGTTAGCGCGCTGAAGATCGGTGTTCAAGTCTCGATGGTGCTAACCGTTTGGTCTGAAGTAGAGGTCAGTCCCGTGACCCTGTAAGACTGGTCAACGTAAACCAAGCTTCAAATGGGCTCCCGGAGAAATGTCAGGAAGGTATCAGGAAGGGTGTGCGAAAGCACTAGGGTTGCTTACCCCCCCCCCCCCCAACTGCCCATTGTACTTCCTGGCTGAGAACAGAGTGTCGGACATCAGCACCGCCCAGTATGGACTGACCTTTACTAGCGTAGCTGGCAACCAAGATTTCCCTTCCGGGCTGTCCTGTAGAACTACTGGAAGCAAGTCAGCAACTTCCGGAAAGCGATTTCAGGAGCACCGGAAATGACAGGAAGTCCCTGGTCCGCAAGATTCTTGGGGGGTAAGTCAAGCGAACGACCTTAATGGCCTGACTCGGACTGCACAGAGCCTAATTAAAAGACGAGGAGGCAAGAGGAAACAAAAGACGAAGATTCATGGAAAGTTCTTTACTCTGATTCCTTCTGACACAGTCAATCAGTCCAGTCTCAGTGTGAAATACATACGACTGAGACTGAACTCATAAATCACAAAAAAAAGTTATAATAACATACTTCCATCTCGACTGATATCGCTATAACAAGCTCGACGGCCATTTAAAAATATCTTCGGCTCGGACAGGTTATTTTCAATGGCCGTCTCGTTGTTATTTTCCGATATCATCCTCGATGTCGGAAGTATATATATTTATATGTGTGTGTGTAGGCAAGACACTGTTCCTTACCTTTGCCAAATGTGTGCTACTGAGGGGGGGAACTGTAGGTAGCGTTCCAGCGATTTATTACTAGTTACGATCGTTACTATTCTTGTTATTATTGACGTTCCAGAGCCCGCCGAAAGAAGTAAATTGGCTCCTCCCATCTAGTATTTTCGTTCCACGACTGTTACGATCATTACAATTTACTTATGATGGTCGCGAGCATCATAAGTTATAATAACTATCTGTTTTGCAGCAACTCCCGTAAGAGTGATGAAGTATATTAGCGTTGTTATTATTGTCGTTTCAGAGAGCTCGATAACTACCAAAATACGGCGCTCGCCCCTCCTCTTATCACCGTAACTTGTAACGACTTCACTGGAACGCTACCGTAGCCTACATTTGATTTGTCATTGTGAAGAAGTCGGCAGATTTGTGAAAGGAAGTGTTTTATCGGGAGGATTGGAAGGAAACGGATTTTGTTGCAAGTATGGGGAGTTAGTATATTTACGACCTCTGAAAAATATGTTGATTCCTGTAAACTCTATGGTCCACCATGAATTATTTCTTCAATTGTTGACTTTCGTTCGTTTTGCTTTTTCTTTGTTTGAGTGCTTTCTATCTTTTGGTCATTTTTCCCGCCATGGCCCATGGGGTTTATTGGGAATAAATCCATTCATTCATTCAACCGAATGAAGACGCTGGAACTTCTTCGAAAATATTCCACCAATTACGACAATTCATTAGCTATTATCGAACTTATGCCGTCTCGCTATTTAAAAAAGGTCATAACTCAGTTTTATGGCAAGCTGCCCGAGTCGTCAGTGTGACAGGTCTGTTCAAATTAAGAAGGCGTTTAAATTTAAGACGCCCTACACGCATCAGAGTTGGTAATTCAGTTCTGTCGTAAGAATTCCCGAAAGTGACAAGGAGATTATTATGGGAAATCATTCCGACGGGTTGCCCACTCAGCCGCACCCGCTGTGCACCCTTTCCCGGCACCGGCGAAAATCAGCGATGGCGGTCATAAATTAGGAGATTCAATGTTAATTTAATACAATAAAAAGACAACGGGGTTACAATTTCTTCTGTTGCACGTTAAAAAGTTGAAAAAAAATTTGACAGAGTTGCTGTACTAATATCTTCTTTCAGGCTATTTTAAGACGAACCAGTTTTCTCAAACTGGACCATACTCTTTGGATTCCAGACGTCAATATTTCGTTAAAAAAAGAAAACAATACGGAAACATTGACGGTTCTTTGGCTAATCGATTTCGCTTCTTTTTTACTCAATGTCATATTTTTGTTGGATTGTATTTCTTTTTTTCTGTCAAGACCGTCTGGCTTTTTTGCTATGATAAAGTTAATCTAGTCGTATCTCATAGCACTTGCTTGCTCAAGACTTGAGAAGTTGCTTCTAGAAGCACACATCTTACCTGATTCTCGTTTATGTTTGCCGTTTGTCACTGGATATAAAATCAAGTACACCACCACTTGGTCCCAAACCAAGTTTGACTTTTGTCTATATTTCCGTCCGTTCTGCAGAGGCGTTACTAGCCAAAATGTTTGGGGGGGGGGAGGACAAGGCATTTACCGACTGGCTGGTAAATTTTACCGACTATTTTTGCAGAAAAAACGACTGTTTTCAAGAAAAAAACGACAGTTCTGAAAAAAAAATCGACTGTTTTGGCGAAAAATTTACTGATTTTCAGAAAAACCGACTGTTTTCGTGAAAAAAATCAACTGTTTTGACGAAAATTTGCGGCGCTTCGCTCCGACTCGGTTTTTTACCGACTGGCCGACAACATTGGGGGGGGGGGCTTCCCCCTCCCCCCCAGTCGTGACGCCCCTGCCGTTCTGTATTAAGCCCACTCTGTCGGACAACAAAGTAGTTCACGGTTTGCAAAAAAACATCAGTCTAAAGAGGAATATGCAATCTGCACAGCTCTGACCACGTTTTACCATTAGAACCCTTAATACCAAACACTTCTTACTTCTTCTGTTCAAGGTTCGCCGGTAACTCTTTACAAAATAACGGCATGAGAAGCTTAAAACCCTGTTTTGTCAATTTGGAAGACTTGGCAGGCCAACACGTGTATCTTGTGTTTTAGACTCCTTTTCTTTTGCTTAGTCTTCCTATTTTTAACCATGGCGTGCACAGTTTTCAAGTATTTTGCGTCCAGTCTCCGCTTCCGAGAGCGGTAAGTCCGGGAAGAGTAGACAAGCACCAGCAAGAAAACTGCTACTTCACGAAGCAAGTATTAATATTTTCTGAAAACAAAATTTCTTGACCATCCTATCGTAAATAGGTCATTTCTAGTAAAATTTGTGCTTTAAGAAAATAATCGTAGCGCGCACGTCTTTTATGTTATCGCTCACAGAAGTTATAATAACTAACTGTACAACTCAACTTGAACTAAACACAATAAACAAACAAAAAAGTATGGGGCTAAATTTATGCTTAGCTGGCTTTTGCATTTTTCTTATACGGTCCCTCGAGCGGTCCCGATCTGTGACCGGTTTGACGCAAAAGTTATGTAGTACCTACCTACCACCACCTGAACAGACATGCTACTGGAAAAAAACAGATTATATTCCACGCGTTACTTTGTAAAGGTCGTTCAGACTGAAAAGGCTCTTACGCACTCCCTTCACCCTAAGACCCTTACGGACGTTACATCGACGTATACAGCCTACTGCACAGCATGCTCTATACTGAGAGTGGCTCTTTAATTGAGTTAGAAGATGAAAAATGAAATTTAAAGGACACGTCGTGCTTATGATAGTTATTCATTCTACTTAAATGTTATTACCATCCATTCTTGTTCCTGAGATTCTTCATTTGATAGGTGCTATTAGCAATACACTGATTATCACATTTGCCGCGATTTGTTGTCTTTAAGTGATGTATCAGGCGCACAATCATTGTTTCCTATGAGCTGTTTCCGTCTGAAGACTGGTTTCGCAAATTTTGCCAAGACTTTCATCCAAGGCCAGTGGCAGGGAAAGAGGCTAAAAACAGCCGACACCGTGTATATTTTCCTGTAAGCATAGCTTAGTGTAAAGTGGTCAACTATCTCAGAACATCTGAGCAGAAAGACTACGCAGTGCGAGGCGTCCTCCTGCAAGCCAGCTGGAATCCATGAAGAATAATAGCAGTTCGGAAAGTCGAGGAACATCAGAGCACTTATCGACACAAAACGGATAGACAGGTATGACAGAATGTAAACAAAAAAGCTTTCACAGACAAAAACTAAGAAGACGATGTCAGAAGGCTACTACAGGAAAGAGAGGGCAAAACCGGCAACAGACAGGTCGAACAGAAAGGTAAACAAAGCTTTATCTGAGTAAAACTGAAAAGGGTATTTTAGATCAAAACTTTCTTATATTTGATCAAGACGTCTATACAAACTAAGGCACCCTAGAATTCGCTCAATATAATCATCAGAGAGGGTGAAGTTGGAGCGGAGCGGAGCTAAGGGGATATGCTGTGAGGTTTGGGTTGATACCCGCTTATTTCACTCTTCGCCGCTCCAAATACCACAGAAAAACCTAGGATGCCTGCAGGGGTGGCAAACCCGGTCTGCAGCGAGTTATACGTGACATTACAATGGTAGACAACCAATCAGTTGTAAAGTAAACTAGCAAAGTCTGTTTCTGAGGAAACATGAGGCCTAACAGCCTTATTTCGGCAATAAAGTTATTGTTCGCCCAGAGGCTGAACCTTTATATCTTTCCATCCAATCATCTTCACAATATTCTATCTGGATCCAAGGCAAACTGAGCCAATAAAACACGAGAAGTAATAATAGCCGAAAATAGCCGTGTATTTTTCCAAGAGACATTGTTAATCCGAGACGTGATCTCAAGAGATAGCTGGAGGGGAAAAATGAGAGACCTTTTATACGCTGAAGAATCTGATAAGACCTTTACAACACCTGTTCCACTAGGAAGAACTTGGAACTAGAGAGCTTTTTGGGATCCCAAAACGTAAGTGGAGGGATACCTATGACATCGCAAAAGTTGTCCGTCTGTCCGTCCGTCTGTAAGCACGATAACTCTCGAAGGGAATGAGATATTTTGATGAAACTTGGTGTGAGGATTCGTTGGGTCGTCGGACCAGTCGAGTTCGTAGATGGGCTTTGTAGCCCTACATTTAGGGGTGGGGGAGGGGGTTTAAATTAAGGGGCAAACAAAATATTTTGAAACAGCTAATGGGATAGTCGATTATGGGGTAAGAAGACATGCTGAGCACGATGGTGAAAACTATTTTGTCATCGGACGAGTAGTTCGTCCGGAATCCGGCCAAAACCGGAAAGTTTGTTAAAAGTAAAAGTTTTATTTGAAGTTGATTAGATATTCGATTCAGGTGTATGAAGACATGCTGAAGGCGATTGTGAAAACCATTTTGTCATCGGACGAGTAGTTCGTCCGGAATCCGGCCAAAACCGGAAAGTTTGTTAAAAGTAAAAGTTTTATTTGAAGTTGATTAGATGTTTGATTTAGGGGTAGGAAGACATGCTGAAGTCGCTGGTGAAAACCATTTTGTCGTCGGACGAGTAGTTCGTCCGGAATCCGGCCAAAACCGGAAAGTTTGTTAAAAGAAAAAGTTTTATTTGAAGTTGAGTAGATGTTCGATTCAGGTGTACGAAGACATGCTGAAGGCGATTGTGAAAACCATTTTGTCATCGGACGAGTAGTTCGTCCGGAATCCGGCCAAAACCGGAAAGTTTGTTAAAAGTAAAAGTTTTATTTGAAGTTGATTAGATGTTTGATTTAGGGGTAGGAAGACATGCTGAAGTCGCTGGTGAAAACCATTTTGTCATCGGACGAGTAGTTCGTCCGGAATCCGGCCGAAACCGGAAAGTTTGTTAAAAGTAAAAGTTTTATTTGAAGTTGATTAGATGTTCGATTTAGGGGTAGGAAGACATGCTGAAGACGATGGTGAAAACCATTTTCTCGACGGACAAGTAGTTCGCCCGAAATCCGGCCGAAACCGGAAAGTTTGTTAAAATTATAAGTTTTATTTCGAGTTGATTAGATGTTCGGTTTAGGGCAAGAATACATGCTGAACACTTATTTGAAAACAATTTTCTACCCGGACATGTAGTTCGCCCGGAATCTGGCGAAAACCGGAAAGTTGGTTAAAAGTAAAAGTTTAATTTGAAGTTGATTAAATGTTTGATTTACGGGTAAAAAGACAAGCCGAACACGAAGGTTAAAATCATTTTCTCGCTGGAGAACTAGTTCGCCCGGAATCCGGCCAAAACCGGAAAATTTGTTAAAAGCATAAGTTCGATTAGATGACAGATTAAGGGGTAAGAAGAGAGGCTGAGTCGGTATATGACAATGGTTTTTTACCCGGACATATAATTGTTCCGGAATCCGGTTGTAACCGGATTTTTTTTTCAGTCAAACTTTTATTCAAAGTTGATTAGATGTTCTTTATAGGGATAAGGAGATACGCTGGTTTTGTTTCTGTATTTTTTTTTGTTTTGCTGGACTAGTAGTTCGCTCGGAAATCGGCAGGAAGTCTCGGTCAGTATCGTCAAAATAGATATGGCTCATAGAGGTATATCTGAACTTGGTTTTCTCTGATGATTAGCCTGTCCAAGACTGGATCTGGCGAAGACAAGACTCGATTGTCTGAATCAAATATTAGATTTTTGGGATCCCATCGACACCTTTGGTCTTGTTTCTCCAGAAAAATAACCCCAGAAAGAGTTACACTGAAAATCATCAAATACCAGCCTGGGCCAACAAAATAATCAGTTTGATTATTTTCCATGGCAAAAATATGAACACGTCTCAAAGTATGTTCTAGAAGTAGCGGGTAGAGCGGGAAGTATTCCTTCAGTCCAAGCTGGCTGCTATTCATTCCTGACTGCATTAAACGGATATGAGGATCCTTGACAAGGGTCCACTTCAGGCTTCACGCCACAAAAACGAACCTGTGAGATTATCACATAAATGATAATCTCCAGTAAAAACCTAGATTTTTCCATTAGTGCAGTGCATGTAAATAGTAAAGAGTTAAACTGTATTTATTAATAAAATAAGTATCAAGTAAAAAAAAAAAAAAGGCAGGTTCGTTCCTCTAGCTTGAGCCTGAAGAGGCTCCGGCTGACAGATGCAGACACCGGTTGTCACGTTTTAGAACATTAAAATTAGCATGTTTGGAACTGGTTTCGGCCGGTGCCGGGAAATGGTGTACAATAGCTTCCGGGAAGTGGGTAGCCCCTCGTGAAGAGGACTCTTTCCAAGGAGGGTCGAAAAAATCGCTAAAATAAAACTTAACTGACGTATCCGTTTAACACAGTCAAAAAAGGCTGAGCAGGAATGGACAAAAAATGTCGTGTTCAATGTTTCTTTCTTTTCTTTTATTCCATAGTAACAGTAGTGACAACGTGGATTGACGGACCAAAACCTCGGTCTTGTTTTGCTGGTTTCTGCACTTGAAGTAATGGTTAATTGAGACGGACGGGCATTCCTACTGCGACATTAGAGGTGAAATTCCTGACTGTCGAAAGATAGACAGCTACTAAAGTATTTGCCATTTTTTTTGTATTAACCAAGAACGAATGTTACGAGGTTCGAGGGCGAACTACCAATCCAGCTGTGATCACAAACGATACAAAATATTTCCGGGAAGCAATTTTCGCCTCTCTTTATGTGCACGCAACTTATCCATTTGTATGCCACTTGCCCTTCGGCCAAGTGCCATATTGTGATTGCAATTTTTTTCCGTCCGTCGGCCTGTCGGTCGGTCTGGGTTTTGCTAGTTTGGGCATTTACTGAGGTATTTATAACTTCCGAATGGGTGATCGGATCTTAATGAAACTTGATTTTTGGAAAGACCTTGTGTCTCAGACGACCCACTTCAAATCCGAAATGGATCCGGTGACTTTGGAGGGAGCTGGAGGGGGGAGCCGGGATTCTTGGGAAACGCTTAGAATGGAGGGGTCGGGATGAAACTAGGCGGGAAGAACAAGCACAAGTCCTAGATACATCACTGACATATCCGAACCGAATTCGATCACTGTGGGGGGAGTTGGGGGGAGGGGGAATTCTGGTGATCCAGCTGAGTTCGGTACTTACGATGTAAATAGGATGATGAAACTCGGCAGGAATATGAGGGATCACAATAGACCAACTTGAGAATAGTCGTTTGCACGATCCGAACATCGCGGGGGGGGGGGGGAGGGGGTGGAGGGATGGAGAATCCGGAATCATTTATAACTTTTGAACGGGCGATCGGATTTGAATAAAACTTGCCAAATAGAAAAAGCCATTGTCTCAGATGTTCTGGACTAGATCCAATACTTGGGGGGGAGGGGGACGGGGGCATCAGAATGTTTGTGAAGGATGGAATTTGGTGGGAAGAATAAGCATAAGATTAGATACGTTCTTGACACAACCTGGTTATCTCAGGGCTCTTTGGGGGATTTGGAGGGGGGTTCCCGGAATTCCGGTGACAGCGAGATAGGATACTTCCAGATCTGCTAAGGACTATAAAACTTGGCAGGCATATTAGTGACCCGACCAATTAGACTTACGGACCCGACACAATGCCCTAGGAAAACTTCCGTTCCTGGATCATACCATTTTTCGGGGAGTTAAGGGAGGGGGAATCCGGAAATTACTGACTTCCGTAGGTTGCGAAAAAATGTTCCGACTCAAGTGAAACTTTATGGGTGATAAGAACTGATGACCTAGATATGCAAAGCATGTCTACGAACCCACACGGCCATCGAGGGAGTTGGGGGGGGGGGGGGGGGTCCGGAAACTTTATGACATGCACAAAAAACAAACGGATGGGCAGAATGGGATGCAAGTTGGACAGTACCAAGTCTATGCGGCCTCGATTTGTCACTTGGCGTCCGAACCGGATCCGACCATGGTAGGATGACGATGAAGCGGGAATCGGAAATTTGCAGATATGCTCCTTTTTCGAGTCAATCTTGATGAATGGGAAGAGGAGATGTTAGAGATGCGAAGTTTATGTGTCCGAGTCGTATTCGTCCACAGTGGGGGGAGTTTGGAGGAGGAGTCCCGGAAATGTTGTGGCTCGCATAGGGGTTAAACGACTGAAGTGATTTGAATGAAACTTGCAAAGTAGAGAGATCGTGTGCCTTAGATGGTATATTATAGGGTTTGGACCGGATGCAAGCACGGGGAGGGGTATCAGAATTCCCGGAATAACGCTCAGATTTACTTTCTCGTATCTCACACCACTTACTCGTGAAAAGTGTCATATGAGTTCGTAGCTCTTTTTTTTTTAACGCTGATACCTTGTAAACTGAAGGGCTTATAAAGCCACTACGACAATGGCGTGTATACGTCTGACGAAACACCTGTATTGAAGACCTTGAACAGGACAAAAATCCGTTGTATCATGCAAGTTATACTTTAGCGGGCAGTTATCTTTATCTTCTCGCCTTGGGGGCAGGAAGGAAACGACTGTCCAATTAAGAAAAGCACAATAACGGCTGTAGAGAGAGAGCAGGTTGGAGAGAAACAAGAAATCACAGCTTGGGCCTTTACTTCCACTTTAAATCTAAACATTCTCTGCAAGTCTTTTTTCGAGTCCTAGATCGCTAACAGTCGCAGTGCAATAGGCCAACTCGAGTTTACTCACGTACTGGAGAGCTATTTTTTAATAGACAAGAATAAATCGATTGACACTCCAGAGCCACCTGTTCACCCAAATCAGACAAGATCTTCATAAAAGTAACCGTCTATCTTTTCGGCAAGTACCATCATCCGGAACGAGATATTTCAAGCGCACGGGGGAGGAGGAAAGGTTAGATTAAAGCACGTCCAAGTAAGCTACAGAAAAGGCACACTACCACCAGCAGATTAAACTGAGAAACTAGAAAGGAACTGACAGCGACGGCTCTCCCAAATGAGGGTGCGTAGGTGTCTACTTGGTTTACACCAAATATGCTGCAAAACTCGGCGTAAAACGCGAACTTCTAGCCGTTCTAGCACACACAAGCAGTATTACCACCAATCGCAGAAATATACAATTGACCGGCTCCTTACCAGTAATTATATGTTCATGAAGCGAAATCTCTCATTAATAACTGGTTAAAAGGCCCAGTTCCGTAGGCACCAGAATATCACTGTAGTTTGCGGCCAAAAGTCACACATTCCATCAGAGAAAAGTGGCAATGCTGCACACACAGCGTCACAGGAGAGGGAATTAAAGCCAGCAAGTCTTGAAACAGTCATGCAATATCAAGCATATCCAGTGGCTAACTTTTGCCTAGGAAACAAGGGCGCCAACCTCCGAAAGGGCGCCGGCCTGGGGCCCAAGTGGTAAAAAATTATAAAAAGTATATAAGAATAATTATATATAAGAAAATTATATAAGAAAAAAGTAGCATATAGTTGCTACTAACACAAACACACAAACACATTGTGTTCGTAGCACAAGGATTGGCAACTTCAACAAACAACACTGGGGATGTTATCTGTTTTAATTTTGCAAACGTTATGTATAACAAGCATTGCCAGGAAGAGCCGAAAACCCACCGAAAAAGGATTTACTGACTTTCCCGATTTTGTGATGTCAAAAGAAAAAAGTCAGCAGATGTTTTTTGGCAGTTTTGGCTCTTCTTGAACGCATAAAGTGTCAATGCGTAATGTTTGAAATCATAAGAGCTAACATCCTAACTGTTATCTGTTAAACTGCACGTCTTTGGGTTTTTATGAAACTTCCGACAGTATCTCGACACTGTCGACACTGAACACCAATAAAACTCCACTTTCGGACTGACTGGCTCCTCCTCTAAGGCGGGGCCACCTGATCCAAGATTTAAAGCCTTACCTGAAAGAGGTACGCATCCCCAAAAGCTGTACTCAAGCAGAACACGAAATCCCTCTTTGGATGTTCCGGGATGGGCTGCAAGATGGCACCATCTACAATAATTAGATGGCGCGGTGCCGCCTCAACGCCACGCCCATCGCGCGCGTCGCAAGGGTAAAATAGGAGTGTCGTACCCTTGAGACAGACCCAGTAGCCACGCCAGCCACGTTTGTGCGCCAGTTCAACCTGATGACGCTTGCGGATGAGCCACTTCTTAACACTTAAAAACCTAAAATGAAAAAATAAGAATAAGTTATTTCATTCCAAAAGGACGATCAGATGGCAGAGCCCTCAGTTACAGCTTTTATTAGGTTCCCAGAAATACTCACATTCGAGTGAAACTTGCTGACATTGGACCTCCGATTGAGGTGTTAAAAACTCTAGGATAAGTGTGGTAAGGGACCGACGGTGGCGTCAGCGGCTTTGATGGTTCTTTGCATTTACGGGGTGGAGATATGAAATGGTTGGATGTATAGTGGTTTTATTACTCACTCCAGTCAATACGTCGGGTAAATCCATATACACAAACGAACTAACCACTGCAACTGCAACTCTGACAGCACTGTTCTGTACTCACCAAGACGTCCGGTAGTCAGAATTCCCCCGCTTATATATTAATAATTTAATTAACATACCGTTTGAAATTATCCCCAGCGTGTTAGTGCCAATATGAGGGACTTACTCCGGGGACAAAATACTGAACATACCTAGCAACATGATCTCCTAATATATATGGCACTTTGTACAAGGGACTTGTACCGTGACCAATTCCATAAACAATTTTTAGAATATAATTTAGAAGTCTAGGACTCCCTTGTCGGAGCCACGTAGACAAACCATATATTAGTAGTTTCCGTGACATGGGGATGTGAACTGGTTAGATAAACTTGCCTTCGTGCGGGATCACTGTTCCTATGGCCGGCTTCTACCAGACTATGTAGTGGTTTGCGAACCTTGTTCACAAGCCCAACGGTAGCTCAGTGGTAGGGTGACTGCCTTGTAAGCAGGGGGTCCTGGGTTCAAATCCCGGCTGAGGAGCACTTTTGTCTATCAGTTCACTACGTATAAGACATGATATCCGTTTTCAACGAAAAAAAATAAATCATTCATTCCTTCGGTTTATTAATTTATAAAGTCTCTAAACCAATCTAGGTAAAAAAAAAAAAGAAGAAGAAACAGGTAAAGGTAAAGGTAAAGGTCAGCCTATACGGGCCTAACTAGCGGTTCTGATCCAGTGCTGATCCCCAATTCTCTGCCAGGAAGATCAATGGGCTGTTGGGGCTAGGCATCCTGGTGTTTTCGCACACCCTTCCTGTCACCTTCCCCAGATGTCTCCAGGTACTCGTTAGAAGCTGGCTGGACTTTGGCTTGTCTTACAGGGTCACGCTACAAACCCCCGCCCCGAACCAAACGGTAGGCAACACTGAGACTTGAACCAGTGACCCTTCGCTTACGAGTTTGGCGTGCTAACCATTAGTCCAGGAGTAATTGGTCATCTTCTGTCACTTTTTTCTTCCACTTCCTTCCACGACGGCGACTTTCTCGCCATGAATCATCTGAGAATAATTTGCAAAGGGATCTTCATGAGTGTTAGATGTCAACGTAAAAACTGTTGTGAATATTTTAAATGTTTTCTTTCATTTGTATCATCTTTTTTACTTGAAAAGTGTAGCTATGTAGTACACGAATATTAGATGCCTTAAAGCTTGTCTCCTCTTTACGGTGGTCCACACAACAGAGAGTGGGTTTGTATGAAATAAAGGTAGAACTTAATTAGGATGAAGTCTATAGGTTCTAGGTTCGGTTAAACACTTTAAATATAAGCCTTATCGGTACAGACCGACTGAGACGGTTAGACCAACCATGCCGTGTGGATCGGCATGACTAATCTGCACAGCGTGGGATGTTTGGTGACGGCAATGAACGAACAGTCACGTCATCTGGTCTAAGCGTCATGCAGCTATCACACAAACATTCAGCCTTATCAGCTTGGCTAGAAGAAGCTGTGAACCCAATCATAAAAGTCTCCCGGTTCTTGATCAACTGCCACAGCTGCAGTGATTTCGACAATCTTTTCTCTTTAAAAACACCATTCTCTATTTGAATGTCACAAACAAAAAAAATCCGTTTTACGATGATGAAGGATCACTAAAATACAACAGCCGCACGGGCTTGGCATCTTGCAAAAATGTCGGAGCCAGTGTTTTATAGTCTGGTGGGCCTGCAGACGCAAATTCTCGATCGGAGGTGATACAAGAAATTAACAAAAGCGCGGAAAAAACGGTTTCACCAGCCGAGGTTCTTCAGCAGTGACTTCCACCGGACTGATGAGAAATCTCTCACTAGTAAAAGAACGTCACGACTTCATCTGTACTTCTTTGGTGAGCTTGGCAAGGACTCGTGCTTTTTCGATCCGCCTTACTTGCACTGCTGATTCACTCTACATCACTGATTGTTCCATCTGGGATTTCAATGTTCTTCCGATTTTTGTGATCCCAAAACTTAAGTGACATCCTATGACTTCGTAAATCTTGTCCGTCCGTCCGTCTGTCTGTTAGCACGATAACTCTCGAAGGAATTGAGATATTTTGCACAAATTTGGCACGTATAGCAATATCTTTAGGGGGGAGAGGGGTTTCATATAAAGGGACGAAAATAAATTGTTTTTGGTTATTTGGTAATAGTTTGGTAATAATAATTTGGTAAAAGTAAAAGTTGATTCCAAGTCGATCAGAGGTCGCATCAGGGATAAGAACACACGGAGAATCCATTTCTGAGGTTTTTCTTACTTTCAGAGATATAGGCCTATAAAGGGGTAAACACATAAGTTGGACCCATATCGGGTTAGCGGTTTGGACGTAATTTCTCAAAAACCACCATTCGGTATCATTGTTATTACATTTTTCTAGCGGTTATTAAGGGTCTGGCGTAGTAACATGCTTACGGGGTCTGGAGGAGACCGATAGTTTCCAGGACCCGGCTGTCTGGATCAAGAAGTCCAATAAATGTTCTCTTTTTGGATCCCATCGAAACCTTTGGTCTTGTTGCATTTGTCACGTTTGGACCCTTTGTTTTTACTTCTTGTTGCGGGGAGCTCATTGGTCAAAAATACCAGTCACGCAAGTTTTCCGTCTTTTTTATCAAGTGAGGCTGGTATGTAAGTAGTATATATTAACATTTATGCAATAGTATGTTAAAATATTCGAATCGAATCTGGATCTGCTGCGACGTGAGCTTTAACTGCAAAAATGAGCGAACGTGGTTGGTCTGTTAAAGCTAAAAGACGACAATTGCTCCTGTCTTGCACACAAAAGCCATGATGTTAAATCCTTCACCAAGAAATACCTTTAACCCTCCAACCCACCCCTTTGTTTTTGGCACTTGAATTTTCAACTTGGCTTGGCCCTCCCAAGACAAAAGGCTTAGAAGAACAGGCAGGTCTACAAGGTCTGGCCCTTTGTAGTGACAAAGATAATCAATCGCCCTTAATACTTGCTGAGTCCACATCTATCGGATTCCGATTCAGGGAGTGATGTGAAATTAATTGACGGAACAGCATCAGGTCCTTTCCTCGAGTTTCCCGGACAAAGGAAAGCCAAAAACCGTATGTAGGGGGAAATCCTGAACTGAGACCATCTGTCTACCTTGAATGGCAACTTAGGGTGTGTTCCGCAGGCTATCAAACCTACCATTGTCACTCCAAGGGGTAGGTCTATATGGGTTGGAACGAAGGCGGTAGGTTTTATCTTCATCGAACTGACTTTTTGCAGGATCCAGTGGTGTCTCCCTTTTTGGGATCACAAAACGTAAGTGGAGGGATACCTATGAGTTTCCTCGAGTTTCCCGGACAAAGGAAAGCCAAAAACCATATGTAGGGGGAAATCCTGAACTGAGACCATCTGTCAAACCTACCATTGTCACTCCAAGGGGTAGGTCTATATGGGTTGGAACGAAGGCGGTAGGTTTTATCTTCATCGAACTGACTTTTTAGCAGGATCCAGTGGTGTCTCCCTTTTTGGGATCACAAAACGTAAGTGGAGGGATACCTATGAGTTTCCTCGAGTTTCCCGGACAAAGGAAAGCCAAAAACCATATGTAGGGGGAAATCCTGAACTGAGACCATCTGTCTACCTTGAATGGCAACTTAGGGTGTGCTCCGCAGGCTATCAAACCTACCATTGTCACTCCAAGGGGTAGGTCTATATGGGTTGGAACGAAGGCGGTAGGTTTTATCTTCATCGAACTGACTTTTTGCAGGATCCAGTGGTGTCTCCCTTTTTGGGATCACAAAACGTAAGTGGAGGGATACCTATGACATCGCAAAAGTTGTCCGTCAGTGAGCACTAAACTCTCGAACGGAATGGGATATTTTGATGAAACTTGGTGTGAGGATTCTTTGGGTCAAGGGAAAAGTTGATTTTTTCAGGTTTTACCGGAATGTCTCCGCAATGACCATCTCTGCAGAAACTCTAGAATAGGCCTACTATTGGGTTCTGAGTTCTATTATGTGTTACAAACAACACAAAATAAGCTCGGTTAAGTTTTACTGAAAAGGTAGCTTATTTTTCATTCTGATGTTTGAATGCTGAAATATTTTGAACACATCTGAGGGATTTGTAGTGTTCGTATTATAACGTTCAGAACGTGGGCTGCTTGCATGGGATCGACTAAAAGCAGGAAAGGAAAGGCAAGAGAAAAACAGGAAAGAACACTAAAACCAGGAAGGGCAAACTAAAACGAGGAAAGAATTACCAGGAATCGAGGATTCCTAAACTAACAAGCCTTTCCTCTGTTTTGTATCCCGTAAGGGGTCGGCAACTTCCATTTGTTAAAGTTCACCTTTTCCTCCTTTTAGTATTCGAAAAAACTGACAAGTCTTTCCTAGTATCCCGTGAGGGACTAAAAGGAGGAAAAGGTGAACTTTTACAAGCGTAAGTTGCCCACACCTCACGAGATACTAAACAGAAGAAAAGCACGGCACAGCTTGCCAGTTAGTTCTGATACTAAAAGGCGAACTTTTACAAATGTTAGTTGCTGACCCCTCACAGGATACTAAACAGAGGAAAGGCTTGCCAGTTTGTTAGAATTCCCAATTTCTTTCCTCGTTTTGGTACACTCCGTGACAAGCTACTAAAACCAGGAAAGAAATGGCGGACATGAAATATCTTAGTTACCGACCCCTCGCTGGACTCATGATCGCAAGGTACTAAAAGGAGGAAAAGGTGAACTTTTACAAATGTATGTTGCCGACCCCTCACGAGAAACTAAACTGAGGAAAAGCACGGCACAGCGTGCCAGTTTTTTCGAATACTAAAAGGAGGAGAAAAGGAGGAAAAGAGCTGTTACAAATGTAAGTTTCCGACCCCTCACGGGATACTAAACAGAGGAAAGGCTTGCCAGTTTTTCGAATCCTCGATTCCTGGTAATTCTTTCCTCTTTTTAGTTTGCCCTTCCTGGTTTTAGTAGTCTTTCCTGCTTTTCTCTTGCCTTTCCTTTCCTGCTTTTAGTCAATCCCTGCTTGCATGGCAAACCAAAATTCATCCAGACGCGGAGAATCTTAATTTAAACAAAGGCCTGCCTTTCCAGGGCTGAAGATGCGACATCCAAAAAGTTAAGCCTGTATAAAAGTAGGAAAATGATTTTGAAGATTCCTTCAGCCCAAGCTGACTGCGAATCATATTTGATAGTGCAAAATGGATACGTCAGCTGAATTTTATTACAGCTATATTTCCCTCCTTCTTGGCAAGGGTCCTCTTCAGGCTCAAAGTGGCTCAAGTTAGAAAATCGAACTTGTGGGAAAACGAACTGCAAATGGTTGGTTTTCCCACAAGTTGGTTTTTCCAACTTGAGCGGCTTTGAGCCAGAAGAGGACCCTTGCCAAGAAGGTTCGAAATGTAGATCTTATAAAATTCAGCTGACATATCCGTTTTGCACTATCACATAAGCAATTGATTTTAGGATATGTACAATTGTTTAGCAATGAATCTGATATTTTGATTTCATTTTTGGCAATGGCCGACATTTCTAGTTGGTGAATATTTCAAGCGTAGAGGGACACGCACATAGAGGTATCACAAATCCGAAAGTCGAGTATCCCTGGATAACGGAGAAACGAAGTAACGCATTTTTATCCAATTTTCAGGAATATTTAAGTGAATAAGTGATATGTTACTAGACATGTTGGACATTAGACCTATTCGGTTAAAATTTAAGACTGACAGTTAAAACTGTCTTCGACCTTCAACCCACCCTACAAACCTTTTCATTACTTTTTCCTTTTGTTCACAACGCATCCAATTTCACATTCGTCAACTAGATCGGTTTCAAATGCGATTAGTACAGATGCTGGTCAGCCAACGTTGAACGCGAAGTGGTCTTAGCCAACACTCATCTTGCTAAAACGTCTTTCCCCGTATGCTGAGGTAATAGGGATTGTCTTGGCCAGCCTGAAAACTTTCCATACTTATGAAGACATCTTTCATATCACGAAAATTTCGAATATTTTCTTTTTGTTTGTTTCGAGGCTCTCTAGGCGACTTTCGAGATCATGCCGAAAGAAGGCTAACTCGTCTTTGAACTCTTCTCGGCTTATCACTGGTGAGGAGTCGAGAAAGCTGTCGAAACTGGAGTAGACGATACCGTGAAACTATTCCTGGAACAGTATTTGTAGTTGGAAATGATGGATTTCAGTAGGTTGCCTAATTCTTGAAAGCTATAGAAACT
The DNA here is from genome assembly GCA_023053575.1 of Branchinecta lynchi. NCBI lineage: Eukaryota > Metazoa > Arthropoda > Branchiopoda > Anostraca > Branchinectidae > Branchinecta > Branchinecta lynchi. The sequence goes on from JAKZAP010000002.1 coordinate 14,185,096, forward strand.
TAGGAGATTACCGGAATCACCCGATGAATGTTCCAGTAAGCTATGTTGTCTGTCTGTAAAAGTGGTAAGTGGTGTGCCGGGGTCATCCTAGTAAGGCTGTGACTCAATACTTATCCGGTAAGCAACAAAATTCCGGTGGATCCTGAGCCAAATTCTTTTTGATTCCATGGAGCACAATCCAGTAGATTCCCTGATCCCCCAGATTCCCCAGCCTCTAGTAAATTCCCAGAGAAAAATTCCGATAGATTCCTTGAGAAAAACTTCGGTAGATTCCCTGAGCAGAATTCCGGTAAATTCTCTAAGCAAACTTCCGGTAGATTCCAAAATTCTAGTAGATGCCGTGGGGCAAAGTCCGGTAGATACCCTGATCCAGCCTCGAATAAATTCCTTGAGACAAGTTCCGATAGATTCCTTGAGCAAGATTTCGGTAGATGCCCTGGGCAAAAAATTCCGGTATATTCCCTGAGCAAAATTTCGGTAGGTTCCCTGAGCAAAATTCCGCTAGATTCCTTGAGCAAGATTTCGACAGATTCCAAAATTCTAATAGATCCCGAGGGGCAAATTCCGGTAGATCCCCTGATTCCTTGAGCAACATTGAGGAGATGCCCTGCGCAGAATTCCGGTAGGTTCCCTTAGCAAAAATCCGGTAGACTCCATAAAATCATCAAGTTCAGGTGAATTTGACAAATTGTGACAAACCAGTCAAAATTTACCGGAATTTTTTTCCACAGACTTACTCGGGTGGGAGGCAGCCCCCCCCCCCCCCCCCGTCCCTTCGGGACGCCCGTGGGTGGGTTAGGGGGTTCAGATTAAGGGGTACAGAAAATATTTGTGAACAGCTAATGCGATAGTCCACAAAGGGGTAAGAAGACATGCTGAACACGAACGTACAACCATTTTGTCGCCTGACAAGTAGTTCGCCCGGAATTCGGCCAAAACCGGAAAGTTTGTTAAAAGTTTTATTTGAAGTTGATTAGATGTTCCTTATATGGGTAAGGAGATACGCTGAAGTCATTTTTGAGTTTTATTTTCTTAGTAGTTCCGGAATTCGGCCGATACCGGAAATCTGGCAGAAGTAAGGCAGGAAGTTTCGATCAGTTTCGTCAAAATTGATATCACTTCTAGGGGTAAAAACACATGCTGAATCCATATCTGAACTTGGTTATCTCAGATGATTAGCTATTTGGCCTTAAATCTGTTTCTAAATTTTAATAGCAAAAATGTTCAAGGAGTCTGGCGACGACTGGATCTGCCTAAGACAAGACCCAATTGCCAGGATTGAATATACAATTTTTGGGCTCCCATCGAAACCTTTTGTTTTGTTTCTGATTGATCTTCCACTTTACCCTCGTTCCTGAAACCGGATTGATGGTTGATACAGGCGGTACAGCACATACAAATCAAGACGGATAGGAACGAAGGTGGTAGGGTAGGTTCTTCTTGGAACTATTGTTAAGACAAAAGACTTTCTGGGTAAAAAAAAACTTATACAGGAGGTTTCGATTCCCAGCCCCCCCCCCCCATTCCCATTCAAAACAGCACTACTGAGTGACCGCGCACTACCACGCTGTTTCACATTTCGCCGCGTCACTTGTGTCAAATGAAGTTGGATCGCGCCCTTTGTAAACTACTATGGCCCGCAGAGTCTACGCAGTGAAAAGGTGTAGTTTCTCCTCGTTATGTTAACTTGTTTTCGAGATTCAAATGAGCACATATACAACCAGTCAGTCAGGTGCAGATACGTGCTTTAATTCTAAAAATTGGGCTTTCCGAACTGGGAAGGTTTTGCGGCATAGGCCGCATCTGTCTGATGTGAACCATATTTTATCTATCCGGTGTGAACTACTTTTACGTAGTGGCATCTGTAAAAGATCCCTAGGAAGATACTATTGGCGGAATGCCAGCCAATTCATTCAATGACAGGTCATTATGATAATGTTACTGGAATAACTCATTCGGTAGGGACAGTACTTAATTCGTTTAAGGGAGAGGAATAAGACGAGGTCTGGACTAGAAGAGGAGGGGGAACTTAATCGCTAGAGCTCGATTTAATATAAGATCCAAAAGGAAATACTAAGGACGAAAGAATCGCAGAACCAGCTTTAACTTCAAGCAACATCAAAGAAATTCGCACAAGCAGATCCACGAAATCAGATCAGATAAAGCTAGAATCATTAGTTGTTTTTCCACAAGTTCATCGTCCAGCCCGAACGGCTTGAGCCTGAAGAGGACCCTTCCAAGAATGGCGAAATATAGCTCTATAAAATTCAGCTGACGTATTTAAAAAGTTGTGTAGCATGAACATATTACACAACTCCATCCTACTGTCATGAACTTTGATGGGCAATAAGTATTTCCATTAATCATAAATCATAATGCTGAAAATAATTCAAACAGTTTAGAGTCGTTTAGAGTGTTTTCTGTTTTTTTGCGCAACCTTTCGTTAAGTGTTATTTTGGTGTTATCGAACGAAAGGTTCACGATTCAAGGCCTAGCAAAGCTGTGAAGTAAAGGAATGAGCTTGTTTTCATTAGCCATCACGAGAAGCCATGCGAATCGATATAGCAAGTAACTCGAAGAAACAAGGGAAGGACAATCCGAATAACTAGCAATAAGCATACAACTAAAAACCATTCATCAACACGCAAATCAGAAAAACACGCCTTTCCAATCATGGGGGCTCTTAGGATCAACCACATCTTTAAACAATTTGTCTGCAGCGACTACGGGTTCCTGACTCCAAAACATCAAAAACATAGTTTATCAGAACAACAGGGAACTTGCATTAAGAAATTCCCAAACTTGAAAGAAAGCTTACGAAGGACTCAAAGGATGTAAGGATGTAACATATGAACCAGAGGACGAGTAAAAACAAAGAAAAACTAGACCTGCGTTTCCTGGGCAACGTGAAGTGTTGCAGCAACCTTTTTTCGGATAAAGTGTCGCGAAAGCAACACTTCGGTTTTATTTCTTGGCTATCTGTTAAATGCTGAAGTTTTCAACCCATCGAGATTTTAAAAATACTATGTTCGAAGAAGATTTTTTTTTCTGAACTGATGAAAGAATCCGTAATGACCTGGCTATCCCCAGGGTTTAAAGAAAAAATCAGAATTTTGGAAGTAGGGAATAAATTGACTTTGCAGCCAGCTGAACTTTATCCTTTTCAATCGTAGACATTGGGACTGGTGAAAGCTGGGAATATTATCTTACATAAGCTAGTTGGTACTACAAAGCTGTCCGTAACTTTTCAGGATCGAAATACCATAGATGCCACATTACTAATTATTATGAAACTATGTCACTTTTGCATTATTGTTTGCAATCATTGACTAAACCCTTAATTCTCGGTTACAGTACGTGATAGACATCACCATAGACCATTCTAGCATCTCATGAAAATAACAATGCTATAGGAATCGATTTTTACTTGCATGTCCCTCTCCTCGTGATAGACATGGAGCCAAACTTTTCTTATCATAAAAACACCGGAAACTAAATAGGTACATAAACTTACGAAAGATGGAAACCCATCACCATCAAAGGGTGGTCTAACAGGCTAACAGCCGATTATTACTTTAAGTCCCTCACATGTCTTACGTTCCGCCAATTTTTTGTTAGAGTTTATACCCTACCACTGAAGTTGTCAACCCATCGACACTTTAACATGATCAAAGGCGACAAAGGCTATCCCTGAGCGTTGGGAAAGAACAACAGAATGTCGGAAAAAGGGACTAAGTTGATTTTGCCGACAAATATTCTTTGAGCCCAAGCTGACTTTGAAACATTATTCAAACAATGTTTACAACGGATACGTCAGCTACGATTCTTCGTCAGCGATATGTCGGCCCTTCTTGACAAGGGTCCTCGTCAGGCTGTCAATCCTCTGGTTCAACTTCGGGGAAGGAAACAAACCTCGAAGTTTAACCAGAGGATTGACAGCCTGACAAGGACCCTTGCCAAGAAGGGCCGAAATATCGCTGACGAAGAATCGCAGCTGATGTATCCGTTGTAAAAATTGTTTGCCGACAGTTTAACTTCTTTTTTTTTTATCAGTCGTAGACATCGTGGTTGGTGAAAACTTGAATCATTATCTTATATAACCTAGTTGGTATGCACTAATTTGCATAAGTCTCTACCCCCTAGCCCCTTATTCTTGCTTACAAGTCCATCTCCACATGATGACATGATACCAAACTGTTCTTACTATCAAATACACAGGAAACAAATAATAGGTACACCAACTGGCAAACGCTGCAAGCCCCTCATCACCGAAGATGATTATGGTCCAACAGTCAATTGTTGCTTACAAGTCTTCTACATGTCTCATAACTGGGGTCGACCTATTTTGGTTTCAGTCTGTATCTTACTAACGAAGTTGTAAACCCCTTTAAGCTTTTCAAACTATTGTACTTCATGAAAGATTTTCGGTACAAAAATTTGATGAGCTCATCGAGGTCTGTCGACTGCAGTTGAAAAAAAAAATGTATCTGTTATAGTTCAAAAGTTGACTTTTTTTTTTACGTAGGCCAACTTTCTAATATCAGAATCACCACTTAGAAAGAAGCAAATGACAAGCTTTAATTTTTTTTTGCAATGAGACAACTTTCAAAGTTGAAGAAGCCCATCTGATATCAGTTATCTTCCTCAATCTCGAGTGTAAGAAATGAAATGGTAAACTCAGCTGAAATCACTAACAGAAATGTTTTGAAACAATAGATGGCAGCACTTTCGGACTCATGGGAAAATGCCACTTTTTTATTTTGTATATTTGTCTATTTTCACTCAAAGAAGATATATTGGTTGTGGGGCTAGGAGCTGCAGCACATATTTAGCACTTACAGATTTCAGTCAATCTTCAATTCAAAACTGGTGCCTGTCTGCTTGCCTGCTAGAACGGAGCTTTCCACTCGAAAGCAGAAACATGGTTTGCCGAAATGAAAGCTTGATGCACAACTTCAGATAGTCCTCTCTGCAGCTCTCTTCACTTCACACACTGTAGGCTCTGGCTCAATTACAAGCAAAAAACATCCTTTTTGGCCCCCGGCAAGAGTTCTACGGAGCTTTCCAAAATAATGTCATATTCATCAATCCGGCCTAAGGTCCACACTTTCCGTAAAAACCGCACAGGTTTGACCCTTACCACTTTCTAGCAATAAGCTGAAATCGGGGTACTAGGAACAAAAACACACAAAAAAACACGGCAAAACCAAAGTGTTGCTCTCGCAACACAATTAAAAAAATTACTTTCACGAAACACAGCACTTACGCCCTTGGGCAGTGCGTCATAAATTCATTCATTCATTCATTCAAATCCTTTTTACGTTTAATTTTCCAGACCTAAACGTCAGCAAGGAAGCAGTGGATCGTGTCGAGTGCAGAGTGCGCCAAGTGTTAGACGATTTTCTACAAGGATTAGACGAAGAAACTTGGTACTTAGAATTCAGTTCTCATTTTCAGTCCCTTGTTCAAAGCCTAGTGCAATCCATGTCCCCATTTGAAATCTAACCCTATGTACGTTGCCTAGAAGATCTCAAGATTCTGACGTCAAAGTGGTTGCTAGTAGAAACGAGGTCGACGGCGTCTACTCAGTTCTTGGAAACAAGCCTTTGGATTCAAAGTGTTTTGCTTCTCGTTGAACGAAAGTAAATTACTATTTTATTGGCTTTTGACGATAGGCTACTCGAAGCAATCAGGTGAGTCCGAGAAAACATGGGGAATTGGCTGTCTGGAACGGAATGGAACAAGTGCTCCAATGGGGAAAAGTGGAATGACAATGTACCAGTGCCAGAAAACGTAAAGATGTACGTCCAGAGAGTCAGTGGCGCCCCAAAAGAAACAAGATCAAAGGTTTCGATCCCATAGGGATATTTACATTCTTCATACAGATGATTGTGTCCTGTAAGACTTTAGGTCTCAAGATCACTTAAACAAGATATTATCCCCCTGCGTGCTTGTAGTCTGGGAACATATACATTAAATGCCTTTGAAAATCCGATTTTCTTATTACCGAATGAAATGTTTTTGAAGAAAAAACACTAACTGAATGACAGATTGATAATCGACCACTAAACCTAAAGAAGTTATCGTAACTTCTTCGACCACTAAACCTAAAGAAGTTAACGTAACTTCTTTTGCCGGATTGCGGGAGAAATTGCCTAGCTGAATTCATTTATTCAGGCTCTTGCGTGTTCTAACACAGGCCAAAAACTGTATAAACTAGACAACCATTTGTAAAGCTATTCATAATCAATGGCCAATCTGTATGTTTGTGTCTTATACGGTTCAGAAAGAGTTACAAAACCCCGGGAATCCACGAAATGAAAACAAACACAAATGAAAACCGCAGGAAGTCCAAACAGAACGGCGACGGAGGAGTGAAAATACTCGTGGAGTAGGGCCTTCAGGTTGCAGATTTGGCATCTTTTTTTCGGACTGCTGGATTGGGTGTGAAAGCTAACAGAACCAGACGAAGATTATGTGCCAAGGTCTCTTCCCCACCCACCCACACCTAGGGCAACAGCACATGCAGAAGCCAAGCGATGATCGCTGTGTAGGAGGGCAACGGACGACTCACAGTTTTCCAACCCAATTAATTGGGAGATCGAAGTGAAGGTAAACGGAGATGCTGAATTCAGAAATAGCCGTCTGTCCCTGGCACTCTTTGTTTTCAGTGAGAACTCGTCAATACACGATCTTTATGGAACAGTCATACTCTTAAATTTGTAAGCGTAGAAAGTAGTTGCCGGTGAATTTGTTTAGTAGTAGTTTTTAAAGAGACAGATAAAAGTGTGTCACAAAATCAGCGTGGAAATACTGTGTTCATTTAGAAGTAATCTAATTGCCGGATTTCCCGGACAAAACTGAATAGGGTATCGATCCAAGGCAAAGCAAAATACTGAATCGGAATATTCTGTTCAGATGTCGGAAATGATACACAATTCCGCCAGAACCCGGACAAAAGTTTGACCAACCTGACCGAGAACCTTGACCTGAGGGTAAAAGGGAATGCGAAATGGTGGGAGACCGTACAAAAAGTCTCTCAGCCGTTCTGGCCGAAGATGGGAGAGCTGCTGGCTAGATTTTGCTTAAGAGCTGGTGCAAGATGTAAAACTTTTGGGATTTTTATAAACTAGTCCGTCATAAGGCTGTCGGGGTTCCAAATAGATGTACGGCCTTCATCAAAGCGGTTATCGAATAGTTTCACGTTTGTGCAGTCGATCAACGAGGTCAAAGTCAGACGGAGGGACGTCCCCGCAGCAGTCATCGAATCTTTCCTCCATGTGCAGTTGACCATCGTATGGTTTTTATTTTTCTGCCCGTTAATCTTTGCGAATGGGGGGGGGGGGGGGGGGCACTTCAACAGGTTAGTCAAGGGATGGTTATGTAGTAACCTTTGCAAGTAGGATTAATTCAAGTAATACCTTAGAGGTATAAGGATTGAAATTAGGAACCGGAGGTAACAAGGTTGTAAAAGCTTTTAAAAACTCACAGTTGTGAAAATCAGTGATCCTATGATAGTCAGATTTGGATATTTGGATTACAATATTTTCTTACAGAGAAAAAGCACGTTGGCAAATGCAAATTCTGTGGTAAATTGATCACAGAGGGCCTTGGTCAGGCCCGTATCCAGGAATTTATTTCGGGGGGGGGGGGGGCTGCGGATTGGGGGGTCAACCCCCTACCCCCCCCCCCCCCTGGATACGGCCTTGCCCTTGGTACAACATCACATTTCATTCATCACCCAGGACTCGGGACGTGACTCGCTCTCGAGACACCTTTTTCGCGGACTCGGTCTCGAACAATTTTTTTCGCGGACTTGGACTCGTCTTGACTCGTGAGCTTCACTTCGGTCACGGTCTTGTCTCGGACTCGATCACAGCGGACTCTCAGCACCTCTGCTACCCGAACAGGTCTAGCTGCGACTGGTTATTGGATAGTTTTCGGTACGAGAAGGTTGATACGGAATAATATCCTATTCGGGGTTGCGTGGGTTACACGTGAGAGGATAAATGTGGACATAGTCGAGATTTATCAAATAATTATATTTCTGATCCCTCCCTCTAAACAACTAGAGTTGCGGCTTTTACAAAACTTATCGTCGGAACTCAGCAGCTGCATTATCATAATCCTGGTCTGCAAAGCCTTTTGGGAAGAAAAAAAAACAGAGACGGTCTCCGAATTAGGCATCGATTTTAGGATGAAACTGAAATTGGACGAAATTGTCCAAATGCAAACAGAGCGAGCTTAAAGGATCCGTCTCACCTTCTGGTTCAGTTTACGCCCCTAATCCTTCCATCGATTCTCAAGTCCGAAATTTCAAATTTTCTAATTTATTTGTATCCACAATTACGACACAACAATTTTCTTCACTTTCTGTATTCGGTCTTTTCGAGGCGATCCGCTTATTGTTTCGGAGGAGCTAACTGGTCAGAAATACCGGTTAGATATGTTTTTTTCACGTTCCAAAAAAAAAAAAAAAAAGGGAGCCGAGCGGGGCTGAACTACCGCTATTGCGGGGGGAATCTTTGCGTCAGGTATGTTAAAGACAGAGCAAAATAACACTAGGGAGTAGCGCCAAGACCTATGCTTTCCATGCTTTGCGAACGAGCTATTGCATGTTGCCAGAATCTGGGCTTTTTCAAAATGTACAACGTGGGATGGTTTTCGGAAAGGCTTTCTGCCAGTGCCGATTTGAAGATGTAATTTATAAATAAAATTTGAGGATGTGGGAAGTTGTAATGTTCAGTTGATTAAAATCTCGCCCGTATACTGAATGTATATGTTTTATTGTTTTTGCTCATGGCCCACAGGGTTTTATTAAACATCTATCCATCTATCTATAAGGATATAGATTTTATAACATTTTTTGTTTGTTATGCTCTCTTACTAATGTTAACTTAGCCTTTTAATAGGCGATAGATTGTATTTCTACATTGACATTTCTTGACAACGGAGCAATAATTGGCTGCCGGCAACCAGCTTCAGAAATATGTTATTCTTTGGTATAAGATTTCACTTACCCTGCTTTCCTCACAGCACCAGTACAGTTAAAAGCAGCGGCGGCTACTTTCTTTGACTTGTGAGGGGAGACTATCGACTGTCCGTCTGCAGACCCTCCTTCCTCCTCGTCGCTAACAGCAGTGGTCAGGGACATCCGATCGTCGTCTGATACCTAGGATAAGGAAAATGTATAAGACTCTGTCCAACAAGAGTTAAAGGAAACGAAGCACTGCAAACCCAGCGCCTCTAAGTTCCAATACTCCACAACTCAGTGACTAAAGTGCTTTACCTAGATCACTCCATAAGCGTCCGCCCTAGCAAGTTATGTCGGACTCACCGTTCACGGTTGTATTTTAATGCTTTTTGTGCTTATAACTTCCTCTCGATACTTCATCGTACCTTACTAATCTGACGACCCCAACCCATGCTGTATATTTCTCTTGTTCTAAATAAATTCCTCCTTTACTATCATTCTCTTAAATTCAGAAAATAACACACCCTTTGAACCTACCACATTTGATTTTTGCTCGCATCGGCGGTAAAACAGTCAGATAGAAGAAATAGGGCTAGAACAGGCCTCTTGCCCTTAAGTCTAAAGGTTATGTTAATTAGAAAGGTTATGTTAATTATAACAGGGCTCCTGTCCTTGCTGGCTTTTAGCGCTCTAACGGCTAGGAGGATACGCGTGGCGCGCAGGAGCAAAAAGACGGCAAAATACCCTGGAATTCGCTGATACCGACATGCCAGGTAAAAACACTAATGAACGTGGACAAACATGTCATTGCTTGTCACAAAACTTCTAAATCAGGCGTTTGTGTACCAGTTCTAGTGTATCTTCTGTTGTAGTTGTTTTTGTTTAGAGTCATTTACATACCTTTTTGTCAGTGTTGTCGACTGTCGTTAGATGTTCAATTTACGGGTAAGAAGACAGGCTGAATCTGAATATGACAATCAGTTTCTCACCGGACAGTTGAAACCGGATGTTTTATTAAAGTAAAAGTTTTATCTGAAGCTGATTAGAGGTTCTATGTATTAAGGATAATGAGACATGTTAAAGTCCTTTTTGGGCTTTAGTTTTCTGCCAGACAAGTCGTTCGCCCGGAATATGATCGAAACCGGATATTTGGCAGAACTAAGGCACGAAGTTTTGGTCAATTTCGTCAAAGTAGATATGACCTAGGTAAATACACATGCTGATTCCATATTTGAACTTTGTCTTCTCAGATGGCTACGATTGGCTTTAATCTGTTTCTCTAGGAGTCTGCCGAAGACCGAATATGTACTAAGACCGGATACTCTGGATCAAATATTTAATTTATCGGGTTCCGTCGAAACCTTTGGCCTTGTTAACCAAGGTGATTTATGTTATTTTTGGGATCCCAAAACGTAAGTGGAGGGATACCTATGACATCGCAAAAGTTGTCCGTCTGTCCGTCCGTCCGTCCGTCCGTCTGTCCGTCCGTCCGTCCGTCTGTCCGTCCGTCTGTAAGCACGATAACTCTCGAAGGGAATGAGATATTTTGATGAAACTTGGTGTGAGGGTTCGTTGGGTCGTCGGACCAGTCAAGTTCGTAGATGGGCTTTGTAGCTCTACATTTAGGGGTGGGGGAGGGGATTCAAATTAAGGGACAAACAAAATATTTTTAAACAGCTAATGTGATAGTCGATTATGGGGTAAGAAGACATGCTGAACACGATGGTGAAAACCATTTTGTCATCGGACAAGTAGTTCGTCCGGAATCCGGCCAAAACCGGAAAGTTTGTTGAAAGTAAAAGTTGTATTTGAAGTTGATTAGATGTTCGATTTAGGGGTAGGAAGACATGCTGAAGACGATGGTGAAAATTATTTTTTCGACAGACAAGTATTTCGCCCGGAATCCGGCCCAAGCCGGAAAGTTTGTTGAAAGTAAAAGTTTTATTTGAAGTTGACTAAATGTTCGATTTATAGGTAGGAAGACATGCTGAAGACGATGGTGAAAACTATTTTCTCGACGGACAAGTATTTCGACTGGAATCCGGCCCAAACCGGAAAGTTTGTCAAAATTAAAAGTTTTATTTGGAGTTGATTAGATGTTCGATTTAGGGCAAGAAGACATGCTGAACACTTATGTGAAAACAAGTTTCTACCCGGACATGTAGTTCGTCCGGAATCCGGCCAAAACCGGAAAACTGTTGGAAGTCAAAGTTTTATTTCTAGTTGATTAGATAAGCGATTTAGGGGTAAGAAGAGATGCTGAGTCCCTGTATGACAATCGTATTTTACCCGGACATATAGTTCGACCGGAATCCGGCTGGAATCGGAAAATTTGTTATAAGCTATTTCTATTTGAAGTTGATTAGATGTTCATTACTGGGGAAAGAAGATACCCTGATTTCGTCTTTGAGCTTTCTTTTTTCGCCGGACAAGTAGTTCTGGAGTTCGGCCGGAACCGGGAAATTGGCAGAAGTGGCAGGAAGTTTACGTCAAAACAGACATGACTTATAGGGTTAAACACACATGCTGAATCCAAATCTGAACTTGGTTTTCTCAGGTGATTAGCTATTTGGCCTTAATCTGTTTCAGAATTTTAATTGTAAAAATGTTCAAGGAGTCTGGCGAAGAATGGATCTGGCTAAGACAAGACCCAGTTGTCTGGATCAGATATTGAATTTTTGGGATCCCATCGAAACCTTTGGTCTTGTTGAGTCCAGCCGTCACGTCGGAGAGCCAGAAGGCTGGATAGGGTCGACAAGCGCTAACAATAAAATGTATACATTTTCATGTGTAAATTTCGTATTTTCAGCCATTTCATCGTGAAAAGACTATTTCTAGTAAGAGCTCTGCTGTACAGTTGGCAATTGTTAATTTTTTCATAATGGACGCATGCATGACTATGTATGTATTTTGTTTTCATTTTTGTTTGTTACTATGATGCAAAACCAATTATAGACTGCGTCCAGCACCGGATTTTAAAATAAAAATTCCTTCAGCCCAAGCTAACTGCTAATCATATTTGATAGTACAAAACGGATATTTCAGCTAAATTTTATTTGAGCTATATTTCGGCCCTTCTTGGCAAGGTCGCCAACTTGAGAGGATTTGAGCCTGAAGAGCCTTGCCAAGAAGGTCAGAAATATGGCTCAAATAAAATTAAGCTGACGTATCCGTTTTGCACTATCAAATAAAATACCCTTTCATTATACCAGCTGTCCGAAGGTAAAAAACCCCTCGGTTGTATCATCTATCTAAAGATTGGCTGATTTAGTGAATTTTTTTCAACCACAATCGAGGGGTCGTTCACTCTTGATGTTAGTGAACAGCAAGTACCCGTGCCGGCACCTCTGGTTTCGGTCGTTGCCGGGAAAGTGTGTGTGTGTACAGCAGACGCCGGGGAGTGGGTAACCCCTCGCCAAAATACACAAAACGATCTTCGCAACTAGTCACAAAGGACCTATCAACCTGGCCCGAAAAAAATGAAAAAGCAATTACTGAAATTATATCATAAAGATAACTTTTGAAAATGACCTTTCCTGACTTCTGACCTAACAGTGTAATAGAGAACTTCTGTCGAGGATTACAAGCCTTCCAAACAACAGCTGTAGCAAATGTGGTACGGTATTCGAAGAAACTCACTGGAAATAAACAACATTCTGCTTAATTAAGTATTCATGAGACGAAATGGTTAATTTCAAGAACACACCCACGTCCGTGACTAGAATATTTCTGCGCAATCCCAAAACACGGTGAGAGACGAAAGTCGTTCAGCAAACGGTCAAGACTATTTGGATAATGGAAGGAAATACTGAATAGTTTCCAGTCGCTGCATAACATTTTCCAAAACAGCGAAAAACCTTCTTGAATCCCATTTATGACCGGTCAAAAGGAGCAAACTCAATGGTATATTTGCATTCAGTTTGCGGCTTTTTGGGGCAGTTGATCGATCAAGCATTCAGCATATAGAGACGCCGTACTTCATGTCAAGATAATATAAACACATGCTTTTAAATAAGCGTTAGGAGAAGTGAAAGGGCCCTCATTTCGCTTGGCTATTTTTTTATTATTTGCTTACAAATATCTGTAAAACATTTCTCAAGAAAAGTCAACCCTCAATCAAGTACCTATTTATGGTCCCAACGAACTACCATCCCGTTTACTACTTCAGCACGCTGTATGGTTCCATGTATGAGAGCGTGACACATCTATTCCGCGAATGATAAAGTGAGACCATTTGAAACAGGAATAGTTTTAATCATTTCGTATGTGATGATAAATAGGTGATAGCAACTATATCCTATTACAAACCCGGAATAGAAAATCATTCAGAACAAGGCGTAGCTTCCACAAGCGTAGCCTTAGCTTCACACAGACGTTCACACTGAGGCGATATCGGCCATCGCCGAGATTTTCGTCGCCCAAATCGGCGATTTCTGTTGCTCTGTCAGACGATTTTCAATGCTGGGAAAGTTCAACTTTAATCGGCCGACAGTACGATTTTATGCAAGCAACAGCAACATTTCGCGTTTGCCGACGAAAATTCAGTGTGAACATCCAGGCGATAAAAATCTTCTGTGCTGCGATTGAAAAATCTCGTTCATCGCCACGATTTGCTCTGTGTGAACCTAGGGTAACGCTTCGCAACCATCTGACCACAGGGATGGGGGGAGGCTCTCGTTGTGGAAAAATCTGCATAGTGCTAACGTAAAATAGCCGTAGTGTATGTTAAACAGCCGACAGACAGGTTGACGAGAAAACTCTTATAAGCTTGCTGAACGTTCAAGAGGCCCATCACAACAATCACGCAGAACGAGGTCAACTTGCAATCACACCGCTTGAAATACCATTTAAACATTCACAAACCTTGTCTACTTTATCACCACCAGACATCAAAATCATCCATGAAAGGAATCATGTTACTTTGTTAGCCATGTTACATCAGCACTTCATAAAAGCCTAATGGATTGACGTGTGATTAAAGCCCATTAAGGGCCCGAGACGTTCGTCTGTCTAAATGTCTGGAAGCCGATTGATAAGGAATTGGCTATTCAGCAGTCCCTGCTTAACAACCTGTCAAAAACCTGTTGAGAGCATCTATTATCACAGTAACGCTGTCCAAGTCAATTCCACCAAAGCATCAAGCTCCCGAGCATTTACGTTTAAAACAATTCTCCCCGACTAGCATAAGTTGCAAGGGGTCGAACTAATTTGTTATCTTTCCTCCATGAGTTTTCAATTATTTTTACTGATTTTTTTGCTTTAAATTCTGAATTTTTAAATTTTAATATTTTTAAAGTTATTGTTTGCGGTGTTTGATCTTTCTTCGCCATTTTCATGTGTTGTTGTTTGTTTTAGTCGTTCCGATGGATTAGGATTTGCTTTAGTGTTGGTCCGTTTTTGCGTATTTACATAATCATTTATCTTATAATCATCAATTTTGGTGGATCAATAAAAACATCATCATCATCATGCCACAGAAACATGATTTTGACCGACATCGTGCTGTTGGCACACAATTAGCCTGAAACAGAGCCTCGTGGTTTAAGATACATCCTTAATGTTTAAAACAACTCTTTTGTTTGTTTTGTGAAAACCTATAACATGTGCGCAAGCGCTCAAACGTGGAGTGTGAATGTAAAATGTGCATCTTAAATATGAACAGCGTTAGAACCAAGACATTTCACATCCAAACGAGTATTGGGCTAACCTTATTCGAAACTATCCCGCTTAAGGAAAGGTGACGATGAACTGTTGTCTTCTTTGGTATTTTCTTTGGTAGTGGCTAACTTATTTGCTACTTTTGTAGGGACTTTTTGTCTAGTGAAATGGCAACCTAGCCTACAGTAGAAATACGAAAATGACTACTGTTGTGACCCGGGCATTTCTGTTTAAAAAAAAAATACAATCTATCGAACACCATCTTTTTCAAAGCGAGATTTTTCGTTAAAGAACCCCTCGCACTATTTACTCTTCAACTTACAGTATTTTAAAATATTTGAATACTTTAAAACTAGGCTGTGCTTTCAACAAATAACCCCACTTTTGGCTGTTTTAAGCCTTTTCCGGGACCCCTTGACTTACAGCGAAAACAGGGACAAAATTTACATAACCGGTTTTTCTGACGGAAATACTTCTCGCAGACAACCGTTGACAGCGTGATACAGATGGAAGGTAGCAAAACACGGCAAATGAGAAAACCAGAGTGGTCTTGTTAGAGAGGTTAGAATGTACCGTAGGAAATTGGGGTCTCTGGGTTTAGAAATCTATGGAGTGATTATGGAAGTAGTTTGCGTTAGTATTATAGGTAAGACAGGTCCTTTAATAGTTGGTGAAAAGGACCTATTATAGTTTCATAGGTGCCAGAATGTCATTATTTTTCCGGCCAAAACTCACAGGTTCCATCAGAGAAGTGGGAACACTGTATTTTTTTTAATGACAGAATATGACAAACAAAATGACAGTTAGGCCTTTCACGATTGATGAAAGGCCATTTTTTTTTAGTATCGTTTTACATAGCATTCCATTTTACACGGCAATCTCAGTGTGGCATTGTTTTGTTTTGGCATTGATACAGGTTCCTAAGTGAATTTAAAATTTCACAAAAAGAAAAGCTACAGTAGTGTTCATAAAAATCATTCCTATCGACTGGTGACGGGTTCTCTCCCATCCTACAAGCAAACACTCAATGGGCTTAGAGAATTACAGGCAGGCAATATATTTAATACAGCAATCTCAGTGTGCTGATCGTTTGGACACAAGTTCGTAGGTGAAGTTAGGATTTTACAGAAAGAAAAGGTACAAAAGCTTCAGAGTAATTGGAACAAAATCATTCGTTTATTTTCTGAGGACGAAAAAAAACAGATTCAAAACCTCCAATAGATATAATATCTCCAGGCAAGGACGTCGAGCCGTTAAGATGTACAAACTAATCCTACGATTCCAAATATCGTTAAAGGACTCCTCTTGCTTTTTCCGTCTTTTATCACATTATGTTTTCAATGCATTACTATATTTGTATGAGGTGTTTATAAAAATCTGTGTACGGCTCATTGATGCTAAATAAACACTATTCTATTCTATACCTAACTCTCTTACAAAATTGTAAGCTTTTCAAATGCCTATCTTTCTCCATTTTTCCTGCCTACGAACTTTTAGCCCCTTTTTCTGCCGTGCCGAGTTTTGCCCGTCACACAACGTAAAACTGAAGGAATCTTCAACGTCCACTGACAATTTTTCGCACATAAGGATGTGAGAATCTTCTGTTTTTTACTTTTTCTATTTGCTTAGTTTCCTGTCTTTTTAACCACGGCGCGTTCAGTTTTCCAATATTTTGCACCCAGCTGCCGCATCGGAGACTGGTAGTTAGGCTGGAGAGAGTCGACAGGCGCTAGCAAGAAAAGCACTAAGTTCAGGTGGAAAGTAATGGTATTTTCGAAATATATTTTTTCTGATCCATTACACAGTGAAAAGATCATTTATTGTAAGAGTTGTGCTTTAAGATTCAATTTATTCATTTTTGTTTTAATGAATGCTCCCTCGCTCATAATCCCTCATTGAACAAAACAACATACACTCTCACAAAGAACACAACCGTGTACTGTGCTGGAGTGCACAACTTTTATTCACTTAGGACCAATAATAACATGCATTTCTCATGTTAAGCTTTCCTTTTTTCTGCATCCCCCCCCCCCCAATCACTAACCACTACAAATACTAATAATATATCCCTTATCCCTTAATAAAATACTAAATATTCCAAGCTCACCTAATCAAAACCTGTACAATAAGGTATCCGGTAGAAATTTCCCTCATGGAGTGTGCCGGGTGTCCTGGGAAATCCTATGGTCCGAACACTCATGGGCAAACGATCATATTTCCATTTTTTACGAGAAACTGTCCTCAATAACTTCGGAGACATCTATTAGACTGTTCCAGAAATTTATGCAACGTACCAGGTTATAAACAAGAGAATTTCTGAAGTTCGTCCAGAATTTTTACTTTCGTCGTGAGGGGAAAAAAACAAGAGACATCGATATCCCCAAGTTTTACGGGAGGAGAGGATAGGCCAAATCAATATCCATTTCTTTCCAAAATTACGGGAATGTCAATCCTTCTTGCCCCCCCCCCCCTAAAAAAAAATATTGGGATCGAAACATTGCTCGGCTGCGAAATCGAAAGTCAGGAAGGTGTAAAATTAGTCGGGAAATCGGGGGAAGATTTAAGGAAAAGTAGAATGCTAGGCGAGATTAAAATGAGGATAGACAATCTCATCGGGTTTTTGGGGTTCCCAAAACGCAAGCGGAGGTATACCTATTACATCGCAAAAGTTGTCCGTCTGTCTGTGAGCACGATAACTCTTGAAGGGAACGAGATATTTCGATGAAACTTGGTGTGAGGATTCTTTGGGTGAAGGGAAAGATCGATTTCATAGATGGGCTATGTGGCCCTATATGTAGGGGTGGGGAGGGTGTTCAAATTAAGGGGCAAACAAAATATTTTTAAACAGCTAATGAGATAGTCGATTAAGGTAAGAAGGCTACGTGAACGCGAATAAGTAAATGATTTTCTCGCCGGACCAATAGTTCGCCCGGAATCTGACCCCAACGGAATTCGAATCCGACCCAAAACCGGAAACTTTGTTAAAAGTAAAAGTTTTGTCCGAAGCTGATTATATGTTCGACTTTAGAGTAAAAGACATGGTGAACACGAATATGAAAATTATTTCTCGCCGGACAAGTAGTTCACCCGGAATCCGGCCGAAACCGGAAAATGTATTAAAATCAAAAGTTGTATTTATAAGATAAGATAAGATTTAATTGCACAAAAAAGCCAAAAGGCCATGGCCTTTATATATATATAGTTGATTAGATGTTCGATTTTGGGGTAAGAAGAGACGCTGAATCCAAATATGATAACCTCTTTTTTTTTTACCAGACAAACAGTTCGCCCGGAAACCGGCTGAAGCCAAAAAAGTTGTTGAAACCAAAATAAGTTAAAATTTATATGAAGTTGACAAAAGACGATTTTTTTTTTTTTTCGAAGGTGTTTCAACCTCCACTATAAGCCTTGATCTGTTTCTAAATTTTAAAAATCTAGATTAAATATTACATTTTTGGGATCCCATCGAAACCTTTGGTCTTGTTTCTTTTGGTACAAGTTACATTTTTAAAAGTCAGCTAGACTACTCCAACGGCGTTTCGGCCCTTCGTGAAAGTGCTCCTCGTCAGGTACAAGGTATGGACCTGCAAAGGGTCACCGATCTGTTTCTCCTCGCTTGTACGTAAACCGAGAATTCAGCCAGCGAACAGCGCTAAAAGTCGGGCTTCACTTTCCAGATTTCCAGATGTCCGGGCCTTCCGCACAGTCAAGAAAGCCTTTCCACATTTTCATGATAATGATGATAGCTAATTTTGCCATTCTTCAGCATTTCCTAGACGTTTCCTTCGCATTCCAAATATATCTTGCATCCCTACCACAAATGTCAATCACTTTCCCTTTTCTTCCTACATTTGCATATTTACTATGTCACTTGAAAGAGTTGCCTCTACGGCACCTTCCAGATATCCGGAATCTCCAACACCTCGGACTTCCAGATGTTTTTGGCCTGACTTCACCTTCAGATCCGTCTCGACGAAAACGGCAATCCGGAATCCGGAAGAAAAATCTGAAAGGTGAGGCCTGGCTTTGACCATGACTTACGTGGAAAAGGGAAAGACTCCCTTCCAAGGCTACACGCAACCTACTTTGCTCCTATTAACAGAACAGTAATCGAAACAGACAAGCCATGGACAAGCATTCTTGTAACGGAGTGT
The DNA here is from genome assembly GCA_023053575.1 of Branchinecta lynchi. Lineage (NCBI taxonomy): Eukaryota > Metazoa > Arthropoda > Branchiopoda > Anostraca > Branchinectidae > Branchinecta > Branchinecta lynchi. The sequence continues at coordinate 14,203,882 of JAKZAP010000002.1, forward strand.
AGGAACCTCTTTTCCAGACAGCGAGCAACCGCGCTCACCAGGAAATGGAACTACACCCTCCACCCCCACCGTTATGTATCCTTACTACCAGAAACAGACACGCATCAGACATGCAGCCCTGAAATGGGGGGGGGGGTGAAGTACCCTGGTTTTCTTAGCAAGACACGAGAGGCTTCGGAACCAGAACAGATGGAGCCAGTAACGAGTAGCCAAATCTACGAGGAACATCGTAACCGTTCCCGAGGAAATGAAGAGCTACAGAAACATAGAAATATAGGAACATAGACAAAGAACAGAGCAATCTTCCGAGTATCAGAGAACAATGATTGCGGGATAAATTATTAGACAGCCACGGTTCGAGACAGGAAAAAAGGGTAAGGGAATATGAAGACGCAAAAAAGCAGGGGTCGAACAAGTATTTCTGGTTCGACCAGGCAGCAATCCGACAAATGACAGTCAAGCGACAGTAACAAAGAAATACCATCGGATCAACCCCAAAAGAGGGAACAAGCGGACCACTGAACTAGCTTCGTACCAACAAATACGAGGACAACAGCTATATTTCTTGTCTTGGAATCAGAAACTCCAATTTAGCTAAGCGCATAACGGTCAGTGAAGCAACAACTGAATGAATTTAACTGAGAATTTACGCGAGAATTATTCAATGAAACAAGAAAAGAAAAATGGTTATAGTTTTTAATCAATCACTTTCTTGAACCCTAATAGCACTATGCTAACGCGGGTGGAAATTGGAAAAAAAAAACAAGTAAAACACAAACTACTACAATAAACAGTTGTGAAACATCCCCTAGAGAAGTATGCCATAACAAAATGGCACCAAGAAAAAAGACCCAGGGCAAAACGTCCCCACGACAAACGTCCCAGTGAAAAAACGTCCCCAAGCACTGATTTTCCAGTCGCTCGGTTTTTGTGCACATTTTCGAAGCAGAGCACAAGCCACAGATGTGTGGACAGTCCTTTATGTACAGAAATGACAACATCTGATAATAAGAAATCCTTGATCTTTCACTAATTACTGCTGTCATAGTATTTACTATTCTGATACATTTTGGAGCGGACGTTTCGACTGGGCACGTTTCCGACGGTGACATATTGTCGTAGGTAGCCTACGTTTACCAGGTACGTTCCCGTTAGGGACATGTTAAAAGTCGTTGTTACGCAGAAAACTAAAAAAATCAGACCAAGCTTTGAATGGCAAGACAATATCAACAAAACTACCCTCGTGCAGATTACTAACATTTAGACAATACAAAGAAGCTCTCTTAGCGAATACAATGATTGTGTTAATGGTGTTCGACGTAGCTCCTCCTCCGCTCGTTTGCATAGGGTAGGGTATCAGAATGTATTCGACTCCTTATGTTCATATTACAAAGATAGGGAGGCGGAGGTTCTATCAGATTATTTGTTCTTGCCAAAACAAAGCTCAATTTCATAAGGAGCGTCTAGTTCCCTCGTCTAAATCAAACCGGTAACCAAATGGGAAAGTCGGCTCTAAATGAATGTGTCAGAGGTTAATGAATGAATAACTAATTGCTTGTGGGCGAAGTTTCATAAAGTACCGGCTCTCGCGATTATTCTAAACCCACTTTGCAATTCAATAGAAATGTCAAGTAGAGGAGTTCTGCCAGGCTGTGAATCTGGGTAATCTGCGATGAATGACGCCATGCAGTTATAGTCAGAATATATCTTCGTGATGTCACAGTTTCCTTACTAGATTATAGGCTAGTGTACATTCAATGTAGATATGCTAATAGGTTTCAACTATCGATAAGAAATTTTAGTTAATATGGGAAAAGATTGTTATAAGAGATAAATAGATTCATAAAAATCATTTGGTATGATAAAATACTTAGCCTTAAAGTTTAACTGAAGGCAGCTTATTTTTACATCTGATATTTGAATACACTAGACTTTTTTTTTACTCATTTATGCATTTTTGAACTTGGAGGTCATGAGTTGGGGTTAGGGACAGTAGCTAAAGAAGTAAAAATATACTTCGGGACCAGGAAATTCAGAGTTGGCAGGTTTAAAGAGAAAATTCGAAATCTTTGAGGCTTCATACAGAGGCGAAAAAGACATGGGATGATTGTGTTTATTCTAAAGCGGGTTTTAGAGAGGATTGAAATTAGAAATTAGTATGCGTGCTAATATTTTACCTCTGGCGAATAGGAGGAGGTACGTGTAGTCCGTATGGGAGAATTACTTCTGCCCAATGTGTGAACAAAAAAAATGAGTGTGTGCGACATATTGTGTGTGAATGTAGGGAACTGAAGGATTTAAGGAGAGAAATATTTGGGGTAAACGAGTGTGAGATCAGAAGTGGATGGAGCAAATGTTGAAGAGTGAATGTTTGTCACTACAAAGAAGGTGGGTATATTCCTCAAGTTGTCTATGACTCACAGAGCCCAAATGGCCCCTGGGCTTTTAGAGTAATAAATATCATATCATATCATGGAGCAACAAAAGGAGTTATTTTAATGGCTAACGAGGTGAAGCACAGGAAATCAAACTGTAAAGTCACCTACAATTCTTCTGAAGATTTCCGCTATTGCATGTAACCCAAAAACCTTTTTTTTTTTTTTCGGCAACCTTTACCGTTATATTTACTAAATATCTTATGGTTACCACATTATGGAACCGTGAAGAGAGCCATTATAAGCTTTTTTCGAGTCTCCCATGAAGTGGTTGCAGTTTCTTGAAATGTCAACGCGTCCACACTTGAACACCATTTTTGAGGGGCATAAAAACGATGGAAGATGGGTCGCTCACTCGAATTATTAATCGCGGAATCGCAGAGAAGCAAACCAGTCACACAAGCCCATCTCCACAAACCTTGACAGCACGCGTTTCAGAATAGATCCCCCCAAAACAGCACGGAGGCGCATATTACACTCAAGGACAGGGGCCAGATGTATCTTCTTCTCAAATCACAAAGTGAGTCCCTGGAATTACCTCGAAGGACCTGTCTTACGACCTTTTAGCTTTCTCCACTAGTCTTGGACCCCTAGCTTTCATGTAGTATTATAAGCTTCTGAACGTGGCTTCGTTTTGCATCTACGGCTACTTAGCGCTTTTCCGGAACTAAGCGCAAACTCCGCCGAAAGGTTTAAAGGACCCCTCGCATATTTACTCTTCAACTTACAGTATTTTAAAATATTTAAATGTTTTTTAACTGTGCTGTGCTTTTAACAAATAACCCACGGTGTTGGCTGTTTTAAGCCTTTTCCGAGACCCACTGACTTGAAGGGAAAACAGGGAAACAATTTACACAACCGGTTTTTCTGATGGAAAAACTTCTCGCAGACAACCGTCGATAGCGTGATACACATCGAAAGTAGCAAAACACGGCAAGTGAGAAAATCAGCGTGGTTTTGTTAGAGGGGTTAGAATGCACCGTACAAAATTGGGGTCTGCGGGTTCAGAAATATATGGAGTGATTATGGAAATAGGTTGCATTAGTATTATAGGTAAGACAGGTCCTTTAAGGGTCCGCAGATAACTCCTTGGAAAGTAGAATTTCTTCAGAATTTTATTTTTCACTTTGGAAGACCTGGCAGGCGAATAGGTCTATCTAGTGTTCTGAACTCCTTTTCTTTTGTTTGGTTTTCGACGCACAGTTTTCAAATATTCTGCGTCCACCCTCCGATTCGGAAGGTTGACATTCTGGATAGAATCGAGAAGCGCCAACACGAAATTCGCTAGTTTTCAACGGGGGAAGTACTGGTAGTTTCGAAAACAACATTTCTTAAACATTATCGTGAAACGATAGTTTCTATTTTGATTTGTGCTTTGAGGGGGATACAATAGCTGTAGAGCGATACACTGACGCCTAAAAGCGTCGTCTGGATTATGACTGAGGGGACAAGTGGACAAGTATGAACGCAGAATCTTTCCCGAGAACCTAATCAACTAGACATCCAACAATCATAACCATGAGATCAAACTCATCACGACGCAGATAAAAAAAAGTGATCGGAAAATCCTTATTTCACTCCAAGCAGTGATTTAAGGCAACTTGAGGTACATTTCATACCAGTGACACAACCCATTTATTCTCCGAGGAAGCAATTCCTCCCCTCTGTTTACAGGTTTGTTTCCTTCCCCGACGTTGACCCAGAAGATTGACAGTCTGACGAGGACCCATGCCAAGAAGAGCCGAAATATCACTGATGAAAAATCGTAGCTGACGTATCCGTTGTAAACATTGTTTGAATATAATCCCTCCCCCCCCCCCCGGAGTGACATACAAGCTGTGTCAAGCTCTACAATAAATTGACAACCATACCCTAGTCACTCTGTTTCTCTTACATTTTAGTACTCCGTTTTAAACTTTATTTACGACAAACTTCCGACGGTTTACGAGAAGTACTTTTTTTTTTACAAGGTTAGGCTAGCGAGTATTGTTTTTTGTTTAGGACGAAGTCAAATTCGTCGTCTTCGCTGTGAAATTTACTGTCGAATAAATTATATTTCTTAATCATTCATTCATTTATTTAAATTTCCTTCCTTAACTCCAAGCTGTGATTTACGGTGATGGAGGAGAATACCGTGAATATAAATCAAGAACAGTTCACCTTTAATGCCAAATAGCCCGTGTGATTGACGGGACAATTCATGTTTGATCATATTTTCCAGTTCGTATTTTTTTATTTTATGCTGTTATTATATTTATTCAAATCAGTGGCAAAAATATAATATTTTTGCGATGGCCTTCGGGCTGTTGTGTAAATATAGTATATTCTGTTCTATCCATAGTAGCTGGGTCCCGTGGATGTGGCGATATGAGAAACCCCTCGACAAGCGATTATTCACACGACAGACACGTTCTGACCCGACACTTCAACTGACCGTCCGTGCTGATATCCCGCTGATTCATACTACACATATCTCACTGATATAGCGGTTGAACATAAAAGTGTTGTGAAGATTTTAGTGCTAGATTAAAATTTGACAAAACACAGATCCACCATGTCATGAACAAGCAGTGTATTGTTCAATGATGCCCGGCAATTCACAGGCGCTTGGGTGGACATCTTTATGTCTGTAACTACACATAAAACAGCAGTCTGGCTTCACTTTAACGTCCCTGACGACTAAAAAAAAGTTTGACTTACTCCCTTCTGATCCGAGACTCTTTTCGGTCCTTAAGTCGGTGTAAAAAGTTTAAAGCGCACCTCGCACTATTTACTGTGTACGTTCCAATATTCAAAACTATTTGAATGCTTCTGAACTAGGCTCTACTTTTATACACGGCTTTGGCTGTTTTAAGCCTTTCCCTGGCCCAATGACTAATAGCAAAAGCTCTCAGAATTCCGATAGCCGGTTTACGCATCAATAACATGAATGTGATACGCGAACACCCGACGGGAGCATAATGCGCATGGAAAACAGAATCGTGGTAAGTGCAAAGATTAGTGAGGTGTCGTTAACGGGTTTAGAATGTAACGAACAAAACTGGATCACCGGGTTTCAGAATGAATGAATACAATTACGAAAGTAGGTTGAATTAACATAATAAGTACGACGGGTCCTTTAAGTAGTTCTTCATATCGTAAGTAGCTTGTGTCAATTCAGATTTGAAATTTGGATGGATGGTCGGTTACGCCCTATCCCCGCCCCCCACACACACACCTTCCTAAACTTGGCCCTAAATTCAGTCGTTTAATCCAAACGAACTGAGATAATCAAGGTAACCTTCGAGTAATTCAGCGCAAGAAGAACACATTTCAAGTGAGTCCTGTATAATGTTAAACTGAAAAGCCAGCTGATTTTTATCTTAGATTCAAACACACTGGATTAATTTGACTCGACTAACGGTTATTTCCGCTTGGTATCTGGTAGTGACGTTCAGATTATACAGTGCTGGCCCGAAAAGCAAAGGTCATCCAGAAGCGTAGAATTTGAGTTTCAAAGAAGCATGCTTTTCAGTGTCTCAAGCTCAGGACATATTCAATGCCAGATTGTAGGATCACTTCTGAAGAAAGACCGCTATTGCATATAATAGTTTTAGTTGCTAAATGTTTCAGGCATAGAGGTACAGGCACGCAGAGGTAGCCTACCGCAAATCCCAAAGAAAAAGTTCATTCTATGAATATGGATTATACGAATGGCGAGCAACGAAGTAACTCACTTTCATCGGATCTTCAAGCCTATGCAAGCGAATAAGTCATGGGTAACTGCGAATCTCATATCTCAGTCTGAGTTAAACTCAGAAAGGTTTAACTATTCAGTTAAACTTTAAATACTGCCTCGAAATATACTTTTCTAACTCGAAACCAAATCTGCTGTTTATTTTGTGATACGTGCAAGCTTTTTCTTCCACCGAACCACCATAGACAACGACATGACTGCACAAACTATATTTAGGCTCACAACTGCAGAGTCTCTAATCCCTTCGCTCAACGCTCGTCACATTATTCCGTACCTTCGCGAGGCAAGGAATTTTAAACTCGTTCTATTAGTGTAGTGAATCATCAGTGCAATAATTGCATCTATGAGTTGTCAATGTTATTATGTGAACACCACATTATGTTAACATCGTCTTTCATTTTTATTATCTTTCTTGTCCGAAGTTAGTTGTTATTTAAAATGGGATCGTTTGGTGACTGAAATCTTTTCTGACTAAGGATAGGTTTGCGATGGAGATGCGATGAGAATAAAAAATTCCACGTTCTATTACTGCTTTCAGTGAATAAGTGAATCGTCACTGGACTTTAGTCTTTCAGCCCTACTCAATTAGCCTTTAACCCAGTCCTTGCGAAAATCTTTTCTGAATACTTCGTCTTTCTAGGAGCACTCAAGGTGGCAAAGCAACATTAGCGGCACCTTGATGATTCCGAGAAATTCCCCAAGGAATTCCAAGCTTTGTTTTCCTTAATACATCTTGCAATATCCCATTAGTCACTGCAATGCCCAAGGCACCACGTTCTTATGGAATGGGACAAATGACTTGAAAAGAGACATGCTTTAAGGATCTGCAGCATAATACTCACAATGTTCTAAAACGTTCGCCCCTGCAGTTTGGTAGATATAGAGATAAGAAAAACTTCCAATCGAACTTCAAATATTCAGGTCTGATCTCAGTGCGAAAAGTGAGGCAGTTCGCAATTTGGTTTCCCCGACAAATGGCTAAGGAAGACCAATGGTTCTTGGATAGAATCGATCAGGACAGGAGCAACAAGACCAAAGTCTTCGGTGCGATCACACAACACAGGGGAACATATTTACTGGAATTCATCCTTGCGGGGACAATCGGTTCGCGGTCTTCCCGTGATCCCGTAATCATGTTGTGGACATCTTCACGCGATCCATCATGTCTTCAATTTCAGTCTATCACACGACGGACATATCAATGCTAATTGAAAACTAATCAAATATTCTGATCTAACATTCGGAAATTCCCGGATTTCATCAGATCCCGGTCGTAACACTAATCCGATGGGGGAACAAATCATAAATACAGATTCAGTCTTTATCCTACCTATAACGACAAAGTCATATCTTTGAGTGTTAGATACAAGCTTTTAAGCAGTTAATATCCTTTCGAATATTTTGAATGTCTACTTTAATTTTTACACTGGACAGGAACGTTTGATGCCTCAAAAGTCGTCTCGTTTTATGGCAAGCGAACAATAGAAGGTTCAAAAGAAAAAGTTCTTAATAAAAAATGAATATATAAAGAAAAAGCTGAAGTCTCAATTAGGGTCTACAAGTCCAGGTCGGGATCCGGCTTTTAACCAGCAACCTTTTAGACACGGCCTTACTGTGAAGGATTTGACTCCGGGCCTTGAATTGAGGCCACCAACCTTGAACCACCAAAGACTACACGACCAACACGGAACTTGCCTAATCATCCCTCAAAATACCGGGAGAAAGTAATTACCTTGCAGAGAAACACTGCGTCACATTCCGCGGGCGCCATCCTCCAATGGTGATGTCTATATCGAACATTCCCAACCGGATGCTTTTCGTCAATATCCTTAAGGGCTTTTGTAAGCTCTAGTATTGGAAACTGCTTCTCCTCACAGGTAACCTTCTTCACAAGCTCTTGCTCTCCGTCCGAGTGCGTCCTTGAAACGTCTTCTCTACTCTCAACTTTGTCTTTCTCTGAAAGACTTGTTGTCCTTCGTCTCTTGTTTCGACTTTGGAGAGAAAGGTATTTTCTGACCCCCTTGACAGGGCGCTCACTTCGCTGCTCCGAGTCACTAAAACTCTTCCGATCGTCCGATTTACTAAGAAACGCGGTTGTCAGTGCCAGTGAAGGTAACAATGGGCCAAACGGTAAATGAACAAAAGGTTAAGTTGGCTGAACGGTAAAATGAACAAAAGGTTAAGTTGGCTGAACGGTAAAATGAACAAAAGATTAAGTTGGCTGAACGGTAAAATGAACAAAAGGTTAAGTTGGCTGAACGGTAAAATGAACAAAAGGTTAAGTTGGCTGAACGGTAAAATGAACAAAAGGTTAATTTGTTCACATGCAGATAGAAATAGCTTCTTTTGTGCCCTTCTGGCTGGGGCTTAATTGCCGTTCAGTTATTAGACTGCGAAGTGGATGTGTCTTAAACATGCCTATCCCAGAGGGCAGTCCGAAAAGGTGTGCCTCGCGATTGTCAGTCCTAACTAACTGATCCCGGCGCGGTGCGAAAAAACGTCAGAAGAAATACAAATGATTCGTGTTTTCTTATGGATTTCTAAAGTCCGTCCCAAACCGGCTTTGTGCTTTTGTTTCCGTTTCCTTGCACAAGAAAAACACCTATTTTCGCCCACATGCGGATTGCCATGGACACGGCACATTTCAATACCGAAACCTCTTCTTTCTTAACAGGGAACACTGAAGAAAAGGCTGTACTACTGCGGAACGCGACTCAAGGGTTTTCTGCTATTCCATTTATATGCTTAATCGACAGTTTTCATTCGGCTAGAAGAACCAGAATTAGATGTGGTAATTGCATTTGCACAAAGACCTTTCCTGGATCAATTCACAGAAGCAGCTGAAGTCTGCTGAACCAACTCCCAATTTACGACCAACAAGTGATTGAAACGCAGATCGTACATTCCGATCAATTTTCCATTCTTCTTAACGTCTTACCGCGTTCCCCAATTACTACAAGCTACTTAAAAAAGATTCGATCTCGATTGAAGCTTGAGATTTTCTCAAAGTTCTTCTATATATGGAGCTTTAGAAACAACCTGAACGTTCTCAAGAAAGGGCGTGGAATGAAGATATTACTTCAGCGCCACAGAATACCAATCTGTCACTTGGGTCCCCTATCGGAAAAATCTTAGAGATGATAACAGAGAAACAAATCAAAAGGCAAAGTAAAACCGAGGGGAAGGGGGAGCAAATAGGCAGAAATTTAGAATGTATAGGCACAGCTGATGGATGCGGCCTAAGAACGCAATCCACGGGGGTTACAAACCAAAAGATACGGTGAAGAAAATAGCTGTGTGAATAAACCAGACGATTGCCTACTAGCCGTGAAAACGGTTTATAATATTAACATTTTCTGGACTGTTCCGGATGCAAAAATGCCTACAATATCAGAACTTGATAACAGATTACAAGTGTTAGCGCATCCTTGTGTTACATTTACGTTTATATCCGTTAAGTTAGTACTCTTTAAACGTTCATTTTCGCGAAATATAGCACTTAAAAGGATCATAACAGAAGTATTGAATGAATGAAAACACTTTGAAAGGTCATAACACATATCCTATATTATCATGACGTTTAACACAAGGCTGCACAAACGTGTGTGTATCTGTTATGGAACTTCTGACAGTGTACCTCTTCATTTCTTACTCCGTCCTCTAATTAATAGGTAAATAAAGGATATCTGGTAATAAAGATTAATTAACTAACCCAAACAAGGGAAGGAACCAAAAGCGCTAGAGGGTCGACTTGGTCAAGTAACTTAGCATCGTCGTAATGACTTCATAGATCCTTGAACAAAACAAAATCAGTGTCATTTCTTTTGTTCCCATTCCATCCGCATCGGGCCAGAGCATGTCTACTCTCCCCGATAAAAATTTGCAAATTACCTATGGGGTAGATACACGCGATTTTTCAACGCAACGACACGAGATTCTCGTGTTACAGTTGATGAAACAGGTTAGTTCTTGGACAGAGTTGTAGTTTTCCCATGAAGACCACAGTCTACCAATATTTTAGCTTGAGCCGGAAGGGTTTACAGCGATATTCAGGGGCGTCACGACTGGGGGGGGGGAGGGGGGGACGCCCCCCCCAATGCCGTCGGCCAGTCGGTAAAAATAACCGAGTCGGTGCGAAGCGCCGCGATTTTTCGTCAAAACAGTTAATTTTTTTCACCGGCGATAGTCGGTTTTTCTGAAAATTGGTCAATTTTTCGTCAAAATAGTCGGTTTTTATGAAAATAAGTAGATGTTTCTGAAAATCAGTCGATTTTTTTTCAATAATGTCATTTTTATTGTTGAAAACAGTCGTTTTTTCTGCAGAAAAAGTCGGTAAAGTTTTCAGCCAGTCGGTAAATTCCTCGTCCCCCCCCCCCAAACATTTTGGCTAGTAACGCCTCTGGCGATATTACACGGGAAAGGAGTATTTCTAGTAACCCTCAGTCAGGGTTGCAACTTAAGAAAAAAATAAACCCCAGACTTCCTCCTCTGATAAAACTAGATCAGCCGAACAATGCCCTTGCTGAACACACAGTCTTTAGTAAGGCAGCCACACCTGGCGGGGAAAGATAACCCTTTTCGCGCAACGGTGTGACTAGGAAGACAACCTAACCCTACCTCGATGGAAACTAAAGCGAGGGGAAGTGCGATTTTCCAAGATTCACTTGCTCTGTTCACATTGTTACGTTCAATGGCACATAATACCGGTGGGACTTCAACGCTTGCGAGAGAATCATAACCATCTCACTCAAATTCCTGCTAGCAAATTGTCTGATCGTCTCCTTCGGAGACGTCACAGTCGAGAATGAAGGATTGCCTTGGTGCTTCACTTTGGAACGGCTTTCCTCCACACTCTTCACGGTCGGTGGATTCTTAAAGCCAAAATCGTCACTCAAATTGTCATAACTCCCTTCCCGGCTCCCTTTGCCGCTATGCGACGTTCTATACTGAGCCGCCGTGTAGGACCCGAAGGCAGGCGGCTTCCCACCCGAACTCCTAGCATCACATGTTGTTGGGTGGGATTGCGTCCGAGATCGGGAAATGACATAGTTTTCATCGTTCGTTTTCGCTAGAGTATCTTTAACCTCAGCCCCATTCGCATTAACAATAACTGGATCAGGTACCGGCTTAGCTCCCTCACCTTTAGGGGCGTTGCCAGCGTTCCCTGAATTAAACTCGCCTCGTGTGAGGTCAATTAAGTCGATGGAAAACAGTTTGGCCAAGTACATAGCAGCCTCGAGACTACGTGTCGCCTGGGAGATTGCCTCCTTATCTATTTCAAGAATTTCATTTCCGACCCTGATAGTCAAATCGCCATTGCTGTTGTAATTGGCAGACTGTATGCGACTCTGTAAAGTGTTATTCTTGGAGATGGAGGACTGAGGTACGTTGTGTTGAGACTGGGAAACAACATCGCTTTGTTTATTAACTGTCCTAAGACTCGCGGGTGGCGTTTGGCCAGTCGGACACTGGTCAGCCGCTGACCTTGTTCGTACTGAACTACGGGAAGGGCACCTGTCAGAAAACTCTGGTTCGTGATTCACTTCTGCCCGTGTTCGTGACATCAAAGGAGAATCCAAGCCATGTTGAGAAATTCCGTAGGTTGTCCTGTCCGCTGGAAAATTGTTTTCAGTCTTCAAAGGAATGCGATTTTGTTTGCTACCGTAAAAGCCTTCACTATGTCTTTCATCTTTAAGAGGTACGTATCTAGCTCTGCTTTCGTAAACACTTTCTGCTCTACCTGAACCGCGTTCTGAAGCGTCCACGGAAGCTAAGCTTTGCCGACCTTTACTCGCCTCACTCAGTCGCTGATCTGCCGTTGGGTGGCCTGGGTGCCCTCCTTCCCTTCGACACGGGCCTTCCCTGACCTGGACTGATCGCAAACTGTTCATCGGTACATAGCTATCATTGCCAGATCTCTGAGTCAGAGTATCACTGTCGGTAGATATGCGAGAGTTTCTGGCACTGGACTCTCTCGTCGGGAAAAGACTATCGCAATTAGAACTCCCGCTGTACAAACTATCAGAAGTCCTGGAGAATCTCAAAGGGTCAATATGTATGCTGTCCATGCCAGATCTGGAGCTTCTTGTGCTGTAAACACTATCTCTAATTCGTTCTGCGTCGCTCAAATAATCTGATGTTTGCGTCGTCCTTTTCGATCTTGACTGTTCGGACAAATCGAAAGTAGTCCGTCGCGGAGCATTAGCACTCTCTGATGAACAAGCGGGAAAATCGAAAGGAGAGGTTACGCTTCGCTGATAAGAATTTACTTCACGTTGGTTTAATGATCTAACCTTTGTTGTCCGTGCTGGGACGGACGGGGGCGTATGTTCGAGGCCCTTCATTAAGTCCTTTAGAATGCTATCAAGAGGGGTGACCAGTTTTTCTTTTCTTCTGTGAGTGACCAGGCCTGGGAGATCTTCATTTCTTTCACGTACAGCTTTCGGCTCGTAAAGGTGTCCATTTACGGTAGACTCTGTGGGCGTGTGTGATCTCGCCCTAACATCTGCAATTCGAGGCAATGATTCTGCATCTGATTTCGTTCTTTCAACCTTCCTCAAATCATTCATCTTTATTGTGTCTGCGTCACTGTGCCAAGATTATATTCCGTGACAACTATCAAATAGGCAGTTTCAGCAGGATTCATGGCATTTTGTTCAATATCATAAACAGAACTGATGGCTCCATTACTAAGCACAGAGTAGATGCAAATTTCAGCAGCAACAGGTTACATTTAAGACCTTTTTTCTCAGGTCCCTGCGGCACTTTTTCAGACACTTTCTGCACTTGCGGAACAGAATGGATGCATTTATTATAGTTAATGAACCCTTTGCCACTTTTTCTGTTAATTCAGCGCTTTCAGAATATATTCGGAATGTACACTGGTTTTTAAAATACGATCACGACATGACAATCGCTCCTATTTGTTCACAGAGTTGTATCCTCGTTACGATTCGGCACATCGTTAGATGATTATTGAGATCTTGACTGATTAGGCTATTCTATCATAGTAGCTCTCGCGACCACTAGCAATAGAAATGCAATCCAAACACTCCGGCTTTTATGAACTGCTCTCCACGTCACTAGTAGTGGTTAACTGAAACTGTAGAAAATACTGGAGACTGTCGGTCGATTTACTCTCAAACTGAACCTCTCCGGGATTCGCGCAATCTCCAAAGATCACACCCTTCTCCAGTGTAAGCGCTGGAGTTTTCTAGGGGATGGCAACTGTACGTTGGATTTCACGGAGCTTGTTTCAAAAACCCGGAGAAGACATGTAGTTGTTGCAATTACAGTATGGGAAAAAGTTTGGTATCCCTTAGGAATCCAACACTCGTTTGTTTGTCTCGTGGATGAGGGGAGACCCCTGATACTACACGGGTTCAACAACTCTTCCGGGGCTTACTTCAGTGGGAAGGGTGGGTATTCACGTACTCGTTTATCAGAAGATAAGGGGTCGAGAAATTCCTCTAGCTTAAGTTCTTAGATAACTTCGTCAGGTTAGGGTATGATTCCAACTCATGCCAGTTAAGCAAACCCATGCATGTTAAGGACATAACCTAGCGTAGTATTCTGAGACTAGAATGTGACTTGACTGCACACCGTGGTGAAGACTCATCACTTATATTTTCACCTTCTCGATGGGAAGATCCTTGACACACGTCGTTTTCCACAGAACTTCAATCCAACCTTAGGGTTTTAGGCTATACTGTGCAATAACAGCCTGGCCCCATCCTGACCAAGCTCGCAGAGTCACTTAAGGTTTACAGGACGAAAGATGATCCTGTAATACCTGCAGAGACATTCGCTCAGTAAACTCCGTTAGATAGCCCGAATAAGCAGCTTTGTTTCTAAGGCTACTAATATTTTCTTTCCAAACAAGACTGTTTTCATAACACGTGTCAGCTCACCACGGTCTATTTTCGGAAGTCAATAGTTTAAGTCCTACCACCACAAGCATCAGTCGGCAACTGAACTGATCCTTCTTATGTTTGGAGATGAATTAAGTACTAAGATGATAGCAATAGCATGCAGCGCCCATAAGAGGAATCTTGTATAGTTGTAACTGATTCACATCCTAGATAGAGAGACTTCTCCCATCTTCCAGATATTCAGAGACGTTGCAATTGCTTATGACGATTCAGTTTTAAACGAAGATAACTTTAGCAAATAACTCTAGGAACAAATATACTTAATTCACTTTAAAAAAAACAACGTCAAAAGATGATAATTGGATATTGTTCGTGCATGTATCTGAGGTAAGGAGACTTAATCTGGTACTTCTGAAGTGCTTAATTTGAGAGCTTGAGGATTGAGTGAATGCAGTTTTGTCGCCTCAATACTACAAGGGAGCGTTCTAGCATCACACCCGTTCAGCCTTCCCCTGATTTATCCCCCTGCAAATTCCAATATGAACAAGCACAGGCTGATATTAAAAACAAGTGCGCAAGCGCTGAGACGTGGAGTGTGAAAGTAAAATGTTTTTCATATCTTATAAAATAAACAGCGTTAGAACCAAGACATTTCACATCCCCAATAACCAAACAAATATTGAAATGGCCTAATTTGAAATCATCCCAGTTTAAAAGCTTTTATTGTAATTAAACCGCATTTAAAAATCCGAAGAAGATCTACAAGGTCTTGCAAGAACGGTTTGAGTTTAAATACTGAATGTCTTGCTAACCAGTCCAACCCTTTAAACCTCTTTTCCCTTAGCAAGGTAATAACAAGTGCAATAAACCACACCATAGCAGCCCTCAGTTCAGTTTATTCATAAAAAATAAAAACACCATGAACTCTTTACGGCCCCACCATAAGGCCTAACATAAGGAATGGCAAGGGGGGCAATCTTTAGGGAATCAAACCAAAGAAATAAAAAAAAGAAAAAGGAGAGAAAAAAAGAAGAAGAAGAAAAAAAGAAGAAGAAGAAAAAATAATGAAGACATAATAAACTGACAAGAAAAATCACTAACGAACGATCTTCCATAAACAAAGCGCCCTTGCCCCCCCCCCCCCAAAAAAAAGGAAGGAAATTATGTTTTCGATAAGACAAAGGACTTGACCTGTGACTTGAAAGCTGAAAGGGTAGACGCAACCCTTACCTCCTCAGAATGTCTGAGGAAGATCTTGCTAACCAGTCCAACCCTATAAACCTCTTTTCCATTAGCAAGGTAATAACAAGTGCAATAAATCAAGCCTTAGCAGCCCTCAATTCAATTCCCCGTCACAACTACATTACAAACGGCATATCATATCATATTGTTCTTATTTGTTGCTGTTGCACCAAAATCCGCATCTATCCATATACATCCACAAGATTACAAGAGTTGAACTCAAGACATGTCATATACGAACTTAACTCATGGAAATCTGGGCCCAGTTGCCCATGAAACGGGTGGGTGGTGGAGGTGCAACTTTAAAAGAATTTCCCAGCCCTAGGGTGTCCAGCTACAAGGAATTTCATCGTCCTATGTCCAGGTCTGGTAAATTTATGAATATTATTCACTGGGCAATCTGGGCCCATTTGCACCTGAACACGGTGGGTGTGTGGGTGGGACCCCCAAAAGGCACAACTAGACCCCCAATACCCAAAAGTGTGCCAAGTTTGAACTTGATACTTGCACTGATACTCCACAAAAAACGGTGAAAACCGGAAACCGAAAACCGAAAGCCGAAACCTGTTACAGGGCTCGCAATAGTGAGTTGTTCCAAGGGACACTCCACCAAAAACTGATAACATCGTTTTAAACGACAACAAGGAGACAACAAGGTTGTCGTTTTAAACGACAACCTAGGAAGGCCAGGGATGGAATTGGTGAATGTAAAATTTCTAAAGCCAAAGTACGTTAAATAAATGCAAAATAAAAGTAAAGCATGTTCTTTTCTAAATTACCAAAAAGGTGGTCACGACTCTTCTGAGTTACCTAGGGGCCCTCAGCAGTCATGCACAAATCCTCATTTTTGGGGCATGGTGCCCCATTGTCTGGGCTTGCCCCATCGTATGATCATGGTGCTCACACGTTGGGGCAGGAAGGGCATGGTACCGCCATACAATCTGTTGAACTGAGAATGTGAAATGGGAATTAGCTTTTCAAAGGGATTTTGTATGGGGTATCACGACCTTGTTGCAGGGCATGGTGCTTAAACGTATGAACACCATACGTTGGGGCACCATGTCATGCCCATGCATTGGGGCATGCCCAGACGTTGGGACACCATACCCAACAAATGAGGAGTTGTGTATGACTGGCCCTGGGTCTCAACCTAGATACAGTTCCACCTAGATACGTTTTTGACTGCTCTAATTTCGTATTGAAGTTATACTATATCTGAAGTTAATAAATTACATAATACTTAAGAAAAAGAAATAAACATTGGCAATGCGTAGGAACCCAAATTGACTAAGCAGAGCACGAGCGCAAGCACGAGATATTCTTCTTGGGGGACACTGGCAGCTTTAGCAGACAAGTCAAACAAATTAAGACACCTCTACCTGGTGTCCTTCCTCTATAACCAACAGAAAAAAAAGATTCTCTAAGATGTTGGTCTATTTGGCTACATGAGGCATGCACGCGGAATTTTGCAAACTTCCAAGTCACTACCAAAACGGAATAAAAAATATGGCGATGGATTCCAAAAGGTATTCGTAAAAGGATGACTAAGAGAACCTACGACCGAAGCGGAAGGTCTCAAAGCCTCGATCCTTAAAGCACAACTCTTACTGGAAATGATCTTTTCACAATAAGATGGCTCAGAAATTTTCAGAGGTATCCTTGCTTTCTATGAGCAGTTACCTTGTCCCCTCTACCCAGCCTTTCCTATCTCTGACGAAGCGGCTGGACGCAAAATATTTGAAAACTAAACGCGCCTTGAGTTCCCTTTCCACTTCGAAGCAATCAAACTTTG
The DNA here is from genome assembly GCA_023053575.1 of Branchinecta lynchi. Classification (NCBI taxonomy): domain Eukaryota; kingdom Metazoa; phylum Arthropoda; class Branchiopoda; order Anostraca; family Branchinectidae; genus Branchinecta; species Branchinecta lynchi. Next base: position 14,220,958 of record JAKZAP010000002.1, read on the forward strand.
AACTAAAGAAGCTGTCTATCGAGCGATGATGAAATCACTTGCGACCGGGATGGATCAACCAGCTCAAACAAGCGGGTAGGACCTGGGTCCTGATGCCATAAGCATTGCCGTCATCTACCCTCCACCCACAAGAGGATAATTCCTCCTGGGCTCTGGTCTCAGTCGTTGTGCCGTTGTCAACCCACCAACCACAAGAAGAGGATAATTCCTCCTGGGCTGTGATTCCAGTTGAGGTAGCCTACCATCATCCCCCCCCCCCATTCGCAAGAAGAGGTTAATTCCTCCTGGACTAAGACCCGAGTGGAGGTGCCATTACACAGTAAGAAGAGGATGATTCCTCCTGGGATCCCAGTTGAGATGCCCATCAATAACTTAGAAGACGACCAACTGGAAGGTGAAAGGGTCGTGTTTCCCAGCTCTCCTGATGCCATAAGCGAATAGAAGAAGAAAACTGAGAGAACCAGGCATCTGCGACTTTCAGAACCCTGGTTCAGACGAGAACGCGCGACAGTGGAAAGATCTAGTGGCAAGACTCAGTAAGACAGGACTGGCAGCCTTAGCATAAAAATAGCAGAGGAAGACCAATATCTAGCTGGTGTATGAATTCAAAGTAAAGGAAGGCTCCGTAAAGTTTATCACCGCTCATCTGACCTTGTTACAATAAACCTGGACAAAGATATACCAAAAATTAACGTGTCATTGTTTACTTCATGCTAGCGCATCTAGCGGCCAAAACAGTAACTAATCTGGAAGGAATTTTATGAAGGACGTATAGAAAGTGTAAACAAGCAAAGGGGATTTGCGAATCCTGGGTGGCAATTCATTCATGACAGAAAAAGATCATAATTATTGGACCATATTATTATCATACATAAACCATAGGTAGATATTTATTAATACTAAAAGCCATAATGGGCCATGGTCAGGGGCGTCGCAAGTGCATTTTCAGGGGGGGGGGGGGTGAAGAGTCAAAATATTACCAATCTTTCAAAAAATTTACCGAATCCTGGAACTAAGAGCTTTAAATTATGGAACAGAAACGATTACGTAGGAAGAGTAACAATAAAGGGCAGCATGAAAGACGATACGCCAACTATTATAGGCGGCGTTTCGGCGAAGCCCAGACGTAGTATTGTCGGGCATGATTTCAGTAACAGCTTGTTTCTATTATATCCAATATAAAACTAAATCGAGCACCGCAGGCGAAAATTTTGAAATCCATTTTTTTTTGTAGTCTAAAATTTGACTGCTTCTCTTACAAATTCTATCATTTGCCGTTGATTAAATACCGAGACTCTAAGAAGTTCCAGAAACTGGATCGAGCGACGTTCTGAAAGCAGTAGCACTGTAGTCTAGTTAATAAACTACCCATAATCACAAAGTGAGCGCCGCAGGCTAAATTTTTATTTGCTTTTTCCTGCCAAATTTAATTTCCATCCAAATTCTAGCTTTTAATGTTCGAAAATCTCAATCCTAAAATTGGCTTAAAACCCACGTCAAATGACGCGCCCTTCCACAAAATAGAAAATATTACGAAAAGTGCTGCAGGCGGAATTTTCGAAATATTTATGATTAGATATTCTTTTGGGGATCCAAAATAAAAGTAAGGACTATCGATGGTAATAGATCATCCCTTTTGTCTGCGACCAGTGCTTCACTCGACCTCTTCTGAGTTTCGAGATTCGTGGTAACTTCCGAATTAGACCGATAGCATGTTCGGGATTCTGTATAACTACCATATCCCGGTTATTATATGGAATTGTTTTGGTATCGAAAGACTACCGAACAATATTCTTATTCGGTATACTTTCATCGAAACTGGAACGAAGTCAGGATTCGTGGTTAACTTCCTAATCCTGGAAATTATACTGAATAAATTACCGAATCCTGATCAGGATACCGAATAATTTTGAACCAATAGCTTATTCGGGATTCTGTGTAACTACGGAATCTCCATAAATATACCGAATAGTTCCGGCATCGAAAAATTACCAAATGATTTCAGTAAATTCTCTCACCAAATTCGTGATAACTACCGAATACTGGCAATTATACCGAATCCCGATCATTATACCAAAGAGATTTGTACATATAGCCTATTTAGGATTCTGTATAACTACCCAATCCCCGTAAATATATCGAACAGTTCTGCTATCGAAAAAATACCGAACAATTTTACCAAATCTCAAAAAGGTGGGGGGGTGCTGCCCCCCCCCCCTTGCGACGCCCCTGGCCATGGTTAATATTCAGATACACAAAAAGTAACCTCTAATAAATAAATACAACGATTAAAACAATATAAATAAATCATTTAGTTTAAGATAACGTAGTCCAATGAGTAATCCTGACCAAAACCAACAATAACAACATAATTCTACAATAAATTGCTTTTCATTATTCTTCCAAAAAAAAAAATTTCAAACTACACTGTCAGAAGTTTCATAACAGATAGCGTATAACACTTTCAAGAATAACATCTTTTCACTTAGAAATAAAGTGTTATGACCAATTAAGTTTACACTATTTCGTGCCTAGACCTACAACAACACCTTCAATTGGTAAAAGTACTAACGGGAACGAAAGAAACATAACAGATAACATCCCAAAGTGTTATCTGTTGAAACCGCGCATCCTTCTGTTGTCGTTATGTAACTTCTGACAGTGTAGTATGTTTACCTATTGAAGGTGTTGTTGGAGATCTAGGCACGAAATAGTATAAACTTAATTGGTCATAACACTTTATTTCTAAGTGAAAAGGTGTTATTCTTGAAAGTGTTATGCGCAATCTGTTAAGAAACTTCTGACAGTGTATTCGTCCTTATTATTATTACCACATATAACACCAAAAAGAACCATTATCTCATTATTTTTCAGCTTTCTAATCTTTGCGTATTACCACATTTTCACATTTATTTTAAAATCTTGTTTTCGATCTCTTCTCCTACCGGCCAACCTTCCGAACTTCATGAGAAGATTAACTAAAGCTGAACTTCTTGCGTAAAAGGTGCCTTACGCGGGTATGCGGAGCAACTCATTGAACTTTGCGAACGACTTTGCGCACGTTACGGAAGCCATCTGAGCCGTCATTAATACAGATGATCTTTGTACTTGGCAGTGTTTATTTCTTTCAACAATTTCATTTGAGGTTGTTTTAGCATATCTGCTTAAAAATACGCCAAACTTTCAAGAAGAAAATATGTGTCCCCAAGATAACTTAAGAGTAAAGAGATAACTAAGAGTGACGATTTGACCAAACGGCTCACTCCAGTTTCTTATTATTTGTGAATATGTTGGCGTTAAGATTCTGTAAAAAAAAAATTAAAGTACGATGGTGTTCACATTAATCATTCCTATCGATTGCTAATAGTTTCTCGCAAAACAAGAACGGAAATATAGTCGATTTCGAGTTTGCGTTAGTGCAACAAAACCAGCAGAGAAACCCACAGCTTTACTACCTAGATGGGACTGATTCTTCTTTTGTTGTACTTATTTGCTACTTTTGTAGAGAATTTTTATTTAGTGAAATGGCAACTCTAGCCTACTATAGAATTTTGAACTACTGTTGTGACCCGTGCATTTCAGCTTATAACAATACAACCCTAAACCAACACCATATTTTTCATTTGTGGCGAAGCAGATGCAGATGCTAGATAGATATAATTAATCAAGGCGTGCTCTTACAGAGATATAATTAATTACACTTAAACCGGTGTTGCCACTGGTTGCAGAATTCTGCGATTTGTCATACACTTTAATTTCTTCGACAAAGCGAGCAAGAACTCTGCGACCAGTTCCTCATCAGTTAACACAAAAATTAAGCATAAAAGTTGAGGCGTATAATTATGAAGAGGCTAAAGCGAGATTTCTCGTTGATAGTTGGTGAAAAGGCCCGAGTTTCGTAGGTTTCCAGAATGTCATTGTTTTTTTCCGGCCAAAAGTCACAGGTTCCATCAGAGAAAGTGGCAACACTGAAGTCTTTACTAATGGACTGTTTAATCAGAGCAACATCAAGAACAAAGACTGGTAATTGCTGACTAGCTGCCTTTTGGAGAGTAGAGAAATAAGTTGAAAGTAATGTTGTTTCAGTTGACAAGTTGCATTTTCATTGGGAAAGTGATTGTAAGAAGGCATGGGCCACGGGGGTTGGCTAGGAAAGCAACATTTTCTTTCAGTTCTGAATATTTTTTCTCTTGTATTTTTCAGTATTTTTTTCTTTATTATTTTTGGTGTTTTTTTTGGTTTTGTTTCTGAAAGGGATGTCTTTTATTTATTTTTGGAGGTCAGGTTCTAGTTTTCAGTAGTAGAGAAAAAGTACTCGATGAACTTCTGCGGAGGTTGACGGCTTCGTATCATCCTCTCTGGAGGCTGATATGATATCGTATCAGCCTCTACAAAACTCATTATCATATTATAACTGCCTGCGGGACATAGGAAGATATACACTACATACCTGTTCGAGAAAAGTTATTAAAGGCTAACTTCCGACATCGAGGTGGATATCGGAAAATAACACCGAGACGGTCATTGAAAATCACCTATCCGAGCCGAAGGTGAGGCCGATATTTTTCAATACTTAATATCATCCTCCATTTTTAAACACTTAATATCATCCGTTCTGTGGGCAGATATGACTTCATATCATCCTCTCTGGAGGCTGAAATGGCTTCATATCATCCTCTCCGGAGGCTGATATCACTTTATATCGTTCTCTCATATCTACCACTAACTTTCTATGTTATCATACTAAGATTATCGTAATACAACCGACCGTGGGTCATAGTAGGATATGCAATACACACCTGTTCGAAAAAAGTTATAATTTAATTCATTCCCAAAAGTTAAAGGAGATGGCAATCTTTGGCTGCAAGTCTTCTCCGTGTGTGTGGTTAAGCGGAGCAAAGTTTAGTCGGTAATTGGACATCACATTTTGAACAACCATCTTGAATCTGACAAGGCTAACAATCATCAATAAAGAAATCATCGCTGACTATTTTTGAAATCTGTAAAGAAATTTTAGATTTTCAACGCGAACTGTTCAAATAAAGATTCCAAATTTAACATCGCAACTATTATATTTGATTCGAAATTTGAATATTTTGAGACGTTGACGATTATTAACGTAAGTGGAACTGGCCAACTTTGCAAAGCAGGGATAGAGGAAAACATGGACCACTTTCTCAATCGATGCCAAGAGCTCTCAGAGTTAAGGGGATCTTATTTTAAGGGGAGTGTTTTTTTTCTTCTGGATATCCTGAATAGCACTTCGGAAAGGGTTATAACAAAGGTGTGCGAATTTATCGACGGAGCGCTGAAGCTAAGAGCGAACAAGCTTAGTAGTGAGGCTGCATAGCCGTAGGAAAATATTGTTGTTGTTTTATTTTGTAATGTGTACTATTGTTGTGTTATGTATATGGCCCCTGGGCTTTTAAATACACTTAGTATTACTTATTATTATAAGGATAGGTTTGAGAAAAAAAAAATATTTAAGATCAACAACTAGAAATCCACTAGAAATCTCCTTTATTTACTAAAGATTCGTATTTTTTTACTGCAGTCTGAACGGGACACTTGCTAAGAGGAGCCCAATAGTCGCTATAGTAAACCTCAGGTGACTGACGTATTGTGAAACCCCTAAAAAGATTTTCTGAGAAAAGCAGACTGACTGAAGTCACAAGGCCGCATGTCCGTGCTCCGGATGTCGATGTTATCTACAGATAACCGATTTTTATCGATCGAACTGCACAAATCCGGGATTTGTGCTACCTCTGTGTGCTTGTCCGTTTACAGGTGAAATATTTACCAACTAGAAATGCAAGCCATTGCCGAAAAACAGAGTAAAATGTCAGATTCCTGGCAAGACATGTCTAACATCATTTTGCTACTTCCTACAAGCGTATCTTTTCCTAGCTTAACATCTTTAGCCCTGGAAATCCAGGCCTTCGTTGAAATTCAAATTCTCCGCGTCAGGGTACGTTGTTGGGAGCTAGCCATCCAACACGTCCCACCCTTTTCCCAGTCTTCTCCGGGTATTCCTTCATGGCTGGATATTACCTACGTCGCTAGTGCAGAATCCCACCGTCATGTCCACTGACACACAAAGAGCATAAGCCAGAACCTGTCATAGTTCAGAGCCAAGCCAACACTGGGCAAACACAAGAAGCGGTGTGAGTCACAGGACAAGGACGTTTCGAAGTGACGACTGGTAAAATCTCTCGGTTAAATATTATGTTCTGCTCTGATCCTACCAATGGTAGAGATATGCTTTTCCCTCTCATAAGAGCCAAATGTTTCAGTTTTTATGGCACTTGCAGCTCCGCTCAAGTGCCATATGCCGATCACTTTTCGGTCTGTCTGTCAGCCCACTCATCTCGAGTTAGGGTACTTCTAGATGTGCTAGGACGATGAAACTTGGCAGGCATATTAGGGCAAACTAACTTGGAAATATTCACTTTCCCCCGATCCGACCACCGTGGGGGAAGTGGAGGGAGGGGGAATCCGGAATATCGACGTATTTTTTACTTTTGAACGGGGAATCGGATCTTAGTGGAATTTACTTTTGAACGGGGAATCGGATCTTAATGGAACTTGATATTTGGATAGATCTCCTGCCTCAGAGGTCACACTTCAAGTCCGGAATGGATTCTGTGACTCTGGGGCGAGTTAGAGGTGTGGGGGGGGGGGACCGGAAATCGTGTGAAATCTTCAGAGTGGATGGATCGGGATGAAACTTGGTGGGAAGAACAAGCAAAAGCCCCAGATACATAGTTGACAACACCGGATCGGATCCGAGCAATGTGGGGGAGTTCAAGGGAGGGTTCCAGAATCTGGTGATCCCGAGTTAAGATACTTGCACATGTGCTAGAACGATGAAACTTGGCAGGCATGCCATGGACTGGACAATTTTAACTTAAGAACAGTCGTTTCTCCGATTTGACCGTCGTGGGGGGAGTGGAGCGAGGAGAAAAGTTGGAATCTTGAGAAATGTCCAACTTTTGAACGGGTGATCGGATCTTAATGAAACTTGATATTCGGAAAGAACTTTTCTTTCCGAAAAGAACTCGTCTTTTGTGTCCCGTTTCAAGTGCGGACAGGATCCGATCAATTTGAGAAAGTCTCGGGGGGGGGGCCGGAAATTTTGTGACACGCTTAGAGTGTAGCGATTGGGATGACATTTGGTGGGAAGAACAAACGTAAGCCCTAGATACACCGGTAACAGAACCGACCGGATTCGGGCACACTGGGGAGGGTTGGAGGGTGGTCCGGAATTCTGGTGATCGCGATTTAAGGTACTTCCAAATGTGCTAGGACGACGAAACTTGGCTTGAACATTAGAGACTTCAAAGATTGGCTTAGAAATTGTCACTTTCCAGATCCATCCATCCTTTCAAGTACTCTCATCACGGCAAAGTACAAAAAATACTTTTAAGCAAAATCTACATTTTCATGATCCTCATGAGCCCACGATCAGTTTTGCTTGAAAGGGTTTTGCTTAGAACTTTCTAGTACCCTTAAAGTGTGCATCTCAACGGAAGAGTAAAAAAAATACTTTTGACCAGACCATTTATATTCATGGTCCTAATGGGCCCAGGATCATTTTCGCCTCAATGGTTTTGATTACAGATGAATTACTAGCACCCTTAGTGCGCATCATCACAGCCAAGTCCGTTTTTTTTTTTTTTTTTTTTTTTTTTTTTTTTTTTTTTTTTACGAAATGATACATTTTAGTGAGTTACAAAGGTCCATTGTTATTCTTATCTCAGGCCGGGTTTTGCTTTCAAATGATCACAAAAACCCCACAAATTGGCAAATTCCTACTTCCATCCTTTTACCAAGCCTTGCAAGTGCCATATAAGCTTCCAGTTCCTGTTTGTACAACGAACCAAACAAGGTTCGTTTAGTTTTATTTGCTGTTTGTTTAAAAATCTTTCTTTCTGTTGGAACACTTCGAACAGTAATGAAAGTAACGCAAAACTATTGCAACGCCTTAATTTTTTCGTTTGGGGGTGCAAAAAATGTGACTAAAAAAAGCAAAAGATAAAAAGGAGTGTGTGGCTTTAGTTTTTTTTTGTCTCACTATTTGTGTGGACAACTGAGAATCAATGTTTGCTAGGTTCCAATTCCATCATATTTTTCTGTGCCGTGGAAAGCTAGACCACCGTCAAAGTAACATAACTATACGATACTTTTCTTAGTCGGATAAAATGAACATCTCAGGAATTCTAACAGCCCGACCGCGACTTCGTATCCCCTCGAGATCAGTCCAGAAATCAATCAAATGAAACCAGAAGTTAAGCGGAAAGAGAGAGGTTAACTAACCATGGGAACAGGGATTTTTCCACTCAGAGGCGGAGCAACAGCGGCGAACCGGTAAAGCGTGAAGAGGAAGGAGTTAAATCTGTTTGACAGTCCCTCTATGGATACCGAAACAGACAGACAAATACTGCCAAATCAAACTGAAGGTGTCGCTGTACTTGACTAGGCACGTCAAACAATGTCCTATGTAATAAACTGATCTAAAACAATCAGACCCATAGACAGATAGAAAGTTTATTTTAAAAATCGACTATCGTGGTTATAAACCAAATTTGCGATTATTGTCAAACAGACAGAAAAAACTACAATATATGTGTAAAATGTCAGTACGCTTAAAAATTCAAACTTCGTTAAAATATTTCACGAACTCGGGAAGAAAACTTTTTGCATATCTAGCGTGTTTTGTAGGTACAGGACAGAGCTTGGGAACCTTAGTTCTGGTCGACTTCTAACATTTTGATAGGGGGGAGGGAGGACTTGGGAGTGAAATGATCTCTTCCTCATCGACCCAACACAGTGAACACGAGGTCACTCCAAGAAGCTCATAAAGTCCAACGCCGAGAAGAGGGAACGCCACCACTTTCTCACCAACCGGGTTGTTGACTTGTCGAAGAATTCTAAGTCTCCCTTAACAAGGAGTGGAGCAACAAGGAATGGAGGCTGGAATGGGATACCCTTGATTCCCAGAACTGAGCATAAGGTCAAGCGAACCGACGCGAACACTGAACCCGACGAAATTCCCGAATTCATCCAGACGGCAATTTCCCAAGAAAGGCTGAGCGATGCTACAGGATGGAAAACCTTCAATTTCTCCAAGCTACATTCAAGGTAAGACAATGACGTAAACCAAAATCAACGTCCAAACCTTCGAAACTTTATCCGTTCTCATGAAAAAAAACAACAACAGAGAAATCTATCAGTTCTCATGAAAATATTACAAAGGGAAATCTATTTGAAGATCATCTCTAAAGCCAGGCGTTACCTGCCAGACTTACAGATACAGAGGTTTCAGCAAAGTCAAGCGAACGATTCCGCTATTCATGATAAAGATGATAGCTAATATCCTTCAACATTTTTTCCCAGATATCCCCTTCAAATATCTTTTGATTCCCGGTCATAACTGTCAATCACTCTCCATTTTGCTCCTATTCTCTTTGAGGCTTACTCTACGTGCCGATGAAGAATCGGCGTGTACCTAGCACAGGAGCCGGAAGCGTCACCACAGCTATCCCCAACGAACGACGTTTAGTGGTTGGCACAGGATTTTAGTCATAGTTTGGGCGACGTCTCTTCCCGAGGTTCACTGGCGTTTTTTGGACTTAGTCATAAAGAGTATTTTACTAGTTTGCATATTTCTTGCATCGTTTCAATTTGTTGCCTGTCTCTATGCGGCACCTTTCTGATTTGCGGAATATCTGATGTCCAACGCCACGGACTCCCAGACGTTCTTGCCTTACAGATATGTCTCGACGAAAACGGATGTCTGGAATCCGGAAGAAACATTTGGAAGGTGAAGCCTGGATTTCAGGCAAGAAGTAAATAACATCAAAACAACCTGAATGTGGTGCTCTACTTGATTAGCTAACGTCATGATTAAGAGACACCTCACTTATACACGTAAGTCTTGACGCATATATATGTAGATCCCTTTTAGCGTTGTTTTTTTTATTCGTGTTCAAGTTCAGAGTTGCATAAAACATATCTCAGCCTATTTTTTTTTTTTTTAAACGCACGACTTATCTTAATAAATACAAAAAAAAAGTAAAGAGACAAGAGAAAGAGACAAAGCTTGACAGTGCTTCTGTATTTTTCTTTTGATTTCTATGAAAAAGTTCTTGTTTAGTACACTTGTTGGTTGTGGGGGTAGGCCTTTCGGTCCTTACCCCACACCCTCCCAGTAAAAGGCAATGGGCCCCAGTGACCAGTAACTCGCAACATAAATTCGAAACTTATAGTAGAAACTGCATTGGAACAGCCCGACTGGAACCAATTGTACATTCCTTCCCATGGTCTATAACCGGCTTCTACAACCTGCAACCGCTCTCTCCACGACTACGCACTACAGTTTACTGCGATACTTGCGAATACACCTGTACATACCAGAGGCGTAACTAGCCAAAAAAAATTTTTGGGGGGACGAGGCATTTACCGACTGGCTGGCAATTTTTACCGACTTTTTCTGCAGAAAAAACGACCGTTTTCAACAACAAAAATTTTAAAAAAATTGACTGATTTTCAGAAAAATTCACTGATTTTCAGAAAAACCGACTATTTGAAGAAAAATTACCAATTTTCAAAAACTGACAGTTTTCACGAAAAATATCAACGGTTTTGACAAAAAATCGTGGCGCTTCACGCCAACTCGGTTATCTTTTACCGACTGGTCGAAGGCATTGGGGGGGGAGGAGGGGGTGACGCCCCTGGTACACACTATCCGACCTTGCACCCAGAAAGTCAAGCAACCGTGACACTTACAACAGTGTTGCCAGTTTCTCTGACAGAACCTGGGACATGAGGACGCAAAAACTGTGACATTCTGGCAGTTTCAAAATTCGGCCCTAATTTTCAGTTTCATCAAAAAATTTGTCGATTCTGAAGTTCTAATTTACTTGTATAAAAGGAGGTAAAATTTGCAAAACAAATCTGTGACATTTGGGCGCTTACAAAACTCGGTCCTATTTTCGAGTTTCGACAGCAGTTCTTGAGTTCCAATCACTCTTGTAAGTAAGTAAGTAAGTAATTTATTTTTGACCCGCCATTTTGGAAAGGCGGAGTAAAGGAAGAAAATAACAAAACACATACAAACACAAACACAGAAAAAGAAACTTAATTTTTAATCTTCGGTCAGCAAACAGTGGACGACGTCGTGCGCTGGTTGGGCCCTGTCGTCCATGATTTTTGAAAGCGATGAGGAAACATCCAAAAGGGTAGCACTTGCATTTTGAATTTTGAACTTCTCCGTCAATGTATGGTTATGACATAATTTCGACAAGTGGAGCAGGTGCTTTGCATATTTAAAATAACATGATCTCATCTTTTTAATCTCCTTCTTTCGCAGAACATGAATGACGCCAGAACGAAATAGTATAAAAGGAGCGCAGAAGGTGCTGTACAAATTTCCCAAAGCTTTACGATTATAGCGCCCCCGGTTGGGGACGATGCGCCCATAGGCGGTACGGATTGATCTAGAAGCTTCTTGAACAACCGAAGAGCAAAATTTTCACAATGAAGATTTGAATGTTATGCCGAGCCACCGTAGAGAGTCTGTTGGCACTGAGGATAAGCCGTCCCTAGCCACTCCAACTTTACTGCCAGATGGTCTTCGCCTCTTCACCACTTGCTGTACGCCCTTTCCCGGCACCGCACGGTTGAGGGAGGTCTCAACCGTGTTTGTTGAGGGAGGTCTCCCTCAACAATACGGTGCCGGGAAAGGGCGTACAGCAAGTGGTGGGAAGCGGGTAATCCCTTGTTATGAATGATTATCGTTGTACTTTCTGTCATAGTACAAGCTTCTACAAGCCATCTGCGAATCCTTACCGTTGTACGTTCTGTCATCTAACAAATTCCTACAAGCTATTCCGGGAAAACTTGAACTCAGCTCCCAATGGACTTTTCTCGCCCACAGACTAATCAAATCCGAGACTGAACTTGGTTACTGTCTCTTCTTGTTGGAAGAAAATATGTTCCTTGACATTCCAGACACAAAAGACCTTCGTTTCATAGAAAGAAGATCAGCTTTTCATCCTTTCATCTCGTGGATGTATGATTTTGTTTGTTTCTTTTCTTCGGCGACAGAAGCCGTAGTCGATTTCCTTTGAGGATGTCGCAGTCTCAGAGAAGTGCCAACAAGACACGATTTGTATTCATGCTAGCAAATCCGCGCCGCCTATCGGAAATATTTGCCTTGCGCCGTTTCAAACCCATGTACTTTAGTTACCACAGAACGCGGATTCGAATTCGCCTACGCAAATTCGACGTCGCTAGCGGGAAAAATCGCTCCTAGCCATTTCAATTCCAAGTCAATGTTTTTCGCGTCGCGTTGCGGAAAAGATTCGCGTTCTGTAGGCACCAAGCTTATTCGGCACCGTATAGCGCGGTTTTTCCACCCGCATGACCTGGGTATTTGCCTCTTACCTTTTCTCTTTGGTAACCTGATACACGATGTTTTATTATCTACAATATATTAGAATGAAGGAATGAATCAACTTTGTTTCCATTTCTAAGACAAAAGTCAAGAACACGCAACATGTAACACATAAATTTTGATACTCTTATTTACACATGGGGCAACATAGTACTACATAAAGAGTGGCTAACATCAAGCGAACGAATAGAATCTGCGATTCGCTCAGATATTGCAACAAATGGATCGGTGACATTATACTTTGCCGACAATCTATAATTACGGGCCCACGCAGGTAGTTCTAGAAAATATTTGATATACCTATAAAATGTGGAACGAACGCATTTTTTACCTTTCATAGTGAGTAGTAACCAGAATAAAGACAGCGCTGGTATTTGCGGCACAGCGAATGCGGAATATGGCCAGTCTAGTATGTGTCTATTGTAATGACGCTTAGAAGTAATGAGTATTCCGTATGCATTTCTAGCTTTTTCCGCAAAAAAACGATACAAGACAGGAACGCGTTGTCCGACGCAATAGGCAGACCAAGGTACACAGTCGAAGGTGAATGTTAAAGAATGTGATCTCCTAAGCATATTTCAATTGTCTCTGTATCAGACTTTCGGTTGAAGAAGACGAAGTGGGTGTCCTAACGCCACCGTGCTCTAGCGCCACCGTATGTTTTCCGCCACCCAGGAAATCTTGCATCATCAAGAGGATTAGTTGGGTCAGACGAAAGGCTCAAATATTTTGGTAGGTCCAACGCCACCGTATGTTTTCCGCCAACTCATCAGTGCAGGTAGCGCAGGTAGCTAGCTGGTTCATGTCATCCGAGATCTAAATCGCTAAATGCGAAGAGGGGTTTAACGCCACCAACGCCAACTCTACTTTAATCCTAGTTAATACGAAGACAGAGCTTAACGTTTCAAATAATTATTTATTTAAGTCCAACTAAAGAAACTGTACAACTTCAACAACTCAAGACCCCCATACTCTTCAAATTTCAAAAGGTGAGAAATCGCCCGCAGAAGTGCTTCTATCTATTGTAGACTTTCCTTCTTGGTACGTTATTTTAACTTTCAGCAGCCTCTCCTCCAGTTCTCTGTAGACTTTGCGACGTTATGGAGCAGGTTTGGCCGAGAGCCTGGTTGGCGCTCGACATCCCATCAGAATATTAGGTATGACAAGATTTGACCCTACCCTCTAGACGAACCAATTCTCTTGGGGACGTAAGATTTCCTGGGTGGCGGTAAACACCCTTTTCACATTTAAAGATTTGAATCTGAAACTACCTGCATAGGCTACCTGCCCTGCCTGAATTAAAAGGTGGTGGAAAACATAAGGTGGCGGAAAACCGCGGTGGCGTTAAAACACTGCTATCAAGAAGACAACCTCGCTCTTATTCGGGTTAAATGATATACCAATACACTCATATTCTTCGCTAAGAACCCGAAAATTTCCTTCAACACAGGCAACCAACCGGTTCAAGCTCCACACCATCTGCGTAATATAACAGCGACAAGTCCATACCTTCATATTCATAGCTCATTCTTACCAGTCATTCTTACTGTTATTATACATAGGAGGGGAGGAAATAACACACTGGCGTATGCCTTTTTCGACGGGCAACTTCCGACTCGACAAAACGGGACCGCTTTACGTCGGTAATTTAACCTTTAACCTTAAACCATTAGCCTTTACCCTTAGCTTCCGACTCATATTTCGATAAGTGTACCGAAGCATTAATACCACATTAACACAGTAGAGGCATGCTTCTTTGAAGAATACTCTATATAACATGTCAGAATTACGACAGTGATGCTAGCGAAGAACGAGAAACGTCGGCCAAACGAATCCTCACAATTGATCCAAAGTAAACAAATCATCGACAATTTGTTGTGGTTACGTTTCTGGCTTTTCGCTAGGTGTGACAGGTGTGACAGCGATTCTTCATCAGTAATTAAGATTTGGTCATCACGAGTATTCTAAAAAAACGACCTTGGTTTTGTTTTTCGATTCTATAATAGTCAATGGGGATGGGAAATCAAGAATTTAAAATCTGGTAAGAGCCAGGTGTTTCAGGTTTCTCAAAACTACGTTCCTGTTTACTCTCTAATCTTCTTTTTCTTCTTCTGGAAAAAGTAGGGGCAGTTTTTTACTCTGCGACTTAGCAGGAAATGGGTGCAAAACAACTGAGTTAAAAGAGCGAAGTTTTCGGGAAATGTTCAAAAGCATAACAGAGAACTTTCAAAATAACATGCCTCTACTGTAGAGGTGTGATTCTGTGACATTTCTTACACTGAACGTATCAATTTTCATCCCCAACCAACAACTACACCAAAACATTCTCAAGGAAAACAATAAGAACTGTTGATCACTTAGATCTCTTTCAATCAACTTTTTCCAATTGCTATAATCAACAAATATGAATACGGGAAACTATTCAATAAATGTTCTCGTTAAAACTTCCCTCCCGGCCGTACCACTACCCCCCTTCTCATAAATCCGTTCCCAAGCTCTACAAGCGTCAGAGACGTTCATAATTCATGTCCGTCCGCAGGCCATCTTCCAAAATCCAGGATCCAATTAGTTAGTATCGGATTGGGAGTGAGATTCGAAAGATACAATCGTGCTCTGTGTCACTAAGTGAGCCAAGCTCAGTAACATACAAAACATTTAGTTTAGTTTTTGGGATCCCAAAACGTAAGTGACTTCGTAAAAGTAATCAGTCTGTCAACACGATAACTCGAAGGGGTAGATTTGTTTTGTTCAAACTAGGTATGAGGATCCATTGGGTCAAAATACAGGTGTAGTTCGTAGACGAGCCCTGTAGCCCTATATTTTAGGGGTGGGGAGGGGGTTTGAAATTAAGGGTTGAAATATGTGTTTTGAAAGTGAGATAGTCGTTTTAGGGCTAAGGTGGTATGCTAAATCCATATCTGAACTTGTTTTCACAAATAACTCACCCGGAATCCGGGCAAAACCAGATATTTCGTAGAAATTATTTCTGAAGTCAGTTGGATATTCCGTATTGTGATAAGAACTAAAGACATGCTGAATCCAGTTCTGAACAGAATTTCTTGCCGTTCGAGGAGTTCATCCGAAATCCGGTCAAAACCGGAAATTTGGTAGAATTAAAAGTTATTTTCTGACTCGATTATAGATTCTATATAGAGGTAAGCAAACATGCTTGGTCCATTTTTATCTTCCTTTCCTTGACGGACAAGCAATTTGCCCGGAATCCGGCCAAAACAGGAATTTGCTTAAAGGACCCGTCGCACTATTTACTCTTCCACTTACAATATTCTAGAGTACTTGAATACTTTAAAACTAGTTATGTGCTTTCAACAAATAACCTACGGTTTTGGCTGTTTTAAGCGTTTTCCAAGACCCGTTGACTCATAGCAAAAACAGGGAAACAATTTACATAATCGGTTTTCTAATGAAAAATGAAAAGACACGTCGACATCGTGATAGACATCGAAGGTAGAAAAAACGGCAATTGAGAAAATCAGCGTGGTTTTGTAAGAGGGGTTAGAATGAACCGTACGGAACTGGGGTCTCCGGGTTCAGACATATATGGAGTGATTATGAAAGTAGGCTGCGTTAGTGTTATAGGTAAGAAAGGTCCTTTAAGTAAGTTTTTTGTCTGAACTCTACAAAGATCCGAGTTAGGAGTAAAGATAAATGATGAATCCGTATCTATTTGGTTCGAATTACTACCGGGTAAGTGGGACGATTAGAATCGAATAGTCAGAGTTAAACAAACTCTTCAATCAAATGCTCGAGTGGTGCATAAATATATAGAAAATGTTGGGTCGGAATATTGTATTATTTTCGACTGGCATCGGTATACTGGTCGTAATCTGCCCCCAGTCTGGTAATATGAACTGGGGAAACACAATATGTTTACGGGATCTGCCGAAGACCGGAAATCGATTGTCTGGATGAAGAAGTCCGACAAATATTAATTTTTCGGGATCCCATCGGATAAACCACATTTTTTTGTACCCTACTAAATTGTAGACGGGTGACTCAATTCACGTGAAACTTGGTGGAAGGTGGGATTAGAGCTCTGACAGGTTTCGCTTAGGTGTCGGAATAGACACTGAACGACTGGAAATTCTGTCTGGCAAAGACCGGAAATCTACAAGACCCGATTTTCTGGACTAGAAAAATACATATCAAGTTTTTCGGATGCCATCTGAACCTTTGGTCTTGTTGGGAAGTGACGGGATACCAATGACATCGTAAAAGTTATCCGTCTGTCAGTGATCAGCACGATAACTCTGGGAGGGGTTGAGATATTTTGTTCAAACTTGGTATGAGGATCCATTAGGTCAAAATACAGGTAAATCTCAGGTCAGTACATGTCAGCTCAAAACACCAGAACTTTGATAGAAGTAAAAGAACGTGACGGGATACCTATTACTTCGTAAAAGTTGTCCGTCTGTCAGCCCGATATTTCTCGAAGGGGTTGAGACATTTTGCTCAAACTTGGTATAATGATCCATTAGGTCAAAATACAGGTTAAATTCAGGTGAGTATACAGGTCAGGTCAAGAAACCAGAACTTTGATAGAAGTAAAAAAAAAAATTTTTAATTTGATCGAAGCATCAAGAAGCGGCTAACAATACATGTGTAATCAAAATATGAGCTTTTTTCTTTCCAGAAAAAGACAGCATGAATCGGGAAATACTGCTTATTATCGCCTCGGATGGGTAGTCCTGTCGGAATCTAGTTAAAACAGGATGTTTTCGAATCAGCCTTATTGTTTGCTATGCTTTAGCTGGAAAGTATGACATAATGGATGTCGTTCAGTGGTCTGTTAAATTTATATCAAATGAGCACGGGTGCGGCAAAGACTGAGCATATGCAAAATATAATTATCTGTATTAACAAGAGCTACGAGCTCATATGGCACTTGTTAAGAGTAGGTGGTACTAAAAAGTAGAAAAGAACTTCACAGAACACCCGGCCATCCAAAAATGCGGTTCGGACCTAGAATTAGGATATCTAGATTCACTCAAGTCTGAAAATTTCCGACATCATCTCCAAGCCATCGCCAACCTTCCAAGTTTCAACCCAAGAAATCCACTCGCTATGTCTCTAGACGTACTCAAGATTTTCGGTACCCCTTCCAACTGAAAATACACCGCGACCGAATCTGGTCCGGGGCTCCAAACTGGATCATCTTAAGGATTTTCTCTTACCACCTACCTTTCACTTTAATCTGAGCTTGGGGAACTTCCGGTAAATCTCCCCCCCCCCCTGACCGTGGTCAGATCCTGCACGAACCTTAGATTATGTCATCTAAGGCATACGATCTCTGTACCTTTCAAGTTTCATTCAAATCACTCCACTTGTTTGACCCTTATGCGCGAGCCACAAAATGTATGGGACTCCCCTTCCAGCTCCACCCACCGTGGCTGAATACGACTCGGAAACATAAATGTCGCATCTCTGACTTATCCTGGTCACGTCCATCAAGTTTGACTGGAATCGAAGCAGAGCCTATCTGCAAATATCCGAGTCCCGCTCCCCTTAATTTTTGCTCCCCACCTTTGCCGGATCCTGTCCGGACGCCAAATAACAAATCAAGGTCGCATAAGCTCGACAGTATCGAATTTGCATGCTATTTTGTGAATCCGTTTGTTTTTTGTGTACGTCAAATCTTTAAGTTTTATCTTCCTAGAACATTAGGGGATCTCCAGAATTAAGCCCCATCCCCCCCCTCTCCCCCACAGTGCCCGAATCTGGTCCGGTTATGTCAACAATGTATCTAGGACTTGCGCTTGTTCTTCCCATCAAGTTTCATCCGGATCCCACCACTCTAAGCGTTTCCAAGGATTTCCGGTTCCCCAGCTGGCTCCTGCTAGAGTCATCGGATCCGATGCGGATTTGAACTGAATAGTCTGAGACTCGGCGTCTTTCCAAATATCAAGTTTCACTTAGATCCGATCACCCGTTGAAACGTACTCTTGGGATCAATAGAAACTCGGACCCCCCCCCCCCCCCCAAACTTTCCCAAAGTGACCGGATTCGTTCCAGTTATGCCATCCACGTATGTAGGACTCTTACTTGTTCTTCCCACCAAGTTCTATCCCCAACCCTCCACTCTAACCATTTCCCGTGACTCCCCTCAATATCAACGGATCCGGTCCGGACTTAAAATGGAGCGTCTGAGACAGAAGTTCTTTCTATATATCAAGTTTCATTAAGATCCGATCACCCGTTCGCAAGTTAATAATACCTCACTTCCGGATTCCCCCTCCCTCATCCCCCGGATGGTCGTATCGGGGAAACAACTATTCTGAAGTTAATCTGTTCTGGTCCCTTACACACCTGCCAAGTTTCATCGTCCAACACACCAGGAAGTACCGAACTCGCGCGATCACTAGAAATTCGGACCCCCCCCCCCCCCCCGAACTCTCCCACACTGAACGGATCCGGTCAGGTTATGTCAATCACGGATCTAGGGCTTGTGCTTGTTCTTTCCACCAAGTTTCATCCCCATCTTTCCACTCCAGGTGTTTCCCAAGGTTTCCGGTTCCCCCCTCCAACTCCCCCAAATGTCACCGGATCCGGTCTGGATTTAAACTGGGATGTCTGAGATACGAGGTTTTTCTATACATCAAGCTTCATTGAGATCTGATCACCCATTCGTAAATTAGAAATACGTAATTTTTCCGCATTCCCCCTCCCTGCAGCCCCCCCCCCCAGATGGTCGAATTGGGGAAACTACTATTCTCAAGTCAATCTGTTCGGATCCCTGATACGCCTACCAGTTCTCATCGTCCTAGCACATCAGGAAGCACCGAACTCGCGGGATCACTAGAAGCTCACCCCCCCCCCCCCCCGAACATCCGCAAAGTCTGCGGATCCAGTCCGGTTATGTCAATCACGTATCTACGACTTGTGCTTTTTCTTTCCACCAAGTTTCATCCCGATCTCTCCACTCTAAGCATTTTCCAAGATTTCCGTTTCCCCCCTCCAGCTCCCCCCCCCCCAACGTCCCCGGATCCGGTCTGGATTTAAAATGGGAGACTGAGACACGAGATCGTTCCATATGTCAAGTTTCATTAAGATCCGACCACCCGTTCAAAAGTTCAAAATACTTCATTTTCCTAATTTTTCTTGATTCCCCCTCCCTCCACTCTCCTCCAGATGGTCGGATCGGGGAAGTGACTATTTCTAATTTAATCTGCTCCGGTCCCTGATATGCCTGCCAACTTTCATCATCCTAGCTTATCTGGAAGTGCCCAAACTAGCAAAACCGGGACAGACATACCGACCGAACGACAGACCGACAGACCGACAACGGACAGAAACTGCGATCACTATGTGGCACTTGGCCGAAGGGCAGTTGCCATAGAAAGATCGAAAAATACTCCTCTTTGGGATCCCATCGAAGCCTTTGGTCTTGTTTAGTAAGTAAGTAAGTAATTATTATTAACTCGAAAATACGCAAGGAGTTAGAACAGGAGTATCCCGGGAAACGACTATCCTCAAGTCTCTGTTCGATTCCGTGACACGCCTGGAAAGTTTCATCGTCCTAGCACATCAGGAAAGTACCGAACTCGCGGGATGGCCAGAAATCCGTGGGAAAAGTGGGACGGCTGAGACACCGTCTTTTCTAAATACCCAATTTCATCAAGATCCATGTTTAAAACCTCACTTTGCCGGATTATACCTCCCTCCACCCCCCACCCCCCCACCCCACCCCATATGGTCGGATTGGGAAAGTGGCTATTTCAAATTTAATCGGGTCGAGTCTCTGATATGCCTGCCAAGTTTCATCAGCATGGCTTATGTGGAAGTGCCCGAACTAGTAAAACTCAAACCGACAGACCGACCGACGGACTGAAATTGCGATCGCTATATGGCAGTTGGCCGAACGGCAAGTTCCATACAAAAAGACTGAAAAAGAGCACTGAAAAACCAAACCAAAAAGCATATACTCGCATTGTTTCTGAAGTTCCCCAGATTGCCTGCGTACTGGCCAAGCGCCTTTTGCAAAGCTTTAAATATATTCTATCATGCACTGGTGAAATTGTAGCGAATTTTACCTAATGTGCCTATGTTCGTAGCTATCAGCTTAAGTGATATCTATGTGCCAGCCAAGAACAACGAAGAATCACAGAGTAACCATACCTTAGGTACCTATGTTTCAAGGTACGAGCCGAAGCGCTTTACTTGTACCATGCCAAACTATGAAGAACAACAAAAAACTACTTATACGAACACTTCGTCAAAATCATTTCCTATTAAGAACTACAGTTAATGTCCGTCGGTTATGTGTATGGTTTGGAGACGTTTTTCACATTTTAACAGCTTTTTACTTTTTTCGTGTTCTCCTAAAATGGTCCTGGGCACTGTTTGACAATACACTTGATGACTATCTCTACTTGCGGATGCAAAACCTCCGGCCTCTCGGGGTAGCTAGCGGAAGAAAGGCAGAAGTGGTATCACAGCTGCTGCTAAAGATCGCGGTGATTGATTGACACAGGATTGGAGTCGTTGAGTTTGAGTCGTACATACACGCTTACTGCTTCTTCCTGATGATCACCTGTTTTTTCCGAAAATTGGTCGACAAATTTTATTGAATTGTTCCTCAGAGAGCTGTCGAATGCATTCTACCTTTTTATGGCACTTGCCCTTCGGCCAAGTGCCATATAGCGATCGCAATTTCTGTCCGTCCGTCGGTCTGTCCAGGTTTTGCTAGTTTGGGCACTTCCACATAAGCTAGGACGATAAAACTTGGCAGGCGTATCAGGGACCCCATATGATTAAGTTGGAAATAGTCACTTCCCCATCCGAGCACCATGGGGGGAGTGGAGTGAGGGGGAATCTGTAATCTTGAGGTATTTATAACTTTTGAACGGGTGATCGGATCTTGATAACTTGATATTTGGAAAGACCTCATGCCTCAGACAACCCACTTAAAATCCGGACCGGATCCAGTGACTTTTTTTTTTGGGGGGGGGGGGCTGGAGGGGGCAATCGGAAATCTTGGGAAACGCTATAAGTGGAGGGATCGAGATGAAACTTGGTGAAAATGGTGAAAATTTTGAAATCCATGACTAACGTCTTGTTAGTGCCTCATTGCGTGTCGGTACAGAACTGAGCGTGGCTTAATACGATAAAGAGAAGAATAATCTACCAGAAAGTCAGCTTAAGCTCTAACTCAGGTAAACTTTGCCTGACCAAGGTATTCTTAGTCTTGAATATTCAAAAATATTTATTAATAAACACATAATTTAATTTGGCTATTTTTAAACTCAATATTATTCCACTTGACGGATACTCATTTTAAAAACAAGATCGTTAACAATTGTACTGTGAGCATTTTCTCCTTGTCGCCGCGACTAGTACTCCACGAAGAGAAGATCCGTAATCTCCCAGTTGATCATCGGATGCGTGCCCCTACGTAGACGCATCGGTAAGTGGACACAAAAAAAAACGACCGAATGACGCTACGAAGACGCGACGGTAAATCGAACGACCCTACGTAGACTGGTCAGTACGTCAAACGACGCTACATGGACATATCAGTACGTTGAACGACGCTACAAAGACAAAAATATCCGACACTACGAACCTGTCTATCTAGTGTCATGTCTCTCTAGTGTATGTCCATGTCGTGGATGTGGAAACGTCAGTACGTCGAACGACACTACGCTGACACGTCACTAAGAGGATAAAATCCGACACGAGGTCGAAAGCCAAAAAGTGTCGATGTAGTGTCGGTACTGATACCGTCGTACCCATGTAGTGTCGGACTTTATATAGCTGTGTCCATGTAGTGGCGGTCTTCCTTCCGTCGTGTTCATTTACTGACGTGCCCATAATGTGAGGTTTTTTCGTTTCGCTGTTCTGTCGTATCTTCGTTAGGTCGTGTCTACGCAGGGACATCACCCGACGATGTAGTGTCGGTATTGATACCGTAGTGACCATGTACGGACGTGTCCATGATGTGACGGTTTTTCCGTTTGCTATTCTGTTGTGTCTTCTTAGGGTCGTGTCTACGCAGGGACATCATCCCGATGTAGTGTTCGTACTGATACCGCCGTGTCCATGTAGTCTCGGCACTTGTACCGTCGTGTCCATGTAGTGTCAGTACTTTTACCGTCGTGTCCATGTAGTGTCGATATTTGCACCGCCGTGACGATGTAGTGGCGGTCTTCCTTCTGTAGTACCCATGTACTGACGTGTCTATGATGAAACGGTTTGGTTTCGCTATTTTGTCATGTCTTGGTAGGGTTGTGTCTACGTAGGTACACCATCCGTGATCATCGTCAGCAGCCGAAAGGTTGGCAACAAGAATCTGCTCTTTCACGTCGTTGCCAAGCTCTTGGCAGAGTGGGCTTGTCCGCAAGAGCCAGGGAAAATCATCACAAAGCCTGACTGAGTTGAGCCACCTAGGCTTCGCTTATTGTTGGAGGAACTTCTGTATAGGGAATGTTGGCAGTGACAAAGACGCTCTCTATGGCCGTCTTGACGGTGCTTAAGAGTGCTACAGTATCTTCAATTTCATTTTTTTTTGCCCAGTCGTCGATGGGCAGATCTTCCAGTGAACAACCCGATCTTGGGGAACTTGGGTTTAGGTAAAAACCCGGCTGAGACCAAGGCAGGAATTGCAAAAAGAAAGAGAGTGGAATCTTTAAGGTCCTTAAAGAAATTGACGATGTCTGCTTTGGAAGTCCTTGCTTGCCTGTCGTTTGTAAGCTGGTCATCTTCGATGGCTGGGAGTGAAACAACGACACTTATGGATACAATGGTAGCCAAGAGTAAGGTCAAAGACTTCATCTATAAGAGAGAAACTGGTGAGGATTGACTACTTGACCTTTGTCCACTTTGTAGTCTAAAGCTAAGTTCTCACTGCCCAGATTGCTGTTCTCGCCAAGCAGAAATCTGGCCAGATTTTGCTCTTGTAATGATTAAACGAGTGACAAATTTGTTAACAAGGATCTTAGTTTATCCAAGTTGAATGAGAGTAGTAAATTCAAGTTTGAAATAGCCAGTATAAATAGTAATTAGTTTGGGAGTTTGATGTAAATTGATTAAATTTTATTCGATTGATCGCATAACTTAATCAGTATTCGTGTGTGAGGTCGTCTCTCTGGATGTTAGTTGACACCCAGATTTCGTTGATAGAAGTATTAGTTCAGTATAGCTGGAAAAAATGGAAAAAGTAAAAAAAAAAAAAAAAAAAATCGTGATGTTTGGGATTTTAGTTTCGTAGCGATTATGACCAGCTGTAAGTAATTTAAAAAAGATAGCTTATTCCAGGGACACCTCGCTTCCTATTGGTCAGTTCTTGCATCTTCGTTATAAAAAACGAACGACACTCCTGTCCCGTACCAGATTCCGGCAAGAACGTACAGAGTTTCCAGATTTCTTTTCTGGCCAGAAAAATATTTGGGCAGTGAGAACTTACGTCAAGGTTGCATGAGGTGATCCTCAACCTCATGGATACCGTACTCATGGACGACTTACACGAAGAACGCATAAGAATGAGCAAAAACTCTTACGTAAATAGTTGCATACCCGATGAAAAATGTGCAGTCTGCGTAGTTGTACGATACTTGTACAAAAAAGTTGCAGGTATTGACATGAATGTTCCTCAGACTGGGAGAATCTCAAGCAGTACCAGTATCATCTTGTCTTGCTAAGTAGCAACCAGTCTTGGTAATAGTAGAATTCAGTAAAACGGTAGCATTGACACAGAAGCATGTAGTAGCATCAGCTCGTACTGCATGCTACTTTTTCGTACAACTTCATACTATTATTTTTAGATAATTTTTCATCGGGTAATTGTTGGTTTGGAGATGCTGATGTTTAGGAATTCTGACCTCAAGCCTATAATCCAGTCTATGGAACAAAGAATAGGTAATAAGTAGGTTAAATGATTAAATAAGGATTTCGGAATCGTCAAGGCTAGAATATCGACTGTGTTTACTATGTGTAGGTCTAACTCGGATGAAATAAATTTGGTTACCTTTATCTTGTAGAAGCGATACAGCTAATCCAGGTTCTCTGTACCACAGCAGAGCTAGAGAACGTATGATACTACTTGTTCTATCTCGAAACCTTATAGCAATAATACAAGTTTTGAAGTTCAACTGTGACGCAAATCAAGTTGAGCAGCGTGCGTGCAGATGCAAGGGAATCCTGGATGACGCGGTAAAAGTTCTTGTCTATCTGAGTTGAGGTCGAAGACTGGTTTAATTATAGAAAGTATAATTTCGGCAAGACTGCTACTGTTGAGACGAAAAAAAAAATTCAGGAGTGACCATTTGAAGGCTTGGCTACCAACCCACGATTTAGCATCCGGACCCAAAATTAGCACCGCAAAAACGGAATATCCTACGGATTTTAAAATAAGATCCGACGCGAAGTCAGAAAGGGCTCCGTGAGTCAATACTTGAAAGTAAGGAAAAGAAAAAAGGTATCAGCTGGGACATCAGGATCTTAAATATCTGAATTATAAAATATATCTGCATAAGAACTAGAAACTGAGAGCTCCTTTCCAGGACTGGCATCAATACACTACAGTTTACTCGAAACTAAATCTACTTGTGTGTGTTAGCCGCAAAGTATCATTAACAATGACACAGCTGCACTTTCATTCACTTCCTCAAGTTCCTTACTTGCAGTCTCCTAGCCTTTTGCTCATCGATGTTTGCCATATCCCGATGAAAAAAATTATCTCAAAATAGTACCATGAAGTAGTACAAAAAAGTAGCATGTAGTACTAACGATGCTGCTACATGCTTCTACTTCAAGGCTACCGTGTTCCTGCATCCTACTATATGCTACTATTAGCGAGACAGGATGCTACTATGGCAAGACAGGATGCTACTGGATACTACTACATAAGATTGGACCAGTCTGAGGCACATTTAATGAAAGTATTCTTTGCTATTACGTAGTATGACATGCAACGTTTTCGTACTACTACCATACTACTACGCAGGCTACAAATTTTTCATCGGGATTTCGTAGCTCCACGAGGCAAGGATCCTCGAACTCCTTACACTTGCGTGATGAATCATCAGTGAACAATTAGTTTAACTAGCTGTGTAGTTATTATCTGTAAAACGAGCCAAAGTTCACCCACCTTGAATTGGGTACCTGGAGAAGTCTGGGCAAGGTTACAGGTAGAGTGTACGGAAGCACCAGGATGGCTTGTCCCCAGCAGACCATCACACTTCCTGGCTGGAGAGAACCGGAGACCAGCTGCAGCGCCAGTCCCGCCTGTCAAGACTAGTGCTGATACCTTTACCTTACCTTATCTTTTTACCTTACAAATATATTTCATTTTTATCATCTTTGTTGCAAGTTAGTTGCGTTATTGTAGAGATGTTTGATATGCGATGTAGAAATGTGACTGCGATTGACGCAAGAATAAAGAAGTTTGAAAGTTCATTGAACAGAATGAACTTAACTTTATGAACTCGGCATAACGTTCAAATCTTCATTGTCAAAATTTTGCTCTTCCGTTGTTCAAGAAGTTTCTAGATCAATCCGTACCGCCTATTGGCGCATCGTCCCCAACCTGGTGCGCTATAATCGTAAAGCTTTGGGAAATTTGTACAGCACCTTCTGCGCTCCTTCTATACTATTTCGTTCTGGCGCCACTCATGTTCTGCGAAAGAAGGAGACTGAAAAGATGAGATCATGTTATTTTAAATTTGCAAAGCACCTGCTCCACTTATCGAAATTATGTCATAACCATATATTGACGGAGAAGTTCAAAATTCAAGATGCAAGTGCTACCCTTTTGGATATTTCCTCATCGCTTTCAAAAATCATGGACGACAGGGCCCAACCAGCACACGACGTCGTCCACTGTTTCCTGACCGAAGATTAAAAATTAAGTGTCTTTTTCTGTGTTTGTATGTGTTTTGTTTACTTTCTTCATTTATTCCGCCCTTCCGAAATTGCGGGTCATAAATAAATTACTTACTTACTTACTTACATCCCACGGTTTATACGACTCGTTTACGTACTAATGTTCGTATTCTCTTACATTGTTGTTGTGTTGTAATGTTGTATTGCGCGTTTTTTTTTCTCTTCTTTTCTGTTTTGTTTACTCCGTCTAGGTCCCCTAGGGCCAATTTTGATGGGAGATAAATTTGATCATTCCTTCATCCATTTATATCTGAAATCTTGTCTGGTCGTAATCATAGATCATATCTTAGAGCCCTTAGAGGGTGGGTTGGTATGGAGCTTATGAGGGTCAGGAAAAAGTTTAGGTTTTCATAGGGACTTAAGGTAAGCAAGAAATCTCTCGAAGGTTTACTCCAGGAAAGAGCAACGTCCCAGAGGTTTGGGCAGCCTTGTCTTTTTGGGATCCCAAAAAGTTAGTGACGGGATACCTATGACTTCGTAAGTTTGTCTGTCCGTCTGTTAACACAATACCTCTCGAGAGGGTTGAGATATTTTGTTCAAACTTGGGATGAGGATACTTTGGATCAAAGTTCAGGTCAAGTTCCTAGATCGGCTTTGTGCCTCTATATTGAGGGGTGGGGTAGGGGCTTTAAAATTAAGGGCGAAAAATATATTTAAAAGCTAGTGAGATAATTGATTTAGGGGTAAGGAGACAAGCTGAATCAATTTAGTCATGTAGTTCACTCGGAATCTAGCCAAAGCTGAAAAATTTGTTAAAAGTAATATTTGTATCTGAAGTTGATTAGAGGTTCGATGAAGGATAATGAGAAAAGCTGAATTCGTTCTTGATTTTAATTTCTGGCAGGACAAGCAGCTCGCGCGGAATCCGGCCAAAACCGAAAATCAGCGAGGAAGTTTTAAATTCAATGGGATAGTCAATACACGGTAAGGAGACATGCTGAATCCAGATCTGATACTAATTTTCTCACCGGACAAGAGTTTACTCAGAACACCTTCAAACTGGACATCTGGTAAAAACGAAAGTTCATTTTTAATTCGATTAGAGGTTCATATTGGGGCTAAGAACATCCCATGAATCGATCTCTGGACTTTATTTTCGCCAAAAATCGTAAATTTGGATCGATTGGTTTTTAGTTCGCCCCTCGATGTCCCCAG
Source organism: Branchinecta lynchi (assembly GCA_023053575.1). Lineage (NCBI taxonomy): Eukaryota > Metazoa > Arthropoda > Branchiopoda > Anostraca > Branchinectidae > Branchinecta > Branchinecta lynchi. Next base: position 14,248,466 of record JAKZAP010000002.1, read on the forward strand.
GTCTTTTGCTCTAGATGCATTTGTCCCGGAATACAGCTAAAACGAGGAATTTCGTCAACGTAATTAGACCTGAGATACAGGCTAGGGTAAACATGCATGCTGAATCCATACCTAAATTTGGTTTTTGTCCTCTGGTTAGTTGTCTGGCCGTAATTTGTCGAAAACGCCAAAACGGTGTCATTTCTTGTACAAGCGGTTAATCATGGATAAATAGTAAGATGTAAAGGGGTGTTCGTAAGATGTACGAGACCCAATCAAGGAATCTAATAAATATTCAGTTCTCGGGATCCCATAGTAACCTTTGGTCTTGCCACTGCGGACCTTGTGTGGAGAACTGTTGGTGATCCTGTTGACTGAAACTGTCAATCAACATGGCCCGGATTTTAGGTGAAGGATGGTGATGGTGCAGATAATTGAGGGACTAATAGGTTCTAACCATGCGGTTTAGTTCCTATTAGTAATAGGAACTAAACCGCATGGTGGATCTTAGCTAGAATATGGAGGACTGTGTATGATACCAACCAAGAACTGAGTATCACATTTTCGAGACACACATTGCCATATCGGCTAGGATGGTGTCTAAATATAAAGCAATCTCTGTCTAACTTCAGGAGAAAGTTCAAGGCAAGAAAAAAGCTGGGTCGATCTTTTCCAGCTCTCCTACAGCCGAAGATTCAACGAAGGTAACAACTGGAACAAATAGAAAGCAGATGGCTCTGCAATGCGGCTAAATCTGAAAGACGGAGACGAAGGGCACTCGCAGTTTAAATGTGAAACAACAAACCGACTGCAGGAACGGATCGAACTTGATTCTTTTCTTATGGCACAGTCAAATAGCGTTAGGGAGTTTTTTGGGTAGTATTAGGGGAATTTGTCTCTTACGTGTTGCCTTCAGGATTTCAAATCCACATTATTCAGAAGTTATCGTACAAGTGTATGATAAAAGAAAATCTTGATTTGCGCATCCTTCTCTTCATCGTTATGAGAATTTGTCTGTTATTGCCCTTTCAAATATTACGATTAGGCGAAACTTTACACTGAACGGGTCATAAAATACATATTATCATAGGACTCAGCCCATGGATGCTCAGATATTTGTTATCTCTTATCAAACCTCTGACGGTGTATAGACTGCGTTTAGACTATTGTGTAGGCCTAACACTAATTTAAAGAGTTAAGATAACATACGATGGATCTTCTTACACGAAAATCCACAGGGCCAGGAGACCAAATAAACCCGCTCGAACATTGGATTCACACAAATAACACTGACACAATCACATAAATAGTCATTTTATCTATACGTACAACTTACGAATACCGTAGGGTAAAAAATATTTCAGATAGCGATCAGTCGAGTGTTAAGTTAAGATATTACATGATGGATGTTTTTACACGAAAAACCTCAGGGCCAGGAGACTAAAGGCGTATTCTCGCCGTTCCCGAGGACTCCTCGGGGAATTGAAGGGAACGGCGAGAATGGAGGGAGTCACTCCGCGTACAGAAACAGCGAGAACAGGGGAAACGCTTCCAAAATGGATTTTGTTCGAAAAAAAAAATATGCAGTTGAGGAAATTACTCTGAATCCGCTTTATTTTTTGTTTTGTTAGTTCTGATTGCTTTTAATTAATTTTACATTACACCAGCACCAGCAAAAAATTTCTTCCCCTCCGAATCTGATGATGATGATGATAACCGGAGCATTCCCTGTCCGTGGGGACTCGCGAGAATACGGGGAGTGAGTCCCCGGGATAAAGAAAACGCGGGGACTCCTCAAGTGGAGTCCTCGGGGAACGGCAAGAATACGCCTCAAATAAACCCGCTGGAAGCTTCATTGAAACATAAGAAGTCTTCCCGACTGACCAAATCCCGTAAAGCATTCATCCTTCAACCCAGTAGCCATCCACGTCATACACTCCCGCAACAAACACTTATTCCCTCAACCCACCCAATTCTTTACATTCACACATCATGTGTACCACATTCTCATTCATATCCCCGCACATGGGGCAATCTTTGGTAGGCAGGACCTATCAGACTAAACCCCCTTTCCACATACCTCCTCCTATCTCGTAGCGATAAAGAATCATCCTTCATACTTGTGTGTAGGTAGGTACTTCATTTGTGAGTAAGCCGATACACGGCATTTCACACCTACAACCTAAAACTAGATACGCCACTAAACTATCCAAGCACAACAAAACAGAAGAAAGAACGAAAAAGCGAAGAGTAATCCGATAGTGAATTTCTATCAGCCTCATCTAAACAATTTCAAAAGGTTTCGTATTCGTAATAAACTTAAGAACTAGCTCCTTAAATTACCTTAAATTGCAGCTTGGAGCAAAATAAGGATTTCTCCTGTAGTAATTATCTTATCTTATAGTCTCTAATTATCTGGCTATTACTCACTAAGCTAAGGCAAAATGGAACTCTACTCGATTTCAGTCTATAAATATTCTTTGAGCCCAAGCTGACTTTGAAACATTTATTCAAACAATGTTTACACGGATACGTCAGCTCTGATTTTTCATCAGCGATATTTCGGCCCTTCTTGGCAAGGGTCCTCGTCAGGCTGTCAATCTTCTTGTTCAACTTCGGGGAAGGAAACAAACCTGTCACAGGTTTGTACAAGAAGTTGTTGAACAAGAAGATTGACAGCCTGACGAGGACCCTTGCCAAGAAGGGCCGAAATATCGCTGATGAAAAATCAGAGCTGACGTATCCGTGTAAACATTGTTTGAATAAACGATTTCAGTCTGTTTATCATTTCAGAAAAAAGTGACTATAGATAGGACACTTGTTATGAAAAACACATTTCTATTTTAGTGTCTAATATCTTTATTATCAATAGTGTAACATTACCTAGCGGAAAGTATTTGAGACAGTATGGAAGTTTCGGCTCTAGTGCGGTGCTAGTATCGTCGATAGACAGAACCAGACATGTTTTGGCAACGAAAATAAAGTACATAGACGGATAGGTAAAGACAATATTTAGAATAGGATTTAGAGAGTGAAAAGAATTATTGAATAGTAAAAAAAAAATTTTATCTTAATAGTATTATGTTAAATTTTTTTTATGGGGTTTCTGTGTCTACTACTTATAACGAACCAATCCAATCTTGGTTACAAGATTAGGTTTACACGCAGAGGAAAAATAAAATTCTTTAAACCAGAAAATCTGACAAAAATAAATTCACTATGAGCCAATAAAAAAATGTTTCGAGAGCATTTATGGCATCAGTACTAATGACTGCTACTCTCAAAAGCTAGCTAGATTTTTGTTTTGTCTTTTTACCAGTGCCACTGACGAGATTCCTTTCAAGTAGACAGGAACTCCTTTCACGATGAAAGGATTCTCGTCCCGCTAAACTTTTTTTTTAGTCGTCTTCACGAACGCAATCCTTTCAAGTCGACAGGAATTCCTTTCTACTCGACGGGATTTCTTGTCCGTGTAAATGCGGCATAAGATCTTAGAAATGCATATGATTATGAAGCAGAAAAAGCGATATTTCTCGTTAATAATTGGCAAAAAGGATGGAGTTTCGAAGGAACGAGAATGTCACAGGTTATTGCGGCGAAAAGCCACCAGGTTCCGTCAGAGAACAGAGGCAGCAATGCATTATAGATTTCTGAGCCTACCATGCTGTGTGGAGCTGAATTCGGATAGTATGTTGTTGTTTTTTTGCCTGTTAATTTATCTTTGCCTGCTGATTTACTTTTATTATTATCATTATTATTAATAGCTAAAAAAGGCACAAGCCTCTACAAAATTCTGCGAAAATTATCAATACAATACTAATCGTTTCCAAAATGGTCCAGTAAATGCCATCCAGTGCTGGCGGACTAAACTTAGATAGCTAGAGCATCCTTGAAACCCAAATCAGAAAGTCTGGGCTGATGAAATGGCTTTACCTGGACAGCTGAGAAGCCTTGTAACTACGTTATCCCCACTTGTCCCACTACGCCCCTTTTTCAAACCTGGCCCAAATGTCACTGGAGAAAAAAGATAGTGATGAGTTATTTAACCCTTGTAGACTGGCTTCTGGGCACTAAAGCGCTTTTTTTTTTTTTTTACAACCCTGTCTATTCTCAAGCCTGACGTCACAGTACAGATCCTTAAAGCTCAAACCAGAGCCCTTTCTAGTTAACTGAAATTGTCATTTTGACGTTTTATTTCCAAATCAGGGTTAACCGGGTTGTCGGCGAACCACCCCCCATCAATATGTCCCTTGGCGAAACGTCCCCATGACAAAATGTCTCCATTCCAAAGATCCACATGTAAAACGTACCGTAATATGATAACAGTTTGTCCTCTCCCCAAGATCTTGAACTTCCCTAATCGTTCCATTCATTCTTGCTTCCAAGATTTTGAACTTTCCATGCCTTTTATCCACCATAACGGCACTAGGCTGATTTCTGCATTCTCATTGTTTGACTCTTTTTAAGCCAGATCATGCTTGTTTCCGCCGAGGAGCTTATTGGTAGAAAAAAACAAAAACACCAAAAAGTAGCTTACTCCTGATCAGTTAAGAACCAAGGGAAAGGCAGATTACACTGTATATTTTGACGGAAACACGGTGCATATCTGACGTAATTATCCCACTTCCGCTCTTTCCTGCCTATAGGCAGGAAACATATGAAGAATGTAGGAACATTCTTTATATATAAAGAATGTTCCTACATCTGCAATGCAAACTCTGAAGTTGTTTTATCTCGTATCATGCTCCTCTGAAGACCGGGCAAACTAAAAAAATCTATACTCGGGAACGTTTCGCCATGGGGTCGTTTGGTCGTGGGGACGTCTTGTCATGCGGACGTTTTGCCATGAGAGCGTTTTGCCGTTCGGACATTTCGTCATGGGGGGGTTTAGCCGTTTCGAGCAACAGACCTTCTGCACTGTCTTTGGTAGAAAGTGAAAGCTATTATTTTCTACTCATTACCTCATGGATCAATATTTTCCTAGCTCTTTGTCACAAGTAAGTAAGTAAGTAAGTAATTTATTCATGACTCGCCATTTCGGAAAGGCGGAGTAAATGAAGAGAGTAAACAAAACACATACAAACACAGAAAAAGACACTTAATTTTTAATCTTCAGTCAGGAAACAGTGGACGACGTCGTGTGCTGGTTGGGCCCTGTCGTCCATGATTTTTGAAAGCGATGAGGAAACATCCAAAAGGGTAGCACTTGCATCTTGAATTTTGAACTTCTCCGTCAATGTATGGTTATGACACAATTTCGATAAGTGGAGCAGGTGCTTTGCATATTTAAAATAACATGATCTCATCTTTTTAATCTCCTTCTTTCGCAGAACATGAGTGACGCCAGAACGAAATAGTATAGAAGGACCGCAGAAGGTGCTGTACAAATTTCCCAAAGCTTTACGATTATAGCGCCCCAGGTTGGGGACGAGTGTCCCCAAGTGTTGATAATACACAATGAAGACTTTCAGAAACTAGTCCGCTTGAAGAACTAAGGTGAAATAAGGCGAATTGTATAAACACATAAACCTCAGAAGCTAGGGCACCAACCTTAGTGGTAGCATCCCTTAATTACGCCTCATCCATAGGTAGAAACAAATTTAACCTTTCGACGTCTGCTTGACACCAGCGACGCTCACGACTGACGTCAGAACTCTTTCATACGACTCAATGTTTACCCTCTTCTTTGAATGATGAGATATTCCAGCCCTTTCAAATCTAGAGACTGTTCATTCCTTCTATTTACTTTTCTAAGAAAATTGGTTTCTATTTTCTAAAGCTGCAAAATTAAGCGAAGGGTGGTCTAACTTCATGCCAAGCTGGGAAGTTACTTTGATTGTGGAACACTGGATCCATAGGAAATAATGGGGGGGGGGGGGGGGAAACTTCCGTTCGAAACATGAACAATGATTTAGTGGTTGTTTGTTGCAGTAGTTGTTGTACAATAGAGGTATGTTTATTGATCGCCAAAGAAAACACTATAAACCCATACCAATAACTGCGCGTCCACGATCGGAAACCAACGAAGCTTATAAGGGGTCTCTGAAACCAATGAAGCTTACAAGGGGTCGAACCAAGAAATTCCAATAAGTCCTACTAGTAGAAAACCATCGCGAACAACTATCAATGTCACATAGTCGGTCATTATTTTAATGATGAAACCAAACCAGCGACCACTCTATGCAAACTCGACGGACAAATGGCCACAAGCAAAAAGATTAACGTCAAAGGTAATAATCAACAAAAAAACAGATCTTCCAGCAAGAGCAACCCATGTCACCTTTCTTCGTTTTTGTAGCCACGGACATCAATCACAGGAAAAACAGGATCAAGGCTAAAAATCGAAGAGCCATCTACAGACAAGGCGGAACTCAGAACTGACACTAACACCACCTGCCGCGTATACACAAAGCACTGGAGGACAACGGACAGCCATTCACGACCTCCCTATGGGTGTGTCGAAACCTCCTGACAAATGTTATTGGAAGCTATCAAAGTTGTTCCAGGCAACAACAATCGGCCATGTTTTCGTTAAAGAAAAGGCGCGTCGACACTGCCAGAAATGTCATAACACATAACACAAAGACGGGCAGTTTCAACAGACAACACTTGGGACGTTATCTGTTGTGATTTTAGAAATGTTATGCGTTTAATGTTATGCATAAGAAGCATTGCCACGAAGAACCAAAACACCGTCAAAAAAGCATCTGCTGACTTTTCCGATTTCAAGGCGACAAACAAAAAAGTCAGCTGATACTTTTTCGGCGGTTTTCCTGCTCTTCCTGGTAATTCTTCTTGTGCACAACATTTAATGCATAGTGTTTCAACATCGCAACAGATTACATCCCAAGTGCTGTCTGTTTAAATTGCGCATCCTTGTGTTACCTGTTATGAACCTTCTGACAGTACAGTAATCTAGTATATGCAGTCTGACCAACTAAATACTGATTAACTTACTCGTTGCCATAAAGGGTCGGAATATTTTGTCTTATTTCTAAATAATTTTAATAATTTTATAGCAGAAAGTTTAAGAAATAATTTGAAGTAGAAAGAAAAGGTACAGTAGCGTTAACGGTAGTCATTCCTGTTAGGTGGTGATCATCTCCTCCATTTTCCGCTATGTATCAAAACTCCCACTCTCTGCACCACCTAAGTATAGCCTACCAGCTTCTTCTGCCAAACCATTCCCCCCCAAAACAAGAGCTACGAGCTCATATGGCACTTTTACGAGTAGGCTGTACAGGAAAGTAGATGAAAACGTCACAAAATACACCCGCCATCCAAAAAGACGGTTCGGAAATAGAAATAGGATATTTAGTTTCACTCATTTCTGAGCAGTTCCGGCATCGTCTCGATTGCAAATGCACATGACTGTTCAAACTTTCATCCCAATAAATCCATTTGTTTGATCCCTAGACGTGCTACACGATTTCCGGTACTCACTCTATTTCCACCTACCGTGGCCGAATCTGGTTCGGAATAAAAAAAAATCGACCACCTAAAGCATCTTCGTTTATACCATCTACCAAGTTTCACTCGAATCTGAGCATTTTTGGAAAGTTCCGGTACCCCCCCCCCTTCCCATCAACGTTGTCGGAGCCGGTTCGGGCCCAATCTCTTAATTCCCTCATCAAGTTTGACTGAAATTGGAGCATAGACTATCTGCAAGTTTCCAGTACCCCCCCCCCCCCCTACCTTGGCCGAATCCGGCCCAGACGCCAAATAACAAATCTAGGCCGCATAAACTCGGCACTGTCGAATTGCATCTCATTCGGTCCATCCGTTTGGTTTTTGTGCATGTCAAAAGTCCCCCCACCCCCAATTCCCCTAATCGTGGTCGCATATGGTTCGAACGCATGTTTTACATGTCGAGGCCATCGATTCGTATCACCCATGAAGTTTCACTCGAATCAGACCACTCGTTCGCAATTTATAGAAGTCCATATTTCTCTTCTCTTGCTCCCCCAAAAATGCTCGGATCTAGGAACGGAAGTTTCCGGGGGTATGTTGTGTCAGGTTTTTAAGTCAAGATAATTCGGGTCGCTAATATGCCTGCAAAGTTTCGTTGTCGTTTTACATCTGGAAATATTTTAACTCACGACTACCGGAATTCCAGGAAACCCCCTCCAACTCCCCCCACAGAGCCCCGAAACCATCTGGCTCCGTCAATTTCATCTAGGCCTAATGCTTGTTCCATCCATTAAGTTTCGTCCCAATCCCTCTACTTTTAGAGTTTCTTGAGTTTTCCACCCCCCCCCCCCCCCATCCCCACAGGTATCGGACCCGACTCGGACGTGACACTGAACGTCCGAGGCGATAGCTCACCAGACAAGTTTCATTCAAATCCGATCACCCGTTCAAAAGTTATGCACGCCACTAGATTCCGGACTCCCCATCCACCGACTCCCCCCATGATGGTCGGGTCGGGGAAACGGCTGTTCTCAAGTCAATCTGTTCGGATCCCTGACATACCTGCCAAGTTTCATCGCCCTAGGACATCAGGAAAATGCCGAACTCGCGGGATCGCTAGAAATCCGGACCCCCACCCCAACTCCCCCACAGTGCCCTGATCCGGTCCGGTTATGTCAATGACGTGTCGAGGACCTGTGCTTGTTTTTTTTCCCACCAAGTTTCATCCCGATCCCTCCACTTTAAGCGTTTCTCAAAATTTCCGGTTCCCTCCTCCAACTCCTCCCAGTGTCATCGGATCCGGTCCGGTTACGTCAATGACGTGTCTAGGACCTGTGCTTGTTTTTCCCACCAAGTTTCATCCCGATCCCTCCACTTTAAGCGTTTCTCAAAATTTCCGGTTACCTCCTCCAACTCCCCCCAGTGTCATCGGATCCGGCCCGGATTTAAAGTGAGGTGTCTGAGACACAAGGTCATCCTAAATATCAATTTTCATCAAGATCCGATCACCCGTCCAAAAGTTATGCACGCCACTAGATTCCGGACTCCCCATCCACCCACTTCCCCCACGATGGTCGGGTCGGGGAAACGGCTGTTCTCAAGTCAATCTGTTCGGATCCTTGACATACCTGCCAAGTTTCATCGCCCTAGGACACCAGGAAGTATGCCGAACTCGCGGGATCGCTAGAAATCCGGACCCCCATCCCAACTCCCCCACAGTGCGCTGATCCGGTCCGGTTATGTCAATGACGTGTCTAGGACCTGTGCTTGTTTTTCCCACCAAGTTTCATCCCGATCCCTCCACTTTAAGCGTTTCTCAAAATTTCCGGTTCCCTCCTCCAACTCCCCCCAGTGTCATCGGATCCGGCCCGGATTTAAAGTGAGGTGTCTGAGACACGAGGTCATCCTAAATATCAATTTTCATCAAGATCCGATCACCCGTTCGCAAGCTAAAAATACCTCAAATTTTGGCTTCACCCTCCCTCCACTCCCCCCCCCCCCCCCCAGATGGTCGAATCGGGGAATTGATGATTTCCTATTTAAGCTGGTCGGGTCCCAGACATGCCTGTCAATTTCCATCGTCCCAGCACATCAGGAAGCACGGAACTCGCGGGATCACTACAAATTCGGACTTCTCCCCCCCCCCAACTCCCCCAAAGTGAGCGGATCCGTTCCGGTTATATCAGTCACGTATCTAGGACTTTTGCTTGTACTTTCCACCAAGTTTCATTCGGATCCCTCCACTCTAAGTGTTTTCCAAGATTTCCGGTTTCCCCCTCTAACTCCCCCAAGTGTCACCGGATCCGGTCTGGATTTAAAATGGAGGGTCTGAGACACGAAGTCCTTCCATGTATTAAGTTTCATTAAGATCCGATCACCCGTTCGTAAGCTAAAAATATCTCATTTTTCCTATTTTTTCCGGATTCCCCCTCCCTCCACTCCCCTCCAGATGGTCGGATCGAGGAAGCGACAATTTCTAATTTAATCTGGTCCAGTTCCTGATATGCTTGCCAAGTTTCATCGTCCTAGCTTATCTGGAAGTGCCCGAACTAGCAAAACCGGGACCGACAGACCGACAGACCGACAGACCGACAGACCGACTGACGGACAGAAATAACAATCGCTATATGGCACTTGAGTAAGCTCAAGTGCCATAAAAACGAGCACGAATATTTAAATCCGTCTCTTAGCCACAGCAAACTGACTTACCTCAGATGATGTAAGATAGCACAGCCTCGAATCCGCACTTTCAACTGAGCCTTGCTGAACGACTCCAGCCTTTATTGATTCCCTGTCACTCAGATATCCTGACCTGACACTATCCTGACGGTCGCAAAGACTGTTTGCCCTGAAACGAACAAAGCATTGTTAGGCAGCCCATAGACCTTGCATCCTGAGGATGCAGAATTTGGGAACCAATACGGCATTTTTAACTCTTTCTTTCCCAATATTTTGATATTTCTCTCTTTAATTTTAATTCTTCAGAAAATAAAACACTCCGCTCTACCATATTTGCAACACTTAATGTTCGTTTTCTACGATATTTCCGACATTTATTCCGTTCGCCTAAGTAGGAAAATGCGGGACACAAATGCAGCATTAGAAAGTGTTCTTTTTTTTCAATATTTTGATATTTTATTATATTCATTCTCTGACTTCAGAAAATAACACACCCTCTCTACCGGATTTTCACCAGTTAATATTCATCTTCTACCGTGTTTTTAACATTTATTCCATTTTTAAACCTGGGAAAATGAGGGGCCCAAATGCAGCACTAGATATAGTTTCTTTCCCACCATTCTACATCAGAATATTTCAAACTCCTTTTCACTGTATTTCCACATTCATTCCTTTCGCCTAATTAGGCAAAACGAGATAAAAATGGGTTTCTCAGCATCAGAGGTGTTGCTGGTCAAAATGTTTGAGGGGGGGGGGGGCAAGTCTCTTGCAGACGAAGTACTTTGTAAGGCTCTCCCTTTCGGTAGCTTACTACGTTGGCAACCCTTTTGTCTTAGGTACGTCTGTACGGGTTACGATCGACTGTATCGCAACAGATGGTTTGACGCGAAGACGTCCTTACTTGACGGCTTGGCGAGAAGCCAAGGAATATTTACGGACTGGCTGGCCACTTTTACCAATTGTTTTGGTAGAATGGAAGCTACTGTTTACATGAAAAAAAAAACAGTTTTGACAAAAAATTGACCGATTTCAGAGAGAATCGACTGTTTTTAAGAAAAAACCTAGTGTTTTGACAAAAAATCGATCGATTTTCAGAAAAACCGTGTTTTCAAGAAAAATCAACTCTTTTACGAAAAATCGTGGCGCTTCGCACCGGCTCGGTTATTTTTACTGACTGGCCGAAAACATTGGATGGCCGTCCCCTCCCCCCTCTTCCCCATACTTGATGTCTCTGCTCAGCATACGGCTAGGAAGATAGTGTGCCGTACGGGCCAAAAAGTATCGAAAACAGTCCACCGTAAGTGTAAGAAAAGGAGGACATAAGGTTAAGGTTGGATCGGAACATCATACGAAGTCACGGCTAAGAAGATATGCGTATAGCAGGAGCTAAAGGTCGAACGCAAACCCAAGCAGAATCGAATATCAGACTAAAGTCTGATCGGAAAATTACGAGTCGAAGGAAGATCCTCAAGCAGATAAGTCAGTCTGGTCGGGTCCCTGATATGCCTACGAAATTTCATCGTCCTCGCCCATCTGGACGTACCTCAACTGGCAATCGCCGAACTGACCGACCGACGGAAAGCGATCGGTATGGCATTTGAACCGAAGCCTGCAAGTGCCATAAAAACAACAAAAAATTTACATATTGTCAAAAAGAAATAAAACGATACAAAACTCGGGACAAACCTAGAAAAAATTCTCCATGTGCATCATTCCCAAACAGAATTTTATCTATAGATTTTTAATTCCTTCCTTGGTTTTTATGGCACTTGCAGCTTCGCTCAAGTGTCATTATACCGATCACTTTTCTGTCGGTCTGTTTCAGTGTTCTCGAGTTAGGGCACATCCAGAAGTGCTAGGAAGATGAAACTTAGCAGGCGTATGAGGGACACCACCAAACTAACTAGAAAATAGTCACTTCCCCGACCCGACCACCGTGAGGGAGATGGAGGGAAGGGGAATCTGGAATCTTGAGGTGTGCATAACTTTTGAACGGGTGAAAGGATCTTAGTGAAACTTGGTATTTGAAAAGACCGCGTCTTGGATGTCCCGTTTCAATTCTGGACCGGATCCGATGAATCTGGGGGAGGAGGGGTGGGGTAGTCGGAGGGGCGGAACCGGAAATCGTATGACTCTCTCAGAATGGACAGGGATGAAACTTGCACAGGACTGGACCGAGGTAAGGTACTTCCAGATGTGCTAGGACGATGAAACTTGGCTTGAACATTTGAAACCTTGACAAGATTGGCTTAGAAATTGTCTGTTTCCCGATCCGACCATCGTGGGGGGAGTGGAGTGGAGTGAGGGGGGAATCGTGAATATTAAGGTAGCGTCTTAAGCGTCTTAATCTTAAAGAGGCGCGTGAATCGGTAAGAGAAGTTTACCGTGAAGTTAAACTATTACCGGCTGCTGGTCTACGTGATCTGTATTCCCTATGTTTTATGTACCAATATTAGAGGAATACTTTACCGTCATGTTTTGAAATAGTTTTTCTTGTTAATTCTGATGTTCACAGCCACGACACGCGTTCGAAAAATGATCTTTGTGCTCCATTGGCTGTGACGACTAGGTCTAAGTTTTCAATCATTTATAGAGGGATTAAATTGTGGAATGGGTTAGAAAAGGAATTACTGGAAAAGGAAAATATGAATGAGATTTAACATGAAATGTATGGTACGTATGATTTCTAGTAAATAGATTAAATTGGTAGATTATTTTAGATTAAATTAATAAATTTTTTTGATTTATTTTGCCCCGTTGGAGGAGAGAAAGTTATTTTTGTTGAGTTGTTTCGGTTTGTTTGTGGTTGAAGGTTAATTCCACTGCTGACAAAGTTATGTGATCGGTATTATGGATTTAGTGGGTCACCCCCAGGACAACCTGGACGCCCGGGTTCTCGGGTGACTGGTTTATTTGAAGATGTATCGTTTAGTTTTTATGTTTTTTGTTACAAGTTGTTTACTGCGATTTTGTGTAAAATAAAGAATAACCTAACCTTACCTAACCTATGTATAACTTTTGAACGGGCGATCGGATCTTACTGAAACTTTATATTTGGAAAGATGTGTCTGTTTCAACTCCGGACCTGATCCGATGAATGCCGGAAATCTTTTGACACGCTTAGAGTGGAGCAATCGGGGTAAACTTGGGGAAAGAACAAGCACAAGTCCTAGATACATCAATGACAGAACTGGACCGGATTCGGATACTGTGGGGGGAGTTGGATGGGGGAAGGTACCTTCAGATGTGCTAAGACGATTAAACTTGGCTTGAAAATTAGAGACCTGACAAAGCTGGCTTTGCACTTCACACTTCACAGTTCCGACCATCCCTTAAAGTACTCATCCTAACCGCAAAGTCCAAAAAATATTTTTAAGCTCAATATACATTTTCATGAGTCCCATGACCCAATGATCATTTTTGCCTCAAGGGTTTTGCTTAGAAATTCTACCGTCCTTAAAGTCACATCCTAACCACAAAATAAAAATAGAAACTTTTGACCAAACGATACATTTCATGATCTCCGAGGGCCCATGATCTTTGTGCCACAAGGCTGTTGCATAAAAATGAACTTCTAGCACCCCCTAAAGTGCTTAACCACAAAGTAAAAAAAAATACTTCTGATCAAACAATATATATTCATGATCCTCAAGGGCCCATGATCATTCTTGCCTCAATGGTTTTATTTACACGTGAATTCCTTAAGGTACAAACAATACTTAATTTGAACAAAATATAGATTTTCATGATGCCGATGAGCCTATCATCATTTCTGCTTCAAGGCTTTTGATTAAGGATGAATTTCTAGTGCTTAAAGTGTGCATCATCACAGCCAAGTGCACAAATAAAAGACGTGTTTGCCAAACTATGCATCCGTGAATCCAAGGGCCAATGACATTCTTATCTAAAGGATTTTGCTTACAAATGGTCGCATATGCAACAAGACCACGAATTGTCAAATTTTTATTTTCATCCTTCGACCCAGCCTGGCGACTGCCATATGAGCTTCTAGCTCTTGTTAATCCGTACGAAGACCGTTTGTTGCTCTCTCTGTGATCTCACGTCCTGGATGCAAAATATAAAAACAAATAGTGATAATTATTAGGAAGATGATTCAATGAGTACATCGGACAAGTTCTCTACGAAACCACCACTCTTTTTCCGTCGTTAAAGCTCTTATGTTCCTCCTGAATATCAGGAACTGGGTAAACATTGACAAAGAGGTTCTAGAAAATGAAAAAATATTGACATGTAAAAATTGCTTTCAGCTCTGAGTGCCTTCTCTCATAAAGCTATCCATCTAAGGAACAAAAAAAGAAAAAGGAGACGATGATGAATATACACGAAGAGCCTTTCTTATTTTGCCTAGAGGAGTGAAGGATTAGCCTACTCATAGGCTTACATACACAGTTTTCGATCGTCCCAGATCCGACGAATCTTAGCTGAACAAGAGTTACTAGTTTCTCATAAAACGGCGTACGTTAGGTCAATCTACTCCTGCCGTGTCCGGTGGGAAAGTGGTTTTCATATTCGTGTTCAGCATGTCTTCTTATCCCTTAATCGACTATCCCATTAGCTTTGAAAAAATATATGTTTCGCCCCTTAATTTGAAACCCCTCCCCTAAATACGCAACTATGGGGCCCATCTACGAACTCGACCTTTCCCTTGATCCGAAGAATCCTCACACCAAGTTTCATCATGATATCTCATTCGCTTCGAGATTTATCGTGCTGACGGTCGGACGGACAGACGGAGGGAATGAGGGACAGGCGGACAACTTTATGAAGTCAAAGGTATCCCTCCACTTACGTTTTGGGACCCGAAAAAGCGACTGTTTTCAAGAAAAATCGACTGTATTTAAGAAAAAATTACTGTTTTAAATAAAAATTTTAAGAAAGAGCACGTCTCTAGTTGCCCAACTAGCAAAAGCTGGACAGACAGACAGACAGGTGGCAGAACAGCCTGACGAGACCCTTGCCAAGAAGGGTCGAAATATCGCTGCCGAAGTATTGCAGCTGACATATCCGCCTTATGCCTTGTTTGAATATATATTTCCCAGTCAGTTTGGGCTCAAGGAGTATTTTCTAGAAAGGACGACCGTTGCATGGCACCTGAGCCGAATGATGAAAGTACCATACAAACCCTGAGTTAAAAGCAAATGGATAAGTCAGCTGAATTCAAGCGGAATCCAAAGCAACCGTAGTATCAGATACCATGGTATGGTAATTGCACAAATGACAAAATACAGATCCAGTTATCGTGGTATCAGATACCGTGGTATCTGCAGAAACGCAACTACTGTCTTGAGCTCAATTCTGATGTCATCCATTAAACTATTCCCGCGAAAAAAAACTTAGAGGTGGATGGCATCCACGACAAAACACAAATCAAGATATTGGCTTGTCCGATTGGACATCGCCAAAACGTCCTAATAGTCGTGTTTAGGCACAACACTTGGGGATCTAACGAAAAAGACCTAGGCCGAGTCAGAGATTCAGCGGAGCTGGCGTGCCATCTACACTTAAAGCATGGATCTACACACTAATCTGCTGAATCAAGAAAATACAGTAACAGAAAGAAGAGAAATGTTTAAAAATTTTGCCCCAGTAGAATTTCTGTAGAGGCCAATGACTACTGTTTGCAGAACGTTAACTATTACTAATATTATTATTACTATAATTACTATGATTAGTGTAATAGTTACGACTTTCCGCTGCGCAGACTCCGCATAACATACACCGCATATTGACCGAGAACAAATAATCAGATAGAACCTCCGTCTTTGGTACCATGCAGCGACTATGAATACCCCGACAGCAGAGCGGACCTACATGTATTTACTGTAGACTACTCTACTTCCGTCTTCGTCGTTGCTCATTGCGGAGAAAGAAAATGCACGAGGTGTACTCCGCGCGCTGACCCGCTCTTGAGCGCGTCCAAAGAACCAATCAGTTTTGTCTTCTACTTTTCCTCAAGGTGGTTTCACAGCGATATAGCTAATTGTAGAGGTAATGAAATGGGATTTGTCGCGAAGCTACTAACCCCGCTCGTTAACAGCGGAAAAGGTACGGGGAAATACACCACTCCAAATAGTCGTAGTATAGAGATAGGGAGACAGAGGTTCTATCTGATTATTCGTTCTTGATTTGACGCAAATAACGCGGGAAATTAGCACCAGCGCTACCAATTGACCAAGCTTCCACGCTGTTTCGAATCTATCCGCATATAACACGTAAGACCTAAACCCAGTTAAAGTACGTGTTATGTTACCCAAGAATATAACAATGAACATGGTCGATTTTCTGCTCAATTTTTTTTAACATCAAACACAATGAGCCGTAGCATGGTGTCAACTGTTATCTTACTTCTTTGATCTCTCCGAATAACTATACATGTAAACTGTTTAAAGTGTCAATTTCTGGAAATATAAAACTAAACGTGATCATACATGGATTTTCAGCTCTTTCTTTTTGCAACATTAAACACAAGGACACACAACCTAGTGTTGAATGTTATCAAACTTCTACCAGTGCCGGGGTAACACTGTCTCCTTGTCCCAGAAGTGTCAAAATTCATGACAAAAAGGTGCTTTTTGACACCTTCAAAGTTTTTGGCGCACGCAAATAATTGGTAATTTTCTGGATTTGTGAGAATATTTCCAAACGTTTTTAATTGTCAGATCACAGTTTTGCAAAAAATCAATCGGAAATGAGCTTAATATAACGCTTCAAACTGTTTTTGTGTACTAAATGAAAGTGAAGTAGCCTTGTTGGGGTGGTAATGCTTAACTTCTGTAAAGTAAATGAAAAGGTGCTTTTCTGACCTGAGTTATTTGTGCGAAAAGATGTGATTTTGCGAAAAGATGTGCAAACGTGTCAAAAACCACCAACAGTGTCACACTTGGCACACTTGTGTAACAGACACAATGACGCGCTTACCTTGAACTAAAATCACTGAGATATCCGCGATCTCGATCCACTCCATACATTCGACTTCGATCTGCGGATTTCGCTCGCATTTTAGCAGGCTCTTTTGGTGGAAGCGGTAGGGTATTCGAGCTGATGCCTAGAACAAAACAAGACAAATGATTACAAATCAAGTGAAATACTGAAATTACTTTCCTCAGATAAACCTTTGTTCTTACTCTTTTTGCTTCCAACTGACTACGTGTGGCCTTTCAAAGACACTGCATATATTCATTGATGATGAAGCATTTACTGGTTTTCATCTAAAACTCGTGAACGCGCCATTACTAATGGTTCACTGATGATTCATTACGCCCATGGGAGGAATTGGAGAATCCGAACGTGAGGGAACTATAGACTGGAGAAAAAGGCGATGAGGGGTCAGAGACTTCGCAACTTAATACCTGAAGGAAATGAATGTTTGGCCATTTTAGTAATCGTTTATGACACTTTGCTGGAACATGCATCGATTAAAAAAACAGCGAATAGACTTTTTTTCAATCGGAAAGGCATATTTTGAGGGCGTCTTTAAGCCGCCAATGCAGTGTGCAAAAATCCGCTTTTGTTCCACGAATACTGAGATGATGCTAAAAGCCGGACTTTCCAGCCATATATCTGGGCTTTCCGCAAAGTCAAGCAAACCGTTCCGTATTTTCACGATAATTACGATAGCCAACACTATCCTTCAACACTTTCTCGGTGTCCCCTCTCAAATATCTTTGCTCACCAGTCACAACTGTCAGTCATTCACCCTTCTTCTACTACTCTATTCACTTGCATATTTGTTGAGTCTCTCAAATGTGTTGCCTCTACGACACCTTCCAGACTTCCGGAATCTGGGGTATCCAAACCGCGGACTTCTAAACGCTTTTGGTCTGGCTTCACGGTCCAGGTCCGTCTCGACAGAAATGGATTTCAGGAACCCGGCAGAAAATTTGGCAGGTGAAGCCTAGCTTTATCCCGACAACCCTGGTACCGTGGAAAAGAACACAGAGATTGCACGAGTGTGGTAACGTAAATCCTCCATGCCGATCGACAATTGCACAGTCGGAGCAAGGTTTATTATAAGTTATCTAGCCTGTCTACCCTATTTCTATAGTAAGCTTGTCCTTTCCGTACTTCATTTATCGACAAGCTCTGGGCAACAACGACGGGGTTCCTGGTTTGAATTTTGTGCTCTCCGGAACTTGCTCGGGAGTCTAATACATACATTCTTCAGAGCAGGCGCCGTATTTGTTCTCCTTGCAGGTACGAACCGCATTCTTTAACATCCTTGTTTACTTTCTTGCACAGTTTTTTCGTAACGGTTGCCATATGAGCTCGTAGCTCTTGATCATTCTTCTTTTATTCTCATGTACATATTTTCTTTCTTTTCTGGTTTACCATGGACTACAAGGCCTACAATGTCAGAAGTTTCTTAACAGATTGCGTATAACACTTTCAAGAATAACATCTTTTCACTTAGAAATAAAGTGTTATGACCAATTAAGTTTACACTATTTCGTGTCTAGATCTCCAACACCACCTTCAATTGGTAAAACTACTAACGGGAAAGAAAGAAACATAACAGATAACATCCCAAAGTGTTATCTGTTGAAACCGCGCATCCTTCTGTTGTCGTTATGTAACTTCTGACAGTGTAATATTTTTATTGTAATAATATTTTTATTTTTATTTGAAGGTGTTGTTGGAGATCTAGTCACGAAATAGTATAAGCTTAAATGGTCATAACACTTTATTTCTAAGTGAAAAGGTGCTATTTTTGAAATGTTATGCGCAATCTGTTAAGAAACTTCTGACAGTGTAGGCCTTGTAGTCCATGGTAAACCAGAAAAGAAAGAAAATATGTACATGAGAATAAAAGAAGAATGATCAAGAGCTACGAGCTCATATGGCAACCATTACGAAAAAAACTGTGCAAGAAAGTAAATAAGGATGTTAAAGAATGCGGTTCGTACCTGCAAGGAGAACAAATACGGCGTCTGCTCGTACCATCCATCAGGATTAGCTCGAGTCAGACCAACCTTTCGTATTGAAAGACTGAATTTCCGGGAAACGTCCGGTACACCCTCCAACTCCCCAAAAAGAGGTCAGAAGCCGACTCAGACCCTAAGACGGCACACCAGGGCATTTGACCTTTTGCTATCCAAGTTTCATCCCAATCACTTTATCTGTTTGGTTCAAACCACCCTTCAAGTGTGGTTTGAGCCGACGAATGGCTTCCGCCCAGTACCCACTCATATCGAATATTGTATTTTCAGGGAAATGCCCATTACCCTGTCAAACTCCCCACCTTGGGTAGATGCGGTTCAGATATACAAATGGCAAACCTATCGCATCTGTCCCTACAATCTACAGAACTTCATTCAAACTGGAGCGTCTCCACAAAATTTCCGGTATCCTTCTTTAAATCCGCCCACCGAGGTCGGATCCGGCACGGACCCGAAAATGGCAGACCTAGGATGCATGACTTTTGTACCGCCCAAGTTTCATTCCAGTCCTCCATCTGTTGCGTTTCTATGCATGTCACATAATTTCGGAGAATCCCCCGCCGACTCCTCCAACTTAGCCGGATGCTGTTCGGACACCTAAATCGTATTTCTAGGGTATCTGCTCCTATTCCACATCAAGCCGCTTCCACGTTGACGCGCAGAGCCTTTCACACTAAAGTCCGGTCTTCACCTCCCGGAACTTCTGAAATTGGCTTCCAGATTGAATTGGGCTTCCTTTGACGTCTTCTGTAAATTGCATTTAGAAAATGAACCGGTCCAAACGTATATCAAAATAATCCGGAAAAAAGGGGCTTTTGAACTTCCAGATTTCCGGAATTTTTCAGTATCGCAGAAATTAAAATTATCTCGAAAAATCTGGGAACCCAGATTCCGGAAGGTGAAGAATCGCTTTAAGCTACGCAACCTCCGCGTTGCGGTTGCGGCGACGGAAAGCAGAGCTGATGCAGACAAATAAAACGCAACGCAAGAACAGAACCAAGTTCTATTCTTGCGTTGCGTCAACGCGTTACGCATCAGCTTTTTCAGTGAAAAATTGAAGTTTTTGAAGAGAAACTGGAGAACAACCTACTAATGATGATTATAAACTTACTAACTGATGAAAGAAATGAAAATTTGGTAGAAGAAACCGAAAAAGGAAAACGTAAATACGCATCCAGCTTGACATGTTCTCGCACAGGTGTGAAAGATAGTCTACGCAACCTGTACGCAACGCAAGATAACGCATACGCGACGTATCGCAACGACGCGTCAATTTGAAAGCGGCTTCATACTTCACCTGTTCGCAACTTATGCGCGTCACAATATCCCGGGTCCCCCTTACTCCCACTCCCCCTGAAGGATAACCGGAACAGAGGAAAGGAAGTTTTCGGAGAGCACTCGGTCAGGTCTTTTACATGTGCAAAGATTCACCGTCCTAGCTTACGTGGAAATGTCCGAACTAGAAAAAAAAAGGACAGAGCAACAAACCGACAGACCAGCAGACGGAAGTCCGGAACCACGAACCATTTGTTCATGTTTAATCACCGCTTTCAAGCATTTTCATCTCTCAACGAACTTCTCTTCCCGTCAACATGTTGGAAAAGTCACTGCTGATTCATTTGTCGGCAAATAAACTGGTACCGTTGGAGAACTAAGACTTGCTGACACATCTAGGATCTCGAAAGTGTACGGTCCGTTAGACATTTCCGGGCTGAAATGATGGCACTTCCGGATTTTTTTTACCGGACTTCTGCTTTCGGCCCTAACTAGACGTGAAGAGGGACAAACATTGTGAAGGAAATAGAGAGGTATTAGACTTCGCTGCGACAGCAGTCTAGTTTTAACCAAGGGCGGAATAAAGGTTAAAGGACACCTCGTACTATCACTCTAAAGTAAAACGCAACGTTTCTTATATATGCAACGCTGCCGGCCCTATGAACCAGTTTTCAGAATTTGCCAGTTTTCTAGTAAAGCGTTTCTCCTATAAACCGTTTTAGCGAATCCGTTTCAAGAGAAAACGTACCGCAAAAGAATATGTTGCAGGAGAAAGCGTTTCTATTTGCAAAAGCGTTTCTTAGAAAACTGGTTCAAAGGGCCGGCAGCGTTGCATGCTGAAGGGTTGCAGCTACATAACGTTTCATCGGAAAACTGGTTCAAAGGGCCGGCAGCGTTGCATGCTGAAGGGTTGCAGCTACATAACGTTTCATGGGGAATTCGTGCCAGAAGTACACGTGAGACATAATAATGATCCGATGAAACACAAGCTTCCTTCTTCTGATTTGGATAGTCTTCTGCGCGATACATTACTTAAAAGACGATGAAAGTTAATGACCGATGCAAACGTCTGACCTCCCCGTTTGAAAAAACGTGAGTTTTCTGAAAAGGCTTCTAACTGCAGCAATCTCACAGAAATTCCTCTCCTATCACTATCACCATTACCATTTATATACATGCATAGTCAACAATAATGACTTTATAAGCTAATATTTTATTCATTAAGAGTTTAGAAGACAAGAGCTAGAAGCTCATATGGCACTTGCAACGCTGTATCAGAGGATACAAATAGGAATTTGCCAATTCGTGCGTTAGTTGTGTTCATTTGTAAGCAAACCCCTTGAGATAAGAATGATCATGGGTCCTTTGAAATCGTGAGAATGGATCGTTCTTAAAAACTATTCTAGTTAGGCATTTGGATGTGATGATGCTCACTTTAAGGGCGCTAGAACATTCATCCGTAACGAACACTCTGGCACAAATGATGATAAGCTCATCGAAATCATGAAAATATGTATTTTGCTCAAAATAATTTTTTTTACTTTAAGGAAATCACAAAACCGTTGAGGCAAACGGATCATGGGCCCTTGGGGATCACGAATATAATTATATCTTTTGGTCAAAAGTGTTTTTTTTACTTTTCGGTAAGATATATAATTTAAGGGTGCTAAAAATTCATTTCTTAGCAAAATCCTTGAGGCATAAACGATCATGGGCTAATGGGGATCATGAAAAAGTATATTTTGCTTTAATAGCACTTCAAGGAATGGTCGAATCTGAGAAATGACAATTTGTAAGCCAATCTTGTTAAGTCTCTGATGTTCAAAGTCGAGTTTCATCGTCTTTGCGGATCTGGAAGTACCTTAACTCGCGGTGACCGGAGTTTCGGACCCACACCCCCAATAACTTCCCCAAAGGTGCTCGAATCTGGTCCGGTACTGTGACGTATCTATGGCTTGTGCTTGCTCTTCCCGCCAAGTTTCATCGCTCCACTCTAAGGGTGTAACAAGATTTCCGGTTCTCCCCTCCAACCACCCCCACCCCACATTCATGGGATCTGGTCTGGTCTCGGAAATTTGAGATACGAGACTTTTCCAAATATCAAGTTTCATTCAGATCCGGTCATCCCTTCGAAAGTTATACATGCCTCAAGACTCCGGATTCTCCACCCCCCCCCCCCTTCCAACGATGGTCATTGGTAAACTGACTATTTTAAGCCAATCATCTCAAGCCTCAAATGGTCAAGCCAATTTTCATCGTCCATAGATTTAACCATGGATTTTAATAATTACATATAACTTTGTACGCTTTGGAAACTCGTAAATAAGGCATCAAGAAAACAATCACAGTAATCTTCGAAATAACTCATCAAGAAAATAATGACAGTAAGCTTATAAGCATAAAGACTGAGGTCAAGTTGGTTTTGGAAAGGGAAACAAATCATAGTAAACACATCGAGTTAAAATCATGGCACAAATAAAACAACAAGACAAAAAATCACGGTAAGTACTTCCAATTCCAAGCGGACTAGTTTCTATTATCCCCCCCCCCTTGTCTCACCATCAGCACATCTGACAGACATAGTAAAATAGCTCTCAGGTTGACGAGTAGAGAATCTGGAATCTGCTCCCTGCAGGTAGTATAGAAAATGTAAGTTACCCATTACCCTATAGACCCGACTTATAAGTATGTCTATAGACACACGTAAGTGTTGATTGTGTTGATTTTGAGACAATGGGGGACTAACAGAATCTAGTCCACTTTGAATGCTGAGCCAGAATAAGGCGAATTGATAACTTGAGACTTATCAACAACAAATTAGAGAGCACAACTTAACGCAGCACAACACAAATTCTTTTTAGAAGGAGCATCAGTATAACAGACAGTATTTGAAACCTTGTTCTTCTTTCCTTGAAACTACCAGGATAATATTTCAGGATCTCCCATCATAGCATTCAGATTTTCATGTAATTATACTCTGTACCCACAGCATTCTCTTATTTCTTCCTTTCCACTTGAAAAAACTCTTTTGTAAGGCAATATGCTCAAACTGTTGGTAGATGTAGGTTGCAATGGTAAAAAACAATTCTCTTATCCTTTGAGTCCAGCCTCTCAAATGGAACATAAACATAAACTTCTGGGTCAGAACCAGAACAATGTGCTTGACATAAAGGTTGAAGTTTCTGAATCCCAGCAATAATTTCATCAGAAGCCTTCTTACTGACTGTGTGGAGATATTGAAGCTTAATACTGAAGATTAAAAAAATGAGATCATGTTATGTTAAATATGCGAAGCACCTGCTCCACTTAATGTGACCCTTTGGGATGTTTCCTCATCACTTTCAAAAATCATGGACAACAAGGCCCAACCAGCGCACAAAGTTGTCCATTGCTTCCTGACCGACGATTAAAAATGAAGTAGCCTATCTTTTTTCTGCGTGTTTATGTGTTTTGTTTATTTTGTTTATTTTCTTCATTTACTCTGCCTTTTCAAAATGGTGGGTCATAAATAAATTACTTACCTGTTACATACTTAAGGAAAAGCTTTGCTTCTTCCCGCTCAACTTTCACATCAGGAAAATAGTAACAACCATTTTCTCCAATATCAGTATCATCAACAACAAAAATTGGGAACTGAGATGGTATGGGAGGCTGAGGGATAGGTAAAGGTTCAGGAAGGGATGCAGTGTCAGAAGATGAAGTAGGATTAAAAACCCCAAGACAAGACCAGGACAAGACAATCGGGATTCACAGCTGATTCACAGTATCAGAAGGATGAACCAACTGGATGTGGACATTCAAACTTGACTTACAAAACTGCTATTTAAAATCTTTTCTGACAAAAAAAAAGGCAGAAAAGCGTATCTCGATCAGTCTCCACATGAACGAAACATCTATCGCCTAATGTTTCTCAAGAAACAACTCACTGTAGAATTTATAACCCCAGTATTTACACCTCAACCTTTCAGGAGACATAGCATAGCATTCACCAGACTACGCTAAGTTCTAATGCTGATTTGCTGGGTTTGATCAGGTAAGTTAGTCAGGTGAAAGTAAAACTGATTGGTATTAAATTAGACTGGTATTAGAACGAGTTCAGAAATTATTCACAGAATTATCAAAAGAAAATAATTAAGGGAATTAAGAAATCATTTCTTCACTAAGCTTATGCAAATAGGATTGTAGCTTATGAGCATTCAGTTGCTCTGAGACAGGCTAACCAGAGGCTAACCAAGAAAAGCTTACGAGCATCCAGTTGGTCTGAGACAGGCTAACAAAGAAAACAAAAACAGAGATTAAATTATTTACTTACTCTGGCAGAACTCCAGAATATCTTTGTCCTTTTCGACAAATTTATATGATGATGTGACTCCTCCATAGTGATGAGTCACAATTCGCAAACTTTTCAGTTTGAAAGATGGCACGACAAACAAGAAGAAAACGGAATTTTCTTTCATGGAAGGGAGCTAACAAAATGATGGGACTTTTGATTTAGATTCCCGAGTTAACAGATACTTATTGGCGTATGATGACAATTATGAGCCTGTTAATGGTAGAAATGTTGCCAACTAGTTCAATAATATTTTTCTAACAGAGTTGTGAAAGTAAGATGTTATTTGCTTTTTTAAAGAAAAAATTAGTCTTTTCTACTTTTGATTGGCTATGACGCTTTATGCAAAACCAACCAATAGAAAGCATAATTCGCTTTTGTAATAAGAGTTTGAAGACTTTAAGCTGTAATATCTTTTCAAACACCTATGCGAAAAATATAATCGTACGATAAAAAAAAAGTTAGGATACCTTTTCCAGCCAATTGCAGGTTCACAAACGCCTTCACTTAAGACGTGTTCTCGACGTTCCCTGAGGTCTCCGCTTAAGGAGTAGCCGCGTTTTTGTTTGTCCCGGGGAACCACTCCCACTATTCTCCCTAGTCCCCACGGGCGGGGAATGCTCTGATTAGCATCACCATCTTCAAAAAGGACTCCATTTCATATTCGGAGGGGAATCAATTTTTGCCAGTATTTGTGCAATGTAAGATTAATTAAAAAGAATCAGAATAAACAAATCCCAAAATAAAGTGGACCTAGTAATTTCGTCAACTGCTCATTCTTTTTTTTCGAACAAAATCCATTTTAGAAACATTCTCCGTGTTCTCGTTGTATTCCTAGGCCGAGTCCTCGTGGAGTGACTCCCTCTATTCTCGCCGTTCCCTTCGATTCCCCGAGGAGTCCTCGGGTAACGGCGAGAACACACTTTTAGGAAGTCCCGTATATCACAGTGTTAAGTTATTTCGTTTATGCCCTTTTCTGTTTTCGGAAAAGTTTGATCACTTCGACCGTTTTTTACGGTTTTTATGTTTCCCTAAATTATATATAAATTATTTCCTGTTGAATTGACCTTGGTTGTCGACCAAGCTACGCTCTTTTCTTGGCTTTTACCTCATGAATTTTATCTATTTACCCCAGAACCCAATAAAACATGGATATCAAAGTGATGTTGTAAAGGTTAAAAGTAAAGCGATAACTAGAACAAGAATCGAGACCAGGGGCACCACGAATGGGGGGGGGGCAGTCTAGTACACTAGCCCCATTTCAGGCACAGTGCTCAAACGTCTAGCACCATGCCTGGGTGCTAGACGTTCAAGCACTGTACCTTGGATTTCATGTATGGTGCATGGATTTCAGTATACAGTGCAGACAAAAAAAAAACAGTTTCTGTCATCACAACTGAGCACCGGCTCGGACAGGGCTGAAATTACTACTATGAATTAGAGAAATCAAAGACAGTCCTTTTTATATTTTTCACAACAAAAACAAAAGGGCTCTAATGATGATGGAGACAAAAAACCTAACAGCACCCTATCTATTTTCCATGTATTTTCCCTATCTATTCACCAAGAGCCAATATTCTGGTTGGCTGCTAGGTAGAAAAAGCTGAGGCACAGGACACTTTGCATGCAAAACCCTTGACTATGTAGAAAAGGAATTGAGGTTTTTCACATCTGTCATCAGCCGAGCCCTTTTGTTTTTGTTGTGAAAAATATACAAAGGACTGTCTTTGATTTCTCTAATTCATGGTAGTAATTTCAGCCCTGTCCGAGCTGGTGCTCAGTTGTTATGACAGAAACTGTGTTTTTCATGTATGCACTGTATACTGAAATCAATGCACCATACATGAAATCCAAGGTACAGTGCTTGAACGTCTAGCACCCAGGCATGGTGCTAGACGTTTGAGCACCGTGCCTGAAAAGGGGCTAGTGTACTAGACTGGGGGGGGGAGGTTGTCCATTCAATTTGTGGAAATAGTCAAACGGATACAGTCAATACAAAAACAAAGTTTTCAATCTTCAAAACAGTCGATTTTTCGCCAAAACATGCATTATTCTTAAAAACTGTCGGTATCTCTGCTAAAACAGTCGGTAAAACGACCAGCCAGTCGGTAATTACCTTCCCCCTTCCCCGAAATATTTTGGCTGGTAATGCCTCTGATCGAGACACATAATTTTCCGATTGTAGTTTCCGATTGTAGGGTTTTCTGAAACTGAATTGACGAATACATAGCCTCCGCAAAAAACTCGAACTCAGGGTTCAAGGTCCATAAACATTTATTGCAGAAACGTTTTTGCAACATATACTTTGTTCAACGGATCTTAAAACAGTTCTCAAAACAGTTTCTTTTACAGAAACGTTTCACAGAAAAGGTTACAAACTAGCCATCAAGCTGAAACTCTTTTTGTAAAAACGTTGAAGTGGGCAGATTTTTTTTTTTTTTTTCAAGATATAGACCTTCAATTAAACCGAAAAAGAGTCATTTTGAGCCTTCATGACCATATCGCAGCAGAGGAGAGCCAATAGAATTCGGCGACGCAAGTTCGTGAGAAAAAAGACCAGGGTAACGTTTTTGTTTGAAAAGTTTTCCAGTTGTAAAATCGAACGAAAATAAATTTCCTTTTCTAGCGTTATATTATTACATTGCCTTTACTCTTACAAGTCCCACCACAGTCCACTATCTTTCAACCTGATCTGACGATGTGTGCCTTTTCTAAAGCTCAGAAAGTAAAGCTGGGCAAACGGAATCCGTGGCATTTGCAACGTAATTCACAAAAAGAGGGGTATTTTACTTTACAGTACTTAGTGTTTCTACTAAGATGTTCCGAGAGAGTTGACTTCTTTAAAACCTAGCTATGCTTACATAATTCCAGAAGGCTTCGGCTGTTTTCAGGCTATCTCCATGTCCCTTGCCTTGGATGACAAAATTGACAAAATTTGTATAACCGGTCTCTGGAACAATAAGCTTTTAAACAATTATCGGGAGCATGATAATCAGTATCATGTGTATCATATAACCAGTGTTATAAGAGATAGGATACACTTAGATGTTCCTTCGGCCCAAGCTAACTGCGAATCATATTTGACGGTGCAAAACGAATAAGCCAGCTACATTTTATTCGAATTATATTTCGGCCCTTCTTGGCAAGGGTCCTTTTCAGGCTCAAGCCGCTCAAGCTGGAAAATAAACTTAACTTTATTCCCCAGCTTGAGCGGCTTGAGCCTGAAGAGGACCCTTGCCAAGAAGGGCCGAAATATAGCTCGAATAAAATGTAGCTGGCTTATCCGTTTTGCACCGTCAAATAGGATACACTTATGAACTACAAAACCTAGGGAATGTTCAAAATAAAAAAATTGAACTTGAACTCGTTTCAGTTTAGTTTCAGTTTAGTTTATTCATAAAATAAAAAACACCATCAACTGTTTATGGCCCCACCATAAGGCCTAACATAAGGCCTGGCAATGGGCGGGGCTTATTCTTTATTCATATAGACTTACGGGAAACAAACCAAAGAAATAAAAAAAAGAAAGACAAAGAAGGAGAGAAAAAAAGAAGAAGAAAAGAAGAATGAAGAAACAACAAACTGACAAGAAATATCCACTAACGAACGATCTTCCATCAACAAAGCGGCCTTGCGCCCCCCCCCCAAAAAAAAGGAAGGAAAAAAGAAGAAAGGAAATTATGTTTTGGAACATGTTGTTTTCGATAAGAAAAAAGACTTGGCCTGTGACTCGAAACCTGAAAGGGTAGACGCAACCCTTACCTCCCCAGGTACTGAATTCCACACCCCGGAGCAAAGTGTTTTATTATGAAAGAAGCTCTAGTTGTTTTACGGGGGGCACTCGCCAACTGCCGGGCATTCCGAGTAGAATATCCTGATTCTGTGAAAACAAATTCTGAAAAGATGAATTTAAATGATCATTAAAATACTTATAAGTGAAAACTGCAACTTGGTAGTCTCTAATTGTGGACACATCCATTATTTTATTAGATCTAAAACGCTCATGTTGATTCTTATTGGGGTCATGCGACGTGATTGCCCGGATGGCACTGTTCTGCAGATTTTCAACTTTCTTGTAACAAGATAAAAAATTGCTAGCACACACGGAACATCCATAAGTTAAGTAAGGATGAAAAATAGCATAATATATCATTCGTAGAATTTTAGATGATGCAATATTTTTAACTCTCCTTATCACTCCAAGAGACATAGAAAGTTTAGACGACAGAACATCGGCGTGCTCTTTCCATGACAAATTCTCATCTAGTAGAAAACCAAGGTATTTGATGAATTGCACTCTTTTGATGACTGAAATACCCACCATAACTTGACCAGGGCTTGTTAGGGATGAGGTTCTCGAGAATACCATATAGTTTGTTTTTAAAAATTTCAGGGTTAGTAGGTGAGAATCAGTGAAATTGGTAAATTCACCTAGTACTATTTTTAGCTTTTATAGATTAGGTAGAGAAGGGGCAGACAAAAAAAGAAGAGTGTCATCAGCAAATAAAAGAATACTAGCTTCGGATAGGAAATATTCAACCGTGTCAATAAAAATAATAAAAGTAATGGACCGAAAATCGAACCCTGTGGCACTTCGCAGTGGATTGCACATTGTTCCGATGTAATAACACCGTTCATGACTACTTGTTTCCTTCCAAATAAATATGACCGAAGCCAGTCTAGTGCTTTACCCCGTATCCCAATACACTGTAAAGAATTTAGTAGTTCATGGTATAGATGAATTCCTACCAGAAAGTTAACTCTGAGGATTCTTTGAGCGTGTTCCACCCTACTTACCGTATTTACTACGCATGTCGTCACGAATTCTGGCTTTTTGCCGTCAAGGCTGGAACGATTTTTCAATTTTCCAGCAGGATTTCCCGCCAGGGGTGCATCCGACCAATCACATTACAGAGATGCATAGTTACGACGCTTACTACGCTCCCGAGCATGGTAAGCAAATAGTAACTATTACTTACTATTCCGACAAGGTTGGAACAGTCAGCGAACTTTTCGTGAGGATGGAACAGAAATAGTAACTAATAGTAACTATTGTTAGAAGGGCGGAATACGCTATTTACCTTCCAATACCTAAATGGTCCTTAGCGGTATGACCGCACCTTCAAGGCAAATCGTGGGGCTTTCTGAAAGCTTATAATAGCCTCTTCACAGTTCCAGCTCTTTTGTCAAGTTTATGGGTGGAAAACAACAAAAGGGGAAGAACTCGTATGCCCTGCCGAATGTATTGCCAACAATAAAGTTGATTGGACAATAGCTAAGACTCTCGACATAGAGATGTATTCCTGATTCAAGTTACTTTCAAAAAAGTAAATCGTTATAGCGTTGCCAGGACGGGAAATAAGCGATGGGTTACCCAGCCTCCGGCACCTTGTTCATCATTTCTCGGCACGGACTAAAACCGGCTGGTGTCAGCCGGTACCGGCAGAGGCGTTACTAGACAAATTGTTTGGGGGGGGGGGACGAGGCATTCACCGACTGGCTGGTAATTCTTACCGACCTTTTTTGCAGAAACAACGACTGTTTTCAACAACAAAAGTGACATTTTTGAAAAGAAAATCGACTGATGTTCAGAAAAATCGACCAATTTTCAGAAAAGCCGACCTTTTCATGAAAAAAAGTCAACTGTTTTGACAAAAAATCGCGGCGCTTCGCGCCGACTCGGTTATTTCTTACCGACTGGCCGACAGCATTGGGGGGGGGGGGGGGGCCCATCCCCCCCCCCCCCCAGTCGTGACGCCCCTGGGTACCGGCACCGGGCAGTTGCTGTACGCTAAAATCGAGAGTGGGTAACGACTAGGAAGTAAGAATCTTTAGACAGTTAAGGGAAGTACATTGAGAGTGGACTCTCAACAGAAGTATTAAATTATTTTTGTAATATAACATCAATCTGTAGAGCCCATATTTCAAGATTAGCATAATTAATTACTATAAAGTGTATCTTCTTTATTTTTTTAAAAGTAGGCCAAAAACTATTTCATGTTGTGCAGTAGCCTACTGCTCAGGTCCGTCGAAATATTACGAGAACTAATTGTATTCTGATCTTTAACTCGGTTTACTCGGTTCTAGTTTCAATACCTTCATCTCTCGTTAATCTCAAACTCCCGACCCTCGAAGACGTTGAGATATTTTGTTCTAACTTGGGGACGCAACCGCCACTCAGCATGCCCTGCTACTAAGCGATCTGACTATTCTATCTTCATAAGTTTTTGGTAGTACCAAGAACAAATAATCAGACAGAACCTCCGTCTTTGATCCCATGTATCGACTATGGATATCCCGACAAAACTGAGCGGAGCATAGAGGCATTGCTCAGAATTGGCCTTATTCCGATTCAGCGCTCCGATTGGAATAGTTTCTGTTAATCCCCCGTTCCCTCATATCCAACACTCGTGTGGATATAGTATGAAGTCGGACTCATAAGGTAGTGGGTAGCTTTCCCTTTCTAATACTGAGACATGTGCAAAGCTTCCATTACCTGTAAAGCAGACTGCAGATTGTCTACACATCAACCTGTGGATCTATCCTACTATGTCTGTGACAAGTGGTGATGGTGAGACATAGGGGGTTTAACAGAAACTAGTTCGCTTGGAAGTGGTAACTTGCATATGGCTAATTGCTCTACCTTTGAGTTGATACCTGTCTACTTCCGTCTTCGCCGTTGCTCATCGCAGAGCAATAAGTGCAGGTTAATTGTTTTTCCAAAAGTTCATTTTCAAGCTTGAGCCTGAAGAAGACCCTTGCCAAGAAGGGCCGGAATATAGCTCTAATGAAATGTAGCTTACTTATCCGTTTTGCACCGTCAAATATGATTCGCAGTCAACTTCGGCTGAAGGAATATCTACCAATAAGTGCAAGAGCCGCAGGAGGCAGGCTGACCCGGTCTGGAGCGCGGCCAGAGAACCAATCAGCTTTGACTTTGAAAATTTTTTCTACGCGGCTTTACAGCGATATAGCTATTTGTAGAGGTAACGAAACGTGATGTGCCGCGTAGCTCCTAACACGCGCTCGTTTGCACTAGGCAGGGTACGGGGAAATATTCGACTCCGCATGGTCATATTCCAGAGATAAGACGACGGAGGTTCTATCTTATTATTTGTTCTTGGTAGAACTTACCAAGGTTCTCCATGCTTTGGGATAACATGGCTTCAAAAGTGTGAAGACTGCACGACTCGGCGTCCAAACCCTTTGCAAGGGTGTTTCGCAAGTGTTGCTCGTATTCAAGGAGCAGGCGAGTGGTGGGCGTGGCTTTCCCGCACTCTGTGTCCGAGTTTGCAGGGCTGAAAAGAACCAAGCATTAGGATAATCCTTTAGAAGAAATTAGGAAGGCTTTCGCGGGGTGTTACCCACTCCCCGGTACCTGGTTTACACTACACTGTAAAAAGTTTCCCCGAATAAGGATGCAGTATTTGCTACTGGGATTAATCTTATCTATATTGGGATAAGATTAATCCGAATTAGGCGAAATCTTATTACAATAAAAATAAGATTAATTCCAGTAGCAAATACTGCAAGATTTTTTTTTTCAGTGTATGTTCGGCAGTGCAAAACTGATACGGCAGCTGAATTTTATTAGAGCTACATTTCGGCCCTTCTTGGCAAGGGTCCTCTTCAGGCTCAAGCTGGAAAATGAACTTGACTATATTTCGGCCCTTGTTCTCAAGGGTCCTCTTTGGGCTAAAGCTGGAAGATGAACTTGCCCGAAGAGGACCCTTGTCAAGAAGGACTGAAAGATAGCTCTAATAAAATACAGCTGAATTATCCGTTTCACACTGTTAACTACAATTCGCAGTCAGCTTGGGCTGAAGGAGTATTTATGCTGTACACCCTTTTCTAGCATCGGCCGAAAGTAGCGGTGCCGGCCGTAAGTAAGACTATTACTTTTTCAATGCTACTAAACATGCTTATTGTAATATCCTAACACGCAGCAGGGCACCAGCCACTTGATGTGCACCAAAATCGTAACTGGGCAACAACTCTGGCGAGATTGCGGAATATCGTTCCTGCTTTTCAGTTAAACTTTAACCGCACCTGTTAGCCGGATCTCCATGGATAAGGTCATACATGAAATAAAAGCAGATAAGATTCAAACTGTTCTGTTAAAAACGTGCATACTTGTGGGAAATGTTATCAAACCTACTGACAGTATACTTACACTGTCACGCCACGTTCTTACACTGCGCATTCTTGTGTTAAATGCTTTGAAACCTCTGACACTGTGGTGTGGTTGCTCCTGCTATCTAGCGGTTGAAAGCTCAACGTCCCGTTAGACCTAATCAATTTCCATGGAACACTGCCCACACTACAGAACAAAAAATAATTCCCGAGAAAAACGAAAAGAGAGAGCCAAGCGCCGGGAACTGACAGATCTGTCCGTCAATAACGCCGCGGGAGAAAGCTGGCTGCCGCTGAGCTGTCAGCGACGAAGAAAAGAGGATATTTGATTGTCCGGTCGGCTGAACGGGTGTTTGATGAACCACAGGTACCGAGAAATGGGGAATATTTCTAAGAATGGAGAATGTCGCAAGCAGACTGATGTGATGGGGTTAATTTGATTGGACGGTGGAATGACGTGAATGGGAGCTTTACTGGGAGCTAAATTGGACAGAAAGACCGATCCTGAAGTGAAGCTGTTGTGTAATGAACAACGCACAACTGATTGAAATAAATCACCGGATGAAGAAGAAGAAGAAAAGTAAAGTCACTGAAATAAAAGTACTGAGAAACCCGGATAGATTAGCTTTATTTATTTATCAAATAATAAACATAGGTATTGTTTTGGGGCACTGATTTGATTGACTCATGTTGATTTATCTTTCAGGTTTTATCTGTCTGATTCCACTAAATTCTTGCTTCAGCCCACGCTGACTTGGAATCATATTCAAAGTGCCAGATGAAACAATCGGATTAATTTTATTAGAGCTATGTCTTATTTTCTCGTTAGTTCATTTTCCAGCTTGAGCCTCAAGACGACCCTTGCCAAGAAGGGCCGAAATATAGCTCGAATGTAAATGCACTGTAAAATTAAAGTCGTCGAACCAGTGGTGCCATTTCGGTACACCTTGGTGGGAGGGGGGGGGGGGGGGTCAACTCATGTTGATTTATCTTTCAGGTTTTTTTTTTAATATCTGTCTGATTCCACTAAATTCATGCTTCAGCCCACGCTGACTTGGAATCATATTCAAAGTGCCAGATGAAAAAATCGGATTAATTTTATTAGAGCTATGTCTTATTTTCTCGTTAGTTCATTTTCCAGCTTGAGCCTCAAGACGACCCTTGCCAAGAAGGGCCGAAATATAGCTCGAATGTAAATGCACTGTAAAATTAAAGTCGTCGAACCAGTGGTGCCATTTCGGTACACCTTGGTGGGAGGGGGGGGGGGTCAAACTTGGGACACAATCCCAGGTTTTCTAACAGGATGAAAAATGTGTAGCCTGCGTAGTAGTATGGTAGTAGTACGAAAATGTTGCATGTAATACTATGTACTAGCAAAGAATACTATCATTTAATGTGCCTCAGACCAGGGCCGTCACGACTGGGGGGGAGGGGGACGCTTCCCCCCCCCTAATACTTTCGGCCAGTCGGTAAAAAATAACCAAGTCATCACGAATCGCCGCTATTTTTCGTCGAAACAGTTGATTTTTTTCATGAAAACAGTCGGTTATTTCTGAAAATTGGTCGATTTTCGTCAAAATAGTCGGTTTTTCCGAAAATCAGTGGATTTTCCTGAAAATCAGTCGATTTTTTTTCAAAAATGTAATTTTTGTTGTTGAAAACAGTCGTTTTTTCTGCAAAAGAAGTCAGTAAAAATTACCAGCCAGTCGGTAAATGACTCGTCCCCCCCCCCCCAAACATTTTGGCTAGTGGCGCCTGTGCCTCAGACTGGTCCAATCTTATGTAGTAGTATCCAGTAGCATCCTGCCTTGCCATAGTAGCATCCAGTCTTGCTAATAGTAGCATATAGTAGTATGTAGTAACATGGTAGCCTTGAAGTAGAAGCATGTAGTAGCATCGTTAGTACTGCATGCAACTTTTTCGTACTACTTTATAGTACTATTTTTAGATAAATTTTTCATCGGGAAACAGGCCCAAAATTTAAATACACGTTTTAGGGTAACTTTAAAGTAGCTTTCAAATATACCCGAAAGTAAAGTCCCCCCATGCCCCCCCCCCCCCCCCACACACACACACAATGGCACTCCTGCGTTCATCTTACCTAATCTACCCTCACTACCCCAACAACTGGCGACATAGTATAACATATTTCACATATATGTTACAGTTTTAAAATACAATCCGATAATAAACATGATTACAGAACATGTCAGTTTAAAATTCAGAATTCTAATCCGTTAAAATACAATAGGGAGCAAATGTCTTGAGATAACGCTCCGTAGATTTCACATGCGGTTTCGTCAGCTATATCGTTGGTGCGTCTTTGCTACGGGTTGCCGTAACTTGTAGATTTGTAGTCACAGGGGGCAAAATGGACCGGTGCATATCCGAGGCCAGACAGTTTTTGCCAAATTTGACTGGGAGCTCGTGTCTCTTATCAGAGAAGGTTTGCAGACGCAATGTCCTTAGGCTTTCTTCGTCAGACTCGTATTTCTGTCCAAGAATAATACACCAAGCTCTCTTCTGAATCCCTTCCAACTTCTCGCTTTGCTGAACTGTAAGTCCAGCGTGCCACACGGCACAGCGCTATAATCCATCACAGGTCGGATGTAAGTTTTATAGCAGGTGACAAGATCACCTGTAGAGAGACCAAATCTTTTGGTGCTTGAAAAGTATTTGAGCAGAAGTGACCTTTTTTTACGAGGTTTTTTACATGGTCATCCCATATTAAGGTTACTTTTAATAGTGAAACCCAGAATTTTCGCAGAGCTGGCCACAAGGAACTGTGTCTCGTCTCCGAGGGGAGGAGGAGTTCCTTTTGTGAAGGTAATTCTTAGGGCGACGCTTTTTTCTTCACTTATGATAGCTTCATCTGTTCACAGTCATAGGCCAGCTGCTTGGTTACCTCTTCCAGTGAGTTTCCCGGATCGTTCAAGGTGGAGAAAGTGGGTGGCACCACTAGCGTTAGGTTGTCTGCAAACTTAGCTCGGTGAATAAAGTTCACCATAAGCTTATTGACAGCAATAGTGAAGGCCAGTGGACCTGAGCGACTACCTTGGGGTGCTCCATATGATATTAAAAGGAGCTCAGATATATTATCTTTACTCAACTGCACGCACTGCTGACGACCCGTAAGAAAGCTCGCAAGCATTCGAACGATGAATTTTCTGGCTCCCATTGTGGTGGCTTCACTGATGACGATTTGGTGGTCAAGATAGTTGAATGCCTTTATTAGATCAGCGATTAGTACGTCAACAAAGTGCGGCCCGGTTCTTCGAGATGTAGAAGTATTTCATCCAACACATGGACCAGGTAGTGCACCCCCCCCCCCTATGTAGAAAGTCTCATTAGCTTTTAAAATATACTTTGTTCACCTCTTAATTTAAAACCCCCTCCTCTCCCCCTAAATAAAGAGCTATGGGTCCAGCTAACAACTTGACCTGCACTTTGACCGAAAGGATCCTCACAGAAAGTTTGAACAGAATATCTCAATCCCACCGAGCGTTATCTTGCTATCAGACTGGCAGACGGACGGACGAACAGCCAACTTTTACAGCGTCATAGGTATCTGATCACTAACGATCTGGGATCCCAAAAAGTAAGATAAAATCTCGGCACAGCTAGACACCAAATGGTTTTCCTTTTTATTTCTTGAAACCTTTTGCCCGATCTTTGCCCTCGTTCGCCCAATGCTACTAGGGTAGTAATAAATTGACTGATTGATACATGGACATAGTATGTAGTATGTTAAGATTCCTTGATCGAAGATAACCAACAATAATTGACCCATTCTGGTCTCTACAGCGTACAGATTAGTCCCCTTCGCTGCGGAACACTTTCTTTCGTCCAGTTTAATCATTTTAACTACTTTTTATGGCACTTGAGCTTACTCAAGTGCCATATAGCGATTATAATTTCTGTCCGTCAGTCGGTCTGTCGGTCTGTCAGTCTGTCGGTCTGTCGGTCTGTCGGTCTGTCGGTCCCGGTTTTGCTAGTTCGGGCACTTCCAGATAAGCTAGGACGATGAAACTTGGCAGGCATATCAGGAACTGGACCAGATTAAATTAGAAATGGTCGATTCCCCGATCTGACCATCTGGAGGGAAGTGGAGGGAGGGGGAATCCGGAAAAAATAGGAAAAATGAGATATTTTTAGCTTACGAACGGGTGATCGGATCTTAATGAAACTTGATATGTGGAAGGACTTCGTGTCTCAGACCCTCCGTTCAAAATCCAGACCGGATCCGGTGATATTGGGGGGAGTTGGAGGGGGAAACCGGAGATCTTGGAAAACACTTAGAGTGGAGGGATCCGGATGAAACTTGGTGGAAAGTACAAGCAAAAGTCCTAGATACGTGACCGATATAACCGGAACGGATCCGCTAACTTTGGGGGAGTTGGGGGGGGGGAGAAGTCCGAATTTGTAGTGATCCCACGAGTTCCGTGCTTCCTGATGTGCTGGGATGATGGAAATTGACAGGCATGTCTGGGACCCGACCAGATTAAATAGGAAATCGTCAATTCCCCGATTCGACCAGTTGGGTGGGGGGGGGGGAGTGGAGGGAGGGTGAAGCCAAAATTTGAGGTATTTTTAGCTTGCGAACGGGTGATCGGATCTTGATGAAAGTTAATATTTAGAATGACCTCGTGTCTCAGACATCTCACTTTAAATCCGGGCCGGATCCGATGACACTGGGGGGAGTTGGAGGAGGGAGCCGAAAATTTTGAGAAACGCTTAGAGTGGAGGGATCGGGATGAAACTTGGTGAGAAAAACAAGCACAAGTCCTAGACACGTCATTGACATAACCGGACCGGATCAGGGCACTGTGGGGGAGTTGGGGTGGGGGTCCGGATTTCTAGCGATCCCGCGAGTTCGGCATACTTCCTGATGTCCTGGGGCGATGAAACTTGGCAGGTATGTCAGAGATCCAAACAGATTGACTTGAGAACAGCCGTTTCCCCGACCCGACGATCGTGGGGGGAGTGGGTGGATGGGGAGTCCGGAATCTAGTGGCGTGCATAACTTTTGAACGGGTGATCGGATTTGAATGAAACTTGTCTGGTGAGCTATCACCTCGGACGTTCAGTGTCACGTCCGGGTCGGGTCCGATACCTGTGGGGATGGGGGGGGGGAAACTCAAGAAACTCTAAAAGCAGAGGGATTGGGACGAAACTTAATGGGTGGAACAAGCATTAGGCCTAGATGAAATTGACGGAGCCAGATGGTTTCGGGGCTCTGTGGGGGGAGTTGGAGGGGGTTTCCTGGAATTCCGGTAGTCGTGAGTTAGAATAGTTCCAGATGTAAAACGACAACGAAACTTTGCAGGCTTATTAGCGACCCGAATTATCTTGATTTAAGAACCTGACACAACATACCCCTGGAAACTTCCGTTCCTAGATCCGAGTATTTTTGGGGGAGCAAGAGAAGAGAAATATGGAAATTGGCTTCTATAAATTTCAAACGAGTGGTCTGATTCGAGTGAAACTTCATGGGTGATACGAATCGATGGCCTCGACATGTAAAACATGCGTTCGAACCATATGCGACCACGATTAGGAGAATTGGGGGTGGGGGGGACTTTTGACATGCACAAAAACCAAACGGATGGACCGAATGAGATGCAAATTCGACAGTGCCGAGTTTATGCGGCCTAGATTTGTTATTTGGCGTCCGGGCCGGATTCGGCCAAGGTAGGGGGGGGTACTGGAAACTTGCAGATAGGCTATGCTCAGATTTGAGTAAAACTTGATGGACAGGAACAGGGAATTCAGAGATTGGGCCCGAACCGGCTCCGACAACGTTGGTGGGAGGGGGGGGGGGGTACCGGAACTTTCCAAAAATGCTGAGATTCGAGTGAAACTTGATAGATGGTATAAAAGAAGATGCTTTAGGTGGTCGATTTTTTTTATTCCGAACCAGACTCGGCCACGGTAGGTGGAGATAGAGTGAGTACCGGAAATCGTGTAGCACGTCTAGGGATCAAACAAATGGATTTATTGGGATGAAAGTTTGAACAGTCATGTGCATTTGCTACAGACAATCGAGACGATGCCGGAACTGCTCAGAAATAAGTGAAACTAAATATCCAGATCCAGATAACCGGTTTTACGCATCTGTAGCATGACACGCGAAAACTCTTTCGGATCATAACGAACACGGAAAATTTGAAATATGGCAAATACAAAGATTAGTGAGGTGTCGTTCTTGTACAGCCTACTCGTACAAGTACCATATGAGCTCGTAGCTCTTGTTATATCTCTTTTAACCCAATTTTCAATCTGCGTCTGGGACGCTTGGACTAGTACAACACATGTATTTATTTTATTTTCGGGCGCTTGGACCAGGACTACAAATATATATTAATTAACGTATTACATTTATTCTGAGCGCAAGGATTGTACTAGGATATCGAGGATAGATAAATAATTCCTCGGAGAATGTCAACAAGTTTGCAAGCAGCGCAAATAGATAACATTCAGTATGGAATAAACGTTCTTCCGATTTCTGATGTTTTGATCCTTTGTATTAATTATTTTTTTTATTTTTTTTATTTCCTGAATTATTAAGGACTTGGAGCTTCGCATAAAAGATGCGGTCATATCGCTACAAGCCATTAAACCTACGGAAGTTGGAGATTAAATATCTATTCTTGTCCGTCTTTTCCTAGCTCTGCAATAAATGGACAAAAAAAAGGATACTTTGTTTCACTTATATTTTAGTGCTATATTTTTAACATTATTTACGCCAAACGAACTTATAAGAAGTATTTTCTACATATTTAGGCTAAGCTAGTATTTTTATGAGAGATAGAGATAGCTTTATTTATGAAACAAGAGCTGGAAGCTCATATGGCATTTGCAAGGCCGGGTCAAATGGAAGTGATGGTCAAAGGATTTTTTTCACCTTCGGTTAAGATGCGCCAAACTTGTAAGGCTGGTTCAGAGGATGGAAGTGATGTTCAAAAGTTATTTTTCACTTTTCGTTTAAGATGCGCACTTTACAGGTGCTTAAAAATAATTTATAAGCAAAATCCTTGAGGCAAAAAGGAGCATGTGCTCATGGCGATCGTCGAAAAGTAAATTTTGCTTAAAAGTATTTATTGTATTTTGCGGTTAAGATGAGTTCTTTAAGGGGTGGTTGGATCAGAGAAATGACGATGTCTAACCCAATGATGTCAAGTTTCTAGGCTAATGCTCCAGCAAAGGTTTGATTGTCCTAGCACATCTGGAAGTACCTTAACTCACGATAACCGGAATTCCGGACAACCCCCTACAGCCCCCCCCCCCTCAGTACTCGAATGTCACTGATGCACCTAGGACTGTACTTCCCACCAAGTTTCATCCTGATCGCTCCACTCTCTGCGTGTCACATGATTTCCGGCTCTCCCCTCCCCCCCCCCCCCCCAGTTCATCGAGTCCGGCCCGGACTTGAAACGTGACATCTGAGACATAAGGTCTTTCAAGATACCGAGTTTCATTAAGATCCGATGACCCGTTCGAAAGTTATGCGTGCCACTAATTTCCGGATTCTGCCGTCTCCCCCTCCCCCCGCGATAGTCGGATCAGGCGAGTGACTCTTTCCAAGTTAATAATGTCGGGTCCCTGATACGCCTGCCAAGTTTTATCGTCCCAGCCCACCTGGAAGTACATTAACTACGGATCGGCGGGATTCCGGAATCTCCCTCCAACTCTCCCCACAGTGTCCGAATCCAACCCATTTCTGTCAGTTATGTATCTAAAGCTTGTGCTTGTTCTTCCCACCAAGTTTCATTCCGATCGCTCCACTCTGAGAGTTTTACACGATTCCCGGTTCCGCCCTCCGACTCCTTCCCCCCCAGATTCATCGGATCCGGTCCGGACTTGAAATGGGACACTCCAAATATCAAGTTTGATCAAGATCCGGTTACCCATTTGAAAGTTATGCATG
Source organism: Branchinecta lynchi (assembly GCA_023053575.1). Lineage (NCBI taxonomy): Eukaryota > Metazoa > Arthropoda > Branchiopoda > Anostraca > Branchinectidae > Branchinecta > Branchinecta lynchi. The sequence goes on from JAKZAP010000002.1 coordinate 14,289,156, forward strand.
CCCCTATTTTCCGGATTCCTCCGACTCCCTCTCCCCCCACGAAGCTCGGATCGGGCAAGTGACTATTTCTACGTTAGTTGGTCGGGTCTCTAATATGCCTGCCAAGTTTCATCGTCCCAGGACATCTGGAAGTACCCTAAATCGACTGACCGACCGACAGACCGACCGAAAAGTGATCGGTATATGGCACTTGGCCGGAAGGCAAGAGCCATAAAAAAGACGGAACACATAAACCGGAGCCGCCCCGTAAAACTTTCGCTTGGCTTAAAGACCCCACATTAAAGAGTCGTAAGAACCTTATGATATATAATTGAGACTACTCCATCTACGAATGCCTCGGTGCAAGATCGAGAACCCTGAACGTGTAGTACTCAGCCGAGGTGCGGCAAGATTCTCAGCAGATCGCGTATGATGGTAATGGGTATATGATACATTCAGAAGACCACCAAAACATAGCAGACCTAGGGTTCGTTCCAGCTCCTCTCCGTAGTTACTTCGAAGTAACTACGTGTGACGTCACAAATTAACTACTACCTGGAACGATCGAAGTTACTACGGGACGAGGTAACGCATGTTTCTTGAATGCAAGAAGTATGGGGACTGCATGGGAAGGATGAACAGAAAAATTGTTTGTTTTTGGTGCATAAGAACGACTTGAAAATTATTTTGAAACAGATTCTCTATTCCGGTTTTGTCTTTTTGGTCGCTAAATCCTTATTTTCACATATAATTGTTTCCTAGCCGGAACCGCAACAGTCTTTCCCGTGCAAATTTTATAGCACAATATTTGGTCCTTATCAGAAATGGAACACCCCAGATCCTCCAGAACCCAATGATGTCAAAGTGGTTAACAAGGTTCACTGAATAAATTTTTAGCTTCTTCTCCTGCAGTATATTTAGTAATATTAATACAAAGCAGCAGAAAAGGCTTTCACCTCTAAATAACTGAGAAGTTTAATAGATATTATGCCATCTCAGTTACTGGCATTTGAAGTTCATTCCTGCCACAGTCCATATCAAGTCACCAGACTGACCGGTAAACCGTCAACTTAGGTTGACTAGAATCTTTGTTGGGGGGGGGGGGGGGAGGGTTATCAGCGAATCATATTTGACGAGACAAAAAAAAAAAACACAATAATGTCCTGTTTACTTTAGCTATTACACCTTATCTCACTTTGCTGCCCCGAGTTCACTTCTCAAGACGGCTCTTGGAAAGTGAAAGTGCTAAAGACGGTCGGGTACTATCTTTACAAAAAGTTACTTCGAAGTAACGATCTTCCTTGTGCTCTCCGTAACTTTTTGACAAGCTGGAACGGAGAAAGTGACTGAATAGTAACTATTTAGTAACTTTCGGGCCGAGCTGGAACGAACCCCTAATGATTTTACTAGTCGAAAAATAAACAGTAAAGTGTACAAATCAGAATACCAGCAGCAGGAAGAATGCCCAGATTGGAATACAAACATTACGGACCGAGTCATGATGGCCCTATCCGATAAGACGACCAAGTTAAATTCTGCGTCTTCGCTGTGAAAGCCCCTTTTCAAACAAAATCTATTCCATTTTTAATATTATCCGGATTTTATTCAGCTCCGTGTGTCCTAACTTTTTACTTAGTCTACTCCTGTGCAATGTTTACTTTAACACATCGTCCCAAAAAATAACAACTGACCTGAGGCACTGTTTACTCTAGAAAATAAGGGCCAAAACGCTCCCAGGTGGAAGTCATTTCAATTCATCTAGAAATGAAAATCGAGTTGACATTTTCTTCGGTTAAGTGAGCGTGCAATTCTGTTCAAGCAGTGGAGAAATTCGAATTTCGGTTCCAGATCGTTTAATAGTGAAATTAACAGACCGGGGACAAACAGGAATAACAATGCTATTTATCCGGAAATTGAACTGTCATCTGAATCGGGAAGTTCTGATGCCTTGGTAGCAGTTTTAGTCTTATTGCCAACTGAAGTTTTAGATTAGGACGAGGTAGTGTGATTGGCACTTCCTAACAGAGAACAGGGTTCATCAGGAACGTCTGAAACTGGTAGGAGGTACTAGTCTTAAACTGTCAAAAATTTCATAACACGCAAAATGTAATAATCAATAATAAATAAATGTAGCCTACACAAGGATGCGCAATTCCAACAGATATGACAAACAAAGGCTGGTATGATATAACAGAAACAGAAAAATTATGCTATGGCACTGTTCTTGAAGGAGAAGGCTGCTGCACTGTCGGAAGTTCCATAACAAATCACACAAGGATGCGCAGTTTCAACAAATAACACTTGTGAGATTATCTGTTATGATATGCAAGTGTTATGCACAAGAAGCCATACCAGGAAAATGTAGAAAAGCCGCTGAAAAAGAATCTGCTGACTTTTCGGATGTCAGGATGACAAACAAATGAGTCGGCAGATGATTTTCTGGCGGACTTATTTTCCGGCGTCAGCGTATTTAATAAGTAGCATCCATAAGAGCAAAAGTAGATAATAGGGCAAAAATAGCTACGAGATCACATCTCCACATGGATCATAGGCGCGCGCTTTCGGAAAATTTGCGGTAGATTTGTCTCATCGTCGTCGCACTTGCTGCCATGCTGCATAGGTTATTGCCATTCCTTACTTCTATCAAGAACACATAAGCCAATAGAACCTCCGTCTTTGGTCCCATGTACCGACTATGGATGCCCTCACATAACCGAACAGAGATAGAGCTACTTACTGGGTTTTGAGTTGATGCCCGCTTACTTCCCTTTTAGCCGCCATTCATTGAGAGAAAAAGACCGCAGCATAGTAACGTCACAATGTTAAACAACCAATAGTCGCTTACTCTCGACTTTTCTTCTCCGGGAGTCTACTGCGATGAGCTCTTTGTAGAGGTATGAAATTGTAATGTCCCGCGTGGCTCCTAACCCCGCTCATTTGCATGGGGCAGGACATCACGAATCTGTTCGACTCCTCATGGTCGTAATACAGAGATCGGGAGACGGAGGTTCTTTTGTTTATTTGATCTTGTTTCTATCTGGTACAGTAGATGTCTGCTTCTTTGGAGGTTAAATCAACTTTGGACGGCACTATTCGGTTATTAATTTACTTTGGACGGTACGATAAAGACGGTACTTTCATCCAATTGCTAGGTAGCTATTCGGCAAACAAATTAGTTCCCTGAGGCTCCTAAGAACATCTGTGTGGGTGTTTTGGTTTCTATCTTCCCATTTAGTCAAAACTTGCACCGTCCAATTCCCAAGTAAATATACCTCCATCGTACCGAATTGAACTGCAGAAGCAGATAAATATAACGCTTAAAGTCAAGCTGACCGTTCGTAAGGAAAGAAAAAAAACGAAATTTTCGGGGTGTTTCTTCGTCAGCTATTTATCCGTCGAGGGTATTAAGTGAGGGAGGTGTAGGTAGGTTTTTTATTTTTAACCAAAACATTCAAAACAAAATAAAACAACATTACTTATATCATATTGCAGCAAAAAGAAAATCCTAAGGACTTGTGCTGCAATTTATTAATACTACTTGTATCTAATAAATAAATAACTAAACACAACAATTTACAATTAACCACCTAGCCTATTACTGAAACAATAGACAATGAAACGTGAACACTATATACAGCATGAATCCTTAATATTTACTCCTTACCAGTTTCAGCCCCACCAGAAACAACTATGAAAAAAAAAGAGAAAAAAACCACACATCCTTCAACACGTATTAATTAAGTGGAAAGTTTTCAGTTTCTTTTTACACCCGTATAAAGTGGCAGACTCCCTGATGCTAGCCGGCAGATTATTCCAAACAGAAGGCCCAAGATTATGAATCATATAAGATGATCTAACTGTGTTTTTTTTTTTCATTAATTAAAAACTGTGCATTTCTGGTGGCATAATTGTGGTGCTCCTAATGCATGGAAAAATAATCATGGAAATAATCAGGGTAATTATGGTTCATGCTTTGAAACACAAGAAAATTGATGATAAAAAGCTGATCAAGAGCAACCCCGAATATCTCGTTTTGGTTTCTTTGGAACCAAGAGCTGCGTCTCATAGGAGAATTTCAAAATTCTCAGAATACTGCGGAGTGTTTTAGAAAGAATGGGATTTTGAACGTAGGTGAGCTTCCTGATTACCAGCTAGCGATTTTTGTTTTTCAAAGTGTAAATAAGGTAAGCCCTGAGTACTCTTATGATTTTTTTAACACTAACTCGTTTTATCACCTTTATTTTACCCGACATTCAGAGGATTTAGCTCACGAGAGAAGAAACACAACAAGAGCAGGATTTGTTCTCAGGAACATAGGTGTGAGCGTCTGGAATGACCTTCCAGAATCGGTCAGAGAGGCTGTAAGTCTGGCATCATTCAAGAGAATGGTTAAATCCCATTATTTGAAAAGGAAAGAAGTGTGATAAGAGGAAAGAGTATTTATTTAAAAAAAAAAAAAAAAAAATTATCCTTCCCCCCAAAGGGGGGGGAGGTAATGAGTGAATGATATAGCGGATTCATGGTGGTTAGAATTACGGCCACAATCAGGACTTTTTTGTCTTAAATGTGGCCGCTAATGGTAAATTGTTTGCTTAATTTATGTGTTTTTGATGAAATTAAAAAAATGTCTATGTCTATGTCTATGTAATAAAGACTGAAATTCTGCCTAAGGGCCGACTTACCTCGAACTAGGGGTCGTGGCGTAGTATCCATGCTCAAACAAAGCCTGGTCCGATGCCGGACTGGCTGACTCATTCCCTCGCTGATAATCTTCCGATACATTTCCTCTCCGGAAATCCGGAGTGTTGCCCTTGTGGAAATCCGGGACAGAACCATTAGCTCTTTGAAAATCAAGGACTGACCCATTGGCCCTTTGAAAATCAAGGACTGACCCATTAGCCCTTTGAAAATCAAGGATTGACCCATTAGCCCTTTGAAAATCGAGATATAGGCTCCTCTCGAAGTTTCTTCTGGCGGCTTCCGAATTGCTACGTGGGATTCGATTTCTGGAGCTTGTCTCAGGTTCCGACATGAACCCATCGTGTCCGAATGAGTCCTGATATTTCACAGGTCTATCCAGAGTCTGCGACATGACCGGTTGGATCATCCGCTTGAGGACACCACTGTCGAAGTTATAGTCATTTCTATCCACAGGCTCGGCAACGTTTTCGCTACTTTTGCTTCGGTTTCTACGCGCACTCTTATTATTAAGCTCGTATTCAGACTCAGCACCGCTTGCATACCCCCCGGGCGCTGGCTCTTTTGCATAACCATGATCAACCGACTTTGAGCTTAGCAATTCGCGCCTCGGCTTTTCAGCTCTAACCATGTACTGTTGCACAGGTTTCTGAAACTGTTGCATATAACCCGGTGCAGCCACTAAGGTATACGAAGGGTAGGTGTAGCCATTGGCTTGAATACTTGGAACATAAAGCTGAGGAACGGACTGAGCTGACGTCATAGTGACGGTTTGTTCCGTTGCTTGAACCCCAACGGTCGAGCATACGGGTTGCGTAGCGGTTATTTGGTTATTCAGAGGAGTGGATTGAGTCGTTGGGGGCTGTTGCCGTTGTGCGTCTTGTGCGGGTTGCGTTTCGGTTTGGTTGGCCGCTTCGTTGTTGCGTTTTTCTGTTGAGGAACCATTTGACTCAGTAGCGTTATTCAGGGAGGGTACGTTTTGTGCCGGTTGACAGCTTTCCGAACGGTGTTCGCCCTCGTGCGGTCGGCATTGGTTGCGAGGAAGGGTAACAAGACCTGGAAAAGATGGATCAGTTACGAGGACACGCAGAAGGTGTTCTACTACCAATGATTACTTTGGAATTCCCCAAAAAACTGTTGTGCCGGGTTCCCATGGAAGTGCAAGAAAAGTCACCGCCAGTCACCACAACTACCGTTGCTGATTAGTTTACACAGGATTTGAGTCAGTTTCGGGGATTCATTAGGGTGACGTTTCTCGTTCTTCGGCAGGACCACTGGAGTGTTTCAGACTTCATCACATGGATAGAGTATTGGGAACCAAGCACTACTGGAGCATTCCTTCAGGCCAAGCTGACTGCGAATCATATTTGACGGTGCAAAACGGATAAGTCAGCTACATTTCATGCTCATGCCGCTCAGGCTAGAAAATGAACTTGTCAACAAGTTCATCTTGTCAACTTGTCAACCAGTTTATTTTCCAGCTTGAGCGGCTTGACCTTGAAGAGGACCCTTGCTAAGAAAGACCGAATTATAGCTCTAATAAAATGTAGCTGACTTATCCGTTTTGAACAGTCAAATATGAAACCAGAGTTTTTATAATTACTGAACTGAAAGAAAGAATGCCCTTCGGGCGGGAAGCGGATCCGCTACCTTCGGCTTGAATTGCCGTTACGCTAACCCGCTGAGCCACAGAAGCGGGCTACAGAATCAATATCAGGCAAGTTCGTCTAAAGAAGTTCACGAACAAGGAACGGGATATTGTTGGGACTAATTAGAAGAACGCTACGTTAAGAATGTCTGCCCTTTCTCGTCTGAACTGCAGACTTGCTACTCGTAGTCTACGGAGTTTATGTCCGTAACGTAAACGTTTTGTAGCTCTTTGTTGTATTTCCCCACCCTTGCTTTGTCTTTTCTATATCAACCGGCATCAATTGGCAGGGGCGCACTATGGGGGGGGGGGGGAGGGGGGGATTCCCCCTCGCCAAAGGTCTTGAGAAAGTACTTTTGTCGGGCGAAGACCGGCGAAAGTTCACTTGTTTGGGGGCGCGAAGCGCTGGCAAACACCGAAGAAATAAAACTGTGTATGCTTTTGTCAGGCGTCGGTCGACTCGTCGGCACATCGGGTTTTTTTTATACGCAAGAAATAAAATCTTGCAAACATTCGTCGGGCACAACACTGAAGAAATCGAATTCTGCATGCTTTTGTCGTGCCTCGGTATTCGTCGGCACATCGGGCTTTTTGTATACATAAGGAATCCAGAAGAAATAAGTTTTGTTATGCTTTTGTCGGGCGTCGGTCGACTCGTCGGCACATCGGGTTCTACTTATACGTAAGAAGTCAAACTCTGCAAACTTTGTCGGGCGCACCCGGGAAAGTCTCATCGGCACAAGGGGTTATTTTACACGTAAGAAATCAAGTTCTGTACAGTCTAGTCGAGCAAAACACAGAAAACAAGTCAAATGCTCGATGGTTTTGTCGGGCGTCGGTATTGTCGTCGGCACATCGGGCTCCTTTTACAGGAAAAAAAAAAAAATCAAATCGCATGCCGAAAGTTCAAGTCTCGTAGGTACATCGGCTTCTTTTCACACGTAAAAACTAAAGTTCTTTACAGTCTTTTCAGGCAAAACACAGAAGAAATAGAATTCTGAATGCTTTTGTCGGGCACATCGGGTCGTTTTATACGTAAGAAATCATTTAGATTTCGTTTTAGATAGAGATTCTTGGGGTTTGAAACACGTTAGAAGCCAGAAATTGTATGGTACTGTAGCTACATTTTTCCGGAAAAAACGCAGGTTAAAAAAATTTCGACTGCAGCGCTTGGTTTATCTTGTCTTGGTACAATCGCTGGAAGCTTCGCTTTCTAGCGAAAGCTAAAATGAAAAGCCGAACATGTGAACTTTAGTACACGAATTTATACCAAAGGAATAATCTCAGCTGATGCATTACTGCTAGTTTACACAAAATTTTGCCTGCGGCGCATTTTGCAGTATTCCTTATTTGGAAGAACGGTGTTACGTTTAGTTGGCGTTTTAGGATTGAAACTCGTGGGGGTCTGAAACACGTTAAAAGCTAGAACTTGTATGGTAGGTATAGCTAAATTTTTCCGGAAAAAAGGCAGATTTAAAAATTTCAACTGCGGCGCTTAGTTTAACTTGTTCTTGGTGCAGTCGTTGGAAGCTTCGCTTTTTTTTAGCGAAAGCTAAAATAAAAAGCGAAATATGTGAACTTAAATATACGAAATTACATCAAAGGAGTAATCTCAAATGATGCATTACAGTTAGTTGTACCCCCGGTTCTGTTCCGTGCTGGCGAGAAATGTACGGCGTGTTTTGTCGTCACATTTTTCAGTCCGTCGGCACAAACCGGACGTCCCCGACCCCCAAAGGTAAAATGCTAGTGACGCCCCTGACAACTGAAATGACATCTGGAAATTCATTTCATCAACATCAGCATCCCTTCGCTCTTAAATCCCCTCTGTAGCCAAGGTGCTTTACTATCTCTAAAACAGAAACGGTCTGGCAAAGCACAAAGAGACGGAATTTCCCATTTTGTTCGTCTCTGGTACCACTCCAAGAATTAGGTTGGAATGAAATGAATTCTAGTTTCAGAAATGCAAAGTTCCGTCGAAAATCCGACAGGAAAAACAAGCGAATCTGTTTTGAAAGCAGCGAAAATTACCATTTTCGAGTGTGCGACTTCTATACGGTCAGGGGCACGATTTGGAAGGGGGTGGGGGAGGCTATGGATCCGTAGATTTCGAAATCTTCCTCATTGGTGATATTTCTGGCCGCTAAACAGCTTTCAAAAGAGAAAATTCAAAGCAATAAGTGCTTTCAGGTATTTTCGAAAAACTACTTCAAATCTACCACAAAAAGAGTAATTAAAATCTGTAGTAATGTAATAAACCTCGGATTTGGGGTCTCTTCGACCTGTAGGCTACTTTAACCCAATGGATTCACATCCCAAGTTTGAAGAAGTTCTCTTTTCCTTCGAGAGTTATCGTGCTGACAGACGGACAGAAAGAAAGACGGACAACTTTTACGAAGTCACACTACCCCTAGGTGTTATTTTGGAATCTTAAAAAGAGCTTCTTTTTTAATTAGATTTTTTGCGAGCGCCGACTATTTGGAATCTACTACCGTCAGATATCCGAAATTCGAATAGCTTTATTTCATTCAAGCGAGCAGCGAAAGGTCAATACAGAAAAATTATTTAGTTATTTACCCTTTCTTTATTTCTCGTTCCTTGCTTCTCTTGTTTTTCTCTCTTTTTTCATCTAAAGTTGAAACCATAGGTTTATTTCCCTCTCCTGTCTTTTTCTTCATATAGGGCATTCCGTTAGCTGATCCTGTTCGTTTTTTAATTAATATCGATTATTTCCCTGCCCTAGCCAAGCACTCCTTTTGTGCTTTCCTGGCAGGAATGTTAATGGTGTATTTTTTGTCTTTAAATATAGTCCAGTGAAACTGAACTGAACTGAAACTCCTTCTTCACCTTGTTCTTGTCGATGGGTAACAAAAAAATTTGTATTATTATAAATTAGAAAATTTTTTAGAAAATTTTAACAATTAAAAAATTACTTACTAAAAATTATAATTATTATAAATGTCCATATTATTAAACCTATGTGTAATTTCGACTTTCAGACCTAATTTCAGATTTGTTTCAAACGTAAACTCCCAAACTCAAAAAGTCAGAGGCTTGTTCGTCAATTATGTTAACGTTGCCAAAACTCGTCAAGGAATAAGGATAATGATTTGATTTCACCAGAACATGACTCATGTATCTCAACCCAAGCAAGAAAATGATAAGAACAGGGGTCCTGCCCTTTCAACCGCAGCTCCACCGAAGGCGAAAGGAGCCTTTTTCGTCATTTAGGTTGACCTTGCTAAAATCGTCAACGAAGAAGGAGACCAGAACAGGGGCTCCTGTCTCGCAGCTCTTATGGAAGAAGACAATTAGAACAGGGGCCCTGCTCTTCGTTTTCAAGCGCAGCTCCGTCGAGTCACAAGAGCCGTCGACCTCCCATTTTTATGGACAAATAAAAGAAGCAATGGCTGGAAAGTAGCTTGAAAAATTCCTCGGTTGCCAGGGACCTTCCTAATGTTAGTGCGAAAGCAAATTACCGACAGAGAAATGGTGACAGGTTGGGATTCCGAAAAGTCAGTGACGGGATACTAATGACATGTGTTCGGAATCAAAATTTTGTCGAGATTTGGTTTAGTTAGGTTACTGGCACACAGATTTGTCTCTGAATGAATTTAATTTCCGATTTGTGTGAAGTAAGAGGCGTGAAACCTTTATCAAGCCTATATCAGTGTTACTTCTTGATTTCGTAAATTTATTCATCTGTCTGACAGTCTGTCCGTCTGGCAAAATACTCTCAAAGGGGTTGAAATGTTTCGTTCAAACTTGGTGTGAGGGCCCTTTAAGATTAATTCCATGCCCAGCTCACAGGTGGGCCCAAACTGTATTTAAAAGAACAAGTGCTGGAAGCTTATATGGCACTTGCAAGGGTAGTCAGAGAATTAAAGTAGGAATTCGTCAATTCTTGAGTTTGCTGTGATCATTTGTAAGCAAAACCCTCGAGATAAGAATGGTCATGGGTCCTTGGAAATCACGGGAATGTATTGTTCGTAAAAACTATTTTATTTGTGCATTTGTGATGATGCTCACTTTAAGGGCGCTAGCGATTCATCTGTAATGATCACTCTTCAAGCACAAATGATGATAAGCTCGTTGGAATCATGAAAATGTATATTTTGCTTAAAATTATTGCTTGTATTTTAAGAAATTCAGTTGTAAGCAAAACCCTTGAGGCATAAATGATCATGGGCCCTTGGGGATCATGAATATATATCGTTTGGTTAAAGTATTTTTTTGACTTTTCGGTTAAGAAACGCACTTTAAGGGTGCTAAAAATTAGTTTTTGAGCAACACCCTTGAGTTATAATGTATAGTTTGCTTAAAAGCATACTTTGTACTTTGTGGCTAGGATTAGTACTTTAAGGGATGGTCGGGTATGAGAAGTGACAATTTCTAAGCCAATCTTGTTAAGTTTTTAATATTCAAGCTAAGTTTCGTCGCCCTGGCGCATCTGGAAGTACATTAATTCGCGATCAGCGAAATTCCCCCCCCCCCCTCCCAATTCCCCTCACAGTGCCCAAATCCGGTCCGGTTTACTCACTTATGTATCTAGTTCTTGTTCTCCCCACCAAGTTTCATCCCAATCGCTCCACTCTAAGCGTGTCATAAGCGTGTCAAATATCAAGTTTCGTTAAGATCCGACCACTCGTTCAAAAGGTATACAAACCTCAAGATTCCAGATTATCCTCCATCCACTCCCCCACGATGGTTGGGTAGGAGAACTGACTATTCTAAGTCAATCATGTCAAGTCTCTAATGTTCAATCCAAGTTTCATCGTCCTAGCACATCTGAAAATACCTTAACTCGCGACAGCCGGAATTTCGGACTCCCCCCATCTAACTCCCCCCACAGTACCCAACTTCGATCCGGTTCTATCACCAAGTTTCATCCCAATCGCTCCAGTCTAAGCTTGTCACAAGATATCCGGATCCACCCCCCCCCCCCCCCCCCCCACATTTATCGGATCCGGTCCGGACTTTAAATCGGTCATCTTAGACAAGAGGCTTTCCAAATATCAAGTTTTGTTGAGATCTGATCACCCGTTCCAATGTTATACATTCCTCAAGATTCCGGATTCCCCTCCCTCCACTCCCCCCACGGTGGTCAAATCGGGAAGTTGACTATTTTCAAGTTAGTCTCGTCAGATCCCTGACTTGCCTGCCAAGTTTCATTGTCCTAGCCCACCTGGAAGTAACTTAACTCCGTATCACCAGAATTCCGGAACACCCCTCCAACTCCCCCCACAGTGCACGAATACGGTCCGGTTCTGTCAATGGTGTACCTAGGGCTTGTGCTTGTTCCTCCAACCAAATTTCATCCCGATCACTCCAGTCTAAGCGTGTCACAAGATTTCCGACCCCCCCCCCCCCCCTCCCCCACACACACACATTCATCGGATTAGGTCCGGACTTGGAATGGGACATCTGAGACTTGGCTTCGTTCTAAATATCAAATTTCAGTAAGCTCAGATCACCCGTTCGAAAGTTATACATGTCACTAAATACCCCTCTAATACCCCGCCAATTTTCATCGTCATAGCACATCTGGAAGTACCCTAACTCCCAAACACCCGATTAACCGACCGACCGACCGACGGAAATGTGATCAGTATATGGCACTCGGCCGGAAGGCAAGTTTCATAAAAAGAGGAGTTGCAAATTAAGGCGCGAAAAAAGTAACGTTCAAGCTAGAAATACTGTTTGTGTGGGAGTAAAGACATGATGGACCCATGACAAAATCTCGCCAGGATCCCAGTTAAAATTGCAAATATGTCAGTATTGAAGTTGTGTATCAAGTCGAGCAGTATCTAACCGACTGCAACAGAAAGTTCGATTCTGAAGATTCTGATTGGGCCCTTTCGAACTTTCAGGGAACGGTTGCCCATACGGGACTAGGTAACGAGTGAACATCAGTTAAATATTCGCACAGTGCTTACAGATACGAAGGTTAGTCTCAATTCGGGTAGTGTCTAACCGACTGCTGCGAAAAGGCCCTTTGGATTTCTCAGGGAACGATATAGCAGTATTTTCAACAGGACTAGGAAACAAGAGAACATAAGTTAAACCTCTAGATATTCGCACATTGCTTACACACTGTTACAGGTTCGATAACAAATAACACACGTTTGCGCATCCTTGAGCTAAACCTTATGAGAATATATCCCTTTTTAGTGTTATGTTATGTTTCACGAAAGATAAGATTTAAAAGGGTCATAACAGAAGTATTCTCATAGTTTCATGTGTTATCTGTTATCAAACTTCTGATCTGTTACCGTATGGGTTCCTGATAACCCCCGATATTTTGTACCACTCACCTCTATACCGCGGGTCCTGTGCGCGAAGTCGCGCGTATTGCTCTGCCGTCATGCACGTACACTGCGGTTCACGTGTGTGTGAGGGAGAAGAGGGCGTGGAAATTGTGCGGCGCTTCAGACTGCCGTTATGCCGCGCGGCAGGAGCAGGTTGTTCCCTAGCACATGTTCGATTGTTGGTGTCCAACCGGAGAGAGTATGAAGATGACGCCTTGCGGGAAAACTTGGACGCCAGAGACTGAAAGAAAACAGAGGTAATCAGAAATATTTTGTACCACTTTCTTGTACCAGGGCCACTGGGAAATCGCACTTGTAGCTCCTGCTCCAGCTTACTGTGGAGAATCGAATCCAACAAATACCCACCGAGCGCCTGCAGCTCCTCGTTCCAGTGATACCCGCGCCTTCTGCTAACCCACGCCAGCCGCTCTTTTTTTTTTTTTTTTTTTTTTTTTTTTGTTAAAGACCCGCGTAGCATCTTTCCAAACATTTTGATTGTTTACTTTTTGGGCTACGACTCCTCCTCCACTCGGTGACGTTAATATTTCCTTAATCTCTTTAACGTCACCTACTCTTTCTAAACAAAACATACACACTTCAAACTTTAATAAAATTTTAACTTCTGCATTTCAACTGTATAATTTTTTTTTTTTAATTTAAATTTACCAATCTTAATACTTATTTATCTTCGTACAACCGATAGTTGAAAACATAATCTAATATTCTTATCTTAGTGGGTCGTTCTGTGAAGACCCAAGATTTTGGGCGAGAAACAATGAAATTTTGATGACCTCTTTGGCTCGGGAGGTCCCTCAAGCAGACTATGGAGCATCCAGAGCATTGTTTTTTGGGGGTTGGAGGCAAATCGGGTCGAAATCTGTTTCATATTCTCTGGGTGGATTTGAGGCTGGAAGTTTCCGTACGTGTTTTTTCCCTTTTTTAGTATTTATATCGATTTAGTAAGTGTTTTATTTTTTTTTGTTCTCCCACAATGGACAAGGGATTTTATGGGATTAAATTCATTCATTATATGCCGAAGTCAGTCGGTAAGCTGGAGGCTATACCAAAATACGCCACTGATTTCGCGCCTTCTGGTATGTCGCGCTTTAATGGATTTTGCATTAGACAAGGAACGAAATGTTGGGCAAGATCTGAAGAAAGAGACGGAGGAGATGGAAGCAGAAAACACACTTAAATCTAGCTTAAGGGGAAACTTTGACAGCACTTGACTTGTGTCTCCTAAAGTAGGATGTGAAAGGGTTTCTTGCACAAAGGGGAGCTTCCAGGGAACTCGGCAGTCAAAGACCAAAGATTCAGAAGTAAACTCCACTCAGCTGTAAAAGACGAGTCAAGACCGGGAGTCCCATCTAGATCACCGACTACAATAGAAGTGCTAGCTGTCGAGAAAAAAGAAAAATTCGAGAGAAACGTTACTGAAAATAATAAATAGACTGTACTCCAGTTGTATCGTCAATTCTTTGCTTCGAACACAACATCACATCTATCGCAATGCATGCATTCACTGGTTAGGATAGGATCATCTTGATTACGGAAAATGTTAGGACTGATGCCAACAGAACGGATCCGCATTCGTCTAGGCGAATTCGGCGCCGTTACCGGAAAAAAATCGCTTCGCCAGGCCAAAATTTCGAGCCGCGCCGTTTCAACTCCAGGGCGAATTTTGTTCGCGTCACGTCTTGAATTGCCTTCTCAAAATCAAAATGGCGAAGTAGAAAAGAATATTATAACCCAGACAGGGATAATTTTTACCGACATACAATATTATCTGGTAAGGATATTCTTCACATATTATATCAATTTTCTTTTCCCTGATCAGCATTTTCCTAGTAGTCACTCCGAACGAACCTGGTAGTTCGTTCAAGTAGTCGCTGTCAGTGGGGGATACGGAATGTCGTCGAGCACCACGAAATATATAAAAAAAAAAATCGTAAGCGGAAAAGATTCATGCTCTCTTGGCATCAAGCTGTAAGTTACAAAAAAATCCCTTGAGCCCGCCCCAAACAAATAACTTCTATAGCTGCAGACAGAGAATAAGGATTGGGCGGCCACGGACCGGAAATCGTCATTTTCCAATCCAGCACTCTTAGCTGATTAAAGTACTCGTTTTTGTTGCACGCTGCAGGTCCACTTCTCTGCCGCTTCCGGGCGGATTCTTTCTTCATTCATTTTTGCACTGCAATGCTTCCAAGGAAGACGGCACCGCTTCTCGATGATCGCGGACTTAAGCGAAATTCACACAGAGGGCGTCTAAAAATCGCCAGACAAAACTACGCCTCGCGACGCCTAGGCGAAATCGCGGGGTGTGTAGATGGAGAGCGAATACGCCCGGACTTTATTTCCAGAAATATGAAAGAAAAAAAATAAAGAGGTGTATGGAGCCTAGAGGAGTAGCTTGCTCTGCTACAGCACAGCCCAAATCCATACAGCCTGTCTACAGCTGGCATCTGCGGGCACAACGTGAAAATGAAGGACAAGAACTACTTGCTGACTATGCTGCTATGCTGTCTTACATGTCTTTGTACTAAACCTTCTTCTCCGATTCCTTGCTAATTTCTTTCCAGGCATTTCCCTAATTCCACTGTCTTTGTACTCCTTGATACCAGTAATAATAATAATAATAATATTTATTTATTACCCACTTACATCAAAAAGATTAATAGTGGAGTATAAACTTGAAGAAGAAAAAAGAAAAAACGGAAAAAGACGTAAAACAACAACTAGAATCAACAAAACATTAATAAAACAAACGGATCAAACCGTGGTGAGGCGACAAACGCCGATACGCTGTTTCTGAGAGCTTTTTGTGTAGATCAGTCAGCTTCTCAGTAATATTCGGAAGATAAAACTTTTTAACTATCTTTCGATTCTTGTACCACAGAGGAAGATCGAGAAGAAATTTACAGAATCGGAAGTAAGAAGATCGAATATCGCTAATGTCTTTTTTCTTAAATATAGGGTAAAGCCCAGAAAGGTAAAGAACAGAATGATCGGAGAAAGTAGAGTAAAGCTTACCAAGGGCGACACGATTGTATTTCCCTCGATTGGCTACAATTTTAGAGTAACCAATCTGGATTTTCACTCTGGCACCCCGGACAGCGCGCTCACGCAGAGTTTTAAGATTTTTTGTAAGTGTAATACCCAACCACCGGATCGAGTCTACATGAGGGATAGAGAAATTTTGAGAACTTAGAGGTCTAGTAGAAGAAGGAACGTTGAAAGAAAGATACTCGCATTTATCAGCATTAAGCGAAAGACCGATATTAGTAAAAGAAGAAGAAACTTTATGAACCATCTGCGAAAGACTGAGTTTAGACCGGCTAATTAGAAGAATGTCATCAGCATAAGCAAGGTAGGAGATATCACTCAAACCAACAAAACACATAGAAGAAATATTCTCAAGAATACCAGAAATACAAAATTTAAAAATACTAGGAGATAATACTCCACCCTGCCGTACGCCCCGACGAACAAAAACATTAGAAGATGAAAAGGCACCATTAGTTTTAATCCGAAGATAGGAGTTACCATACCAAAACTTAAGAAGAAAAATAACAGAAAGGTTAATACCATGATTATAAAGAGAGTAAAGAGCTTGACTATGTACAACACTATCGAAAGCCTTGGAAAGATCAAGAGCACAAATATGAAGACCATAACCTTTAGCCGAAGCATCTTTAAGAAGGGAAGCAAGAGCACACAGTATCGTAGACTACTGGATAACTCTGAACTAGGCTAATTAGCTGTTCCACATCCATCTCAAATTATTTGCCAGGCGTTTGCTTTTTTGGTTCGGAACCGAAGCCCGACGAAGCGTTCTTTTTACTTGATCGTCTGTTTTTAACGCCTGGCGTGACTCATTTCGCCAGGCGTGGCGAAATTCACTCTCTGTGTGAACTGGGCTTAAGTCCGTCCAAGTCCGTGCTTCCCTGCAAGGTGCTTCTCCACATAAACAGGCTTTGTAAGCACTGTAATGACGGGCCTGATCACTGCACTATTTTTTGTAGTCTAAATTCAAAGTGGAAGCAAAACCACGTACCAACTTCCGAGAAAATACCCCACTTCGTTTGTGAGTTATCGGGGCACAGACAGATATTTGATATCGTAGGCAGCCCTTAAAATGTTTCCCAAAACTTTATCTGTGCCGTCTTTCAGAGTAGCCTATTCGCTATCCGGTTGAATGGCCCGTAAGTTAGGTGAGGCCTTAGGCCTAAAGAAATCGCCTGCGGCACTCGGTTTAAATTTGTCTTGGGTATATATATACATACGGTAAAAGCTGCGGCTTGGTATATGAGCTATGTTAAAAGCAAGAGTTTGTGTGGGAAGTAGTCGAATTTGTAATCGAATTCATAATTTGTAAGAAATTGAATTTAGATACGCTATGATAGTTTCTAAATGTACCTATCTCTCTCTCTCTCTGAATACTGCCAAATAAAGGCCGGTGTAACAAATTTTGACTGCGGCTCGTCGTAGTCATAATTCTTATGTTCTATTTGTTGTTTTTTTCTTCTTTCTGTATTTATGGCACTTATGCTGAAATAAAGCTAAATGGTTGATTGATTATGTTCCTACCAATTAAATTTTTTTTTTACCAAATCGCTTACTGAGAAAAGGCATTGTCCCATCACAGGGGACAATCACAGTCATACGGAATATTTACGAATAACATTAGTACAAGGAACACAGAACTCAATCATTTAAATGACGAAAAATGCCCTGAAATAAATGCTCGTAAAAAAAACAAACGAGAGATGTAAGCTCACTTGCAAGGATGGGTAGCATAGCTAAGACTCGCGATGAGTCACGCTTTCTCGAGGCACAAAGAATTATGGGCTCTTTGGAAACATGAAAATGTATGGTTGAGACTACGATGCGCATTTTGACGGGGACTACGAATTCGTATACAAGCAAAACCCTTGAGGCACAAATTATCATGGGACTTTCGAGGTCATTGATAACGTATTTTTGGTCAAAAGTATTTTTCACTAGTACGATGCGATAGATACAAAATAACATCGAAAACCCACAGATCTGTCCATGTTAATTCCTCAGGATTACTGGTCACACAAGGATGGAATCCTGGCCTCGCGGATTTACGGAATAGAGCGTCTTTCGATGAGCAAAGGGGTTAAATATTCTGCAACTAAGAAGCTAAAGGAAGCGAATGTTTGTGCAGTTGCATCATTTCTTATATGACACTTCTAAGTTCTGAGGGGGGAAAAAAGCTGCAAGCATTACACATACAGAGTAGATTCGGTTTCGAGTAAAAACACCGTATTTTCTCATTTAAAGGGTAAGCTAGAAGCTTGTCGGTGAAAGCGCAAGTTTGATTGGAAGATCCCTTATGGGATTATCAGCTTCTGAAATCACGTTTTGCCATTGTTACACTGTGTACCTGCAACTCTTTAGCACTTTTCGGCCTAGCCGAGTTTTGACAGTCACGCAACGCAAAAGTCCGTCGCCTACTCTTTCACATATAAGGTTGTTAGAAGCTTCAAAATTATTGTTTTTCATTTTGGAAGATATGGCAGACCATTAGATCTACCTTCTATTTTAGACTTCTTTTGATTTGCTTGGTTTTCCCACTTTTTAATCACGGCGAGTTCAGTTTTTAAATATTTTGCGTCCAGCCGCCGCGTCGGAGACCAGGAAGCTCTAACAAGAAAATTGCTAATTTGACGTGGCAAATAATACTATTTTCGAAAGCCGATATTTCTGAGCCATTTCATCGTGAAAAGATCTTCTAGTAAGAGTTGTGCTTTAAGCCGCTTTCACATTGACGCGTTGAGTCTTTCACACTAAGCTACGAACCTATGCGTCGTGCTTGCCTCGACGCAACGCAGAGCTTACGCAGAAAAATAAAACGCAACGCAAGAATAGAACCACGTTCTATTCTTGCGTTACGTCGACGCGTAACTTGTCGGTGGAAAATGGAAGTTTTTGGAAGAAAAACTAAAAAAACATGCTGAAGAAATTAAATTTCATCAGACGAAACCGTGAAAGGAAAATACAGACGAGCATCAAGCGCGAAAGCTTCTCGCGCAGGCGTGAAAGAAACGTTGCGCAACCTGTACGCAACGCAAGATAAACGCATACCCAACGCATCGCAACGATGCGTCAATGTGAAAGCGGCTTTAAACTACTGCTATATTTTTCCCATCATTTTTCTCCTGTGAAATGGAATCCATTCAAGTGCAGAATCCCGACTTTATAGCCTAAAGTGGAAACCCATTCTTTGATCCCCCATTCTGGAACATGTTGTTATCACCAGACAATTTTGGGAAATTCTTTTTTCGGAAATCTGCGATGCATGCCATCTACTCCGCGGAAGATATTGATATGAAAAGCAATCGCTCATGGACAAATGAAATACTGTACCGGTTATAGGCAAAATGTTGGGGTGAGATAGTATGAGATAGTAAGAGATAGTACACAGAACCTGGTAAAAGTTCACGCAAGTTGAACCTCTGTTTCAACTTAAGTATAACGCCCGCGCAGGAGTCCCAGGTCTGGTCACAAAAGTATCTTCGTACACCCTGGAAAGTGTCGAGCGATCGCTCGACCGCTTGAAAATATACAAAAAAGTATACCTTAGTGGTGTTTTTGATGGATTTTGGCTAGATGTCTAGTCTTCTGAGAAAACCATTAACACTCTGCCCCATAATCGACTTCAGAGTCGACTCTGTCAGAATCGACTCCACTTCTGCCAAGTTTTGGAAGAATAAATTGTCTGTTGACAAAATTACGTTCAGATGCGGATTGAGCATGGGTTTTTATTCGTATATCGTATTTCTAATCGGCTTCAGAAAAAACTTTTACTTCTACCACATTTCTGCTTTTGGCCAGATATTTTGTTTGTTTATTTGTATTTATATATTTGTGACTCGCTTTTTGGATAACAGCGAAGTATGAGTAAAATGCACAAAGTAAAATAGACACATTA
Organism: Branchinecta lynchi; assembly: GCA_023053575.1. Classification (NCBI taxonomy): domain Eukaryota; kingdom Metazoa; phylum Arthropoda; class Branchiopoda; order Anostraca; family Branchinectidae; genus Branchinecta; species Branchinecta lynchi. The sequence continues at coordinate 14,308,750 of JAKZAP010000002.1, forward strand.
AAACACTAAACAAAACGATGTAAATAAACGTGACTAAATTTTTTTCATATTACCTAGTTTAAAAACTCACTAAACAGACTTAAAATTTGTGCACACTGACAAGCACAGGGAATGAAAAACTGGCTAATAATTTCACGGGCTAAGAGGGCAGGATGTTTGTATCTCCTTACCGCTAAATTGACTATCTCATAAGCTTTAAAAAATCTCAATTAACAAAATATCTCGACCCTTCTTATCATGCTGTCAGACGGACAAATTTGCGAAGTCACAGGTATCCCGCCACTAGCGTTTTTGGATCCAAAAATCAGTAAAATACGGATATTCAGCTGGAATATGGACAAAAAGTAAGAGCTAAAGATTTGGCAGTTTGTTTCTTTGTAAAATCGGTTTATGTAGTCATGGATGGGGTTCAAATATACAAATAATTATTTGAATACTGAATTGGATATATAATAAAAATATAACCCATTTACGAGCCAAGACCGAAAAGGGACTTGCATAGGCCTACGGCACGACAGTAAAGAAGAAATGTAATAAATTCAAACAAAGATCAAAGGAAAAGAGAAGAAAGGAATACAGAAAAAGAGGAAAAAAGGTTAAAAAATTAAACAAAAGAATTAATGACGTGGACTGCGTAAAAATATTAGTTTTTGGGATCCCAAAACATAGTGGAGGGATACCTATGACATCGCAAAAGTTGCCCGTCTGTCCGTCCGTCCGTCCGACCGTCAGTCTGTAAGCACGATAACTCTCGAAGGGGATGAGATATTTTGATGAAACTTGGTGTGAGGATTTGTTGGGTCGTCGGACCAGTCAAGTTCATAGATGGGCTTTGTAGCCCTACATTTAGGGGTGGGGGAGGGGGTTCAAATTAACGGGCAAACAAAATATTTTGAAACAGCTAATTTGATAGTCGAGTATGGAGTAAAAAGACATGCTTAGCACGATGGTGAAAACCATTTCGTCATCGGACAAGTAGTTCGCCTGGAATCCGGCCAAAACCGGAAAGTTTGTTAAAAGTAAAAGTTTTATTTGAAGTTGATTAAATGTTCGATTTAGGGGTAGGAAGACATGCTGAGGACGATGGTGAAAACCATTTTCTCGACGGACAAGTATTTCGCCCGGAATCCGACCCAAACCGGAAAGTTTGTTAAAATTAAAAGTTTTATTTTGAGTTGATTAGATGTTCGATTTAGGGCAAGAAGACATGCTGAACACTTATGTGAAAAAAAATTTCTACCTGGACATGTAGTTCCCCCCGAATCCGGCCAAAACCGGAAAATTGTTAGAAGCTTAAGTTTTATTTCTAGTTGATTAGATAACCGATTTAAGGGTAAGAAGAGATGCTGAATCCGTGTTTGACAATCATATAGTTCGACCGGAATCCGGCTGGAGTCGGAAAATTTGTTATAAGTTAAATTTTTATTTGAAGTTGATTAGATGTTCATTATTGGGGAAAGAAGATATCCTGAGTTCGTTTTTGAGCTTTCTTTTTTCGCCGGACAAGTTGTTCTGGAGTTCGGCCGAAACCAGGAAATTGGCAGAAGTGGCAGGAAGTTTTCGTCAAAACAGATATGACATATAGGGGTAAACACACATGCTTAATCCCTATCTGAACTTGGTTTTCTCAGATTGGCCTTAATCTGTTTCTGAATTTTATTTGTAAAAATGTTCAAGGAGTCTGGCGATGACTGAATCAGGCTAAGACAAGACCCAGTTGTCTGGATCAGATATTGAATTTTTGGGATCCCATCAAAACCTTTGGTCTTGTCTTTGTTGCTCTTACACCAAAATCCACGTCTATACAAATATATCCACAAGTATACAAGGGATGAATTTGAGAACTGTCATTCAAGAACTTAACTTATGGGAAATCTGGGCCCAGTTGCCCATGAACGTGGGGGTAGGGGGGGGGGCACATCAAAATGCGTATCTAGGCCTATATACCTCAAGTATACCAGCTTAGAGTTTGATTCCAGACACGGGTCAAAAACTTCATGAGACATTTGGGACCACTTGCCCTTGAACGTGGAGGCTGGGAGGGTGGTTCAACTCACATATATATCCCCAACCCTAAGATCTAAAAGCACAAGGAATGTCATCGCCATGTCTCCCTTTATTGTCAAAAACATTAAAAAATTGACAATATGGGCCCCATTGCCACTGAACGAAGTGGGAGTGTGGTTTGGGAGCCCCCAAAAGCAAAAAGAGACCCCAATACTCACAAGCCTACCAAATTTCAACTTGATACCTGTCGCTTCCTGTCACGGGTCACGAATTTTACTATTGGGCAATGTGGGCCCAGTTCCCCATGAACGGGGTGGGTGGGGGAGGTGCAACTTCAAACGTAATAATGATAACCTGAAACCTAAAACCGAAAGCTGCTACAGCGCTCGCAAGAGTTGATTGCTTATAAATGAACACTCCGCTGAAAACTGCAGTTTGGACCGCGGGCACTTAAAGGACCTGTCTTACCTGTAATACTAATGCAACCTACTTCCATCATCACTCCACATATTCCTAAAACAGGAGACCCCAATTTAACCACGCTGATTTTCTCACTTGCCGTGTTTTGCTACCTTCGATGTGTATCACGCTGTCGACGGTTGTCTGCGAGAATTTTTCCATCAGAAAATCTAGTTATGTGAATTGTTTCCCTGTTTTTGCTACAAGTCAACGGTCTCAGAAAAGGCTTAAAACAGCAAAACCGTGGGTTATTGGTTGAAAGCACAGCCTAGTTTTAAAGTATTCAAATATTTAAAATACAGTAAGTTGAAGAGCACATAGTGCGAGGGGTCCTTTATGGATTTTCCCTAGACAGGCGAGTTAAGTGTAAAGGCGTGACGGCGGCTCGCTGGCCGCTCGCCTATATGATCTTGAAAAATATACTTCTTTTTATTCGCCGGGGAGGGATTTTAGCCGAAACACTGTCAAAGGATGATGCGGTTTTGTCGGCCAGCGAGCCTTCGTCATGCCTTTACATTTAACTCGTGTGTCTAGGGAAAATCCGTCAGTGCTGGCGGTCAAAACTGCAGGCTTTAATAATATAATTAATATTTTAATAACTGTATCAAAATGTATAGCGGGAGGTCCACTAAAAGCCGCAAATACTCTGTACCCTCAAAGTGATGCAGTACCTAGAACGTGCAGTACTTGAAGTACTACTTCAGTATAAGCAACGTACTTAGAACTCAAGTTCTAAGTTCCTGATACATTTGTTATCAGGTACTCGATACTTAATACTTTTGAAGTACTTGTCCGAACACTGGTAGGTATAAGGGTTAAAAGGATAGGTACATCAGGTAGCTCTGATTTAAAATGATGAGCAAGGTAGTAGGCTACTTACACAGCATTCTCGGAACTGTTTTGCATCAACGGGGGAGGTAAAATTCAGCCCCCATGTGTCACCAGTGACAGGGTCTTTCCAGTAAATGAAGCATTCTGAAGCTTGGCCGATTCTTGTCCCTGAAAGACAAAGTGAATTTCTTACTTTTTTCCTCTCCAAACGCTGTAGCACCTGCCTGTCCCTTTCCGACGGACACCGACCAAGCTACACCTTCTAATCGGCACTAGCAGAACATATTTTCGAAAGCACTCACCATCTAGTACACTTCGAAAAAACCTCGCAACATGCACCGTAAGAGTGAAGCCGTTGACAACTTCTGGTGGTATAAACCGAGGCACAGGAGTTTATTCAGTACCGGAAACATGGAATGGCATAATTAGTTAAAGTTTAACTGAAAAGGCGGCTTCCGTTTACATTTCATATTTGAATATACTGAAATATTCTGACCCACCTAACGGATTTTGCACTTTTTTCACAGGAGGCTCTATTAATGACGTTTAGAATATATGCTGTTTGCACAACAACCCAAAATTCATCCAGACGCGGGGATTTTGAATTTATGCACACGCATAAATTTTGAATTTAAACAAATGCAGGATGAAAGACGATAAGCGGGCGCTTTTTTTTGGCAATGGCTTACCTTTGTAGTTGGTAAATATCTGAAGAATACAGACAGGCGCAAAGAGGTACCACAAATTCGAAAGATTTTATTCATTCGATGAAATCCATCTGTAGACATCAGACAAACAGTGACACATTTTTATTTTTGTAAGGATGTAAAGGATGTCTGCTTATTTGGATTTGCGGAGAAATGTTTTTCGGAGATTGCAAAGCTCCCTTGGTTTATGCGAACGGGAGATCAAAATTCTTATTTCTAGCTTGAGCCTGAAGAAGACCCCTGAAAAGAAGGGCCGAAATATGGCTCAAAGAAAGTCAATTTAAATCACGCAAACTGACTATTTTGCCTATCTAAATACTGGGCAACTATGATCAGGGGCGTCACTGTGGGCAGTACATACTCAAGTGCCATATAACAATTGTAATTTCTGTCGGTCTGTCGGTCTGTCCTGGTTTTGCTAGTTTAGGCACTTCTGCATAAGCTAGGACTATGAAACTTGGTAGAAATATCAGGGACCCGACCAGATTAACTTATAAATAATCACTTCCCCGACCCGACTTTCCCTGGATCCGGGAGTCCGGAAACTAGGAACAAGGGTAGCAAAAGGGGAGCAAAAAGAAAATGTCTAGATGTGGTATCGATCCGACGACCTCTTTCATGGAAGCCCGAGACGCTAACGTAAAGCGCCATTCGACCTTGTGTTTGGAGCCAAATGAACAATTACATTTTAAGGATCGAGATGCGTCAAGAACAATTGTGCTTCGGAGTAGAGGGATGGGAAATTAGGAAACTAGTAACATGCATAACTTTAGAACGGGTAATCGGAGATGCATGAAACTTGACATATGTCAGGAACGAGTGCTTCAGATGCTCAGTTGCAAATCCGGACCAGATCCGATAACTGTGGGGGGGGTCGGAGGGTGGCATCGGGAATCTCGTGAAACGCTTCCACAAAAGCTAGGACAACAAAATTTGGCAGACATGTCAGGGAACCGACCAGAATAACTTGGAAATATTTACTTCCTCGATCCGGCCATCGTGGGGGGAGTGGACGGATGGGAAAATCCGGAAACGAGTAACATCCATAATTTTGGAACGGGTAATCGGACATGCATGAAACTTGAAATATGTCAAGAACAAGTGTTTCGTTTGTTGAGTTTCAAATCCGGACCAGCTCCGATAACTGGGGGGGGGGCTGAGGGTGGCACCGGAAATCTCGTGAAACGCTTCCACATAAGCTAGCACAATAAAACTTGGGAGCCATATGAGGGGGAACCAACCAGATTAACTTGAAATAATCACTTCCCCGATCCAGCCATCGCGGGGGGAGTGGAGGGATGAGGAATCCGGAAACTACCAACATTCACAACTTTGGAACGGATAATCGGACATGCATGAAACTTGACAATTGTGAAGAACAAGTGTATCAGATTTTCAATTTCAAATCTGGACCGAATCCGAAAACGGGGGGGGGGGGATAAGAGGAGGGGACCGGAAATCTCATGAAATGCTTAGGGTCGAGGGATCGGGATGGAACTTGAAGGGAAGAACAAGCATTAATCCAAGATCCTTTATTGACAAACAAGACCAGACCGTGTCACAGCTTAGTAGAGGGGAAGGAGCATGAGTTAGGGTACTTCCAGATGTACTAGGACCATGAAACTTGACAGACGTATTAGGTACTCTCCCAGGTCAAATTGAAAATAGTTCCTTTCCTGATCCGATGATCATGGGAGGAGTGGAAGGATGGGGAATCCGGATTCTAGTGACATGCATAACTTTGGAACGGGTGATCAGACGTGCATGAAACTTGTGAAGTGTCAAGAAAAAGTGTCTGAGATGATCAATTTCAAGTCTGGGACGGATCCGATAACTTGGGGGCGGGGGAGCTGGAGGGGGGTGCCGGAAATCTCGTGATACGCTTAGAGTCGGGAAATCGGGATGGGACTTGGAGGGAAGAACAAGCATAAGCCGTACCGGATCGTGTCACAGTGGGGGGAGTTGGAAGGGGTCTTCCACAATTCCGATGATCACGAGTTAGGGTACTTCCAGCTGTGCTATGACCGTGAAATTTAGCAGGCATGTTAGGGACTCTATCAGATTCGCTTAAAAATAGTCCCTCCCCCGATCCGATCATCGTTTGGAGGAAGAAACAGTTGTCAATGAGTGGTATAACCATTTTAGAGTTACTAGATCAAGCCCATTTTCTGACGAAATGAATATCGGGAGAGAGGTCCAGCCTTGAAAACTGCAAACCGTATCTGACAAACATGCTAACTGTTCTTACAAGGGCCGTATGAGCTATCAGCTCTTGTTTTGTTTGTTTTTCTTAGTGCCCCGATTTGCGCTTATTCTTAAAAAGTGGTAAGGGTCTAACCTGTGCGGTACGGAAAGTGTGGACCTTAGCCGGACTTATTAATATGATATTACATTTTGGAAAGCTCCGTAGAACTCTTGCCTGGGGCCAAAAAGGATGTTTTTTGCTTGTAATTCAACCAGAGCCTACAGTGTGTGAAGTAAAGTGAAGTTGTATATCCTATGTCTGAGAGGACTATCTGAAGTTATGCATCCAAGCTTTCGTTTAGTCAAGCCATGTTTCTGCTTTCGAGTGGAAAGCTCAGTTCTAGCAAGCAAGCAGGCAGGCACCAGTTTCAAATTGAAGATGAACTAAAATCTATAAGTGTTAAATATATATTCGGCAGTTACCCTGCCCCACAGCCAATATATCTTCTTTGAGTGATAAATAGGAAAATTTACATAATAAAAAAAAGTATAAGTTTCCCACGGGTCCGAAAGTGCTGCCGTCTATTGTTTGTACCCATTTCTGTTCAGCTGTTCAGCTGAGTTTATCGTTCCATATCTTACACTTGGGAGTGAGGAAAAGAAATGATATTAGATGGGCCTCTTAAACTTTATCTCACTGCTAAAGAAATTAGAGCTTTTCCTTTGCTCATTTCTAAGTGGTGATATTAGAAAGTTGGCCTACGGCAAAAAAGTCAACTTTTGAACTAATACAAATAGAATTATGTAGACGTTCATGAAGTGATCAAAGTATATGTCATCTATTTTTTGGTACACAAATTCCTTCATGAGATACAACAGTTCGAAAGTTTGTAGTGTGGTTTGGGAGCCCCCCCCCCCCAAAGCAAAAAGAGGCCCCAATGCTCAAAAGCCTACCAAATTCGAAATTGGCACCTGTCGATTCTGTCACGGATCACGATCTTTACTCTTGGGCAATTTGGGGCCAGTTCCCCATCAACGGGGTGGGTGGGGGAGGTGCAACTTTAAAAGTAATAATGATAACCTGAAACCGAAAACCGAAAGCTGCTACAGCGCTCACAAGAGTGGATTGTTCAGAAATGAACACTCCGCTTAAAAGCGTTTACATTTAACTCGCGTGTCTAGGAAAATCCTTAAAGGACCCCTCGCTCTATTTACTCTTCAACTTACAGTATTTTAAAATATTTGAATACTTTAAAATTAGGCTATGCTTTCAAAAAATAACCCATGGTTTGGCTGTTTTAAGCCTTTTCTGAGACCGTCGACTTGTAGCAAAAACAGGGAGACAATTTATATATAAGCCAAAAGCCAAACCGAAAATAGGCCGATCCCAATCGTAAGACACGTAGTACTTGTAAGTAATAATCGGCTGTTAGACCACGATCATCTTCGGCGACGACAGGTTAGCAACGTTGGTAGTTGGTGTACCTATTAATCCTATTATTTCTTTCTTGTGTATTTGATCGTGATACAAATTTGGTACCATGTCTATCACGGTGAGATGGACTTGTAAGTAAGAACCGGTTGCTAGAAGAGGTTCACGAGGGGCTAGAAACTTGTGAAAATTGGTGCACATTTTGTTTATCTCTATAGATCAGAGGGTAAGAAAACTAGTCTCCTTGGTCTTTTATTTATTTATTTATGACCCGCTTTTTGCGTAACAGGAGTATGAATAAAATACAAAAGTAAAATATACATATTAAAACACTTAAACAAAACAATGTAAATAAACACGACAACATTCTTTTCATATAAATAAAAAACACACTAAATAGACTTAGAATTTGTACACAGTGAGAAGCACATTAATCGGGTTCAGGAATGAAAAACTGGCTAATAATTTCATGGGATGAGAGGGCAGGATGTGTGTGGAGGGAAAATAGATTTGAATGCGAACGAAAAAGTGTATTAATACTATCCTGAACATTAGAATTCGAAACCAATTTACGATTACGAAAAGACTTTGGAAGATACATCAGAAATGTACAGTACTTAAAGAAACAACTTCTCAAACTTTTAACATCTTTTTTCCTTAGGATATGGTAAACTCCGGTCTATCACTGTAACATGGAATTAAGTCTTTGACGGGGTGACAACAAGTGGTAGGGTACCAACTCAAACAAAGAATTCGACGGAACCCAATTGTGAGATATGTCAGGGACTTGTAAGTAACAATCGGCTGTTATGCAATAATCATCTTCGGCAGTGAGAGGTTTCTGACCGTGTTAACGCAACCGAGACAAATGATAATGTAAAACAACGACATAGTTTCGAAATAATTAGCAGAGGCATCTATGGGTATTTTGATTCACACATGGTATTTTGATCCTGAAAAGTTACGGACAGCTTTGAAATATGAACTAGATTATATAAGATAATGTTCCAAGTTTTCACGAGTCACGACGTCTACGGTTGAAAAGGATAAAGTTCAACTGTGTTAAGAGGATGGACGAGTGGAGCATAACAACTGGCTGCAAAGTCAATTTAGTCCCTACTTCGGATTTTCTGTTATTTTTCTTACATTGTAAGCAAAAATCGACTACCATCATTTTCGGCGATGAGGTGCTTGTAACTTTTGCTAGTTGGTGTACCTATTAATTTTATTATTTGTTTCTGGTGTATTTGAACTAAAAACAATTTAGTACTATGTCTATCACGGGGAGATGGAATTGTAAGTAGGAATCGGTTGCTAGAAAGGGTTAATAAGGGGCTAGAAACTAGTGCAAAGTGGTGCACATTTTGTTTGATCTCTATAAATCTAACGGTAAGAAAATTAGTCTTCATGGTCTACCACTGTAACTTAGAATTAAGTCTTTGAGGGGCTGACAACTTTAGTGGTAGGGTACACATTCAAACAAAAGATTAGGCGGAACCCAACCGTGAGGCAAGTCAGGGACTTGTAACTAACAATCGGCGATTACACCATAATCATCTTCGGCGATGAGGGGCTTCCGATTTTTCCTAGTGTGTTTACCTAAATTTTTTTTCCAGTTTTTTTATGATAAGAAAAGTTTGGCTCATGCCGTCGTTCAAGAATCGGTTGCTAAAGCATTTTCGTTAGATGCTAGAATGGTCTACGGTGACGATCTTTCTCTGTAACCTAGAATGAAGTTTTAACGCAACGTACACAAATGATAATTTAAAACAACGATATGTTTCGCAATAGTTAGTAGAGTGACATCTATGGTATTTTGAACTAAAACGCTATGGATAGCTTTATAATACCAACTATAGGTTATATAAGATAATGTTCCAAGTTTCCACAAGTCACGACGTCTACAATTGAAAAGGATAAAGTTCAACTGGCTGCAAAGTCAATTTAGTCCCTGCTTCCGATATTCTTGTTGTTTTTTTTTCAACGCTGAGGGATAACCATGTGAAGAAAAATATTCTTCATGGATTGGAACATACCATTTTGAAAACCTCGATTGGTTGACAAATTCAGCATTTAACCGTTGGTGAAGAAACAAAACAAAAAGTGTTGCAAAGTGTGGCTGTCGCAACAGTTTAGTCGGCGAAGCCGAACAAAGGTTGCTGCAACACTTCACGTTGCCCAGGCAACACAGGTCTAGTTTTACATGCTTTTGTCGAGCCGCGGTCGACTCGTCGGCACATCCATTTCTTTATATTACGCAAGAAATAAAATCCTGCAAACATTTGTCGGCCCAAACACAGAAGAAATCGAATTCTGCATGCGTTTTGTCGGGCCCCGGCATAGCGGGTTCTTTGTATACATCAGGAATACCGAAGAAATAAAGTTTGTATGCTGTTGTTGGGCGTTCGTCGGCCTCTCGGGTTCTTTTAATACGGAAGAAATTCTGCAAATATTTGTCGAAGAAATCGAATTAATCAATCTGCTTTTTCCGGAAACATTTTCATATACCTACCATACAAGTTCTAGCTTTTAACGCCCCTAACTAAACGAAAATCAATCTTCCAAATAGAGAATACTACAAAATCCGCCGCAGGCGAGATTTTCTGTAAAACTAACTGTAATGCATCAGTTAAGGTTATTCTTTTAATATAATTTCGTCTATTAAAGTTCGAATATTCGGCTTTTCATTTCAGCTTTCGCTAAAATGCGAAGTTTCAAACGACTGTACCCAGAACAAGTTAAAGTAAGCGCCGCCGTCGATTTTCTTTTAATCTGAACTTTCTTCCGGAAACATTTTGCTATACCTACCATACTAGTTCTAGCTTTTAACATGTTTCAAACCCCCAAAAATGTGAATCCTAAAACGCCAACTAGATGAAACACAGATTTTCCAAATAGAGACTAGAGGAACTGGACTGTACAGAAGTTGATTTTTGATGTGTAAAAATAACCAGATGTGCAGACGAGACTTGAACTTCCCAATTTGATTTCTTATTTGACGACGCCCACCAAAGCTCACAGGCTAAAATTCGGGCGGTCATAAGCAGAAGTGATACGAATCCTAGGAGACCACTTTTACAACCTTGGTAGCGTGACGAAGGGTAGCCCTTTTGAGAGCTGCGACCGTCTCAAACAGTGAAACGCTGCAAGTCTGTGAGGAAATAAGCAGAAGAAATCCGAAAGAAAAATAGACGAAAAGGGTTTTTAAAGGTCAACGAAAATACTGAAAAGCGAAGCGAATATTTCGAGAGGACTACTGCCTCCATTCTTCAGCAGAGACGGAAAATTTTGAGGAAAAATTGCAAAAAGCATGGGAAGAATTTCCACTTCCCGAAATAATCGCTTCGCTTTTCGTGTGCTGCGTCAGGGTCAATCTGGTTTACGAAAATATGCAAGGAAATAAGAATCCTCAGTCAGTAAGTACGGAACTAAGAATCCTTATTCTGTCAGTCAGTCAGTGAGGAAATAAGAATCCTAGGAGCAGGGAGACCCTTCATCCCCCCCTCCACCCGTCCCGAGGAGTGACACGCTGCCAGTCAGTGAGGAAATAAGAATCCTCAGTCAGTCAATAAGGGAATAAGAATCATAGGAGACCAACCTAACGACCTTTGCAATGTGACGAAGAGGAGCCTTTCGAGCACAGGGTCTAGCCAACAGACACGAAGAAAGGCTCGTTGCCAGTCAGTAAGGGTATTAGGCCGTTCAGGCCCCATCGATTAGACTGGAATACAACTTACCCGGTTGGCTTATCCTGACGTCAAGAATCTTATCAACGTGTGAGTTGTAAGCTGTCACATGGAAGATACAATCAGGATGGTCCTGGACGCATGTGACGTTGACAGGGACAAGATCTTCTGAAACTTGCTGCCATCGAACTGTCCCTCCTCCCGTTGTGACGTGGAAGACCTCGGCCCATAGCCTGGAAGAAAGGTAGAAATGGTATTTAATTTAAAAAAAAAACCTTTTGGGACATGGCACTACACAAAAAGGAAAACCAGAAAAAAAAATGCGCAAAGACTACCACTTCGAAAATCTTTCTCGATGTGCCGTACCCTCACGGATTCACCTAGCACAACTCTTTAATTGTTGGTATAATGTCGTTATCGTTATCTGAATATACCAATCCTCTTCCAGTTATATTCGTCGTATTTCGATTCTGCTTGCAAGAACGGTTGAAAAACCTTGATTTGAAACAATCAGTTTACTCGCGTTAATCTGCTTCTGTAAATCACTAATATATTGTATACTGTCAAATTTTTCTTTTTTTGTCAGTACGAGTATATATATCGCCCAATAATCGAGCTTAGCTCTCCACTCGGGTATGGGGAGAAATTTGGTTTTCTCTGGATATTCGGAAACAAAATAAACTGAAACCTGATAATATACTAGACGCACAACCCACTCGTGAAATATACCTTGAGTTTATTTTTTTATATTCTGTACGTTTTTGTTTTATTGTTTTATGTTTTGTTTCATTTGTTTTGGTGAGATGGTCCGTTTTGCTTTTGTGCATGAAAATCTAACGATTTGGACACTTTGCAACCAGTTAAATTTTCGTTCAGTTCATATTTTAGTCTGGTAAGTTTTGGAGTATAAATACTGCAGTGCCTGTAATCTTTGTTTGTCCCTGCCCCCCACGCCTCAGTAAGGCTTACCAAAAGCGGAACGTAGCCCGATATTCGGACGAATTATAGTCGATATCTTGGTGGAAGTTCGGTGGACGGAAAAAAGTAAAACCTGACAAATCTTAACCATGCGAGCAGGTAAAAATGCGAGTAGAGCTATAAGGAATGCTAATGACGAAAAAGAAAATCACCTCAGCAGATGTCCATCCCTTCTTCTTGCCCCTTGCCAGGGCGCATCTTCTTTACTGTATCCCTTCCTCAACAAAGGAGCACAAGAGCAACTCAATCGATTACCCATAATTCACAACAGACTTCTAACCTAGAAAGCCACCGTAATCATAAGCTCGACGTCACAGAATCAGTTTAACTGTTTCAATTCACAGGCGGTACCGTCACAGAAGTATTAAAGGACAAACTCAACAATATGCAAACAAATTTCGGTCTGGAGTCACATACAGATGAGTGGGTGAGAGATGAACTTGTCTGAGTACGACCTTTCCATTCACCAGATGTCTACCATAACAAACAGTTCTGCTGTCTGGTTTCACAGCCGTCTGTATCCAAATCCCACTATTGCCTCACAGGCATAAGATCACAAAGATCACGCCAAATATTTAATCCTGTCACAAATATGTCACAAATTTAAGAGCTGGTCGCCTTTCAAGAAACAAAAAAAAACATCGAAAATATGTCTTGAGGTCACGGAATCGGACAATCACGCACACGTTTGAAGGAAGCACTACACTAGCTAACACGTATGGGTCACAGATTCAGTCCACACACGTGAATTCCCCGTTTCCCTGCATTGGGCTATCCTGCATATCACTGGGAAGCTGGAGAGATTCTCCTATTGATTTTGGGTTTAGGGCTCTCCCTCTCTCGAAGCTAGATGTCTTGCGTTAGAAAAGATATTATAGGAGCGCTGGAGTGCAAGGTATGTCCTGTCAGTGGGAGAGAAATGACGATACGAAGAACAGTTCCCGGGCATGTGGGCAAGTGGATAACATCCGGTAAAGGCATACATATTACCCCTGGCGAAAGGGGGACTGAAGGGCAATTTACTGACCTACGGAAAAGAGATACCGATTATTTTCTGCTCAGGTTCCAACTGCTGGGCCAATGGTTCAATGAGAGATAATGCATGTTTGCGCAGCCTTATATATATATTATTTATTTCCCATCGAAAACAAACAGATGCAGTATAAGAGAGAAAAAGAGACAAAAAAACGTTATAGATCTACACATAACTGATAAACAATACAACACATTCACAAAGACGGGTACACCTACTGCTTCAGCACGACCGACAAATACCCCGGCTGGGCTCAAGAATTATATCGGTTAGAAACAATCGACAAGAAATACAGGACCACGGGCGAAATCTTGTAGGATGGAACGATGTCCTTCAAAAGTAGTCATAAGCAGGGGTGTCACGACTGGGGGGGAGGGGGGACGCCCCGACCCGCAATGCTGTCGGCCAGTCGGTAAATAATAACCGTGTCCGCGCGTCAAAACAGTTTTTCGTGAAAACAGTCTGTTTTTCTGAAAATTGGTCGATTTTTCGTCAAAATAGTTGGTTTTTCTGAAAATCAGTCAATTTTTTTCAAAAATGTCATTTTTGTTGTTTGAAACAGTCTTTTTTCTGCAGAAAAAGGCTCTTTTAGAGTTGTGTTGTGTTTTTTTTAATGTTTCAGCGCGAGAAAGTGGTGTTTAATTGATGTGTTAAAATTTAAAAAATCTGGGCAGTGTTGCCGATTATAGAAAAATATTTTCGACAGCAGGTACCAAAAAAAGGAATATTTGCCCCACAATATTGCCCCACAGTGGGCAGTTAACTGTCGTTTCTGGTCTGATCCTAAGACGAGTGGGCCTATGGATCGACTCGCGTGATTTATCTAATCAGTGTCAGTTAGCGCCACACTGAACGACTCGGTGAACTGACCAAGCTACCACGCGGGAACGGCCAGATGCTAAAAAGTAGAGAATTCAGGAATAGTGAAAGACAGAAGTTTCGGCTTGCATCTTTACTAAATCCAAGCATATTCCACGTTTTACGGTCGTTTTGGCTTTCGAAGAAGTCTAGCAAAAAACGGACCTAGAATGTTCAGATTTTAAAGGTGAGTTGGGATTTGCGGTAATATTACTCAAAATTTTCCTCCGTCTGGCCATAGCGCAGAAGTTCCAAACAGCCAGTCGGTAAATGCCTCGTACCCTCCCCCCCCCCCCCAAACATTTTGGCTAGTAACGCCTCTGGTCATAAGTGCCTGACCCAGTTAACATTGCAACACGAACATATTGTATATAGAGCGTGTTCCATCCTGCTTACCGTAGTTACTAAGAATGACATCACGAATTCTGGCTTTTTGCCGTCAAGGCTGGGATGATTTTTCTATTTCCCAGCAGAATATCATGCCACGGGCGAATCCGACCAATCGCGTTACAGAGCTCCGTAGTTACTACGCTTACGATGCTCCCGAGCGTGGTAAGCAAATAGTTATATTAGTTACTATTTCGAGAAGGTTGGAACGGTCAGCGTAGTAACTTTTGGTGAGGTTGGAACGGAAATAGTAACTAATAGTTACTATTTGTAGAAGGGTGGAACACACTCGTAATAGAAGTGTCAGTATTATTTTATTTTTTGGCTAAATTTTTAAGAGATCAAAATAGTATCTGAATATATAGAAAATTATGTAAAAGATGTACTTGCATGTCAATATATCTCTATTGACATTTCCTATACTATTTTTCGCAACAAGACGTTTTTGGAAAACATAAAACGAAGTGAAATCCCAGGGCATATTAACCCCTCTTTTACAGTCAATTTACCAAACATCATCTACAAGGGCGCAAGCGTCATATTCATTGACTATTCCCAACGATGAAGAAATTTGGTGGATGAAGAAAAGAACGTTCTCGAAAGATAAAACGAAAAACAACAAGACCGAAGTTTTCGATGGAATCCCAAAAATGTAATGTTTATTGGACTTCCTGATCCAGACAATCGAATCTTGTAGATCTCTTGAGTCTTCGCCATACTCTTTTAAGATTTTGCTATTTACCCCATAATCCACCGCTTGAATATGTAAAAAGAAATTGTTCCTTTTTTGAAGTTTTGGCAACTTACGGCCAAATAGCTAATTAGATGTGAAAACCAAGTTCAGACACGGATTCAGCAAGGATTCTTACTCTCACCTCAAATCGACTTCAGAAAGGTACTTTATTTTGACTAAATTCTTCGTATTTTTAGCAGCATTCCCGGCGAACTGCACGCACAGCAGAATAGCTAGTGCCATTGTTGAGAGAGAGAGTGCGCTGGATTATCACATCACAGTCACGTGCCGAAAAGCACAATCTTAATGCGACT
Organism: Branchinecta lynchi; assembly: GCA_023053575.1. NCBI lineage: Eukaryota > Metazoa > Arthropoda > Branchiopoda > Anostraca > Branchinectidae > Branchinecta > Branchinecta lynchi. Next base: position 14,324,359 of record JAKZAP010000002.1, read on the forward strand.
AGAGTCCCTATATGGTATGCTGAAAAGCACAAACTTGGATGTGATGAAAATCACCTGTGTATGCTGAAAAGCATAAACTTGGATGCTACCTAAGTCACCTTTCAGTGCCGAAAAGCACACACGTAGATGTGATAAAAATCACAGGCAAATGGTGAAAGCACACGCTTAAATATGACAAAAGTCACAAATCTCGTGCTGAAAAGCACAAACTTGGATGTGATGAAAATCACCTGTGTATGCTGAAAAGCATAAACTTGGATGCTACCTAAGTCACCTTTCAGTGCCGAAAAGCACACACGTAGATGTGATAAAAATCACAGGCAAATGGTGAAAGCACACGCTTAAATATGACAAGTCACAAATCTCGTGCTGAAAAGCACAAACGCTAGAATGACGAGAGCCACTCTGCCAAATTAGTAATGGTAGACCAATAACGGGGAACGAAGATGATGTGACGATGGACTGGCAGCTTCCCTCAATGAAAACTCTTCATCACAAATATTCAGGACTGTGGCACGGCCACTGGAACAACGTGGCACAACAAGAGTGTAGTCACGCCTCTTGCTTCAGGGATTGTTCACTGCGAGGGGTCGACGACTCTCCCGGAATGGTGTACATGTCCCGAAGGAATAATCCGGAATGGTCAGGAATAATCCGGAATAATCCGGAATGGTCAAGAATAATCCGGAATGGTTAGGAATAATCCGGAATGGTTAGGAATAATCCGGAATGGTCAGGAATAATCCGGAATGGTCAGGAATAATCCGGAATGGTCAGGAATAATCCGGAACGATTAGGAATAATCCGGAATGGTTAGGAATAATAAGGAATGGTCTGTAATTTTTCGGACTTTCCTCATCCAAAATATCATTTCACAACAGCGGTATTCGGTATTCGTGACTTTCAAGAAAGACGAAGGTGTTGAAAGGCATGCGGCCTAAAAAGATAAAGGACGTGCACGAATAGTGTCATATTACAGTGGAGACCAAACCTCTTTCGCGGTTGTCTCTGTAATAGGCAATGGTTATTTATCTCAATAAGCAATGGTGATTTGTCATGCAAATGGTTCCCCTATCTTGTAATGTTAAACAGCACTATAGAGCCGGCAGGTGACACAAAATGCCGTTGTTGGAAGGCAGTTATGTCGCACCAGAAACCTATTATCACTCACAAAATACAGTAGGCTAAAGACCTATTACCGCTCACACTTGTCCGGTGAGAATAAGACCAAAGGTTTCGATGGGATCCCAACAGTTCAAATTTGATCCAGACAATTGGGTCTCGTCTTCGACACATCCGGTCTTCGTCAGATCCAGTCTTCGCCAGACTCCTTGAACACTTTTACTATTAAAATTTATAAACAGATTAAGGTCAAATAGCTAATCATATAAGAAAACCAAGTTCGGATGTGGATTCAGCATGTGTGTTTACCCCTTTAAGTCATATCGATTTTGACGAAGCAGATCGAAAGTTCCTGCCTTACTTCTGACAATTTCCCGGCGACAAAATAAAGCTCAAAAACAAATTCAGCATGTCTCCTTACCCCTACATCCAACCTCTAATCAACTTCAGATTAAACTTTTACTTTTAACAAATTTTCCGGTTTCAGCCTGATTCCGAGCGATCTATACGTCCGGTGAAAATGATTATCATATGCGAATTCAGCATGTCTACTTACCCGCAAACAGAACATCTTATCAAATTTAGATAAAACTTTTACTTTAAACAAATTCTCCGGTTTTGGCCGGATTCCGGCCGAACTAATTGTCCGGAGAGAAAATAATTTTAATATTCGGACTCAGCACGTTTCCTTGTCCCTAAATCCAACCTACAATCAACTGCATATTAAACTTTTACTTTTCACAGATTTTCCGGTTTTCGCCGGATTCCGGGTGATCTCTTGTCCAGCGAGAAAATAAATTTCATGTCCAGATTCCGCATGTCCCTAATTCGACTATTTCATTAGCTTTAAAACAATATTTTTTTCCCTTAATTTCAAATCCCCCACCCCTAAATATAGAGCTGCATAGCCCATCTTCGAACTTGACATGTACGTTGACTTTAGCTTTTTGGGATCCCAAAACGTAAGTGGAGGGATACCTATGACATCGCAAAAGTTGTCTGTCTGTCCGTCCGTCCGTCCGTCTGTAAGCACGATAACTCTCGAAGGGAATGAGATATTTTGATGAAACTTGGTATAAGGATTCGTTGGGTCTTCGGACCAGTCAAGTTCGTAGATGGGCTTTGTAGCCCTACATTTAGGGGTGGGGGAGGGGGTTCAAATTAAGGGGCAAACAAAACATTTTAAAACAGCAAATTTGATAATCGATTATGGGGTAAGAAGACATACTGAACACGATGGTGAAAACCATCGTTTCATCGGACAAGTAGTTCGCCCGGAATCCGGCCAAAACCGGAAAGTTTGTTAAAAGTAAGTGTTTTATTTGAAGTTGATTAAATGTTCGATTTAGGGGTAGGAAGACATGCTGAGGACGATGGTGAAACCCATTTTCTCGACGGACAAGTAGTTCGCCCGGAATCTGGCCCAAACCAGAAAGTTTGTTAAAATTAAAAGTTTTATTTGGAGTTGATTAGATGTTCATTTAGGGCAAGAAGACATGCTGAACACTTATGTGAACAAATTTTCTACCTGGACATGTAGTTCCCCCCGAATCCGGCCAAAACGAGAAAACTGTTAGAAGCTTAAGTTTATTTCTAGTTGATTAGATAACCGATTTAAGGGTAAGAATAGATGCTGAATCCGTGTTTGACAATCACATTTTACCCGGAAATTTAGTTCGACCAGAATCCGGCTGGAGTCGGAAAATTTGTTATAAGTTAAATTTTTATTTGAAGTTGATTAGATGTTCATTATTGGGGAAAGAAGATACCCTGAGTTCGTTTTTGAGCTTTCTTTTTTCGCCGGACAAGTAGTTCTGGAGTTCGGCCGAAACCAGGAAATTGGCAGAAGGGACAGGAAGTTTTCGTCAAAACAGATATGACTTATAGGGGTAAACATACATGCTGAATCCATATCTGAACTTGGTTTTTCTTAGATGACTAGCTATTTGGCCTTAATCTGTTTCTGAATTTTAATTGTAAAAATGTTCAAGGAGTCTGGCGATGACTGGATCTGGCTAAGACAACACCCAGTTGTCTGGATCAGATACTGAATTTTTGGGATCCCATCGAAACCTTTGGTCTTGTTTATTGAGTTGGGGCGACGCTGTAAAGAGTCCTCGTGCCAAGTTTGATCAAAATATCTCAACCCCTTCGAGATTTATCGTGCTAACAGACGGTCGACGGACAACTTTTGCGATGTCATAGGTATGGGATCCCAAAAACTGATATTGACAGAGACGTCTTCAGCTTTTGGTAAAGATGAAATGTCCGTAATGACCATTTAAAATATCCCTGTGCCTGGTATCGCATGTTCTGGCTAATTCCTTGTCTTAGTCTACTGGTGGGTGGTAATAGTTTTCAGTGAGTGGTAATTGCCCGCCTACCGTAGATATTGACAGAGAAGTCTTGTGGTCCTGGAAACTAGGAAATGTCTGAAGTGACAAGCAAACCTGCTAGATGACCTGGTATTCCAGGTTCTGGCTAATTCCAGTCTTACTGGCAGGGGCGCCCCGAAGGGAACGAATGCCCGCCTCCTACGTTTTGGGCATTCGAAGGCGAAAAATTCGGTCAAACGGGCACCGCGGCGAAGCCGTGATGCCCTTTTCATAAAATCTTTTGTCCCGGCATTTCGAAATAGGGTGATTTAACGTGTTCATTGGTTCCACTTTCTTTATCTAATAAGCTAAGTCATCCAACTTTTGTTCGCTCCGCATCGATTTCACCGTGTCGGTCTGCCCCTTCGTAGATTTGGTGGTTTAACCTGTTTATTTCGTCTCGTTCGTTAGCGAATTCGGTAATTCACCGGACTTCTCTCAAGTCCGTATCCGTTTTATCGCACTAGGTAAGTCCATTTCATAATTCGGTCATTAATCAGATTCATCTGGTTCTGATTCGTGACCGAATTCGATAATTTATCCAGCTTTTGTTCAGTCCGCATCGATTTCGCCTCATTCGGTCCGTCCTTGCGTGAATTCGGTGATTTTAACCTGTTTATTTTGTCTCATTCTTTACCGAATTCGGTAATTCGATCGCATTCTGTCAGTCCATTTCATAATTCGGTCATTAATCAGATTCGTTTGGTTCTGATTCGTGACCGAATACGACAATTCATCCAACTTTTGTTCAATCCGCATCGATTTCGCTCCATTCGGTCAGTCCCTGCGTAAATTCGTCGATTTAACTTGCTTATTTGGTCTCATTCTCTATCGAATATGGTAATTCACCGGATTTTTCTTTAGTCTGTTTCTATTACTAGACTTGCCGAATTCGGTTGTTTTAGGTGGTTTTAGGTCTAACAAGAGTTTTATTCCATTACGAAATTCGGTTGTAATACCGCTCTCGATCTGTTCCTTATTTTTTATGGCACTTGAGCTTACTCAAGTGCCATATAGCGATTGTAATTTCTGTCCGTCAGTCGGTCTGTCGGTCCCGGTTGTGCTAGTTTGGGCACTTCCAGATAAGCTAGGACGATGAAACTTGGCAGGCATATCAGGAACTGGAAAAGATTAAATTAGAAATTGTCGCTCCCTCGATCCGACCATCTGGAGGGGAGTGGAGGGAGGGGGAATCCGGAAAAATAGGAAAAATGAAATATTGTTAGCTTACGAACGGGTGATCGGATCTTAATGAAACTTGATATATGGAAGGACTTCGTGTCTCAGACCCTCCATTTTAAATCCAGACCGGATCCGGTGACACTGGGGGGAGTTGGAGGGGGAAACCGGAAATCTTGGAAAACGCTTAGAGTGGAGAGATCCGGATGAAACTTGGTGGAAAGTACAAGCAAAAGTCCTAGATACGTGACTGATATAACCGGAACGGATCCGCTCACTTTGGGGGAGCTGGGAGGGGGGGAGAAGTCCGAATTTGTAGTGATCCCGCGAGTTCGGTGCTTCCTGATGTGCTGGGACGATGGAAATTTACAGGTATGTCTGGGACCCGACCAAATTAAATAGTAAATCGTCAATTCCCCGATTCGACCATCAGGGGGGGGGGGAGTGGAGGGAGGGTGAAGCCAAAATTTGAGGTATTTTTAGCTTGCGAACGGGTGATCGGATCTTGATGAAAATTGATATTTAGGATGAGCTCGTGTTCAGACATCTCACTTTAAATCCGGGCCGGATCCGATGACACTGGGGGGAGTTGGAGGAGGGAACCGGAAATTTTGAGAAACGCTTAAAGTGGAGGGATCGGGATGAAACTTGGTGGGAAAAATAAGCACAGGTCCTAGACACGTCATTGACATAACCGGACCGGATCAGGGCACTGTGGGGGAGTTGGGGTGGGGGTCCGGATTTCTAGCGATCCCGCGAGTTCGGCATACTTCCTGATGTCCTAGGGCGATGAAACTTGGCTGGTATGTCAGGGATTCGAACAGATTGACTTGAGAACAGCCGTTTCCCCGACCCGACCATCGTGGAGGGAGTGGGTGGATGGGGAGTCCGGAATCTAGTGGCGTGCATAACTTTTGAACGGGTGATCGGATTTGAATGAAACTTGTCTGGTGAGCTATCGCCTCGGACGTTCAGTGTCACGTCCGGGTCGGGTCCGATACCTATGGGGATGGGGGGTGGGGGTGGAAAACTCAAGAAACTCTAAAAGCAGAGGGATTGGGACGAAACAGCTAGGGATGAAACAGCTAGTTTGGTAGTCGATTTAGGGCAAGGAGACATGCTGAACACTTATGTGAAAAAAATGTCTACCTGGACATGTAGTTCCACCCGAATCCGGCCAAAACCGGAAAATTGTTAGAAGCTTAAGTTTTATTTCTAGTTGATTAGATAACCGATTTAAGGGCAAGAATAGATACTGAATCCGTGTTTAACGATCATATTTTACCCGGAAATTTAGTTCGACCGAATTCCGGCTTGAGTCGGAAAATTTGTAATAAGTTAAATTTTTTATTTGAAGTTGATTAGATGTTCATTATTGGGGAAAGAAGATACCCTGAGTTCGTTTTTGAGCTTTCTTTTTTCGCCGGACAAGTAGTTCTGGAGTTCAGCCGAAACCAGGAAATTGGCAGAAGTGGCATGAAGTTTAGGGGTAACACACATGCTGAATCCATATCTGAACTTGGTTTTCTCAGATGACTAGCTATTTGGCCTTAATCTGTTTCTGAATTTTAATTGTAAAATGTTCAAGGAGTCTGGCGATGACTGGATCTGGCTAAGACAAGACCCAGTTGTCTGGATCAGATATTGAATTTCTGGGATCCCATCGAAACCTTTGGTCTTGTTCTCTTTAGGCTTGTTTATATATACTCTGCAACTTTTTACGTTGTAGCTTCATGAAGGCAACTCGCTTTGTTTTTACAATTTTTTGTCATAAATTCAGTAAAAATCAGGTACCGATTCGGTCAATTTTACAAGATGCGCCGCCCCCCCCCCCCCCCCCCCCCATGAAGAAAGGCTCGGGACGCCCCTGCTTACTGGTGGGTGGTACTAGCTAGTTTCAATTGGTTTCAGTGAGCAATATTTGTGTGCTAACTGTAGCGCATTACATCTTTGTAGGTGCCATGTTGAGATTTTGTCTCGCAAGTACTTGCATTGCAGTTAACAGATAAGTGCAGGGACATACTTCTAGCATCTATCATTTTCCCAGTCGATCCCATGCACTACTGAAAACCATCGAATTTCTAAGAAAAGAACATGGTCAAATCTCGAGCGCCATAGAAAGTTGTGCATGGTCGATAACTGAAGGGCACTTAAATAATATTTGGTCCCTCTCGATCCGTATTGCAGTGTAATGTCGCAGTAGTTCTGATAAGAAACCGAAGACCACGCAGTCTACGGTAAATCGCGGGGGATCGTCGAGAATATACCCGAATGGTTGAGAATATTCGGGAATGGTTGGGGATACTCCTCAATGGTTTACAACTGGTCAGGAGTATACCAGAAGAATTGTCAGTAATATTTCGGAATGGTTAGGAATAATCCGGAATGGCTAGGAATAATCCGGAATGGTTAGGAATAATCCGAGATGGTTAGGAATAATCCGGAATGGTTAGGAATAATCCGGAATGGTGTACATAAAAAATCAGAGTCGTCGACCCCTCGGTTTACTGCGCAATTGGAATTGTAAAACAACACAAATACTCGGAAGTACTCGCACACGGAATTCGGAAATCCCACAAAATAGCCTCGATGACTATTCGTCTATTTTTGCAACACGGAATCGCCTGTCTGAACACGACAACGAGTACACTGGGGTCGATTTTTCTACGAAAAACCGATACTGTCTCAAACCAAGAAAGTGTCAATTGTCCTTTAAGGAGCTCAAATCCAAGGCTCAGAACTTGTTTTGGATTTTGGGGAAAATGTCAACGAGCCTTCAACGGAACACACTTCTTGGGACAAAAATGTGATTCTGTCACTGGTCCTTTAAGGAAACTCGATTTGATTTTACAAAAATTTTCCGAAACTTTAACTTAATCTTCGAAAAACACAAACTGTTTATGGTAATTCCAAATAAAAGTTAAATTGTCCAGGAAAAATCACAGATTGAACCGCTATTGTCTATAAAAGGTTACGCAAAATCTTACTCTGATGATGAAAATGGTGAAGACTCGGTGACGCAACTAAGGTAGATCAGGTTTCTAATCAAAATTCTGCTTGCTGTATCCAAAAGTCACTTTTTCCCGTCTCAATAATCTCACGTAATCTTTAAACAAAATTCACGGAATCTGGGACCGAAATCGGGCCGAATTCGTTCACTTTAAACAACCTTTTTCCTTAAGATTGTACACTTCTGACACCACTGCGCTGGATTGTCACCAAAACTATTGGATTATTCCGGTTTATTAAATCTTATTTCAACAAAACATTTACACTTCTCTCTGCGCGCTTCCCCAGTATACTAACAATCAAACAATAGTCATTCCACTGAGGGTCATTGCACACCCCGGGGGCAAACGATATAATACAGCATCCGCTACACCTAGTCAACTTGAGCTGAATGCCAGTAAGAAAATGAACGTAATATAGCATCCGCTACAGAGAGAGAGAAATTTATTGAATAAATAAATAAAGCACTTCCGTTTAACAACCACCCCAAGAAGTAACCTTGTCCTTGGGGGTGGCAAAAAAAATAAAAACTGCATTAATGCAGAACAACTACTGAACAAAGAGTCAACTTCAATTAATGATTAATGAGATAATGATCATCCTCCTACTTTTCACTACAAATTTCGGGGCTTCGGCAAATTTTGCCAGCTTATCTATGAAGGGAATGAAGTTCAAAATTCGATTCAGCATGTTTCCTTACCCCGATACCCAATCTCTGAGCGTGTTCCATCCTACTTACCGTAGTTACTACGCATGACGTCACGAATTCTGGCTTTTTGCCGTCAAGGCTGGAACGATTTTTCTATTTTCCAGCAGGATCTCACGCCAGGGGCGAATCCGACCAATCACGTTCCAGAGATGCGTAGTTACTACGCTTACCACGCTCCCGAGCATGGTAAGCAAATAGTAACTATTAGTTACTATTCCGACAAGGTTGGAACGGTCAGCGTAGTAACTTTTCGTGAGGATGGAACGGAAATAGTAACTAATAGTAACTATTGTTACGAGGGTGGAACCCCCTGCTAACCCCGATACCCAATCTCTAATCGACTTTAGAAACAACTACGGTAACTGTCCAGCAAGAGAACGAAGTTCAGATATGGATTCAGCGGGCCTCCTCACCCCTGAGACGACTATTTCATTAGCTTATTAAATATACTTGCTTACCCTTAATTCGAAACCCCCTCCTCTGCCTCTAAATATGGGGCTACAGGACCCATCTAAGAACTTGGTCTGTACTTTGCCACTGCATCTTCATACGAAGTTTAAACAACATGTCTGACCCCCTTCGACCCCCCGTCACGACAGACTCTAAACCAAGTCACTAAACCAAGAAGCACTTGTGCGCTATACAGGCCACGAGTGACGTAACTCACCTGTATGGATAAAGGGGTAGGGTAGGGACTGGTATGGCCATCTGGTTTTTCCGAAACTGGTCGACAAATTTGATCAAATTGTTCACAAGACAGTTGTCGAACGCGTTCTGCCCTTATGACCCAGACTATATCATTGGGTTTTAAAATTCCATGCTAAATTTCCAAATTCCCGGGCGAACTTCTTATCCGGCGAAAATATAATTTTCATATTCTGGGTCAGCATGTCCGTTTACTTCAGAATCGAACACCCAATCAACTTCAGATTCAGCTTTTACTTTTTACAAATTTTCCGGTTTTTGCCGGATTTCGGCTGAACTACTTGTCCGGCGAGAAAATAACTTTTATTCGGATTCAGCATGTCTCCTTACCGATAATCGACTATCTCATTATTTAAAAAAAAAAAATATTTTCGTCCTTTAATCTGAAATCCTTCCCCCACCCCTTTGGCGCCCATCTGCGAACTCTACCTGTCCCTTCACCGAAAACATTCTGACACCAAGTTTCATCAAAACATCTCATTCCCTCAGAGAGTTATCGTGCTGAAAGATGGACGGACAGACAGACGGAAAACTTTTAGGAAATCATCGCTATCCCTCCACTTACGTTCGGGATTCAAAAAAGTAACCCCTGAGACCAAACCCTGGTGCAGTAATGAACATGTTTTTGGCCTCTTCATCACATACGACTAACAGGACCAAAGGTTTCGATGGGATCCCAAAAATATAATTTTTTATACAGACAATTGAGTCTTGTCTTAGCCAGATCCAGTCGTCGCCAGACTCCTTGAGCATATTTACTATCAAAATTTAGAAACAGATTAAGACCAAATAGCTAATCGTCTGAGAAAACCAACTTCAGATATGGATTCAGCATGTGTGTTTATTCCCTATAAATCATATCTATTCTGACGAAACTGATTGAAAAATTCCTGCCTTACTTCTGCCAAATTTCCTGTTTAGGCTGGATTCTGGGCGAATTGATTGTCCGGCAAAAAAAACTAGACCTACGTTGCCTGGGCAACGTGAAGTGTTGCGGCAACATTAGTCCGGCTTCGCCAACTAAAGTGTTGCGAGAGCAACACTTTGGTTTTGTTTCTTCCCTGTCGGTTAAATGCTGAAGTTGCCAACTTATCGAAGCTTTTAAAAGGTATGTTCTATAAAAAGAATCATCACGTGATCAAAAGCTATTATTCAGCGTTGTAAAAACAACAACAATAGAATATCGGAAGAAGGGACTAAATTGACTTCGCAGTCAGTTGAACTTTCATCCTTTTCAATCGTAGACATCGTAACGGATGAAAACTTGGAACAATATCTTATATAATCTAGTTGGTATTATAAAGCTATCCGTAACTTTTCAGGATTAAAATACCGTAGATGACACTATTAACTATTACGAAACTACCTCATTGTTCTACATTATCGTTTGTACCCGTTGCGTAAACAGTTAATCCTAGGTTACAGCGATAGACCATCGATACAAACTTTTTACCGTCAGGTTTATAGAAATCGAGTACAATGTGCACCAATTTACAAAAGTTCTAGCCCCTCGTGAACCGATTCTTACTTAGAAGTCTCTCTCCCGTGATAGACATCAAGTTTACCGGATAAAAATAATGGGTACACTAGCGAGCAGAAGTTTTAAACCCCTCATCTCTGAAGATGATTGTAGCATAACAGCCGCTTATTACTTACAAGCCCCTTGCATGTCTTACAATTGGGACCCAAATTGTTCTTACCATCGAATACACCGGAAACAAATAACAGGTACACTAACTAGCAAAAGCTGCAAACCCGTCATTGCCGAAGATGATTATGAGCCAACAGTTGACTGTTGCATACATGTCCCCTACATGTCTCACAACTGATATCAGTGTGTACGTTACTACTGAAGTTGTCAACCCCTTTAAACTTTCAAACTGGTTTTGTTTCTTCGCTGTCGGTTAATGCTGAAGTTGTCAACTTATAGAAGCTTTTTAAACGGGATGTTCTAAAAAAATTAATCATATGATCGAAAGGTATTCTTCAGCCTTGTAAAAACAACAACAAAATAATATAGGAAGAAGAGACTAAATTAACTTTGCAGTCAGTTGAACTTTATCCTTTTCAATCGTAGACATCGTGACGGATGAAAATTTGGGACAATATCTTATATAATCTAGTTGGTATTATAAAGCTATCCGTAACTTTTCAGGATTAAAATACCATAGATGACACTATTAATTATTATGAAACTACCTCAGTGCTTTACATTTTCGTTTGTATCCGTTGTGTAAACAGTTAATCCTAGGTTACATTGATAGACCATCGACACAAACTTTCTTACCGTCAGATTTACAGAAATCGAATACAATGTGCACCCATTTGCAAAAATTCCTAGCCCCTCGTGAAGCGATTCCTACTTACAAGTCCCTCTCCCGTGATATACATTAAGATAAGTTAACTGAAAACATTAAGTTAACCGAAAACAAATAATGGGTACACCAGCTAGCCAAAGTTGCAAACCCATCATCGCAGAAGATGATTGTAGCATAACAGCCGATTATTACTTACAAGTCCCTTGCATATCTTACCATTGGGAACCAAATTGTTCTTACCATCGAAACACCGGAAACAAATAACAGGTACACCAACTAGCAAAAGCTGCAAACCCCTCAGTGCCGAAGATGATTATGAGCCAACAGTCGACTGTTGCTTAAAATTACCCTACATGTCTCATAACTGGTATCGCCTATTTTTGGTTTCAGTGTACCTTAATACTGAAGTTGTCAACCCCTTTGAAATTTTCAAACTCGTGTATCTCATGAAGGAATTTTGTACCAAAAAATTGATGACATATACTTTGATCAGCTCATCAGTGGCTATCGATTGCCGTTGAAAAAAAAATTATAACTGTCTTAGTTCAAAAGTTGACTTTTTTGCCGTAGGCCAACTTTCTAACGTCACGATTTAGAAAGGAGCAAAGGATAAGCTCTAGTTTCTTTAGCAATGAGAGAACTTTTAAAGTTTAAGAGGCACATCTGATACCGTTACTCTACCGCAAACCCAAGTGCAAAAAAAAAATATGAGAAACTCAGCTGAAATCGTCGCAGACATGGATAGAAAAAATAGATGGCACCACTTTCGAACCCGTGGGAAAAAGCCACTTTTTTGTCTCTGTAGATTTTTCTATTTATCACTCAAAGAAGATGTTGGCTATGGGGCCGGGTAACTAACTGCCGCATATGTTTAACACTTATAGATTTTAGTCCATCTTCAATTTGAAACTGGTGCCTGCCTGCTTGCGTGCTAGAACGGAGCTTTCCACTCGGAAGCAGAAACATAGTTTGATGAAACGAAAGGTTCGCTACACAACTTCAGATGGTCCTCTCTGACATAGGCTATATCACTCTACTTCACTTCTCAAACCGTAGGCTCTGGCTCGAGGACAAGCAAAAACCATCCTTATTGGCCCCAGGCAAGAGTTCTACGGAGCTTTCCAAAATGTAATGTCATATTCATCAATCCGGCCTAAGGTCCACACTTTCCGTAAAAACCGCACAGGTTAGACCCTTCCCAGTTACCAAGAATAAAATGAAATCGGCGGCATAGGAACAAAAAAACCAAAGTGTTGCTCTCTCAACACAATAAAGCTCAAAAACGAACTCAGCGTATCTGCTTATCCCTATATCGAACATCTAATCAACTTCAAATAAAACTTTTGCTTTGAACAAATTCTTCGGTATTGGCCGGATTCCGAGCGAACTACTTGTCCGGGTAGAAAATAATTTTCACATAAATATTTAGCATGTCTTTCTTGCCCATAAATCGAGCATTATCATCAACTTCAAACAAAACGTCTACTTTTAACAAACTTTCCGGTTTTGGCCGGATTCCAGAAGAACTACTTGTCCGGCGAGAAAATAGTTTGCTTAATTGTGTTCAGCAGGTTTCTTACCCACTAATCGACTATTTCACTAGCTGTTTACAAATATTTTGTTTGCCCCTTAAGTTGAACCCCCACCCCTAAATGTACGGGTACAGAGCCCATCAACGAACTCGACCTTTCCCTTGAATCAAAGAGTCCTCACACCAAGTTTCATTCAAACTATCTCATTCCCGTAGAAAGTCATCATGCTGACAGACGGACGGACAGACGGACAGAAGGACAGACGGACAAATTTTGGGATGCCATAGGCATCCCTCCACTTACGTTTTGGATCCCCAAACTTGTAGTTTGCAGACCAAGTTCACATTAAAGCACCTGCCAGGTTGCATAAGTAATCACTTGAGTCTACAAATTACAATAATATAACGAAGAGAAATTCAAATGTGTTTGCTTCGCTATAAGAGACTCGATGTTTCATTGTTTAGAAATGAGCGTGCCATATTAGCCGCGCGGCCTTCATTTTTTTTTTTTTTTTTTCAATCAATCAATCAAGCTTATTTCCAGATAGCTTAAAGCTAGAAGAGGAATACAATATTTACGAAATACACGAAACAAGTTAACTAATACACTTACAAGATATGACCAGAAATAAATGATGGGATGAAACTATGTAAAAACTGGGCAGAAGAATTAGTAGAATATGGAGAAAACTGATTGCCAGCGAGTGCTCCTCTCGAACCGACGCACGGAAGATGGGAGGGGGGGGGGATAGACGGCCCATCTGGGGACAACACATTCTCTTTGCTCCAAATTTTTTTGAAAGAGTAGTTCTGCGGTCAGCTAATTTAGGAACGTCCAGGTTAATGAAAGCCTCTTCATATGAAATATTATGTTATAATATTTTGCACAGTTTCCAGCCGATCAGAGAGCCCTGCAGAAAGAGGAGAATGCCAAACCGGTGAAGCATATTTTAAATGAGGACGGATATAAGTTTTAAAATAACAGACGAGGCATTTAGTATCCGTAGAGAAGGTAGAGAGGGATTTAATTAAAAAGTTGGTTTTACGGATAATATTGTCAATATTTCAGATCATCACCGATTATTATCCCAAGCAATTTAACGGATTTACACTGCCATGAAAGACGATGGATATTCAGCAGTCAGGGGCGGCCCGAAGCACTCGGGCCAGGAGGGGGGGGGGGGGTTAGACCCCTCATTTCAACGATTCCTGGATCGTAATATACGACTCGCATGTACCGACAAAAATGAACTGTTGCCACTACGCGGCAATGCTGGACATTCCCCGCCAACAAATAACAGAGACGGTGTAAGCTGCAATGTATCAGCTGAAATTATTCTTGCAATCAATTTTTTTTTTTTTATAAACACATTCATAGCCTCAGGTCTACATTTCAGCTCTCGCTAAAGAGGAAAGCTTTCAAGTATCCGGGACAAAGCAAAGCAAGCACCTCAGGCGAAATTTTGTAATATGCCTTTGTCTAGAAAGATTCTGGACTTTAATGTGTTTCAAATCAAAAAATTCCAAGCCTAATCGCCAAGTAAATGGCACACCGTTCCTCTAAATAGAGAATACTACGAAATACGACACAGGCTATGGGTCACAAATTTGTCCGTCGAAAAAAGTGACGAAAAAGTTTCAAATCTAAAAAATTCCAAGCCTAATCGCCAAGTAAATAACACACAATCCTCTAAATAGAGAATACTACAAAATGCTCCACAAGCTATGAAATCACAAATATGTCCTTTGAAAAAGGGACGAAATAATGGCCAGAGAAAACTAAGTAGACACAAAGTAGATTTGTTCCGAATTAATAGCAAAAAAAATAATTTTCTCGTTAAGACACGCTTATTCAGAAACAAAACGAGGAAAACAGGTTTGCAAGTTCATTTAAAAAAAGAATCCGGAATTTACCGACGTAAACGCCGAGAAGCAGAGCGTCTTTTTACGATCCAAATGAAAAGTAAAGAGTAGCTATGAAATCACAACTCTCTCCATCGAAGTAAGTGACAAAATAGTGCCCATCGAAAACAAGGTAGATTTGTTCCGAACTAATAGCAAAAAACGTAACTCTCATGTTAAAAACACACTTCCTCAGAAACGAAACGAGGAAAACATGTTTGCCACTGCATTAAAAAAAAAAATCGGACTTACGGACATAACAAACCTTTTTTCGTCGCCCGACAAGAGTTTACAGATAGGAAAAGACGCCGGCCGGTTCGCCGACGAGACTTGAGTTGCGTTTTTTCCGGGTGTAGTTTCACTGTAGATTCATGTACATTTGTTTCATTGTGAAAGTACCGTTTTATTTCTCATTCGACACACTGTACTTTCATGACGAAAACTAAAACAATCTGAGAAACATCTGAAAGGTTTATATCTGCTTCAATCTTCATCCGCGACCTTAGGTCCGAGTCTCAATACGCGGCAGAAGATGTTGTACACAGCAAATGAAGAACGTGAAGTTCACTTTTAGAATAACTCGAACATAAAAGAGATCATTTTCGAGGCGATCGACTAAAAAGAGACAAGGCACGGCACGACATAGTGTAGGAAGCTTGAGTACTAAAAAGAGGCACGAAAACTAAAAGGGCCCTTTCAGTCTTCAGAGTGAGGGCCAGGATTAAGCATGGGCACTGTTCTGGTTTTTTTTTCGAAAAACAGAAGAACAGAAAACATGTCATTTTGAGAACAGAACAGAAACAGGTGTTGTAGAAAACAGTCAACCTGTTATGTTTCTGTTCTGTTTTTCTGACACTACCTATAACAATCCGAGTTGCGTGTTTGTTTCAAGCTAATAGAGTTCCCCGTCTCAGTTCTAAGCAAGCGTTGTTACTAGTCAAACAATTACAGGAGAAAAAAAAAATATATTGATTTTGGATTTACAATGTTATCTTCTCGAGCGTCTTCGACGCTATGCGTGCATTGCTTTCGACCGAATACAAACATACCGAAAAGGCCGACTCGCTGGGCACGACGATTACTACGGGGAGTGGGTTCCCGTAAATCGTGGGACATGGGCCTGATGCCCTGAAAAAGGTCCTCGCTAAGAAGGGCCGAAATATAGCTCTAATGAAATTCAGCTGACTTATCCGTTTTGCACCATCAAATATGAGACATTCTAATTCTTAGTTTTTTACTAGGCTAAATAAAATAAAAGGGTAAATAAGAGAACAGGTGACCTGTTCTGTTTCTGTTCTTTTGTAAAAACAGAACAGAAAACAGGTACCCCAAAACAAGAGCTACGAGCTCATATGGCACTTGTACGAGTAGGCTGTACAGGAAAGTAGATGAAAACGTCACAAAATACACCCGCCATCCAAAAAGACGGTTCGGAAATAGAAATAGGATATTTAGTTTCACTCATTTCTGAGCAGTTCCGGCATCGTCTCGATTGCAAATGCACATGACTGTTCAAACTTTCATCCCAATAAATCCATTTGTTTGATCCCTAGACGTGCTACACGATTTCCGGTACTCACTCTATTTCCACCTACCGTGGCCGAATCTGGTTCGGAATAAAAAAAAATCGACCACCTAAAGCATCTTCGTTTATACCATCTACCAAGTTTCACTCGAATCTGAGCATTTTTGGAAAGTTCCGGTACCCCCCCCTTCCCACCAACGTTGTCGGAGCCGGTTCGGGCCCAATCTCTTAATTCCCTCATCAAGTTTGACTGAAATTGGAGCATAGACTATCTGCAAGTTTCCAGTACCCCCCCCCCCTACCTTGGCCGAATCCGGCCCAGACGCCAAATAACAAATCTAGGCCGCATAAACTCGGCACTGTCGAATTGCATCTCATTCGGTCCATCCGTTTGGTTTTTGTGCATGTCAAAAGTCCCCCCACCCCCAATTCCCCTAATCGTGGTCGCATATGGTTCGAACGCATGTTTTACATGTCGAGGCCATCGATTCGTATCACCCATGAAGTTTCACTCGAATCAGACCACTCGTTCGCAATTTATAGAAGTCCATATTTCTCTTCTCTTGCTCCCCCAAAAATGCTCGGATCTAGGAACGGAAGTTTCCGGGGGTATGTTGTGTCAGGTTTTTAAGTCAAGATAATTCGGGTCGCTAATATGCCTGCAAAGTTTCGTTGTCGTTTTACATCTGGAAATATTCTAACTCACGACTACCGGAATTCCAGGAAACCCCCTCCAAATCCCCCCACAGAGCCCCGAAACCATCTGGCTCCGTCAATTTCATCTAGGCCCAATGCTTGTTCCATCCATTAAGTTTCGTCCCAATCCCTCTACTTTTAGAGTTTCTTGAGTTTTCCACCCCCCCCCCCCCATCCCCACAGGTATCGGACCCGACTCGGACGTGACACTGAACGTCCGAGGCGATAGCTCACCAGACAAGTTTCATTCAAATCCGATCACCCGTTCAAAAGTTATGCACGCCACTAGATTCCGGACTCCCCATCCACCGACTCCCCCCATGATGGTCGGGTCGGGGAAACGGCTGTTCTCAAGTCAATCTGTTCGGATCCCTGACATACCTGCCAAGTTTCATCGCCCTAGGACATCAGGAAAATGCCGAACTCGCGGGATCGCTAGAAATCCGGACCCCCACCCCAACTCCCCCACAGTGCCCTGATCCGGTCCGGTTATGTCAATGACGTGTCGAGGACCTGTGCTTGTTTTTTTTCCCACCAAGTTTCATCCCGATCCCTCCACTTTAAGCGTTTCTCAAAATTTCCGGTTCCCTCCTCCAACTCCTCCCAGTGTCATCGGATCCGGTCCGGTTACGTCAATGACGTGTCTAGGACCTGTGCTTGTTTTTCCCACCAAGTTTCATCCCGATCCCTCCACTTTAAGCGTTTCTCAAAATTTCCGGTTACCTCCTCCAACTCCCCCCAGTGTCATCGGATCCGGCCCGGATTTAAAGTGAGGTGTCTGAGACACAAGGTCATCCTAAATATCAATTTTCATCAAGATCCGATCACCCGTTCAAAAGTTATGCACGCCACTAGATTCCGGACTCCCCATCCACCCACTCCCCCCACGATGGTCGGGTCGGGGAAACGGCTGTTCTCAAGTCAATCTGTTCGGATCCTTGACATACCTGCCAAGTTTCATCGCCCTAGGACACCAGGAAGTATGCCGAACTCGCGGGATCGCTAGAAATCCGGACCCCCATCCCAACTCCCCCACAGTGCGCTGATCCGGTCCGGTTATGTCAATGACGTGTCTAGGACCTGTGCTTGTTTTTCCCACCAAGTTTCATCCCGATCCCTCCACTTTAAGCGTTTCTCAAAATTTCCGGTTCCCTCCTCCAACTCCCCCCAGTGTCATCGGATCCGGCCCGGATTTAAAGTGAGGTGTCTGAGACACGAGGTCATCCTAAATATCAATTTTCATCAAGATCCGATCACCCGTTCGCAAGCTAAAAATACCTCAAATTTTGGCTTCACCCTCCCTCCACTCCCCCCCCCAGATGGTCGAATCGGGGAATTGATGATTTCCTATTTAAGCTGGTCGGGTCCCAGACATGCCTGTCAATTTCCATCGTCCCAGCACATCAGGAAGCACGGAACTCGCGGGATCACTACAAATTCGGACTTCTCCCCCCCCCCCCCAACTCCCCCAAAGTGAGCGGATCCGTTCCGTTTATATCAGTCACGTATCTAGGACTTTTGCTTGTACTTTCCACCAAGTTTCATTCGGATCCCTCCACTCTAAGTGTTTTCCAAGAATTCCGGTTTCCCCCTCTAACTCCCCCAAGTGTCACCGGATCCGGTCTGGATTTAAAATGGAGGGTCTGAGACACGAAGTCCTTCCATGTATTAAGTTTCATTAAGATCCGATCACCCGTTCGTAAGCTAAAAATATCTCATTTTTCCTATTTTTTCCGGATTCCCCCTCCCTCCACTCCCCTCCAGATGGTCGGATCGAGGAAGCGACAATTTCTAATTTAATCTGGTCCAGTTCCTGATATGCTTGCCAAGTTTCATCGTCCTAGCTTATCTGGAAGTGCCCGAACTAGCAAAACCGGGACCGACAGACCGACAGACCGACAGACCGACTGACGGACAGAAATAACAATTGCTATATGGCACTTGAGTAAGCTCAAGTGCCATAAACAGAACAGAACAGAACAGTGCCCATGCTTAGCCAGGAGCGATGTTCAAACGTGCCTTCTTTTAGGCTCTGGAGTAAAGAACTCTCACATACTGCTCTACTTCTACTGGCTAATCTCTTTTAATTATTCGTGCCTCCTCCGCCATGCCGTGCCGTGCCTCTTTTTAGTCGATCCCATTTTCGAGTTTTACGAGTTTCCTAAATTTTACGAAGCGTTTTCAGATGTGCTTCAACCCGAGCATACAGGGGCATCACGTATGGGCCCCCCCTCCCAGTGTTGTCGGTCAGTCGGTAAAAAAAATAGCTAAATCGGCGCGAAGCGCCGCGACTTTTCGTAAAAACAGTCGATTTTTTTTTGGGGGGGAAACAGCCGATTTTTTATCAAAACAATCGTTATCGTTTTTTCAGAAAAAGTCAGTAAAAAGGACCAGCCAGACGGTAAATACCCTTGCCCCCCCCCCCCCCAAAAAAAAAAAAAAAAACATGTTGGCTAGTAACACCTCTGCTAGCATAGACGCCAAAAATTTGTAAGAGTTCGTAACTCTAGAGCCTAAAAGAAGACACTTTAGAAGATTGTTCCTGCCCCTTAGTATGTAGCCTGAAAGGTCACTTTCGTGCCTCTTGTTTAGTACTCATGCCTCCTACACTATGCCTTGCTCCTTTTTAGTCGGTCCCCTTTTCAAGCGTTGTTACCACGGCAACCTCGTTTTGTAATCGACATTTTTTCCATCTGTTCTGGACACACTTGTTTCGCGGGTCTCCTGTCATTTGATTTCTGATGGCTTTTCCGTTATGTTTCAAAATTCTATGCCTTCTTTTTGGGATCCCAAAACGTAAGTGGAGGGATACCTATGACATCGCAAAAGTTGTCCGTCCGTCCGTCCGTCTGTAAGCACGATAACTCTCGAAGAGAATGAGATAGTTTGATGAAACTTGGTGTGAGGATTCTTCGGGTCAAGAGTAAGGTCGAGTTTGTAGATGGGCTTTGTAGCCGTATATTTAGGGGTGGAGGAGGGGGTTGAATTAAGGGGCAAGCAAAATATTTTTAAACAGCTAATGTGACAATCAATTATGGAGTAAGAAGACGTGCTGAACACGGTGGTGAAAAACATTTTTTTCGCCGGACAAGTAGATAGCCCGGAATCCGGCCAAAACCGGAAAGTCTATTAAAAGAAAAAGTTTTATTTGAAGTTGACTAGATGTTCGATTTAGAGGTAGGGTAATTCGCCTGGAATCCAGCCAAAGCCGGAAAATTTGTAGTTGATTAGATATCCGATTTAGGGGTAAGAAGAGATGCTGAATCCGTGTATGACAATCATTTTGTACCCGGACATATAGTTCGCCCGGAATCCGGCTGGGACCGGAAAATCTTTTATAACCCGATGAAAAATTTGTAGCCTGCGTAGTAGTATGGTAGTAGTAAGAAAACGTGGCATGTAATACTATGTAATAGCAAAGAATACTATTATTTAATGTGCCTCAGACTGGTCCAATCTTACTTAGTAGTATCCAGTAGCATCCAGTCTTGCTAATAGTAGCATATAGTAGTATGCAGTAACACGGTAGTCTTGAAGTAGAAGCATGTAGTAGCATTGTTAGTACTGCATGCTACTTTTTTGTACTACTGTATAGTACTATTTTGAGATAAATTTTTCATCGGGAAGTAAAAGTTTAATTTGAAGTTGATTGGATGTTTGATATAGGGGAAAGATACACTGAGTTCGTTTTTTAGCTATCTTTTTTTGGCCGGATAGGTATTTCCGGAATTAGGCCGAAACCAGGAAATTGGCAGAAGTAAGGCAGGAAGTTGTCGTCAAAACAGATATGTCTTATAGACAGACACATGGTGAATCCATATATCTGAACTTGGTTTTCTCAGGTCATTAGCTTTTTGGCCCTAATCTGTTTCTGAATTTTAATAGTAAAAATGTTCAAGGAGTCTGGATCTGGCGAAGACAAGACCCAATTGTCTGGGTCAAATATTGAATTTTTGGGATCCCATCGAAAACTTTGTTCTTGTTTCACTTGTAGCCTTCTTTTTATACTTGACGAACAATCCATGCACATAACCTTGTCTCTCGCTTTTGGTGTATAATGTATATTAATATTATCCATCCGACTTAACTTTAACAACTAACCTACTGTAATTTTGGCAGGCTAATATCTGAAAGACCTAAGTGGGGTAGCTACAAATCACATGGGAGTAGAACACGACCTATCGAGGTTATGAAACCTGGTTTAAACGACTCAATTTGCCTTTAGGGACGGACTTTACGACTGGAGCTGTGCAGAGCCAAAATTAAGAAGAATTTGTCAAACGATTCCGATTGTTTTCGATTAAAATGAATGACCGTGACCTCGGGGAGGCCAAAATAAACGACTGATACGACTTACGAAAAAGCCCCCCCCCCCCCCCTCTCATCGGGCCACGCTTGGACCGGAAGCTTCACAGGATTTCCGCGATAATGAAGACTTCCCAACATAACACTAGACTTCGCCGGTTGACTTCTTTGAGCCATGTTTTGACATTTAAAAATACGAAATTTAAAAATGAACAGCTAAACCCAAATAACCAAATTGCTTTACTACTTCTCGAAAAACATCGCCAGTTTAAAACGAAACATTTTGAAAACTGGTTTTATGGTCCTATTACAACTGAACAAATCACGCAACAAAGTTACTGTAAAGGATGCAACTTCTTCAAGAACGCAATCACTGCTCTCAATTCCTACGTCATTAGCTGTTACGCCAAACACGTGACGTAAGGAGTTCCAATGAAGAGCAGCTCTGATAAGGGTGAAGAATGAGTCACGGCCGGAAATTCCGTTGTAAGACGGATTTTCCGGATTCTATATTCAACTGAAATACACCGACCTATTCCTATAAAGGGTGGGAAAATGTGCTTGTGGGCTCTAGTCTTTTTTATTTTATGTTCGTCGAAACTTGATGAAATTTGCTAAGGAAAAGTATTTATCAGAATCTGGTAAGTTTTAAGTCTCGCCTGTATAGTCGAATTTCTGCTAATTCATAAACGTTAGAGACGCGATACCCATGATTTTGTAAGGTTTGTCCGTCGGTTTGTCTGTCTATCAATATGTATGTTTGAATTTGTTTTCTTGCAGGTAATTCGCCCTGAATCCGGCACAAACCGGAAATTTGATTGAAGCTCAAAATTTCGTTCTGGGTCCGACTAGAGATTTTGAGTCTGGGAAAGGAGACATGCTGAATCCGTTTTCGAACTTTTCAGATGGATAAGAATTTCGGCCGGGGGTCCGAACAAAACCGGAAACTTGGCAGCAGAAAAAAAAAAATTCGAGTTCTATTATAGAGTCTATTATAGATTGAATTTAGAGATAAGGAGACATACTGGAGGGGCAAGGGTAAGGAGAAAATCGATTTTTGAACTTCAGTTCCTTGATGGATAAGCAGTTCACCCGGAATCCGGCTAACACCAGAAATTTGGTAACAGTAACAGTGTTCCTAAATTTGGTTGAAGATTCGCTATTAGAGTAATAAGACCAAAGGTTTCGATGGGATCCCAAAAATTCAGACAATCGAATCTTGTAGATTTCCGATTTTGCTATTTATCCGCAATCTACCGCTTAAACATGTACACAAAAATGTGAACATACCGTTTTGAAGTTTTCATGGCACTTGCCCTTCGACCAAGTGCCATATAGCGATCGAAATTTCTGTCCGTCCGTCTGTCGGTCCAGGTTTTGCTAGTTCGGACATTTTCACATAAGCTAGGACGATGAAACTTGGCAGGCATATCAGAGACCCCAAAAGATTAAGTTGGAAATAGTCACTTCCCCAATCCGAGCATCGTGGGGGGAGAGGGAATCCAGAATCTAGAGGTATTTATAAATTTTGTACGGTTGATCGGATCTTAATAGAAACTTGATATTTGGAAGGACCCCGAGTCTCAGACGACCCAGTTTAAATCCAAACCAGATCCGGTGACTTTTGGGGGAGATGGAGGGGAGGAACCGGAAATCTTGGGAAACGCTTAGAGTGGAGGGATCGGGATGAAACTTGGTAGGAAGAACAAGCACAAGTCCTAGACACACCGTTGACATAACCGGACCAGATTCGGGCACTGTGGGGGGTTGAGGGGAGGATTCCGGAATTTCGTTGATCCTGCTAGTTCGATACTTCCTGATGTGCTAGGACGACGAAACTTGGAACGCGTGTCAGGGACCCGAACAGATTGACTTGATAATAGTCGTTTCCTGGATCCGACCACCGTGGGGGGAGTGGAGGGAAGGGGAGCCCGGAATCTTGTGGCATGCTAACTTTTGAACGGGTGATCGGAACTGAATGAAACTTGGCAAGTGGAAAGAGCTATCGTCTCAGATGTTCCATGTCAAGTCCTGGTCAAATCAGATGGTTGTGGGGGGGGGGGGGTTGAAGGGGGGACGGGAAACCACGTGAAACGCTTAGAGTTGGGGGACTGGGATGGAAGTTGGTGAGAAGAACAAGCGTTAGCCCTAGATACGTAATTGACAGAACCAGATCGTATCGGGGTTCTGTGGGGGGAGTTGGAGGGTGTTTCCCGGAACTCCAGTGATCGCCAGTTAGGATAGTTGCCGCTATTCTAAGAACGATGAAACTTTGCAGTCCTATTAAAGACTTAAGGACCCGACATAATGTCCTAGGAAAACTTGTGTTCCTGGATCCGACCATCTTTGGGGAGTTGAGAGAAGGGGAATCCGGACACTGGCTTCCGTAAGTTGCGAACGGGTGGTCCGATTCGAGTGAAACTTTATGGGTGATAAGAGCTAATGACCTAGACAAGCAAAACATGCGTCCGAACCACATGCGCGCACGTTTAAGAGATTTGGACGAGGGGGTACAGAATGGGATGCAAGTCGGACAGTTCCGAGTTAATGCGGCCTTGATTTGTTATTTGGTGTCTGGATCGGATCTGTGGACCTTAGGCTGGATTGATGAATATGACATTATATTTTGGAAAGCTCCGTAGAACTCTTGCCTGGGGCCAAAAAGGATGGTTTTTGCTTGTCCTCGAGCCAGAGTGTATGGTGTGCAAAGTGACGAAGTGCTGTCTATAGCACATGTCAGAGAGGACTATCTGAAGTTGTGCAGCCAAGCTTTCGTGTGGTCAAACCATGTTTCTGCTTTCGACGGAAAGCTCAGTTCTAGTAAGCAAGAAGGTAGGCATCAGTTTCAAATTGAAGATGGACTAAAAGCTATAGTATTAAATATATGCGGCAGTTAACCGGCCCGACAGCCAATATAACTTCTTTGATTGATATATAGAAAAACTTACAAAAACAAAAAAGTGGCTTTCTCTCAGGGTCCGAAAGTGCTGCCATCTATTGTTTCTACCCATTTCTGTTCGCGATTTCAGCTGAGCTGATCATTGTTTTTTTTTTGCACTTGGGATTGCGGTAGAGAAATGATATCAGATGTGTCTCTTAAACTTTAAAAGTTCTTTCATTGCTAAAGAAATTAGAGCTTATCCTTTGCTCCTTTGTAAGTGCTGACGTTAGAAAGTTGGCCTGTGGCAAGAAAGTCAACTTCTGAACTAGGACAGATAGATGAGCTGATTAAAGTATATGTCATCCATTTTTTGGTACAAAAATTCCTTCATGAGATACACCAGTTTGAAAGTTTCAAGGGGTTGACAACTTCAGTAGTAAGGTACACACTGAAACCAAAAATAGGCCGATACCAATTGTCAGACATGCAAGGGACTTGTAAGTAATAATCGGCTGGTCTGCTACAATCATCTTCAGCGAATAGGGGTTTGCAACTTTTTCTAGCTGGTGTACCCATTATTTATTTCCGGTGAATATCACGGGAGAGGGACTTGTAAGTAAGAATCGGTTCACGAGGGACTTGAAATTTCTGCAGGTACACATTGTATTCGATTTCTATAAATCTGACGGTAAGACAGTTCGTATCGATGGTCTATCGCTGTAACCTATAACTAAGTGTTTACGCAACGGGTACAAACGATAATGTAAAACAATGAGGTAGTTTCGTAATAATTAATAGTGTCGTCTAGGGTATTTTAATCCTGAAAAGTTATGGTTTGACCGGAGGCAGGCCAAATCCGAAAATCTGTTAGAAGTAAAAAAAATAAAAATAAACAGTGAATCGGTAAATACTATTTGGTCCTAGCTTAGATGAATAGACCGGTCGGAATCTGGTCAAAGCCGGATGCTTACGAATAAACCTAAAAGTTTATTTGTCACGGTAAAAGTCCCTTGTATAACTTCCATCTTTCCGTAATATCGAGTCGCATTTTTTCTCCGGTGCAAACAATAAAATAATTATGCATTTGCAGTTGCCTTTTAACTAATGTTGGATTTTTTTTTAGTAACTAACTAACTACCGCCATCAATTCGCCAAAAACTGAAAACATTTTCCCAGTATTCTTAGTCGTCAACTGGCGTTCCTGACCAGCACCATCATCACCTCATTATGAAAAATTTGATATTCCCAGGTTTTCCTGAGATTTATAAAACCTACCCCAGACTAGACATTACGTTTTCCTTATTCGTCTTTTTCTTTCTTTCTCTGCAAATTAGCGGCTCAGCGACAGAGCTACCTAGTGTACTCGCTGAGCAGTCAGAAGCATAAAGCTTAGAGCTTTGACCCTAGCTGGCGTTTTAAGCGTCCTCGTTGGTAAAACTAGAACTTTCATAAAATTCCCTCCAGATTACTCATTTTTCTGGCCGCTAGACGCGCTAACATAAAGTAAACAATAATACCTTACTTCTTGGTGTAGTCTAGACGTGTTTAAAACTGTTTAAACGCCTCTGCTTCTATGTGTACTCTACCCAACTGTGTTCTGTCCAACTTCATCAAGTTAGTCAATTCTGGCTTCCGACTTCAGTGATGAATGCTGGTTGCCTTTTCCACGGGGCTAATGTGCGACTCGGTATTAACCGAAACATAATCGCTGATTCTCCCTTCATATATCTTATACCAATATCTAAAGTATCATTGTTATTTTTTCTCTAGCCCATTCCGGCCAATTTCCAATTTGTCATTGAATTTTATGAACCGTGTATGAGGGGATCAAAAGCTGCTGTTTTCGCTTAAACCCAGTTCCTCTCTGTATCAGGTTATTCATCGCAAGTGGCAGTCCTTTCGCTCACCAGTTGGATATGGTTCGGTAACGCAGCGATTCTGGATTTCCTTCCACGGACGTTACGAATGTCCTCACTAAATAAATATAAATAGTTGTGTTTTTGCAGAGCTGATTTGATACCACGGTAACTGAACATGCATTTTTCGCTTTTGCAGTTACCATATATCTGATATTACGGTTGCTTTGCAAAAAGACAATTGCCAAATTAGCGAGTAAGTCACACCACAAGAAATACTTATTATAGACATACATCCCAAGTGCAAAACTTCTTTCCCGAAGATTTGACAAAAACCTCTCTTGTGTTGGTGCTGATGAGAGTGAGATAAGCTTTTTGAGATACCACGGTAACTGGCCAGATACTGCAAAACGCCTTTTGAGCGTGGTATCAGATTCCATAATATCTGCCGAATAATGTAGCCTAATATCCGCGCGTTTCAAATATCAGAATGTATCAAATTCACTCTTGCAATCGTTTTCAAATTCTCCTTTCATTTTATTTCTGTTCTTTCTCGAAATTGTTTGCGATGCAGCACAAGGATGTCTTCTTGCCTGAAATCTTTGATGGTATTGACTATTAATATTAGTGTTGTTTCCTTTTTAAGTTTCTTGCGTTCTTTCCATTCTTGTTCTTGACATCAGTGTTCTTTTTTCATTTCTTTCTTTGTTCTTTTTCTTCTTCTTCGTTTAATTACTCCGTCTTTTTGTACGTTTGTGCATTATGATAGGCAATAAATCTATTATTATTATTATTACCCACGAGAGTTTGGGTCAACCAGAAGGTGAAGATTGCATTCAGACCAGTATTCCCAAGTTTGGATTTAAATCATTTTTGAAGCGGGGTTTTGCTGAGATTGCCTCTTTCTGCTTTCGCGTGGAGTTTCTCAATTTCTGTGCTACAGTAACCCGAGGTAAAACACAAAAAATGCTTGAAAAGATCACTTACCTTTTCTTCTCTTTTTTCTTTTTATTTCTGCGAACGAGCAATCTTCTGTGTATCAGGGGTGTGAGTTGGCGGGGGGGGGGGGGGCGTAAGAATTTATAAGTTAATTATAACGTCGTTATGCAGTTAAGAATACATCCGAAGCCATGTGTATGCTTTATTTTCCTATCGGACATGTAGACTAACCGGAATCCGGCGAAAACCCGAAATTCTGTGGAAGGAAAAGTTGATTCTGAAGTGGAACATTCGTATATGGGCAAGAATACACGCTGAATCCATATACGAACCTTATTTTCTTGCTGAGTAAGTAGTTCGCCCGGAATCTGGCAGAAACCGGGAATTTGGTAGAATCATTTTCTTTCCAAGAAGATCGAGACTCGATGTAAGGGTTGCTGAATCCATATTTGAGCTTTATTTTCTCGCCGGACAAGTAGTTTGAGCGGAGGAAGGCCAACTCCGAAAACCTGTTAGAAGTTAAATATAAAAATAAACGGTGAATCGGTAAATACTATTTGGTCCTAGCTTAGAAGAATAGTTCGGTCGGAATCCGGTCAAAGCCGGATGATTACGAATAAACCTAATAGTCTGGTTTCTTTTCGCTAGGAAGTCTTGCCTAGTATCTGGCTAAGTGGTTTATTAGGTTTATTATCAGTCGTTTACGTGGTTCAGAGAAGACCGAACATCGCCGCTTGTCTGTGTTAGAAAGATCAATATACATTCATCTTTGGGACCTCATTGAAACCTATGGGCATGTTTAAATGTGACTTTTCCTTGTAGTACTAATATTTCTTATATTTATGTAAATAATCGTTCTGTTTCAGAATGCGCAACGAAATGTCTTTTTATCAACAGCCCAACCTTAAGGCGCACCTCGAACTACCTACTGTTCATGTTTCGGTACTCAGAACTATCTGAATACTGTAAACGAAGCTCTGCTTTTATCAAATTATCCCCGGCTTTGGCTGTTTTAAGCCTTTTCCCAGGCCGATTGACTTCTAGCAAAGACTTGAAAAAAATCAGAATACAGGTCTTAAGCGCCAATACCGTGATACTCGAACACTCGTAGGGCATCATGCGCATGGAAACTAGTGAATCGTGCGTGGCAACTGGCAAATGCACAAATTAGTTAGGTATCGTTAGTAGTTCGGAATGTAACATACGAAATTTGGGTTTCCGGGTTTAAGAGTCAATGAATGCAATTACGGAAGTAAGTTGCATTGGCAATATAAGTGCGACGGGTCCTTTTAACTGTAGGCTACCAGGAACCTTTTCCCCAGGCCGATTGACTTCTAGCAAAAACTTGGCAGAATTCCGCGCCAATAGCATGATACTCGAACACGTTGTGTCGTTAGTGGGTTCGGAATGTAACATACGAAACTTGGGTTTTCGGGTTTCAACCAATCAATCAATCAAGTTTATTTTCCAAGTAGCTTAAAGCTAGAACAGGAATAAAAGACACGAAACAAATTAACTAATACACTTACACGATATGACCAGAAATAAATGATGGGATAAAACTATGTAAAAATTGGGCAGAAGAATTATTAGCAGGACATGGAGAAAACTGATTGCGATTGTTCCTCTCGGACCGGCGCACGGGGTTTAAGAATCAATGAATGCAATTACGGAAGTAAGTTGCATTGTCAATACTGGTGCCACGGGTCCTTTAAAACTGGACCAAAGGAAGAAATAAGGGAAAAACTGATATTTGAGGTTTGCCGATGTGCGAAGGTGCAAATAAGTTTTGTGTTTTCGCATTTCCACCCATCGTCATCAGGCACGTATCCAGGAATTTATTTCGGGGGGGGGGGGATTTGCCTTTCAGGGGGGGGGTCGACTGCGGGTTGGGCAAAAAAGTACAAAAAAGACATAGATCAGAGGGAAAAGCCTATACAAATGAATATTTGTGTATGTTTCGGGAGGGGTCCCCCCCCCCCCTATATGCGGCCTTGGTCACCATCTACATAAACACGCAATAGCCTAAACACTTTCTTCTTTTTTTCTTCAAATCTTTTATGCATGTTTCGTTTTCCTCTCCTTTTTCTCGTATTACATATCAGCACTTGCTTTTCATGAATAGTTAAACAGGATTTATATTCCCATTGATACGGTACCCCTTGCCGCCAGCTACAGAAACAAGCAGTAGCCTAAAAACCTTCCTCATTTTTTCTTCGAATTCTTTCGTTTTCTGTCTTTTTTCTCGCTTTACATGATGAGCACTTGCTCTTGTCAATAGGATTTACACTCCCATTAATATTTGAATGGGCTTTTCTTCCACTTCTTGTCTAGACGAGATTTGTATGTTGTCTTTGATTATTCTCGAAGTATGTTCTTCAATAACCCTTGTTTTTCTTCTCATTTTCTTTTCCATTGTTCAGCTTTTGTTACTGTGACAATTCTTCAGTAAACCTTATAATAAAACAATTAACTTGAAAACATTCATCGTAACTTCTTATCCGAACAAGATGTAGCGTTTTCCTGAATTTATTTATTTATAGTTGTGTCGAAGGTGTAGCCTGTAAAGTGGTAACCTAAGTATATTTTTTGTTAACTGCCAATGCATATATTCGGGATCATCAACACGTACGCTTATCCGATTTTGAAGGACACGTCATACTTATGATAGTAATTCATATTCCTTCAGTAGTATTTCCATCCATTCTCGTTCTCGAGATTCTTCACTCCATAAGTGTATCCTATCTCCTCTGTTAGTAATACACTGATCATAACCCTTGTCACATTTGTTCTCTTTACGTGATGTAGCGCCCGATCATTGTTTCCGAGGACTTTATTCATCCGGAGATCGGTTATGCAAATTTTGCCATGATTTTAATCCAAGGCTAGGTTCATGGAAAGGGCTAAAAACAGCCGAAGCTGCGTGTAATTTTCTACAAGCACAGCTAAGTTGTAAAGTGGTCATCTATTTCAAAACATATGAGAAGAAGTACTGTGTAGTGCGAGGTGTCACAAAATACGAGCTAAATACCACGAAAGGAACGCTGAGGAACCGTTTTGTGAATACAAAATTTTTCCAACAAGCCAATAATAGCTTCAGCTTCCAGAGCAGAAGTTCCTCAGTCAGATTAGCTGACCTAGAATGAAATAAAACAACCGATTTTAGAGTCTGCAGTCCCTGGATCAGTCTTACTTATCCGCCGAAAAACGAGCATTCTTGTATCGACCCACGTATAATTAAAACCACCTAAGCCTATTGAACAGAGAGGGATTTTGTGAATACGAAAATTTTCCTACAAACCAATCACAGCTTTAGCTTCCAGAGCAGACCTTTCTCCGTCAGATTAGCTGGCCTAGGACGAAATCAAACAACCGATTTTAGAGGCTGCGACCCCTGGGTCAGTCTTACTTATCCGCCGAAAAACGTACATTCTTGTAACGACCCATGTATAATTGAAACCACCTAAGCCTATTGAACAGAGAGGAATTTTAAATTCCGCCTTATAAAATTGTATTATTGACCCCCGTTAAACAGGGGTCTTATGTCGGACCCACTTTAGAACCATTGAGGGGTTAGCAATTCAGAGATCAGCTTATCGCGCGCCTTAAATGCTAGACCACCTTCGGACTCCCTTGTTCGTGTTTTGTATGGTTCGAATATTTTTTGTATTATTTTTTTTCTTTTTAACCCATTTGTTTCCCCTTGTGAAATTAAGGGTTTGAAACAAGTTCATAAAAATATTTTTTTTGTCATAGTGCAATACTGGACATGTATTTAGAAAAAAGAAAGAAAAATGAATTATAAAACTATGAACATATACATGAATTGCATCGTCAAGAAATTGCACTGCACGAAATAAAAACTGACTCGACTAATAATAAACTGCACTGCACACCTATCTTGGAATTCAGCAACCCATCAGGGTTTTGTCTAAAAATTACATGCGTATTCCTTCCTCTCCTCCCGTCATCCGTCCGTTGGTCTTAAAGAAACACTGGCATTCGGTTTTGCTATATCCTGTGCATTCTTTTAGTCGCTTTGAAATATTTTAACCCCAGCATTCTTCACGGGAGATTTATCCAAAAGAAACTGAACTTGTTTATCTGCACTTATGTCAATTGATAAGTGCACAATGGCCGACTACTTTAGTTATAAACTTTTTCGCTTGAATATATTGATTGCAGCCTTATTGGAAGACCTGACTGTTATGTCGGAGCAAAGAAATGTAAACTGTTTCACTCCTTCGCTATCTTTCTTCCCAGTCGTAAACTGATTTTCTTTTCGTTTTTGGTTCAAAAATATATTCATTCATTCTAACCCTTCATTCACTGTTATGATGATTATAGAAAAGCGGGAGGAGCCTCGCTCGAAACATTACGTCATCTAAAAAACGAATTTCCATTCATCAATCCTTTGAACACGCGAGTAACCAATGCAGAGAAAGCTCCGCCTTGCCTTTTTTTGTTGTTTATAATTTGCAGTTTCAGACTGAAGTGTTTATTGAGAAACAAAACCCAACACATGTCAACAGTATCCAGAGGGAAATAGAGAACGTCAAGTCGGTTTTGCGTCCGAAATCAACGACACAAATGAAATAAATCTACACAAATAGGAACTTAATAAAATCCGGTTCAGGTATTAGGTTAGTCATGTAGTTACAAATCGTGGGATCCCCGACGAAACGAAGCGATATATAAGACATGAGCAAACTATCCGTCCTCTAGTCCTTCTGTCCATGATTAAACTAGGAATCACACACCGGCACCTGTTGTACACCCTTTCCCGGCACCGGTCGACAGCGGCCGAAATCAGCTGGCGCTTCTCGATTTTTCTGCATTGGCGCTTCTTAATGTTCTAACCTAACCGACACCGGGCACTTGCTGTGCACTAAAACCGAGAGTGGGTAACCCCTCGATCAGTCCGTCCTCTCGTCTTTCTGTCCGTGATTAATTGAGGAGTTAACCACTCCCAGCACCTACTGTACACCCTTTTCCCGGCACCGGCCGAAGTCAGCTGGTGCCGGCCATAAATTTGGCGATTCTGCTTCTAAACGTGCTGATTTTAATGTTCTAACACGTGGCAACTGGTGCCCGCACCGGCAGGGCACCGCGCACTTGCTCTTCACTCCAATCGAGAGTGGGCTTCCCCTCTTGATTAATTTTGGTGATTAATTTAACTTAAATTAAAGGTTTAAGTTTAACTATTATCTTAGGACTTTATTTTACTTTCTTACAAGGGGTTGAGTATATCGAAGCTACATTTTCTATTGCTGATAGAATTTATGGTTCAACATTCTTTGTAGCAACAGGGTTTCATGGTTTACATGTAATTGTAGGAACAACCTTTATTCTTACTACCCTCACAGGCCCTTATCGATAGGCCGATAAGAACCTCATGTTATAATATTTTGTAACAGAGCCTATGTTATAATAGCTTTTTTTTGTATACTCAAACTTATTTAACATGAAACTTAATAAAAGTACTCGCAAACGGATTGATGAAACTTCCGGTAGTAAGGCGTAGTTTGACAGTGAATCGAATAGATTTCAATTTTCTTTAAAATCCCAACACCAGCCAACGATAGGCCTACTCATAAATTACTGAAACCAATGAAAACCTTCTTTCTCGCCGGCTCCTTTGTTTATTCTTTAGGTCACCCTGTCTCTTTTCCGTGAAAGTGTGGCCCATTTGTAAGCAGAAATGGTCTACAACCCACAAAATATGTACTGAAAGAAACAGAACTGCCGAACATTTATCCTGTTTTTACTTTTTGTTCATAAACCAGTTAAAGCACACCTCTTACTAGAAATGATCTTTTCACGATCAAATGCCTCAGAAATATAGTTTTCAAACATACTATTACTTTTCACGCGAAATTTGCGATTTTTTTATTAGCGCTTGTCCATTCAATCCAGCCTTACCTCTCTCCCACACGTCGGCTGGACACAAACTATTTGAAAACCGAAGGCGCCTTGGTTAAAAAGTCGGAAAACCAAGCAAAACAAAAGCAGTCAAATATAAAATAAAATAGAAGGTAAACCTGCTGGTCTACCATGTCTTCCAAAATGAAATATAATACTTTGAAGCTTCTCGTGTCCTTATTTTCAGAAGCGGGGATCGCCAATTGATGACCGAGCGGTGACGGGAAAGGGTGTACGGCAGGTGTCGGAGAGTGGGTAGCCCCTCGGTCCAGGATTGACCTAGCGACCGGAATATGAGCGATCTAGACATTGGAAATGCTAGAATGCTTCCAAATTAACGCCACTGACTTGGTACTTTTTAGAGTATCGTCGGGAATGACATAGAATTCGTCCTATTGAAGGAACAAAACACGAATTTCGCACTCAGTGAAATGGTAAGAATTTAAAGTGTCGCAAACGTAGGTATCGAGGACTTAAAGTATCGTTCTGACGATTTGATTGGCGGAGGAAAAAGCTTGGGTCGGGTCATTCTTGCCGAGATTGTTGCTTCGCGTATTAGGGCCGAGAAAAGGGGAGATAAAAGGTGTAATACAGTCAGGCAGGATGGTTCACTGGATGGTTCGAAATTCGGTCGCCAAAACGCATGAGAAGGTTCTGTTTTCTTCCAGATAGTTTTTCGATGCCGAGTTGAAGACTTTCACAGTTGGAGGAGTAATTATCCAACAGGCTCTTTTTTGCAGTCGCACGATTTCGGCATCCTTAGCTTAGCTTAACCCCGGATGCCGAATTCGGCAGCCGTACTCGGTATTGGGCCTCATGTTACGTGAGAAAACACATACTGTTATGCTGATTTTCTATGCCGGTATTTTTCATCTTAGAAACCAAACTGTGGTAACGCCTATCGGTCTAGAATTAGTGAGTTCGCCAGGCAGATTCCAACCAAATTTTTTTCTTTCTGTTTTCATAATTACTTCACCATCCGACCAGAAATCGTCCCGTGTAAAAGCTCTTGAGTTTTGAATGGCATAGTTTCGAACACGCTATCGGCGGGGTTTGTAAATACGTCACGTGCAGCATGCATGCGCTTTCCTGATTGGTTGGGAGGCGCGCGGGAAATACGCTAATTTCTCTCACCCCCAAGCCTTCTTATTTTCGCAACAAGCAGCGATAAGGGAAGTGTTTTTCTATGTGAGTGAAATGGCAATAGGTTGGGATTACTTTACCAATGGATTCTAAATGATGAATGGACATAGATGATGGTGGATAAGTCGGTCCGAATTGCGAAGAGATTACAATGTCACAAGGTACTACAGCACTTTTATGTTTTCCCATTATCAAGTATCCTTTCTACCAAAGCTGACTGTGACCCCGATTTGATGGCGCCAAAGTTTTGTTTTTGTGAAATTATTTCCTAGCGATATTCTGGCCCTTCTTTGCAACGATCCTCTTCAGTCCTCAAGCCTCAAAATGAACCTGAGACCGAAATATCGGTAGAATAAATCACAGCTAACACCATTTTCGCTCCATCCAATATTTTCTGTTATTAATGCATCATTACTTATTATTTATATATTGTTATATGTTATTATTATTAATTCCTTCATGTTGTTACTGTTTATGGATTTATTTTTCGTCGAATATTTTTTTTTGTATGATTACTATAGGCAAGGCCGTATCCAGGGGGGGGGGGTTAGGGGGTTGACCCCCCCCCTCCCCCGAAACATACAAAACTATTCATTTGTATAGGCTTTTTCCTCTGATTTATGTCTTTTTTGTACTTTTTTGTCCGACTGGCAGGCACCCCCCCCCCCCCCCCAAAGGCAACCCCCCCTCCCCCCCCCCCCCCGAAATAAATTCCTGGATACGGGCCTGACTGTAGTGTACCGGGTTTTTATCATTCTCACTTACCGTTATTTTGTCAAGAAGTGTTATAATTAAACCATTGTTTCAATTATGACTATGAGAGTATTTGTGAATTGATTTATTATGCATGTACGCATGTTTGTGTTGAAGTGCAGGCCTATACTTCAGTTTTGTTTTTTCTCTGTTATATTTTACTCGCCAATTTTGGCAGGAATAAATAAAATAATAATAATAATAATAATAAAACCGCTAACCTTGAAGGAAGTATCTGACAGTCCGCTTAGGTCAGGTACTACCGTTTGGCAATTTCAATCATAATGGAGCCAGCCGTTTTACAAATGAACCTGCCAGTTTTATATCATCGCATATGTTCGAGATACATTCTGGATATATATTTTCTGATATAGACTGTTTTCTGTCTTGATTTCCCAAGTTTTCATCATTCTTGCGTAGGCTACGGAAAACCGAAATTTTCCGACCGAATTTTTGAAATTCATGCACGGAAAACGGGTGGGGAGCAGATCTTTTGGAGTTACTTATTTCCCATTCAGTTAACGTCGCAATAGAGCAAACCCCTTTAGTGAGGGTCGGTCCCGATTTCTGTTGCTGTAACTGGATTCTGAAGGTTCCGGATTTTCATGTTTCACACTGGATTCTAAAACCCTGTTTTGGTTTTATGCGCTTTCATCATTCTTGCATACCGGAAAACAAGAAAATTTCCGGAAATTTAGGACCGAGTTTTAAATTCATGCGCAGGAAACAAGTATGGCACCTCTTTTGGACTGGCGGAGCAAAAGCCTTGGACACGCGGTGTGAATTTTTCTTTTTTCTTTCTGGTTTTGAAACCTGCCTGTTTTTCCGCACTTTCTCCGTTTTCCATACCGAAAATTGAAAATTTTTAATACCTTCTCAATTATTGAATGACATTGGAATATCATAAGTGTTTCTTTCAGACCAGTTTCAGACCAATCTTTTATGAGACATTACGCATAGGTTTTAACCTCAGATCTATGTTATTGTTGAGCAGTTGGATATGGCTATGGTCCAACCCGCGGAAAGACGCCCCACCCCAAAATAAATTCCTGGATACAGCCCTGACCACGATGTATAGAGAGTAGTTGATTGAGGAAGAAAAAGCGTTTTGTGTCCCTCATTAATTAGACATTTTTCAAACATTTTATTTTAGGAGGTGACGTGGGCGGCAGGAGAAGGGGCCACTGTAAATGGTTCAACGTGGCGAAAGGTTGGGGATTTGTAACCCCCGAAGATGGAACACAGGACGTTTTTGTACACCAGGTAACTCTTTGTTTTTTCTAGCAGAACATAAGAAACAGGGGCTTGTTAATTTCCAGAATAGATTGAAACCACGACACCGGTGTAGGACCTGAAGAGAAGCAGGTAGTGTTCCTTGGCTCCGCGAACAGTGCGAACACACGATCAGCATCTCCCTGTCGAATTTTCTCCCCTTTCATCATAAGGGACACGCGGTACGGAAAAGGTTGGGAACCACTGCTCTAGACTAAGTCCAACTCACGCCAGTGAACCTCGGGAAGAAAGAGAAACGTCGCCCGAACAATTACTCAAATTCTGTGCCAACCAAAGGTCTTAATTGGGGACAGCTGTGGTGACGCTTCCAGCTCTTCCGCTAGGTACACGGCGATTCTTCATCGGCACGAATTGTCAGTCATCAAGAGTACAGTTTTGTCATACTCTCTTGCCCACTGATTAGCCAATATTTTAATGTTAAGTAGTAAACCGGAATACAAAAGTGCACCACCACCGAAGGTCACAGTTCAAATCCGGCTTGGGTTCAAATCCAGCCGGGGTTCAAATCCGGCCAGAGGAGCATTGTTATCTTTCAATTTACTCTTTGTAGTGTTACCTTTTCAAGGCAGCCTTCTCCTTCAAATTATATATTCTTTTTTTCCGTTTTGGGATCCCAAAACGCAGGTGACGGGATACCTGTGATTTCGTAAAGTTGTCCGTCTTCCTGTTAGCACGATAACTCTCGAAGGGGTTGAGTTATTTTATTCAAACCTGGCGTAAGAACTCTTTGGACCAAAGTACAGGTCGCAGTTTGAAGATGGGCTCTTTAGCCCTTCATTTGGGTTGGGGGGGGGGGTCAGATTAATGGTCGAATATTTTGTTTTTAAAGCAAATTAGATGGTCCATTTACGGGTAAGT
The DNA here is from genome assembly GCA_023053575.1 of Branchinecta lynchi. Classification (NCBI taxonomy): domain Eukaryota; kingdom Metazoa; phylum Arthropoda; class Branchiopoda; order Anostraca; family Branchinectidae; genus Branchinecta; species Branchinecta lynchi. Next base: position 14,361,380 of record JAKZAP010000002.1, read on the forward strand.
AGACATGCTGAATTGGAACATGCAAATTATTTTTTTTTTACCGGACAAGTAGTTCCCCCGGAATCCGGCCAAAACCTGGAAATTTGTAAAAAGTAAAAGTTTAATCTGAAGTTAATTAGAGGCTTATAAAAGGCTTATAAAAGGGTAAGGAGACATGCTGGATCCGAATATGAAAATTCTCACCAGAAAAGTAGTTAGAGAGGTTCAGTTGAAAGGTTAAATGCTGAATATTATGGATATATGCTATCCGAATATGAAAATTATTTTCTGCCCCGACAAGTAGTTAGCCGCGAATCCGTCCAATACCGGAAAATTTGTAAAATGTAAATGTTTTATTTTAACTTGATTAGATGATCGATTTAGGTGTGAGAAGACATGCTGAAGATCCCGGACTCACAGTTCCCTCGGATCTCCGGTGAAATCGGAAATTTTTTTAAAAGTAATTTTTTACCATAAGTTGATTAGATGTCCGGTGTAGGGATAAGAAGACATGCTGAACAAATAATTGAGCGGACTGTCAGTGTCACAGTGATATCGACGGTACCTGATATATAATGAAATTTAAATCATCAGACGCATGCGAATTGCGAACTCAAGGCTTGCTCTGATACAGTGTAGTCTAGACGCTATTTGCAGAGCAATTTTAACCTTGTTTTCACCATCACAATACCATTCGCCAGGATGTGATCGATCAAAGGGTGACAGGCCTATTGTGCCTACTGACCCCCCTTGCGTATAGTTAAGCTACTCGTCCTTTGATAACTTCCCCCGCTTAAGAGCTAGAAATAGCAAAGAGATGCTTATAAAGATGGGTTAATGATTCTTTAATTTTGAGCACGGTTGTAAAACCAGAATTTTAACTTTCTGACCAATTCTACTGTCTTATTCTTTTGTCTTAGCAAGGAGAGTCTTGTTTCAGACTCTTGTTTAGTGTTTTTATTAGCCATATTTTGACCTTTTTGGCAATGGATGTAGTTTTCCACTTTTTCGGAATCGACTACATTTTCACTGAGAAAGGCACAAAATTTGCTACTCGCCTTTGCCTTCTGGATCGATCAGGATTTTTCTTCTTCTGTGAGTTAAAACTGAGTTTTTTGTTTGTCACGTTGTCATTATGCTGCCTGCAGAGGGTGGGGGGGGGGGGGCAATTTGATTAACGCTGGACATTCTACCAACTCAAAGGTCTAACGGAAACAATGTGTAACACCTACAAATAACATCCGAAGTGTCGTCTTTCAAGATTGTGCATCGTTGTGTTAATTAAGAGCGAGTTTCACCCAACTAAACGTAATTACTGCGTATGACGTAAGGAGTTCTGGCTTTTTGGCGTCAAGGCTGGAACGTATTTGTCTATTTTCAGCAAAACATTGTATCACGGGCTAATCCGGCCATTCACATCACATAAATATGTAGTTACCACGCTTACTGTGCTCCCGAGCGTGGTAAGCAAAAAGTTACTATCTCGATAAGGTTGGAACGGTCTGCATAGTAACTTTTCACGAGGTTGGAACGAAAATGAAAACTAATAGTTAATTTTGTTAGAAGGGTGTAACACGCTCTTAATGTTACCAAACTCCTGACAGTGTAGATTGGCTCTCTCGAAGTTTGACATTAATGATTATTTTCATTATTGTTATCATTACTGACACGAACTGTGGTTAGCCTAACACACATGATGCCGTACAGCTTGCAGAACTCCGAAATCGTTACAGAACTGTTTTTCACGCCGGCACCACACTTAAATTCCCGGCTAAACTTGCTCTGCGACTCATCTTACACTTCCCGCGCTTCCTGTAGATGTTGATAAACTAATTAACATACCGCACAAAGTTTTGCGCTGTTAGCAGGATAGCCCCGGATTCAGCGTCAGGTCTCATTGACAATTTCGGAAGATGACACAAACGGAAGTGCAGGGGTCTCTCACCCGAGAGAACGCGCACGGGTGTACACTACTTTGGCCGCTGCCCATCCCCTCGCTCACATCTATTGCTGAAAACACGCTTTATCTGAATTATGTATTGTGCGAGGTATTGTGGTCTGTATATTTTTGGGATCCCAAAACGTTAGTGATTTTCGTTCGTTCTAAGTAAAGGTTTTATCTGAAGTTGACTAGAGGTTCGATTCAGGGGTAATGTGACGTTCCGAATTCGTTTTTGAACTTTATTTTCTTACGGGACAAGTAGTTTGCTCGGAATCCGGCCGAAACCGGAAATCTGACAGGAAGTTTTAAAACCCATAGAGGAAAAAAGCTGAATCCAGATCTGAAACTAATTTCCTCGGGGACAAGAACTTTACCCGGAATCCGGCCAAACAGGAAAATTGGCAAAAAGAAGTACATTCTTGAATGAGCACTCGATAAATCCATCTATGAACTTTATTTTCTCGTCAGACAAGTAATTCTGTCGAAATTTGCCCAAACCCGAAAATTTGGATCTAAAGCTCGATCTAAAGGTTCTTGGTTCGCCTCTCAATGTCACCAGATCTTTTGCTCCGCATTCAGTTCGCTCGGAATAAAAGACTTTCCTAAAGTCGATTAGAGATGAGATCATTTCTTGCACAAGCGGTTGGTTATGGATAAATAGGAACATGTTAAAGGGGTCTGGCGAAGACCAGATTCTCTGGATCAAATAATCCAAGAAATATTCAGTTCTTGGGATCCCATCGGAACCTTTGGTCTTCACTGTACAAAAGAAAATCTTGCAGTATTGGCTACTGGGATTAATCTTGTCTTTATTGAGATAAGACTATCCCTAATTCGGATTAAGTAATATCCCAATAGAAATAAGATTAATCCCAGTAGCAAATACTGCATCCTTATTCGGAGAAACTTTTTACAGTGTTGCTTTTGATTCCTTCGAAATTTGGAATCGTATTAGTTAGTATTTTGTACGCAATTGCACTACTGCTAGCAAAACGTGTCCCAAAAGAAAATATACTTTGAACGGGACAAAGTATACCTGTATGAAATTCTGGGCGGGATGAAGACTATTGGTTACTGGGTCTGGGAGGTGAAATAATGGAATGGGGTTTATTAAAATAATACAAATTAGTAAAATTTAGAAACAGATTAAGGCCAATGGCTAATCGTGTAAGAAAACCAAGTTCAGATATGGAGTCAGCGTACGTACTTGTTCACCTCTATACGTCATATATAGGCTACTTTGACAAAATTGAAGTTTCCTATTTCTGCCGGATTCTGGGCGAACTACTTGTCCGTTAAAAAAAAAACTCAAAAACAAATTTAGCATATATCCTTACCCTTATATCGAATCCTAGTCAACTTCAGATAAAACTTAATTTTTAACGAATTTCCAGGTTTTGGCCGTATTCCGGCTGAACTATTTGTCCGGTGGATTCAGCATGGCCCCTTGCCACTTCATTGAACCTCTAATCAACTTCAGATCAAACTTTTATAACAAATTTTCCAGTTTTAGCCGGATTCCGGGCGAACTACGCGTCAGGGTGAAAAATAGTTGTCATATACGGATTCAGCATGTCTTCTTACCCAGGAATCGAACGTCTAGTCAAGTTCAAATAAGCCTTACTTAAAACAAATGTTCCGGTTTTGGCAGGATTCCCGGCGAACCACTTGTCCGGCGAAAAAAATAATTTTCATATACGTGTTCTGCAGGTCTTCTTACCACTAGATAGAACCTCTAATCAACTTCAGATTGAACTTTTAGTTCTCACAAATTTTCCGGTTTTTGCCGGATTCCGGGTGAACTACTTGTCCGGAGAAAATAATTTTCATATTCGGATTCACCATGTCTCCTTACCCCTACTATTAATTAGCTTTCCTTAATTTGAAACCCAGCCCTAAATATACAGAGCCATCTTCGAAGTTGACCTAGATAGTCCTTATGCCAAATTTGAACAGAATATCTCAACCCCTTCGGGAGTTATCGTGCTAACGGACAGAGAAACGGACAAATTTTACGAAATCATAGGTATCCCACCATATACGTCTTGGGATCCCAGAAAGTTGAAGCATATGATTGTGAAGATGATAAAGCGAGACTTTCGTCAGTAGTTGTTAAAAGGGCCCGGTTTCGTATTCACATGTTTTTGTGCCAAAAAGCCACATGTTCCGTCACAGAAAAAAGTGGCAGCACTGAGCTCAGCGACACTGACCATTCTGGTTCCCCAGTTTCGCTACCCATATCTGCTTACAGAGGGCGAGGCTAATAAATGTTCTTGTCAAAATTTATATCACCATGAGCGTGTTCCGTCCTACTTACCGTAGTTACTACGCATGACGAGCCGAATTCTGGCTTTTGGCCGTCAAGGCTGGAACGACTTTTCTATTTTCCAGCAGAATATCATGCCACGGGCGAATCCGACCAATCACGTTACAGAGATCCGTAGTTACTACGCTCCCGAGCGTGGTAAGCAAATACTTACTGTTAGTTACTATTTCGAAAAGGTTGGGACGGTCGGCGTAGTAACTTTTGGTGAGGTTGGAACGGAAATAGTAACTAATAGTAACTATTTGTAGAAGGGTGGAACACGCTCCATGTGTTCTACTGAACGATTTACATGATGCGTATCAAGTAGCAATGTCTGAAGGTCGAATTGGTTTAACAACACAAATTATTACAAGATTATTAATGTCAAATTATTACAAGAAATACTGTTAGTACTGAATAAATAAATAAAATGTTCCGTAGTAAAGAAGAATTCACTGTATTCTCTTCAGCCATTCCATTGGTCTAGTTTCTGTACAACCCCCCGTGTCTCGTTACCATCACTTCCACAGAAATGGTAAAATAAATAAAAAAAAGTCGAGAAGTAAAAAATCTGCGTTCTGCTTCCCGCGCAATGGAAGTTTTGCATTGTCTTTGGATAGAAAGTGGAAGCAGTTATGTTCTGCTCCATATTTGACTGTGATAGATCAATATTTTATCCGTCAGAAATGTTGATTATGAGGCAGTGGTAGACTTTTAGAAAATACCCCGCGTGGAGCGCTGAACCTCTGAACTAGAATAAGGCGAATACTCTTGATGACTAAGCCTTCGTGCCGACGAAGAATCGCCGTGTAGGCTACCTAGCGGAAGAGCCGAAAGCGTCATCACTGCTGTCCAAAATGAAAGCGTTGATTGGTTAACACAGGATTTGTGTCATCGTTCGGACGACGTTTCTCATTCTTCCCGAGTTTCACTGGCGTGTTTTGGACTTTGTCATATAGAGTAAAGACAATATTCTGTCTGTAAAAATCTGTTTCCGTTTTTCGATAAAAGTTAATAGTTAAGTAAGTACAGTCTGTTGTTTAAAGTCAATTGTTATTTATTGTTTTGAAAGTTGTTTGTGACAGTGTTTTTGAGATTTATTTTAGTACTCCTCATTATATATTCTTTGAGGGAAATAAATGAATAATAATAATAATATCATCAATCAATCAATCAATCAATTTTATTTAGAACCCTGATAGCACTAGGCTAACATGGGCCGGAAAAATAAACACTCACTACAATACAAGTAAGACGCAAACTAACAAACAATAAATAAGAAACGATAATATAGGGGGCCACCGGAGAAAACGGAGATCTTAGTACCAGTTGTGGAGAAGCCAATAGCCCCTTGGCGGAAGAAGGTTGCCTTCGCATCTGGGTAACATGTGGACATCAATAACCGAGAGCGCGACAGTGTTTGAAGGGTCGTTTACGGGACGCGGGAAACGGCGCAAAGTTTCAAATCTGGTTCCATGAGGATTGTAAACTGAGAACGTAGTGAACCAAAAATATTGGCGGGCTTGGGAAAGCGTTTCCGCCGGGTCGCCATAAATTTTCTAAGGCGCGACGTTCCAGGAAGGGGGGCAAGAGATGTCAATCCTAGTTCATTTTCTGAGCTATAAATGAGCTGAATGAAACATTTTGTTTGAACGCATTACTGGAATCGTAATTTTAAAAAAAACTTAATTTTTTAAATTAGTACACGGGGGACATTTAAAAAAAAGTCAATCGTAGATTGCAAATACCACAGTTTTGCGTTGTTATGACTGTCCGAAGTATCCCAACAGAAGAAAAAGAACATTCGAACTGAAAGAATTAGTTACCACAAGAGAGTCTGATTTCATTTTGAATGTCAAACACCTGAAACACTTCTTAGCTGATTTTAAGTTGTTGATCCGTTCTTTATGTTTGATCGTTTTAAAGGCGAAAAACGAAATGAAGGTGGTCTAAAATTTAGAGGAATATCCAAAGAAGCATACCTCCTACTATAGGAAGAAGGGAAATAGCAACCGCGATAGCAAACGCTGTTTCTTTCGATAGCAGTTGATCTGGATATGTTTATCGTTCCAGTCAATAATTTCAGTACCCATATAAAATGAAATAAAGGCCCATATGGAGTAGGCCACTGAAACAAGACCAAAGGTGTCGATGAGATCCTAAAAATCTAAGATTTGTCCATACAATTGGGTCTTGTCTTCGCCAGATCCAGTCTTCGCCAGGCTAATCATCAAAGAAAACTGAGTTCAGATATTCCATCTATCTATCAATCTATACCTCTATAGGCCATATCTGTTTTGACGATACTGACCGAAACTTCCTGCTTTATTTCTGCCAAATTTGCGGTTTCGCCCCACTTCCGAGCGAACTGCTAGTCCAGCAAAAAAAGAAAATTCAGAAACGAATCCAGCGTATGTCCTTATCCCTATAAGAACATCTAATCAACGTAAAATATAACTTTGACTTATATTTTCTGGTTTTGACCGGATTCCAGGCGAACTAGTTGTCCGGCGAGAACCAACTTTCCGTTTTTTGCCGGATTCCGGACGAACTACTTGTCCGGCGAGAAAATGGTTTTCACTATCGTGCTCAGTATGCCTTCTTACCTCATAATCGATTATCACATTAGCTGTTTAAAAATATTTTGCTTGTCCTTTAATTTGAACCCCCTCCCCCACCCCTAAATGTAGGGCTACAGAGCCCATCTACGAACTTGACCTTACCCTTGACCCAGTGAATCCTCACACCAAGTTTCATCAAAATATCTCATTCCCTTCGAGAGTTATCGTGCTTACAGACAGACGGACAGACGGACATTTTTGCGATATCATAGGTATCCCTCCACTTCCATGTTGGGATCCCCAAAAATACCTATTTTAACACTTAAATGTTGGCAGCGAAAACAGTAGGCTAATTAAGTGGCTGAAGAAAAAAAATGGGGCAACCACCACTCGGACCCACGGACACATTGGCAAAGCTCAAACTGAAAACCAACCTAAGAGTTAGCAACAACGTGTGAGCGAGGGAACTGATGACCTTCAACTTCTACGGCCAAACACCAAAAATAATGTAGTGGCAATATACCCAGAATAAGAAAATACACGTTACTTTCAGAAATAAAATAAAAAAAAATTCTGGGAAATCACAGATACAAGAAAATACAGAGTAGTTTCAAAGGTGTAAAGAAATCATAATATTCTATATTATCTATCTATTATGGGTTATTACACTACATTTTAAAGTCAAATCAAGCGGCTGTCTGCAATGATTACTTCTCCGCTAAACAGCTTGTTTATCTGACAGCCATATTCTTGTTTTTCTGAACAGGAATAACAATATATGATTGATCACCTGAGCTATGTAATCTATTTGGTGGATCGAAAATATGTTGAATGCATTGCAAGGCGAAAACAAAAATTGCCAGGGGCTTAAGTAGCCTACCAATGGTTTGAATACGATGATTCGGTTTCAATATCTAGCGCAGACCATTGTGCCCGATAGTATCAGTGTTATGAGTGAGTTTATGAATTTTTGGGATCCCAAAACGTAAGTGGAGGGTACCTATGACATCGCAAAAGTTGTCCGTCCATCCGTCTGTAAGCACGATAACTCTCGAAGGGAATGAGATATTTTGATGAAACTTGGTGTGAGGATTCGTTGGGTCGTCGGACCAGTCGTGTTCGTAGATGAGCTTTGTAGCCCTACATTTAGGGGTGGGGGTTCAAATTAAGGGGCAAACAAAATATTTTAAAACAGCTAATGTGATCGTCGATTATGGGGTAAGAAGACATGACGAGCACGATGATGAAAACCATTTTGTCATCGGACAAGTAGTTCGCCCGGAATCCGGCCAAAACCTGAAAGTTTGTTAAAAGTAAAAGTTTTATTTGAAGTTGATTAGATATTCGATTTTTGGCTAGGAATACACGCTGAAGTCAATGTTGAAAACCATTTTCTCGACGTACAAGTAGTTCGCCGGGAATCCGGCTGAAACCGGAAAGTTTATTAAAATTAAAAGTTTTATTTCGAGTTGATTAGATGTTCGATTAAAGACAAGAAGACATGCTGAACACTTATGTGAAAACAAGTAGTACCGGAAAGTTTGTTAAAATTAAAAGTTTTATTTCTAGTTGATTAGATCACCTATTTAGGGGTAAGAAGAGATGCTGAATCCGTGTGTGACAATCATATTTTACCCGGACATATAGTTCGACCGGAATCCGGCTGGAGTCGGAAAATTTGTTATAAGTTAAATTTTTATTTGAAGTTAATTAGATGTTCAGTATTGGGGAAAGAAACCCCGAACCCCATGCGGCCATGGTTGGGGGAGTGGGGGAGAGGTTGTCAGAAAACCTTGTGACATGGACAGAAACCCAACAGATGGGCCGAATGGGGTGCAAATTGGACAGTACTAAGTTTATGCGGCCTGCATTTGTCATTTGGCATCCGAACCGGATCCGACAAAAGTAGGAGGAGGATGAAGCAGGAACCGGAAATCTGAAGATACGCTCCCATTCGAGTTAAACCCGATGGAAGGGAAGAGGAAATGTTAGGGATGCAAAGTTTATGTGTCCGTATCGTATTCGACCACAGTGGGGGGGGGGGGGGTCGGAGGGGGGTGTCCCGGAAATGTTGTAGCTCGCATAGGGGTTAAACGAGTGGAGTGATTTGCATGAAACTTGGAAAGTAAGGTCGTTTGCCTAAGATTACATATTTTAGGGTCCAGGCCTGATCCGAGCACGGTTGGAAGGGGTATCAGAATTTCCGGAAAAATGCTCTGATTTACTTTCTCGTTTCTCGCACCACCTACTCGTAACAAGTGCCATATGAGCTCGTAGCTCTTGTTTTTTCTAATGAGAATCAAAGTTCACTCCCCATTCGCTCTCTGTTTTCGGTCCAAAATCACTCTCTACATTTTTCATGTGGCAAACTTGAGGTGTACCCAACGTGTGAAAACAGTGCCTGAGCATTGAGAACAGTAGTGACCTGGGGCAAGGAGACATTACTTCCATAAAAACCTGTGTATTTTAAAATCTGCAATTTCCCATAAACAGATTGTCATGGGAGTACTGTCCCAGAGTTGTCCCGTTTCTCCAGGGAACTGTGAAGAAACGTTGGGTATGTAAAAATGTGATTGAAAGTGCGGTGCATGTCGTGTGTGAATGTGAATTATTAAGAGAGCTGAGACATGAAGTGTTAATTGAACGTGTGAGGATGTTTGATGAAAAATTGATGAATAGTGTGATTGTTAAGCGTCAATTTGAAGACGAGAAGAGGGGACATAATTTTACTCAGGATTCTCACATTCTGCGATAACGCAGATGAAATATAAATCTTGACAAGATTCCTCAGGGTCGCTTCACAATACGGAAAATTATGCCAGTAGAAGACCATTAATGAAGTAAGAGTTTTTCCAGTTTGACATTTGTTTTTGTCTATTTTTGGCCTTTTGCCTTCTTTTTTGCATTGTTTTTGTCTATTTTTTAGCCTTTTGCCTTTTTTTATCTATCGTATACCGTAGCGTTGGAGCTGTGAATCAGTATGAACCAGTGAACCAGTAGGCTGTCAGGAGCACAGAGGAACAAGAGCACGCGTCCACTAACACATTTCTTGGTTTCAGAGTGTTATCCAGATGAATGGATTTCGAAGTCTGGGTGAGGAGGAGGAAGTTGAGTTTGAGTGTCGACCCTCGGGCAAGGGGCTGGAGGCCACGGTGGTAACAGGTCCGGAAGGCACTGAATGTAAAGGATCTCATAGACGACCACTGTCAAAGAAACGGTTTCGAAAGATACGGTAAGAACTATTCATTGCTTGCTGTGTAATCTTGGGGCTGGGAGGGGGTTCAGACCCCCTAGCAGATGGCTCAGGAGAATCTAAGTTCAAAGGTCATACGAGTATATTTTAAGTAATGGACAAAATTAATAATAAAGGTTGAAATATCACCGATAATCAACGTAGGCCAGTCATCTTGAGCTCAAGGTATATTCAAGAAAAGTATTCCAAGTGTTATATGTTGGAATTGCATCCTTGTATTTATTGTTACGAAATAGTGTGAGGAGTGTATCAGAGCCTCCGGAACCACATTTATACAGCGGGTTAAACGAATTCCTTGGCAGCCGTTCTTGGAGCAGGTGTGAACACTCGTTTCATCCCCTTAAATCTGTTTTTGCCAGGATTCGCGAAAAATAGTCAAAACATATTTCATCTCCCGGTTTAATCCGCATTTATGCACTTGGGTGTAGCGCGTGCAAACATTCTTTCTCGCGGGGATAATTGCTCTGGCCCATACCTGGCTGCTCTGATTTAAAGAGGTTCTCGCATTTCAAGGTGGTGTTTTGCGAGGGTAGAACGTGGTAACGTTTGGCTGGTGCGCGAACGTTGTCCAGTGTCCACTCTCGAAATTGGTATGCCACATAACCGGTTGTCACGTAATATAATATTAAGATGAGTGTCTTTAGAGATGAATCGCTTAAAACACCGATGGTTCGCCGGTGCCGGGAAAGGTTGTACAACAAGTGCCGGAGAGCAAGCACCGAGGGGTTGTCCACTCTCGAAACTGGTATGCAAGAAGTACCCCGTGCAGGTTGCCTCGTTATAGAAAATTAAAGAATTCGATTCATATGGGCCGCGAAAGTGGGAGACACCGTTTTCTTTCGATGTATCAGATTTTTACGAACAAACTGTTGCCTTTGTTTCCTTCAAAATCCTCACTGTAACCCACAAATTACTTGAACACAATTCACTCTTCAAAGCAAGGTGGCCATTGCTCATTAATTATTCAGTGATCTCTCGCCGGAGGTTAAAAAGGTTACTAAATCGTTGAGAATATCGAGTGGCGAGTAAGAGGATTAATACACCTAAGTATTAAATAAAACACCACGTGAACGTTTAAATATGTCGGAAGAGGAAATCATCGGCCAGTTTGACACATTTTTGGTCTCGAAAGCTGAATATTATTTGGACAAATTTCAGAATCTTCTAGAAGTAACCATAATAAATTTAGTATAATTTACGGCGTTTGTTTATTGTGATCCAGTTGACATCCTTTCCTCTTTGGACTTGCGGGTATCAAAATGAGGTTGCGGGAATTAAAACCAGAAAATAAAATACTCAAAGAAGTCGTTAAAGCTAGTGGTTAGTTTGATTTTTCTACGCATTTTCCATATACCTGCTAAAAAAAACATTTTGTTAGATGCATAGTCAAACTGTGATCCCAGCCTCCCATGGCGGGTGATTCCAAACCGCGCCACTAGACGACACAGCGGTCGGATCGAGTCGTGGCCCGAGTCAGCCTGCCCGCTCCCCCAAGACCTTGCATCGGGGGGGGGGGGAGGGGCAGGGGCGTCGCAAGTGCATTTTAGGTGGGGGGGGGGGGGGTGCAGAGCCAAAATTTTACCGAATCTTTCAAAAATTTCACCGAATCCTAGAACTAAGAATTCGAGCTTTAAATTATGGAACAGAAACGGTTACGTAGGAAGAGTAACAAGAAAGGGCAGCATGAAAGACGATAAGCCAACTATTAGGTGGCGTTTTGGTGAAGCCTAATGTAGAATATATTGCCGGGCATGATCGAAGTAACAGCTTCTATCTATTATTGCCAATAGAAAACTAAATCGAGAGCCGCATGCGAAATTTTTGAAATCCATTTTTTTTTTCTGTAGGCTAAAATTGAACTGCTTCTCTTACAAATTCTATCATTTACCGTTGATTAAATACCGAAACTCTAAGAAGTTCCAGAAACCGGATGGAGCGACGTTCCGGCAGCAGCAGCAACTGTAGTCTAGTTAATATACTACCCATAATCACATAAATTGAGCTCCGCAGGCAAATTTTGTTTGCTTTTTCCTGTCAAATTTAATTTCCATCCTGCTTCTAGCTTTTAATGTTTCAAAATCTCTAAAACTGGCTTAAAACCCCTGTCAAATGACGAGACCTTCCACAAATAGAGAATTTACGAAAAGTGCTGCAGGCGGAATTTTCGAAATATTTATGATTAGATATTCTTTTGGGGATCCAAAATAAAAGTAAGGACTATCGATGGTATCATAGATCATCCCTTTTGTCTCCGACCAGTGCTTCACTCGACCTCTTCTGAGTTTCGAGGTTCGTGGTAACGTCCGAATCCTGGCAGTTATAACGAATAAATTACCGGATCACAGTTATATACCGAATAAGTTTAGACCGATAGCACGTTCGTGATTCTGTATAACTACCGTATCCCGGTTATTATGCCGAATTGTTTTGATATCGAAAGACTACCGAACAATATTCTTATTCGGTATACTTTCGTCGTAACTGGAACGAAGTCAGGATTCGTGGTTAACTTCCTAATCCTGGAAATTATACTGAATAAATTACCGAATCCTAATCATGATACCGACTAATTTTGAACCAATAGCTTATTCGGGATTGTGTGTAACTACGGAATCTCCATACATATACCGAATAGTTCCGGCATCGAAAAACTACCAAATGATTTCAGTAAATTCTCTCACCAAATTCGTGATGACTACCGAATACTGGCAATTATACCGAATCCCGATCATTATACCGAAGAGATTTGTACCTATAGCCTATTTAGGATTCTGTATAACTACCCAATCCTCGTAAATATATCGAACAGTTCTGCTATTTAAAAAATACCGAACAATTTTAGTAAAATTTTGGGCCTCCGGTTTTAGTAAAATTTTGGGCCTCCTTGGGCCTCCGGCCCAAAATTTTACAGAATCTCAAAGAGTTGGGGGGGGGGGGGGGGAGCTGCACTGCTTATTTTTATTTTTATAATCGTATTTGTAAAATATTACCTCATTTTTTCCCCGCCTCATACAAACGGCGGTCATGAATAAATTACTTACATGCTTGAAAGTTTGTATTTTCATCAGTGATATTTGCTTTTAACACCGATAGGCGAGAATGATGGTGTGCTGAGGGTGAAGTGGGATGTGGTGTTATAGGCGCTAGGCGCTAATGATGGTGTGTTGAGGAGGAAGTGGGATATGTGGACATATACCTAACTGGCTGCATGTCTCAGGATAGACTACTTGTAGGCTACTACGCGTGCCCTATGATGACGATTAATGCTGAAGTTTCTGTTATCGCTCACTTCAAAGATGTCGTAAGCAATAGTAGTAGTTGCGTTAAGTAAGCATCCTTGACAGTTTCATTATCCCTTACTGATCAAGTGATTTTAATAACAAGATTTGGTTGCGTGTTCTTTGTGTGGTTTTCATTTTATATTATTTCGAATTTTACAATTGACATTTTTTATCACTTATATTTGACCATTAAGTACGCCATTTAGGTCAAACCACGATTTTTCTGTTTTTATATAAACCTCTCTAGCAGCCAAGCGAGCGGGGGAAGAAAAATGTTCGGATTTGAAAAACCGCTCCGATTTTCTCAGAATATAAATTCGCCATAGAGTGTACAGCCCTTGTCTGGGTTATAGACCGTTTTATCATTGGCAGGTAGCTCCCAATCTATTAGGCGCTAAAACGGGTTTACGAAAACCGAGCAAATACGCGGAAATCATAAAAATAGATTGCTAGGCGTAGGGAGGGAGACGGCGCTTTCTACCTATATTTGAGTTAGAGGCTGGGTGACGAATACAGGGTGGAACGGATGGATAGATGTTGTCAATCATGGTATAACGGTGTTTGAAGATAGTCGGCTTCTCTGTAATATTGTGAGGAGACGTGGTCAGTTATTCCCGTCCCAAATTCTGCATGTTCATGATAAATTCGAAAACAAAAATCGATATAGGGACTGATGGATGCCGAAAGTCCTGGGAAGAATTTCAGTACACGGCCGCTTCGACCCTCACCGTCTGCCCGAGCCTTAACTGTTAGAATACGAGTATTACAATCGTCGATTGTCTAGATAGCAAGGATAATCTAGCTTACTGCCAGCCTTTAGATAAGTAGCGCTAAATTTTGTCCCACCTCCTTTTATCCTCTTCGTCTGTCTTCGGTTCAATGCGAAAAGTGAGGAAGATTGCGGACCCGGTTTCCCCGTACAAACTGCTTGTAGAAGCTAATAAGAGACGTCATACGCAGGAGGCCGAAGAAAGAGTATCCAAGATAGTTGATCTCGGTACGGTGATGAAGTTTAGCACAAGGATGCACAATTCACTTTCAATGTCATCTACAAGCAAGGCCGTATCCAGGAGGGGGGGTGACCCCCCCCCCCCCGAAACATACAAAAATAATCATTTTTATAGGGTTTTCCCTCTGATCTGTGTGGTTTTTGTACTCTTTTTTCCGACCAGCAGGCACCCCCCCCCCCCCCCCCCCCCCCGAAATAAATTCCTGGATACGGGCCTGTCTACAAGTGTTGCGGAAGATCTCCTTTATGGGATGCTATGTGTTATTTATTTTAATAAAAGTAACATCGCGAACCATATTTTTTTTTTTTTTTTTACAAGACTTAAAGTAGCGTGCACGCACAGTCCGAATTTCGCAGTTAGGCTCACAGCTAGGGGTCGGCACCGTTTCTGTTTCTGTTTTTTTTACTGCCGTTCTCTGTTCTTTTTTTTTTTATGGCACTTGCCCTTCGGCCAAGTGCCATATAGCGATCGCAATTTCTGTCCGTCCGTCGGTCTGTCGGTCTGTCGGTCTGTCCAGGTTTTGCTAGTTCGGGCACTTCCACATAAGCTAGGACGATAAAACTTGGCAGGCATATCAGGGACCCCAAATGATTAAGTTGGAAATAGTCACTTCCCCGATCCGAGCACCGTGGGGGGAGTGGAGGGAGGGGGAATCCGGAATCTTGAGGTATTTTTAACTTTTGAACGAGTGATCGGATCTCGATGAAACTTGATATTTGGAACGACCTCATGCCTCAGACGACCCACTTAAAATCCGAACCGGATCCGGTGACTTTTGGGGGGAGCTGGAGGGGGCAACCGGAAATCTTGGGAAACGCTATGAGTGGAGGGATCGAGATGAAACTTGGTGGGAAGACACCTAGCAAACACTAGATACATCATTGACATAACCGAGCCGATTCGGGCACTGTGGGGGGGAGTGGAGGGAGGGGGAATCCGGAATCTCGAGGTATTTATAACTTTTGAACGGGTGATCGGATCTCGTTGGAACTTGATATTTGGAAACACCTCATGCCTCAGACGACCTACTTAAAATCCGGACCGGATCCGGTGACTTTTGGGGGGAGCTGGAGGGGGCAACCGGAAATCTTGGGAAACGCTATGAGTGGAGGGATCGAGATGAAACTTGGTGGGAAGACACTTAGCAATAACTAGATACATCATTGACATGACCGAGCCGATTCGGGCACTGTCGGGGGAGTGGAGGGAGGGGGAATCCGGAATCTTGAGGTATTTATAACTTTTGAACGGGTGACCGGATCTCGATGAAACTTGATATTTGGAACGACCTCATGCCTCAGACGACCCACTTAACATCCGAACCGGATCCGGTGACTTTTGGGGGGAGCTGGAGGGGGCAACCGGAAATCTTGGGAAACGCTATGAGTGGAGGGATCGAGATGAAACTTGGTGGGAAGACACCTAGCAAACACTAGATACATCATTGACATAACCGAGCCGATTCGGGCACTGTGGGGGGGAGTGGAGGGAGGGGGAATCCGGAATCTCGAGGTATTTATAACTTTTGAACGGGTGATCGGATCTCGTTGGAACTTGATATTTGGAAACACCTCATGCCTCAGACGACCTACTTAAAATCCGGACCGGATCCGGTGACTTTTGGGGGGAGCTGGAGGGGGCAACCGGAAATCTTGGGAAACGCTATGAGTGGAGGGATCGAGATGAAACTTGGTGGGAAGACACTTAGCAATAACTAGATACATCATTGACATGACCGAGCCGATTCGGGCACTGTCGGGGGAGTGGAGGGAGGGGGAATCCGGAATCTTGAGGTATTTATAACTTTTGAACGGGTGACCGGATCTCGATGAAACTTGATATTTGGAACGACCTCATGCCTCAGACGACCCACTTAACATCCGGACCGGATCCGGTGACTTTTGGGGGGAGCTGGAGGGGGCAACCGGAAATCTTGGGAAACGTTATGAGTGGAGGGATCGAGATGAAACTTGGTGTGCAGACACCTAGCAAACACTAGATACATCATTAACATAACCGAGCGAATTCGGGCACTGTGGGGGGAGTGGAGGGAGGGGGAATCCGGAATCTTGAGGTATTTATAACTTTTAAACGGGTGACCGGATCTCGATGAAACTTGATATTTGGAAAGACCTCATGCCTCAGACGACCCACTTAACATCCGGCCCGGATCCGGTGACTTTTGGGGGGAGCTGAAGGGGGCAACCGGAAATCTTGGGAAACGCTATGAGTGGAGGGATCGAGATGTAACTTGGTGGGAAGACACCTAGCAAACACTAGATACATCATTGACATGACCGAGCCGATTCGGGCACTGTCGGGGGAGTGGAGGGAGGGGGAATCCGGAATCTTGAGGTATTTATAACTTTTAAACGGGTGACCGGATCTCGATGAAACTTGA
Organism: Branchinecta lynchi; assembly: GCA_023053575.1. Classification (NCBI taxonomy): domain Eukaryota; kingdom Metazoa; phylum Arthropoda; class Branchiopoda; order Anostraca; family Branchinectidae; genus Branchinecta; species Branchinecta lynchi. The sequence continues at coordinate 14,378,112 of JAKZAP010000002.1, forward strand.
TATTTGGAAAGACCTCATGCCTCAGACGACCCACTTAAAATCCGGACCGGATCCGGTGACTTTTTGGGGGAGCTGGAGGGGAGAACCGGAAATATTTTAAAACGCTATGAGTGGAGGGAACGAGATGAAACTTGGTGGGAAGACACCTAGCAAACACTAGATATATCATTGACATAACCGAGCCGTGCTTACTCGTAACAAGTGCCATATGAGCTCGTAGCTCTTGTTTTTTAAGTAACAGAAAAACAGAAAACATGTAGCCGTTTTTTTAATACCGTTTCTGTTTCTGTTTCGTTTTTTATTTGACCGTTTTAGCCGTTTCTGTTTTATTTTACCTGTTTTTTTTCCAAATTTCCGTTTTTTGTTAAACTTCTACGCGTGGCGTCCCGGCGTAGTTTAGCGGTTTTTACTCTCTCGGTGGATTATGCCATCTACTGATATTTTCCGCTTTTCGGAAGGAAATATTTGTGGGTCAGAACAGAGATATTACACCCTACCCAACGAAACTGATATTTGTACACCATCATTAGAGGAAGCGGAACAACAAAATTAATATTAGGAGGTATAGGACTTCTGACTTACAGACTAAATTATCGGCCTTTGATAACCAGTTTGCTGGGAACGTTAATCTGGCTGCTTTATGTTGGTAATAATAACACTTTTGCTGGAAACGTTGATCTGACTATTTCTTGCTGGTATAATAACACTTTTGTGAAACGGAGTCTCGCATCCCATTGGTCGGTTAAGACGCGTTTTTTTAAATCCAACCAATAGGAAGCATGAATCGTTTTGTACTGAAAGTTTGAAGCATTCAAGCGTTCTAGCACATCTGGAAGTACCTCAACTCGCGATCACCGGAATTCCGGACCCCCTCCGGAACTAGTTCTTGTGCTCGACCTTCCCACCAAGTTTCTACCCGATCAGTTCACTCTGTGCGTGACACAAGATTTCCAGTAGTCCTCTCCACCCCCCCCCCCCCCCACATTCCTCGGATCCTGTCCGGACATGAAATGGGACTTCCAAGAAACGAGGTCTATCCAAATATCAAGGTTCATTAAGATCCGATCACCCGTTCGAAAGTTAAATATACCTCAGGATTCCGGATTCCTCCTCCCTTCACTCCCACGATGGTCGGATCGGGGAACTGACTATTTTCAAGTTAATTTGGTCTGGTCTCTGACATGTTTGCCAAGTTTCATCTTCCTAGCCCACCTTGGAGTACCTTAACTCCGGATCACCGGAATTCTGGAACCCCCCCAACTTCCACCACAGTGCCAAAATCCGGTCCAGTTCTGTCTATGATGTAACCAAGGGCTTGTGCTTGTTCTTCCCACCAAGTTTAATCCTGATCGCTCAACTTTAAGCATGTCACAAGATTTCCGGTCCCCCCCTTCCGACCCCCCCCCCCCATTCATCGGATCCGAACCGGACTTGAAATGTAACGTCTGAGACACGAGGTCGTCCGAAATATCAAGTTTCATTAAAAACCAACCCCTCGTTCCAAAGTTATACATATACATACCTCAATAATTCTGATTCCCCCTCACTCCATTCCCCCCACGGTGGTCGGATTGTCGACGTGACTATTTCCAAGTTAATTTGGTCATATCCCTGATATGCCTGCCAAGCTTCATTGTCCCAGCACATCTGGAAGTAGCCTAACTCGAGAACAGTGGACCGACCGACCGACCAAAAAGTGATCAGTATATGGCACTTGAGTAAAGACCATGCTCAAACGCTGGGGCATGCTGACAGGGTGACCATGTTTCTCACACGTAGTTGTATCCCTTCTTCCGCATAGGGGTACCAGTATACAGTACTTTCGGAACTAAAACAATTTGGTATTTAATTTTTGACCTTGAAATGTTTTGCTTTTAAAAGGTACTGGTACCCTTCTGGGGAATAAGAGGTGCACATACGTATGACATCCATACCCTCCCCTGCCAGCATACCCCAGCATTTGACCATGGGTATAACAAAAAGGGCTTAGTTTTTCTAGACAGGTGCAGAGTCCTTTTTTTTAATCTTACAGAATTATACTCGACCTTCCCTCACAACCTTCTCCTGTCAACCCTCCATGAGTCCACTCCTTACACAATTCACTTTCCAACAGCCGCCTTACCGTCCCAAATGGTCGCCTTACTCCTATCTTATAAACCTAAACAAGTAGGAAAAAAACAACAGAAATATCTGTTAAAACGGCCGTTTTTATGTAAAAACGGTCCGTTCCTGTTATTCTGAAGAAAAAAAACGGAAAAACAGAAACGGTTTTTCGTTTTTTTTTATCTCTGTTTCTGTTCCGTTTTTTATTTGCCATTTTTTACCGTTTCTGTTTTAGCCAAAAACAGAAACGGTGCCGACCCTTACTCACAACACGTTTTTGGGATCCCAAAACGTAAGTGGAGGGATACCTATGACATCGCAAAAGTTGTCCGTCCGTCCGTCCGTCTGTCCGTCCGTCTGTAAGCACGATAACTCTCGAAGGGAATGAGATATTTTGATGAAACTTGGTGAGAAGGTTCGTTGGGTCGTCGGACCAGTCAAGTTCGTAGATGGGCTTTGTAGCTCTACATTTAGGGGTGGGGAGGGGATTGAAATTAAGGGACAAACAAAATATTTTGAAACAGCTAATGTGATAGTCGATTATGGGGTAAGAAGACATGCTGAACACGATGGTGAAAACCATTTTGTCATCGGACAAGTAGTTCGCCCGGAATCCGGCCAAAACCGGAAAGTTTGTTGAAAGTAAAAGTTTTATTTGAAGTTGATTAGATGTTCGATTTAAGGGTAGGAAGACATGCTGAAGACGATGGTGAAAATTATTTTCTCGACGGACAAGTATTTCGCCCGGAATCCGGCCCAAACCGGAAAGTTTGTTGAAAGTAAAAGTTTTATTTGAAGTTGATTATATGTTCGATTTAGAGGTAGGGAGACATGCTGAAGACGATGGTGAAAACTATTTTCTCGACGGACAAGTATTTCGACCGGAATCCGGCCCAAACCGGAAAGTTTGTCAAAATTAAAAGTTTAATTTGGAGTTGATGTTCGATTTAGGGCAAGAAGACATGCTGAACACTTATGTGAAAACAAGTTTCTACCCGGACATGTAGTTCGTCCGGAATCCGGCCAAACCCGGAAAACTGTTGGAAGTCAAAGTTTTATTTCTAGTTGATTAGATAAGCGATTTAGGGGTAAGAAGAGATGCTGAGTCCCTGTGTGACAATCGTCTTTTACCCGGACATATAGTTCGACCGGAATCCGGCTGGAATCGGAAAATTTGTTGTAAGCTAAATTTCTGTTTGAAGTTGATTAGATGTTCATTGCTGGGGAAACAAGATACCCAGATTTCGTCTTTAAGCTTTCTTTTTTCGCCGGACAAGTAGTTCTGGAGTTCGGCCGGAACCGGGAAATTGGCAGAAGTGGCAGGAAGTTTTCGTCAAAACAGATATGACTTATAGGGGTAAACACACATGCTGAATCCAAATCTGAAGTTGGTTTTCTCAGGTGATTAGCTATTTGGCCTTAATCTGTTTCTGAATTTTAATTGTAAAAATGTTCAAGGAGTCTGGCGAAGACTGGATCTGGCTAAGACAAGACCCAGTTGTCTGGATCAGATATTGAATTTTTGGGATCCCATCGAAACCTTTGGTCTTGTTATGTTTTGTATTCTTGTGCTAGACTTCATGAAATTTCTGCCAGAGTAGGTTGTACAATCGAAAATATCCAAATTAGTGAAAAAATATATTTACCAAATAGTAAGCGTCAATGCCCGCTTTGCTTTGCTATAGAGCAAATATTCTGTCAGAAGTTTCGTGACAGAACACAAGGATGCGGGGTTTCAGCGATAATAAGCATGTTAAGTGTTATGATTTTAATGATGTTCATAAAGTTCGTACGGCCAATTGGCTATTAACGCACATGTCGCATTGTTTACTGCTTATGTTCCCATATTATGAGCTATTTGAATACTATACAACTAGGTTCTGCTTTTAACAAATTATCCAAGGCTTTGGCTTTTTCTGGCCTGTTCCCAGGTCTATTACTTTTAGCAAGAACTCGGTAAAATTATGATAACCTGTTTGATGCATCAACATCATTCTACGCGAACACTCGTCGGGAGCATAAGACGCATGGAAAATAGGGAATCGTAGCAATTGCAAAAATTAGTGAGATACCGTTAGCGGGCTTAGAATGTGGGTCTCCAGGCTCCCAATTAGTGAACGCAATTAGGGAATTGGCTGCATTGTCATTAAAGACACGACTGGTCCTTTAAGCTGTTCATTCATTCATATAACTCCTTGAGACACTCTAAGAAAATCCAGCTATTGTCCGTCCAGTTTTCCCACGCTGGGCAACCCGTTTCCGTTTACACTGAAGAGAAGAAATTATATTGTCCAGTTGTATCCCGGGGTGTTATGTTTTTAATGCTTTTGGGGTTTTGCTCCAGACCGTTTCACACGATTGTAAAATCGGCGTTGTATCACCATCTGTTGCCGTACCTACCACCATCAGCGTTGAATCGCCAATCTTCTACTAAATAAATAACCGTTCCCCTATTCCTACACCTACCGGCATAAGGACGCCACCAAAGACCAGTCACAAATCGCAACAACCATTATAAAGTGTAAAGGACCTGTCGTACGTATAATGCCAATGCATCCTACTTCCGTAACTGCATTAATTGATTCTTAAAGGACCCCTCGCACTATTTACTCTTCAACTTACAGTACGGTATTTTAGAATATTTGAATACTTTAATATAGATGGCACTTTACACAAGGGACTTGTATCGTGACCAGTTCCATAAACAATTTTTCGAATATAATTTAGAAGTCTAGGACTCCCTTGTCGGAGTCACGTAGACAAACCAGGACCTGTGTTTTGTGGGTCCTGGTTTGTCTACGTGGCTCCGACAAGGGAGTCCTAGACTTGTAAATTATATTCGAAAAATTGTTTATGGAACTGGTCACGATACAAGTCCCTTGTGTAAGTGCCATCTATATTAATAATTTCCGTGACATGGGGATGTGAACTGGTTAGATCAACTTGCCTTCGGGCGGGATCACTGTTCCTATGGCCGGCTTCTACCAGACTTTTGTAGTGGTTTGCGAACTCTGTTAACAAACCCCTCGGTAGCTCAGTGGTAGAGTGACTGCCTTGTAAGCAGAGGGTCCTGGGTTCAAATCCCGGCTGAGGAGCAGTTTTGTCTATCAATTCACTACTTGTAAAATTGAATACTTTGGCTGTTTTAAGCCTTTTCCGAGACCCGTTGACTTGTAGCGAAAATAGTGAAACAATTTACATAACTGTTTTTTCTGATGGAAAAACTTCTCGCAGTCAACCGTCGACAGCGTGATACACATCGAAGGTAGCAAAACAAGGCAGGTGAGAAAATCAGCGTGGTTTTGAGGGGTTAGAATGTATCGTACGAAATTGGGGTCTCCGGATTTACAAGTATATGGAGTGATCATGGAAGTAGGTTGCGTTAGTAATATAGGTAAGACAGGTCCTTTAAACCCGGAGACCCAAATCATGTTACAGTCTCAGCCCGCTAACGACACCTGACTAATCTTCGCAGTTCGCACTTGCCAGGATTCACTAGTTCCCATGCACACATGCTCCCGGGCGAGTGCTCCAGTATCTTGCTACCGGTTTTCTGAATGTTGCCAAGATTTTGCTAGAAGTCAGTGGGTCTGGGAAAAGGCATAAAATAGCCAAGGCCGTGGCCATTCCCGAGATTCTTCTGTTCATAAGTGTAGGTTGTCATATATCCTCTGTTTTGTTTACGTGACGTATAGGCGTCCAATCATTGTTCCCTGGGAGCTATTTCTGTCCGAAAACCGGTTATGTACATTTCGCAAAGATTGTCACCCAAGGCAAGGGGCATGGAAAGACGTTGAAAACAGCCGAAGCCGCGTGAAATTTTGTGTAATCATTGCGTAGTTGTTTCAGAACATCAGAGCAGAAACATTATGCAGTGCGAGGTATCGTTTAAAGTAAAGTCATTGCTTTGCATTTTGCCTTTGAAACCTATTTCGTGGAGGGGGACGTCATTTCGACATCAAGGAGGAGGAATTTGAAATCTAGGGGGTGCTCCCTACCCCCCCCCCCTCCAAAGGCGCCTCTGCTCCCGATGTACCGCCGTCTCTCCCGAAGTGGCAGGCTGTCTGCCATACAACTTATCAAATGCCTTTCACATGTCTTTTACATATATTGAAATATCAAACATCCTCATATCTTGCATTTTCAGATGTTATAATTGTGGCGAATTCGCCAATCACGTTGCGGCAAAGTGCGTGCAAGGACCACAGCCCAAGAGATGTCACCAGTGTAAATCCGACGATCACCTAATCGCCGACTGTCCTCAACGTCCGGAAAAGCCCGCCAAATCGAAAAGTGAGTCAGAGGAAGAAAAGAAGGATGTCGGCGAGGACAAGGCGGATGAGGGGCGAGCGATAAAAGAAGAAATAAAGGAAGAGAAAGTACCTACAGAAGAAGGAAGTAAAATCGAGTAGAGTGACATCTGTAGGTCTCCAGCTCAAACCAGTACAACGTGTTTTTGTATTTTATATTTTTATCCTGGACTGTGGAGTGCTCCTTTAAGGAAACTCTCACTGTTCGTGGAGTTACATCATGGGAGCAGTTGTCCTAAACTAGTCTCCTAATGCTGTTAAAAACAGCAGTGCTGTAGTTGTAAAAAAAGAAGTGTGCAAGATGTTGCTGTTGTGTGGAACTCCAATTCCGCCAATCCATGTTGTTTATTCTCTTTGCATGTCTCATTGGTCTCTACTTTGGACTGTAACTATGAAGCATGCACTTCAGGTTAAGCGAAATCAGACTGATTCTTAGCAATGGCCCAAAATACGACCAGTCCCTGAAATGGAACAATTGTTCGATGCTCTACCAATCACTGTTTCAGTGTAACTGTCATTTTTATATAGCCTGTGTATGGGTGATATCGGATAATTCAGCTTAGCTCTGTTCTGTCGCCATTTCGGCTCTTCTTGGCAAGGATCTTGGTCAGGTTAAGAACCTGCAATCCCTTTGAAGCTCGTTTAGCTACATGCCTGACGAAGGAATCTTGCGGAGGAGGGCCTACAAATCTCTAAAACTAATTTAGGCTGGCTTACCCGTTTAGCTCCATCGAACAAGATCAGCAGCTTGGGCTTAAGGAGTATGGAAGAAGAGATTAAGAATAAGAAAAGAAAAAAACAAGGTCCTAAAAATACTCTATTTTTAATACAACGGAATGGCAAAAGTTTTCTATTTTTTGTCTGTTTTGATGATTTTAAATTTGTTTTGCCGTCTCATCATGAAGCTGTTCACCGAAATAGTGGGTTTTTCTGCTGTAAGCCTAAGCAAGTTGTCACGCATTAAGGGGTCAAGCGACATTTTTCAAAATCTTCAGAAGAAAAAAAGTTTAATTTTTTTTTTTTTCAACCGATCTTGACGATTTGTATGTCGACTAATATCTTTTTTTACATCAGATAGAAGAAAAGAACATTTAAAAAAAATAATTACCGATATACTAAGGATTTTTATGTCGCTTAGCTCTTTTTGACCCTTGTCGCTTAGCTGTTTTCGACTGTTCTCCTGGCGGTTAGATCTTTTGAGCAACTCTTGTATCCTAGGGCTCTGAAAATTTACAGTGGATGCAGGAATTAAGTCCTGCATCTCACCTAGTATCAATAACTCATTTTAAAAACGCTTGACCCCTTAATGCGCGACAGCGACGATGTACTCGATGCTGTTCAGATGGACGTAACTGCCGTCTATCCTGTTTTCGTCATTTTCTTATTCAGCGCTCCTGGCGGATACAAGTACGATTGGAAACGCTACTCCGAGCTGACACGTACAACTCATTACCAGAACAAGACTGAAATCCCAAGAATTGGTAAGTTCAGCCTAGAAGGCTGGTTTAAGCTAAACAAAAGAAAACTATTCTTATGCCAAACTAATAATATCAATCAATAATAAATAACAATAGTCGTAACATTAGTATCAGGGATTTGGAGAAGAGTTTTAGGCGTAAATCCGAATTAGCGTTTCCAGTCGTACCTAACCCGCAAGGAGCGCTCAGTTGGAAAATTGCGAACTGGCTGCTTCAACGTGCGAACACACGATCATGATCGGGAGCTCCCGGGCTGGAATTCCTGCTCGGATTTTCGGTACCGTAATCAATTCTATATGGAAAAACTTTTTTTTCTTTTTTCAACTTGATGATGGGAGTGCAGGAAATTTGGCCGGAATGTCCTGATCGTGTGTTTGCACTTTTAAATAGGCTATTTATCAAGGAAGACTCGATCCGTCTAGTAAAAATACTCAAGTCTCCTACTTCTGCATCCTGTTCTAGGTGAGGGTTGCGTTTTATCATGGCCTATGCTCAGTTTGTATTTCGCCCAGTTCAGACGTTTGCAGTGTTGCTTAAGGCTCACATGACTTGTCATTGTCTGAAGCGATTGTTGTATGTTCACTGATCCCTCGATTTGGTCATGAAATACATGTTGTAAATACTCGACCTTTAATTCACCTGATCTGGCAGCGCTGGAACTTGAATCTGCTTATCGATGATGTCATCGTGACGTTAGGCTTTGACTAATTACTGTGTACGCCGAAACTCGGTTCTTCTTTTCTTTTGAACAAATTTCTTCTGCATTTCGAAAGTTTGTTCTTTTCGTTGTAACCAATCTGGATCCTCAGTGACCAGTTCAAGTTGTACACGTCAACGTAGTTTGCAGTAGCTAGTCAGGAGCTGGCAACGCCAGTTTTCAAGAACACGAACAAACAAGGCGACCATTAACAGTTTCTGGTTAGCCAAGTAAAGAAGAGTTAAAGGACGTTTTTTTTTTTTTTTATATATTACCCAGTTGATAGTGTCTATGCCTATATTCGGTCAAAGTTGACGCCCAGTCCATATGGAGATTGCAAGTATACAAGAAGCAGAGAGCGCTTGTCGAAACTTATACGTAAAACTATACGAAATATGATCAAATCGGGTTGCTGACAATCATGAAAAGTAAAACACGGTATAATGTTCCTCACTTTTAGTTTTAGCAGACTACAAAGCTCGAAGTTAATTTAAACCTCAGCACTGTCAGAACCTTGGAAACATTTAACAAAAAAATGTGCAATTCCAATAAATGACCTGACACCTACCACCTAATCTGTTAAAAGTTACAGACAATGTTTGTTATGAGCCTTAATTGCTACGTTTCCGAAAAACACAACGCCATATACGGTTCACAGTGTTACGTCTAACAAAAAAAATAACACTAAACAAGGTCATAACGGGAATATTCTGTGACATGCAGATGGCATGAAACAATTTTTTTCTGTTGAGATTACGAACAGCTTGTCCGACAGTGTGGTCTTGTGTAATTTGCTTGTCTGACAGTGTGGTGTTCAAAGCGCGATCTCTGTTCATTTCGATATTACTTGGCATTTTATTGCAACAGGCTACTCTTTTATCGTCCATTTACACACTGCGTAAAATCCGAGCGTATTTTTAAATCCGAGCGTATTTTACGCAGTGTGTAAACCCATCATTAGTCTGCAAATGGCAAGTCGTGAATTGTTTCCTCAATACAGCTTTCTGAGATAGCTTTCCCCTCCCGTCGTGTATTCCGTTACAGTTCGACTCGCTTTCCGACAAGTAGCGGAGCGCCAAAATAGCTCTGGAAAGCAAGTTTTAGCCGACGTCGCAGAAACCGCTGGATCTAGACCGCCAGAATCGCCCCTTATATTGAGTGACCAGTATTACGTTTTGTATCTGATTGAAGTTTACCTTATGTTTGTTCTACTGATTGGGCTGAAAGCCCTAATACTTTGGTTGCCTCGCCTCACAAACTGACCGACTGTTTTGATAAGAATTTTCTCATTTCTCGTCAGCACGATGAAGTTCTTTTGTAATGAAAAAGCCTTCGACGACCCCTGGTGTCACAGAGGATTGCTTACGTCGCCGTAAAACATGCAGTGCTTCGATCTCGAGTCTGTTATTGGTAAAAATGAGGCCTCTTGAAATCTATTTTGGTTTATAACCTCATAGTAGAAATTTCTTTACTCAGTTACAAAATCCAAATTTTTATTTCCTGGATTTCACCATGTAATATAATATGTAATAATGATTGAACAATTGCTTTCTGTTTCGATTCATTATTAATAAATTGGATATTAACTATTTTTTGTATTAATAGTAAATCGAACAACAAAGCGATTGTTGACTGAAACCCCAAATGTCTAGACTATCAAGCGGGCGTACGCAAGGTTCCATTTGCGAATGGAGTTAGAAACAGTCATGCAGGTGAGGCGCATAAGACGCGATTTCGAAAGATATTTGTGTATAATATACAGTTTTAAAAGACATAATACGCAAGAAAGGAAGATTCAGGTTGTGAGGCAAGGATTACTTCTTATCTTATCATTTTATGTATTTAGTTTTTCTTTAAATCATGTTCTCAGTAGAATCTCTACTGTATGACTGCAAACCATACTTTGCTACCTCAAAAATCATGCAGGGATTATAAAGCTATTTATGTGAGTGAAGTGTTTGGTTGATGATTTGTAAAATAAAGTTTTGGCCTTAGATACAATAGGAATACGCGATCTGCTAACCAATCCACCTTAGAGGAGACCTCGCACTACGTAGTGTTTCTGCTAAGATGTTCAGAGATGGTGGACTACTTTAAAATTTGTCCATGCTTACAAAAAATTACATAAGACTTTTAGAGTAGTTTAGCCTCTTTCCATGACCCTTGCCTTGGGTGACAAACTTGGCAACATTTGAATGACCGGTTTGCTAACCCTTACGCTTCTCTGAAAAATGACCTAGAGCCTGATAACCAGTGTAATGTAATGTACGGTAATAGAGAAGTTAGGATACAGTTGTGAAGTGAACCATTTCGGGAACGAGAAATATCATAAGTACAACGTATCCTTAAAACAAGACCAAAGGTGTCTATGGGATCCCAAAAATCTAAGATTTGATCCAGACAATTGGGTCTTGTCTTCGCCAGATCCAGTCTGCGCCAGGCTAATCATAAAAAAAAACCGAGTTCAGATTTTCCATCTATCTATCAATCTATACCTTTATAGGCCATATCTATTTTGACGATACTGACCGAAACTTCCTGCTGTACTTCTGCCAAATTTGCGGTTTCGCCCGAATTCCGAGCGAACTACTAGTCCAGCAAAAAAAGAAAATTCAGAAACGAATCCAGCGTATGTCCTTATCCCTATAAGAACATGTAATCAACATTAAATAAAACTTTGACTTAAAAAAATGCGGGTACAACCGGATTCCGGACTAATTATATGTCCGGGTAAATAATGACTGTCATATACAGCTCAGCTTCTCTTCTTACCCCTAAATCTAACATCTAATCAACTTCAGAAACTTTTACTTTTGACATATTTTCCGGTTTTGGCCCGATTCCAGGCAAACTAGCTGTCCACCGAATTAATGGTTTTCACCAACGTGTTCAGCATGTCTTCTTACCCCTAAATAAAAAATTTAATCAACTTTAAATGAAACTTTTACTTTTAACAAACTTTCCGGTTTTTGCCGGATTCCTGACGAACTACTTGTCCGGCGAGAAAATGATTTTCACCATCGTGCTCAGCGTGTCTTCGTACCCCATAATCGACTATCACATTAGCTGTTCCCCCAAAAATAGGGCCACAGAGCCCATCTACGAACTCGACCTTACCCTTGACCCAAACAATCCTCACACCAAGTTTCATCAAAATATCTCATTCCCTTCGAGAGTTATCGTGCTTACAGACGGACGGACGGACAACTTTTGCGATGTCATAGGTATCCCTCCACTTACGTTTGGGATCCCAAAAAAAGGAAAGAGAATCGGTTTCTCCGTTGGTAGCGCGACAGCCCGAGTTTGCGGTTCGAACCCAACCCGAAGAGCAGTTGCCAGATTAAACTCAGTGGGGACCCTTAGGTAGTCGAAATCTGTGGATTCCCTTGCAAATTTTCCTGCAGTAGTTCACACGTTGACGGGGAACCATCACTCCTGCCCTGTACAGCCTACATGTCCAGTTACCCCGAGAAAATTTTAAAAGTTTGACTCATTTTCTATCCAGACCAAATCAAAAGAACAGAAATGAGTATATTTGCACAAAAAACGTGGGCCATGCCAATAAAAAGAAAAACTCCATCACAGTCATACACAAAAATGATCTCTATAGGATACAGGCAACTCGGAGGAATTTATCAAACTTACAAATTTCTATTCCACCATATGTGTACCTACTTCCCATCTTAGGCTATCTATTAATCCTTCCTGCCTAACAAATCCTTTCCCCAAAATTTCGACCCTTCTTTCGGTCCATGACATACAAACAGAAAACGGAACACATAATCATTTAAATAACCAAACACTGGACAGAAGTCTGGATCATTCTTAACCCGTTGTCTTTCTCTTTTTTCTCTATTTTTTTCTCTATCCTACTGCCACCAGCTAAATTCCCGTCAGTGCAACTAACTAACCCGGGCGCCATTTGGGGGGTCGGGGCACCTAGATTTCAAAATCTGTTTCCCGGCCGCTAAGCAGGTTTCAAAAGGCAAAATGCATAGCAATGACTTTACTTTAAGGAATTTTCGAAAAATACTTTAAATTTACCCCCAAAACAGTAATTAAATTTTGAGTCTTTGTAACAAACCTGGGATGAGGCCCACAATTGATATTTGCCCCCCAAAGATTACTGAAAATACGCGCCACTGCTACTAGGCAATATTATTTTGATCCTGTGTCACCGGGCCCCTATAAGTAACTGCTGAGTTCTGGAGTTTTTGTCTTCCGGTACGGAAACGACGGTTTGCTCTACCAATAACTCAATTCCGAGAAAGATGTCGCTTATCACTTACGGAAAAAAACATCGTCGATGTTCTCTTGGGCGTGGCGGAATTTCGCTTTGTTTTTCAGAAAGCGAACCCATAAGAACGGCCAAATCGCCCTTGCGATTAAACACCACGTGACTGTAATCCCCGACAACTTTCCCTATCCATTCCGTCCCTCCTCGGGGCATCGCTATGGTCGACTGTATATGCAAACAGCTATTGCATTGGTTTAAAGGAGAGACGTGCTTTAATGCGGAAAATGTCCGTCACAAACGGTTGGAACGTTTTTTATAGTGACCATGCCGCAGGTTGAAATAGGTTTTGACTGAACATGTTGCAGGTTTGGAAATGATAATGGTTGCTTTTGGTAAATATCGGTGGGAAGATGGAGTAACTGTTGGTAGGTTGGTAAGAGGACTTTACGGAACTCTAATCAGTAGGTTTCCCATCTTATTGCTTTCGCTCCAGAACAGAATCGAACAGCCCCATAATGCTCTTACTTCAAAATGTCAGGGTGAATGTCCCTAGCTGGTCGGCACTGAATTACAACAAATAAATAAACAAATGGTGCAACGAAACGGGTCAGTACAATACCTAGGACCTCGTTTCTAGTGTCTTTTCCCTTTGAATGACAGACTCGTCGAAACGTATTCTAATATAGGTGGCTCCCTCATGCCAGATGGCGGTGGTTTTTGCTGGCTAAAAAATTTAAACCAACATCAAACAAGGCCTCTAGTATAAAGGTAAGGTGTCACAGGACGAGATAGGTTGAAGTTGTCAGTAGACGATCATTATGATTTTCCAGAAGGTGGAAATGTATGCCCGTCGTTAACTTCGGCTAAAAAGGGCGAAGCGACTGAGTTTGAAACCACTAGGACTAGCACAGTGATAATACACAAATCCTGAATTTAAGGGCACAATGGTCGAACGTCAGGGCATGCCTCAACGTATGAGAACAAGTGGTCACACGCAGCGCAAATCCCTGTTCTGGGGAAGGATCCCTGATCTGATTTCAGCCAACGGACCCGGCTCCTACTCATGTTAAATTCACCAAAGAACCCGGCAGGGATGAACCTGTCATACACAAATCCTAACATTTTGGACCCAGAGCCCCAACGTTAGGGCAGGCCCTAGAGCACGGGCACACGAAACCCATACATTTACAAAAAAATCATTTTATTTTCAATTTATAAGTAAATAAATGATGATTTAATCCGTAATATCTTTAAATACATAAAAATAGCTTTGGGTATGTCAATTCAAATAAAGACACTTCAAGCACCAATCAACTCGACAGGTTAATATCACTTATCTGATAACATTAAATTGTTATTTCAGCTATACTAAGTTAATATTTAAGCTATTTCTCATGGGGTACTCTGACCTTGCTCCAGGGCCTACACTCACCAACAAACGCCGGAAAACAAAAAAGTCAGGATCCCTTATCTTTTGGTTTTCTTCTTCTTCCGTAAGTCAGTTTTGATTTTAGTCAACGAAACGGCTCGTACTTTGGACTTAGAGAAATCTAGCCCTGGTTCACACTGCTGCGATTTCGGGTCTAGGGCCAGCCTTAAGACCCCCCCCCCCCCAGATCCCGAAATCTAGAAGGGTGTCATAGAGGCAACGCATTTTAGAGACACGGTAAGTATGGGTAGGAGAAGAAGTTATTAACAGTTTTAACTGGAGGCAAAAGATGAGCGAAGGGAACACATCGTAAATTTTGAGGATTTGCCAGAATTACTATTTTATCGTGAAAACCCGGAAGGGTTCAGAATGTCGCAATTTTTCAAGCAAGGAGGAAGGAGAAAAATATAACCACAACAACTCTCCAGAAGAAGAAGATATTTAGAACAGGGATCCTGCACTTCGCCTGTTTTTCGCGGGTCTGTTATAAGACGGAATGGTACATCATATGATTAATTTACGGATTTGAAGTAGGCTACTGAATATTTCTCCACGATTTTTTCTCGAAGACAAAGCTACATAATGAACCGACCAATTCGTGACAGTAGCCCTGTTTACCTAATAATAACTGGTGTCTACAGACTATTATCGTAACAATTATGTGTATGTGGAAGGTTGGGATAAGAGGGGCGGCAAAGCCATCATATAATTAACACCAAATTATCAACAACATGCTACTTTAGGGATTACCTATAATTTCAGTCGGAAGTAGCGATCTGACTCGATTTCACACACTAGCAACATATGAACTTTCTCAGGTTTTCCAGTAGGTTTGAATATAAACAGAAGTGATATAAGGATAAACTAATATTTTTCTTTTTTTTTTTTTGCTTCTCCATAGCCTCAGTGTAGGAAGTTTCATGATACACAAGGATGCGCGGTTTGAATAGTAGTACACATCAATGATGGCTGTTACGTTTTTCAAACGTTACGCAATAAAACGTTCTCAAGAGGAGCAGACACACTGCCCAAAAAACATCTGCTGACTTTTTTGCTTGTTACCATGATATCGGAAAAATCAGCAGATACTATTTTGGCTCTACCTGGCAATGCTTATTCTGTATAACCTTTAGTACATTAAGCTGTGCAAAATCATAACAGATAGCATCCCAAGGGTTATCTGTTGAAACTGCGGATCATTGTGTTATCTGTTATGAAACTTCTTACAGTGCTGTTTTGTCGCCCATATCCATGGTATTTTTTTTTGTATTCCAAGTCATTCCCTCTTAGTAGCCTACTCAATCCACCCAACTGCAATAGGTGGCAGACTGGCAGTGAAGTAGATGCGTGATCTGAGCCAATCTCAGAGAGATGTTTCATACCTGCTCCGGAGTCGGCCAGGTCAGACAGCGATATGGCGCTATTTCATACACTCAAAGGACCCGTCGTACCTATTATGCCAGTGCAACCTATTTCCGTAACTGCATCCATTAATTCTTAAGTCAGGAGATCCAAATTCCATATGTTACATTCCAAACCCCCTAACGACTTCGCACTAATCTTTGAACTTCCATGCGTTTCCACTAGTTTCCATGCGCATCTTGCTGCCGACGACTGTAAAACAATTTGGTATCATGCTACTGACACGTAAAAGCGGTTTTCTGAATTTAGGTAAGTTTTTGCTAGAAGTCAATGGGTCTGGGAAAAGGCTTAAAACAACCAAAGCCGTGGATAATTTGTAAAAAGCAGGGCTTAGTTTCACAGTTTTCAAATAGAAAGACAAAAAGATTTAAATGCATTAGGACTTATTATTTCAAATATTGTAAATTTCTCTTATACCTTCCTCGACGTTATAGGAATTCCCGTATAACTGCAACCTTTTTGCCCTCTAACCATCGTGCAAAGTTATCTTCAATTGCCCAGGACCTTCACGTTTCTGCCCTTGGCCATTTCTCCGCATTCAATCTAGGAAGAAGAATTTTTAGACCCGATTATATAGTCCCTTATCTTGTTTAGTTTTTTGTCCTGTGCACATACTACATTATTGAAAGTTCAGTGTATTTATTTCCTTTTCTTTGTCTTGTACTGCGCTATCTCTCTCTTCTTAATTGCGTAAATAAAATTTCATCATCATCATCATCATAGTTTTGAATACTGGAACTTAAACTGTAAATAGTGCAAGGTGTGCTTTAAAGTTTTGAACTTTCCTTTTTTTAACGCAGGACTGAACAGAGGATTGGACAGATGTGATACCTAAACCTTGTCGTTTTTTATGGCACTTGCCATTCGGCCAAGTGCCAAATAGCTATCGCAACTTCTGTCCGTCCGTCGGTCTGTCTGTCGGTCGGTCCGGGTTTTGCTAGTTCGGGCACTTCCACGTAAGCTAGGACGATGAAACTTGGCAGGCATATCAGGGACCCAAATGATTAAGTTGGAAATAGTCACTTTCCCGATCCGAATATCGTGTGGGTGGGGGGTGGAGGGAGCGGGAACTCGGAATACTGAGGAATTTATAACTTTTAAACGGCTGATCGGATCTTACGGAAACTTGATATTACGAAAGACCTCGTGGGCCAGACGACCCGATTAAAATCCGGACCTTATCCGATGACTTTGGGGGGAGCTGAAGGGGTGGAGGGGGCGGAGGGAAACGCTTAGATTGGAGGGATCGGGATGAAACTTGGTGGGAAGAACAAGCACAAGTCCTAGATACATTGCTGACATTACTGGACCGGATTCTGCAACTGTGGGGGGAGTTGGGGGGGGGGGGGAATTCTGGTGATTCAGCGAGTTTAGTACTTCCCGATGTACTAGGATGATGGAAGTCAGGAATATCAGGGATCCGAACAGACCGACTTGAAAATAGTTGTTTGAACGATCCGAACATCGTGTGGGGAGTGGAGGGATGCGGAATCCGGAATCTAGTGGCATTTATAACTTTTAAACGTGCGATCGGATTTGAATGAAACTTGGCAAGTGGAATGAGCTGCTGTCTCAGATGTTCCAAGCCAAGTCCGGACCGTATCCGATACTAGGGGAGTGGGGTGGAAGGGGGCACCGGAATTTTTGTGAAACGCTTAGCGTCGAGGGATCTGGATAGAACTTGGTGGAAAGAATAAGCATAAGCATTAGATACTTTCTTGACAGATCTAGATCATATCGGGGATCTTTGGGGGGGGGGAGTTGTAGGGGTTTTCCCGGAATTCCGGCGATCGCGAGTTAGGATACTTCCAGATGTGCTAAGGAGGATAAAAATTGGCAGGCATATTAGTGACCCGACCAAATAGACTTAAGTGACCCGAAACAATGCCCTAGGGAGCCGACAATTTTTCGGGGAGCTGACGGAGGGGGGAGGTTGCGAAGAAATGGAGTGAAAGTTTATGGGTGATAAGAACTGATGATATACATATATAAAGCATGTTTCCGAACCCATTCGGCCATGGTTGGGGGAGTTGGGGGGGGGGGGGGTCGGAAACTTTGTGACATGCTCAAAACCAAACAGATTGGCCTAAAGGGATGCAAGTTGGACAATACCAAATTTATACGGCCTAGATTTGCCATTTGGTATCCGAACCGGTTCCGACCAAGGTAGAGGATGACGAAGGGGGAACTGGAAATTTGCAGATATGCTCCAATTCCAGTTAAAATTGATGGACAGGAAGATGAGATGTTAGAGATGCGAAGTTTATGTGGCCAAGTCGTTTTCGGCCACAGTGGGGGAGATGGAGCGGGAGTCACAGAAATGTTGTGGCTCGCATAGGGATTGAACGAGTGGAGTGATTTGAATGAAACTTGGAGAGTAGAGAGATTATCAGCCTCAGACGACATATTTTAGGGTCCAGAATGGATCCGAGCACGTGGGGAGGAGTACTGGAATTTTCGGCCAAATGCTCAGATTTACTTTCTCGTTTCTCACATCACCTACTCGTGAGAAGTGCCATATGAGCTCGCAGCTCTTGTTTTGGCAGGTTTGAACATAGAGACAGCCCTTACGGCCTTTTCCGTGTCCTTCCTAGTCAGCCCCTCGTTACCCATCAGCTCAATTGGAACAGGAGGAGAATTTGGGACAATCCCTGAGGGCCGTTTATATTTTTCCCGGATACAATCAGACCAGAAAGATACAGGTCCTGAGAAAGCTGCTTCTCAAAAAGCTGCTTTCATTTACTCCGCTTTTTAAAAATGACGGGTTACAAATAAATAACTTACTTACTTACGAGCAGTCAGGTTATCTGGATTTGAGAAAAGGCTTTAAGCCATTCAGTTGTCCTTGAAAAGCCCCAAACATAGTAACATTCATTCAACATTCAGAGTATCAGCTTTGTTTATTAAAAGTTGAACTTCGGCATTGCTAGTCGCTTCCCTTTTTCGTTTTTTAAAATCTTCTTTAAAGCAGGATGAAACATTGTTCAAATAGTTGAATAGAATCAAGTGATTTACCATTGGATTGATTTTTTCAGATGTTTCAATACTTTTCCTTCGAGTACTGCTTCTTGCCTAATTTGTCTTCTTGCCCCGATTTATATTAATAGACTGATATGTTTCAGGGTATTATAAGTAGTGAAATGAAAGACAAAACTATCCCCTGTACTCGAACCCGCGACCTTCCGTCTGAATCGCAGTTGCACTAGACAACTGAACCACTGAGCGGGTTGCTCTGCTACGAGGCACCGACAGTGGAGTCCTAGAATTCCAAATTTAATTCTTAGTTATTTCAAGTTTATCATTGTCAGATTTATTTGTCCCAAGTCCCAAGTATAAACCAGATCTGCGTTGCCTGGGCAACGTGGAGTGTTGCGGCAACCTTTGTTGGTCTTCGCCGACTAATGGTGGGTTTACATACTGCGTAAATGTATTTTGAAATCTGACCGTATTTTACGCACGTCTTGAGCTTGAAAAGATTTCTAGGAATACGGACGTATTAGAGAAATCGGTCCGTTTTGTATTTAAATATCCGTATTGCTAGAAATATTTCAAGCTCAAAACGTGCGTAAAATACGCTCGGATTTTACGCAGTGTGTAAATCGACCATAAAGCGTTGCGAGAGTTATCGCTATCGGTTGAATGCTGGAGTTGTCAGCCTATCAAAGCTTCCAAAAAGGTATACACCAAGAAGAACACAATCAGTATAATGATCAAAGGCTATTCGTCAGCGTTGAAAAAAAAGACAGAATATCGGAAGACGTGACTAAATTGACTTAGCAAATTTCATGATCAAATCGATGGTCAGAGCCCTCACGTTTGAAAAGGTATGTTTAGTGTGTACAGTGCTTTATCTAAGGTTTCGTGTTTTATGTCGATTAGATTTTGGAAGTGCATAGTACTTTCCTTTTCTTCCTCTTATATTTACTCCATCGATTCGCGGTGTGTGTGCTCTTAATAATCGATCAGACAATAAGTTCATCCCCTCATTCAGTAAGACGTAAATTAACCTGGAATGCCCAGGCGACATGAAAATCGGCTCTTATGGACTTCTGTGTTGTATGATAAACACTGCCTTCCTTTTTTGTACGTTCTCCTGTATTCTAGTCAATTTGTAGCGGAGTTATGCTTTGGCACGATCCAGTCTATCCGGCCGGATTTACTGCATTTCACAAAATGCTCACGATACAGCCGTCAGTCCGAAGCGATGTTCAGTCACTAACGGAATTAAAAGAGTAGTTGCTAATCATCTCGTTTTCTCATCAGTCTTCGCCAAGTCCCGGTGGGTTCGTTATGCGGTTGCCCGTCTACTGGTGAGTAGACGTATAAGTAACACCAATATTTTTGTTTCTTATTTTATATGTAACATTATGATTACATTGGATTCACATATATAACGAATTACTCAAAACGGATGCCATCTTTCTTCGGCGATATTTCGGCCTTTTTGGGAAGAAACGAACCTTCAAATAGTGTTGCCACTTTACCTGATCGAGCCTGTGACTTTTGGCCGAAAAAAGCAATGACATCCTGCCACCTACGAAACTAGGTCCTTTTCACCAATTATTAACGAGAAATCTTGCCTCATCATCTTCATAATTATACCCCTCAACTTTTATCTTTCATTTTTGTATTTACTTGTAAGGAACCGCTCGCAAGAGTTCTTGCTCGCTTTGTCAAGAAACGAAAATGTATTAGAAATCACATAATTCTGCGACCAGTGGCAACACCGCCTGCAGACATTCACTGAAACAAATCTGATAAAATTTTTATTGCAGGTTCGTTTCTAACAGCTAGAGCCTAACGAGGACCGTTGCTAAGAAGGGCCAAAATGTCGCGAAAGCAAATCCTGGATGACTTTTCAATTTTGGGTCATTTTTTTCTAGACGATTCCCAGTCAGCTTCAGCTGAAGAGTATTCACATTGAATTTGTGTCAATCGACCTTGTGTCTTTCCTTCGACACTCCATTTGTTGTTCTTTGATTCTACGAAACGTTATCATTAATAGTACTAACCTTGACATCTGTCTGATACCTAAGCCCCCGCCCCCCCTGTTAAAGGCTGAAATATACTTACAAAGTTCGCACCGTCGAGTACAGCCTCCACTATTCCAGCTTGGAACACAGCGGGATTGAGGTTCCCTTTGTCCTTCGGAACTGAGATGAACTTGTTGACTAGTGGCTCCTTCTCAATGAGGTAATATTCACGTTCGTCGACACTCGAGTGTTCCAGCTTATCTGCCTCCTTTCCGAACAGACTCTAAAAAGGCGAATAAATGTTCTTTAGGCTACGTTCCACCATCTCCTACTATTTGTTTTTTGTATTGTACTAAAATAAACTTTTGGAAAAAACATTTTCATTTTCCGGCTTGAGCCTGAAGATAACCGCCGAAATATAGCTCTAATGAAATTCAGCTGACGCATCCGTTTTGCAGTGTCAAAATGATTCACAGTCAGCTTAGGCTTAATATTTTTCCCGTTCCGAAAATTAAGCTCATAACATTTGTAAAACCTAAAAAATATGTTTTACTTTGATAGCTCTAAACGAGAAAGTAAGCTGAGATTCGCAGGTGAGCCTGAAAAGGACCCTTGCCAAGAAGGGCCAAAATATCACTAGAAGAAATCTCTGCCGACTTTTCCGTGTTGCGCCAGCCGCCATCAAATATGATTCGCAGTCAGCTTAGGCTAAAGGAATACTTAATATCTGTTTTTCCACTGTAGTGAATTAGTTAATGTTTGGAAAGTTTGTGTGAGGGTTCATGAAAGAAGCATAATCTACCGGAGGACATGAAGCAAACTGTATACAATGACAATCAGATGTGACTAACAAAAAAAAACGATTTTCTTTTACTGAAAAATCAAATAAAAAAAAGTCAACTATTGGTAATGTAGTCAGTGGAACATGCTCTAATGTTACAATGAACCTATGCTCGAACTGGGGCCGAAGTACACAAACCATCTGGTGTTATGCAATACAAATCACCTAAAAGCTACCAAATACTTAGCCAGCCTTGATTGGCTGAAGATGGTGGCTCATTTCATTGTCAGTTCTTGACTCTATCTTGACTATTCAAAAAGCGACAAGCGTATGTTCGCATTTTCTTTTTATCTTACCTTCCACAGCGTCCCTTTGATGAACAGAAGAAGCTGAAGTAACTTTGTTTCCCGTTTTGATCCTTTTTCTCTGTACCAAACAACATTCAACATTTTCTCACCAACATGGTAGCCAAAACTGGACAGTCTGAAAATAATAAAGGAATGAAGCAATCAACATGTCCTTCTCGGCTTTGCCGGGAGCTGCCGGGTCTGCCATAAATAGAAACCACAACAAAAAAAAACAACAAAAAGGTTTAAATCACCAATTCTAAACTTTACTACTTCGAAAATGACCTTGCCCTCTCCAACGGACACTGCAAAAACTACACTTTCAAATCGGCACTACTTTTCGAAATTAGTTTACGCATTTAATACTGTAAGTAACCAAGATTCTTGCAACATTCGGCAGAGTCCATCAAATTAAACCTCAAACACTTGTCCACAACAAAACCAAAGTTAGTCAAAATGCGGAAAACTTCTCTCATTTCAACGACAACCAAACATAAAAAAAAGTCGCCTTGTCGAAAATGAAATCTTAGCACTAACATATCAACAGCAATTTCCAAGAACTAAGTCCCAAGTATAAGATATTTGTAACTGCTAGAAACTTCATTTGCTTCAAAACAAATTCTTGTAGCTACAGCCAGAATAGGACCCTGGTCAGGAACGGCCAAAATATCATTGGAATAAATCTCAGATAACTTACACTTTTAACACCCCAAGCCAAATATCAAGAGTTCTTGTCCTTCCCTTCTTACCTTAGCCATTTATTACAAATCAAAACCCTTAATCTCTTACAGTAAATATGTCTCTTTCAACAAGTAGGTCTGACATGATGATGAAAGTTACAATTACTACAACAAAGTTTATGTTGATACTCATGTGAGCCTCAACATAAATGGGCCTGCATGGACATAAATTCAAGCTGTGTGGCTAGCGTTTCCAAGGGAACACTCACTCATGGTCTTATCCTAATAGACTCTTCAACTACTGGAGCACCCTCGAATTTCAAGTTGTATTGGTGATTATTGAATGCTTAGGCCTATAAGGGTTCCTTGAATATTTTCTATACTGAAGGAACTCACTAACAAAACTGTTTCAGACATACTCTTTAGAAGCCCATTGTGTTGAACGACAGCCAACAAGTTCTTCTTATATTCTGTGAGCTTTATAGTTGGCAACATCATCTAAGGGTTCGCAAACAGTCACACACAGTTGCTAAGCAAAAATGCTAACGACATCTGGCCACAGCTAAATTATTAGTACTGTATCAAACCTGACTGTTTACCTGGAAAAGAAGACTGCAATGCAAAAGGAATAAAGAAGGAAAAAAAGGATTCACCACTTACTTGGCTTCTAGCTCAGGAATGTTGTTGGCTCGATTCTGGGAGTACTGAATCATTTCGGAAAACATAAGGGCAAAGAGGCTAAGGCTGACTTCCTGTTTTCCTTTGCTTAGTGGTTTGTCAAAGATACTTTGCTTTAGTTTACTGCTCATTGCTAAAAATGGACCCCTGGAAGGAAAAACAAATATAGGCTACAGTGGCTTTATAGTTGAATCATTGGGAGGCTCGGACATTTGACAAGCAGTAGCTCACAGGCAATCCCTTTAACTGTGCCCAGCCCAGGCCCAGCCAGACTGCCGGACTCTGTCTCTGCCCAGCTCTGCCTCCACAATTTGAACATTGAATACGGTACTGTACGCTAGAACTAACTTTTATTAAAACATTTAAGAAATCAACTCTGATATGAAAATCAGTATTAAGCTTTAATCAAGTATTCTCTGTCATATTGCTCAGCTCATTCTAATGTTAAAGCAGAAGCCTGGCAGAAGCAAATAAAAGGAAAAACTTTTTTCTGGGAATTTCGTTTGAAGTCAGATACTCATCCTATAAGCTAGAAAACATAAGAGTGAGCACCACGCACATGCCATGCACACCCCTGCCAGCAGTCTCCCAATTCTCTAGCTACTGAACATAGTTATTAGTCGCGTTTTTTGTCACCTAGGCTATCTACCAAGGCCTTGGTTTGTTTGTCCGTTTGGCAACAAGCACTTACTCATCACTGCTCTTTTGACCATTTTTGGACCAAGGCCTTTGTCCTTTCTGCTCAGGCCTGCAGAGAAAGGAGATTGGCAACTCCTAGGTGAGTAGACCAATTCGATCAGGATTCAGGAGAATGGCGCCAGACTCCTCCTTACCAGAAAATGGCCAAATTAGCAGAAAGAACAGAGGACTTGAGAGAGAGGCCTTCGACCTCTTTGGCAAAAAAGCGACTATTGAAAAGAGTTTTTAGTATACTAGACTGAGTTAGCCACCTTAGAAAAAAAGCACTACAAGCCAATTTTAAATCTTCGCCGAAGCAAACTGTCAAGACCAGTAACAGCGTTGACGGTTAACGCAGTTCCCCGCCAACAGTATAAAAGACACTTGGTTTGATATGAGAAGAAACAGAGAAGAAATTCAGTTCAATTATTTTCAAAACCGATACAACCGTCAAGCCGATTTGGTGGTTCTCGTCCATTTTAACACAAAATATATACAACAAGTTAATTCTACACTAGTTTGGATACTAGTGTAGTATCTTGGATGTAGTATCCAAGACTTGTCAAAAGGAGCGTCCCGAGGGGGGGGGGGCGCGGCGCCCCCCCCCCTGCGTTTTGGGCATTTGGTCAAATCACCCGTTTTACAAAATCTTTTGGGCCCACATTTCCAAATTAGGCGATTTAAACGTGTTTATTGGTTCCCATTCTTTACCGAATTTGGTAATAAATCCAATGAATTTGGTAATTAATCCAACTTTAAGTTCAGTACGAGTCGATTTCACCGCATTCGGTACCTCCCTATGTAAATTCGGTGATTTAACGCATTTATTTGGTCACATTGACTTTTCTCAAGTCCCTATCTGTTCTATCACATTCCGTCACTCAATTTCATTATTCGGTCATTTATCAAATTCATTTGGTTCTGGTTCGTGACCGAATTCGACAATTCATCCAACTTTTGTTCAGTCCGAGTCGATTTCACCTCATTAGGTACATCCCTACGTAAATTCAGTGATTTAACGTATTTATTTGGTCACACTGACTTTTCTCAAGTCCCTATCTGTTCTATCGCATTCGGTCAGTCAATCTCAGAATTCGGTCATTTATCAAATTCATTTGGTTCTGCTTCGTGACCGAATTCGACAATTCATCCAACTTTTGTTCAGTCCGAGTCAATTTCACCGCATAACGTAAATTCGGCGATTTAACGTATTTATTTGGTCTGATTCGTTAACGAATTTGGCTGTTCACCGGACTTTTCTCAAGTCCGTATCTGCTCTATCGCATTCGGTCAATCCATTTCATAATTCAATGATTAATCAGATTCCTTGGTTCTAATTCGTTACCGAATTCGGTAATTCACCTGATTTTTCTTTGTTCGCATCTGTTACCAGACTTGCCACATTCGGTTGTTTTAGATGGTTCTACCAAGAGTTTTATTCCATTCCGAAATTCGGTCGTTATACCGCGCCCGCTCTGCTACTTATTTTGTTAGTTAATTTTTCGGTAGTACGAAATCATTATTTGGTTCACCCCTGTTACTGTACTTGGTAATTTAAGTGGTATATTTTTAGCTCTTGTTCTTTACCTTTTAACGGTAGTTTCAACTGGTTTCCAATGTTTCCATTCATTACTTAAATTATACTTCTAATGATTGCCGAACTTCAGGAATAAGCACGTCTCCTGACGTGAAAACTAGTCTATTTTTGTTTGCTTTAAATTCAGAATAAATGTACTTTACATCTACTTTGACCTGGATGGACCCTAATTTCGCCAGGCAGCTCTGTGGTTTAACAGGTAGCCTTGGGATCGCAAAAAGGCACTTTGATCATGAGTGTTTCTAAAATTTTCGCCTGCGGCACGTTTAGCAGTCTTCACTATTTAGAAGAAGGGTACGTCATTTAGTTGGCGTTTGAGGCTTGGAATTTTGGGGTGCTTGAACCACGTTAATAGCTAGAATTTGCCAGAAAAAAGGCGGATTCAAAAATTTTTCCATGCGGCGCTTTAATTTTTCCTGGGTACAGCCGTTTACGACGTTGTCGCTTGGCAGCAACTGCGTTTTTTGTCGGCACATTTTCAAGTCCTGTTGGCAAAACCGGACGTCCCCAAAAGGTAAAAGCCTAGTGACAGCGTATCCCTGAAAAAACAAAAACAGAAGTGGTAGAGCGTGAAAACACGCCCAATTTTCTCTTTAGACTTGATTTTGTACAACATACTATGCAAGTTTTCACATTATAACTTGTTGAAAGCAACTCGCTGTGTTTTAGAAAAAAATTATAAATTCGGTCAATATCCGATACTGATTCGGTCCATTTTTACGAGGTTCGCCCCCCCCCCCCCCAATGAAGACAGGCTCGGAACGCCCCTGCTTGTCAAACATAATATAAAATATTCAAATCTATATACAATTAATGATGCGAGTTAAAAAGGTTGACGAAAGCGGGAACAAAAATTCTTAGGTAACGAGTTGTTGTGTGTTTAATTGGCTGAAATTTGGGTGTTGGCTGGGCTACCATGCGCTCTCTCGGGCCTTACTCTTGCCGGTGAAAAATCTGGGGGGAGGATATCACGTAGTGCTGGCGTATTCAAGATTTTACTTCCAAACACTAACGAAAGTTTTTAACGGCGCTTCAACAGGGTTTCTAAATTATAAATATTCGATACTTTAGAGGACTTGGCAGGAGGGCTCTAAACTGTTTCCTGTCAAGCGAATCAGACTGTTCACGAGTAATTCCAAAGTGCCACACAGGGTTCCAGAAGTGGGTGTATGAAAGAAAAATAAACTCTTAGAAGATGCTTAGCTGGGCGAAAGATATTTTTTTTTTTGCGTGAGCTAATCTCATTTACTGAAATTGCTGCCCGGTATTTTCAGAACACTAACTCGCCTCCAAAAGTCATAGACTGCTAGTATATGCAGGCTTTCAGAGCTTGGAGTCAAACAGTCAATCACATCTTTTCAGTTAAATTGTGAGAAAATGTTTCTAGTATTCCACCACAGCAACCCACTGACCTCTCTCTAAATCTTTGGTGCCTTCCAGAGCAAAGTAACACTATAGGGAGTAGCGCCAAGACCTATGCTTTCCATGCTTTGCAAATGGGCTATACTAGTAGCGCCGCCCACTAGGCTTGCGCCATTTAAAAGGCCAGCCAACAACCGTTGGCATCAAAGGTAGCGAAACAAGGCAAGTGAGAAATCAGTGAGGTTTGTTTAGGGAGGTTAATTTCTTTCGCATGTAATCCTCTCCGGGTTTGAGAATAAATGGAGCGTTTGCGAAAGGTGAGACAGGTCCTTTAAACTTACAATTTATCAACTTACGCCGATTCAATTAAGTTGCGACAAAAGTCTCCAGGACCAAATTAATGGCGCATTTCTGCTCAAATTCACACGAAGACGGTCTTTTCACTTCCTGCTTCCACAGCTCGAACAAGACTGACCGTTACTTCCGGTTATGGGGCATTATCAACGGTCCAGCTGAAATAAAACTGCATTATCAACGGTCGTCAACTGACATAATTTGTGACGTCATGTTTTCAAATGTCCAGCAAGAATTTCCACACGGTGTAAAATCCGAGCGTATTTACGCCTGTTCATGCTACCAGCGATAATTTTAGAGCTATGAGCGATGTGTTTACGCAAAGGCAGTAGTGCTTTCAAATTCACCTTATTGCACTTCCGAACTGTAAGCGGACCAGTTTCTGGAAGTTCTTCATTTTCTCATTATCAGCATTTGTGACAAAGAGATAGTACATATGTATGTGGATCCATAAGGTAATGAGCAAGTCGGACAGAGGGTATGGTGTGTTATCGTACTACCCGTCCACTATGTTTCAACCCTAAAACCGCTTGTCGCCACTGCTTTAAGAGAGAAATCGGAAGGCTAGTTGTCACTTACAAACTAGTTTATGACCGGACGTCAGTTAAGACTTGAAAAGCTAAAACTACGACTTCAAAAGCTAGAAACAACAAACTCAAATCCAACTTCTGGAATGATTCATGACCGAACTTCAACAGAGATTTTGTGCTGACTTTGGACTTAACAGTACCAGATGCGAAGAGCGTTTGTGCCTTTCTCATACGTGTGCAGTTCGTTCTAGGAGTAAAAATTCAAGAGAAGTCCACTTTGGTATGTACACTATTATGTTACCACTTGACAAAGAGACCCGCACAATAATAATAACTTTCACTTTCTACTCGAAAGGCACAGCAAAAATTTATTTTCAAAGGAAGCATACTGTAGTTCTTCTGCTCATCAACCTGTGAATTTTACCATAGCCTCGTTTTTGTTGCACACTTCTCGGCCGCTTCCGGGCTGATTCTGAACGTGTCCGAAAGCTAGGAAACGAATGAAAATGCTGAATTAATTCAGCATTTTATGCAGCATTTCGCTTCCGGACTTAAATTCTCGCTCAATTAATGCAGCATTAGTTCAGCATAAAATTCATCGAAAAATTCAGCAAGAATGCTAAATTTTATGCTGAATTTTCAAGAAGAAACTCGGGAGTACGGCGATTCTCTCAGTGTTTTCGGCGGCAAACATAACAAATTCAAAAAGACAACTGACAATTCGGCAAACATTCCAAATTCTAAGGCAACTGGCGATCATGGCCAACGAAGAAAGGAAATATAAGAAGGTTGGATATCAGTAGGTGATCCATTTTGTCAGCTTTATACAGCTAATTCTTTGTTCTTCTTCTTCTTCCTGACTTAAATTTTGCTATTCTTGTGTCAGAGAAAAAAAAAAGGTAACAGCTTTCGGACAAAAAAAGAAAGAAAATGCAGCATTAATGCAGCATTTACAACAACAAAAAGCTTTCGGACACGTTCTCTTTCTACATTCGTTTTGGCACTGCAGTGCTTCCAAGGAAGACGGCAGCGCTTCTTGAGAATCGCGGACCTGCTTACCGACCAAGTCCGTGCTTCCCTGCAAGGTGCTGCATCAACTAGAGGGCGATCCTGGCGGCCTCGAAAGCTCCGCGAGCTTATGCGCCAGCTATTCTAGCGACTTCGGCTAAAAGCCGCTTCGCTTTCCGAAGCTGTTCTCGCGCACCGCTAAAAGGGATCTCGGCAAGTCAGCGAGAAGTTGTAAAGGTTCAACTAAGGCGCAACTCCTTTCTGTTTGTTCTTGCGCTAGGCCCATTCTCGCTTTGGTTTTCGGAAAGCGAATTCACGAGATCGCCAGAATCGCCTTTAAGAAGAAATCGTGCGGGCAGTGAATCCAAGAACGCATCTTGCGCGGAAGCAAAGAAATGCTGCAGCAGCGAAGCGGCAGCACTATTGCAAGAAAAACGAGGCTCATATCTGTTGACAAGTGCTGATGACGAGACACGGGACGATTTACAGAAACTAATCCGCTTGGAAGCGCGGAACTGAAATATGATGAATCACCCTGCAGTGCATTTAAAGCAACAACAAGAGCTACGAGCTCATATGGCACTTGTACGAGTAGGCTGTACATGAAAGTAGATGAAAACGTCACAAAATACACCCGCCATCCAAAAAGGCGGTTCGGAAATAGAAATAGGATATTTAGTTTCACTAATTTCTGAGCAGTTCCGGCATCGTCTCGATTACAAATGCACATGACTGTTCAAACTTTCATCCCAATAAATCCATTTGTTTGATCCCTAGACGTGCTACACGATTTCCGGTACTCACTCTATTTCCACCTACCGTGGCCGAATCTGGTTCGGAATAAAAAAAAATCGACCACCTAAAGCATCTTCGTTTATACCATCTACCAAGTTTCACTCGAATCTGAGCATTTTTGGAAAGTTCCGGTACCCCCCCCCCTTCCCACCAACGTTGTCGGAGCCGGTTCGGGCCCAATCTCCTAATTCCCTCATCAAGTTTGACTGAAATTGGAGCATAGCCTATCTGCAAGTTTCCAGTACCCCCCCCCCCCCTACCTTGGCCGAATCCGGCCCAGACGCCAAATAACAAATCTAGGCCGTATAAACTCGGCACTGTCGAATTGCATCTCATTCGGTCCATCCGTTTGATTTTTGTGCATGTCAAAAGTCCCCCCACCCCCAATTCCCCTAATCGTGGTCGCATATGGTTCGAACGCATGTTTTACATGTCGAGGCCATCGATTGGAAACCCATGAAGTTTCACTCGAATCAGACCACTCGTTCGCAATTTATAGAAGTCCATATTTCTCTTCTCTTGCTCCCCCAAAAATGCTCGGATCTAGGAACGGAAGTTTCCGGGGGTATGTTGTGTCAGGTTTTTAAGTCAAGATAATTCGGGTCGCTAATATGCCTGCAAAGTTTCGTTGTCGTTTTACATCTGGAACTATTCTAACTCACGACTACCGGAATTCCAGGAAACCCCCTCCAACTCCCCCCACAGAGCCCCGAAACCATCTGGCTCCGTCAATTTCATCTAGGCCTAATGCTTGTTCCATCCATTAAGTTTCGTCCCAATCCCTCTACTTTTAGAGTTTCTTGAGTTTTCCACACCCCCCCCCCCCCATCCCCACAGGTATCGGACCCGACTCGGACGTGACACTGAACGTCCGAGGCGATAGCTCACCACACAAGTTTCGTTCAAATCCGATCACCCGTTCAAAAGTTATGCACGCCACTAGATTCCGGACTCCCCATCCACCCACTCCCCCCACGATGGTCGGGTCGGGGAAACGGCTGTTCTCAAGTCAATCTGTTCGGATCCCTGACATACCTGCCAAGTTTCATCGCCCTAGGACATCAGGAAGTATGCCGAACTCGCGGGATCGCTAGAAATCCGGACCCCCACCCCAACTCCCCCACAGTGCCCTGATCCGGTCCGGTTATGTCAATGACGTGTCGAGGACCTGTGCTTGTTTTTCCCACCAAGTTTCATCCCGATCCCTCCACTTTAAGCGTTTCTCAAAATTTCCGGTTCCCTCCTCCAAATCCTCCCAGTGTCATCGGATCCGGTCCGGTTATGTCAATGACGTGTCAGGACCTGTGCTTGTTTTTCCCACCAAGTTTCATCCCGATCCCTCCACTTTAAGCGTTTCTCAAAATTTCCGGTTACCTCCTCCAACTCCCCCCAGTGTCATCGGATCCGGCCCGGATTTAAAGTGAGGTGTCTGAGACACAAGGTCATCCTAAATATCAATTTTCATCAAGATCCGATCACCCGTTCAAAAGTTATGCACGCCACTAGATTCCGGACTCCCCATCCACCGACTCCCCCCACGATGGTCGGGTCGGAGAAACGGCTGTTCTCAAGTCAATCTGTTCGGATCCTTGACATACCTGCCAAGTTTCATCGCCCAAGGACACCAGGAAGTATGCCGAACTCGCGGGATCGCTAGAAATCCGGACCCCCATCCCAACTCCCCCACAGTGCCCTGATCCGGTCCGGTTATGTCAATGACGTGTCTAAGACCTGTGCTTGTTTTTCCCACCAAGTTTCATCCCGATCCCTCCACTTTAAGCGTTTCTCAAAATTTCCGGTTCCCCACCCCAACTCCCCCACAGTGCCCTGATCCGGTCCGGTTATGTCAATGACGTTTCTAGGACCTGTGGTTGTTTTTCCCACCAAGTTTCATCCCGATCCCTCCACTTTAAGCGTTTCTCAAAATTTCCGGTTCCCTCCTCCAACTCCCCCCAGTGTGATCGGATCAGGCCCGGATTTAAAGTGAGGTGTCTGAGACACGAGGTCATCCTAAATATCAATTTTCATCAAGATCCGATCACCCGTTCGCAAGCTAAAAATACCTCAAATTTTGGCTTCACCCTCCCTCCACTCCCCCCCCCCCCCAGATGGTCGAATCGGGGAATTGATGATTTCCTATTTAAGCTGGTCGGGTCCCAGACATGCCTGTCAATTTCCATCGTCCCAGCACATCAGGAAGCACGGAACTCGCGGGATCACTACAAATTCGGACTTCTCCCCCCCCCCCAACTCCCCCAAAGTGAGCGGATCCGTTCCGGTTATATCAGTCACGTATCTAGGACTTTTGCTTGTACTTTCCACCAAGTTTCATTCGGATCCCTCCACTCTAAGTGTTTTCCAAGATTTCCGGTTTCCCCCTCTAACTCCCCCCAGTGTCACCGGATCCGGTCTGGATTTAAAATGGAGGGTCTGAGACACGAAGTCCTTCCATGTATTAAGTTTCATTAAGATCCGATCACCCGTTCGTAAGCTAAAAATATCTCATTTTTCCTATTTTTTCCGGATTCCCCCTCCCTCCACTCCCCTCCAGATGGTCGGATCGAGGAAGCGACAATTTCTAATTTAATCTGGTCCAGTTCCTGATATGCTTGCCAAGTTTCATCGGCCTAGCTTATCTGGAAGTGCCCGAACTAGCAAAACCGGGACCGACTGACGGACAGAAATAACAATCGCTATTTGGCACTTGAGTAAGCTCAAGTGCCATAAAAACGTTGTATGCCCATGAGTAGCTTACGACTAACGATGATGGCTCTTTTCAAGGTGTCTTCAGGTCGCTTCAGTATTATCTCTATGGTTGTGTCCGCCAGTCAGGAATGCCTGTGATGTCTAACTGGTGAAAGCTGTTTCGGACAATTTGCGACCTGGCCTATACCCGTGAATTAGTCATATAAGAACACAAAACATCCACATTATAAAACACGTTTCAAATCAATATTTATTGAGGATTTAAAAAAATGAAAAACGATTGGTAAAAAAACATTAAAGGATGTGGGGTTCTTTATGAGCTGGCAAAGTTTGCCCTGAACTCACGGACTACATTCAAAATCTCGGCTTCCGAACTCTGTGCGGAAAGTCGACTTTTCAAAAACTGCAAGCATTGTGAGACATCCGTCGAATCCGAGACCATTGAAACACTTTCGTACTGCTGGACCTTGGACTGGGCAATCTGGAAATTATAAACCTTAGTCATAGCAAGAACTTATAATAGCCGTTGGGGAATGTTTAACTCCTGTAGGAAGCAAAGTTACTATTGGGCAGAAAGTATCTTTGAATGATTGCGAAATGATGCCAATTAGTTGAATTAGTGCATTTTCTTGAGCAGAATAGTTCTGATATTTGAATTTTCCACACAAGGCGACAAATAACAAGAGCTACGAGATCATATGGCACTTGTTATGAGTAGGTGATGCAAGAAAAAAATGAGAACGTCGCAAAGTATCCCCTTCTACTCCCTAGGTTCGGACATAGAAACAGGTAATCTAGTTTCACTAGTGTCTGAGCTTTTCTGGCATCGCCTCGGCTCATCTAAGCAAATGAATTTTCTACCTTCCAAGTTTAGATCCACTCGCTTGATCCCTAGTCATGCCACACTATTTCCGGTATCCCCTTCAACTCCCCCTACCGCGGGCGAATCTGGTTCGGAAACATTAATGGACCATCCAAAGCTTCTTCTCTTACCCCTTGTCAAGTTTCAGTCGAATCTGAGCATTTCCGGGGAAATTCCAGTCACCCCAACCCCACCGTGCTCGGATCCGGTCCCCCCAACCCCACCGTGGTCCAATCCGGTCCAGACCCTAAAATATGTCATCTACGGCATATGACCTCTCTATTTTCCAAATTTCATTCAAATCGCTTCACTCGTTTGACCAATAGTAAGAGCCACACAATTTCCTGGACTCCCCCACCAGCTCCCGCCACTGTGGCCGAATACGACTCGGACACATAAATCTCACATAACTACATCTCCTATTCCCGTCCAGCAAGTTTGACTCTAATCGAAGCCTATCTGCCAATTTCCGGTTCCCCCTCCTACCAAATAACGAATGTAGGCCGCAAAAACTCGGTTTTGTCCAACCTGCATCCCATTCTAACCATTGGTTTAATTTTGGTACATGTCACAAAGTTTCCAGACCCCCCCCCCCCCCCCCCCACCTTCCAACTGCCCCAACGATGGCCGCATGTGGATCGGACACAGGTTTTGCATACCTACGTCATCACTTTTTATCGCCCATAAGGTTTCACTTGAATCGAACCACCCGTTCGCAACCTACTGAAGTGAGTAATATCTAGACCACCCTTCCCTACACCACCTCCTAAATGGTCGGATTCAGGAACGGAAGTTCTCCTAGGGCATTGTGTCGGGTCCTTAAGTCTATGTGGTCGGGTCACTGATATGCCTGACATGTTTCATCGTCCTTAGCACATCTGGAAGTATCCCAAATCGCGATCACCAGAGTTCCAGGAAACCCCCCTTCAACTGCCCCCCCCCCCCCAGAGAGCTCATATACGATCTGGTTCTGTCACTGTCATCTAGGCCTGATTCTTGTCCTCCCCACCAAATTCCAAATTCACATACAAATACAGTCGTCGTGACAATCCATATCCCTCGACTCTACACGTTTCACCATATTTCCGGTGCCCCCCCCTTCCAACTCCCCCCCCCCAACAAGTACTGGATCCGTTCCAAAACTAAAGTGGAACATCTGAGACGATAGCTCTTTCCACTTGCCAAGTTTCATTCAAATCCGATCACCCGTTCAAAAGTGATTCATGCAACTATATTCCGGGTTCCTCATACCCCCCCTCCCCCACAGTGCCCAAATCCGGTCCGGTTATTTCGGCAAGACCTATCTAGGACTTGTACTTGTTCTTCCCACCAAGTTTCATCCCATCCCTCCACTGTAAGCGTTTCTCAAGATTTCCGGTTCCCCCTTCCAACTCCCCCCAAAGTCACCGGGGCAAAGTCGGTCCGGACTTGAACTGGGTCGTCTGAGACACGAGGTCGTTCCAAATCTCAATTCATTAAGATCCAATCATCCGTTCGAAAGTTATACAAATTTAAAGTTTCCGGATTCCCCCCCCAAGTGACTTTTTCTAAGGTAATCTGGTCGGGGCCTTGATATGGATGCCAAGTTCCATCATCCTAGTTTATGTGGAAGTACCCGAAGTAGTAAAACCCGGACCGACAGACGGACGGACCGACAGAAACTGCGATTGCTATATAGCACTTGGCAGAAGAGCAAGTGCCATACAACGGAAAAGGAAAGCGATATCCAAGATAAGTTCCTGTGGTTTTCGAGATGCGCTTCGCTCGCTGGAAAGTGATTTCAGGACCCCTAGGCATTTAACAGGGCTGGAGCTGACTTCTTCTTCTTTCATTTTAGAAAATAGACAAGCACTACACGGAATCATGCTGGAATCGGAAAATCCCCGCTAGCTTCGACATCTTGCTACCGCCCGTAACCATAACATAAAGGGCCCACGAACCGCTGAAAACATTTGCTGGGCGATACGAAAAAGAATCGCATGAAGTTGAAAGGGTAACCAAGAGAAGGATCGCCGTTAGGCGACGCCGAATTCGCCGCACGAACTGGAATCTGTCACCTGTAGACACGACGTTTAAACCAAGCATACCGTTTTCTACACAATGACCCAACTCTCTGTTACAAAATATAGTCATAGCTTCTAAGATAGACTCATGAGTTTCTAACCTTTACTGCCAATTGCCACGTGCGATACTTTTTAGTCTAGCAGGTGGAGCCCATCGGCTGCACTCGTTCCCATCCCTTGTTACCAATCACTTCAACAACCATACAATTTAACATTTGCCGTTAATTGAGTTAATTTGTTCCTGTTCAGTTCCTTGATTTATTTCTGTATTTTATTATTAAGTTATGGTTGTTGATGGTAATTTATTTAGATGTTGTTAGTTATTACTGTGTGTTTGTTTATTTTCTTTTTGTTGCCTATACTCTTTAGCTTTTGTTATTGGGGCAATTTTTCCGCTAAACCTTCAAGCTTAAGAGCATTGTCCTTCCAGAACAAGCATGCGAATTGCAGGGGTAGCTTTCATCCAAAATTGTAAATTTTTAACGTGGACTCGGTAGCACAAATGACCTGGAAACAACTTACCTCAAGTACATGCTCCGGGAACTTGGCCATTTTTGCCACGTGGATTCCGAAGCTTTGATCACAGACCCCAGCTTTGACCTTGTACAGCATCGTCAGTTCATTGCCGTCTGCTAAGGCGGTAACATGCAAGTTCTTCACGTCTGGCTGCACTTGGGACAGTCGCGTAAGCTCATGGAAATGTGTGGCAAACAAACAAAAAGACTTCAATTCACTTGCTATTTTCCTGGAAACAATGACAAGTTAGGTGTCTAACCGTCGAAGGGAATGCAGCACTTGTCACTTCTTCTTGGCAATCAGTAGATCTCTCATATATATAAATCAAAGGTTAAACTTCCGACATCGAGGTTGACATCGGATTATAACAAGGAGACGGCCATTGAAAAATATCTTCTGAGCGCAGCGAGGTTGTAATTTTTAAGTGGCCTTCTAACTTTTTCGAACAGAATTTTTTTCTTATTTGGTTATAGTACTTATTTGCTCCTTTCGTAGGGAATTATTGTTTAATGAAATGGCAACCCTAGCCTACTGTAGAAATGTGTTACTGTTGTGACTATGACATTTCTGTTTCTAAGAATCCAATCCTCGTCATTCATTCATTCATTTACTCGTACTAGTTAGACTACATGACATAAGTATAAAACAAGAAAACAAGACCCCCTGAAGCTATCTTGTTGGGATCCACTACCTATACACTAGTAAATTCACATTACAATACTTACATCACATTACAAGCATAAATAAACTACACATACAGAAAAGTATTAACGGCAAAAAAAGAAGAAAAATACATTGAAAGGAAAAAAAGAGAAATGGAAGGAAATAATAGACAAAAACACGGAAGAATTATTTTATTTTTCTATTTACTTTTTATCGAGGTTAACTATATCCAATACCATCTCTTTCATTTGCTGCGAAGCAGATGCCATTTAGTGGCGGGCTCTTAGAGAGATATAGTTAATCAAGCTTAAATCGGTGTTGCCGCTGGTCGCCGAATTCTGCGATTTGTCATACATTTTCGTTTCTTACACAAAGCGAGCAAGAACTCTGCGACCGGTCTTACCAGTAAATTGAGGAAAAGTGTTCAATGAACTTCTGCGGAGGCTGATACGGCTTCGTATCATCCTTTCTGGAGGCTAATACGATCGTATCAACCTCCCCAAAATTCATTGTCATAATTTACCTGTGTGACATGGGAGGATACACATTACATACCTACTCGAGAAAAGTTATATATATATAACATACCTCTATCTCGAATCACAAGGTCGTTCGAAAATATCAATTACTTTAAACGATTCATTTTTTAGTTAAATTATGTATATTTTCTGTATTTATTAGGTTTTTTCTTGTACATTTCACTTTGTTGTTGAAAGGTCCGTGTATTTTTTTTCATTTTTCCTTACTGCAACATTTTCTTTCGTTGTTTCAGTTCTACGCTTTGTATTGAAGATGAATCACACAATAATGAACCATCTAATTTATAGACCCAGAACAATCTTGGCAGGTTTAATCATCTGTGTATGATTCTACTAACGCGACTTATGATCAACCTCCGCTGTAAATATAAATTTCAGATCCAAGTATTTTTTATAGAACTCTTTAAAACTAAAGACTCACTTTGAGATCGCCCACGCAAGACCAAAACCGTCGTAAGTAGAAGTACCTCGTCCAAGTTCGTCGATGAGGATGAGAGAATCAGGGGTCGCAGTCTATGAAAAAGGGTAAAGTAATCAATGGAGTCGCTAAACTAGACGTCTTCATTGTCATTTGCCAGTAACCAACGCCATCAGTAGCCAACCTAGTCTGAACCTTGTATAAGAGCTACCACGCAATTTGACCGCCAGGCCCATCGAATTGTTCAAAGGAGTCCCCCCCCCTCCCCCCCCCCCCCCATGTATAATTGTTGTGTTGTTTGGGCGTCCCAGAGCGGGTAAGTAAAGGTATCTGTCTTCCCTTTCGTCATATAATTTGTTTTCACTGATGTTTTAGGGTTGTTTGGTCCTTACAAACCAGGCTCTGGGCATTAAAGTATTGTTTGTTTCTTTGGCTGGAGTAAGACCATTCTATTTTCACTGACATGAGTCAAGCAGAGGCGTCATTCTAAGTTCTCGAGAGAACCACTGGAACAGATTTGATATCGAAATGGGGTCTTAAAATACACTGTTTCCGTTTAAAACCAACTCCTCTCCTTATTTCGTGATACCAGCAACCCTTGCCTTACATGAAGATATCATAAAGCAGTACATCCGTTTACTTCCTTCAGATTGCTACTAGTAAATGCTCAAAGGACTTCTTATTCAGATTTTTATATTATCCCTAGCTCCCTTGTGGAACTACAAGCTTCTGAAATCCCCACCTTCGCCATTCTTTCGTTTTGTACCTACGACTTTTCTGCGCTTTTTCACCCAGGTGCCAGTTATGCAACGCAAACTTCGCCGAAAGCTTTAAGGTCATCCGACAACTCTTTCACACACAAGGACATGCGAAGCTTCCAAGTGTTACCTTACCTTAAATCGCACTTGCAAGCAATAAGGATGTTGAATCCCGATGAGTAGCTTGAAGATGATGATGGTGCTATGTTCTGATTGCTGCTTCCGGGGGCGCACCAGTCCTTTTTCCAGGACTGCCCGCGCCAGTCCTCGTCGAGTCGCTTTTTGAAACCTTCGGGTGTTTCGCTGGTGACAGTTGGTTCGGATAAGCTGTTCCATAGAGGATAGCTTTGTGCTTATACCGGACCGCCGGACGTGAAGCTCGTCGGCCCTTGTGGCTGGCGCTGACACGCCGGTGAGTAGGGAGGTCGCACCGATCACGTAGAAGGGTTTGGGCGTGGGCCTGCCTGGAGCGGTCGGTGGCGCAGATGGGGGCATAGAGGTTACTGAAGCAGTGCTGGCGAACACGAGAGGTGTAGGACCTTCTGGACAGTTTCCGGGAGTGACCCCTAGTCGGTGAGTGGTTGTCGGGTCGAAGAGGGAGGGGAGACAATTAGAGTTGAGGATTCTGTAGCCTAGTAGCATGTCCCATCTCTTTCGCCGGTAAGTAAGTGTCGGGATCTTCAGTTTCTGCAGTCGTTGTTCGTACGGTAGTGCTCTAAGGCCTAGGATGGATTTTGTTGCTCGCCTCTGGACATCTTCAATTAGTTTCTTGCCTTGTTTGTAACAGGGTGAGGCGAGGGCGTTGCCGCTCTCCAGCTTAGGCCTGACCAAAGCTTTGTAGAGCTTCAACATGACAGTTGGTTGGCGGGATGCAACTGACCGTTTGATCATCCCTAGGGTCTGATTGGCGGTAGCCACTACCTTTTGGTGTGAGAGTGGCAGTTTAATTTATCGTCCACAATAACTCCGAGGTCCCTTTCTTCTGAGGTGGAAGGGATCAGGACTGGGGTGCTTGATCCGTGTCTTCTCATCTGGTACTGTCGCTTTGGGTTATTGTGTCCAAAGTGAAGTACACGACATTTGTCTGGGTTGAACACAAGTTTCCATCCACTTGACCAGTCAGTTAAAGTGTTGAGATCTTGTTGAAGGGTGTTCGTAAAGGCATTGGCAATTAGCTGTGTCTTGTGGCATGGGGTTCTTCAAAAGCCGATGGGCGTCGTTAATATAGATGTTGAAGAGGGCTGGTCCTAGTACTGTCCCTTGCGGGACTCAACTAAGTACCGCTGCTTCCGATGACAAGACCTCCTCACCTGCTATCCCGAAGACTCGGCATCTTTGATTGACTCTTTGTTGTTCGTCAATTTGGAAGACATGGTAGGCCTTCAGATCTATCTTCTATTTTGCTTGGTTTTCCCACTTTTAACCACGGCGCGTTCAGTTTCAAATATTCCGTCTAGCCGCTGTGTCTGAGATTGGAAAATTCGGGAAAGATCGGGATTGAGTCGAAAAGCGCTAACAAGAAAATCGCTAATTTCACACGGAAAGTAATGGTGTTTTCAAAAACGATATTTCAGAGCCATTTCATCGTGAAAAATATCATTCCTAGAAAGAGTTGTGCTGTAACCCCTTTGTGCATCGCTTGGATGCGGTTCGGCAACGCCGGAATTTTTAGCTTTGTTCATGTGCATAACGCGAAGGCACCAGTCCTACCAGTCCTATCTAGATAATGTCGACGAAATTAAAAACAAGAGCTACGAGCTCATATGGCACTTGTACGAGTAGGATGTACAAGAAAGTAGATGAGAACGTCACAAAATACACCCGCCATCCAAAAATGCGGTTCGGAAATAGAAATAGGATATTTAGTTTCACTCATTTCTGAGCTGTTCCGGCATCGTCTAGATTGTCTGTAGCAAATGCACATGACTGTTCAAACTTTCATCCCAATAAATCCATTTGTTTGATCCCTAGACGTGCTACAGGATTTCCGGTACTCACTCTATCTCCACCTACCGTGGCCGAATCTGGTTCGGAATAAAAAAAAATCGACCACCTAAAGCATCTTCTTTTATACCATCTATCACGTTTCACTCGAATCTGAGCATTCTTGGAAAGTTCCGGTACCCCCCCCCCCCTCCACCAACGATGTCGGAGCCGGTTCGGTCCCAATCTCTTAATTCCCTGTTCCTGTCCATCAAGTTTTACTGAAATTGTAGCATAGCCCATCTGCAAGTTTCCAGTACCCCCCCCTACCTTGGCCGAATCCGGCCCAGACGCCAAATAACAAATGTAGGCCGCATATACTCGGCATTGTCGAATTTGCATCTCATTCGGTCCATCCGTTTGGTTTTTGTGCATATCAAAAGTCCCCCCACCCCCAATTCCCCTAATCGTGGTCGCATATGGTTCGAACGCATGTTTTACATGTCGAGGCCATCGATTCGTATCACCCATGAAGTTTCACTCGAATCAGACCACTCGTTCGCAATTTATAGAAGTCAATTTCCATATTTCTCTTCTCTTGCTCCCCAAAAAATGCTCGAATCTAGGAACGGAAGTTTCCGGGGGTATGTTGTGTCAGGTTCTTAAGTCAAGATAATTCGGGTCGCTAATATGCCTGCAAAGTTTCGTTGTCGTTCTGGAATAGAATAGTTCCAAATCTGGAACTATTCTAACTCACGACTACCGGAATTCCAGGAAACCCCCTCCAACTCCCCCCACAGAGCCCCGAAACCATCTGGCTCCGTCAATTTCATCTAGGCCCAATGCTTGTTCCATCCATTAAGTTTCGTCCCAATCCCTCTGCTTTTAGAGTTTCTTGAGTTTTCCACCCCCACCCCCCATCCCCATAGGTATCGGACCCCTCCCGGACGTGACACTGAACGTCCGAGGCGATAGCTCACCAGACAAGTTTCATTCAAATCCGATCACCCGTTCAAAAGTTATGCACGCCACTAGATTCCGGACTCCCCATCCACCCACTCCCCCCACGATGGTCGGGTCGGGGAAACGGCTGTTCTCAAGTCAATCTGTTCCAATCCCTGACATACCAGCCAAGTTTCATCGCCCTAGGACATCAGGAAGTATGCCGAACTCGCGGGATCGCTAGAAATCCGGACCCCCACCCCAACTCCCCCACATTGCCCTGATCCGGTCCGGTTATGTCAATGACGTGTCTAGGACCTGTGCTTATTTTTCCCACCAAGTTTCATCCCGGGCCCTCCACTTTAAGCGTTTCTCAAAATTTCCGGTTCCCTCCTCCAACTCCCCCCAGTGTCATCGGATCCGGCCCGGATTTAAAGTGAGATGTCTGAACACGAGGTCATCCTAAATATCAATTTTCATCAAGATCCGATCCCCCGTTCGCAAACTAAAAATACCTCAAATTTTGGCTTCACCCTCCCTCCACTCCCCCCCCCCAGATGGTCGAATCGGGGAATTGACAATTTAATATTTAATTTGGTCGGGTCCCAGACATACCTGTAAATTTCCATCGTCCCAGCACATCAGGAAGCACGGAACTCGCGGGATCACTACAAATTCGGACTTCTCCCCCCCCCCCCCCCCAACTCCCCCAAAGTGAGCGGATCCGTTCCGGTTATATCAGTCACGTATCTAGGACTTTTGCTTGTACTTTCCACCATGTTTCATCCGGATCCCTCCACTCTAAGTGTTTTCCAAGATTTCCGGTTCCCCCCTCCAACTCCCCCCAGTGTCACCGGATCCGGTCTGGATTTAAAATGGAGGGTCTGAGACACGAAGTCCTTCCATATATCAAGTTTCATTAAGATCCGATCACCCGTTCGTAAGCTAAAAATATCTCATTTTTCCTATTTTTTCCGGATTCCCCCTCCCTCCACTCCCCTCCAGATGGTCGGATCGAGGAAGCGACAATTTCTAATTTAATCTGGTCCAGTTCCTGATATGCCTGCCAAGTTTCATCGTCCTAGCTTATCTGGAAGTGCCCGAACTAGCAAAACCGGGACCGACAGACCGACTGACGGACAGAAATTACAATCGCTATATGGCACTTGAGTAAGCTCAAGTGCCATAAAAATATACGAGTGATGGTTTGTACACAATTAGCCATTTTGGAGAAAAACCAATTACAAAAATTTTAGACAAATCGTCAAACTCGCTAAAAATCTTTCCCTTATCACCTTCAACTATCAAAAAAAATAAAAAATATCGTAAGAAACGAATGTTAGTATCTATCAACAATTCCGTGACGGAAAATGCAGAAAACCCAGCCCGAAAATCGTCTTTCCGCACTGAAGACGAGTTTATCGGCAGCAAGAGCCGGATAGCAGCTTTTCTCAGGGGCGGATCCAGCCTTCCGTTCTAGGGGGGGCGATTCTTACCGAAAAGAGTGGGGGTAGTGTCCTTTTTGTCGGCCACAAGCCTAATTTTTTTCGCGTTTTAAGTGTCCCTGTCGGTCGCTTATTTAACGAAAATGTGGTTTTCATATATTACAATAATGGTAAAAACTGTACTTGATCAACTGACAACTGTTTACAAGAAACATTCAAGGTCCTGGCTCCACTTGTAAAAAGATTTTAGAGTCCAGTTACAGTAGTTAGAACATG
Source organism: Branchinecta lynchi (assembly GCA_023053575.1). Taxonomy (NCBI): domain Eukaryota; kingdom Metazoa; phylum Arthropoda; class Branchiopoda; order Anostraca; family Branchinectidae; genus Branchinecta; species Branchinecta lynchi. The sequence continues at coordinate 14,420,682 of JAKZAP010000002.1, forward strand.
CGTTAATGCAGACTTCCGTAAGTGCAGTAAAACAAAACAAAAAATTACAGCCAGCCTAGGGGGGGCGATCGCCCCCCTCGCCCCCCCCCCCCCTCTAGATCCGCCCCTGGCTTGTCTTTCTGTAGCTGCCGGTTATTACCTTCAAAATAACTGACGTTTCGAGCATTTCAGCCATAAACGTCGACACTCCCCTCATCATAATATCCCCTGCGCCGACTCGAGTGAAAATCGAATCCACCAATGAAACTTGAGCCTCCTCACAAGGCACGAATGATCCAACTTGTGCCAGCAGCACGCAAAGACCAGCAGTACGGAGATATGTGCTCTTACCGCCCATATTTGGTCCGGTGAGGATGTGGAACTTTCCTTCAGCTGCAAGACAAGCAGGTCATCAAATGAATGCAATGCAAAAATAGGTCATGTGGGTCTAAACAGTCTAACACAAACCCCTCGATTTTGGATACCGTATGCCAAACGCTGGGTATATCTAGCGTTTGGCATACCCTATGCTTAACGCTGGATACACTATGCCAGAGGTTCGATACTGTAAGCCAACAAAATATTGATAATCAATTAATCATTATTCCTTTATAGTGGTGTAAGTCAGGGTTAGCGTTCCAGTAGGTATCCAGCGTTTGGCATAGGGTAACCAAAAATAAGGAGTTTGTGATAGACTGGGTCCAGAAAGTTCGTGAGAAACACTTCACTATACTTTCTTTTGTCGTAATTTGACCACGGAATTCTATTCCAGGGAATTTACAGAATAACTAATTACGACTTTAGATGGAAGGCTGAAGACCCCATGAATAATAACGAGTGCAAACAATAACAAATAACAATTTTAACAATAAAAATAAAGTCAAACTATAGCCACACACTATATGTAGGAGCAAGAAGTATGAGACTTTTCAACAGCAACATTCTCTCCATACTTCTGTACGGAGGTATGGAGGGATCCAGACGAAAAGGGCGACTGAAAACACTCTTGGCCGCACCTACCAGTCGGGTCTCCACAAGAACAGCGCGTCCATCCAGCACGCATCCTTATTGGAGACGACTACCGACTCTTCTTAGAAGCTCTAATGGTTTACACACTGCGTAAAATCCGAGCGTATTTTGAAATCCGAGCGTATTTTTCGCACGTTTTGAGCTCGAAAACATTTCTAGCAATACGGACGTATTAGAGAAATCGGTCCGTTTTGTATTTAAACACGTTCGTATTGCTAGAAATCTTTTCAAGCTCAAAATGTGCGTAAAAAACGCTCGGATTTCAAAATACGCTCGGATTTTAGGCAGTGTGTAAATGGACCATAAGCGCCTCTGAAGGTGCACGGTGACCTAAGGTTTAAGATACGAGACACGTACGGTATTTATTTGAACCGTCTGCTTTTCTTGTTCAGTTGATTTTGCACCCTCTACCCGCCAGGTTGAAGCGACCAAATTATAGCGACATGTTAATTAAATTAAAATGACGAATAAAGTAAGTAAGGTCTTACTTACCCTCTGAGAAAACTGAATCATTCGGTATCACACTGTTCCCAATGGCTTCCAGACAGGGGTGTCTCATCTCTTTTAGACTAAGTACACCACTTCCCCTATCTTTAAGGACTGGTCGAACCCAGGCAACTGGGGCATTCACAGCACTAAGGGCTAGAGATACCAAAACGTCGATTTCAGCCACTATTTCGTTCACGAACAGTAACGGTTCGAAGTATCCCCCTAGAAGACAGAAAATGCCGATCAACAAGCTTAAAGCAGAGCTCTCTCTGGAAAAGATATTTTAACATTTATTGAATAATTGTTTGAATAAATGTTTCAAAGTCAGCTTGGGCTCAAAGAATATTTAGATATTTTAACGATAAAGTGGTTGAAAAACGCAGTTTTTTCGGAAATACCAATATTTGCTCTTGAAATAAGCGATTTTGGTTCCCCTTCTCTCGCGATTTCTAAACGTTTGTCGAATCAGTCCAGACTTCCCACTTTCCAAAGCGGAGGTTCGACGCATATATAATATAAAAGACAGAATAAGTACGAGGGGTCCTTTAAAGGACACCTCTTGCTTAATCTGCCATTTATATTATTTTTAGCTCCCTTTTGTAATTTTAAGCTTCTGAAATAAGCCGTCTTCTCCACTGTTCCCTTTTGAACCTATGACTTTTAGCACTTTTTTTTGGCAGAGCCGAGTTTTGCCAGTCACGCCCGCAGAAGTCGCCGAAAGCTTCAAGGTCAGCCTACTGCACTTTCATATATATGGATATTAGAAGCTTCAAAGTATTGTCTCTCATTTTGGAAGACATGGCATACCATTCAGGCATTTCTTCCGTTTATGTCTTCTTTTGTTTTGCTTGGTTTTCCAATTTTTTAACCACTGCGTATTCCCTTTCCTTTTCAAATATTTTACGTCGAGCCCCCGCGTCGAAGAGAGCGAAGGCTGGATAGAGTCGACAAGCGCTAACAGTAGAATCGCTAATTTCACGCGGAAGGTATGGTATTTTCGAAAAACGAGGTTTCTGAGATAGTCATGGGCCAAAACTTGGGGGGGGGGGGGGGGGGGGCAGCGGTTTATTATAGCATTCGGTCAAATTTCACCGAAAGCAGAAATTCTGGTCGAACAAACAATTTATAAAATCTTGTGCCCCCACATTTCGAAACTGGGTGATTTAACATGTATATTGGTTCACATTCTTTATCGAGTTTGGTAATTCATTTGTTCAGTCCGCATCGATTTCACCACATTTGTTCGTCCCTGAATTTTAGGATACGGTCGTACCTTCGTAAATTCGGTAATTTAACGTGTTTATTTGGTCTCATTCGTTACCGAATTCGGTAATTCACCGGACTTTTTCTCAAGTCCGTATCTGTTCTATCGCATTCGGTCATAATACATAATTCCATTTCATAATTCGGTGATTAATCAATCAATCATTCAATCATTCAAGTTTAATCCTAATAGCTAACAGCCAGAAAAGGAATACAAATTTACAAAATACACAGACACACAAGAAACAAATTAACTAATACACTTACAAGAAATTACCAGAAATAAATGATGGGATGAAACTACGTAAAAACTGAGTAGAAGAATTAGCGGGATATGGGGAAAACTGATTGCCAGTATCAATAGTATATTATCAGATTCATTTGGTTATGATTCGTTACCGCATTCGGTATTTCAACGGATTTTTCGGTACTTCGGTAGTTAGTTTTTCGGTACTACAAATTCATTATTTGGTTCACCCCAGTTACTGAGTCCGGTAATTTAAGTGGGTTTTCTTTAGCTCTTGTTCTTTACCATTTAACGGTAGCTTCAGCTGGTTGCCGTTCATTACTTAACTTTTACTTTAATGATTTGACAATACTTCAGGAATAAGCACGTCCCTTGACGTGAAAACTAGCCTACTTTTCTTTGCTGTAAATTCAGAATAAATGTACTTTGTATCTACTTTACCCTGGATGGCCACCTTTTTTTTGCCAGACAGCTCTGTGGTTTAATAGGTAGTCACGGGATCGCAAAAAGGCACTTTGATCATCAGTGTTTCCACAAAATTTCACTTGCGGCGCATTCCGCAGTCTTCACTGTTCGAAGAAGGGTGCGTCATTTAGTTGGAGTTTGAGGCGTGGAATTTGAGGCGACAAATTTCGCCTGTGGCGCTTTAATTTGTTCCGGGTACAGGGTTGTCGCTTTGCAGCAACGGTCTTTTTTCTCGGCACATTTTCAAGTCCTATTGGCAAAACCGGACGTCCCCCAAAGCTAAAAGGCTAGTGACGGCGTATTTCTGAAACAACAGAAACGGAACAGCGTGAAAACGCGCCAAATTTTCCCTTTAGACTTGAGTTTGTAGGCTATGCAACTTTTTACATTGTAGAAGGCAAATTCGCTGTGTTTTTATAAAATAAGTTAATAAATTCCATAAAAATCAGGTACCGATTTGGTCAATTTTACCAGGTTCGCCCCCACCCCCCAATGAAGAAAGGCTCGGGATGCCCCTGGAGACAGTTCATAGCGGAAAGATCATTTGTAGTAAGAGTTATGCTTTAAAGGCCAAACGAGGGGCATAGAATTCGTATTCTCAAAATTTTGCTAACATCCAAAGTCCTGCAGCAAACATAACTATGTTTCTTTCATTTTCTCTTACGAGTTTTTTCTCGCTAATTAAATATCGATCAATCCATCAATTTATTCTGCAAAATACCTTACATCTCGAAAAAGCAATTAAATTAAGCGCACAGAAAGTCTAACAAGGTTTTGCATACGACACTCGACTCATATTGTGGAAATCTGCATTCGATGCATCAACATTTCGGAGAAGGAGGCAACTCGCATCCAACTGCGAGAATGAGACTGTGTTCACAATCATTTATTTTGAATATTATTTTGTTCTTTTATTTTATTTTGTATTTCTAGTTACATATCATTAATTCACTTAAATAGGAGTGAAAACCCGAAAAAAAATGCGGTACTCCGTTTACCCGCTCTCAACAGATAATCGATGTCATCGAACGAACTTTTTCTTTCGAATTTGTGATACCTCTATGCGCCTGTCCATCTATGATCGAAATATATACCAACTATAAAAAGAACTTTCTCTCTGCCGAATTGGCTCTTTATGCGGAATTTAGTTTGAAATAAACAGAACCTGAACTTGAACTTGAAAGGTAAGCCATTGCCAAAAAATAAACAAAAAATGGCAGATTCCTTGCAAGACATATCTTAACATCATATTCCTACTTTCCTCAACCGTGACTTTTGCGGGCATATCTTTAATCCTGGAAAATGCAGGCTATTTTTTAAATTCAAAATTCTCCGCGCTTGGATGAATTTTGGGTTGTCCCGGTAGCAGCGCACATTCTGAACGTTATTACTAGTGCTTCATATATTCAACTAATGTATATAACGGATACGTCAGCTAGGATGCTACAAATCTTTGTCCATTTCCTCAGAATTCGTGAAAAATGACACAGCTTCTGTGTTGGACCATTTTTTTTTACTAGAAATTGGGATTTTTTACTACATTAGAATGAATTGTACTAGATCCTCTATATTTATTAGATTTTTTTTTTTTTTTAATAGATAAAGTCAGCTTGGGCTCAAGGAATATTTAGTAGACTACTAGACCCTCGGGTGAAAAAATACAAAATCCTTAAATGAGTCAAAATATTTCAGTGTATTCAAACATCTGATGTAACAATAAGCTGCCTTTTCAGTTAAACTTAATATTTATCTACAAAAAAAGAAAAGAAAGGATCTATAAAAACAAAGGGAACAAATATAAGGTTTGAAGCCAAGCTGACCATTCATAACGAAAGAAATAGAAACCGTGATTTTCGGAGTTCTGTGAAATTATTTGTATAGTGATGGTTAAAGCGAAGGATTTTATAATGGCTGGGTGAAAGCTTCTGCACTTCTCCAGGGAATTGGTAAATTGTAAATAGACACAGAATTCAGAATTGTAAAATAATCGCAGATTTGTACATATACACTTTTAACACGCACATTTTAATATTCGTTATTTTATTTCAATTTGTTTGTCGTTTCAGTCAGCATCGTTCTTACTGGTTTTAAGTTACATATCGTTGTATGTTTTGTTGGTTCCGCATCACTTTTCTGTTGGTATTGTGTTGGATTTTATGATTTAGTTGCTTGTTTTTCGCTGAGGACGGTTTGCCGGAAGTGCAACCGAAATATCCGAATTTATATTTATCCCTCGCACATCATCCTAGAGGGATAATTAGCTGATCAATAAGAAACCCCGAAAATCACGGTTTTCTATTTCTTTCACAAACGGAACAGATAAGAATTGGAACGAAAATGATCGAAACGCTGACAGTTTAACTAACTTACCAGCTATCTTCACTACTTCATCCACTATTCTTTTCTGAGCTTCCTCATAGTCTTTCTTTTTTTCTTTATAATCTGAGCTCAAGTCCGTCAAGTTTGCGTCCCGAAAGCGAACACCACCTTTTGTGACGTCAAGGGTGACGTAATTCCGATTGCTCCTAAGCGTCTTCTCTTCCTTAATGGTGACCCGATAGCAATAGCCTGCAACAAAATAATTATTGCTTGAGCGCTCGTGTGACGTTATCTACAACTTCTTTCTGATACAACTTTATGTTTATTCTAGTTCAGAGTTTCAGACAATCAGGTTTTACCTCCAGAGCTTTCTACAGTTTCATCGATAACTTGAAAAAGATCAACTTAAAACTTACAAAATACCAACTTCGTACTAAATTGATGACGAGGGAGTAGTTCCGGACTGAATTCCGGTCCGCTGATCGTCTGTCCGAAATACATGCAGTGATATTCATTTGTACAACGCATAGTCAGTGTCAGGAAAAACAACAGACTTCGTATATCAGCTGACAATAGCGTTTGGGTCTGCCATCACATGCGCATTGTGCTATTTTACCTGATTTTGAGACCCTAGCAAACAGCAAGCCATATACGCGACAAAGACAGAGTGACGCTGCTTCCCAGAGACTAGCAAGACCACCCATAAACTCGACTGATCGTTATCTGAAATCTTTTGTACCCTATTTCACCCAATATTTAAATTCCAGTTAAGTTAAATGATATTCATAAGTTGTGCGTATAGATGAAATATCTATAGACCTAATCGTGTGATGTGTTAATTGCGTGAATCACGACCCGATTCTAGCATGTATACTAAAAGTTAACTTCAGACGTCGAGGTTGTTATACTGATATGAGCCGAGATGGAGGTATATTAACTATTATCACTTTTTCGAACAGAAAATTTTTATAGGTAGGTCTTTTTTTTTTCTTTTTTTTTTTTCAATCAATTCTTCTTATTCTTCTTTTGTTGTACTTTTTCGCTAATGGAGGTAGGGAATTTTATTTTAGTAAAGTAGCAACCCAAGCCTAATGTAGACCTAATAAACTGACTACTGCTGGTACTCGAGCACTTCATTTTCTAACAGTATAGTCTTTTCCTTTTTTGGCGCTTCAAATGCCATCTAGCGGTCGAAACGTACTATAGATCTACTAAAATGACTGCTCTAGAGTCCGTGGAAGTAAAAGTAACACAAACAACAAGAACAAGGACATTGATTAATGCTTAACAACTAGCCTTTGGAAAGCAAGGGATAGTAGGATGTTGTTTCAGTTGACAAGCTTGTATTTTCAGTGGAAATCTGCTTGTGTCAAGGCACGACCCAGGGCAAAGGCTGGTTGTCTATGAGTAAGATGTTCTGTAATTCTTCAGTGCTGAGTAACTAGCTTTGGAAAGCAAGTGATAGTAGCATCTTGGTAGCATGTTGTCTTAGTTGACAAGCTGTATTTTGAGTGGTAATCTGTTTGTGACAAGCTATGACCTAGGGCCAGCCTAGGGCACAGACTGGTCGTCGAAGAGAGTAAATGTTCTGTAATTTTTCAACATTTTAACTTATTCTATTCCTTATTTAATTTTTTGTATAATTTTTTAAGTATTTTTTTTATTTTACTGAAAGTATTTTTTTTCTAATTATTTTTTTTTGAAAAGTCAGCTTCTATTTTTCAGTATTTGAGAAAAAGTCCTCGATGAACTCAGTATTTGAGCAAAATACTCGATGAACTTCTGCAGAGGATGCTACGACCATCGTATCAGCCTCTCTGGAGGATGATACGATGGTCGTAACATCCTCCACAAAAGAAATTGTCATAAAATAACTTTCCTGTGGGATATAGGAAGATATGCAATGCATATCTGTTCGAGAAAAGTTATAAGCAACTAAGTAAGTAAGTAAGTAATTTATTTATAACCCGCCGTTTTCAGAAAGCGGAGTAAACGAAGAAAGTAAATAAAAGAAATAAAACTAACGAAATAAAGTATATTATTATTATCACAGTATGGATATTGTTCCTTTCCCTATGTCGTAAACTGAACAGTGATGGGCAAGAGTATGAAACTACTGCTTCTATTCCTCCAAGCTGGTTATCCTCCTCATAAGGGCTGGTGGCTCCTCGCACTTTTAGCTGATAATAAGCATCATGGAACAAAACCGAAATCAAAGTCCAAAATCACAGCCCCAAAGGACCCGCTGTACCTGAAATGCCATTGAAACCTACTTCCGTAATCACTCGATCCATCCTTAAACCTGAGACTCTAGTTGAATAAAGTATACTCTAACCCCCTAACGACACCTCAGTGGTTTTCACAATTGCCTTGTTTCGCTATTTTCGCTATGTAAGATGCTCCCAACGATTGCTTACGAGAAGCTCGCTGATCAGAGAAAAAAAAACGGTTGTGTCAATTTTTCCCTGTTTTTGCTAGAAGTCAGTCGGTCTGGAGATAGGCTTAAAACAGCACAACCTGTGGAGGATTTGTTAAAAGCAGAGCCTAGTTTAAATAATTTAACTATTCTAGAATACTGGAACAATTTTCATATCTACAAACTGAACAACAGAGTAAGCAACTGACAACCAATCCAACAAGACCAAAGGTTTCGATGGGATCCCAAAATTGTTATATTTGCTCCCGACAATTCGGTCTTGTAGATATTCGGTCTTCAACAGACTTCTTAAACATTTTTACTTTTAAAATCTACAAACAGGTTAAGGCCAATGGTAATAATTGAAGAAGACCAAGTTCGTATTTGACAGTGCAAACCGGATACGCCAGCTGAATTTCAACAAGTTCAGATATCCATTTTGCGCTGTCAAATATTCAGATACGGATTCAGCATATGTTTTACCCTATAGCCTACGTCGTATCTCCTTCCTTCCTTACTTCTGCCCAACTTCCGGTTTCGGCCTGATTCCGGACAAACTAATTGTCTGGCAAAAAACTAAAGCTCAAAAACCAATTCAGCATGTCTCCTTACCCCTATATCCAACCTCTAATCAACTTCAGATTAAAATCTTACTTTTAACAAATTTTCCGGTCTCAGCCGGATTCCGAGTGATCTTTACGTCCGGTGAGAAAATGATTGTCATATGCGAATTCAAAATGTCTTCTTACCCGCAAAACAAACAAGCTCTCCGGTTATGGCCGAATTTCGGCCGAACTAATTGTCCGGCGAGAAAATAAATTTCATATTAGGACTCAGCACGTATCCTTGCCCCTAAATCAAACCTCTAATCAACTTCATATTAAACTTTTACTTTTCACAAATTTTCCGGTTTTCGCCGGATTCCAGTTGAACTATTTGTCCGGCGAGAAAATAAATTTCATATTCGAATTCAGCATGTCTCATTACCCCTAAACCAACTATCTCATAAGCTTTCAACAAATTTTTTTTTTGCCTCACCCTCAAATCTACAGCCCTATCTTCGAACTTGACCTTTTTTTGGACCCAACGGATCCTCCCACCAAGTTTCATCAAATAGCTCAATCCCCTCGAGAGCTATCGTGCGGACAGACAGACAGACGGACGACTTTTGCGATGTCATAGGTATCCCTCCACTTACGTTTTGGGATCCCAAAAACAACACATACCATGATGCGGTGCATCCTCCAGTTTGATCGTCTTGCCGGACTCGAGGCCCAGATCTCTTGCTGCGCGGCTAAGGGCTTTTTGCATCTTCTCGTCAAGGTCCGATATCTCATTTTGTAGCGCTGAAAAAATATTTTGTTTGAACCAATGGTTGGCTATTTATTTATTTATATTTTATTCAGACGAAGCCAAATACATAGAGGAAAAACATACATTATCACTAGCTTACATATCACACATAACCACATATGCATCAATAAATTAACGAACCACAAGTTCATCACTCCATTTTTTCCACAAAGGCAGTAGAAAATTATACTGGGATGACCAATGTTTTATTTTGTTCATATAATTTTAATTTTTTAAACTTGATTAGTCCCTTTTAGTATTTTGCTTGTTTGTTTTTATACTATGCATTTACTATGTTATCGAAAGCTCATTGTGATTTTTCTTTTTTTTTGTACTGCACTATTTCCCTTTCCTTGTTTAGTGCGCTGATAAAAATTTCATCATCATCATCATTTATGTCTTACACGGTTTTGCTTGCCTGCATGTTGTGTTGTAGTCCTTAGGGTAGGAGTTTACAGGCTTCAAAACCCCCTTTTGAACTTTCGTGGTTAACTAATTAAAAAACAATTTAACAAAAATAAGATTGTGTGTCGAAAGTAGGGCGCTGCGAGCCCCACTTCTTTTTTCTCCGTGTCATCTAGAGGAAAGTGAGGAGGACAAACAAGCCGGGAGAAATATCTGCTGATTAACCGGTCTAAACTAAGTTGTATCAGAATTCCCAACAAGCGTGATGTCACACCAATTTGATCTATTTTACCTCAGAAAACGAAAATTGTAGTTTATTCCTGTCGGTGAATATATATAGAGCCGAGCGCGTTTACATTTATAGAACGACCTAGGGACAATCAAATCCTATGTTGGGTTTTCAATCACACGACGTCACTATATACATCTCGACTGTATGGAATTCCGATACAATTTAGTCGAACCGATTTACCTCTCTTCCAAACCTCCAAACCTCTCTTCCAACCTCAACGTTTGCGTTCGAAAAGAGTGTGTGCGGAGCGAATACCCAAGCTAGAACCCCGTTACTACCGTACGTTTAGTCATTCTTGTGTGTGTCACTTTTATGTTTTTGTGTTAGGCCATATTCAGTTTGAATTATTTATCTTGATATTATGATATACATTATTGATTTGCCTTCATGTATATTGACGGTATTCAACACGCCATTTGGCACCAAGCCACGATATGTGTTGATATTTGAAATAAACTGAAACTGAAACCCGCTTAGTGACATCAAATATGGACTACATACCTTCGAGATCCTCATCGAAATCCGCCCGGATAATATAGTCGCCTTCCGTCGCTTTGTCCAGGTCGATCGTGCTTTCGATGAGTTCCTTCAGTTTATCGGTCTCTTTCTTTCCGTCGGACAAACGGACTCCCAAAGTTCGACTGAGGAGTTCGCTGCTGGCTTCAAATGATTCGATTATCGCTGGCAGTTTTTCAAGGCCCAGATAAATCCTGTAGAGAATAAGGGGTTTCACTGGAGGGATGGGGTACGGTAAAAAAAAAAAAATGCGGCAATACGTTCGTTTCTTCCTCAAGATCCTAATCTTCCCCTTTTTGGGATCCCCGTCTGTCTGTCTGTCCGTCTGTCAGCACGATAACCCTTGAAAGGGTTGCGATCTTTTGTTCAAACTTGAGTTACGTTTTATTTGAAGTTCAAAGTACAGCGGAATGTTCGTTGTCGTTTTATTCGCCAGCGGGCCGTACTCGGGGAAGGCACGGGGTGCCGGAAATGCCGGAATTTATTTGCAAGCGGGCCGCCCGCTGAGTGACAGCGGACCTACTTGTTTGAATGCTGGGAGAGGTAGGGAAGAGGTCAGCGTACTTCTGACGTAGTCCGCCAGGAATAAAACGGCTACTTACAGTTCACCATCCGCTCCCGCTGCACTATGAACTTCAACTAAAACGCAAATTTGGTGTGAGGATGCTTTTAGTCAAGGTACAGGTCACGTTCGTAGAGGGGCTCTGTAGTCCTCTATTTCGGGGTGGGGGAGGGGGTGTTATATTTAGGGACGAAATAAATCTTTTTGTAAAGTCGATAACATAGCCTAGTTAGCTGTAAGGAGACATGCTGGACAAGTAGTTCGCGAACACAACAAGAGCTGAAAGCTCATATGGCACTTGTAAGAACAGTTAGCATGTTTGTCAGATACGGTTTGCAGTTTTCAAGGCTGGATCTCTCTCCAGATATTCATTTCATCAGAAAATGGGCTTGATCTAGTAGATCTGAAATGGTTATACCACTCATTGACAACTGTATCTTCCTCCAACGATGATCGGATCGGGGGAGGGACTATATTTTCAAGCCAATCTAATAGAGTCCCTAACATGCCTGCAAAGTTTCACGGTTATAGCACATCTGGAAGTACCCTAACTCGTGATCATCGGAATTAGGGAAAACCCCCTCCAACTCCCCCCACTGTGACACGATCGGTCCTGTTTTGTCAATGATATTAATAATAATAATAACATATTTGCAAATTGAATGGCAGGCCGTTAAGCCTCTACACTGTATCTGTGGCTTATGCTTGTTCTTCCCCCCAAGTCCCATCCCGATCTCTCGACTCTAAGCGCTTCAAGAGATTTCTCCCCCCGCCTTCAGCTCCTCCCGATGTTATCAGATCCGTTCCAGACTTGAAATTGATCATCTGAGTCACTTGTTCTTGACACTTGACAAGTTTCATGCACGTCTGACCTGTTCCAAAGTTATGCATGTCAATAGAATCTCCCCATGATCATCGGATCGGGAAAAGAACTATTTCCAAGTTGACCTGGAAGAGTACCTAATATGTCTGCCAAGTTTCATGGTCCTAGTACATGTGGAAGTACCCCTCGAAGTACCCTAACTCGTGATCACCGGAAATCCGGGAAAACCCCTTCCAACCCTTCTACTGTGACATCCCGATCCATCGACTCTAAGCATTTCACGACATTTCCGGTTCCCCCCTCTAATCCCCCTCTCTTCGGATTTGGTCCAGATTTGAAACTGAATATCTGAGACACTTGTTCTTCACAATTTTCAAGTTTTACGCATGTCCGATTATCCATTCCAGAGTTATGCATGTTTCTAGTTTCCGGATTCCCCTTCCCTCCACCACCCCCCGCGATAGCAGGATCGGGGAAGCGATTATTTCCATGTTAATCTGGTTGGTTTCCTCACATGCCTGTCAAGTTTTATTGTGCTAGCTTATTTGGAAGCGTTTCACCAGATTTCCGGTTGCCCCTCCAGCTCCCCCCCCCCAGTGATCGGATCTGGTCCGGATTTGAAACTGAGCATCTGAAGCACTTGTTCTTGACATATGTCAAGTTTCTTGCATGTCTGATTACCCGTTCCAAAGTTATGCATGCTACTAGTTTCCGGAATTCCCATCCCTCCACTCCTCCCACAATGACCGGATGGGGAAAGTGATTATTTCCAAGTTCTTCTGGTCGGTTCCCTTATATGCCTGCCAAATTTCATTGTCCTAGCTTATGTGGAAGCGTTTCATGAGATTTCCGGTGTCCCCTCCAGCCCCCCCCCCAGTTATCGGATCTGGTCCGGATTTGAAATTGAGCTTCTGAAGCACTTGTTCTTGACATATGTCAAGTTTCAGGCATATCTGATTACCCGTTCAAAAGTTAGGCATGCTACTACTTTCCGGATTTCCCATCCCTCCACTGCCCCCAAGATGGCCGGATCGGGGAAGTGATTATTTCCAAGTTAATCTGGTCGGTTTCCCAACACGCCTGCCAAGTTTCATCGTTCTAGCTTATGTGGAAGCTTTTCACGAGGTTCTGGGTGCCCCCCCTCCAGCCCCCAGCCCCCCCCCCAGTTATCGGCAATTGTTCTTGACATATGTCAAGTTTCGGATCCGGAATATGATTATATCCAAGTTAATCTGGTCGGTTCGCTGATATTCCTGCCAAACGTTTCACTAGATTTGTTTGACTTGGACTGACCATCTTTAAACCACAAGTATTCTCGCATTCGCTTTCAGATACATAGTCGCATAGCTCAGTGGTAGAACACTGGACTGTTAACCCACAGGTTCCTGGTTCGATCGCGCCGTCGGCCAGCGATTTGTTTTGCTTCCGTTTTACTTTTTGCTCCCTTTTTACTTTATAGTTTCCGGACTCCCGAATCCGGGGAAAGTTGGATTGGGGAAGTGATTATTTGTAAGTTGATCTGGTCGGGTCCCTGATATGCCTGTGAAGTTTCATCGTCCTAGCTTGTGTGGAAGTGCCCAAACTAGCAAAACTTGGACAGACCGACAGAACGACAGACAGACAGACCGACAGACCGACAGAAATTACCATCGCTATATGGCACTTGAGTATGCTCAAGTGCCATAAAAAGTGTAGGATAAGTTCATTCATAAGTTGATTAGAGGCTGTGATCGGGGGTAAGAATACGCGGTGAATCCATTTCTGAGGTTTATTTCCTTCTCAGACATGTAATTCTACCAGAATTTGCCAAAACCAGGAAATTTTTTGATTTTTTATTTGAATTTTAGCTACCGAGATAGGTTATTTTAAAACTGACAACTGTCATTGTCGTACAATGCTGTGTGGTGTCGTGGTAGCGTTCCCGTTTCTTGAAACTATGCGCGGTGCTCGTGGGTTTAATTCTTGGTAGTCGTCGAGACCATTTACTTTTTTGCTCGTCGTTTGCTTGGATTGCAGGTTTCTTTCCTTCCACGAAGTTGACCATGAACATTGACAGCCTGACGAGGACCATTGCCAAGAAGGGCCGAAATATCGCTGCCAAAGCATCGTAGCTGACATATCCGTTTTATGGATTATTTGAATATACATTTGCTTGGTATCTTCACCGATTCCGAACCGACATTCTGTCGGATAAAATCGGCAGAATGCGTTCGAGACCGATCTAGTGAAAGATCAGCCAACATGTATACTATATTTAAATATTATAGTCTATTTAATTATAGCCTATTCCGTATCAACTCTTTCCGATTTTTTTTTTAAACCATTGAGATGGCCTATTTGATGGGAAAGAGCATGTTGAATCCATATCCGAAAGTTTTTTTTAGCCTAAGTTTTTGATTAGAGGTTCTTATCGGAGGTAAAGACAAACGGTCAATCCATTTCTGAAGTTTATTTTCTTGTCAGATTATTCTGATGGAATTTGCCAAAACCAGGAAATTGGGTAGATTTCTTGGTTTGAAGTCACAATTACTGAAGTTGCTTATTCTTGACATACAGAGCGGTATGACGGCCTGAAGGGGCTAAGATTCGTGGTTCGCTCGTAGGTTTGACTCTTGGGAGGTGCCATCTAGGTCTTGCTTCTGCTCGCCATTTGCTTGGCTTCTTAACCCATGGATGGGAAAATCTGTTAAAAAAGCAACCGATTCGGACACGACATTTATGATAAAATTTGCAGAATGCGTGCGAGATCTTTCTAGCGACTGATCCGCCAATATATATCGGTATATATTAACACGTCTAACGACCGCATTTTCCACATATATATATATTATAAATACGTATCAGAAGTTTAATTTCTCCCCGGGGAGATGGCGGAATTCAGCTGAAACCGGGAATTTTGTAATAGTAAAAGACTTTCCTAAAATATATTAGGGGCAAATATACATGTCGAATCCATATTCGAACTTGATCTTAACGGTCTATCCGTCTGAATGCAATCCGTCAGAAACACCAGTAGGCAATGGCAGTAGTTTCCAACCGGTGGAACGCGTACCCAAAGGGGTACGAGAGACCCTCGACAGGGGTACGCGAAGGTCCTCAAAACCAAGTTACTCTATAGCTTTATTATCTCGCCTCAAACATTTTTGAGTGTTCTGCCTTAGTTTCAATATTGTCTAAAAGGTCAGATACCACATGGTTTCGTGTGCATCGTGTCGCGAACATGCACATTATCTGATTGCAAATTTAATGTCGAGTGCTAATGAAAATAGTAAGGTTCTTGTTTTTGCGGGCCTTGACGTAAGGAGAGCATTTGACTCGGGAATTCATGCACAAATCTTGTCAAGTGCTTTTCACAGAGGAGTCAGTTCTTGGGTTATACGTGTAACGCGTTCCATGTACAGAAAATCAAATGTGCAAATTAAAGTTCAAATGGGGGGGGGGGGGATCTACAATTGTTACGCAAACTATCCCAGTTCGAAAAGGTATACGACAAGGAAGTTACGTCACCTCCTCTTTTCAATAACAGTGTTTTGGATGCACAAGAAAAAGCGATTATGACTTGTATTGTCCTAGGCCTGGATATGTCATTGACAAATTACGCAGATGACATTTTAAATATTAGTCGCACAGTGACTGGATATGCAAATAGGTCTATCATTTAACCAGTCTGAGACTGAAGTCATGCTTTATAATCGCCGTCCTTCTGATGTGGTAGAAGTGGATATTGGCATATTGGTGACCAGCCTGTGCAACCCAAGGAGCCTCTGACGTCCTTGGGTCTACCTCTGGGGACCAGTATCCGTGCCACCCGTTCGCTTCTTAAAATATTTCTTCGTGATAAAGCTCGTAAAGCATACGGAATCCTTGTTTCTATGAAATTGAAATTTAATAGATTTATTCTTGCTAAAATGTATAATTCCTTTGTAGTTCCGCACGTTATTGCTTTGGCTCCTTTTTGGTTTCCTGCTTATATTTGAAAGACATTCGTAAATCTTTTTACAAATATGTAAAGTATCTGCTGAGGATTCAACCTTGGACAAGTAATAGCAGATTGTCTTCAAAGTATGGAGTAGCAAGACATATATCTGTTATTCGGGAAAGGCGAGAGTGCTTTCAGCGCAGCCCTAATATAGCTCAGCAAATACTTTACTCAGTGTAAATTCTGTTGACAGTAATGTTCTTTTCTTTCATTTCTTTCTTGTTCATTACCCAGGAGTAAAGTTCGTTACCCGTGACAGAAATCAACAGGTATCAAGTTGAAACTTGGTAGGATTGTGAGCATTGGGGTCTCTTTTGGCGGGTCCCAAACCCCACCCCTACTTGGTTCAGGGTTCAGGGGCAATTGGGCCCAGATTGCCCAATTTTTAATGTTTTTAACTTGACATTAACTGGACATAAGGCGATGAAATTCCTTTGTGCTTTTGGATCATAGGGATTGGGGAGAATTGAACCACCCCCACCCTCCCCGTTCATGGGCAAGTGGGCCCAAGTTGCCCATGAAATTTTTGTTTTGACCCGTGACTGGAATCAAACTCTAAGCTGGTATACTTGAGGGGAAAAAGGTGTAAATACGCATTTTGATGGCCCCCCCCCCCCTCCCGTTCATGGTCAGCTAGGCCCAGATTTCCCATGAGTTTAAGTTCGTCAATGATAGGTCTCAAGTCCAACTCTTGTATATTTGGGGAGGTGTATCTATAGATGAGGGTTAGCTGTAACAGCAACAAATAAGACGACATGACGTACTTTGATCTTTAATGAACAGTTGGAAACTTGACTGCTTTGTCATATGATTAATGATATTCTCGATGAACTGTGACAGAGGGGGCAATAAGCTGCTACAATTTGGTTTATTGCACTTGTTATTAACTTGCTATTGAAGAAGAGCTTTAAAGGGTGGGACTGGCTGGCAGACCCAAAGGCAGACCATTCAGTGTTCGAACTAATGCTATTCGTGCAAGACCTTCAACATTTCTTAGGATTTATACTGGCGGTATGTTTACATTTAAAGCTATTAAGTGGGATGATTACAAATAAGGTTATTTCAATCCTTGTTTGGTTACTGGGTATGAGAAAAGTCTTGGTTCGAAAGTTGTCTGTATATTAAATGTGCTAAACATTTTACTTTTACACTCCACGTCTGAGCGCGTGCGCACTTGTTCTCTTAAAGTTTAACTGAAAGGCCAACTTAGTTTTGTGTCCTTTAACTGAACACACTGAACTATTTGGATTCTGCAAAGCGATTTTTTTATTTTCCACTTAATTTTATAAGTTGGTATAAGCGATTTTTTTTATTTTCCACTTATTAGTGGAGTGTTCCTTGGAAACACAACAATCCACTATTGCGAGCGCTGTAGCAGCTTTCGGCTTTCGGTTCCCAGTTTTCGGTTTTCACCGTATTTTCTGGAGCTCATAACTCGTGAACCAGTGCAAGTATCAAGTTCAAACTTGGTACACTTGTGGGTATTGGGGTCTAGTTGTGCCTTTTGGGGTCTCACCCGCCTCCCCAACCCGTTTCAGGGGCAAATGGGCCCAGATTGGCCAGTGAATAAAGTTCATAACTTGACAAGAACTGGACATAGAACGATGAAATTCCATGAACGAGTAGATCCTAAGGCTGGAAATTGCTTTTAAAGTTGCACCTCCCCCAACCACCCCCCGTTCGTGGGCAACTGGGCCCAGATTGCCCAGGAGTAAAGTTCGTTACCCTTGCAGGAATCAACAGGTATCAAGTTGAAACTTGGTAGGATAGTGAGCACTGGGGTCTCTTTTTACTTGTTGCGGGTCACAGACCCCACCCCCACTTGGTTCAGGGGCAATTTTTTTTTGCCCTCTTGAAAACATGGTATTTCCGCGGTTTTGACATTTCTGAAGCGTTATGTGATTTTCTAAATGCGCTAAAGCTAAAGCTAAAAGGCCCAGATTGCCCATTTTTTAATGCTTTTAATTTGACAATAACTGGAGATAAGGCGATGAAATTCTTTTGTGCTTCTGGATCATAGGGACCGGGGAGTTGAACTACCCCCACCCTCTCCGTTCGTGGGCAAGTGGGCCCAAAATTGCCCATGAAAAAGTTTTTGACCCGTTACTGTAATCAAACTCTAAGCTGGTATACTTGAGGAAAAAAGGTGTAAATACGCATTTTGATGGGTCCCGACCTCCCCCCCCCTCCCGTTCATAGGTTCAAGATTTCCCATGAGTTAATGACAGGTCTCAAGTCCAACCTCTTGTATATTTGGGGAGATATATCTATGGATGAGGATTTGGCGTAACATCAACAAATGAGACGACGCGCCGTATATTCAAACAATGTTTACAACGGCTACGTCACAGGTTTGTTTCCTTACCCGAAGTTGAACCAGAGGATTGACAGCCTGACGAGGACCCTTGCCAAGAAGGGCCGAAGTATCGCTGATGAAGAATCGTAGCTGACGTAGCCGTTGTAAACATTGTTTGAATAAATGTTTCAAAGTCAGCTTGGGCTCAAAGAATATTTATCTACGACGCGCCGTACTTTAATCTTTAATGAACAGTTGGAAACTGGACTGTTTTGTGATATGATCGATCTTAATGACTTGTGACAAAGGGGTATTAGTCTGCTACGAATTGGTTTACTGCATTTGTTATTACCTTGCTAATGGAAATGGAATCCGGTTAAAGGGTGGGACTGGCAGGCAGACCCAAAGACGGACAGACCATTCAGTGTTCGAACAACTGTTATTCCTGCAAGATCTTCAACATTTCTTTGGATTTATGCTGGCGGTATGTTTACATTTAAAGCATATAAAGGGGGGTGATCACAAGGTTATTTCAATACTTGTTTGGTTATTGGGGAAGAGAAATTTCTTGGTTCTAAAGCTGTTTGTATATAACTGTGACAAACATTTTACTTTTACACTCCACGACTGAGCGCTTGCGCACTTGTTTTTATAAGTTGGACTACGATGTTCAGACTATCTGCGGCCGTCCCCACAACGAAAATTCTACTATGATGCGGGAAATTTTTAACCTAGCACAAACACGGCTTTTCATTGGGCAGTGGTGAGATTGGTGAAGAATGCATAGTGCCTGAACAAACAAGACCAAAGGTTTCGATGGGATCCCACAAATTTCACATCTCATCCAGACAATTAGGTCCTGTCTTCTCCAGACTCCTTAAGCATTTTCACTGCAAAAGTTCAGAAACAGATTAAGGCCAAATAGCTCATCATCTGGGGAAACCAAGTTCAGATATGGATTCAGCATGTGTGTTTACCCCTCTAAGTCATATTTGTTTTAACGAAACTGATCGAAACTTCCTGCCTTAGCTTACTTCTGCCGAATTCAAAACTACTTATCTAACATAATAATAAAGCTAAAAAACGAATTATCGAACATCTGTACAGTTGTTCGTACAGTTGTACGAACAAGTTGCATGTACTGATATGTAATAGTAAAGAATACTATCATTTAAAGTTCAATGGGCACATCGGACTACCCCAATCCCACTCTGAAACAACCTAGGAACAATCCTTACCCCCTAGATCAGCAGCTTTTTCAACAGTTTCCTCTCTGTGACATTTCAAAGCGTATTTTTTTGAGCCAGTACATGCTCTGTTTACTAGCTTGGACAAAGATAAAAGTGATGTTTCTTATAATACTTAGTAGATCTTTATTTTATGCATAAATCAGCTTGTATAATTCAGATTTGAATAGGTTATTTGTTTTTGAATGATTTTGTAGCTATGTGATTTTTTATAAGCTTATTGCATATTATGGTACATTTTATAAAGTAAGCAAATGAAGCTTCACAACCCTATTCCACAAAGAAAAACTTTTAATAGGCACTTTAAGCCATGGAACTTCTGATGAAACACTAGACCAATCAGGTAAACTGCACCTGCGGCTTGGTGACATCTCAAATATATCCTTTTCTATCAAGCATTGCTGGGAGTTTTTGAATTTCCTGCCACGATATCCCAGCTCCTAAGATTTGGATCGCCGAAATGCCAGAGAGGTAAAGACAAGGGATAACAAGAAAACGGCCGATTTTCGTAGCGCCTTCTAAAGGAAGTCGAAATGTTTATTTGTGAAGCATTTAATACAAAGTAAAGCATTAGAAGTGTCTATTGTGCTTTAATGATCCTCAGACTGGGGCAACTTCAGCAGTAGTATTCAGTAGCATCCTGGCTTGCTATAGTAGCACCCGGCCTAGCTAATAGTAGCATGCAGCTGAATGCAGTAACACAGTAGCCTTGAAATAGAAGCATGGAGTAGCATCAGTACGTACTGCATGCTACTTTTTCCTGCAACTTCATACTTCTATTTTTTGATAAATTTTTCATCGGGTCCTCGCCAGGCTGTAGCTAGAACAAATGAACCTGGAACAACCGTAACGAGGACCCGTGTCAGTAAGTGCCGAAATATCGCTTTTTACCGGTTGAGCACCATGAAATCTGATCCCCAGTCAGCTTGAGCCAAAAGAGTAGGTAAAGGGGATAGTCAAGACGTGTATTAGGAAGAGACGAAGCGGACATACTTGTAACAATCCTGAAGAGTTCCTCGTTTTCTTATCAGCTTGACCGCCAGTTTCTGGACATCCGGAATACGCTTCAGTATATCCTCGGAGAGGGACGAGCAAAGACTGTGGTTTTCGACCAGCGCTTGAACCAAGTCCAGGCGGGCTTCCAGTTGCAATTTGTCCAACAACGGTTGACGCACCCACTGATTTAGCAAACGGGAACCTGGAAAGAAAGAGCTGTGAAATATTCTCTCGCTAAAATGTGGCTCAATACTTTGGTAAGCTGCTGTACAATCACTGGATGATACAAAGATTTGTACAAATTGTGCCATGACACCGACAACATCAATCCTGCTGGCAACTTGGTTGTGTGGTTGTTCAAATACGCAGCTATTTGAATCGTTTTAAAACTATTCATTCAAGCTTTGACAAAGACATTGGCCGTTGGAATCCTAGAACATAATAGTCGTCCTCTCGAACTCGCTAACAGACGATGTAGTCTGTGCGAAGACGATAAACGAGATCAAAACGCTGCGGGTAGCAGAGGTGTCACTATCCGAAATGGGGGCTGGCTTGTCGTTTTTACCGACTGTTTAACAAAATACGGTTGATTTTTCAAAAAATCGAATCTTTTCAAGACAAATGTGAGTGTTTTTAAGGAAAAACAGCTGTTTAAAAAAAAAATCGACCATTTCAAGAAACAAGACCAAAGGTTTCGATGGGATCCCAAAAATTCGATATCTGATCGAGACAACTGGGTCTTGTCTTCGCCACACCCCTTGAACATTTTTACTATTAAAATTCAGAAACAGATTAAGCCCAAATACCTGAGAAAACCAAGTTCAGATATGGATTCAGCATGTGTGTTTACCACTAAGTCATATTTGCTTTGACGAAAACTTCCTGTCACTTCTGCCAATTTACCGGTTTCGGCCAAACTCCGGAACTACTTGTCCGGCGAAAAAGCTCAAAAACGAACTCAGGATATTTTCTTTCCCTAATAATGAACATCTAATCAACTTCAAACAAAAATTTAACTTATAACAAATTTTCCGACTCCAGCCGGATTCCGGTCGAACTATATGTCCGGGTAAAAAATGATTGTTACACACGGACTCAGCATCTCTTCTTACCCCTAAATCGGATATCTAATCAACTACAAATAAAACTTTAACTTTTAACAATTTTCCGGTTTTGGCCGGATTCCGGGCGAACTACATGTCCGGGTAGAAAATTGTTTTCACATAAGTATTCAGCATGTCTTCTTGCACTAAATCGAACATCTGATCAACTCCAAATAAAACTTTAATGTTAACAAACTTACCGGTTTGAAACGGATTCCGGGCGAAATACTTGTCCGTCGAGAAAATGGTTTTCACCATCGTCTTCAGCATGTCTTCCTACCCCTAAATCGAACATCTAATCAACTTCAAATAAAACTTTTACTGTTAACAAACTTTCCGGTTTTGGCCGGATTCCTGGTTTTCACGATCGTGTTCGGCATGTCTTCTTACCCCATAATCGACTATCGCATTAGCTGTTTCAAAATATTTTGTTTGCCCCTTAATTTGAACCTCCACCCCTAACTGTAGGGCTACAAAGCCCATCTACGAACTTGACTGGTCCGATGACCTAACGAATGCTCACACAAAGTTTCATCAAAATATCTCCTTCTCTTCGAGAGTTATCCTGCTTACAGACAGACGGACGGACAGACAGACGGACAACTTTTGCCATGTCATAGGTATCCTTCCACTTACGTTTTGGGATCCCAAAAATCGACCACTTCTAAGAAATATCGAAGATTTGTCGGTGCTTCGCGCAGATTGATTTATTTTTACCGACTGGCCGACAACATTAGGGGGGGGGGAGGAGCCCCCCCCCCCACTACCATACGTGACGCTCCTGGTAGAATGCATCTTGGTGACATGTTTTCAGTCTAAAAATTTCGTAGAGAGCTTTAATTTAATTAACATATCTAGGGATTATATTTATCAGGTTTTTATATTTCTTTATTTATGAGCTAATGAGCCACAAAAATCAATCTCCGATGCTTCGACTTCGGTCTTGGAAAAATCATTTCCGTATTTTGGATAGCGTTGTAAGGACAAGGAACACTAACAGAGGCAGCTAAGCACTGAGGCACTATTTATATTTTGGATTAACAAAGGCTCCATAAAAATAGTCGGAAAACCTACTGCCATACGTCTCCTGTTCATACACAGAATAGCCTCCTCTCGCATCTACTACAATCTCAACGTTGTACCATTAGATATGTTTATTACCAGTATGCTGAGTATCTATACAGCCCTTGTGGGAGTTGTGGTTAAAAAATATAAAGATCAGTAAAGAAAAAAAAATATAGGTTTGCCCACACTTCGATGAACAGATCACACGGCTTAAAATGCACATTTATATGCCTATGTCCGTAATTTGTGTTGTACTTCTGTTCTGTTTCTCTTCTTTTCCTTTACTTTATCTATGACCTCTTACGGCCGAATTTGATAGACAATAAATTAACTATTACGCATTGGCCGGTCGATCCTTATCAGCAAAAAGCACAGAGACATACTGCTAGACATATCACCAGACCATTGACGAACGCGGCAGCAGTGAAGGATCGTACGAACCGATATCTGAATTCCTTTGTACCATATTTTACTGAGAAAATTAAGAAGAAAATGGTGGATTTGGAGTCAATAATTTTGTTCGTGATCGTATATTCAAGGTATTTTAACCCATTAAATGTAATGGTCAACATATTTAGTGCCAATTCGGCGCTAGGAATTGAATCAATAAAAATATCTATCTATCTTACTTCTCGACTTACTTATTATTTTAATATTTACGTGGGATTTATCTCATCCGCGGGATCACTGTTCCTATGGCCAGCATCTATCTGACTATTGTAGAAATCTAGTCTGCGAACTATATTCTACCACTGTAGTACAGCGGTAGAGCAGTAGCCTTGTAAGCCGAAGGTCCTGAGCTCAAATCCAGCCTAAGAAGCACTTTTGTCTTTCACTTCACTACTTTAAAAGAGACAATATACTGTTCATACAACTTTCGGTGAATTTAGGTGTGGATTAATGTTGTCCGACCATGACCGATTTGTGTTGATTCAAAAGTAAATTAGCATAAACAAAACCAGAGGAAAAAATGTGCCCAGGCGGACGCTGGGATATCAAGGACTAACATGCAGGAAAACGCCACACTGGTACCGGTGGTTCAAGAAACTTCAGATACACAACACAACGCAACGTAGATCAGCACTTTCCGCGGGTCGGCATGTCCGTTCGTCCGACTTTGCACCCGGAACTTGTGGCACGCCGTCATTGAGATTCCGTCTGAAATTACATGGCTCGAGGGAAAAGATACAATACAGAGCATTGCACTGTTTTTAGCTTCTTAAGTCCTCTACATCGAACTCTTGAAGCAACTGCAGTCAGATTCTCTATCAGAACGTCGACAAAAATAATCATCTGACCTCAGCAAAACATTTTCATCCCACTTGATCCCCCCTCCCCCTCCAATGTTGTCGGCCAGTCGGTCGGAAGCGCCGCAATTTTACTGGCCAGTCGGTAAATTCCTTGCCCCCCCCCCAAAAAAAAAACAACAACAAACAAACAAACATTTTGGCTAGTAACACCTCTTCCTACAGCCCTCCTATGTCCGCTATCAGCATAGTGCCTTCCCATAACAATAATAATAATGATTTGTACATTTACTGAACTATTGTCAGAAATGACTATGTGTTGTAGTTGTCAGGTGCATTATTTTTTAGTCATGCAAATATCATGTATCGGCTAGTCTGCTTGAGGTAATTTACAAACAATTCAGTCATTCATCCATGCCAGACTCGAGGATATTTTCGACTGAACAAATACGAACAGAGCCACAAACCTTGAGGGGTTCTGCATTTATCAAGCACTCCTATCAGACTGTGAAGCGACTGTTGACCAGGCATGGGAAGAACATTCAGGGATTTTAAGGCGGCCGAATCAATGCGCATATACCTTGAGAGGTCAAAGGTCGACAGTTTGAATGAGTTGGAATTTGATTCATCCATTAAGATCTGTAAGAGAACGGCCACGTTATTATTGGTTCCTAAGATAAACTGTTCTTATAGCTATAGATGCATAGTAAAATCAAGAGGGAGTTGATCGCATCTCCTATTTACGTTTTTTTTTTTTTTGCGAGTAAAACAGGTTCTGTAAAAACTGGAAAGCACTACCAAAATATACTGTTATGTCTGAATCTTCAAACGAGCTACTGGTTCGTCAACATTCTATTCCAGCGTTTAACCAGAGCCAATTTTACCGACATAACTTTTGGGTTACTGCTCTAAAATTACTACGTTACAAGTGCCCTGTGTTTAAGCTGTACTCCAGTGACGAGTCGTATTTATCTATTATTTATTTATCACTTTTGGTGACAATCAATAAACTCCTTCGGCCTGGGAGGTAAGTTTTTTTTTTATTATGATTTTAGTAAGACCAAATCAATTTTCTACCGGTCTAAAGTCCGAACAGAGGAAGGTACAGAAAAGCCCTTGGTAACTTATGTAATAGCTTTTGTTTTCCCTCTGTTAGCAACCTCTCTGGAATTTTCGGCATTCTGGGACGAGAAAGATTCAAAACTTATCAGGGCTTTCAAAACTTTAAACACTGTAAATTCCTTTTGTATCTTCCTCGACGTCTAAGAGCTCCTTCGCCCTCTAACCCTTGGGCAAAGTTATCAATTCATTGCCCAGAATCTCCACGTTTCTTTCCTTGATCATTTTTCCACATTCCACCTAGGAAGAAGGTTTTTAAGACCCGACTAGTACCTTTTCTTTTTTCTATGCTTATCTTTTATCTTCCGCATTCCGTCATCCAAAGCTCTATGTTATTTTAATTCTTTGTCTTTGACGGAGGGTTTACACACTGCGTAAAATCCGAGCGTATTTTGGAATCCGTGCGTATTTTTGAGCTTGAAAACGTTTCTAGCAATACGGACGTGCTTGAGAAATCGGTCCGTTTTGTATCTAAATACGTCCGTATTGCTAGAAATCTTTTCAAGCTCAAAACACGCGTAAAATACGCTCGGATTTCAAAATACGCTCGGATTTTACGCAGTGCGTCCATGGACCATGACTGCACTATTTCCCTTTTCTTGTCTAGTGCATAACTAAAATTCCATAATCATCAAGGTAGGGTGCAAGGAGTCCATCTACTCTCTGTCGTAGCTGAGCGACATCTAGCGGCTATCAAGGACACTTCTAAAGAAAGAAGGGATCGCCAAGAAATCATGCTAGCAGGAGGCCCTTACATCAGTGAATTTTATGACCGCTGCCAACGCGCTGCATGCGTGAGTGAGCGACATCTGTGGCAGAGTCCCAGCACTTCCTTTCTGACTTTTCTTGAATGCGAGAAGTCGGTTCAAATCCTGGACCAGGTCTTTTGTGGTGAACTCGGATCGTTTTCTTTCCGTTGGGAGGGCGCCACTTCTGTCCACAATCTGTAACAGAGAACGGAATCTTCATTAAAGATAAGCTGCACTGTAAAAAAAAAATCTTGCAGTATTCGCTACTGGGATTAATATTTTCTCTACTGAGATAAGATTATTTCTAATTCGGATTAATCTTATCCCAGTAGAGATAATATTAATCCCAGTAGCAAATACTGCAGTGAACTTTAATCCTTACTCGGGGAAACTTTCTACAGTGTGAACAGCTCAATAGCCTCTTTTTGGGATCCCAAAACGTAAGTGGAGGGATACCTATGACATCGCAAAAGTTGTCCGTCTGTCTGTCCGACTGTCCGCACGATAACTCTCGAGGGGATTGAGATATTTTGATGAAACTTGGTGGGAGGATCCTTTGGGTCAAAGTACAGGTCAAGTTCAAAGATGGACACTGTGGCCCTATATTTGAGGGTGGGGGAGGGGTTTCAAATTCAGCATATAGTTTACCCTATAGCCTACGTCGTATCTCCTTCCTTCCTTACTTCTGCCCAACTTCAGGTTTCGGCCGGATTCCGGACAAACTACTTGTCTGGCAAAAAACTAAAGCTCAAAACGAATTCAGCATGTTTCCTTACCCCTACATCCAACCTCTAATCAACTTCAGATTAAACTTTTACTTTTAACAAATTTTCCGGTTTCAGCCGGATTCCGAGCGATCTATACATCCGGAGAGAAAATGATTGTCATATGCGAATTCAGCATGTCTTCTTAACCTCAAATCGAACATCTTATCAAATTTAAATAAAACTTTACTTTTAACAAATTCTCCGGTTTTGGCAGGATTCCGGACGAAATTATTGTCCGGCGAGAGAATAAATTTCATATTCGGACTTGGCACGTCTCCTTGTCTCTAAATCGAACCTGTAACCAACTTCATATTAAATTTTTACTTCCACAAATTTTCGTGAACTATTTTTCTGGCGAGAAAATAAATTTCATATTCGAATTCAGCATGTTTCCTTACCTCTAAATCAACTATCTCAAAAGCTTTCAAAAAATATTTTTGTTCGCCCCTTAATTTGAAACTCCTCCCTCACCCTCAAATATAGGGCTACAGAGCCCATCTTCGAACTTGACCTGTACTTTGGCTCAGAGGATCCTCCCACCAAGTTTCATCAAAATATCTCAATCCCTTCGAGAGGTATTGTGCGGACAGAGGGACAACTTTTGCGATGTCATAGGTATCCCTCCGCTTACGTTTTGAGATCCCAAAAAGGTATGGACTATAATAATAATAATATAGTAATAATTTATTAAAGCCAACAAAGGGCCATACAACAGTATTCATTATCGCACTTAACTAACAAAATTGACCTTCAAAATTACATACAATAAGATCACTTCTTTTTACCCTTCTAGTATTCGCCAAATTACCTTCGAACTAAACTTCCAGTATACACTTAAAATATTTACATACCGACCGAATTACCTGACGATTTGTCGACTTCATAATACCATAACACCGAAGGCTCTCCGAGATAGTAGACGGAGGAAAACAATCCTCTTCAATTTCAAATCTGCAGTAAAGCAGTAACTCAAGCTTCAGTAGCGCATATTAAAGTTGTACCTGTAACGCGAGCGCAACCTATTTCTGTAATCGCTTCATCCATTTTTAGAAACGGAAACCCGAATTGAATACTGTGTATTCTATCCCCTCTAAAGATACCTCAATGATTTCTACACTTGCCTTGTTTAGCTATATGCGAAGCGTAATATGCTCTCGACAATTGCTGACGAGTAGCTCGCCCTTTAGGAAACAGGTTCTGTAAATTGTTCCCTGTTCTCGGTAGAAGTTAACAAGCCTGGAGTGGAGAAAGACTTAAAACAGCCACAGCCGTAGCAATTTGCTGAAAGCAGAGCCTGGTTTAAAAGTATTCAACTATTTCAAAATACTGAAACATTAACAGTAATTGGTGCAAATGTGCTTTAAAGTTTCTCTGGTTGAAAAGCTCGTTGTTGGATATTAGTCGCTATCAGGTGGTGCTGCCTCTCGGTGTGCACTGCCTCGACTGGAAAATTCACCGGACATCGCGTTTACTGCAGAAAGCGAAGGCTAACCAGTCTCTTGAGATAGTAGACGAAGCAAGAGAAACCACCGTTTGTCGATTCCCAACCGACTACTGGCAATGGAAAGCCTGTCCTCGAAATTATCTCCTCCGATTGGCCGCATTAGCTTAGTGCTGTTTTGTGATTAAAGTTGAACTGAAAAGCCAGCTTAGTTTTGTATATTATTTTTAAACACACTGAATTATCTTGACTGTCTTAGAAGGATTTAAAATTTTGTCACAAGAGGCTCTAGTTATAGAAACGATGAGAATATTGACGGTCTCCGTACAAGACCGGATACACAACCGAACCGCTAAATTTAAACACGAGAACAAACGTTTTTCAGGCCTCTGCTCTGATCGAGGTCGAGTTAGCTAAGGAATCATATATCAGACGTGGTATATATCAGACTATATTAGACCTTGCAACGGACTGACAATCTGCCATTTTTACCAGTCTTCCGGTTTAGCCTATATATATATTTTCTGGGAATTGTTTGCTATTGTAGTTACTAAATAGTCAAGGATAGATGTCTAAAAAGGACCACAAACCCGAAATGGAAAATTAACTATATACAAATCGACTCTAAGTGAAAAGTGGAACAACGAAGTATAGCATTTTTATCGGGTCTTCGAGCCTACTTAAGTGAACAGCTTATAGCCTAGACTGTCGTATCTCAGCCCTTTTCAGACAAACTTTAAACTTCCTGACAATTTACTCCGCTTTCTGAAAACGGCGGGTTATAAATAAATTACTTACTTACTTATTTGAGTGTTTTATAATTTTTACTGCACTTATGCTAGCGGACAGTGCATAATCAACTCCAGTGCATAATCAACGTCACTTAGCCAGCGCAGATATGAGCTACTGATGAAATTTGGGATGTCACTATTGTGTTCCAAGCACCACAAAGGAATTCTACCAGACTTCCAATCACGAGCAAAAAACGCAATCTTCGAAAAACAATCGGACATCAGCGGCTAGAAATACCCCCAGCTCCCTCGTCAGAGAGATTTCTCAAGTCCTTTGTACCGTACTTTGTGAAAAATTACAATTCGACTACTTGATTGATTACCTTCTAATTGTGTATAAATATAATGAGACTGATTTGTGAGAGTATTCATTTGACAGTGCATTATACCAGGGACCAATAAATGTCCTGTAATGACTCGCCATTCAGGGGGCTTGTCAATAAGAGATTTCAGATGCGCTCTTGAACGAGCGTCAGATAGTTCGAGAAATAACCACGGGGATAAAATACCCGACTATCCAGATAGACACATTTTTCGCAGCTGTTGTGCTGAACTAAGAATATTTCTCTGTAATGGAAGAGTATTCTGGACCTTTTATCCTAGCTTAGGTACCTGGTGGCATGCTGGCAGTTTTGTCTATCTGAGCAAGAACGCCGATTCGACCCAAGCGGAATTTTTGGAAACTAGGTGAGGCTCGGGCAACATAGCAACAAAGAAGCATAGGAAATGACAAGCCCCCTGAATGGCGAGTCATTACAGGAAATGTATGGGTCCCTGATTATACGTTGTTCTTATATTGACAATCCTATGTTATCACTTTTAAGAGATATTTGGAAATATTATGATTGATTGATTGAACTGTTCGGTCATTACTCAGTAATCACTGATATTAGTATGATAATAATTGAATGACTAGTAGCCTGACTTCGCTCAGAGACGAGAGTAGAGAGCTCTAGCCATGATCTTACTTGTTTTAGCCGCCCTGCATCTGATCCAGATTCCGATCCAGCGGGAACGATGACCTCTCGAGGCCCCAGCTGTGCCAAAATAGCTTCCGTATTGGTAAATGAGTCGTTGTCTGAAAACTCACTGACCATCAGTTTCCTTGCATTTACGTCACAGTACCTGCAAGACAAAATTCCTAAAGAACCCCTCGCACTATTTACTCTTCAACTTACAGTATTTTAAAATATTTGAATACTTTAAACTATGCTGTGCTTTCAACAAATAACCCACGATTTTGGCTGTTTTAAGCCTTTTCCGAGACCCGTTGACTTGTAGCAAAACAGAGATACAATTTAGATAACTGGTTTTCCTGATGGAAAAACTTCTCGCAGACATCCGTCGACACTGTGATACATATCGAAGGTAGCAAAACACGACAAGTGAGAAAATCAGCGTGGTTTTGATAGAGGGGTTAGAATGCTCCGTAGGATATTGGGGTCTCCGGGTTTAGAAATATATGGAGTGATTATGGAAGTGGGTTGCATTAGTATCATAGTTAAGACAGGTCCTTTAAAGCTTAACCGGAAAGGGCTGAGACAAACAACCTAGTTACCCGTCGCTTATTCAATTAAATAGGCTCGAAGACCCGGTGAAAATGTGTTACTTTGCTGCTCCGCTATTCACGAATAGTCGATTTTTTGAATAGTGGATTCTCCCTGTAGGATTTGTTGTATCTCTATGAGCTTGTACCTGTGTTGTATGCTTGACGAAAAAGATTTACGAACAATTCGTATTAAGGTACTCAGTAGTCTTCACCAAGCTCACCACTGGCCACTGAAAAGCCGCGTCTGTGTTGAAATTCAAACTTTCCTCGTCATAGTAGAAATTGCGTTTTGGGGACGGCAGTAGGTATTCTGAGCGGCACTACGAATCCAAATAATTATGCGTATTCTGTAAAATGACACAAAAGTAAGTTGGCATTTCAGTTAAACTTTAAAGACAAAAGTTAGAGACCAAAGACATGTTTTCAATTAATATAGATCGCCCAGTACGTTACTGTCGAAGGACCCCTTTAAAGCAAAACTCTTACTAGTAATGATCTTGCCACGATAAAATGGTTTCAAAAATACCGTTCTGGAAAATACCACTACTTGCCCCCTGAAATTAGCGATTTTCTTGTTATGGCTGGTCGACATATTTTGGCATTCCGCTCTCAGAGGCGGCCTTTGATTTTGACCGCTGCTTTTCGCTGCTGCATGAGCTGCCCATTCAGAACTGGGAAAAGGAAGTTATGTTTCTCTTGATACATGGAATGTTAGCTTAAGAAACAGAATCAGCCGTTTCATACGAAATGGAAGTCCTCAGTGCCCTTTGTGTGGTTCTCTTGTTGTTGACGGTTTGTTACACGAGTTTTTAGAATGTCGGTGGAACCAAGGCGTATTTGAAGAAATTCTTGAATTGTGTGCAGAGGAAGGTGTAAAGGTAGAAACAAGTGAGGAAAAGAGCAAAATCATGTGTTGGGACAGAGCCCGAAAGGAAAAAAGAAATGTCCATGTGCTGTGTTGTAGTGAAGCTGTGTGTCCATGTCGGGAAGAGACGGAAAAAAGTGAAACGATTACATTATCACAGTTTAAAAACGCCGTTGGATAAAATGGTGACTCTGAATACAGAGAGATTAGAGTGGAAGAGGAAAATGGACCGTGAATTTTTAAGAAAGTTTTTTTAAAAATAATAAATTTTAATTAAAGCAAAAATAGAATGAAGTTAAAATTTGTAAATATAAAATTGATGTTTGATGGTAAATTGTTTTTTGTGTGTTTTTTTCTTTTTTTCTCTTTTTGAGCAGTCAAAATTGGGTTTTGTTGTGTTGTGTGGTTTTGTTTTTAAAAAGGAAAAAACTGGGATAGTTAGAAAGTTATGCTTTACGTAAGTGTGTTTTGTGATGTAAAGTATTATGAGCATAGGTTGTAAAAGCAGAACTTTCTAACTTTTTAAATTTATTTAATTTTTGGTAGGGAGGGGGGTTGTTTGGTTTCGTAAAGAAATATAGGTTTTTGGGATCCCAAAACGTAAGTGCAGGGATACCTATGAGATCGCAAAAGTTGTCCGTCTGTCCGCCTGTCCGTCCGTCCGTCTGTAAGCACGATAACTCTCGAAGGGAATGAGATATTTTGATGAAACTTGGTGTGAGGATTGTTGGGTAGTCCGACCAGTCAAGTTCGTAGATGGGCTTTGTAGCCCTACATTTAGGGGTGGGGGAGGGGGTTCAGATTAAGGGGCAAACAAAATATTTTGAAACAGCTAATGTGATAGTCGATTATGGGGTAAGAAGACATGCTGAGCACGATAGTGAAAACAATTTTGTCATCGGACGAGTAGTTCGCCCAGAATCTGGCCAAAACCGGAAAGTTTGTTAAAAAGTACTAGTTTTATTTGAAGTTGATTAGATGTTCGATTTAGGGTAGGAAGACATGCTGAAGACGATGGTGAAAACCATTTTCTCGATTGACAAGTAGTTCACCCGGAATCCGGCCGAAACCGGAAAGTTTGTTAAAATTAAAAGTTTTATTTCGAGTTGATTAGATGTTCGATTTAGGTAAGAAGACATTCTGAACACTTATATGAAAAAAAATTCTACCCGGACATGTAGTTCGCCCGGAATCCGGCGAAAACCGGAAAGTTGGTTAAAAGTAAAAGTTTAATTTGAAGTTGATTAAATGTTTGATTTATGGGTAAAAAGACATGCCGAACACGATGGTGAAAATCATTTTCTCGCCGGACAACTAGTTCGCCCGGAATCCAGCCAAAAGCGGAAAATTTGTTAAAAGCAAAAGTTCGATTAGATGACAGATTAAGGGGTAAGAAGAGAGGCTGAGTCGGTATATGATAATGGTTTTACACCCGGACATATAGTTATTCCGGAATTCGGTTGTAACCGGATTTTTTTTTGAAGTCACACTTTTATTCAAAGTTGATTAGATGTTCTTTATAGGGATAAGGAGATGCGCTGGTTTTGTTCTGTATTTTTTTTTTTGCTGGACTAGTAGTTCGCTCGGAAATCGGCAGGAAGTCTCGGTCAGTATGGTCAAAATAGATATGGCTTATAGAGGTATATCTGAAATTGGTGTTCTCTGATGATTAGCCTGTCCAAGACTGGATCTGGCGAAGACAAGACTCGATTGTCTGAATTAAATATTAGATTTTTGGGATCCCATCGACACCTTTGATCTTGTTTTGTTGGTTTGAAGAGTTGTAATAGTGGCTGCGATGGAAGGGGTGCCCTATGCCGGAAGGGCACCCTGAGATATCGATGTGCCTTTTTTTAGTTATTTTGTGGTTTGCCCTATTATTCGTTATTAAACTATAGTTTGACTGCTCAAAAGGTACTTTCGGCGCTTGGCATTCAGCGCTTGACCTGGTAACAACGCTAGCGTTTGCTCAATACAAAATCGTGCCTGTGATTTGATAATGATGTTTGGAACCATAAACAGACTGTGAATTGGATTAGCGAGAAATTTTCGAAAGAAATAGGATTAGCAGAAGCACGAGGAGTTTTTTTGGATGCCAGAGTACGGTGGAATCAAATAAGCAGGCCTTCCACGTTCCACTGGGCCACCAACCAAAACGGTGATCGCCACTGCAAAGCGTGGGCCTGCCCACTTAAAGATAAGTCTCGCTCTGTTATACTTTTATTAGCAACATGAATGAAGATACCGCTAATTTGGTTCTTACAGAATTGCGAGAACTAAAGGTGAAGCTAAATGGCCTTGATTCGGTTCCGTCGCAAGTGGATCAGCTTGGAAAGAACATATCAGATTTTTCTTCTGGTATTTTGGCGAGTTTTTCAAAGTTAGAACAATCGACTCACACAGTTATACAGGATGTCTCGGCTTTAACTTCCGAATTACGTCTTACCCGTACGAAACTCGATCGGCTAGAAGCTGAAATGAAGTCATGTAACGTAGTTTTGTACAACTTCAACCCGCGCATGAGAGGCCCAAATCTTCGTGAAGACATTCTTAACTGCTTAAACAGTGTGATTCCTGGAATGAACCTATCAAGTCGAGACATAAAGGACGTTTTCCGCATCAAAGCAAGCAAAGGTGTAGCCCCAGTACTGATAAAGCTGTCAAGCAAAGACCAGCGAAATTGTGTGCTGAGAGGTAACCCCCTGCTCAAACGTTACGCAATCGTCGCGTCAGCTGAGTTTACTGATCTTGAGAAGGAAGCAAGAAACAAGTTAAAACCGCTTTTAGATGACGCTCGGAAATCAGGGCGAAATGACGTCAGTTTGAGGGGTGCGAGACTTGTTGTGGGAAGTCGCGCATTCTATTACGATACGGAAACGAAAAGTATTAAGGAAGTAGTACAAGGACAGGGAGTGCGTGCGGGTGAAAGACAGAACAGAGGTCGTATCAACCCTACAACTGTAGAACAGCCTCCATCAAGGTCTGAGAATATGGAAGTGTCAAACAACGATGATGTGGTTCATAATGCAAGGGTTGAGACCCCGTCAAATAGACCCATCCCAAACGCCGTACCCCCTATCACGAAAGGTCGCAGCCGCAGCGGGTCTGAATATTATGACACTTTTGACAATATGGATCATATTTACGGAACCCCCGCAGGGGCCGGGGTAGTTGCAGGAATCAACATGAGAGAACAGGGTACTACCTACGGGAAAAGAGGCAGTGACCAAGTTGTGAGCCCTAACGATGCCCTTTCACAACCGAGTACTAGTTTTGCGCGTAGGAGCGAAGGAACTGAAAATTTGGAGGTGCTCCTAAGAGGAGGGAAAGGACCTATCCGCCAGGGCCGCCAATTATTTCCTGGGGACGCAGTTTTTTTGGACCAGGGTCAAAATAATGACCCAAAGTTACCATAGGGGAGTGAGGGCCATGTGAGTCATCAAGTACAAATGTGTTACTGGAATATTCAAGGATACTCGGAAAGTAAACTGAGGGAGTTAGTTAAAGAAAGAGATTGGGATGTAATAGGCCTAGGGGAAACGTGGCAGGAAAATTGCATCACTTTAGACGGTTATGAGTGTTTTTGCGTATCACGCCCAAAATAAAAAAATGGTCGTGTATATGGGGGAGTAGCGGAGAAAAGTGTGTTTAGTCGTAATTTCCCTAATCATGAAATTATTGTTGCAGGTGACTTTAACGCGTATACGAGTAACCATTTGGAAAATGTGGTTGAAGATGAAATGGATGTTTTACACCTGAGGGAATCTTCTCAAATTACTTCAGATGCGGCAGTTGGAGTTCGACAGAGTAAGGACCAGGCACGGAAGAAAAATAAATGGGGAGCTAATCTGTTGGAGTTTTGTGGTAACGAAAATTTGATTATTGTTAATGGGAGAGTGAGGGAAGATAAAAGGTGCGGAAATTTCACTTGTTTTTCGGGAGGTTCCCCAAGTTTAATTGATTATTTTTTAGTGGGTAAGTCTCTTTGGCCATGGTGTGTGGACTTCAGGGTTCTCGAGGTGGTCGGTTCGGACCATGTCCCAATAGCTTTGGTGGTAGAAATAAGGAATGATACGTTAGGAACGGAGAAAGAAAAATCCCAGGGTTATGAGACTAGGAATAGAACACTTAGAACAGGGAGTATTATTAGAATTAGTTCAGCATTGTTTGTGGAATATGACATAGGGTTACCTTTTGCAAATAAGTTAGTTACAGAAGAAGCAAGACTAGAACAGGCTGCGAATTTAGCTAGTTCACATAGGGTAGAGGATGCGATTGAAGAATTGTCAACACTAGTGTATGAATCGGTAAGTTCTTTGCCAGAGTATGTTAAACTTAAAAACAGGAGGAATAACAGGAATAAAGAGTTTGAGTTTTTTTACCAGGAGTGTGAGGAAAAAAGAAAGGAAGTTCGAGAGGCCCTTCGAATGGTTAAAATGAGTTGTGGAGAGGAGGTTAATCGAACGTTAAGTGCATATAAGAGTCGCCGAAAGGAATATAAAGTTTTGTTAAAAGGTAAGAAACGTACGATGGAAGAGGAGGTAAATAAGAAAATAGTTAGAGCATTTACATGTAAGGACAGCAGGGAATTTTGGAAACATGTACAGAGATCAGTGAAAGGACCGCCAAATGGTTTGATGATACCCGAGGCGGAGTCTTGGCCGGAATATTTTGAAAAGAAGGAGTCGAATATCAATGAAGAAATATTTTCAAGAAGTTTTAAAGAGGAGACATGTAGCCAGGTTTGTTACCCATTAAAGGAAATTGATTATAAGTTAGTGGAGCCAGTGAAAGATCAAGAAGTGTGGGATGTGATTCGAAAAATGAAAGGTAGGTCCGCCCCAGGTTGCGACGGGATTCCAGCAATAGTTTGGCGATGGGGGAAAAGTACATTAGCACAAGTGATAGCAACTATATTTTCTAGTATTATTATGACAGGTGTATGGCCTAGGCAATGGAAAACGTCGATAATTATACCGATTTATAAGAAAGGTGCTAGGACTATCCATGATAATTATCGTGCAATTCATCTCGGTAATGTGATGGGTAAGATATTTTCAAAGGTGTTGGACCTTAGGATGAATGTTTGGTTGAATGAGAATGAGACAATTTCTTCGGTACAGGCTGGGTTCAGGGAGGGATATAGTACAATAGATCAGATCTTTGTCCTAAATGTATTGATAAAAAAATATACAAAAGGTAAGGGGGGTAAATTATATGTGGCATTTTTGGATCTAAAAGGGGCTTTCGATAACGTAAATAGGGAATTATTGATGAGAAAGTTGATTGAAATAGGTTTGCCACAACCGTTTATTGTAATTTTAATAGAAATATATAGTCTAACAAAATTAGTGGTAAAAGTGGCAGGGAAATTTTCTAGGGAGTTCGTGTCAAAACTGGGGGTAAAGCAAGGATGTAGCCTGTCACCAAAATTGTTCTCATTGTACATAAACGATTTGGATGAATATTTGAAAGCAAGAATGGCGCCTATGGTATCGGTAGATATTGTTACGTTATGTGCATTGTTGTTTGCAGATGATGTGGCACTTATTGCTGATTCTAAAGAAAATTTACAGATTTTGATGGATAAGGTAAGTGAGTATTTAACAAGTAAAAAACTGACACTGAATGTTAAAAAAACGGCAGTGATGTGTTTTCGAAAAGGAGGGAAAGTAAATAAGGATAAAGTTATTTTTGAAGGGAAAGAGATTGATTATAAAGAGGAGTTTATTTATTTGGGGTTTAAACTATCGGCAAAAGGAAAATACGGTAAGCATGTAGAATCAAGCCTAGCAAAAGGAAAACGGTGTGTAAATATATTGTTAAAAACCCAAATAAAGGCGATAGTAAATTTAAGGATGCATAAACAAGTATTTTTTTCGAAAGTAGTTTCAGCCATGCATTATGCAGCTGAAATTTGGGGATATAGCCAATGTCAAAAGTTCGAACAGGTACAATTATGTTATTTTAAAAGAATACTAGGAATTAGTAGTAAGACTAGTACGTTGGTAGTAAAAGGTGACTTAGGACTTTATTCGTTAAGGAGTTATCGGTTAGTAAGAATAGAATAGAATAGAATAGAATAGTGTTTATTTAGCCTCAATGGGTCTGTGGGAAAAAATCATAGCATTGCCAAGAGTGAGGCCTATGAAGGCGGCGTATTTGGAGTCGTTGAGAGATAAATCAAAGGAGTCATGATCGCAGCAGGTTAAGGCAATTTTAGATAGTACAGGATTATCTTATATTGGGAATGAGGGAAAAGGGTGGGATAACATAGGAAGTATTGCAAAAAAAGTGGAGAGTAGGATAAGAGAACAGGAGGTGCAAGATTGGCAGTGTAGGCTGGCTGCTTCGGATTCCCTGAGGTTTTATGCTGTAGCCAAGGAGACATGGGGGGAAGAAGTTTATTTCAAGGCGGGAATTCCTTTAGACCAAATTCAACTTATAATTAGCCTGAGGGCAGATTGTTTACCGGTAGGACTAAGAAGGAAATATTTGGGTAAGGTTAGAGTGCTCCGTGGTCCTTACTTCTCTCCGATGTGTGGTAAAATTAATGAATGTATATTCCATTTAATGTGTGAGTGTCAGGAGTTAAAAGACCTGAGGAAGGAAATATTTGGGAAAAGATTTGGGGGGAGGAAAGGTTTAAACAAATTTTGAAAAGTAGAAGTTTTAGAGATATAAGAAATTTGGGAAGATTCCTAAAGGTAGCCATGATTCACAGGGAAAGTTTTTTGTAAATAGTGGTTGCGGCTATGGTTTCGTTTTTGTGTCGTTTTCTTGTTTCCATGGCCCTTTGTGCTTTTCCGGAAATAAATCTTATCTTATTAGATTAAAGTTTAATTTGAGTAAAGGAAAAAGAAAGTAAAGAATGTTATTGAGATGAGTGGAAGTGGGTTTAATATTAGTAGATTTGAATTATAAGTATTTTTTTAAATGTGAAAATTAAATTTTATTGTTAAAAGAAAAAATTTAAAGGAAGGGATTTATTAAGGTTGTAAAGATGGGATGAAAGTTTAATATTAGTAGATTTGAATTATAAGTATTTTTTTTAAATGTGAAAATTAAATTTTATTGTCAAAAGAAAAAATTTAAAGGAAGGGATTTATTAAGGTTGTAAAGATGGGATGAAAGTGTAAAGATTAGAAAGAATGGAAGGAAAAAAAAAAGAAAAAAAGAAGCGGGTGTCGGACGTGAACTATTTAAAAACTGTGCGCGCCTTGAAACGTCAAGTGAAAGAAAGGGAGTCCAAAACAAAAGAAAGACGTTTAGCCTACATTGTCGTCCGAAATGAAAAACAAGTTGTTGAAGCTTCTCGTGTCCTTGTTTTTTGGGATCCCAAAACATAAGTGGAGGGATACCTATGACATTGTAAAAGTTGTCCGTCTGTTAGCACGATAACTCTCGAGGGGAAAGACATATCTTGATGAAACTTGGTGTGAGGATTCATTGGGTCAAGGGTAAGGACAAGTTCGTAGATGGACTCTGTAGCCCTACATTTAGGGGTGGGGGATGGGGTTCAAATTAAGGTGCACAAAAAATATTTTTAAACAGCTAATGTGATAGTCGATTATGGGGTAAGAAGACAAGATGAACACGACTATGTAAAAGATTTTCTCGTCCGACAAGTACTTCGCCTGGAATCCGGCAAAAAACGGAAAGTTGGTTAAAAGTAAAAGATTCATCTGAAGTTAATTAAATATTTGATTTAGGGGTAAGAAGATATGCTGAACACGATGGTGAAAACCATTTTCTCGCCGGACAAGTAGTTTGTGCAGAATCCGTCAAAAGCCGGAAAGTTGGATAAAAGTAAAAGTTTCATTTGAAGTTGATTATATGTTCGATTTAGCGGTAAGTAGACAAGCTGAACACTTATGTGAAAAGCATTTTCTACCCGGACAACTAGTTCCCCCGGAGTCCGGTCAAAACCGGAAAACTTGTTAAAAGTAAAAGTTTTATTTGAAGTTGATTAGATAGACTTAGAGGTAAGAAGAGACGCTGAGTCTGTATATGACAATCATTTTTTAACCGGATATATAATTCGTCTGGAATCCTGTTATAGCCAGATTTTTCTTTATAACATAAAGTTTTATTTGAAATTGATTAGATGCTCTGTATAGGGGTAAGGAGATATAAGTAAGTAAGTAAGTAAGTAGTTTATTTATAACCCGCCGTTTTCAGAAAGCGGAGTAAATGAAGAAAATAAATAAAACACATAAACATACACAAAAAGACCCTTAATTTCAATCGTCGGCCAGGAAGCAGTGTAGAAGGTCGTGCGCTGGTTGGGTTCTGTTGTCAATGATTTTTGATAGCGACGAAGATACATCCAAAAGGGTAACACTTCTGGTGAATTCGATTCTGAATTTTCTTTTTTTGCTGGACAAGTAGTTCGCTCGGAATTCGGCCGAAACCGGAAATTTGGCAGAAGTAAAGGAGGAAGTTTCGGTCAATATCGTCAAAATCGATACGACCTATAGAGGTATATCTGAACTTAGTTTTCTCTGATGATTAGCCTGGCAAAGACTGGATATGGCGTAGACAAGACCCAGTTGTCTGGATCAATTATTAGATTTGTGAGATCCCATCGAAACTTTTGGTCTTGTTCAAAGAGTTGTTGGCGTACCTTACAGCTTTAGTCAGAGTTTGCGCTGCTTGGCTTGAAAACTCTGCTCGGTCGAGAGAGAGCTAAAAAGTCAAAGGTGGAAACGAGAACATCGCGAAAAGCCGGGATTTCTGGAGTTTGTAGCTAATGATAAAATATAAGACAGAACAATAAGAGGTGTCCTTTAAAGAACACCTCGCAATGTTTACTGTTTATGTTCCAATATTGTAAAATAGTTGAAAACTTCAAACCAGGCTTGGCTCGGCCCACAGCTTGGCTGTTCTAAGGTATTATCCAGGCCCGTTGACTTCTAGCAAAAACACGGAAAAAAACTAGACAACCCTTTTTCTGACGAGTGACCTTATCGCAAACTATCTTCGGGGCACCGAACATAGCGGAACAAGGCAAGTGTGAAAACC
Organism: Branchinecta lynchi; assembly: GCA_023053575.1. NCBI lineage: Eukaryota > Metazoa > Arthropoda > Branchiopoda > Anostraca > Branchinectidae > Branchinecta > Branchinecta lynchi. Next base: position 14,461,078 of record JAKZAP010000002.1, read on the forward strand.
AGTGAGATGTAGTCAGGGAGCTTAAAATATACCGGTCTCTGAGTTTATAGTCCAGTAAAGTACGGTTTGACCCGGAGAAAATTGCAACACAAACATTCTTTTAATGGTGTTCGAAAAATCGCTCAATAACATATCCAAGATCCACCAAATCGCCCCATGGAAAAAGTTTCTTGCGCTGCTTGAAAGGGTGGAGGGGGTGAAAAATTAAGGGAAGAACAAAATATTTGTTTATGATAATATAACAGTCGAGTTAGGTAGATTAGATTAGATTAAAATTAGATTAGATTAAATTTTATTTTACACATGTATACAAAACATTTTACAGCACCTGCTAAGAAAGCCCCAGAGGGTTTGTTGGCCGCAGGTGGCAGTCTTCTCTATTCTACATAATGTGGTAACACTATTTTTACATTATTCTAAATGTCATTCATACACGGTTCACACATATACAACAAAAATTCTGCCTACAAAAAACACTCACGCATCAATTACTATTCTTTTGAAAGGAAAAATCTCTTCGCTGTAGCCTTGAAGGATGCCAGATGACTCGAGTTTCTATTTCAACTGGAATTATATCCCGTACAGAGGGGGCAAAATTTCTAATCACGAAAGAAGCTCTAGTCGTGTTTCTAAATGGGTGTACCAGATTTGATGCCAGTCGTGTATCATGACTATGGAGATCACTATTAATGGAGAAAAAAAAATTTCTCCATTAATAGTGCACATGTATACAAATTCCATTAATAGGGGTAAGGAAAGAGATAAGGAAACATGGAAACATTAATAGGGGTAAAGAAAGGGGTAAGGAAACATGCTGATTCCATTTCTGATCTTAACTTTTTCATCCGACAAGTAGTTTGCACGCAATCCGGTGAAAACCGGAAATTCGGTACCATAGAAGCAAAAGTTTATTTTTAAAAAAAAATTGTTGGTCTAATATCAAAGTCTGATTAGGGGAATCAAAACTTTTGTTTTATCCAACCAGTAGCTCACTGGGAACATGGCGGAAATCGGAATTCGGTACTATACAAGAAAATAGTTTATTCTTAGAAAAAAAAACTGTTTGGTTTAATACTACAGTCGGTTCAGGGGTAAAGAGACCTGCTCAAGCCTTGTCTGTACTTTTTTTTTTCGCCCAACATTTAGTTTGCCCGGAATGCGGTGACAAACCGGAAATTCGATAGAACTAAATTTTATTACGAAACATTTTTGTTTAGGCTAATATGACGATTTACGATTGGAAGACTTGACTGTTTTTCCCCGGAAAGTAGTTCGTCCGGAATCCGTCAAAAACCGTGAATTCCGTAGCTTGAGGGTAAGAATCCATGCAGAATCCGTTTCTGAAATTTATTTCTCGAGGGACACGTAGACAGTAGACAAAAAACGGAAATTTGATAGACGTAAAAGTAAAAGTAGATCTTGAGCGTCAGTATGGGGGTTCGGCTGGAGCTGGCGCAAGTTCTCCTATGCACTCACAGAAAGCAAGTGCGCGGGGTATGCTGTTAAGCTTTCCCTGCCTATGAAACCTGACAGACGAAACTGAGCCATGAATCCAGTTCTTTGGTGAAGAGCATTGCGATTTTCATCTATAATAAATCACACCACCTCCGTGGCAGCGGAAACCTCCTATGGGTTTGCAGTCCAGTCTAGTTTCAAGGTCTTCAGCCAAGTCTTTGCTGGCCTCCCCTTTACTTTTTCCAGAGAGTGGTGGGGGCAAGCACTCCTTCTTTATATATATATACATAATTGCAATAATAAGGGTTTCGCCTCTATAAATTTCTCGGGACAATTTACACATTAAACTGAACTTCAGCCAGGTGGTAGTCGACACATGCTTTGAATTGGTTGATATATTTCGGCATTTACGACACTTTCTGGGAGAGTATTCCAATCTCGGAGTCGAGAAAAGAAGTAGGTCAGTCCTTCTCGAGCAACGATGCCGCGTATAATGGTCTGAAGCACCGTTGTCAAATTTTTTTATTCGGGGTCCTGTCGCTGAGGTCGCAAGGAGCGCTCGAAGACGGCCGTGGTAAAAAAAAAAGCGACTGAGTACCAACTGCCTTTTTGGGTTATTTTAGGGACCCGTGGAACAGGACCGAACGGATCCTCACCTGATCGATCCACATTTTGGTGTTTAGTGCCAGCGTGACATTTCTACGGTCCCACGCGCTCTTTCTCATCTTGGCGAAGAAACAGATTGCCGAGGAGATCGCTGTTGCGATCTCTTCCTTGCAGCCACCATCTGTGTTCGATCAGGGAGCCAAGGTATATAAAGGAGACTTCTAGCTCGATGCGGTAGTGTATTGGTTGAAAAAGATGTTGGAACCAACCTCTGCAGCTGTAGGGGACTAGTTGGTAACCACGGCCGTCGCATTTGACCGTGTCGTAAGCCACAACCTGCTTGGCACTTGCACGGTTTGACATGAAGAATACTTTTGGGGGCTGTTTTTTTCTTCATCGTTGCTGAAATGTAACTTACAGCAGAAAGCTGCCATTCCCAGTTCTCCGAGACATTGCAGAAGAGTTGCTTTCTCGTTCTATTATCTGCAAATTCACGTGCATAGAAAGGAACTACGCTGCTGAATGCGTAGAATGTATCCAATCCGGGCAGACAAGCTTGAAAGAGAAAGCTAGCTTGGCCAAGAACAGGAGCATAATGCATAAGAGTTTTTCCAGACTTCCCCTTTGTAGATTCTAAAGTCCTTGTTTCTCCTGCCTGCAATAAGATCGTCTTAAGTAGCCTTCGAGTCTTTAAGGACCTTAGGTACCGAGTTCCGTTTTCGCCGGGATTCCGGGCGAGCTACTTGTCGGGCGAACTAAAAAGCTTAGAGATGGCCTGAGCAAGTCTCCTTACCGCTAAGCCGACTGTGCTATTAGAGAAAACACTTTTTTTTTAATTAACTTTTTTCTTGCACGGTACCGAATTCCGGCGAGCTTCTTGCCAGGTGGATAAAAAAGTTTAGATATGGACTCAGCAGGTCTCCTTACCCCTCACCGGACTTTGTTATTTACCATTAAGAGTTTTTTTTTGTTGAAAACAAGCTTTTTACTTCTACGGTGCCGAATTGCCGGTTTTCACCGGTCTCCGGGTGAACTACTTGTCTGATGAAACAATAAAGTTCAGACATGGACAGTTCATTTTTCACCCCTTCCACCCTTTCAAGCTGCCCTAGAAAGTTTTCCCACCGGGCGATTTTGGTGGATTCTGGATATGTTGTTCAGCGATTTTTTCTGAACGTTCTAGTGTAAACAACTTTTATGTTGCAATTTTGTCCGAGTTGACCCACTTTTTTATCGTACTTTTACTGGACTATTAAGGTGTGTAAATGGGAGTAGGTTGTATTGGCGTTATAAGTACGACGGGGTGATTTAAGCATAATGTATAAACTTGGCAAAAGAAAGACGGACATACCCAAATCCAACCACTTTCCGGCCTTCAACAACATTCACCATCAATGCGGTGACGGCTAGGGCGTCCTGGGAGGGTTCCACATCATCAAACAGAACTCCTTCAAGTTGAGTAAGGTTACCCGGTGATGCCTAGAAGCAAGAACGGATAATGATACGAATCTCCATCTCTTCCGTCCCTGTGCTGATAAAAAAAAAACCGCGATCCTGTTCCGTAAATACTCAGCGGGGCTTATTTCCGTGACTTGGATACCATCTGTTTTGCACAGCGCAATAGAGCTAGTGTATCGAGCGCTGCAAAATTTGAGAGCGATACACATCGAATACAATAGTAGGGCTCAATCGGGTAAGGGGGGGGGGGGTCATAATCGGACTAGGGATGCACTGCGAGAGAGACGGACGTTCTTCTATACAGTATCTTGCTATAATGTTGTAGCTACTATGACTTGCTCTTATGACTTTTCGATTGCTACACTGTCAGAAGTTTGGTAACCTACCTGTTATGCCCCTTTTAAATGTTATCTAAATCGACTCGCTGGGCTTCTTCCTTGTATCCTGCGAAGAATTTCGCAAGAAAACCGACCTCCTAGTCTAGACAAGACTGCACCAATGCCACATCCAAGATCCACTGTGGATTTGCCTTACTGTGAAAAATATGTCAATTTTTCAATGAGCCTCCTCGGACTAACTGGTTTTCCTATACTTTGCTACAACGGAACTTAAATTCTTTCTAATAGAACCTTGAGAGCGAGTTAGGAGTTGGATGTTGGATCAGTTCTGAGGGGGGGAGCTTTGTTAATGCGCCGCACGCAAGTTCTTGCTAACAGGATCGTTTAGCTGACGTGCGCATAAGTAGTGGGCTGGTGGCGTGGTTCGTCAAGACTGCGACCAAGCTGTAGCAAAGTAGAAACATTGGGATGCCCACTCTCGATTTAGGTATACACGAAGTGCCTAGTGCCCAAATGGTGCCAGGATAAACCAAGTGTTGGGAGTGGACAAACCCTCGAGTCAAACAAACCAAAGCAAAGGAAGTCGCACACTATATTACTTACTCGCACCGTGAGTGACCAGTCTCCATTCTTGCTGCTTGGATTCTTTGTCTGGTAGATCTCAACACAATACTGCCTGATAACCAGTAATTCTCGTAAGAAGTTCCTTGTATTATTTTTTCCCAACGCTAGACTCTCAATCTTGTCTGCACCAATATGCTTCACCACACCAGCGGTCTTGAATATCTCTTTTGAAGCAAATATTGCATCTTGTTTGTAGAGGCTGTAATAGTCGCCCCAATCAAAGAGTCGAATAGTAGTGGGCTGCTTCTGAAAAATGTATTAAATTTTAGTTCATCTTACCCAAGAATAACAAAATACATCGAATAGCATATCAGACACTGCTACACAAGCGCCAGATACCGGAATTCCAACCAGAAAGAGCCCTTGATGCCACATGACATCCGTCACTTACCATGTGAAAAAATTGGGTGTGATATTTTCTACAACAAGAGCTGGAAGCTCATATGGCACTTTCAAGCTTGGTAAAAGAATGAAAGTAGGAATTTGCCAATTCGTGGGTTTGTTGTGATCATTTGTAAGCAAAACCCATCTGATAAGAATGACGATGGATCCTTGGAAATCAGGAGTATCGTTTGGTTAAAAAAAAAAGTTTTTTTGCACTCGGCTGTTACGATGCGCACTTTAAGGGCGCTAGAAATTCATCTATAATCAAAACCCACGAGGCAAAAATGATCCTCGGCCCTTTACGATTAAGAATATATATGGTCTGGTCAAAAGTATTTTTTTTTACTTTTCGGTCGAGATGCACACTTTGAGGGTGCTAGAAAGTCATTTCTAAGCAAAAACATTTGAGGCAAAAATGATCATGGGCTCATGGCGATCATGAAAATGCAGATTTTGCTTAAAACTATTTTTTGTACTTTGCAGTTAAGATGAGTACTTTAAGGAATGGTCGGATCTGGGAAGTGACAATTTCTAAGCCAACATAATTAAGTCTCTAATGTCAGGATACGCTTGTTCTTCATACCAAAGGCATTTTTGCGTGCTCCCACAAACAGTTTGTGGGTCGACTGTGGCTCGAAAAGAGTGATTCCGCGTTCTTTCGTGCGGCCCACAAGTGTGTTTCCGCGACCAACAGGATTTTCGTGGCTCGCTTTGTGGCTCAAATTCGAGAAACAACGATTCTGGCGGGAAATTCAAATTAAGCAGCAAAATAGTGTCTAAACGATAAAAGTAAAGAATTTTCAAGCATATAGACTTCAAACTGAGGATGCTTTTTGTGCAGAATGGTAAGAAAATAAGCCAGTAGTTCTAGTTATTGAGATTTTACATGAATTTTCTTTTTATTTCCAGATATTTGAAATTACTGCAAACAAATAGACAAAACGGCGTTCCCGCGAGTTTCAACTTGCGGCTCGACTGTGTGGCAGACTATCGTGTTTCCGCGACAAACACTCAGAAGTGTGTGGCCCAGGACTGTGTCGCGGAAAAACGCCTTACATTAAGGTACTCTGTCATAAACCTCAGTCACCAGACCTTGCCGAATCTGAGATTGCCCCTCACGAAGAGACACCAACTTCATCTCCGAGTCCACCAGGAACGGCTCTTACCCCCTCCCCCGCAACACGAGACCAAAACCGTCTGCAGTCACTCACATTTCACACGCCGGTACCTGTGCCAAGCACCAGTCGTTTGATCGAAACAGAACACCAAGGTGCGACCTACATAACGCGTACCGGTCGCGAGGGGCGTCCCGAGGGGGGGGGGGCGCCGCGCCCCCCCTACGTTTTGGGCATTTGGTCAATTCGGTCAAAACGGCCATTGCGGCGAAGCCGTGATACCTGTTTTGCAAATCTTTTGTACCCACATTTCCAAATTAGGCGATTTAACGTGTTTATTGGTTCCCATTCATTATCGAACTTGTTAATTAATCCAACTTTTGTTCAGTCCGGGTCGATTTCACCGCATTCGGTACGTCCCTACGTAAATTCGGTGATTTAACGCATTTATTTGGTCACGTTGACTTTTCTCAAGTCCGTATCTGTTCTACCGCATAGTCAATTTCATAATTCGGTCATTTATCAGATTCATTTGGTTCTGATTCTTGACCGAATTCGACAGTTCATCCAACTTTTGTTCAGTCCGAGTCGATTTCACCGCGTTCGGTACGCCCCTACGTAAATTCGGTGATTTAACGTATTTATTTGGTCACGTTAACCTTTCTCAAGTCCGTATCTGTTCTACCGCATTCGGTCAGTCAATTTCATAATTCGATAATTTATCCGATTCATTTGGTTCTGATTCGTGACCGAATTCGACAAGCTTAACTTTTGTTCAGTCTCAGTCGATTTCACCGCATTCGGTACCTCCCTACGTAAACTCGGTGATTTAACGTATTTATTTGGTCTCATTATCGTTAGCAAATTCGGTTGTTCACCGGACTTTTTTCAAGTCCGTATCTGTTCTATCGCATTCGGTCAATCCATTTCATGATTCGGTGATTAATCGGATTCATTTGGTTCTAATTCGTTAGCGAATTCGGTAATTCACCTAGAATAGAATAGTACTCTATCCAACATCTTCCCGTAGGTCAGATAGCCTGCTAAAATTGGGGAGCAGAAGCTGCTATAGCAACTGCTAAGAGATGCTATCCAACCTAGGGAAACCTATTCTTCCGTTGCGCTCTCTCCCTTTCTCTTTTTTTTTTTTTTTTTTTTTTCGAATAAAGTGGCCCATTACTTCCAAGTCCTCAGATTTGTCTACGTATGTTATCACCAGCTCTTCGCTGACGTAACAGGAGAACCAACTTCCTTCGTTCCTAAACAAAGAATGTCGGCTATCCGCCCTCGGGTTCGCTGTCGGATAGTACTCTATCCAACATCTTCCCGTAGGTCAGATAGCCTGCTAAAATTGGGGAGCAGAAGCTGCTTCGCTCCTCCTCCCCTTCCGCATCTATTCAACCTGAGATTCTGTGTTTCAAGAACGATATATATTTAAACCAAAACCACAAAAAACAACCCAACCATCATCATCAATAAACAGAGGAATGCAGCACGTAATTTCCAGGGCGATGTTACAACGACACCTAAAAAACGGACTGGAAATTAACCAGCTTGTCTAGCTGATCGTAATCTTCAGCTGGTTTTGAAAGATGGGAAATTTGTGATTCTCCTGGGGTTCGCTTGTCCATTACTCTCCTCCAGGCCATGTAATGTTCAGCTGTTTTGGCCGACCTCCAGCCGACTACGTTCATCACCTCCTCCAATGATGCCCCCCCAGCAGCCAGAGTGATTGCACCTCCTGCACGTAGGCTATGCGGTGTTTCACCTTCAAAGATGCTCAGTTCCTTCAGAGCTTGTTGCAGGGAAAATTTTAACGACGAATACGAGACTGGTTCGTTAACGAAAGATTTGTTCTCAATTTTCCTGAATAAAAAAACCATAATCCAAGAACATCCCCGTTTTTGATACAGTCTGTATATACTCTTGCAACAAACGGAGTGGGCAGCAAACCCCATCCCCCGTTCGAAAAACCGCAAAAGTGTTGACCCCTCCTTGTCTGAGAGTCTTACCAAATGTGTGGTTAAACAATATTCCTTCTTTGCCGGGAAAGAAAAGTAATTCTTTACTCTTACAAAGTGCCAAATCATGGGCTCTATCTCCTGCAAAAAACTGGACCGAGAAAAATGCTCTATTCCGTGCCAATCTGACGAGTTGAGTTGTATCTCCTTGTTCCTTCGCACTCTTCATTTTTTGGGCAAACAAGGATAGGACCTGTACCAGTTTCCAAAGGTGAAGTGGGATAGCCTGTTTTGGGGTCACTGCCGCGCTAACTTGCTCAGTTCTTACCGCTTTCAGATATGTCGTTACAACAGGGGACTTGGCTGGATTTCCCTCCTGCCTTTCCTCATTCCATTGACCCGTTCTCCCAATCGCATTCATATTAGCTGTTATTTTCCCGATTAGGCTATCCACTGTACCCGCAGCTAAGACGCGTCTACAAACACAATCAGTGTTCCTAGTCGCCAAATTTGAACAGCTTTTGTTGTGAACTATAGTTTTTCCATGTTCTTCTTTCGAGATAAGGAAGTACACAATATGAATAGGGCGGCATGTGTGTGGTTCAATGCTTAATTTGTCCAAGAATTGTTTAAATTCGATAGCCAACTTCGATTTTTGTTTTCCATACTGTGAGGTCTCCAGTGACGCGAATAATTCTTTTCTTCGTGTCTCGTAGCGGCCGAGGATATCTGGATTGTCATCCTACATAGAAAGAGCCACTGAACTAAACGTATTTATTTACAAAGAAAAAACGGGAACCTATATCACTCTTCTAATTCAAAAAATCAAAACGGACCGCCAACAAAGAATGCTTGAGACCCTTTTTGTCTGTACCATATCCTAATTTGGTCGGATGATAAAGAACTGTTTTTGCACCCCTTTTGCCTAGGATAGCGTAGCTTTTGGCATTGTTTTTCACCAAAGGCCACCATGATGGTCTAGGGGAAATGTCTGGCAGTACAACTGTTGCTCTTACCCCTTGGCGCCTCAAAAACATGATCAAGAACCCGGTCATACAGAATGGAGGGAAGGCGTAATAATTTTCCGTAGCGTTCAGCTTTTGAGCAAAAACGTTGACTCCTGCAGAGCCTGGCTGCGGGTATGGTGAGAAAAACGGCAAACAATTTCCATCTTTTGCTTTCTGTACATTTGATTTCAACGACATCAGATCAAAAGTGTGGCCCTTTTTCCCCCCATACGCCCGTTGCACCTCCTTCCAAGAACCTTTAGAGAGCATGCAATGTTGTTTTTCAATTACTCTAGAGGGTAAGTCCGCCGGATTTTGCTGCGAAGGGATCCACTTCATCGTCAGTTCCGCATTCAACTCGGAAATCAACAAGAAGAGATCTTTCATAATGCCGGTGAGCTCCCCGCTTTTCCCCCCCATTAACATCCACGAGTCAACAACTGCCTTGTTGTCCACAAAGCATTGCAAGCGTTTGTTTTCCAATGTTTTTCCCAAAGCCTTGATGCAATACGCCACAGCTAAAGCCTCCTTGATGTGGATGGGTTTTCTTAACACAGATTCATCGAAAAAATCTGAAAAAGTTGTAGTTACCCCGTTATCGGTTAAACTCACACCCCACTTATAACCGCTAGCATCCGTTGAGATCTCCATAACTCGGTATTCCTCTGATCTCCACGGAAAAATTCTGTTTCCCTCTTTAACAAAAGCCCAGAAAGATAGCTCCTCCAAAGCTTCTGTAGAAAGAGATCCCCCCACTTCGCGCCGAACCTCCCAATCAGACAAAACTGCCGACAGAGCCTTAATAAAACGACGAGCGTGCGGAAACGCCGGAGAGAGACTAATCGCCTTCCCCATAAAACGTTGCAGCGTTTTAATCTGAACCCATTTCATGCTCAGAATCCCCGACCTTAATTTTTCGAAACTCTCGATTTTCTCATCCGGAATTAGAAAAGCACCTTTTTCAAAGTCAATCCACATACCTAAGTGTTTAAGTTTTTTCTGAGGCAAAATAACTGACTTTTTTGAGTAAAAAAAACCCAATTTGTTAGCCAAAGACTGTACAAAATGTGACTGAGCAGCACCGTCTTGACCAGGCGGCAAATAGTAAAGGGCGTCGTCGTAATATTTCCACGCAAAACCTCCTGCTTGTCTGTATATGAAGACCGGGACCATTCCAATTTTAACATAAACCCACGGAGACAGTTTTGAGCCAAAGGTCAATGTATTCCAGACATAATACCAATCATCATGGCAACCTTCTATGTGAACACATGGATGTTTAAAACCCAAAAAACCTCGGCTGCGCGTTGAAACAAAAAGATGGTCATAAGCACTTTTCTCGTCTTTGGAAAATGCTAAGCCATCCTTGCCCAGGTAAGGTTGTATATCAGACAACATTTCAAGCGAAAAAGGCAAATCTCTAATCCAGAGATTCAGAAAAGACTCGTCATGACACAGCCTAGGTTTTGTAGGTTCTACGGTCAGTCCCATGACCAACCAAGGGGGTTCACATTCCCCAACTTTCCCCCATGCTGAAACGGAGCCGTTGGCCAACCGGTCTGTAATCGTTTCCTTGACGAAACTAGAAAACTGCAAAACTGACTTCGAGTTTGGGAAACTGGCCTTCGGCGGCGCTTCCGAATCATAATAGGACCCCCTGAATGACCCTCTATACGGCCTGAAAAAAGATGGCACATCAACACCGAAGTTTAGCCATTCCAGGATTTGGTCACTGTCATCGTACGGGAACGATGCAAACAACTCCTGCCAGTCCTCAGAATGACGTGAAAAGTTGCCCGCCACGAAATTAGCCTCTTTCAGTTGCACGTGACTGAAGCCGTGTTGCCGCCAACCGTCGAAGGATCTGAACGCGGAGGCAGACATTTTTGGCGGTGGGGGTATCGTATTGCCTCCTTCGTCGCACCAAATCTCTGGAAGTGACGGCCGTAATTTTTCTTCCTACAATATAAAATCAACTGCTAACCCCTCATTTATTGACTGAATTTAAAATCAACAACAAAACAATCGACTACAGAGCTTTCCCCCATTTTATTCCTCTTTCTTCGATTTTCTATTAACGAAACAGTCACGAATATAGTGTCCAAAACCGCCGCATCCTCTGCACCGTCCCCTCGATTGCCTCCTGAATCCACCGTATGGCTGGAACGGGTGGAACCTTCCTGTTGGAGAAAACGGCTGCCAAGTTGGAGCTCCCATTGACTGCCCGAGTTGGGGAAGACCTTGCATTGCTCCCCTGTCCCAAGCCCCCGTTGGCTGCGCCGAGGTGGTTGCCGGCTCTTGAGTCTTTGTCTCCTCCTTCTTCTGTTTTTGCGTTATCTTCATGAGCCGTCGGATTTCCGCGAACGTCGACTTCTCTTCTGCTGTCCCAATGACGGCTATCACGCTGTTTACCAGTTCATGCTGAGGCAGGGCCACATACGGCGCGAATCGAAGATAAGTCTCCCTGTATTTGGATGCGTCCTTGTCCCCTGCCGAGGAAGCTACATCTGACAGTCGTTGGAGACGGGAGAGGAACACCGGTCCCGAGTAGTCAGAGGACCTGGCAAAATCCATGAGATCGCGCCTCGCTGTTTCCACAGGGCTCGCTCCCAGCTCTCGGAGTAGTTCGTCCTTGATTTTAGACTTGATGGCGTCCATATCGAACTATTGGGAAAAAAGGGAACCAAAGTCAAGACAAGGTCTTCCCCGAAACACATTCGTAAAGCTCGAACTTCACCTCTCTTTAATATTTTATCGACAGCATCAACCAACAACTTATAATTTGCTCATTTCTTCGCCTATTTATTTTTTTTTTTTTTTTTTTTTTTTTCATATTACTATTTACCGAATATTCATTTGTATGTGTTCTTATTTTGTTCCTTTGCGCCCACCCGAACATTCCTATTATACGGAATATAAAGATCTGCCGCAATATAATGTGACCACCTGTGGCGTCCGGAAATCAATCTCGAGCCCTATTGCCCCGCTTACAATTATATAAATATATATATATACAAATATTCATATACATAAAACATTTATCCATATTTTTGTTCTCTTTTTCCTTTCCATTTTCCATTTGTTTATCTCTTTATATCTCCCGAATCTATGCGTATCCTATAATCTACTTCCAACCATATAATTAACCTTTTGCAAGACTTCTCTAACTAATTACTCCGTTGACTCAGTTCAACCGTAGGCGTAAATGCCCCCAATACCAGCTATATTCCATGTTAACCGCGACTTAATACGTGTTTGACGCCCCGTAGTCCGGTCTCATTTTTAAGTATCTCGAAGGAGTGCTCACTCTAATTTGTTGTGTACCTATTTCTATTCTGTACAATATAATCTAACTTCCACTTATTTGAACCTATTTATAACAAATAATATCACCCGAAAATTATCCCATATTCTCTATATTATCTAAATAGAATGTACACATACTTCCTGTAGTGAGCATTCCTTTATACCCCCTATTAATGAAGGGAAAAACTTGTCAGGTCACAATCAACTCAAGCGACTACCAAGTATCCGACACAGGTCCGAGCGCTAAGCCTTCTTGAAATCAACAAATCTACAAAAATAAAGACACATTTCAAAAGTCCACAAAGGCTTTGTGAACCTTAACTGAACTCTATTCTTGCAACCTAATTGCGCAGCGAACCAGCGTAGGATTCTTGAAATTTTTGCAACAAATACCTTATTCTGTTCTCCGAGGCTTGCGGAACCGCTTTCTGCCTGTACTGGCGCATCTTCGACTTGTTGCTGGATCGTTTGACTATGTGGACCCTGGTTAAGGAGGGTCCCCAAGTGTCCCACAAACAACCTCAGAGTCTCGATCCCCGTGTCTGGCAGCATCAGTGAAACGTCCTCCTTGGAGTCGCCTGTGATAGTCAGGATGGTTTGCCACAGCATGGCTTCGTTTAGGGAATCTAACTTCTTGCCGGCCACTTTCACCTCCGGAGTTTGTTCCTTCTTTTTAACGGCGCAGATGGCTTTACCGTACGATTTGCCATTTAACGACGCATCTTTCGAGATGTTCACCATCGCCTACAACGAACAAAATAACTAAATTCCACAAAACCTCAATCATCCTGTGCTTTTTTTTTTTTTTTTTTTTTTTTTTTTATTATAAGCACAATATTCCTATAGCGGGCACACTGTAGGTAACCCCTCGCCGCAACTTTGAGCCTGCGGCGCGAGTTCTTTTTTCAACTCGCGTTTCGGTCATGATCTGATAACTAAATCTGATACCTGGCCTATAAACACAACAAATCTCAAAGCTCCCTTCAATTCAATTTAACAGTCAGATTATCCTTCGATAGACATAAGATCCACGCAGGTTCGGACATTATGTGTTGTTTTTTTTTTTTTCTTAAGGAAAAAATTACACAAAAGGTTTGACAGGCTGAAACTGTCAATAAACATGTTGACAATAAAACCCACGTTTCGAAAAACGTTTATCTTCAATTTTCCCATAGAAAAAATTTGAAAATGATATACTTATGTTCATACTGTCCTAAAGATATAAAACCCCCAATCATAGTTACTACTACCTCTTATTGAGATATTCCGCAGTTACCAAACCTCTAGCGCGCACACGAGCCTGTGGGGATCTCTTGTATTTTCCTTGTTCATAACCCCAACGTTTGTGAAAAAATAAAATCTCCTGCCCTTCAAGATCCCGTAGGTTTTTTAGGTCTAACCAGGAACCAGAAAAGGAGACATCTAAAGTGGGGTTTTGATGAAAGATTATTTTTGCGCGCGCGCTCACCCACAGTTTAACACAGTTTTCCTCAACGATGTTAATACTTTACATGACTACGGCCAAAAACGCAAGTGGTCCTCAGGAAGAAGGAGTAAACGTCTCCGTAACAAATTAAACTTAAACTCAACGACTCAAATCCTGTGTCAAACAATCAGGGCGATCTTTGGGAGCAGCTGTGATATCACTTCTGCCTTTATTTCGTTAGGTACCCGGGGAGGCCGGAGATTTTGCATCGGCAAGGAGAAATAGTCATCAAGAGTATTATTTCTTCCAAATCTCAATAAAGGACTTGGTGTTGCAGGGGCTATAGTCTTGGCTCTAACCTTTTCATACACTGATTGCAAAAAACTATTTTATGTGCTATGAGAACCAAGCTGAAGCCCATCTGAATCTTTGATCCAGCATACAAAGTCACTTCGGAACTAGGTTACCATGACGTACTACATATTCCCATCTACTCAACACATTCCGAAAACTACACCAATCCAAGACATTTCAAAAATATTAATAGGCTCCCATTAACTTCCAATTATTTTGTCACATTGTAAATCCAATTAAAGCTGCCATACTTCAACAATTTCCACAATTTCTTTACATTGTCAATCCAGTCAGACCTTCTCAAATCAAAAGTGTAAAACACGGGAGCCAATTATTCTTCACTGTACATCACGACCCCCGAAGAAACTGTGAAATCAGTATCAGATCAAAACAAATAAAAATGTCATAGAATTTAGGGCATTCCAGTGAATTCGAATAACAATTTTCCAAATTATCACTCCCTAATTTCCCCTTATATTATGTTCCGTATTCCTTTGTGCCACAGCCACTTTCTCTTGAAGAAAAAGAAGAAACTAGTTTGTTGGACTTACATCAACAAAAAGAAATATTCCACCACTCTGCTTGTACAATCCTGATTACACCCATTGACTGAAACAAAAATTTCTTGAGCCAGACGAAGGCAAAGCCCCAAGAACACCCAGGGGAAGTTTTTACATCCCATAAGTTCCACGAATTTACCCCATGCGTTTAACCCCATCTGCCACCCTCATCCGGTTTTGCAACCCGACGAGAGAGAAACGTGGGTACCCGAGGGATGTTTAATCACATGCCCCCGTTCGGCCGAAGCCGTTTGCATGTGAATCATCTCTTTAAAAAGTGAAAGCTATTTCCTGTCCCAAACTTTGACGATAATTAAGAACAAATGGCACAATCAACCGTATCGATTATTTTACCAGGCACCGTTCACTGAAACCTTTGAACTAGAATGCCGAAGGGGCGAAATACATAAAGCGAAGACAAACATTTCCCAAAAATTCCTTCTTCTTGAATGTAACGCCTATTATCTTTTTATTTATTTATTATTTATTTTTTGTCTCGAAACTACATAATCCAATAATCTGCACCCACTCATGTCAAAAATATATTATTAAAATCATCAGGGTCTCTCTATTTTCCTTTACTGGCCGCAATTTAGTCCTGTAATAACTCCCAGAACATCAGACATAACAGAATATCAGACAATTTATCAGACATTAACCAGAGCTCAAAAGATATACCAAAGCGAAACGTCAGCCTTGTAGTCCGCTCTGCCAACGAAGAACAAACGCCCAGAGCGCCAGAGTCGATTTTCATCGCTAACTCTGCATATTTAAATTTCTAGTTTCCATTATTCCGTAAACCAGAGCTGTAACCACTCTGAAGACAAAAACCGCTCTGCCTGTATAACGCCGAACTAAATCCTGCTCAGCTATTTTAACCAGAGCGAAGCACTTGATTCTAAAAAAAGAAACCGCTCTGTATTTCACATCCCCTTCTCTGCCAAAAAGAGAAGAACTTTCATTGAAATACTCTGAAGCCACTAGCAATAATATGCTAGACAAATTTTAGATAATCTTATCGGACCAACCCACGATTACCTCACGATCCCTGGGTCTGCAAAACATTTTCTCATTATGAAATTACCAAACATGTCTTTCTACCCAGCAATACTGGCCAATAATTTTTCCATTACATCACAACCTTAAAAAAAAAATAAAGCTGAAGTAAAACGTTACCATTCCTGTTGTAAAAATATCCTTTCTTCCTTTACTTGTTTTCCCGAGCTCACGAACTGGGGTGACCTACCACCTTCGTTGCTAAACAAAGAATGTCGGCTATCCGCCCTCGGGTTCGCTGTCGGATAGTAATTTATTCACTCACACTCTCACGGTTAAAAAAACCAAATTTTTGGTTTGATCCACATCTGTTACCAGACTTACCAAATTCGGTTGTTTTAGGTGGTTCTACCAAGAGTTTTATTCCATTCCGAAATTCGGTCGTTATACCGCTCCCGATCTGCTCCTTATTTTTTTAGTTAATTTTTCGGTAGTACGAATTCATTATTTGGTTCACCCCAGTTAATGTTATTGGTAATTTAAGTGGCATTTATTTAGCTTTTGTTCTTTACCATTTAAGGGTAGCTTCAACTGGTTTCCATTCAAGAATAAGCACGTCTCCTGACGTGAAAACTAGACTATTTTTGTTTGCTGTAAATTCAGAATAAATGTACTTTATATCTACTTGACCCTGGATGAACCTTTTTTTCGCCAGGCAGCTCTGTGGTTTAATAGGTAGCCTTGGGATTGCAAAAAGGAACTTTGATCATGAGTTCTTCGAAGAAATTTCGCCTGCGGCTCATTTAGCAGTCTTCCCTATTTAGAAGAAGGGTACGTCATTTAGTTGGCGTTTGAGGCTTGGAATTTTGGGGTGCTTGGACCACGTTAAAAGCCAGAATTTGCCGGAAAAAAGGCGGATTCAAAAACTTTGCCTGCGGCGCTTTCATTGTGTTGCGAGAGCAACACTTTGGTTTTGTCCTCGTTTTTTTTTTTTTTTTTTCCTATGCCGCCGATTTCATTTTATTCCTGGTAACTGGGAAGGGTCTAACCTGTGCGGTTTTTACGGAAGGTGTGGACCTTAGGCCGGATTGATGAATATGACATTACATTTTGGAAAGCTCCGTAGAACTCTTGCCTGGGGCCAATAAGGATGGTTTTTGCTTGTCCTCGAGCCAGAGCCTACGGTTTGCGAAGTGAAGTGGAGTTGTATAGCCTATGTCAGAGAGGACCATCTGAAGTTGTGTAGCGAGCCTTTCGTTTCATCAAACCATGTTTCTGCTTTCCAGTGGAAAGCTCCGTTCTAGCACGCAAGCAGGCAGGCACCAGTTTCAAATTGAAGATGGACTAAAATCTATAAGTGTTAAATATATGCGGCAGTTACCCGGCCACACAGCCAACATATCTTCTTTGAGTGATAAATAGAAAAATCTACAGAGACAAAAAAGTGGCTTTTTCCCACGGGTCCGAAAGTGCTGCCATCTATTGTTTCTATCCATGTCTGCGACGATTTCAGCTGAGTTTATCATATTTTTTTTTTTGCACTTGGGTTTGCGGTAGAGTAATGGTATCAGATGTGCCTCTTAAACTTTAAAAGTTCTCTCATTGCTAAAGAAACTAGAGCTTATCCTTTGCTCCTTTCTAAGTCGTGACGTTAGAAAGTTGGCCTACGGCAAAAAAGTCAACTTTTGAACTAAGACAGTAGTGCGGGCGAAAAGCACCAAAATACTTCCGTGTTTGAGGAAAGCACCAAAATTGGCCGAGATGTACTTTCGAGCATGCTCTTTAATATGGCTCGATTACGCAAGCGAAATTTTTCCTCGGAACGCCGCTAGGTGGCTTGAAATCCAAGATGGCGGACGAAAATACGAGTTTGTCAAAATGAGAAGACATGGCCGTTCAAATAGGCTAGTATGGGGTAATCGATGGCACAGGTTCCGAATATGAGCTTAAAAATAACCTAAGTTGTACCGTAGTGCCGCTAGGTGCCTCAAATCCAAGGTGGCGGTCGAAAATATGAGTTTGTCAAAATGAAAAGATATGACCGCTCCAATAGGCCAGTAAGGGGTAATCGATGGCAGAAGTTCCGAATATGAACGTAAAACTAACTTAAGTTGTACCGTAGTGTTGCTAGGCGCTTCAGATTCAAGATGGCGGTCGAAAAATACAAGTTTTGTTAAAACAAGAAGTAATGACTTCAAATGGGCGGATTAGGAGCAATCGATACTTCAGATTCTGAAAACGCACGTATATTCACATAAATATACCTTAGTTGTACCGTTGATCCGCTTGGGGTCTAAAATCGAAGATGGCGGAAGAAAATGTCAGTTTTCCGAATCGCGCGAGGTTCATGATCCCGATATAACAGGCTGGAGTGGAGTAATTAATGCAGCAGTTTTAAATATCGTTCTGTCATTCCGACATACGCCTAATAGTAATACAGTCTGTACAGTACAAATTGCCTAAGTATGAGACCAAGACGCGTCCAATTTACGGCCTTTGTTTAAATTTGCTAAACCAAAATCAGTTAAATACTTGTTAACTCTTCATCTCTTTATTTATTGTAAATGAATCAACATAAGTTAAATGGACGGATTAAAGCATTTAAGAATTATAATTTTATCAGGAACACAAAGAGATCAATCGAATCTTCAGGTAAAAAGAATAATCACATGTTCAACAATTAAAGCACTTTGATTTGCACCAGCATAGTGGGCTACAGTTAAGGTCAAATGTCCTGCAGCGGCACCTTCTTTCACACCCTTTTTTGCAACCACACCGCACTGTCTCGCGACAGACTTTTGACGCTGGCAGAAGGAAACCTAACCAATTGGGAAGCCACTTTCCATCGGTGCCTCTGACCCAGCCAAAGTCAGAAAAACTGGGAAGGGTGGGTGTTGATTCCAGGCTGCGACTCCACACATGACCTGACTGTAGTGCAGCTCTAAGGATATGTTGTAAAAGCGAAGCACTAGCTGGAGGAAGTCTCTGCATGTTCTTGGTTTTTTGTCGGAGAAATGTTTCTTTCCTAAATCCATTCACGTCGTCGCAGTCTTGTTTTACGTCGTATGTCTTCATGACAAAGCGTTCAAGGTCGTGTACTTGCAGTTCTATCACTTGGGAAGGCTGGTTTGTCAGTTGAAGGAAAGTCGCCGTCAGTCCTGGCATATTTTGCCAAGTCGCAAGAACTGCCTCTTTGAGTGGTGGACAAAAGAAGAAACGGTATCACATCCTGTAAACGCGTGGAAGAACGAAAGTGCCTGTGATTTCGTCGGCCCGAGCGATCGAACTATTTCGTGAATGGGAACGTACTTTAGGTGTGTACCGACACCAAACGCAATAAATAATTCGGATACTCCAATGCGATCAAAGCATGAGGTCGCAATCACAATCACGTCTGTGTCCACCGTTCGTATGAGAATCGACGCATGTCCTTGTAAGACTGCGTCACAAGCGTGAAGCAAAAGGCGGGTGTCAGCCTCTTCCTGTGAACATAACTGGATGAGGTTCTGCTCTTCGAATGCCTGGTTAGCTATGCATGTGTTTCCAGTAGTGCAATATACTCGTTTTGACGTTGGAGACCTTTTCACGACAGCATGGAACAGCCGGTTAAACAAGTCTGTTTTGTTTGCATCTACTTGCAGGAATTCTTTCCACTTCAATGGGATTTGTGTGTTCGGAACAACTTTTAGTCGTGAACCCTTGCCTCTCTGACTTCTGACAGACGACTTTAGACTATCCAATCTGTAAACATCGAATACGAGGTCAAGTCTCTCGACATGTCTGAGCTGATACTCTATCATGGGAAAAAACACGTTTTCTGCATACTCTCCAAAGGTCTTCGAATTCCCTGGGTTCAACATTTGCACCAGAGCAGCTCCGTCTATCAGTTTCGCTGTATTTTCGTCCGCCATTTCGCTTGCGTAATCGAGCCATTTAAAGAGCATACTCGAAAGTACATCTCAGCCAATTTTGGTGCTTTCCTCAAATACGGAAGTATTCTGGTGTTTTTCGACGCTTTTCGCCCGCACTACAGGTAGAATTTTTTTTTCGACGGCAATCGATAGCCATTGATGAGCTGATCAAAGTATATGTCATCCATTGTTTGGTGCAAAAATTCCTTCATGAGATACACCAGTTTGAAAATTTCAAAGGGGTTGACAACTTCAATAGTAAGGTACACTGAAACCAAAGATAGGCGATACCAGTTGTGAGACATGTAGGGGACTTTTAAGCAACAGTCGACTGTTAGCTCATAATCATCTTCGGCAATGAGGGGTTTGCAGCTTTTGCTAGTTGGTGTATCTGTTGTTTGTTTCCGGTGTATTCGATGGTAAGAACAATTTGGTTCCCAATGGTAAGATATGCAAGGGACTTGTAAGTAATAATCGGCTGTTATGCTACAATCATCTTTTGCGATGGTGGGTTTGCAACTGTTGCAACAACGGGAGAGGGACTTGTAAGTAGGAATCGGTTCACAAGGGGCTAGGAAATTTTGCAAATGGGTGCACATTGTATTCGATTTCTGTAAAGCTGACGGTAAGAGAGTTTGTGTCGATGGTCTATCAATGTAACCTAGGATTAACTGTTTACACAACGGATACAAACGAAAATGTAAAGCATTGAGGTAGTTTCATAATAATTAATAGTGTCATCTATGGTATTTTAATCCTGAAAAGTTACGGATAGCTTTATAATACCAACTAGATTATATAAGATATTGTCCCAAGTTTTCATCCGTCACGATGTCTACGATTGAAAAGGATAAAGTTCAATTGACTGCAAAGTTAATTTAGTCCCTTCTTACTATATCTATATTATTTTATTGTTGTTTTTACAGCGCTGAAGAATACCTTTTGATCATATGATTAATTTTTTAGAATATCCCGTTTAAAAAGCTTTGATAAGTTGACAACTTCAGTATTAACCGACAGCGAAGAAACAAAACCAGTTTGAAAGTTTAAAGGGGTTGACAACTTCAGTAGTAACGTACACACTGAAGCCAAAAATAGGCGATATCAGTTGTGAGACATATAGGGGACATGTATGCAACAGTCAACTGTTGGCTCATAATCATCTTCGGCAATGAGGGATTTGCAGCTTTTGCTAGTTGGTGTACCTGTTATTTGTTTCCGGTGTATTCGACGATAAGAACAATTTGGTTCCCAATTGTAAGACATGCAAGGGGCTTGTAAGTAATAAGCGGCTGTTATGCTACAATCATCTTCAGGGATGAGGGGTTTAGAACTTCTGCTCGCTAGTGCACCCATTATTTTTATCCGGTGAACTTGATGTCTATCACGGGAGAGAGACTTGTAAGTAAGAATCGGTTCACGAGGGGCTAGAATTTTTGTAAATTGGTGCACATTGTATTCGATTTCTATAAACCTGACGGTAGAAAGTTTGTATCGATGGTCTATCGCTGTAACCTAGGATTAACTATTTACGCAACTATCCATTTGTGTACGCGATTTTAGCTGAGTTTATCATTCGGTTTTTTGCACTTGGGTTTGCGGTAGAGAAATGGTATCAGATGAATCTCTTAAACTTTAGAAGTTCTCTCATTGCTAAAGAAACTAGAGCTTATCCTTTGCTCCTTTCTAAGTGGTGACGTTAGAAAGTTGGCCTACGGCAAAAAAGTCAACTTTTGAACTAAGACAGGTAGAATTTTGTTTTCGACGGCAATTGATAACCGCTGATGAGCTGATCAAAGTTCATCCATTTTGTGGCACAAAAATTCCATCATGAAATACACCAGTTTGAAAGTTTCAAGGGGTTGACAACTTCAGTAGTAAGGTACACACTGAAACCGAAAATAGGCGATACCAGTTGTGAGACAAGTAGGGGACTTGTTTGCGACAGTCGACTGTTACCTCATAATCATCTTCGGCAATGAGGGGTTTGCAGCTTTCGCTAGTTGGCGTACCTGTCATTTGATGGTAAGAACAGCTTGGTTCCCAATTGTAAGACATGCAAGGGACTTGTTAGTAATAATCGGCTGTTGTGCTACAAAAATCTTCAGCGATGAGGTGTTTGCAACTTTTCCTAGCCGGTGTACCCATTATTTTTATCCGGTGAACTTGATGTCTATCCCGGGAAAGGGACTTGTCAGTAGAATCGGTGCACGAGGGGCTAGAAATTTGTGCTAATTATATAAATTATAATTGAATCGATTTATATAAATCTGACGGTAAGAAAGTTTGTATCGATGGTCTATCGCTGTAACCTAGGATTTACTCTTTACGCAACGGGTACAAACGATACGGTAATGTAAAAAAATAAGGTAGTTTTGTAATAATTAATAGTGTCATCTATGGTATTTTAATCCTGAAAAGTTACGGATAGCTTTATAATACCAACTAGATTATATAGGATACTGTTCCAAGCTTTCATCAGTCACGATGTCTACGATTGAAAAGGTTAAAGTTCAACCGACTGCAAAGACAATTTAGTCCCTTTTTCCAATATTCTTTTGTTGTGGTTAGGGCAGTCGATAGCCCTTGGTGAGCTGATCAAAGTATGTGTCATCCATTTTTTTAACAAAAATCCTTCATGAGATAAACCAGTTTGAAAGTTTCAAGGGGTTGACAACTTCAGGAGTTAGGTACACACTGAAACCAAAAATAGGCGATACCAGTTGTGAGACATGTAAGGGACTTGTAAGCAACAGTCGACTGTTAGCTCATAATCATCTTCGACAATGAGGAGTTTGCAGCTTTTGCTAGTTGGTATACCTGTTATTTGTTTCAGGTGTATTCGATGGTAAGAACAATTTGGTTCCTAATTGTAAGACAAGGTGGGACTTGTAAGTAATAATCGGCTTTTATGCTATAATCATCTTCAGCGATGAGGGTTTAGCAACTTTTGCTAGCTGGTGTATCCATTATTTGTTTCCGGTGAATATGATGTCAGTCACCGGAGAGGGACTTGTAAGTAAGGATCGGTTCACGAGGGGCTAGAAATGTCTTGAAAATTGGTGCACATTGTATTCGATTTCTGTAAATATGACGGTAAGAAAGTTTGTATCGATGGTCTATCGCTATAACCTAGGATTAAATGTTTACGCAACGGGTACAAACGATACGGTAATGTAAAAAAATAAGGTAGTTTTGTAATAATTAATAGTGTCATCTATGGTATTTTAATCCTGAAACGTTACGGATAGCTTTATAATACCAACTAGATTATATAAGATATTGTTCCAAGTTTTCATCCGTCACGATATCTACGATTGAAAAGGATAAAGTTCAACTGACCGCAAAGTCAATGTAGTCCCTTCTTGCGATATTGTTTTGTTGTTGGTTTTACAACGCTAAAGAACAGCTTTTGATCATGTGATTATTCTTTTTAGAACATACCGTTTTAAAAGCTTCGATAAGTTGACAATTTCAGCATTTAACCGACAGCGAAGAAAGAAAACCAAAGTGTTGCTCTCGCAACACTTTAGTCGGCGAAGCCGGGCAAAGGTTGCCGCAACACTTCACGTTGCCCGGGCAACGTAGGTCTAGTTTTCCCTGGGAACTGCCGTTCACGACGTTGTCGCTTGGCAGCAACTGCGTTTTTTGTCGGCACGTTTTCAAGTCCTGTTGGCAAAACTGGACGTCCCCCAAAGGTAAAAGGCTAGTGACGGCGTATCCTTGAAAAAAAAAAAAAATTGGAAGAGCATGAAAACACGCCAAATTTTCTCTTTAGACTTGATTTTGCAAATACTATGCAACTTTTTAAGCTTGTTGAAGGCAACTGGCTGTGTGTCACAGAGGAGTGAGCCTAGTACCTCCTCATAAGTGAAGTGACACGTTCGTAAATATGTTAAAGCAGAGGAGTGAGCCTAGCGCCTCCTCATAAAGTGAAATAATAGTTGCGTTTTTGATCCGCTGTGTAAGTTCCCATGTGAGTTCGCCGTTGAAGCTTAGTTTCTGTTTTTACACTCAGTTCGACTGACGCCTGACGCCGTTTCAAGACGCAGGTGAATGAAAACGGAAAATAAGCATCCCGGCACATCATTCATAAATTCGCGTAAATAAGTCAGTAAAGGGTAGTTACATTTGACATAGAAAACGAAATTCTTGTAGTTGAAATATACAAGTTGTAATCATCAATTTCCAAACACACTTTCCAGGACTTTCAATTTTGTTGGGTTAATTTATTCATGACAGGCGAACTTGGACCGGCAACTGCGTCTGCGTCACAGTTCGCCATTTCACTCGCGGGTATTGTAGAACCGAGAACTGACACGGTCTCCGTTTCAGCAAAAACGACAATTAAACAAACTGCGAACTCGGAAGGTGATCGAAAACGAGAAATAAGAAGAACTGAGATCAGGAACGGCAATCAAAAACCCAACTAATGTGTGAGTACGGAAGTGTGTCTCCGATAAAATGATAGAAAATATCAGCAAACAGAGGAGTGAGCCTAGCGCCTTCCCGAAAGTGAAATATTGTCGTCTTATTAGGTGTGTGTTTGGTTTATAATGCAATGTTGTTTATAATTTTTGTACCAGATTGTTAGTTTGGAAATGAGGGAGGGGAGGATGTAATATTCTGACCTTCCTTCTATTCTAGATGACCAGGATTTCTACTTACCTTCAATAAACACTGAGACTTTCTATACCCTGACTCATATGGTTGTGATATCCCATGAGTTTAAGTTAAACTTAAGGGTCATTATGTATGAATAAGCCTATTTCAGTCAACCACAAACCCCTGATTTTTGGATTCCTATGCCAAATACCAAATACCAAAAGCATACCCCATGCCTAACACTAGATACACTATGCCAAACACTGGATACTCTAACCCAATAAGATATTGATGAATTGAGAGAAGCTCAGAAATCAACCAATCAGAATTCCTTTATGTTGAAGTAGGTCAGGGTTGAGGTACCAACAGTTATACCCCATTGGAATAGCGTTGAACAAAGGCTATGCCAAATGCTTGATCTACCCATCGTTTGGCATAGGGTATCCTAAAATCAGGGTCTGGTGAATGACTGGCCTATACCCTGAATGAATAAGATTACTGTTTTGGTTCACATTTTTTGGTGTTGGAAAAACTTCTTTAATTCGAATAAGGGGTTCAGTATAAGATAGGACAATTTCAACCATGCGATCTTGTCAATCTGGGTGAGCAAATCTACAAAATATCAAACAACTGAAAAGAGCCTAAAAAGGCATAAAATCTAAAACAAAAGTAGACAAGGCTATGATCTGTCAGTTTAGTTTAGAATACTACATTTCCTCTGGTGCAAGGTTTTTTCGATAACAATCCAGAACCATTTTCTTGACCCCTTCTTGAGGTGTGATGAACGGAAAGCAATATTTTGTTTAATATCCCAGAAGAAACTTGCAGCCAAATTTCCATTTCTAACAATGTGCCTAGCAAACCCTTTTAGCTTGGGCATTGGCCCCAACTTCAGTTCAGGACAACTTCAGAAAGTAGCTTACCAAAATCATGCCAAAATCAAGCCAGTCTTACCCTGGTCTTACCTCTGGAAGTTTTCTGAGGAAAGCCAAGAATGCTGACTCCTGACATTCATCTAGAAAGCAAAAAACAGATAAGAAGTCATCTAGAAAGCAAAAACAAGTAAATAAGAAAACAGGTTGCCTACATAATCATCAAAGCGTCTACCACTCTCTTTCACGGCAACAACCAGCAACCAACCTCTGATACAATTACTTCACTTTTGGCTTTTATACATATTATGTCATTATGTCTTGTGATTTCATTTCCTCACGGCAATTTCATTACACTAGCCCAATTCAGGCACGGTGCTCAAACGTCTAGCACCATGCCTGGGTGCTAGACGTTCAAGCACTGTACCTTGGATTTCATGTATGGTGCATTGATTTCCGTATACAGTGCATACAGAACAAGAGCTACGAGCTCATATGGCACTTGTACGAGTAGGCTGTACAAGAAAGTAGATGAAAACGTCACAAAATACACCCGCCATCCAGAAAGGCGGTTCGTAAATAGAAATAGGATATTTAGTTTCACTCATTTCTGAGCAGTTCCGGCATCGTCTCGATTGCAAATGCACATGACTGTTCAAACTTTCATCCCAATAAATCCATTTGTTTGATCCCTAGAAGTGCTACACGATTTCCGGTACTCACTCTATTTCCACCTACCGTGGCCGAATCTGGTTCGGAATAAAAAAAAAATCGACCACCTAAAGCATCTTCGTTTATTCATGCATGTCTACCAAGTTTCACTCGAATCTGAGCATTTTTGGAAAGTTCCGGTACCCCCCCCCCCCCTTCCCACCAACGTTGTCGGAGCCGGTTCGGGCCCAATCTCTTAATTCCCTCATCAAGTTTGACTGAAATTGGAGCATAGCCTATCTGCAAGTTTCCAGTACCCCCCCCCCCCCTACCTTGGCCGAATCCGGCCCAGACGCCAAATAACAAATCTAGGCCGCATAAACTCGGCACTGTCGAATTGCATCTCATTCGGTCCATCCGTTTGGTTTTTGTGCATGTCAAAAGTCCCCCCACCCCCAATTCCCCTAATCGTGGTCGCATATGGTTCGAACGCATGTTTTACATGTCGAGGCCATATCACCCATGAAGTTTCACTCGAATCAGACCACTCGTTCTCAATTTATAGAAGTCCATATTTCTCTTCTCTTGCTCCCCCAAAAATGCTCCGATCTAGGAACGGAAGTTTCCGGGGGTATGTTGTGTCAGGTTTTTAAGTCAAGATAATTCGGGTCGCTAATATGCCTGCAAAGTTTCGTTGTCGTTTTACATCTGGAACTATTCTAACTCACGACTACCGGAATTCCAGGAAACCCCCTCCAACTCCCCCCACAGAGCCCCGAAACCATCTGGCTCCGTCAATTTCATCTAGGCCTAATGCTTGTTCCATCCATTAAGTTTCGTCCCAATCCCTCTGCTTTTAGAGTTTCTTGAGTTTTCCACCCCCCCCCCCCCATCCCCACAGGTATCGGACCCGACCCGGACGTGACACTGAACGTCCGAGGCGATAGCTCACCAGACAAGTTTCATTCAAATCCGATCACCCGTTCAAAAGTTCTCCCCATCCACCCACTCCCCCACGATGGTCGGGTCGGGGAAACGGCTGTTCTCAAGTCAATCTGTTTGGATCCCTGACATACCTGCCAAGTTTCATCGCCCTAGGACACCAGGAAGTATGCCGAACTCGCGGGATCGCTAGAAATCACGACCCCCACCCCAACTCCCCCACAGTGCCCTGATCCGGTCCGGTTATGTCAATGACGTGTCTAGGACCTGTGCTTGTTTTTCCCACCAAGTTTCATCCCGATCCCTCCACTTTAAGCGTTTCTCAAAATTTCCGGTTCCCCACCGCAACTCCCCCACAGTGCCCTGATCCGGTCCGGTTATGTCAATGACGTTTCTAGGACCTGTGCTTGTTTTTCCCACCAAGTTTCATCCCGATCCCTCCACTTTAAGTGTTTCTCAAAATTTCTGGTTCCCTCCTCCAACTCCCCCCAGTGTCATCGGATCCGGCCCGGATTTAAAGTGAGGTGTCTGAGACACGAGGTCATCCTAAATATCAATTTTCATCAAGATCCGATCACCCGTTCGCAAGCTAAAAATACCTAAAATTTTGGCTTCACCCTCCCTCCACCCCCCCCCCCAGATGGTCGAATCGGGGAATTGATGATTTCCTATTTAAGCTGGTCGAGTCCCAGACATGCCTGTCAAATTCCATCGTCCCAGCACATCAGGAAGCACGGAACTCGCGGGATCACTACAAATTCGGACTTCTCCCCCCCCCAACTCCCCGAAAGTGAGCGGATCCGTTCCGGATATATCAGTCACATATCTAGGACTTTTGCTTGTACTTTCCACCAAGTTTCATTCGGATCCCTCCACTCTAAGTGTTTTCCAAGATTTCCGGTTTCCCCCTCCCCCCAGTGTCACCGGATCCGGTCTGGATTTAAAATGGAGGGTCTGAGACACGAAGTCCTTCCATGTATTAAGTTTCATGAAGATCCGATCACCCGTTCGTAAGCTAAAAATATCTAATTTTTCCTATTTTTTCCGGATTCCCCCTCCCTCCACTCCCCTCCAGATGGTCGGATCGAGGAAGCGACAATTTCTAATTTAATCTGGTCCAGTTCCTGATATGCTTGCCAAGTTTCATCGTCCTAGCTTATCTGGAAGTGCCCGAACTAGCAAAACCGGGACCGACAGACCGACAGACCGACTGACGGACAGAAATAACAATCGCTATATGGCACTTGAGTAAGCTCAAGTGCCATAAAAAACACAGTTTCTGTCATCACAACTGAGCACACGCTCGGACAGGGCTGAAATTACTACTATGAATTAGAGAAATCAAAGACAATCCTTGATATATTTTTCACAACAAAAACAAAAGGGCTCTAAAGATGATGGAGATGAAAAACCTAACAGCACCCTATCTATTTTCCATGTATTTTCCCTATCTATTCCCCAAGAGCCAATATTCTGGTTGGCTGCTAGGTAGAAAAAGCTGAGGCACAGGACACTTTGCATGCAAAACCCTTGACTATGTAGAAAAGGAAATGAGGTTTTTCACATCTGTCATCAGCCGAGCCCTTTTATTTTTGTTGTGAAAAATATACAAAGGATCATCTTTGATTTCTCTAATTCATGGTAGTAATTTCAACCCTGTCCGAGCTGGTCCTCAGTTGTTATGACAGAAACTGTGTTTTTGATGTATGCACTGTATACTGAAATCCATGCACCATACATGAAATCCAAGGTACAGTGCTTGAACGTCTAGCACCCACTCATGGTGCTAGATGTTTGAGCACCGTGCTTGAAAAGGGGCTAGTGTACTAGACTGCTCAGGCTCCAATGAACTTTTGACTTTGAGCATTGAATGCAAACCCTACTAGAATTTCAAATAAAACATTATAGTCATCACTCAGACTGATTTGGCCGTATCCCTCCTGGTTTCAGATGCTAAACAGCCAAGCGACCAAGTTAATTCAAACTTACCTAAATCACTGGTCTTGGCAGCAACTAGTGGGACAGCCATATCACGGTTATGAGTTTCAAATTTCCCGCTGTTAGGGGAAGCAAATCACTGAAAAAACAAACAAACTCTGTACCAAATGGAAATAAATTATATATATTTTTAGTTAAGACCTTATTAAGAAAAATTACTTGAATTTAAATTCTATTGTAACTTTTGATGTTTACAATTTATTGTAATAGTTCTTGACCATTGGGTCCATTGGTCTGACTCTCAGATTAAGGATTTTGCCGACCACTCGTTTAAAACGGAAAACGGCCAAGTTTAAAAACCGCAAACGCGGACTCGGCGACGACGACTGGGGGTACTCTATTGAAGAAAGAAGAATGGAGGCTTTTACACAGCTTGGAGTTAGAAGTTGGCTTACGAAGCAGTTAGATAACATAGGTCTGTATTAACCTGAGATTTCTTGGGTCTGTTCTACACAATTCCTCCTATTGTAAAAGTTTTCCAGCTTGAGCTGGAAGAGGACTCTTGGCCTTGCCAAGAAAGGTTGAAATATAGCTCTAAAAATATTCAGCTGACATGTCCATTCTGTGTCCATTTGCACTTTCAAATATGTAGGTCTCCTCTGTTGCTTGAACTCAGTAGGCTAGTCTACAGGCCTGCTACAGCCGTCAGCAGTCAGCTGTGCTACAGGCACGTACAGGCACTGCAGCAGTGGTTCCCAACCGGTGGTACCCGTACCCAGCATAACCAAAGGGGTATATGTATGAGACCCTTTCAAGGGGTACCACTAAGGTAATAAAATCAGTTTACCTTAATTCAGTCTAGAACACTAATACACAGCCAATACTGGCTTCCAACAGATACCTGACTGCGCACCTCACGACTCCGCATCTATAAAGTGCTGCGCCAGTAAACACGGCCTCGCTCTAGTGCGTCACGATGGTAACGATACTAACATTAACGATACAGCGCTCCGCTGCCGCTTCTATCGATCGCCGCGTATCGTCGAATCCTCACTCAGAACTAACGGTAGGCATCGGGTCAATAAATCTTAACCAGGGGATAAAGGTTATTTTCTTACAGGTGTACGACGGCTAACATAAGTTGCGTTTTTGTCCCTCTTCTGTTCGCTGTTTTCTCTCCGTTTTTGTCAAAATACGGAACTCGCTGTTTCTTATTTCCCGTTTGTGTACGCTGTTCTGTGTTCCGTGTTCTCTGTTCCGCTGTCTGTTTTGCTCTCCTAGCATGTTTTATCGCTGTTCAGATAGAAAATTGCAGAGCGATTCACAGATAGAAAAGAAAGAATTGCAGAAGTTTGGAGGATAAAGTTGGATCCTGAAGTATCGTCGTTTTGGAATATAATTTGCAATTTAGGTGGGCAGTCAGGTATCTGTTGGAAGCCAGTATTGGCTGTGTATTAGTGTTCTAGACTGTATGGCGTCCAGGTAAATTTTTGCAATTTAACAGATTTTCCGCTTAAGACATGCTCAGGATCCCAAATTTGCGTTTTCGTCAGAACAGCGACAAAAAGGAACAGCGTAAGCAAAACACCGTTGTTTACCCAAACCAGACAACTGTGATCACAGAACACGAACCAGAGACAAAAAACGCAACTATAGTGGCAAGAGGATCGTATGCTAATAAACATCGTTCCAGACGAAAGGCGGAGGCGGTCCTCGTGAAAAGAGGCTGAATTAAGACCTAGTCCAAATTTGTATCCAAGCACTTAGGTCCAAGAAGACCGAGTCCCCACGGCCGGCCGGATACATTTTGATTGTCTGAATTCTTCTGAATTTTAGCTTGAAATTTGGAGATGAGTTGTATTTTTGCCTTGGAAAATACAATTCTGGAAAAAAAAGGATGACATTTTGTCTAACTTGCGCTAGTAAGATCATAGGAAAGCTCAAAGTAATTGCACCCTGTAAGGAATACGGGGTTAACCCGAGTGCTAAAAATTTGGACCAGGTCGCAATTTCATGATCTTATTCAAGTACATGGAAGACTAAATAGTCAGTCATCGTAACAGTATAACATACTCTTAGTCCAAATTCTAGGAAAACTGGGCTAAGAAAAAACGCAAAAACTTCAGACGCCCGCCTGCCTTGGACTTCCGCAATCCACTAACTAAAAACTAATGAACCAGATAAACACAAGCTGTAACCAATATGCCCCGAGGGTGGCCACGCGCGCTGCACCCGTCCCTCGCGCTCGGTGATTAGAAGCTTTGTGTCTAGGCGGTCTCAAGGGATTGTTTTGTTTGAGTAACGGAAAGAATACAGCTAATCCTGCAGCTAATGATTAAACATATACAAATTAATAGCGAGGTTAATAGCATCAACTATAGTTAATCCCCGCGGCAGTAGTTACATTGTGTAAGGAAAACGGGAAGAATACAGATAACGGAAAGAATACAGCTAATCCTGCAGCTAATGATTAAACATATACAAATTAATAGCGAGGTTAATAATACAGAATATATGTATTCTTATATAATAAGAATACAGAATACAGTAACGGAAAGAATACAGCTAATCCTGCAGCTAATGATTAAACATATACAAATTAATAGCGAGGTTAATAGCATCAACTATAGTTAATCCCCGCGGCAGTAGTTACATTGTGTAAGGAAAACGGGACTAGCAGTTCAAAGTAGGGGCCGCTACCCATGGTCGTCCCCCTCTGCGTTTTGGGCATTTGGTCAAATTTCTGCCGAAGGCAAAAATTCGGTCAAACTGGGCATCGCGCGAACATAACTGGACCGGATCCGGGCACTGTGGGGAGTTAGGGGGGGGGGGGGGGTCGGACATCTAGTGATCCAGCGACTCCGGCATACTTGTTGATGTGCTAGGACGATGGAACTTTGCAGGTATGACATAAGGGATCCGAACAGATTGACTTGAGGCTAGTCGTTTCTCCGATCCGACCATCGTGGGGGAGTGGATGGATGGGGAGTCCGGAATCTAGTGGCATGCATAACTTTTGAACGGGGGATCGGATTTGAATGAAACTTGTCAGTTGGAAAGAGCTATCGCCTCAGATGTTCGGTGTCAAGTCTGGATCAGGCCCGATACCTGTGGGGGATGGGGGGGGCGGAAAACTAAAAAACGCTTAAAGCAAAGGGATTGGGACGGAACTTAATTGGGAGAACATGAATTAGGCCTATATATATAAACTTGGTGGGAACACACCTAGCGAACACTAGATACATCATTGACATGACCGAGCCGATTCGGGCACTGTCGGGGGAGTGGAGGGAGGGGGAATCCGGAATCTTGAGGTATTTATAACTTTTGAACGGGTGACCGGATCTCGATGAAACTTGATATTTGGAAAGACCTCATGCCTCAGACGACCCACTTAAAATCCGGACCGGATCCGGTGACTTTTGGGGGGAGCTGGAGGGGGCAACCGGAAATCTTGGGAAACGCTATGAGTGGAGGGATCGAGATGAAACTTGGTGGGAAGACACCTAGCAAACACTAGATACATCATTGACATAACCGAGCCAATTCGGGCACTGTGGGGGGATGGAGGGAGGGGTAATCCGGAATCTTGAGGTATTTATAACTTTTGAACGGGTGATCGGATCTCGATGGAACTTGATATTTGGAAAGACCTCATGCCTCAGACGACCCACTTAAAATCCGGACCGGATCCGGTGACTTTTGGGGGGAGCTGGAGGGTGCAACCGGAAATCTTGGGAAACGCTATGAGTGGAGGGATCGAGATGAAACTTGGTGGGAAGACACCTAGCAAACACTAGATACATCATTGACATGACCGAGCCGATTCGGGCACTGTCGGGGGAGTGGAGGGAGGGGGAATCCGGAATCTTGAGGTATTTATAACTTTTGAACGGGTAACTTTTGGGGGGAGCTGGAGGGGACAACCGGAAATATTGGAAAACGCTATGAGTGGAGGGATCGAGATGAAACTTGATGGGAAGACACCTAGCAAACACTAGATATATCATTGACATAACCGAGCCGTGCCTACTCGTAACAAGTGCCATATGAGCTCGTAGCTCTTGTTGCTTTTTGCGGTCCCCCCACTTGGTTCGGGGGCAATTGGGCCGAGATTGCCCAATTTTTATGTTTTTAACTTGACAAAAACTGGAGGTAGCTATGATAACTTGGAATCCGATGTCACTTAGTTTTAAACGGCCGAACCCGATTTAGCATTGTGACCCGATATGGAATAGAATAGAATTTGTTGCACAAAAAGCCTGAAGCCATGGCAAAAATGGTTAAAAAAAGAACAAATGAACGAAATAATAAAACTAAATGGTTAAAAAAAAGAACAATTGAATGAAATAATAAAACTAAACTAAAGGAAATTCTCTCTGTGGGCTAAAGCTACTTTTAGGAACCTCACCACTATCACCAGCCTCTTCAAATCTTGAAAACACTTACTTCCAATAACGTTCATCATCCATACTTCATTTATAGTAATTACATTCCCAAAAATCTCAACCCGCAGGTCATCTAGCTCACGGCATTCACACATCAGATGTAACAAATTCTCATTCTCGCGAAACACGTGTAAACTGATTGGCAATAACCCGTCAATCAATTTTGTTTTGATGCAAGTCGCAACCCCAGGCCCCACTGAACCGTTTTAGGTATTGATTCAACGTAGGGTATGACCGGTATTCTTAAGAAGTAAACGGTCATATATGTTAGAAGTTAGAAACAGGTATTCGGATGTCCAGAATAAATAAGGTGAATGATAAGGTGGACAGTAATGCAGTTAATATAATTGATGAGATTAATGCGACGAGTGGAAGTATGTCATTGTTGGAAAGTACATAGCGAGATAAATTTGGTGTTTTGTTTTTTAATGACAAATTTCGTTGTTTCTTGTTGTTGAACATGTGGTTTGGAAAGACAATAAACCTGCAACCAGAGCAAGCAGAAATAAAGCGACATAGGCGGGAAATTATATCCAAACATTTTTGCTTGTTAAGTATCTTTTCAGGGAAAATTCTGTCACCTGTCACCTTCTTTAAGGTTTTATACTTCAGCCAAAGAGACATGGGGGGAAGAGGTTTATTTTAAGGCTGGGATTAAGTGGGTGGATCTAAGAATTTTAATTAGTTGCCG
The DNA here is from genome assembly GCA_023053575.1 of Branchinecta lynchi. Classification (NCBI taxonomy): domain Eukaryota; kingdom Metazoa; phylum Arthropoda; class Branchiopoda; order Anostraca; family Branchinectidae; genus Branchinecta; species Branchinecta lynchi. Next base: position 14,494,726 of record JAKZAP010000002.1, read on the forward strand.
GGCTGATTATTTGCCATTGGGAAAACGGAGGAAATATTTGGGGAATAAATTAGGACGTACTGGTCCCTACTTAAAGTCTACAATTTTATAGCCAAGTGAAGGAAACGTATGGTGAGGAATATTATTTTAAGTTGGATATCCCCAAAAGGTTTATGAAGGTTTGGTTGCAGGTGCGAGCAAATTGTCTACCTTTCGGGAAAGTTTGGGAAAGAAAGAGAAATCCGGAAATGCATAGGTCTTGCCCGGTTTGTGGGAAGGTGAGTATGGGCTTGGCCACATTCTCCTGCGGTGTCGTAACCTCTCACATTTGAGGGGAAGTATCTTTGAAAAGGGGAATGATGGCTTTCTCCCTGGGATTTTGAAATCAACGTCGCCGAGGTATATTATCGCAGTAGGGAATTTTGTTGGAAGGGCTTTACAGTTTAGTAAGATTGAGGAAAGAGATAGAGCAAGTGCGCCGTAGAAATTATAGTAGTGGTGATTGAATGCTGGTTGTATTTATGTATGTTGATTGTTACTGTATATGGCCATACGGCTTTCAAATACAGATTATCTTATCTATCTTATCTTATACCATTTGGTCTAAAGTATTTTTTTAACTTTGCGTTAAGATGCTGACTGTAAGAACGCTTAGTAATCAGTTTGTAATCGAAAAACTAAAAGTGTGCAATGGCGGTGGGTACGATAGTGGCTAATCCTCGTTATCCTTACGTTAATATATCTTTTCCGTGGCCAAATAACGATCGACCTACAAAATATCGAATTTTCCTTTGATCTTACCACCGCATGGTAGACAAAATAGAAATAGATACTCCTTTGTTTCTTTCGGAATTGTATTTGTTGTAGCAAAAGTACGACCCACCTCCAAATGTCTAGTTTTCCTCGAAAACGGAAACAAATATTCGAAAAAATTACTCACTTCCTTGCTTCATCCTTTCTTCATCTTTCGTATCCCCTCCTGGCTTTTGTATTTTAAAGGACCCCTTAATTGATCAGAAGAGGCGTCCCGAGGGGGGGGGGGGGCTTTAAACTGCTAGTCCCGTTTTCCTTACACAATGTAACTACTGCCGCGGGGATTAGTTATATTTGATGATATTAACCTTGCTATTAATTTGTATATATTTAATCATTAGCTGCAGGATTAGCTGTATTCTTTCCGTTACTCAAGCAAAACCATCCCTTGAGAGTTGACACCGGCTAGAGTACTAGAACTACTAGACACAAATTCTAATCACCGAGCGCGAGGGACGGGTGCAGCACGTGCAGCGTGCCCCAAGGCGGCATATCGGTTACAATTTGTGTTTATTTGGTTCATTAGTATTTAGTCGATTGCAGAAGTCCAAGGCAGGAGGGCGTGTGCAGTTTTGCGTTTTTTCTCAGCCCAGATTTTCCTCGGATTTTGGCGAAGAGTACGTTACACTGTTACGATGACTGAATATTTAGTCTTCTATGTAACTGTATAAGATCACGAAATTGCAACCTGGACCAATTTTTTAGCACTCGGTTTAACTCCGAGTTCCTTACAGGGTGCAATAACTTTGAGTTTTCCTATGCAAGTTAGACAAAATGTCATCCTTTGTGTTTCCAGAATTGTATTTTCCAAGGTAAAAATACAACTCATCTCCAAATTGCAAGCTATAATTCAGAGGAATTCAGACAACCAAAATGCGTCCGGCCGGCCGTCGGGACTCGTCGTCTTGGACCCAAGTGCTTGGGTACTTATACTAGGTCTTAATTCCATAATCTACCAAATCGTAGTAATCCTACACTCTTCTGTGGCCTTCCCACTTCTTGCTTATTATTGCCAAAATAACTCGTACGTAGTAGCGAATATAGAAATCAAAGTCGCGTACTAGCGCAAGTTAGACAAAATGTCATCCTTTGTTTTTCCAGAATTGTATTTTTCAAGGCAAAAATACAACTCATCTCCAAATTTCAAGCTACAAATTTGGACGCAAGTGCTTGGATACAAATTTGGACTAGGTCTTAATTCCATAATCTACCAAATCCTAGATATCCTACACTCTTTTGTGGCCTTCCCACTTCTTGCTTATTATTGCCAAAATGACTCGTAAGTAGTAGCGAATATAGAAATCAAAGTCGCGTAAGCGTCTAAGAATTTCCCAAGGGGCAGAGTTGAAGCAAAGACGATTAATCGATATGATCCTTCGGAAAATAACGTCTGAATTTATTTTATAATTAATAATCACAATTTCTGATCACGCGGTTTTTCGTACGTCGTTTTTTACACTTTCTGAGATAACTCGATAGTAATTATTTTATTCATTTTCCGAATTACGTAAACTCAAAAGATCCCGTTGATAAGACGTCAATTAAAAGCCCCCGCGTCTCCATCTTATTTGCCGTAAGCGAAGAAGTCACTATCCCCTGTTAAAGATAGCGCAATGTTATTAATGGTAGGAAACAACCTCCACTCATAGCGTTTTCCAATATTTCCGGTTGTCCCCTCCAGCTCCCCCCAAAAGTCACCGGATCCGTGCCCGAATCGGCTCGGTCATGTCAATGATGTATCTAGTGTTCGCTAGGTGTGTTCCCACCAAGTTTATATATATAGGCCTAATTCATGTTCTCCCAATTAAGTTCCGTCCCAATCCCTTTGCTTTAAGTGTTTTTTAGTTTTCCGCCCCCCCCCCCATCCCCCACAGGTATCGGACCTGATCCAGACTTGACACCGAACATCTGAGGCGATAGCTCTTTCCAACTGACAAGTTTCATTCAAATCCGATCACCCGTTCAAAAGTTATGCATGCCACTAGATTCCGGACTCCCCATCCGTCCACTCCCCCACGATGGTCGGATCGGAGAAACGACTAGTCTCAAGTCAATCTGTTCGGATCCCTTATATCATACCTGCAAAGTTCCATCGTCCTAGCACATCAACAAGTATGCCGGAGTCGCTGGATCACTAGATGTCCGACCCCCCCCCCCCCCCCAACTCCCCACAGTGCCCGGATCCGGTCCAGTTATGTTCGCGCGATGCCCAGTTTGACCGAATTTTTGCCTTCGGCAGAAATTTGACCAAATGCCCAAAACGCAGAGGGGGACGACCATGGGTAGCGGCCCCTACTTTGAACTGCTAGTCCCGTTTTCCTTACACAATGTAACTACTGCCGCGGGGATTAACTATAGTTGATGCTATTAACCTCGCTATTAATTTGTATATGTTTAATCATTAGCTGCAGGATTAGCTGTATTCTTTCCGTTACTGTATTCTTATTATATAAGAATACATATATTCTGTATTATTAACCTCGCTATTAATTTGTATATGTTTAATCATTAGCTGCAGGATTAGCTGTATTCTTTCCGTTATCTGTATTCTTCCCGTTTTCCTTACACAATGTAACTACTGCCGCGGGGATTAACTATAGTTGATGCTATTAACCTCGCTATTAATTTGTATATGTTTAATCATTAGCTGCAGGATTAGCTGCATTCTTTCCGTTACTCAAACAAAACAATCCCTTGAGACCGCCTAGACACAAAGCTTCTAATCACCGAGCGCGAGGGACGGGTGCAGCGCGCGTGGCCACCCTCGGGGCATATTGGTTACAGCTTGTGTTTATTTGGTTCATTAGTATTTAGTTAGTGGATTGCGGAAGTCCAAGGCAGGCGGGCGTCTGAAGTTTTTGCGTTTTTTCTTAGCCCAGTTTTCCTAGAATTTGGACTAAGAGTATGTTATACTGTTACGATGACTGACTATTTAGTCTTCCATGTACTTGAATAAGATCATGAAATTGCGACCTGGTCCAAATTTTTAGCACTCGGGTTAACCCCGTATTCCTTACAGGGTGCAATTACTTTGAGCTTTCCTATGATCTTACTAGCGCAAGTTAGACAAAATGTCATCCTTTTTTTTCCAGAATTGTATTTTCCAAGGCAAAAATACAACTCATCTCCAAATTTCAAGCTAAAATTCAGAAGAATTCAGACAATCAAAATGTATCCGGCCGGCCGTGGGGACTCGGTCTTCTTGGACCTAAGTGCTTGGATACAAATTTGGACTAGGTCTTAATTCAGCCTCTTTTCACGAGGACCGCCTCCGCCTTTCGTCTGGAACGATGTTTATTAGCATACGATCCTCTTGCCACTATAGTTGCGTTTTTTGTCTCTGGTTCGTGTTCTGTGATCACAGTTGTCTGGTTTGGGTAAACAACTTGCTTACGCTGTTCCTTTTTGTCGCTGTTCTGACGAAAACGCAAATTTGGGATCCTGAGCATGTCTTAAGCGGAAAATCTGTTAAATTGCAAAAATTTACCTGGACGCCATACAGTCTAGAACACTAATACACAGCCAATACTGGCTTCCAACAGATACCTGACTGCCCACCTAAGTTGCAAATTATATTCCAAAACGACGATACTTCAGGATCCAACTTTATCCTCCAAACTTCTGCAATTCTTTCTTTTCTATCTGTGAATCGCTCTGCAATTTTCTATCTGAACAGCGATAAAACATGCTAGGAGAGCAAAACAGACAGCGGAACAGAGAACACGGAACACAGAACAGCGTACACAAACGGGAAAATGAGAAACAGCGAGTTCCGTATTTTGACAAAAACGGAGAGAAAACAGCGAACAGAAGAGGGACAAAAACGCAACTTATGTTAGCCGTCGTACACCTGTAAGAAAATAACCTTTATCCCCTGGTTAAGATTTATTGACCCGATGCCTACCGTTAGTTCTGAGTGAGGATTCGACGATACGCGGCGATCGATAGAAGCGGCAGCGGAGCGCTGTATCGTTAATGTTAGTATCGTTACCATCGTGACGCACTAGAGCGAGGCCGTGTTTACTGGCGCAGCACTTTATAGATGCGGAGTCGTGAGGTGCGCAGTCAGGTATCTGTTGGAAGCCAGTATTGGCTGTGTATTAGTGTTCTAGACTGCCTTAATTCGCACTTTGGAGCGAATTAAGATCAGTCTTGATCTGTTGAATCGCTCCATCAGTGACGATTTGATGATTGGTTAGGTATCAGATGCATCCCAGTTGTACTTCGAGGGCACATCATTGCACTCCTCATCTAGGGACTTTTTGAAGGCTTCCTGATTTGGTGCTGATACAGTGTCCTTGGTCAGGCTGATCCTTGTGTTAACAACTCGACATGAGAAGAACTGTTGTTGTTGTCGGGTTCTGACAGATGGCTCAAGCAGTCTGTAGCTTTAAAACTTACCTCACTCACTTTTGATTGCTGAAAGTCTAGTAGTACCAGTAGAAGGCAGAGGCATCAGTAGCTTTGGGGGGCAAGGTATTTTTACTGACTGGTTGGTCATTTTTACTGAGGTTTTCCTAATAATAATTGTTTTTGCCAAAAACCGCAGAACTTCGCGTTGACTTGTTTCTTTTTAACCATCTATGGCCGACCACTTTGATGGGAGGGATATTCCCAACATGTATGTGATGTGACTGATTATAACCTTTTCAGGGTTAAGAATTAAGCTAACAAAAATGTTTGGGATGCAGCTTGATAAAAGCACAAAAGACATCAAAATCCCAAAAAAAAACAGGTGGACTGGAAAAAATTGTTCTGTTACCAAGGACGTTACTGACATCAGTGGAGATTTGACAAAGTTTTAGCTACAAAGCAGCCTCACTTGCCTCATTTTCTTGTATATATATATGTATCATTTACTATAATAATTATCTTCTTTTCATGTTCTGAAAAAGGGGGTATGCAACCTCTTTCGACCCTTGATTAGGGGTACGCGGTACATAAAAGGTTAGGAACCACTGGTCTATAGTACCTCTGTGCCCTTAGAAGTTTTATTTCTTTTCTACCACAGATGCCAAAATCTCACATGTCAACCCACGTAAATGCCATAAATTTTATGGGATACTTGCAGGGGCGTCGCTATGGGGGGGTGTAGGGGGCGGTACCACCCCCTGGAGAAAGAAAAAAGCTAATCTGGGTGCTCACAGAGCGCCCAACCAAATAAATTAAGCTCATCTGGGCGCTCGCAGAGTGCCCAACCAAATAATTTAAGCTAATCTGGGCACTCGCAGAGCGGCCGAACACAAAAGTGCAGCTAAACGGGTGCTCACCCAGGAAAGGCCGTTCTGGGTTCTTGAGCGTTTGAGACTTCAGGAATAGGATTCTCAGCCGCATCTCGAGCTTGCCAGATTGAGAATTTTAACACAATCTGTTATGCACCAGAATCTCTTAATTTATGTAGAAATCAGGCCGATTTTGCTTGTGGCATACAATTTTAAGGATTTGTTAGTTTCTAGTTAGTTAGTTACAAAAATAAATCGGCTTCGTGAAGAATGAGTGACGGTGTAATGACGGACCTGATTGTTGCAACATGTCATTTGATTTTTATTTTTTTTTTTTTTTAACTGGAAACTCAGAACAAGTCAGCTCTCTTTCACGTTTTTTTTGTTCTGGATAATCCGTCGGAAAGGGTCAAACTGAAGCACATTATCAATTTCTAGCTAAAATTCTCACATTTTCTGGATTCGCCATTCATTCATTCATTGGATCTGAAAAGACCTATTCTCATCATACAGGATTTCACAAAATAATTTTGCTGGAGGTGCCTTTTGTAGTAGGCTATATTTACTGGAAGCTCCCGTCGTTTCATTCATGTTTTAGGTTTGGAATTTTGCAATATTTTGCCCGAAAAAAGTCATAGCCTACTTATTTATTCCAACAATGTTTTCAACGGATACGTCAGCTACGAGTCTTCATCAGCGATATTTCGGCCCTTCTTGGCAAGGGTCCTCGTCAGGCTTTCAGTCCTCTTGTTCAACCTCGGGGAAAGAAACAAACCTGTAATAAATAACTGAAGCTCCCTCTTTCATATTTACTAAAAAAGAATAAGATATTTATAGTCGGTAGAAGCTTCAGTTATTTATTACAGGTTTGTTTCTTTCCCCAAAGTTGAACAAGAGGACTGAAAGCCTGACGAGGACCCTTGCCAAGAAGGGCCGAAATATCGCTGATGAAGAATCGTAGCTGACGTATCCGTTGAAAACATTGTTGGAATAAATGTTTCAAAGTCAGCTTGGGCTCAAAGAATATGTATAGCCTACTTAAAAATTTCGCCTGCGCCGCTCATTTTCATTCTGTCTGATATACAGTCATTAGAACTGCTGTGGGGCGGGCTATTGCGTTAGCAAATTCCTGTTTTTACAAACGACGTTCACCTTAAAGGGGAACTCCAGAATTAGACCTAAAATTCGTCAGAGACATACAATGGGTCAAGGGAATCCATTGCCGAAGTCCCGTGCTGGCGCATCAATTATTACCAGAGAAAACGGCGAAAAAAATAGTCTTGGTTGGCAACCCTGCTAGGTCCACTTGGCGGTCTTGCGGGAACGATTTTGGCGACAAATTTGAAGTTCGACAACGTGTGATGTTTGCTGATAATTAGAAGTCGTGTTGGCATTCTCACTACCAAGGTAATCAAACAACCGGACTGAGTGAATCCCCAGATGAGCTGACTTCACCTTGACTTCTGTCACCCTCCTCATTGTTCTGGCACCTTTTTTACAAGGTTGTTTGAGACTCTGTGTTTATATTTATTTCACTGTAGTCACTCTCAACCTTGTGGTTAAGGCCCAACATTCAGCGCCCCATACCTACCCATCGCCTATCCTATTCATCAGCGTTGTTTGCCCCCCAGCACCCAGGGGGTAGCTGCCCGTGGAAACACTGGAAATTATGGTAAGCAGTTTTGGTCTCTCACCTACACTGTAAAAAGTTTCTGTGAATAGCTGCGTTCGTTGCACTCCAGGCTGTCTCTGGTGTTTAGTCACCAGTGTCCGGTTCTTCCCTTAAAAGGCGTTCTTTTAGTTCACCTGTGAGTTGATGAAAACCGGCGAACTCCTCGCTGCAGCAGGGCTCACAAGCAGGTTCTGGTTAGTCCGCACCGGTGAGATAAAACCGGACACTGGTTAGTTCAAAAAACGGGTTATAAGACTGGTGAGAAGTCACCGGTGGATACAAAAACGGCTTATAAGAAAAACCAGAGACCACCGTTGAGAACTCCTGTGACAAAGAACGCAGCTAATAAGGATCCAGTATTTGCTACTGGGAGTGATCTTATCTCTATTGTGATAAAATCAATCTGAGTTAGGGATGATCTTATCTCAATAAAGGCAAGATTGATCCTAGTATCAAATACTGCAATTTTTTTTTACAGTGTACTCTCTCGAAACTTTGATCTTTTTAAGCAGCTGATGACCTGAAATGACACCTCTGCTCTCTAAAAATGAAGCCCCTGATCACGTTAAGAATGAAAAAATTGATTCCCGAAAAGCCTGGAAGGAAAACAAAATAGAAAACTCTCGCAAACACAATATAAAACACCAAAAGGAGAAAACTCTCTTTTCAAAAAAAAACACTCCCGATCCTACATAGCCTACCTGAAGGAACCTCCCTTACCTACAAAGGCCAGGAATGTTTTTTTTTTCTCGAGAAACAAATCAGATTGTTTGCTCCTCTTGATTCTTACCAAAAGTTAGTATTTTAAAAAAATTTCAAATCTTTCAGCTTAAAATATCAACACACTAAATGAAACAAATCGTCCCTGTGTGAACCACACATATGCCGAAACTAAGGACCAGAATGTAACTCAATTTTCTTGTTTCCCAACCTACTCCCAAACTTACCATCCGTTTCAGTTCCTCTGGTCTAAGCCCCTCTTTACAAAAACAGTTCCCGACCAGAATGTAACTTAATTTTCTTATTTCCCAATCCACTCCCAAACTTACCATCCATTTACTCTGGACTAAGCCCCACTTTGGAAAAACAGTCCCCCCCCCATGCCTTTTAGGCTAAGATGTACCAGTTCAAAGAAGATGAATTCAGTTCTCTACAGTTGAATCTCATGATCTTTTACCATCGGGGGCAAATCATACTGACCAGTAACCCTCTGAGAATGGGACCAAGTCTATCTAGCGGTGTAGCAGAGATTTAATAGTCTCTTTCTTGATCATTAGGAACTTTTAGTCCTCTGTAGCTACTAGTACACTGTAGTCATCAAACATTCTGTTGTGCTTTGAACCTACCACATGGTGCCCATAGGAATGTTTTGGCACCTTTGTTACAGGTTTGGGTGTAGAATTGGGGTTTTATTTACGTTGCTGGTCTCTCTAAACACTGTGGACGATCAACATTTGACAGAGCTTACCTCAACATTTACAGACTATAGCGACCTAATACTTATAAGAGGAACATCATTGCAAATAGTAATTCTCTAAGAATACAATCAGTAACGACAACAATGGACCCTAGCGTGATGCCCTAAAAACTAGGCGACAGTTTGTGAATGATGAGCCTTGGTAGTATTAGCATTGTGGCTCCTTGCCTCACACTACAGGGTTTAGTTGAGCTCGGACAAACATCAAGAGCTCATAAACTGTATTAGTCGACAAATTACATTTACTCAGAGAAGTAGGCTATCTGATTATGTTACACTGCTTTAGTAACACAGCAGCATACAATAAAGACCAGACTGACTGCTTACAAAGACATAAGATGGCAAGGAATATACTTTAATTTATGCTATAGCATACAATGAAGCATTGGAAGGAAAACTGGATTATTCTTTACTTAATCAGTTTAGAACATTCTCAACCACTAAACACTAAATGTTGTTCATTCCGGTGCATACTTGACTGATGATGACCCAATCAGCTCTTTCATTGGAACTAGCGTCCAAGGGATTATGAGACACACTTCTAAGTCTGACGAAGGTCAGGCGTTCATTATCCTGCAATTAAAAACTTCAATTAGAACGTAAATTAATGTCTGAATATAGTTGGTTGATGATGTTGTATCCCTATAGCAAACCCATCCTCTATTTCAACTTCACAGCTCATTAAGCTTTCTTTTCCCATTAAGCTGTGGATCATTGACGCACGAAAGATATGACCGTTTTATTGGCACTTAGCACACTTTGTATCTGAACTCAGTCACATCCATATTTTCATCACAACAAAAACTTTTCGAGAAAAAAAAATGCATTTTTCACTGTCTAAATATTTCACATTTCCAAACATGGTTAAGCCAAGTGCAAGTCACAAACCTGGGATGTGAGCACTCAACTCATAACATCTACTGTACTTTTTTAGGCTACTTGTACTTCTGCATGAAATGCAGAATGCATCTTATATGGGACCATTTTGTCACACTCAGCATCCCACCAGCTAAAGCTTCATATGAATCCATCCTCTGTTCCCATCCAATACTCTGTAGCTATGTTTGTTATGTGTTTAGTGTAAAGTTTTGCTACGTGCATTTTTCTTGTTGTTGTTGTTTTTTTCTTTTCTTTTTGGGATCCAAAAACGTAAGTGGAGGGATACCTATGACATCGCAAAAGTTGTCCGTCTGTCCGTCCGTCCGTCTGTAAGCACGATAACTCTCGAAGGGAATGAGATATTTTGTTGAAACTTGGTGTGAGGTTGGGTCGTCGGACCAGTCGAGTTCGTAAATGGGCTTTGTAGCCCTACATTTAGGGGTGGGGGAGGGAGTTCAAATTAAGGGGCAAACAAAATATTTTGAAACAGCTAATGTGATGGTCGATTATGGGGTAAGAAGACAAGCTGAGCACGATGGTGAAAACCATTTTGTCATCGGAAGAGTAGTTCGCCCGGAATCCGGCCAAAACCGGAAAGTTTGTTAAAAGTACAAGTTTTATTTGAAGTTGATTAGATGTTCGATTTAAGGGTAGGAAGACATGCTGAAGACGATGGTGACAACCATTTTCTCGACGGACAAGTAGTTCGCCCGGAATCCGGCCGAACCCGGAAAGTTTGTTAAAATTAAAGTTTTATTTCGAGTTGGTTAGATGTTCGATTTAGGGAAGAAGACATGCTGAACATTTATGTGAAAACAATTTTCTACCCTGACATGTAGTTCGCCCAGAAACCGGCGAAAACCGGAAAGTTGGTTGAAAGTAAAAGTTTAATTTGAAGAGATTAAATGTGTGATTTATGGGTAAATAGACATGCCGAACACGATGGTGAAAATCATTTTCTCGCCGGACAACTAGTTCGCCCGGAATCCGGCCAAACCAGGAAAATTTGTTAAAAGCAAAAGTTCGACTAGATGACAGATTAAGGGGTAAGAAGAGAGGCTGAGTCGGTATGTGACAATGGTTTTTTACCCGGACATATAATTATTCCGGAATCCGGTTGTAACCGGATTTTTTTTTTATGTCAAACTTTTATTCAAAGTTTATTAGATGTTCTGTATAGGGATAAGGAGATACGCTGGTTTTGTTTCTGTATTTTTTTTTTTTGCTGGACTAGTTCGCTCGGAAATCGGCAGGAAGTCTCGGTCAGTATCGTCAAAATAGATATGGCTTATAGAGGTATATCTGAACTTGGTTTTCTCTGATGATTGGCCTGTCCAAGACTGGATCTGGCGAAGACAAGACTCGATTGTCTGAATCTAATATTAGATTGTTGGGATCCCATCGACACCTTTGGTCTTGTTTTTGTACTCGGTCACTAGGGCTACATGCCCTTCATTGTTTTTCTTGACGGGTAATAAATATATTGATTGATTGTTCTAATCCATGGCCAAGGCAAGAAAAGATGTAGGTATTGAACATTTCCATCCTAAATAGCAACGACTTTCGAATAAGAAAGGTCATAAAAGTGAAAGAAGGCATTCAAACAGTTTCTAAAGAGGACTCATTTTTAACTGATATCCGAAAAAAAATTAACTCGATCCAAAATAGCAACTGCTTCTGAGCAAGAACGGTAATCAAAATTAAAGAAGGCATTATAGATTTTAAGCGAACCTGGACACGTCAAAACGGATCATATAAATCCACATTTTGTTCTAATCCATGGCCAAGGCAAGAAAAGATTTCAGTATCGAAAATAAATAGCAGCTAGCTTCGAACAAGGAAGGTAATACAAATTTAAGAAGGCAGTACAAATTTGTATGCGGATGAAGCGAACCTGGCCACATCAAAGCGACTCATATAAATCCATATTCTGTTTTAATGAATGGCCAAGGCAAGAAAAGATTTCAATATTGAATATTTCCATCTTAAATAGCAACTACTTTCGAACAAGAAAGGTCATAAGATTTCAATATTGAATATTTCCATCTTAAATAGCAACTACTTTCGAACAAGAAAGGTCATAAAAATGAAAGAAGACACTCATGTAAGGAGGACGAACTTTCTAACTGCTATCCGTAACAAATTAAATACTTTCATCCAAAATAGCAACTACCTATGAGCAAGAAAGGTAATAAAAATTAAAGAAGGACTGAAAGTTGTGTGCGGATCAGAGCAAATAACGCTAGGGAATAGCGCCAAGACCTATGCTTTCTATGCTTTATAAGACGGGCCATTCTCGTAACGGCACCAACTAATTAAAGCGAGACAAACTTGCGGGTTAAGAAATTTCTAGTATATAGATGTTCCTTCAGCCGAGCTGACTGTGCATCATATTTGACGGTGCAAAACGGACAAGTCAGCTACATTTGCTAGTAAGCAAAGGTGCGGTCTCCACACACCGAGGAAAAAGTTGACATAATTTGTTTGCCATGTAATGAGAACGAATTTTGTAACTAATGACCGTAAGAAATTAAATACTCTCATCCAAATAGCAACTGCCTCTGAGCAAGAAAGGTAGTAAAAATGATACAAGAGACTGAAAATTTGTAAGTCAATAACACTAGGGAGCAGCGCCAAGACCTATGCTTTCCATGCTTTGCAAATGGTCCATACTTGTAGCGCCGCCCACTATGCTTGCAGCACTTGAAGTGAGACAAACTTGCGGGTTAAGGAATTTCTAGTAAAGCAAAGGTGCGGTCTGCACACACCGAGGAAACAACTGAGGCTACATCATTTTTTTGCAATGTTCAGAATATGAAGTTATCGGAGCCAGCGTTAGTGAAAACTGAAAAAGTTTCAGTAGGGACATTCTCTACCGTTAGGGGTGGTGGTATCGCTGCTATTCGAGTATCTTTCAATTTTGTCAAGTCTTGCTGCTACTCCCTAATGTTATTTTCGCAAACGGGCCATAGTCGTTAGCACGGCCCACTACACTTGCGGCATTTAAAGCGCGACAAACTTGCGGGTTAAGAAATTTATGCAAAGGTGTGGTCTGCAAACACTAAGGAAACAATGGAAGCTGTATCATTTTTAAAATGTTGCAAAAAGTTTTAGTAGGGACGTTCTCTACCACTAAGGCTGCTAGTATCGCTGCTATTTGAATGTGTGTCAATTTGGTCAAGTCTTGGGGGTACTTCCTAGTGTTATTTTGCTCTGGTGTGGATGAAAAAAATTTAAACATCAAAACAAATCAAATCTTCTTATGCTTATGCTTCTCACAAACAGATCCACTGTTCTGGTCAAGGATCAGGGCAAGAAAGATTTCAGGTACTGAATATTCCATCTTAAGTAGCAACTAGTAACGAGCAAGAAAGGCAATACGAATAAAAGCCATTCAAATGTTTGCAGGGAGGACGCATTTGTAAACTGATATCCAAAATGTTGAACATATTCCCATCCTAAACAGCAACTACTTTCAAGCAAGAAAGATAATACAAAATTAAACTCTTATCATTAACTACAAACAAAATATTTACAGCCACCAGTTACTTGGATGCAGTAAGGTTTCTATTGATGTCATGGGTCCTTTGGATAGAAAACCATTGAAGCCCTTGTAAGTTACGTTTTGAGTTAAAAACTTACCTAATGTGATTGTCTTCCAAGCCATGCTGATTCCTGTAACAGTTATGATGTCAGAGCCTCTATAGATGCTGAAAGTTCCATGGGTACATACGTCTGTGTCCTTTGCTTTATGGATGGTACTGACTATGGGTTGATCTCGGCTGACCGTATTCTAAATTTCAGAAGGCTTGACTGCACTTCAATCTAAAAGAGAAACCATTATCAATGATTGAATTTGCTCGTCAATTATTTAGTTATCAGAATTACCCCAAAATTTAATTGTGACCTCACCAAGAAGTATGACAAGATAGTTTCTTAGAAGTCCCTGACCACATTTTTTAGATGCTACCTGAATGATTCATTCAGTAAGAAAATGCTTTGGCCTAGAATACCGTGACCAGTTCCTATGGTCGGACCGTGGTATCTGAATATCTGATACCACAATAACTGGCCAGATACCACAATAACTGCAAAAACGACTTTAGACTGTGGTATCAGATACCATGGTATCTGCAAAAATGCAACTATTGTATAACACTTCAGGAATGATCCTTTAAAACCCGGTTCCATCACAAAGTTTGGAGTCAGAGCTTTTAATAAGCTGTTTATTTCTGGGTCTTCAACCAGCTCTGTTTGCTGGTTGGTTAACCTGCCGAGGACTGAGGTGGGAGCTCCTTCTGACAGACCTACGTTCTTGGCGGGGTGCGAAAATCAAAATCATCATTGGAGAGATGTTGCTGGCAACAGGAAGATGCCAGATGCATTTTTTTCTTATTATTTTGTAGAACTCATTCAAACTGACCAATGAGATCAATAAACACTCAATAGCGACAAATAGGTCGGTTGACCGACTTACAGAGAAAAATAACAAAAATGCAGCTAGCGTAAATTTTAAGTTTCTAAGTTGAAAAATGCCACTTTTAAGGTAATTCAAAGATTTTTGTTGGACAACTAGTCCTGTGACTCTACTTCTCCCAGCGACCCCTGAAGTATTTCCTGGCGAAAAATTTTGGCAGACTTTGATCGCTTGCATTTTCAGGACAAAAATTACCTGCAAAAAACGTTTGGCTTACCAGATCTCGCGAGAACCCTCTGCTCCATGGGATGAAACTGAAACTTCCTTCACAGCAGCGTCACAGAGAAGTAATCATGGTAACTCAAGGGGCATGACGCTGAGAGGTACTCATAGGTTGTTGAGTTGAACGAAGCACTTGGGCAAGGGATGTCCTGGGCCTGATCTATTACGGCAGGAGTTACACCAAGAGTTGACACTGGCCTATCTGGAGGAGCAACTGACACTGAGTTTGAAACTGGATGCCTGAGAACCTGATGAATTGAGCATGGTTGGCACTGCATGCTCAGCAAGTCTTTTAATACTGTCCTCCTATATACACCTATATAATCCTGACAGGAACTCAGAAAATCAGGTTCAAAGGAGTGTTCACACAAAAATCTGAAGCCTCCAATTGTTGGGAGACAGAAATCTGGTGTTTGCTCTTGAAAAATTTTTCCCAAGCACTGTACTTAGAAAATTTATTCTTCTCACTACTTGGCCAAGAAAAGAAAGCTATTCCAACAGTGGGCTTACAACCAGGGTAGCAACACATCTGGTCTTGGACATTTCCATTTCACTCAGTTCAGCTGTCTTTTTTTGTGTGTTGTTTAATGGAGCTTCCAGAATTTCTTCTCTATGCTCCCTATTCTCACTACTTGGCCAAGAAAAGAAAGCTATTCCAACAGTGGGCGTACAACCAGGGTAGCAACACACTCTGGTCTTGGACATTTCTTTTTCACTCAGTTCTGCTGTCTTTTTTTGTTTGTTTGTTGTTTGTGTTTTGTTTGGAATTCCGTCACAATTTAGTCAACACCTCCAGAATTTCTTCTATGGGTCACTTTTGCAAACAACGTTGATGTTGTGTTACGAGTTTTGGCGTCGGTGCCATTCCCGCAAGACTACAGCATCAACATGACGGAACGAATGAGGGGTCTCATCGAAGGAGCCAATGGAATTAGACTTTATGAGGTATCTCTGCTTGGAGTTGACCCACTAGAATGCTTCTTACGTCAAAAAATTCAAAAAAAAATCAGGTATCGAACTCGGTCACCCGGAACCCTTATTTTTTAATTCTGGAGTTCACCTTTAAGATTATGTAATTTCGCAGTTTCCAGCCTGCGATACTGTGTTTCTTGGCCATTTTTTTTCAACTGATATGACATTTGAGCCTTGCTGAAAATCTGTCGTATATTTTGAGGTAGTCACCTCCCACGCCCTTCAAACCACCCCTGAGGTCCTAGATACGACTAGGCTTCTTTTGTTATGGCTTCGTGCCCGGCTGAAGCTATTTTTGGTGAAATTAAAAGTATTCCTATCTGCTAGATTAAAGTTGATGTTAGTACAATAATATGCTGATAAATAATGTTGGTATACTTTTGCCGGCACTTGGCTCTGATAAAAGATTATTTTGGGCCAGATTGTGCCAACCAATTCTCTTCTCAGACCGTGTTGTGGAGCGGGGGGGGCCTCCCGCCTTAGCTACGCCCCTGAACGGGGGAGGATATTTGTGCTTTTGCAAGGTGGACACTCAGCTCAAAATAGGTTATATCACTTCCTGGTTTTGTAGCGGGCTCTGTATTTGCAGCTTGTGTTTTAACAAGGTTTTGTAGCAGATTCTGTATTTACATTTCTATATTTTTAGGTCTCAACTGTCCAACACCTGTCCAAAAAAACTGCATACCACCAATCTTGCAAGGGAAAGATGTCATCGGCTGTGCGAAAACTGGCAGTGGAAAGACACTGGCTTTTGCATTACCTGTACTTCAAAAGCTAAATGAAGATCCCTATGGAATTTTCGCACTTGTGCTCACACCAACGCGTGAGCTCGCTTACCAGATTGCTGACCAGTTTCGGATAATTGGAAAATCTACTGGGCTAAGAGATTGTGTTATTGTTGGTGGGATGGACATGGTGAAGCAAGGGATTGAACTTGCTCAGCAGCCTCATATTGTTGTGGCAACTCCTGGAAGGTAGGTTAATAGTTTGCCCCCTCTTCGAATGATATCGTCAGTTTGAACTTGATTGAAATCTCTTGATCTTGGTACTAAGCTGTTTAAACAGAAAGCTGAGGATCTTCCTTGATGCACGTAGCAGAGTTCTTGCCTTTTTATTTTGTTTCTTTTTATTTAAGCCTTTTCAAGTTTACAAAGCGTATTGCCACCCTCTGTTAAAGCACAGAGGACAGTATTTACGATTTAATTCATGTAAATACCTCAAGAATAAAGAGTTTCCAAATAGTACGCGCCATCGCTTCCTATTTTATCGTTTCCGAGTTCTTGCAGAACCTCACTACCTCAGCGTACCATGGACATTTCATGAGTGCGACAAACCACAAAATATTCGAAATTGCTTTGGTGCATGTGTTCTGAGAGATGAATTCCGAATCTTCAAGAAATTGCGGTTATTTGTGATTGTTGCAGCAGAAGTTACATCTTTCTTCAGTTTTACACCAATTACACCCTTTATTGAGTGGCTGTATTATGTCAGAGTTGTTTTTGATTCCTCTGGTGTTTTGCAACTGCATTATGATGGGTTAATTTTCGTCTCAAAGAGGCTATTGGCCACTGCAGCCTGAAGTGTCTATCACATCATGGAAATAACTCTAGCAAGGTATGAAATTTTACTGGGTTCATTGTTTCTACTTCTCATGATTCCACTTGAGATCTGATGTTTTTTTTTTTTTTCAGTTGAATATTCTGTTCTTGATCTCACAATACCACAGCAAGCTCATTGTGAGATCTTTCTGTTGGGTTGGTAGTTGTAAGCTATTTCATAAGGCGGCAGGATTTTGTGGGATCTAAAAACGACACTTACAACGGCACTACAAACTGCAAAAAATTTCTCCGAGGGGCCTTACTAGCAGTTTTAATTGGTGGAAAGGTGCATCAATTATGTTGGGCCTTAGGTTCAGCATTCTAGCCACACTAAAATCTAAAATTTGGGTGGGAGGAAGTTGAAGTTTGCCGAAAAATGCAAGTTGAAAAAAAATTAGTTGCTGAGGCACTCGGGTTACATTCGTCTTGAGTGCAGTAGTATCAAGCTGCTTGGGTGTCACTGAGGAGAAAGCTGAAATGAAGGACCTGCTTGGTGCAGCTTGGTAAGCTATTTCATAAGGCGGCAGGATTTTGTGGGACCTAAAAACGACACTTACAACGACACTACAAACTGCAAAAAATTTCTCTGAGGGGCCTTACTAGTAGTTTTAATTGGTGGAAAGTATCACTTATGTTCGGCCTTAGGTTCAGCATTCTAGCCACACTAAAATCTAAAATTTGGGTGGGAGGAAGTTGAAGTTTGCCGAAAAATGCAAGTTGAAAAAAAATTAGTTGCCAAGGCACTCGGGTTACATTCGTCTTGAGTGCAGTAGTATCAAGCTGCTTGGGTGTCACTGAGGAGAAAGCTGAAATGAAGGACCTGCTTGGTGCAGTCAACCACAAACCCCTGATTTTTGGATACCCTATGCCAAACGCCGTATATGTCTAGCGTTTGGCATACCCTATGCCTAACGCTGGATACACTATGCCAGGTGCTGGATACTGTAACCCAGTAAAATATTGATGATTTGAGTGAAGCTAAAAAATCAACCAATCAGAACTCCTTTCTATTGAGGTAGGTCAGGGTTAGGTTACCAACAGGTATCCAGCGTTTGGCATAGGGTATCCAGCGTTAGGCATAGGCTATGCTAAATGCTAGATATACCCAGCGTTTGGCATAGGGTATCCAAAAATCAGGGGTTTGTGGTAGACTGGCTTGGTGACATTGCTGTTATGAACAACCTTTTGCTTAATCTCGGTAAAAATTGGCGGTAATGTGTCATCAAACCTGTGTAATCTTTCACCTGTAGCGCCATATTTCCCATCCAAAGCTCCCAAGTCAACAACCTCAACAAGGTATGCTATTAATGAGCTAACTTTGAAGACATCAAGCTTCCCGATGAAAAATTTATCCAAAATAGTAGTACGAAGTTGTACAGAAAAGTAGCATGCAGTACGAACTGATACTACTACATATTTCTATGTCAAGGCTACCTTGTCAGTTGTCACTGCATTCTACTTTATGCTACAACTAACAAACTGGATGCTACTATCGTAAGACAGGATGCTAGATACTACTGCTTAAGATTGGCCCATTCTGAAATCATAGCATTATTTACTATGACATATAAATACATTCAACTTTTTCATAAAGCTATCATGTAACTTTGCAGTCTGTAAATTTTTCATTTGGGTATATGTCAGCGCTGGGGTGGTCTATCTGCCACAGATGCATGATCATAGGCAAATTGGGGTATACTATCAGCTTCAAATAGCCTCTGCCTACTCCTTTAACCTGTGCTGGCTAGCACTATTGACTAAAATTAATTTTGAATGATTGTTCTGTGGATTTCAGTCAAATTGTCAATAAATTCTACAGTTGGAGTTTTAAGAAGCATACCTACAGTTTTTGGGGATGATGCGCCATGATATGAGCACTGGTATGGTGGAGCAAGGGCACAATAACCTACCAGTCTGCAAAAAAACTTGATTTTGTATGTCCCATATCATATACTGGGTATATCATTCATTTGGCATGCTCTTTTTCTAAGTCATTGTGCCCCAACCTTGAGCACCAGTGCTGATACCTTGGGGCGTATCCTAATTTAAGAGAAAGCATATCCTAAAATCATAGACTTGTGGCAGCACACATATTCAGTTTCTGGAGCTTTGGGATCCTATCTTAGAAAAGAACCCCGAACTCAGATTCAAAACTAAAAAAAATAAAAATAAATGCAATTTCTATACTTAGTCTGTGCTTGGACAGCTCCCAGAACTTGAATATTCCTGCAGATGTAACAGAAGTAGAAGTGCTTGAACAGCTCCCAGAACTTGAATATTCCTTCAGATGTAACAGAAGTAGAAGAAGAGGGCTGGAGTGCAGCAGAGAAATTGCTTGGTTTACTGTAATTTACCTTTTACCATACAGTATGCAGTTTTAAGTGCATCACTAAAATATAGGTTATATCTTTCTATTCTATCAGTAGTGCAGGCCCTTTCCATATGTTGAAACCAGATGCGGGACATCTGTTGGAATGTCTGGGTCCCCCCCCCCCTCCCCAGTCGTGACGCCCCTGGTAATACTAGATGAAGTATACCGCAGCATGAATGGGCGTAACACTGTTCGAAGTGCCCAAGGCAGCTAATTGCTCCAGGGATTGTTCTAAAGTTGAGGGTCCATACCATCCATATAGTCTCAATCTGATTTTTTGGGATCCCAGAACGTAAGTGGAGGGATACCTATGACATGGCCAAAGTTGTCCGTCCGTCCGTCTGTAAGCACGATAACTCTCGAAGGGAATGAGATATTTTGATGAAACTTGGTGTAGGGGTTCGTTGGGTCAAGGGTAAGGTCGAGTTTGTTGATATGCTTTGTAGCCCTATATTTAGGGTTGGGGGAGGGGGTTTAAGGGGCAAGCAAAATATTTTCAAACAGCTAATGAGACAGTCGATTATGAGGTAAGAAGACATGCTGAACACGATGGTGAAAACCATTTTCTCGCCGGGCAATTAGTTCGCTCGGAATCCGGCCAAAATCTGAAAATTGTTAAAAGTATTTGTAGTTCGTTAGATATCCGATTTAGGGGTAAGAAGAGATGCTTAATCAGTGTATGACAATCATTTTTTACCCGGACATACAGTTCGCCCGGAATCCGGCTGGAACCGGAAAATGTGTTATAAGTTAAATTTTAATTTGAAGTTGATTATATGTTGGGTTTAAGGGGTAGGAAGACATGCTGAACACGATGGTGAAAACTATTTTCTCGCCGGGCAAGTATTTGGTCCGAAATCCGGCCAAAACCGGAAAAATTGTTAAAAATATCTGTAGTTGATTAGACATCCGATTTAGGGGTAAGAAGAGATGCTGAATCCGTGTGTGACAATCATTTTTTACTGGACATATAGTTCGCCCGGAATCCGGCTGGAACCGGAAACTTGTTATAAGTTAAATTTTAATTTGAAGTTGATTAGATGTTCGATATAGGGGAAAGAAGATACGCTGAGTTCGTTTTTTTAGCTTTTTTTTTTTGCCGGACAGGCGGTTCCGGAATTCGGCCGAAACCGGGAAATTGGCAGAAGTAAGGCAGGAAGTTTTTGTCAAAACAGATATGACTTATAGGAGTAAACACAAACATGCTGAATCCATATCTGAACTTGGTTTTCTCAGATGATTAGCTTTTTGGCCTTAACCTGTTTCTGAATTTTAATAGTAAAAATGTTCAAGGAGTCTGGCGAAGACTGGATCTGGCGAAGAGAAGACCCAATTGTCTGGATCAAATATTGAATTTTTGGGATCCCATCGAAACCTTTGGTCTTGTTGTATGTTGCTTCTATGGTCTAGATGAAACAATGAGCTCTACACAGTAACTTCGATTATCACAGACAAAGTTTTTTTCAGAGTAGGCTATATAAAAATAAACTTGTGTAATTCACAATCATTCGATAATTTTTGACCTTTTAATCAATACAAAATGTCAAAACTATTCCTTTTCCCTGGGAGTGCTGAAGCTGGAAAAACTCGTGATGCCAATGTAGATTTTGCCTAGAAAGAAAAAAAAACATATGACGTGTCTATCTAAGTCACAATTCCACAGACAGAAAGTTGTGTATGCCTGTTCGTTTTCTTGTCCTCAGAGCGTTTGTTTCATGCTTGTCAACACCATCATCATTTGGTTAAAGGGGCTCTTCAGGGTGGCTGAAGTTTGCAAGTATACAGACGAACTGAGTTTGGGATCCCGAAACGTAAGTGAGGGATGCCTATGGCATCGCAAAAATTGTCCGTCTGTTAGCATGATAACTCTGGAAAAGGCTGAGATACTTTGTTAAAATTTGACACGATGACTCTTTGGGTCAAAGTATAGTTCGAAGGTGGGCTCTGTAGTGCTATATTTATGGGTGGGGCAGGGGTTTCAAATTAAGGGAGGGGTTTCAAATTGAGAGTATCTGCTGTTTTTCAGTGTTAATGGTACTTTCGTGGTCTCAGTAAACCTATCACCTAGAATTAGTTGGTGAAAAATGTATTTCCAGGATAAACACTCACCTATTTACTAAAGCTCTCTGTGGAACCAGTCAGCGGGGTTTAGCAAACATGGCTGTAGCTGTGAGTCTACACATCTAGACACAATGCTGTGATGCACAGGTGTACTACAGGTCAGAATCCTGGGCTTTACTTGGTAGATACCATTAGGAATTATGTGCATCTATTGGCCAGACGTCACGTTTTCTGAATTTGCACCTGTAAAAAATTTGAGCATTTCAAGCAGCGTAGAAGTATTTCAATGCGCTACACTATAGTCTTAGCTTTATAGCACATAAAGAAACAGCCTGACTGAATTTCAAGGAGAGTCGAACATGATTTCTAGATAGCTAAACCTTAGGCTGAAGAAATACTTATAAACTGAAAGTAGTTTCTTTTGTTTTCGTATGTTGTCGATTATTAGTCCTGGTTTAATTCTGAGACAATCATAGGATCTCAAATAAATGGTCTGACTGTCTGTCAGACTAAATCACCGTAGTCAACGTTTGAGAGTTGTATTGGGATCCTGGACAGCTAGAAAAAAAAGTTTGTTGTAAATGATTTTACTCAACCCTCCAATATTGTTTTGTATTGTAGTTTTTAAGCTTCTTCATTGCTATCCCACAATTCCCATTTATGCTATTCTCAAAACTATTCTCAAAACTTTACCCAAGTTGGAATTAACCAGTCGGTTGTCTGTCTGTCAGGTTATGTCAGCAAGAATTGTCTGGTCAGAGAATGTCGCACAAATGTGATTCTAAAAGAAGGTTATAGTTTGTGACAAGTCTGGGAACCCTGACCTGATGCAAATATTTTTATTTACTCGAACAATCAATAATTTCTCATGTTACTCAAGCTTTTTGTGCAACCTACCTTACCATAATTGGTTTTGTTGTCTGTCTGTCAGACCTAATCAGCCTGAACTGGAGTCTCTTTTTTTACCTAGTTACCTAGACTACAGTAAGCTATCACGCACATACCAGTTTGAGGCATCTTCGTCATTTTTTAGTGGTGGATCTGCTGGCTCAACCCTTCTTGTACAGGAGGGATACCTGACCTCGTTTTTATACTACCTCGATTTTTGCCGCGAAAATGTTAAAATGAAATGTACATGCTGTCCTGATAGTCAAGAGGCAAAATATGACTTTTTGAACAGTCGTGTGTCCTCAAATCTTCAAATTCTGTGCCTTTTCTTTGTTTTTAAGCTGTTTTGAAACGGGATTTTCTAGCTATTGACTTTGCTACCTTTTTCATCATTTTCTAGTCAATCGAGGTAAGGTTAGAATGAAGGGATTATGTTTGAAAAGAAAAATATTTGTAACAATAAGATTGAAACAATATTTATTTATCCAATACGTAAACCATTCAGTTAGCTTCAGTCTAGTGTGTTTGTCATATTTATTGGTTCCTTTTTAAACCAGATAAATTATTCTGAAGGAAAGACTCGTCTGAGGTTGGATGTACCCCTGTACCTCGAGAAGTTGAGGAGTGCCTGGTACAATTGCAGTGCTGGAGTACTGCATTTTCGATAGGGAGGATGCAGAGAAAAAAATTTCACCAGCAATTTAATGACAATTTGAGTTTTAGGCTAGATTGTTTTAAGTTTTTGAACCAGTTTTAAGTTACTTTAAAATGTTAAAATTCAAAAATAAGATTTTGTAAGTACAACTAATTAAAAAGAGCAGCTCGGCAGCAGATTATGCAGCTACTAGGCTTGGACAGTACATGCCTATTGCTGCGGCCGATTTCACTTCAGCTTCAAACTACCAAACCCAAGACCAAATTCAACTGACCGCTGCAGGCGAAGTTCTGATATTTGCATTTTCTTTTTCTGCCGAACTCAACTGCTTCCCATGCAAATCCTAGCTTTTAATGTGGATCAAACATTAAGACCCAAGAACTTTCAGAATTATCAAGAATGGAGAGGGTGAAACCCTAACAGCAGCTTCAAGAATTTTTCTGCCAATATTTAACCATTTCTTCAAACAATGTTTACAACGGATACGTCAGCTATGATTTTTCATCAGCGATATTTCGGCCCTTCTTGGCAAGGGTCCTCGTCAGGCTGTCAATCCTCTAGATCAACTGCGGGGAAGGAATCTAAGATTACAGGTTTGATTCCTTCCCCGCAGTTGATCTAGAGCGAGGACCCTTGCCAAGAAGGGCCGAAATATCGCTGATGAAAAATCATAGCTGACATATCCGTTGTAAACATTGTTTGAATAAATGTTTCAAAGTCAGCTTGGGCTCAAAGAATATTTATTTAACCATTTCCAGGACAGGTTCTTGAACGAATGTTTCTCAGATCCCAGGCCTAAAACCAGATAAAAAGGCACCTTCTAATAGAGAATATTATGAAACCCGTTGCAGTTTCCCAAGCATCCAGTTTCCCCTTTCCAAAGCATCCAAATGAAAGCAAGGGCCAATAGTGTTTTTCTTCACTTGTGCATCTACTCTGAATGCCAATAGTGACAAAGCCGATTTATGTCAAACCATGCCCTGCAGAATTTTTTTGAAAATCAACCTGCTTTTCAGCTATAATAGAGAGAACTGGAGACAAAAAAAGAGCTTTTGAATAAAGATTAAATAGGATAATAAGTGGTAGACCCAAAAAATAAGTAGGCTAGGTTGGGCTAGGTAAGTAAATACAAAATTTGGTAAGTAGAAAAGGCTGAAAATAAGTAGGCTATCCTACTGCCAAAATAAGTAGAAGTGGGAAGCACACTCAAAACACTCCGCCTTTTCAAAATGGCGGGTCATAAACAAATTACTTACTTACAAAGCCAACTGTTGTTGTTGATTTACGTCGCCTGTCGTCTACAGAGCCAACTAGATACAGCACTTCGATATTTTGAATATTGCCACGCACCAACGGCAAAGTTCTCTGAAACATACATAGCGGCAACGTAGAAATTCGAGTAAACAACTTGGAAACACTGGCAATCTCACGATCACCGTGAAAAATGGTCGAAGACCGCTAACTTCGAGATAAAGGATTTTTTATCATAAAAGGTTTCTGATGAAAGCAGATCTACTAGGGGGAGGGGTGGAGTCGAGAAATAGCTCATTAGGTCGCTGAAGCTTTAATAGTTCTACCTGATAAGACACATCTGATTTCGGGTTATGATCCTAGATAACTGATTCATCAGAGAAAAAGCGAATCGACTACCTCAGATTACAAAACGACAATCTAACGATCTTGTTCCGTTGCAAGATTCCCGAATCGACGATCCATGAACGAATGCGGATTGTCAAATTGACAGAGAAAAAGATTTTTTATAATCTGGATTGTCTGAGAAAATGCAATTCGGAGAATCCAGATCTTGAATCAACAATCTGGATTGTTACTGAAAAATGGCTCTGTTTCGCGCTTGCGTTTGCTCTTTTCGTTTGTTTATATTACTCTGTATGTTGGCTTTACCCACTTACGGGTAAAGTTGAATTAGTCAATCTTTCAAACTTTCCTTCTTTTCTTTCTTTCTTCAAGCTTTGAAATTAAGAAGGCGGAGAATTTAAGCTTATTTTAATTAGTGACTAGGATCTTAAAAGCTATTATATGCCCTAGGCTTGCAGATCACCTTGACAGGCACCATGACTTCTCACTGAAAAAGATCAAGTTTCTTATCATTGATGAAGCAGATCGAATGCTTGAAGGAAATTTTGATGATCAGGTAAGTTGAACTCTCTGACAAATTATTGGTAAATTTGCAAGTCTAAGGTCCCTGCCCACCCAGATCGTGTTCCACCCTACTTACCGTAGTTGCATGACGTCATGAATTTTGGCTTCTTTGCGTCAAGGCTGGAACGTATTTTAAATTTTCGGTAATTACTCCGCGGGGTAATCCAGCCAGTCATGTTACAGAGATCCGTAGTTACCACGCTTACTACGCTCCCGAGCATGGTAAGCAAAAAGTTGCTGTTAGTTACTATTTTGAGAAGGTTGGAACGGTCAGCGTAGTAACTTTTCGTGATGGTGGAACGGAAATAGTAACTAATTGTTACTATTGTTAGAAGGGTGGACACGCTCCCAGTCAATGCTCTAACAAGTCAGAGGCCTCCCCCACCCACCTATGTTGTCGGCACTCAGGAAAACAATTGAATTGGAAAATTTCGTGTAACGACGTTCCTGCCACAATTTTCGTTCCGTTAGAAAAAAAAACAAGTCCAAAGATTTCGATTGGATCCCAAAAATGTAATAGTTGTTGGACTTCTTGATGCAGACAATCGTTTGCAGACTTCTGAGTCTTCGCCAGACCCTTTAACATTTTGCTATTTATCCATGCTTGAATATGTACAAAAAATAATGTTATCGTTTTGGAGTTCTGGCAACTTACGGCCAAACAATTAATCAGATGAGAAAGCCAAGTTCATATATGGATTCAGCAAGGATGTTTACTCCAATATCTCATCCTAATCGACTTCAGAAAGTTCCTTTACTTTGACAAAATTCTTCGTATTATAGCAGCATTCCCGACGAACTGCATGCAGTGAAGAAGAGCTAGTGACATTGAGAGGAGAACCTTTCAATCCGAATTTCCGGGTTTTGGCAAATTTTGACAGCTTATCTGTCATGGAAATAAAGTTCAAAATTCAGTTCAGCATGTCTCCTTACCCCGATACCGAATCTATATTCGACTTCAGAAACAACTTTGAGCTTCAACCAAATTTCCAGTTTCGGCCGAATTTGGGGTGAATCATGTGTCCGGCAAGAAAATTAAGTTTAGATATGGATTCAGCGAGCCTCCTTACCCCTTAAATGACTATCTCATTAGCATATCCTCTTCTGCCTCTAAATATCTTAAGGACCCATCTACAACTTGGCCTGTACTGTGCCAGTGAATAAGTGAATCCTCGTACGAAGTTTGAACAACATAATCTCAACCCCTTCGACCCCTCCGACACGACAAGACAGACTTCCATGTGTCTAACCCAAACCAAAGAATACGTACGCTAACGTCGTCATCGGTGTAGAGCTTTCGCTTGTATGTATAAAGGGGTAAGGTAGGGACTGGTGTTTTCCGAAAATTGGTCGACAAGTTTTCATTAAATTGCTCATCAGACAATTGTCGGAAGCATTCTGCCTTTTTCACCCAGTAAATGCCGGTTGGTAACTAAAATGACCGCATAAACTTTGTATTTATCTGTAACTTACAACAGCGTGACTCCTCACTCTATTTTGACCATGAAATTGGGTTTTAAAATTTCATGCTAAACTTCGGGATTCCGGGCGAAGTACTTGTCCGGCCAAAAAATATTTTCATATCAGATTCAGCATGACCCTAAAGTCGAAGATCTAGTCAACTTTGGATTCTACTTTTAGTTTTTAAAGTTTTCCGGGTTTTGCTGAATTCTGGGTGAACTACTTGACCGGCGAGAAAATAAATTCAGTATGTCTCCTTACCCCTGAATCGACTATCTTATCACCTTTTAAAAAGTATTTTATTTCGCCCTTAATTTGAAGCCCTCCCTTAAATATATAGCTATGGAGCCATCTACGAACTCGACCCAAAGAATTCCCACACCAAGTTTCAACAAAATATCGCATTCCTTTCGAGAGTTATGGTGCTTACAGACGGACGAACGGACAACTTTTGCGATATCATAGGTATCCCTCCAGTTACGTTTTGGGATCTTAAAACAAGATTATTACAATACTGACATGACAGTTACTGAAACCTTGATCTTGGTTGTGACTGAGTCGTCGAAGCTATTGCGATCTGATTTTTGGGATTCCAAAACGTTAGTGGAGGGATATCTACGACATCGCAAAAGTTGTCCGTCTGTTAGCACGATGACTCTCGAAGAGAATGAAATATTTTGATGAAACTTGGTGCGAGGATTCTTTGGGTCAAGGGTAAGGTCAAGTTAATAGATGGGCTCTGTAGCCCTAGGTTTAGGGGGGGGGGGGGGTTAAATTAAGGGGCAAACAAAATATTTTTAAACAGCTAATGTGATAGTCGATTATGGGGTAGGAAGACATGCTGAACACGATGGTGAAAATCATTTTTTCTCCAGTTCGTCCGGAATCCGACAGAAACCGGAAAGCAAAAGTTTGATTTGAAGTTGATTAGAAGACAGACTTAGGGGCAAGAAGAGACACTCAGTCTGTATATGACAATCATTTTTGGGATCCCAAAACGTAAGTGGAGGGATACCTATGACATCGCAAAAGTTGTCCGTCTGTTGGCACGATAACTCTCGAAGGGATTGAGATATTTTGATGAAACTTGGTGGGAGGATCCTTTGGATCAAAGTAAAGGTCAAGTTCGAAGATGGGCTCTGTAGCTCCATATTTGAGCGTGGGGGAGGGGTTTCAAATTAAGGGGCGAAAAAGAATATTTTTTGAAAGCTAATGAAATAGTTGATTTAGGGGTAAGGAGACATGCTGAATTCGAATATGAAATTTATTTTCTCGCCGGACAAAAAGTTCGCCCGGAATCTTGCAAAAACCGGAAAATTTGTGAAAAGTAAAAGTTTAATATGAAGTTGGTTAGAGGTTCGATTTATGGACAAGGAGACGTGCTGAGTCCGAATATGACATTTTATTTTCTCGCGTGACAATTAATTCTCCGGAATCCGGCCAAAACCGGAGAATTTGTTAAAAGTAATAAGTTTTATTTAAATTTGATAAGATGTTCGACTTGCGGGTAAGAAGACATACTGAATCCCTATATGACAATCATTTTCTCACCGGATATATAGATCGCTCGGAATCCGGCTGAAACCGGAAAATCTGTTAAAAGTAAAAGTTTAATCTGAAGTTGATTAGAGGTTGGATGTAGGGGTAAGGAGACATGCTGAATTCATTTTTGGGATCCCAAAACGTAAGGGGAGGGATACCTATGACATCGCAAAAATGTCCGTCTGTCTGTGAGCACGATAACTCTCAAAGGGAATGAGATATTTTGATGAAACTTGGTGTGAGGATTCATTGGGTCAAGGGTAAGGTGAGGTTCATGGGCTACGTAGCTCTACATTTAGTGGTGGGGGTTCAAATTAAGGGACAAACAAAATATTTTTAAACAGCCAATGTGATAGTCGGTTATGGGGTAAGAAGACATGCTGAGCACGATAGTGAAAACCCTTTCCTCGCCGGACAAGTAGTTCGTCCGAAATCCGGCAAATACCGGAAAAATGGTTAAAAGTAAAAGATTTATTTGAAGTTGACTAAATGGTAGATTTAGAGGTAAGAAGACATTCTGAACACGGTGGTGAAAACCATTTTCTCGCCGAACAACTAGTTCGTCCGGAATCCGGTGAAAACCGGAAAGTTGGTTAAAAGTAAAAGTTTCATTTGAAGTTGATTAAGTGTTCGATTTAGGGGTAGAAAGACATGCTGAACACGATCGTGAAAATCATTTTCTCGCTGGACGACTAGTTCGCCCGGAATCCGGCCAAAACCGGTAAATGACAAACATATTTTATGCGGATATATAATTATAATTAGTCCGGAGTCCGTTTGTAACCGGAATTTTTTTTTAAGTCAAACTTTTTTTCAAAGTTGATTAGATGTTCTTTGTGGGAATAAGGAGATACGCTTGATTTGTTTCTGAATTTTCTTTTTTTGCTGGGCTTTCGGGCGAAACTGGAAACTTGGCAGTAAGTAAAGCGTGAAGTCTCGGTCAGTATCGTCAAAATAGATATGGCCTATAGAGGTAAATCTGAACTTAAGTTTTCTCTGATCATTAGCCTGGCAAATACTGGATCTGGCGAAGACAAGACCGAATTGTCTGAATCAAATATTAGATTTTTGGGATCCCATCGACAACTTTGGTCTTGTTGAGCTTTAGTTTTCTGCCAGACAAGTAGTTCGTCTCGGAATCCGGCCGAAACCTGAAGTTGGGCAAAAGTAAGGAAGGAAGGAGATACGACGTAGGCTATAGGGTAAACCATATGCTGAATCCATATTTGAATATTTGACAGCGCAAAACGGATATCTGAATATATCTGAACTTGTTGAAATTCAGCTGGCGTATCCGGTTTGCACTGTCAAATACCATCTTGGTCTTCTCCGACTATTACCATTGGCCTTAACCTGTTTTTAAACGTTAAAAGTACAAATGCTTAAGAAGTCTGTTGCAGACCGACTATCTTCAAGACCGAATTGTCGGGAGGAAATATTAAAATTTTTGGGATCCCATCGAAACCTTGGTCTTGTTTACCTGGACACATAATTTGAACACACATAGTTCTTTATAGAGATTAGGATATACACTGAATTCGTTTCTGAATTTTCAGTATTGTATTGTCAAAATAGATATGGCTTACATGGGTATATCTGAGCTTGGTTTTCCCTGATCATTAGCCTGGCCAAGACTGGATCTGGCGAAGACAAGACCCAATTTTCTGGATCAAATATTAGATATTTGGATCCCATCGAAACCTTTAGTATTGTTGCTTACAGCCTGTTCTTGTCATAAATACTCCTTGAGCCCAACAACTAAAGTGGGTCCTGGCAATCGTAAAGTCCGTCGTAACCAGACTCGTCCGGACCCGGCGTGCTTTCATGGGCTGAAAACCGCCAAAATGACCGCTTACGACACGTTTACGATTGCTTCCCACAGCTTACGATGGCCAATGGAGGACCCACTTAACAGTTGACACACGCGTCGGTTTTTAAGTGCCATATATCGATCGCAATCTCTGTCCGTTGGTGAAACTTGGGTGAAACGATGAAACTTGGCAGTCGTGTCAGGGACCCGAAAAGATTAACTTGGATTAACATCGTGGGGGGAGTGGAGGGTAGGTGAATCCGGGATCTTGAGGTATTTATAACTTTTGAACGGATATCCGGATCTTAATGAAACTTAGTATTTGGAAAGACCTCGTGTCTGAGACGACCCACTATACCCACTACCCAAATTGAAAGCCAAAATTTCGCTTTGTTTTTTATATGTTTAAGCTCTGTTTGTTTAAGAATTGTGGGTCCGCATGTAACATGTCTTCATTGTTTGTTTTGTTCGTTATGTAGTTACAGGAGATAATCGCCTAACCTACTTCTTTTTTCCAGCTGAAGAATGTGTTTGCTGCACTACCAGCAAAGAAGCAGACCTTACTGTTTAGTGCAACCATGACTGACACATTGGAAAAGATGAGAAACTTGGTTATGATTGATGTGAGTCCTTTTGTTTTATTTCTTGCTGCAGTTTATACGAGTGACAGTGTCTGCCAGCCCCCAAAAATTCCCGGCAAATGTTTTCTTGCCTAGAAGGCTATCGAACTTTGTTCTGAACTGTTAGTTCGGTTAGTTCGAAACCGCGTTTAAAGTATGTAAGACATTCCTCTGCGCTTTTAACTTAAATTATGTTGGTTTGGGTGGAAGGGGAATAAAGCTGGTCCGCTGTAAGTAAGTAAGTAATTTATTTGTAACCCACCATTTTTAAAAGCGGAGGAAATGAAAGAAAATAAATAAAACACATGAAAGACATTTAAAAACACTAATTTTCAATCTTCGGCCAGGTAGCAGTGGATAACGTCGTGCGCTGGTTGGGCCCTTTTATCCATGATTTTTGAGGGTAGCACTTGCATCTTGAATTTTGAACTTCTCCGTCAATATATGTTTATGATATGATTTCGACAAGTGGAGCAGGGGCTTTACATATTGGAAATAACACTATCTCATCTTTTTTATCTCCTTCTTTCGCAGAACATGAGTGACACAGGAACGAAATAGTATAGAAGGAGCGCAGAAGGTGCTGTACAAATTTCCCAATTATAGCCCCCCCCCCCCCCCCCCCCCCCCCCCGGCTGGGGACGATGCGTCCATCGGCGGTACGGGTGGATTTACAAACTTCTTGAACAACCGAAGAGCAAAATTTTGATAATGAAGACTTGAATGTTATGCCAAGCCATCGTAGCGAGTCTGGCGATTTGACGGTGAACGATCCAAGAGAGATAGTGAATCCGTCTGATTTCAAATTTGACTGCGGTGGACGGTACGTCAGCGGAGTTTTGTTCCAGTGATATTTCGGTCTTTCTTGCCAAGGGTCCTCTTTACGCTAAGACTTGAGTTTGCTAACCCCTGACCGTGCCAGCCGCAGCAGCAGACCTAACCGCCAAACCACATCACTTTCTTCGGTATTTTTCATCAAGTCTTTAGCTACCAAACTTCATTAAGCTTATTGTCGTGTTTTTTTTTCTTCTTCGTCTTTTACTTGGGTGAAACGATCAGTACTCGGGATATTTATATGAATATTATATTTTAGTTTTACATGGCCCACAATTGTTTTGCACTTTTGTAAAATTATGAAAAAAAACTTCCTGTACGATGTTTGTTTCTCTGCAGTGCTTGTTTAGTGTATGTAGTTTTTTCAGAAGAACAAAATTTGAACTGTAAACTCGGGTGTTCCACCAACCATTGTCAGATAGCGCCAAACCTGACCTAACCATTATGGTATGGTTTAGTCTAGTTTATTTATAAAAAATAATACATCATTATCTGTTCTAGCCACAACATAGGGTGGACTTTAATTTTCATCCACATTCAGTTATAAAGAAAAAATCAGACATGTAGAAAAAGGTGTAGAAAAATGATCATCAGTTTCTTTTTCTTTTCAGCCTTTCTTCTATGAAGCCCCTGCAGAAGTCGCAACTGCCGATCGGTTGGACCAGAAGTACCTCCTGATACCTTCTTACGTTAAAGATGGCTACCTTACTCACATTGTTCTAAAGTTCCGGAAAGAAAATCCGAAGGCATCCTGCATTATTTTTACAGACACGTGCAAGTAAGTGCCGTATCTGGTAGTCAGTTTTGTAGCTCTCATAAAAGTCCACATCTGCTTCGCAGTCAATCTTTATTCTTGAGATCACTTGATCACTTCATGCGATATTAACCAAAGGGCATTTACCCTCTCTTCAAGCATACTGTATATAATCTCGCTTCGGCGTGCTCGAAATAATTCTTTAATTAAATACAAACAAAATTAGCAATCAATCTTTATTCTTGAGATCACTTGGTCACTTCATGCGATATTAAAACAAAGGGCATTTACCCTGTCTTCAAGCACTGTATATAATCTCGCTTCTGCGTGCTCGAAATAATTCATTAATTAAATACAAACAAAATTAACAATCAATCTTTATTCTTCAGATCATTTGATCACTTCATGCGATATTAAAACAAAGGGCATTTACCCTCTCTTCAAGCATACTGTATATAATCTCGCTTCTGTGTGCTCGAAATAATTCATTAATTAAATACAAACAAAATTAGCAATCAATCTTTATTCTTGAGATCACTTGGTCACTTCATGCGATATTAAACAAAGGGCATTTACCCTCTCTTCAAGCATACTGTATATAATCTCGCTTCGGCGTGCTCGAAATAATTCATTAATTAAATACAAACAAAATTAGCAATCAATCTTTATTCTTCAGATCATTTGATCACTTCATGCGATATTAAAACAAAGGGCATTTACCCTCTCTTCAAGCATACTGTATATAATCTCGCTTCTGCGTGCTCGAAATAATTCATTAATTAAATACAAACAAAATTAGCAATCAATCTTTATTCTTGAGATCACTTGGTCACTTCATGCGACATTAAACAAAGGGCATTTACCCTCTCTTCAAGCATACTGTATATAATCTCGCTTCGGCGTGCTCGAAATAATTCATTAATTAAATACAAACAAAATTAGCAATCAATCTTTATTCTTCAGATCACTTGATCACTTCATGCGATATTAAAACAAAGGTCATTTACCCTCTCTTCAAGCATACTGTATATAATCTCGCTTCGGCGTGCCCGAAATAATTCATTAATTAAAACAAACAAATTAGCAATCAATCTTTATTCTTCAGATCATTTGATCACTTCATGCGATATTAAAACAAAGGGCATTTACCCTCTCTTCAAGCATACTGTATATAATCTCGCTTCTGCGTGCTCGAAATAATTCATTAATTAAATACAAACAAAATTAGCAATCAATCTTTATTCTTGAGATCACTTGGTCACTTCATGCGACATTAAACAAAGGGCATTTACCCTCTCTTCAAGCATACTGTATATAATCTCGCTTCGGCGTGCTCGAAATAATTCATTAATTAAATACAAACAAAATTAGCAATCAATCTTTATTCTTCAGATCACTTGATCACTTCATGCGATATTAAAACAAAGGGCATTTACCCTCTCTTCAAGCATACTGTATATAATCTCGCTTCTGCGTGCTCGAAA
Organism: Branchinecta lynchi; assembly: GCA_023053575.1. NCBI lineage: Eukaryota > Metazoa > Arthropoda > Branchiopoda > Anostraca > Branchinectidae > Branchinecta > Branchinecta lynchi. The sequence continues at coordinate 14,528,677 of JAKZAP010000002.1, forward strand.
TAATTCATTAATTAAATACAAACAAAATTAGCAATCAATCTTTATTCTTGAGATCACTTGGTCACTTCATGCGACATTAAACAAAGGGCATTTACCCTCTCTTCAAGCATACTGTATATAATCTCGCTTCGGCGTGCTCGAAATAATTCATTAATTAAATACAAACAAAATTAGCAATCAATCTTTATTCTTCAGATCACTTGATCACTTCATGCGATATTAAAACAAAGGGCATTTACCCTCTCTTCAAGCATACTGTATATAATCTCGCTTCGGCGTGCCCGAAATAATTCATTAATTAAATACAAACAAAATTAGCAATCAATCTTTATTCTTCAGACCATTTGATCACTTCATGCGATATTAAAACAAAGGGCATTTACCCTCTCTTCAAGCATACTGTATATAATCTCGCTTCTGCGTGCTCGAAATAATTCATTAATTAAATACAAACAAAATTAGCAATCAATCTTTATTCTTGAGATCACTTGGTCACTTCATGCGACATTAAACAAAGGGCATTTACCCTCTCTTCAAGCATACTGTATATAATCTCGCTTCGGCGTGCTCGAAATAATTCATTAATTAATACAAACAAAATTAGCAATCAATCTTTATTCTTCACATCACTTGATCACTTCATGCGATATTAAAACAAAGGGCATTTACCCTCTCTTCAAGCATACTGTATATAATCTCGCTTCGGCGTGCCCGAAATAGTTCATTAATTAAATACAAACAAATTAGCAATCAATCTTTATTCTTCAGATCACTTCGTACGGTATTATACTGCGTTCGTCTCTCCCGAGATCCATCAACAGGATGAAGGAAAACTATAGCCACCCATGGAGCTCTATGATGTTTCGGTTTACTCCAGGGTTGGTCACCAAAAGTAACTTCGTACACCCTGGAAAGTAACCCAAAAGTATCTGATTGTAACCCAGTGTAACCCAAAGTAACCCAATGCAATGTAACCCAATGTAACCAAAAGTAACCCAAAGTATCCCGAAGTAACTCGTACACCCTGGTTCTTGGTGACCAACCCTGGGGTTTACTGAATTTTAATTATTTTTGTTTCGTTGATGTTATTTTGTTTCTCTATCTTTTCATTTTTTTACCATACCGTCTTTACCTAGACGGGTTACAGATAAATTTTAATCTAATTTAATATGAAAAATGTGTTCTCTCTTCAGGCATACCATATACATCTCGCTTCTACACAGTCAAAGAAATACAAAATTCATGATCTGTGACTCCGTCTTTACCTAGACGGGTTACAAATAAAATTCAATCTAATTTAATGTGAAAAATGTGTTCTCTCTTCAGGCATACCATATACATCTCGCTTTTACACAGTCAAAGAAATACGAAATTCATGATCCGTGACTCGCGTCTTTGCCTAGACGGGTTACAAATAAAATTTTATTTAGTTCAATATGGAAAATATGTTCTCTCTTCAGGCATACCATATACATCTCGCTTCTACACAGTCAAAGAAATACAAAAATTCATGAAAATTCATTCCGAGGCAAAAATGAGTGCAACCGACCCGGCGAAACGGATTTTTATAGGCTATACCATAATCGAAACAAGACAAAAGGTGTCGATGGGATCCCAAATATTGAATATGTATTAGACTACGTGATCCAGAAGCGAATGTTGCAGATTTCTGGTCTTCGCCAAACCCCTTTAACATTTTGCTATATTATATAACCAAGTTCGGGTGTGAATTCCTTCTAATAAACTGTCAGCTTATCCGTCAATGAAATAAAGTTAAAACTGGATTCAGCATGTTTCCTACACCGGTACCGAATTTCTAATCGATCTTTAGTATGTTCTAAAGCTGTAACAGCATATCAAAAAATTCATGCTAAATTTCCGGTTGTGGACGGATTCCGGCCCAAATACTTGTCCGGCAAGAAACGATTTTCATATCCATTCAGCAAGTCTCCTTACCCCTAAATCAAATCTCTAATCGACTTCAGATTAAACTTTTCACAAATTTTCCGTTTTGCCGGATTCCGGGTGAACCACTTGTCCGGCAAGAAAATAAATTTCATATTCGTGTTCAGCATGTCTCCTTAATCCTGAATCAAACTTCTGATCAGCTTCAGATTAAACTTTACTTTTCGCAAATTTTCCGGTTTTAGCTGGATTCTGGGTCAACTACTTATCCTGCGAGAAGATAATTTTCATATTTGGATTCAGCACGTCCCTTAGCTGGTACTTTCTGGTGCAGAATCCAGTATGGAATAAAGCGTGGGTCGGAGATCATACGTGTACGTGTAGGGTATGTGTTTCTTGCTCAAACTGGAGTCGTCGCAGATATTGGGCATAATTATAGTATATGTATTTGAGTGTGAGTTTGTCGGAATCCATTAGTTACATTTTTGCAGATACCATGGTATCTGCTACCACGGTCAAAAGTCGTTTTAGCAGTTACCGTGCTGTCTGATATTCAGATACCACGGCAACTGCGAAAACGACTTTAGACTTAACGACTTCAGATACCACGGTAACTGCAAAAACGACTAATTGCAACAGAAACCATGATATCTGATACCACGGTCTAAAGTCGTTTTAGTAGTGACCGTGGTATCTGGCCAGTCAGCGTGGGATCTTATATTCAGATACCACGGTCCCATCGTGGCAACTAATCGTGGTATCTGAAAAAGTCATCTCACTTTCATCATCACCAACAATAGAGCCTATGTTTTTGTCAAATTGGTGTGAAAGAATTTTTGCACTTAGTGATGTGACTGGATATCAGTTCAGGTACCACGGTAACTGCAAAAAAGAGTAATGGCAGATTCAGTTACCGAGGTAACAGATACCATGGCATCTGCAAAAACGCAACTATTGTGTCAATCATTTTTGTTTATGGCGTAAACTGATGAGTTAGCTGAGATTATTCAGACAAGATGTTGGACCTTCTTTTGCAATGGACCGGCTCAGGCCGCTTTCTAGCTTGAGCCATAAGAGGACCTTTGCCAAGAAGGTCTGAAAATTCCTTGCCACGAAAGGCCGAAATTTTGCTAGAATAAATCCCAGCTGACTTATCCATTTAGCGTCAACAGATACGATACGCAGTCAGCTTAGGCTGAAGGAATGCTTATATCAGTTCTTGAAGGATTCGTCGTAGCTATTAATGCAACCTACTTTCGTAATCCTTTTTTTTTTACACCCTCCTTGTCTCGCTATTTTTGTTGCGTCTTATGCACCTGACGATTGATGCAAAGAAGTTTAAGTATTTAACTGTTTTAGAATATTGGAACATGGACAGTATACCACACTTATAAAACAAAACAAAAAAGACATACACAGTAAACAGTGTAATTTGTTCTTTAATTTTAGGAGTTGCCAAATCCTTTGTATGACCTTCAGTGAACTGGGATTCCAGACAGTGGCGCTTCATTCAATGATGTCTCAGAAAGAACGAATCTCCGCTCTCACACGATTTCGTTCAAATAACGTGCGGATCCTCGTAGCTACTGACGTAGCGAGCAGAGGTGAGTGACTATTTATCAGGAACAAATAAGCCAATAGAAGCTCCGTCTTTGGTGCAGCGACTATGGATCCCCAACAAAATTGAGCTGAGCTAGAGGTATTTGCTGAGCTTTGAGTTGCTGCCCGTCTACTTCCCTCTTCGCCATTGCGCATATCAGTGGAGTATTGCAGGAGGCGCGCTGACCCGCTCTGCAGCGCCTCCAGACAACCGATCGGCTTTTACTTCGGAAATTTCTTCTTTGGGGCTTTACTGCGATATACCTGTTCCAGCTGTTTGTAGAGGTAACGAATTGTGATGTTCCACGTAGCTCCTACCCTCCGCTCGTATGCATCAGGCGGGGTACAGGGCTTCGCCAAAAGCAAAAAGGTATACAAAAAATTCTACTGGCTTCGCTTGCATCATGAACAAACGGTTATTCTAGTTTTTTTGTTGTATTATTTTTACCTCAGATCCGAGACAAGCCCAGTCGGTTTTTTTTTTATATCTAATGCATTTTATGTGCGGTAAAGGGGCGCTTGTTTGAACGTTAGTTTATCTTGAACAGCACCGTTTTTATCACCTCTGCTCGCTACGTCAGGATCTTTCCTGCTTATAAGGAATGTTCCCATACCTGTAATGCACACTCTGAAGTTGTTTTACCTTGATCCTGCACCAGAAGATCGAGGCGAACTTAAAAATCTATGCTTGGGGACGTTTCGCCACGGGGACGTTTTGACAAGGGGACGTTTGTCATGGGGACGTTTTGTCAAGGGAACGTTTTGTCACGGGGACGTTTCGTCACTGGGACGTTGCGCCAGGGGACGTTTTGTCATGGGGACGTTTCGTCGGTAAGCCCCAGGAAGGGCAAACTAAAACGGGCAAAGAATTACCAGAAGTCGAGGATTCGAAAAACTGGCAAGCCTTTCCTCCGGTTTAGTACCCCGTGAGGCGTGGGCAACTTACATTTGTAAAAGTTCAACTTTTCCTCCCTTTAGTATTCGGAAAACTGGCAAGCTACGCACCGTGCTTGAAAATGTAAGTTACATTTGTAAAAATCCACCTTTTCCTCCTTTTAGTACCCTGTCGGTAAGCGACTAAAATCATTCGACTCCAGCGAGGGGTCGGTAGCTAAGATGTTGCAAGTCCACCATTTCTTTCCTGGTTTTAGGAACTTGTCACGAATTGTACCTTAGAGTACTAAAGCGAGGAAAGAAATTGGGAATTCTAAATTATTCTTCTTTGAGGGGTCGGCAACTATCAAAATTCATAGTTCACCGTTCCCTTCCTCGTTTCAGTAGCTTTAAGGGGTCGGCAACTAGAATTCTCAGTTAGGTGAGGGGTCGGCAACTAAGATACCTTAACCAACTAAAGTACGTTTTACGGGTCGGCAACTAGAATTCTCAGTCAAGTGAGGGGTCGGCAACTAACTTTGGTATCCTGTGATGGGTAAAGGAATTGGAAACTCTTATTTTTTTGAGGGATTCCGCCTCTTTCCGAGCGAGGGGTCGGTAATTAAAATAGTTCAAGTCCACCATTTCTTTCCTGGTCTCACGTAACTGAGAATTCTAGTTGCAGACCCCTCAGAGCTACTAAAACGAGGAAAGGAACGGTGAACTGCGAATTTTGATAGTTGCAGACTCCTCAATGAAGAATAATTTAGAATTCCCAATTTCTTTCCTCGTGTTGGTACTCTAAGGAATTATCAGTGACAATAGATGTTCCTGCATCACAAGCTAAATAAATAAAATGTAGCTGACTTATCCATTTTGCACAGTCAAATATTATAAGGGACCAGGTACCGAAACGAGGAAAGTAATGGTGGGCTTGAAATTTCTTAGTTGCCGACCCCTTAAAGCTACTAAAACGAGGAAGGGAACGGTGAACTATGAATTTTGATAGTTGCCGACCCCTCAAAGAAGAATAATTTAGAATTCCGAGTTTCTTTCCTCGTTTTAGTACTCTAAGGTACTATCCGTGACAAGTTACTAAAATAGGAAAGAAATGGTGGGCTTGAAATATCTTAGTTGCCCACCCCTCGCTGGACTCGGGTGATTTTAGTCGCCTACAGATAGGGTAATAAAAGGAAGAAAATGTGAAGTTTTACGAATGTAAGTTTCCGACCCCTCATGAGATACTAAACAGCGGAAAGGCTTGCCAGTTTTTCGAATCCTCGATTTCTGGTAATTCTTTCCCTGTTTTAGTTTGCCCTTCCTGGTTTTAGTATCTGTGCCTGCTTTTCTCTTGCCTTTCCTTTCCTGCTTTTAGTCGATCCCTAACTAACCCTATCCGGAGGAACCTTCCGAACAGTTGAATGGCCTGGAAACTTTTTCTTTCGCTCAGTAATCCAATCACTCCCGCACGCTCTCACCCCAAAGAACTCTTGTCTCAGTCCATTCGATTCCTCACTCTCCCAGGACATGGCTCATACTTTCTTTCTCGCATCCACACATAGGGCAAGGTAAGGACCAGTTTAACCCTAACTTTATTATACAATATTATTATGATTATTGTAAATAACTTCCTCTGGGACATAGTTCCGCATTCTGCTCTAGATAAAAATTATTTATTGTTTATCGTTATTGTTAGCTAGCGATAGTATTCTTGCATCTATCCATCTTCCAAAATAGCGTGTTGCGGTAAACACAGTCGCCCCATGGTTTGAGACAAAATTGCAAGACAAAATTAAGGGATAACCATCAGGGGCGTCACTATTGCGCCGACAAACGCAGAAAAAATAATATTTTGTATGCTTTTTATCAGGCATCGGTCGATTCGTCGGCACATCGGGTGTTTTTATATGCAAGAAATAAGATCCTGCAAACGTTTGTCGGGCAAAACACTGAAGAAATCGAATTCTGCATGCTTTTGTCGTGCCTCGGTATTCTCGTCGGCACATCGGGTTCTTTTTATACAGAAGGAATCCAGAAGAAATAAAAACAAATTAAGTTTTTGGTCGGGCGTCGGTCGACTCGTCGGCACATCGGGTTCTTTTTATACGCAAGAAATGAAATCCTGCAAACATTTGTCAGGCAAAGCACTGGAGAAATCGAATTCTGCGGGCTTTTGTCGTGCCTCGGTTCGTCGGCACATCGCGTTCTTTTTATACATAAGAAATCCAGAAGAAATATTTTTTTATGCTTTTGTCGGGCGTCGGTCGACTCGTCGGCATATCGGGTTCTACTTATACATAAGAAATCAAATTTTGCAAACTTTGTAGGGCGGACCCAGGAAGTTTAAGTTTCATTGGCACAAGGGGTTATTTTTACACGTATGAATCAAGTTCTGTACAGTCTAGTCGAGCAAAACACAGAACAAATCAAATGCTCGATGGTTTTGTCGGCCGTCGGTATTCTCGTCGGCACATCGGTTCTTTTTAAAAAAAAAAAAAAATCAAATTCTGTAACTTTTTATCGGGCGCATGCCGAAAGTTCAAGTCTCGTCGGTACATCGGCTTCTATATACGCGTAAAAAATAAAGTTCTTTACAATCTTGTCGGGCAAAATACAGAAGAAATCGAATTCTGAATGCTTTTGTCGGGCGTCGGTGTTCTTGTCCGCACACTGGGTCTTTTTACGTAAGAAATCAAATTCTGCAAACATTTGTCGGTCGCAGATTTTTCCGGAAAAATACAGATTAAAAACAAATTCGCCGGCGTTGCTTAGTTCAATTTGTTCTGGGTGCAGTCGTTGGAAGCTTCGCTTCTTAGCAAAAGTTGAAACGAAAAGCCGAATATGTGTATTTACATCAAAGGAACAATGTCAACTGGTGCATTACAGTAAGTTTTACACGAAATTTCGCATGCGGCGCATTTTGTAGTATTCCCTATTTGGAAGAATGGTGTATCATTTAGTTTTCCTTTTAGGATAGACGTTCTTGGGGTTTGAAACACGTTAAAAGCCGGAAATTGTATGGTAGGTATAGCTAAATTTTTCCGGAAAAAAGGCAGATTTAAAAAATTTCGCCTGCGGCGCTTAGTTTAACTTGTTCTTGGTACAGTCGTTCGAAGCTTCGCTTTTTAGCGAAGGCTAAAATGAAAAGCCAAATATGAGAACTTAAAATACGAAATTACATCAAAGGAATAATCTCAACTGATGCATTGCAGTTAGTTTTACCCCGATTCTATTCTGTGCTGGCGGGAAATGTACGCCGTTGCCGCGAAGCGGCAACGGCGTGTTTTGTCGGCACATTTTTTTTAGTCCGTCGGCACAAACCGGACGTCCCCCCCCCCCCCCAAAGGTAAAAGGCTAGTGACGCCCCTGATAACCATTGCCGGCGATTTTAGCTTTAATCAGGCGACAGTACGATTTTATGCACGCAACAGCAACAGCTTTTGATGATTCACTTTTAGAAAAATTAATTAATTTTAATTACTTTAGTTATTCTAAGGTTTATTTTTAATTATTTTAATTATCTTTTGCGTTAAATTCTTTTGCCGACGAAAATTCAGTGTGAATATCCAGGCGATAATTGCTCTGTGTAATTAGTATCAAAATGAGCGCAGACCAAGAGGCTTAAGCTGCTTTCACATTGACGCGTTTGCCTTTCACACTGAGCTACGCAAGCCTTGCGTTGCGCTTGCGACGACGCAACGCGGAGCTTGCGCTTACAAATTTGACGCAACGCAAGAATAGAACTGAGCTCTATTTTTACGTTGCGTCCGACGCGTACGCATCAGATTTTTCAATTTGTTTTTTATTGAAATGGAAGTTTTTGAAGAAAAAACTAGTAAAACTAGTTCAAGAGAGACCTGGACTATGTGATAAAAAGGTCCCTGACTATCACAACAAGACTTTCATTAATAATACATGGTTATCAATTTGTTGAATCATCAACAAGGAGTTTAGCAAGAGCATGACTGGTAATTTGACCCTACTTTGTATCACATTACATTTAACTGGACCTTGTCTCCTTCAAGTAGCAAATAGTAATAATAAAAAATTACCTATAAACATTCTAGAAACTGAACGAATTTGCCTGTAGGCTCCATGTTCAGTCCATGCATCATTTTAAGTCTTCATCAGAACTAGTCATTTTCTGAAAGCGCAATGCACAAGCCTTCACGGTGTGAAAGGTCTGACGCAAGACAGACGCAACGCTGACTCTACGCAAACGCAACGTAAGCTTCTTGCGTTCTCAGTGTGAAAGCCGCATTACTTCAAAGCCTGTAAACTAGAAGAAGACTATATTTCCATGTCCTTTGTGCTTTAAGAGCTTCGTCTTTACTCCAATCTTGTCAGGAGATACTCATGGGTTGTTCAGACATTACGAATGCTATCCCATAAGATAATATGTTCGTAGTCTTCTGTAAGCCCTGCTAACTAGCCATCTAACGGGTATAGAAGTAACATTTTATTTTAAAACACCTTTATTCCAACGATTTTACGCTTACGCTATTCCCCTGTACTTGACCCTCTTACCTTGACTGCCCATTGGACCGTGGTAATTATGAACGGAATATTTGTTGCTTTGACCGTAATCGTGGATGTCATCGTTATAAGTGTTATCGCATCGTCTTGTGCAGTAGTACTTGTTAGCGAGACGGTTGTTTTCTTGTCCATCATTCAGGAAGTTTGTGCCGAACCCCAATGCGGCGAATCCTGAAGTACCATGTCTGTCTTCTGGGGTAAGTGCCTCCGACTGCCTAAGAATCTCAGTATCTAGTCCCGTCAATAAGTTGTCGGCTTTTGACTTGGGTTTGTCCACGTCGAGAGATGGGATCGCGATTTTCTGGATGTCCATTTTGGGTTCGTAGCTTAATTGGTTTGTCAAGTTATCGTCCTGAGCGTAGGAAGCCCTGTAGCTGTCTTGTTTCTCGTAGCCCTGGTAGTTAATTTTCTTTGGGTAGCTCCGATCGTAGATGTTTTTCATCGTAGGGTAGCTGTCTTTCTTATGGTAGCTCTGGTCGTAACCAGTTGGCATTGCGCAGCCCTGGCCGTAGCTGTCTTTCTTTGTGGAGCTCCGATCGTAGCTATTCTGCATTGCGTAGTCTTTGGCGTAGTTGTCCGGTACTGCGTAGTCTTGGCCGTGGCTATCTTTCTTCGGGTAGTTCTGGTCGTAGCTATTTTTCATCGAGCGGTAGTCGTCTTGGCCGTAACTATCTTTCTTCTGGTAATTCTGACCATAGCTGTTTTTCATCGGGCGGTAGCTATCTTTCTTATGGTAGGTCTGGTCGCTGACTGGCGCCGGTTTGTACTGACTGTAGCTACTTGCCTGGGGACTCTTCCCGTAGCTGTTTTGCATTGGGTAATCTTGGCCGTAGCTACTTGTCTGGTAGCTCTCATCATAGTTTTGTTTCTTCGCGTATTCCTGACCGTAGCTACCTTTGCTGCGGTAGCTCTGATCGTAGTCTTGCGCGGTATAATCTTGACCGTAGCTACTTTCTCCGTCGCTCGCGCGATAGTTGTTTTTCCTGCGGTAGATTTGACCATAGCTGGCTTTCATTGGATCCCATGGGCGGTAGCTATCTTTCGGGCTGTCATAGCTGCTTTGCATGGGGTATCTCTGTCCATAACTACTTTGATATCCACCGTCATATTGGCAACAGCTAGCGGTGTATAAGGGCTCGAGCATTTCTTGGTTGTAATTGTAGTAGCTGGGCTGCTCGTATGTTTTATCGTCAAGTTGATTGGCAGAGACTCCTGAGGGGCTGGAGCTAAAATATTGGTTGCAATTTAGAATTGTTCGTTGTATTAGCTTGCTAAGTCTAGTCTAGTACGAGAGTCGAAACCTGTAAATTACGCTTTCTTCAGGAGGGGGGGGGGGTAAATGAGGCATGACATAACGGATATGAAAATGTGCGCTGGATACATAATAATCAAAGTAATAAAAGCAGCAAAAAAATTTTCTTCGACTCTTTAAACGGTTTCCCACCTGAAACCATGATGTGTGTGCGTCAAAAGGATACATCAGGTGATGATCCTGATATTCAAGTATAAGCCCTGGATACATTTTAACGATCTGGAACAGCAGATCCCTGGAAAATGTAACGTACAGAACTTGTAAGTCATGGTTTATCTTCTGAGTTTGCCATCGTGATCGACCTACCATCTACCATCAAAATAAGCACCGGATACGTTCCAACGAGAGATCACAACGTGCACAAAGGACTTGGCATGACCGGTTTTATAGCTGCTAATGCCTGGTCAGCATGTTCCTGATATCAATTATAAGTTGAGGATACCTGTTTACGGTCAAGAACCGGGTTCCGGCCGGAAAACGTATGTACAGACAGAATAGTTGATGTGACTGTTTTTATGGAACTTGCCTTTCGGCCAAATCCCATATAGCAATTGCAATTTCTGTCCGTCAGTCGCTCTGTCGGTCCCGGTTTTGCTAGTTCGGGCACTTCCAGATAAGCCAGGACGATGAAACTAGGCAGGGGTATCAGGACCGGGCTGGATTAAATTAGAAATAGTCGCTACCCCGATCCGTCCACCTGGAGGGCAGTGGATCGAGGGGTAATCCGGAAAAATTAGGAAAAATTAGTTATTGTTAGCGGGTGATCGGATCTTAATGAAACTTGATATATGGGAGGACCTCGTGTCTCAGACGTTCTTTTTTTAAATCGAGACTTGATCCGATGACATTGGGGGAGTTGGAGGGGGAAACTGGAAATCTTGGAAAACACTTAGAGTGGAGAGATCCGGATGAAACTTGGTGGTTTTAGATACGTGACTGACGTAACCGAAACGGATCTGCCAATTTTGGGGGAGTTTGGGGGGGGGCGGATTTCTTATGTTACCGCGAGTTCGGTGCTTCCTGATGTGCTAGGACGATGAAAGTTGGTGGGCATGTCAGGGAGCCGACCCGATTAAATAGAAAACAGTCACTTCCCCGATTCCACCATCTGGGGTGGGGGTGGAGGAAGGGGGGAGTCAAAAATCTAGGTATATCTAGGTATATTTAACTTGCGAACGGGTGATAGGATCAGGATGAAAGTTGATATTTAGGATGACCTCGTGTCTCAGACTTCCCGCTTCAGATCCGGACCGGATCCGATGACACTGGGGGGAGTTGCAGGAGGGAACCGGAAATCTTCAGAAACGCTTAGATTGGAGGGATCGGGATCAAACTTGGTGGGAAGAACAACCACAAGTCCTAGATACGTCATTGACATTACTGGACCGGATCCAGGTACTGTGGGGGAGTTGGGGGGGGGGGGGGTACGAATTTCTAGTCATTCCGCGAGTTCGGCATACTTCCTGGTGTGCTAGGACGATGAAACTCGGCAGGTATGTCAGGGAGCCGAACAGATTGACTTGAGAATAGTCGTTTCCCCCATTCGTTCATCGTGGGGGGAGTGGATGTATGAGGAGTCCGGAATCTAGTGGCATGCATAACTTTTGAACGGGTGATCGGATTTGAATGAAACTTGTCAGGTGGAAAGAGCTATCACCTCAGATGTGCTGTGTGAAGTCCGGGTCCGGTCCGATACCTGTGGTGAGATGGGGGGGGGGGGGCTCAAGAAAACGCAAGATATTAAATTGACGGAGCTAGATGGTTTTGGGGTTCTGTGGGGGGAGTTGGAAAGGGTTTCCTGGAATTCCGGCAGTCGCGAGTTAAAATAGTTCCAGCTGTACTAAGCCAACGAAACTTTGCAGGCATATTACTGACCCGAATTAATTGACCTAAGAACCTGACACAACATACCCTGGAAACTTCCGTTCCTAGATCCGAGCATTTTTGGGGGAGCGAGGGAAGGGAAATATGGAAATTGACTTCTGCAAATTGCGAAGAGTTGATTGATTCGAGTGAAACTTACTGGGTGATAAGAATCGATCGATGACTTAGACATGTAAAGCGTTCGAACTACACGCGTTCGAACTACATGCGACCACGGTTGGGGGAATTGGGGGGGGGGCTTTTGACACGCACGGCCTAGATTTGTTATTTTGCGTCTGGGCCGGATTCGTCCAAGGTATGGGGGGGGGGGGGGTACCGCGGATAGGGTATGCTCCGATTTCAGTAAAACTTGATGGACGGGAAGAGAGGACTAAGAGATACGACATTTATCTTTCCAAGTCCTCTTCGGCCACAGTGTGAGGGGGGGGGGTGGAGTGAGATTGCCGGAAACTTTGAGACTCGCGTAGGGTTCAAACGAGGGCATGAATGTAAATGAAACTTGGAATGTAGAGAAAGCATATACCCTAGATGACATATTTTAGGGTCCGAACCGGATCCGACAACGGTGGTGGGGGGGGGGCGGAATTTTCCAAAATGCTCAGATTCTAGTGAAACTTGAAAGATGGTATAAAAGAAGATGCTTTATATGATCCATTTTTTAGTCCGAGTAGATGGAGGGAGTACCGGAAATCGTGTAGCACGTCTAGGGATCGAATGAGTGGATTTATCTTGGGATTTATTCGGCTGAAACTTGGAAGTTTGAACAGTCATGCGCATATGCTACAGATAATCAGAGACGATGCCGGAACTGCTCAGAATTGAGTGAAACTAAATATACTTTTCTATTTCCGAACCACATTTTTGGGTGGCGGGTATAATTTGCGACGTTCTCATCTACTTTCTTGTACCGCCTACTCGTAACAAGTGCCATATGAGCTCGTAGCTCTTGTTTAGGGGGTGCCTATTGACCAAGATAAGCGTGTTTCTTGTATCAAGAGTAAGCTCCGGATACCTGTTTACAATCAAGAACCGGATTCCGGTCGAAAATCGTAATTTCTGAGTGCGACCCATCTAATGGTTATCGGCCAAGTTCGGCCAAGTGCCATATAGCGATTGTAATTTCTGTCCGTCAGTCGGTCTGTCGGGTCCCGGTTTTGCTTGTTCGGGCACTTCCAGATAAGCTAAGACGACGAAACTTGGCAGGCGTATCAGGGACCTGAGCAGATTATATCAGAAATAGTCGCTTCCCCAATCCGACCATTTGTAGGGGAGTGGAGGGAGGGGGAATCCCGAAAAAGTAGGAAAAATGAGATATTCTTAGCTTACGAACGGGTGATCGGATTTTAATGAAACTTGGTATATGGAAGCACTTCGTGTCTCAGACGTTCCATTTTAAATCCAGACCGGATCCGGTGACATTGGGGGGAGTTGGAGGGGGGAACCGGAAATCTTGGTAAACGCTTAGAGTGGAGAGATCCGGATGAAACTTGGTGGACAGAACAAGCACAAGTCGTGGATACGTGACTGACATAACCGGAACGGATCCGCTCACTTTGGGGGAGTTTGGGGGGGGGAATCCGAATTTCTAGTGATCCCTCGAGTTCGGTGCTTCCTGATATGCTAGGACGACGAAAATTCGCAGGCATGTCAGGGGCCCGACCAGATTAAATAGGGAATAGTCACTTCCCCGATCCGACCATCTGGGGGGGTGGGGGGTGGAGGGAGGAGGAGCCAATCATTTATGTATTTTTAACTTGCGAACGGGTGATCGGATCTTGATGAAAGTTGATATTTAGGATGATCTCGTGTCTGAGACGTCGCATTTTAAATCCGGGCCGGATCCGATCAGACTGGGGTGAGTTGGAGGAGGGAACCGGAAATCTTTAGAACCGCTTAGAGTGGAGGGATCGGGATGCAACTTGGCGGGAAGAACAAGCACAAGTCCTAGATACATCATTGACATAACCGGACCGGATCCAGGCACTGTGGAAGTTTCGGGTGGGGGTGGGGGTCCGGATTTCGAGTGATCCTGCGAGTTCGGCATGTGTGCTAGGACGATGAATATGGGCAGATTTGTCAGGGATCCGAACAGCTTGACTCCGAGACTCCGGAATCTAGTGGGATGCATAACTTTTGAACTGGTGATGGATGATCGGATTTGAATGAAGCTTGTAGGGTGGAAAGAGCTATCGCCTCAGATGTTCAGTGTCAAGTCCGGGCCGGGTCCGATACCTGTGGGTGGATGGGGGGGGGGTCGGAAAACTCAAGAAACGCTTAAAGCAGAGGGATTGGGATGGAACTTAATGGAGAGAACAAGCATTAGGCCTAGATACGAAATTGACGGAGTCAGTGGTTTCGGGGCTCTCGAGGGGGAGTTGGAGGGGGTTTTTCTGGAATTCCGGTAGTCGCGAGTTAGAATAGTTCCAGATGTACCAAGACAACGAAACTTTGCAGGCGTATTAGTGACCCGATTTAATTGACTTAAGAACCTGACACAACATACCCCCAGAAACTTCCGTTCCTAGATCCGAGCTTTTTTGGTGGACCGAGGGAAGAGAAATATGGAAATTGACTTCTGCTAACTGTTCTCTGATTCGAGTGAAACTTAATGGGTGATTGGAATTGATGACCTAGCCATGTAAAACATATGTTCGAGCTTATGCGACCTAGATTTTTTATTTGGCGTCCGGGCCGGATTCGGCCAAGGTAGGGTGGGGGGGGGTACAGGAAATTTGCGGATAGGCTATGCTCCGGTTTCAGTAAGACTTGATGGACGGGAAGAGTCGATTAGTAGTAGTAGTAGTACGAGTAGTAGAGATACGACGTTTATGTTTCCAAGTCCTCTTCCGCCACAGTGGGGGGAGGTGGAGGGAGATTGCCGGAAACTTTGAGGCTTGAATAGGGGTCAAATGAGTGCATCAATTTAAATGATACTTGGAATGTAGAGAGAGCGTATACCCTAGATGCCATATTTTAGGGTCCGAACCGGACCCGACAACGGTGGTGCGGGGGAGGGGTACCGGAATTTTCCAAAAATGCTCAGATTCGAGTGAAACTAGATGGTATAAAAGAAGATGCTTTAGATGATCCAGTTTTTGGTCCGAACCAGATTCGGCCACGGTAGAGGGAGATCGAGGGAGTGTTGGAAATCGTGTAGCAAGTCTAGGGATCAAACGAGTGGATTTATTGGCCTGAAACTTGGAAGTTTGATTAGTCATGCGCATTTGCTACAGATAATCCGAGACGATGCCGGAACTGCTCAGAATTGAGTGAAATATCCTATTTGTATTTCCGAACCGTATTTTTGGATGGCGAGTGTATTTTGTGACGTTCTCATCTACTTTCTTGTACCGCCTACGCGTAACAAGTGCCAAATGAGCTCTTAGCTCTTGTTAAACGTGGTGGTTATGTTTCCTAATACTAGGACTAAGCACCGAATATATGTTATGTAAGCTTGACGACATTGCAAATTATGAATATTGTCTACCTTTTCGCGACTAAGGGGTCAGCAACTTCTATCTCTCTTACGGTCGGTTCTGGCTCTTCTACGTGCGGGAGGTCGGCAGCAGGTGTCTCATGTTTTTCCAGCTCTTGTTGTAGTTCCTCGTCGGCAACAGTTCCTTGTACTGTAACATCTGTCTCTTTGTCTGCCGGTACTCCGCCCTCTGGCGGTGGAAGGTCGGCAACCGGTGTCTTAATTTTTTCCAGCTCTTGTTGTAGTTCCTCGTCGGCTACAGTTCCTTGTACTGTAACTTCCGTCTCTTTGTCTGCCAGTATTCCGTCCTCTGGCGGGAAAGGGTCGGCAACTGATGTCTGAATTTTTACCGGCTCTTGCTGTAGTTCCTCGTCGGCCCAAGCTGTTGCCAGCAAGGCCAAAAATAATAGCTGAAATAGACCCGGATCAAGTGAGTTCAATTCAGCTTGTTTGGAGCAGGGTTGCCACATGTCATACTGTAGTGTGAATTGTCACTCTATTTTCTTTTTTTTTTTCTTACGTAGGACATAAAAATCACTATGTTTCAGAAAATGACCAAGTGTGATGTCCTTTTTACAGCAAGGATTCTGACCAGAAGTGACTATTTCAGAAAAAAATTCATGAGAGTAAAATTAAGATGTGCCATTCTTACAGAGGCGGTTCGACCAAAAGTGAACATTCATGAAAATAAATTTCACTCCCAATTCACTCTCTGTTTTGTGCCAAAAGTCACTGTCTAAATATTCTTCATGTGGCAACCCTGGTTTAGAGTGCACGGTAGTCACAAGCTGGTCGCTGACCCAAGGGGTTGCAGATTTTCGCTGCCCGCCAGTGTTCTCGGTTTCCGGTCAGAGTGTGATCGGCGGTCAATCTGAGTGTATATTCCAGGTGCAGGGAGTGCAGAAGTTTCATAACATTTAAACAGTGATGAATTTCAACAAAACAAATTAAAATACTACACGCGCACAGCATTTGTTGATGTTGCACAATATTTTGTTGTGACTTTCAGCCTACTTTTTAATTTTTCTCTAAAAGTGACGTTGCAAACCATATTTAGAGTTGTAATAATACAGAAAAAGCTTTCGCCTCTAAATAACTCTGAGAAATTTCGAGTAATCGAATTGAAATCCCATCAGTAATGCACTTGGAACTATTGATCAATTCAGCGTTAACCGCATCTTCAGTAAGGCTGTTCCACGGATCGACAATTCTGTTACCAAAGCCTTACTTAAAAACGTCCTTGTGGTACTTGATTTTAAGTAAGTAAGGAAGTAATTTATAACCCGCCATTTTGAAAAAGCGCAGTGAATGAAAGAAAATATAAAACACATAAACACACAGAAAAAGACACGTTTCCATCTTCGGCCAGGAAGCAGTGGATAACGTCGCGCGCTGGTTGGGCCCTGTTGTCCATGATTTTTGAAAGCGACGAGGAAACATCCAAAAGGGTAACTTCTCCGTCAATGTATGGTTATGACATAGTTTCGACAAGTGGAGCAGGTGCTTTGCATATTTGAAATAACATGACCTCATCTTTTTAATCTAGTTCCTTCGCAGAACAACAGTGACACCAGAACGAAATAGGATAGAATGAGCGCAAAAGGTGCTGTACAAATTTCCCCAAGCTAGGTGGTACGGATTGATTTACAAACTTCTTGAACAACCGAAGATCAAAATTTTGACAATGAAGATTTGAATGTTATGCCGAGCAATCGTAGAGAGTCTGTTGATTCGAGGATTTTGCAAGCTTGTACATTGTAGTTTGTTGTATTTCACAGAAACGTAAATCTTAAAGGTCAATAGCACAATTTTTCTGTCACGTTAACCGATAGTGTGTTATTTCGCGGCTGTTGGGAACTGTGAATCCTTGTGTATAACTAAAACTTACGTTTGAATTAATTCGCCTTTCAAATTAGAGGATAGCTATAACTAGAAAGATGGACGAAAGCCGGTACAGAAAAGTGGAAAGCAAGACTTTCAGAAGAAAGAGGAACCTACTGTACGATTCCGCTCTACTTGTTAGATCGCTCACTCGACGTTTACCCTAAAAAATATTTATGATATTTACAATCGACTCTTCTGTGAGACTTGGGGCGTCGTCCACCCTTCTGACAATAGTAACTATTAGTTACTATTTTCGTTCCGAATTTGTGAAAAGTTACTACGCTGACCTTTCCAACCTTCTCGAAATAGTAGTTAATAGTAACTATTTGCTTACCACGCTCAAGAAAGTAGTAAGCGTGGTAACTACGAATTCTGTGACGTGAATGGCCCAATTAGCCCGTGGCACGACATTTTGCTCAAGATAGAAAAATGCGTTCCAGCCTTGACGTCAAGAACTCGTCGTAGTAACTACGGTAAGTAGGGTGGAACCCGCTCTCGAAGTCTTCATCTCCAGCAAGCTTACGTTCAAAACCATTGGATGGCAGGGTTTGAAAATTGACTTACTCTTTACAGTGAAGCTAAGAAAATAGGAATGTCTAATTTTTGTATTTCAAAAAGTACATGCTCATAAGATAGATAAGATTTAATTGCACAAATAAGCCAAAAGGCCATGGCAACAAAATAAACAAAACAAAAAGACAACGGTCTATTTTGCTCTGCATTCAAAGGGAGTCAATCTGTCTGTTATATCCGTACTTCGGTTTTGGTACACAAATTCGTATCTGAAAATTAAATGGTCTGGTTCACCCCCTACTCTTCTAGTACGTCGGGGCGTTCGGCAGTGGGGTGTACTCTCTCCGAGTATTATAAAAATTTGTATTTCCCATATCCTGTCAAATAGAACTTCAACTTGTTTCATGGGTTGTTCTGATGTTTCTTACATTGCATATGCTGACGATTTGTTGCTTATTTCAAGATCTAAACTCACTCTTTCTCGTATGGTTTCAAAAGTTTCATTGTCTTTCTCTCAATCGGTCTGTCTCTAAACGTTGATAAATGTGAATTTCTCCCTTTTAATTCGTCTGCTTCTAATAATAAACTCCTAAACTGTTTTAATTTCTCTATCCCTTGTGTGTCAAAAATCCGTTGGCTCGGTATTTATATTATAGAAAAAATATCAAATTTTCGACAGCAAGCAGTTCTTGATACTAAAAGCAAAATTCGCTCTGGATATTGACAAAATCGTTGCCAACCGCGGAAAATATAACCGCAGAGCTGTTGCCAAGCTCTACGCCACTTACTACGACCACTCGGTCCTTCACCTTTCTGGATTTACCCCCTGATGAAGAAAAAGGATGTAGCCGTCCGTCTGAAGGAAATGTCAATATAGTCTGCGAGTTTTTAGCTTATTTGCACGGAAAGGGCGAGTCATATAGCTCTATGAATGTGACTCGTTCGTGTCTGTCCAGT
The DNA here is from genome assembly GCA_023053575.1 of Branchinecta lynchi. Classification (NCBI taxonomy): domain Eukaryota; kingdom Metazoa; phylum Arthropoda; class Branchiopoda; order Anostraca; family Branchinectidae; genus Branchinecta; species Branchinecta lynchi. The sequence continues at coordinate 14,547,615 of JAKZAP010000002.1, forward strand.
GTTTTCTCAATATACTTGATGACTATCTCTCCCTTCCAATGCAGAATCTCCGGGTACCTGCGGAAGAACGGAAGAAACTGTGTCGCAGCTGCGCTGGCTCAGGATTTGAGTCATTGAGTTTGAGTCGTTACGGACACGTTTACTCCTTCTTCCTGAGAGTCACTGGCGTGTTTTGGACTTGGTCATATAGAGTATAGACGGCCATGCGATCGGAAAGGCGGCTTTAGTTGCAGGAGTACTCAGGGGGGGGTTTACAATGTCAACCTGCCTAGACGCTAGACCCAAGTATTCTCAAACTTGGGACGTGGATGTTTTATTATAAAGCATATGGAGTCGTTAGGAAGTAATTTGGAATTGGGAAAATTAGTCACGTTGCCAGCTTTGAGTTCGGTTTCCAGAGTGGATGAGGTGACTCACCTTTCAGTGAAAGGTTTGTTGATAGAAGAAGGAAAAATTCAGGTTCCCCTAGAGAAGCCAAGAAAAAATTCTACGGAAGGAGAAAGTTTACCGGTGATAGAATACCATGCATATGAAGGAAATCCCAGCATTTGCCCGGTGAAGTGCCTCACGGAGTATGTTGTGCGTACGCAATCAATCAGGAACGGCACAGCGAGACTGTTTTTGTCAACTAGGCCTCCGTATTTGCAGGCATCCAGGGACACCATATCCAGGCGGATTAAAGATTCTCTCAAGGGAGCAGGCCTGGATGTCACTGTTTACGGTCCGCATTCTACTAGAGCGGCAGCGTGTGCGGCCATGGTAGCAAAAGGTGCCGCAATCGTTGATATTTTGAAGAAGGGATGTTGGAAATTGGAGTCGGCATACACAAAAATTTATGCACGAAAGCTGACGGTAAATAAATGCGATTAATCTTAGCTTTGAAGCAAACTTCCGCTACTGTAAATTCCTCATCTACTTGCCAATTTGGTATAAAAAGCGAAAAATTGAAAAAAAAACAGTAAGTAATATAACTGTTAAACTTTACGAGCTGCATAAGAATCTTTCGGTCGCCGCGTTTTCTCCGCATCACCGTTTGTTTTGAAATGTAATCTGTTCGAAGTGTAGGCTATATTTGTATCCCAATTTAAGTGTGTTTCTTTCTTTTCTCTATGTACTCCACTATTTCTATTTTATAGAAGTGGGTTAATATAAAAAGATTCATTCGTTCATACAGTAACCTACTTTAAACGTAATTTTCGGTGTTGAAAAGCCACCTTGAGGAATCTTGTCAGCCTCCTCACATCATCAAACTGACGGCTACCAATCATACTACATATCCATTCCTCGGCTGTCTTAATTCTTCGCATTCGCTCATGCAGATCCTTCATTTACACTATCGTTCCCAAGTACAAATAAAGAGAATAGAGAAATAGTGGAATAGACGGCATCGACTGCTCAGTGTTTTTTTTTTCAGGCAGCTTGGAACAAAAATTAAATGAAAAAAACGCTCATACCTGGACCTTCATCCTTCAACTCCACCGAAAACTGACTTTTCCTTATTTTTTTTTTACGACTCCAGGTGCCAAGAGCTCTAAGGAAAAGAAATGCATAATAGGTGCTTTAGGGACATATTTCAGGCTATGCATTGAATGGTGAACGCAAATTTGAGGAACAGTGTTATTCGGGGCTAACGCAACAGCAGATGTTGTTCTTGTTGTTGCCATTGCCATATTAGATACTTAATACTGAATTTTTAACTGAAACGGCAGTTTATTTTTACATCTGATATTCGACGACAATGAAATATTTTGACTCATATAAGGGGTTTTGTATTTTTTCCACGGGGGCTCTAGTTATAACATTCAGAAGCTGCGTTCGTTGCACTCCGGGCCGTCTCTGGTATTTTGTCAGCAGTGTCCGGTTCTTCTCTTAAAACGCGTTTTTTTGTTCACCGGTGAGTTGATGAAAACTGGCCAACTCGTCGCTGAAGCCGGGCTCCCGAGCAGGTTCTGGTTAGTCCGCACCGGAGAGATAAAACCGGACACTGGTTAGTTCAAAAACGGGTTATACGACTGGTGAGAAGTCACCGGTGGATGCAAAAACGGCGTATAAGAAAAACCGGAGACCACCGGTGAGAACTCCCGTGACAAAGAATCCAGCTAGAGGATGCGCAACCCAAAATTCGCCAGACGCAGAGAATTTGAATTTCAACAAAGGCCTGCGTTTCCAGTATTACAGATGCGAAGCCCGGAAAAGTTGATGTTAAGATGAAGACTTGCAAGGAAGCGGACATTTTTATTTTGGCGTTCGGCAATGGCATCAGTTTATAGTTGATAAGTATTTGAAGCATAGAGGGACAAGCACATAGAGGTACAAGCACATAGAGGTACCACAAATCCGATAAGTTCAAAACATGAAATTGATTATCTGTGGATAACGGACAAACGAAGTAACGCATAACAGCTGTAAAATAGTCGACTAAGGGATAAGAAGATATACTGAATATGTATATGAAAATGGTTTTCTCTTTGACAAGTAGTTCTTCCGGTATTCGGCCAAAACCGGAAATAAATACTTCTTGAGCCCAAGCTGACCGGGGAAATAATGCATAAAACAGATACGTCAGCTACGATGCTTTGGCAGCGATATTTCGGTCCTCCTTGCCAGTGGTCCTCGTCAGGCTGTTCGACAGCCTGACGAGGACCCTTGCCAAGAAGGGATCTACTCAAGGAATTTAGTGGAGTGTGTTTAGAGGATCTACCGGAATAGACTCACAGCTTACCGGGATGAACCCGACACACAACTTGCCAGAAGGATTCGTGCAGAAAGACAACACAGCGACAGACAACAATACCTAAATTTCAGTAACTTTAAAAAATTAGGTAACCTACTGAAATATGAATCGTTTCCAACTACAACTACTGTTCCAGGAATAATACCACGTTACCGTCTACTCCAGTTTCGACTCTTACCGGTAATAAGCCGAGAAGAGGTCAAAAACGAGTCAGCCTTGTTCCGACATGATCTCTAAGTTGCCAGGAGAGCCTCGAAAAAAAATGGAAAAGCTGAAGACGCGACGAATAAATGTGTAGAGTGGGTTGAAGGTCGAAGACTTTTTATTTTTTAACTGACAATCTTAGTTTAACCGAATACGGCTGAGATCCAATAGTCTAGTAACATATTACTAGACTAGGTTGACTGGCAGTCGAAGCGAGCAGTCGCAATTTGAGTTCAACTTTATTGTCAAACGTTTCCAACGATCCATCGTCGGTTAGCGCTCGACCGTTGGATTTTCCGGTGAAGGTCACCAACTGTGACCGTTGAAAATCTTTACCAAGCTTGTGTTTGTGGAATGGCGCCAAGTGAAGGCAATGATGAAATATCTGCTAGTCTGATGTACCAGCCTGCTCTGAATTTTTTGCAGAAAAGTCTTGACTCGGGTGTTGATCCTACTTCAGTCAAAAAGTTTGCTGCGGAATTTTTCACTGCTGAAGCGATTGTTGCTGCAAAAAAGTTATTCCCGACGAGCTCCCTCCAAGAAGAAATACACATGTCAATCATATATGTGACATTATCGATGCTTTCCGTCGTTGTGATGATTTGGACGTTGCTATTCCCGACTTCGTCATACGGTTTCCAAGCGAAGTTCCAGTCGTGCCAGCAGTTGCGATTTCCGTGTTGACTAGCCAGCTAAGTTCTGGTGCTAATGACGTCCGCTTCATTGCAGAAAGGGTCGCTACCCTTGATCGTTGCGCTGCGGTCTCCGCACCTGTCGAGACTATGACGGCCATTCAGTGTCTACCACCCTCCGATACGCACACTGTTATTGTAAATAATATCCCTTCCGATCTTCTGAACATCGATTCCAGGACGCAGCACATAGACACCATCGAAGGTAACGAAGGGATCACGAATGTTAGAGCCAACACTCAAAGAAACCGTCTCATCGTCCACACTTCAAGTGCTTCTTATGCGGAGGTTGTTGCGAGATCGTTCACTAAGGGTCTGCCAGAAGGGACTACGGCCAAAGTTCTATCTCCTAAATATTTTGGTGTTATCCGAAGCGTTCCAGCCACCATAACTGCTGATGCCTTGAAATCCCTTATTCCTGAAGCTTGTGAAGTCCTGGCTATATCTGACTCGCGTTCATTCAAAATCGGTTTCAAAAATCAAGTTGCTCTCCTTTCGGCCATCAAAATCGGGGTGAAAATAGGGTACGAAGTTTTCCGTATCCATGAATTCCACCGAATGCCAAAGCGTTGCTTTCGCTGTCAGTCACCAAATCATGGCATAGCCCAATGCCCGCATCCGTCTGACTCGCCAAAATGAGCGCGTTGTGCTGGTTGTCACAGTTATAACAAAGACTCGCCTTGCTCCCTTCCTCCGAAATGTGCTAACTGCGACGGCTGTCACGTTTCCTTCAGTCTCAGATGCAGTGTAATGAGGAAAGCAGTGGGTATGGGTAAATAATGAATTGTCAGGAAAAGAAACTCCGCTGTATTTCCCTAAATGTAAATGGCACAAAGGACAAAGATCTATTATTTGATGATTTGCTCAGTAATTCGGATATACTTTGCCTTCAACAGCATCTTCTGTCAACACCTAGCAGCGAAAGCTTGCGCCGATCACCTTAGCATTTTGTGTTCATACAGCCGGCAATGAAAACTAGAGGCCGTCCTTCCGGTGGGTTAGCCATTTTTGTTCGAGCCAGCGAGTGTTCAGCACCACTAAGACTGTTCCAGTCTGGGCGATATGCTCTTGCCGTTCAGTTGGACAATATTGTTCTTGTTAACGTATATTTACCTTGTGACCGGCGGAACATTGCATCACATAGTTCATTTGCCAAGGCTTGTCAGAAAATCAGAACACTTATATCGGACATTTCACGAAAAGGAATGAAATGGGCTCTTGTTGGGGATGTCAACGCTGATCTTCTAACTTCTTCTACACGGACTGACTTGTTTTTCGATTCTTTACCTGTAACTCACAGTCTCATTGAGAAGTCTCTACCCTTTTCATACATACATAATCGTGGCGCTAATGTTTCCAACCTTGATCATTTGATTGTTTCTGAACCATGTCTCATTGACGGTATTGTTGAGGTTGATGAGGAGAAGATTGAGGACGACCATCTGCCTCTGTCTTTCTGTTTGGTTGTTCCAGTTTTTGGAATCAGTTGTCCAAATCCCAAGAAGGCCTGGATCCAAAAGCGTAACTGGAATCGTATAGATGTTGTGCTCTACATTTCTACGTTAACTAATCTTCTCTCGCTTTTAAAAGTTCCTTTTCACCTTCTTCAGACTGGTATAGCAGCTACTACTTCATCCGTCGATATTAATTGCTATTATAGTGAGCTTGTCCATTGCTTGAAAGGGGCAGCCGATATTGCTGTACCGACTGAGAAAATTCGAGTTGGAACAAGGAAGCCTATTTGGAAAGTCAGTCCTGAAGTTAAAAAGGCGAAGAATACGGCAAAATTTTGGCTAAAAATTTGGATTGCTTGTGGACGCCCAGGGAATGGTACTGTTTTTAATCTGAAAGCTAAAACGAAGCGTGAATACAAATCTTCACTTAAAAATGCTCGTTTGAATGGCTTAGATGCTCCCACTGACAAAAAAGCGTGGCAAAAGGTCCTTCGGACAGATAAAGGTTCAGCTGTACCTCCTTCCGCACTAACTACGGCTGACTGGACCAGCCACTACAGTGGGCTATTCAGTGGTTGCAAAAAACAAATTCAGCAGCACTATGAAAATTTACTTCTTAAATACCTACCAAGGAAGATATTTCAACCCTCTGTTCTTCCCGTGACTTGTTCTTCCATCGAAATTGCTTTCCGAAAATTAAGAAGAACTGGTTCCACAGATTCTGATGGCCTTAGTGCCGATTTTTTCAAAACTGAGTGTCCAGCTTTAACACAACACCTCCAACTTCTGTTTCAAATTTGTTTATGCCAGGGTTTGGTTCCGAATAGTTTCCTCTCGGGTACTGTAACATCGGTGATTAAGCGAGGGAAAGACACAGACCTTTGCAAAAGCTATCGACCAATTACAGTTTCTTGTACCATAAGCAAAATCCTGGAATACGTCCTTCTTCCAGAATTAATTGAAAAATGTCGTTTTGGTTCAATGCAACTTGGATTCCGTTCGAGCGCCAGTTCTGCGCACGCTCATCACATATTAACAAAAATGATGAAGCAGGCTACCCGCGAGAAGTCTGCTATTCATATATGTTCTATAGATATAGCTGGTGCTTTTGACAATATAACGCATTCTCAGGCCCTCTTCTCTTTCATTACTTCTGGCGTGAATCTGTCTGTTGTCAGTCTGTTAAAATTTTGGTATGGTCATTCCTCAGTAAGGTTTAAATGGCAAGGTAGCTTGTCAGAGATTATTCCTATCCGAACTGGTGTTCGCCAAGGGGGAGTCTTATCTCCCTACATTTTCAAATCGGCCATATCTTCTTGTCTCAGTTCTTTACACCCTGCTTACTTTAATAAAGACCATGCCTTCAGCTACATAGCTTACGCGGACGACTTGCTCTTAGTAAGCCGTACCCGATCCACACTCACCAAAAATGTCTGTAAGCTGTCGTCGAAACTTCTCAAAATCGGTCTTGAAGTTAACCTCTCAAAATGTGAGTACCTGCATTTCAACCCTACGTCAAATCTTTTGAATGCTAATTCTTCTATCTCTCTTGGATCGTTCGTCGTCAGATCAACAGAATCTCTACGATGGCTTGGCATAACATTCAAATCGTCGTTGTCAAAATTTTGCTCTTCGGTTGTTCAAGAAGTTTCTAGATCAATCCGTACCGCCTATGGGCGCATCGTCCCCAACCGGGGGCGCTATAATCGTAAAGCTTTGGGAAAATTGTACAGCACCTTCTGCGCTTCTTCTATACTATTTCGTTCTGGTGTCACTCATGTTCTGCGAAAGAAGGAGATTAAAAAGATGAGATCATAATATTTTAAATATGCAAAGCACCTGCTCCACTTGTCGAAATTATGCCATAACCATACTTTGACGGAGAAGTTCAAAATTCACGATGCAAGTGTTACCCTTTTGGATTTTTCTTCGTCGCTATCAAAAATCATCGACAATAGAACCCAACCAGCGCACGACCTTCTACACTGCTTCCTGGCCGACGATTGAAATTAAGTGTCTTTTTGTGTATGTTTATGTGTTTTATTTATTTTCTTCATTTACTCCGCTTTCTGAAAACGGCGGGTTATAAATAAATTACTTACTTACTTACTTATATCACTTAGTTAAATATTCATGAAAACCCGATAAAAATCCGTTACTTTGTTTGTCAGTTATCCAGGGATAACTTCGGATAATCAATGTGCTTGTCCCGCTACGCTTGAAGTGTTTACCAACTAGTAATTTAAGCTATGCAAAAATATCAGAAACAGTGCAAGACATTTCCTAAACTAATTGTCCTTCTTTTCTGCAGGCATAATTTTAATGATGTAGCATCTTTAGCCCTGGAAATGCAGGCCTTTGACCTTTGTTTGATTTGTCGTCCAAGCAGCGCACACTCTGAATGTTATTACTAGAGCCTCGAGTGGAAACATACAAAATCCCTTAGATGAGTCAAAATATTTCAGTGTATTCAAATATCAGGAGTAAAAATAAGCTGCCTTTTCGGTTAAGGTTTAACGAGCAAATTTTTTGCTTACTGTCGTTTATAACGCACTATCGAAGTCAAAACACAACAGTATTTCAGAGTTTCTGCCTGGTCGTGCAGGCGCATATTCTTTTACTACTAGAGCCCCCCGGTGAAAAAATACAAAATCCCCTAGATGAGTCCAAATAATTCTGTGAACTGAAATACCAGATGTAAAAACGTTCTGCCTTTTCAGTTAACTTTAAGGATTTTCAACTTAACACGCGAGTTATAATGTAAACGCTTGACGGTGGCTCGCTGGCCGCTCGCCTCCATATTGTATACTTTTCATAAATTTCTATTTCCAAAATTGTAGGTGTGATCTACTGACTCTGTGTGTGGGGGGGGGGGGGTCGCTCGAGCCCGTTTCAGAGGCACTTAGAGCTTTAATAGCTTTCAAAACCAAAATATACTGTAATAAAATCCAGGGGCTTTGGGTGTGGTTGACATGGTGCTGCTGAGGACATGAGGCTTGGCGCAGCGCAAACCAAATCTTTTCAGTTGTACTATAACTTCGTCTTTTCTTGTAGGTCTGGATATCCCAGCAGTTCAGCTAGTCGTGAATCATAACGTACCGCAGATAGCGAAAGATTACATTCACAGAGTGGGACGTACTGCAAGAGCAGGGAGAGGAGGTCGAGCCCTGACCCTTGTCGCCCCCCAGGACGAGAAGTATTTGTATTCGATCGAGGCGTTGATTAACGCGAAATTGGAGGAGGAGCCTGTGAATGGTAAGTATAAGACAATTCTGGGAGTCAGGAAAGTTCTGCGAGTTTATGCCCCGGCTCTTTTTGCGACTTTGGCTAGAACTCGCTGTTAAAGGACCCCTCTTACTTGTTGTGCCTTTCATACTATCTCTAGCTCCATTCCGGAATTACAGGCCTTTCAAATCCCCGTCTTCCACCATTGTCTCGTTCTGTATCTACGACTTTTTAGCGCTTTTTCGATCGAGCCAGATTTTGTCAGTCACGCAACGCCGTCACACATAAGGACATGAGAATTTTCAAATCACTGTTTTATATTCGGTCCGAGAGAAATACTGGTCCGAGAGGAATACTGGCAATCAGTTTTCCCCATATCCCGCTAATTCTTCTACCCAATTTTACGTAGTTTCATCCCATCATTTATTTATTTCTGGTAATTTCTTGTAAGTGTATTAGTTAATTTGTTTCTTGTGTGTCTGTGTATTTTGTAAATTTGTATTCCTTTTCTAGCTTTTAGCTATTCGGATTAAACGTGGCTCATTGATTGATTGATATTTTGGAATACATGGTAGACCATCGGGTCTATTGTCTGTTGTTGATTTCTCTTGTTTTGCTTGGTTTTTCCAACTTTAACCACAGTGCGCTAAGTTTTCAAATATTTTGAGTCCAGCCACCGTATCAGAGAGCTCGAAAGCTTGATAGAGTCGACAAGCTCTAACAAGAAAACTGCTAATTTGTATGTGGAAAGTAATGATATTATGGAAAAACGATAGTTGGTCATCGTGAAAAGATCTTTTGTAGTAAGAGTTGTTGTTTAAATAAACAGATGTTTTTGCGTTTCTGCTGGTTGCAGAAGTCGAAGCGAATTGTTCTGGAAAGCCAATCAACGACGTGAGTAGAAAGTGAACTTGGAAAGGTCTGTATCCGGGACCGCTTTCCTTGAGTTCTTACGCGAGTCGAATTTTCGCTTCCTTTCCGAAAAGCGAATCCTTGACGACGTCACAGTCGCCATTAGAAGACGTCACAGGTCCGAAAAGACACATTTTTCGGTAACTCTCTTGTAGGCATGGTCAAAGTAAAGCTTAGCGCCTCTTTCTGTAGATATTAATTGCGCGTTTGCAGATACCATTGTATCTGATACTACGGTCAAAAGTCGTTTTGCAGTTACTGAGTATCTGGCCATTTACAGTCGTATCTCGATTCCGACCATAGTAACTGACCGTGGTATCTGAAAAAGTCATCTCATTTTCATCATCAGCAACACAAGTCAACACAAGAGCCTAGGCTTTTCTCAAATAGGTGGAAAATAAGTCTGGAATGGTGATGTGAGTAGATATAAGGTTTTTATTTTGGGGTGACTTCTAAAATCGCAATTTCGGCAACTGTCGTTTGTGTAAAGCAATGGTAGTATTATTTATATGTATGTTTCAAAGTTCAAAGTCTGCTTGGGTTCAAAGAATGTTTAGGTAGTATCAGATACCATGGTAATTGCAAAAACGACAAAATGCAGATTTATAGTTACCGTGGAATCGGATACCGTGATATCTACTAAGTCTCAACTATTGTTGTTGAAAGAATTTGTATTCTCTTTCAGACAACGAAGTCTGCAAGATCTTAACACAAGTCAACGTAACAAAGCGAGAGCAGGAAATCAAGTTGGACGAGACAGATTTTGATGAAAAACGACTCATTAACAAACGAAAACGGCTGATAATGGAAGGCAAAGATCCAGAAGAAGAGGAACGGAAAAGACAGAAAAGAATAAGCCAAAGGAAAAAAGAAGCAAAGAAGAGATGGCAGGAAAGCTTGAAGTTCAAAGTGGAACCTGCCGACGAATGATGAGAAGAGTGACCGAAAGTGGTAAATGCCATACGATTTTAATTTTTGTACCGGAGCTTCTGAAAATATTCTAGAGATACTTCACTGGTCAAATCTGTTCCAAGTCGGAAGTTGCGAAAACGATTCCTTTGTGGTTCACTACACTGTCAGAGGTTTCTAAGCAGATAAATAGTGATTCGCGGTTTCAATAGAAAACACTGAATGCTAGCTTTTCCGATATCATGATGACAAAAAAAAAGTTAGCAGATATTTTTGCGGCGGTGTTTCGGAACTGTTTTTATGAATGAATTTATTCCCAAAAGCCCGTGGGGCCATGGTGGGAAAAGAAAATAACGTTTTAACACGAAAAATATACAGGTTGTTATAGTTATTAATGCCCAGTCGGCATGGTTAGAGTTTATAGTATAGGTACGACAGGCCCCTTTCGGTCGATACGAACTACGATGCACAACCTTACGAAGTCCGCGATTCTGTCTCATCTCATGGAGCATAGTTCCACCCTTCCTACAATAGTTACCATTAGTTACTATTTTCGTTCCTACCTCATGGAAAGTTACTACGCTGACTGTTCCAACCTTCTCGAAATAATAACTAACAATAACTATTTGCTTACCACGCGCGGGAGCGTATTTGCAATGCAATTACGATCTCTGTGACGTGATTGGCCCGGTCAACCCGCTACACGATATTTTGCCGAAAATGACACCAAGAAGCCAGGATCCGTGACTCATGCTCAGTAATTATGGTAAGTAGGATGGAGCACGCTCCATGTGTCTAGTAGGTATATCCTCGTTCTCTGTTGTTGTTGTTGTAGCCTCTTCCAGTGCCTAAAGACAGATCAAACTCTACTCCATTATAGTGAGAACACAGTTTCAGGATTTTCCGGCTGGATGTTCTTTACTTTCGTAATACCTTATATTGAAGCTTGGAGCAATTGAAGGATTGCTCCTGTAGCATTGATCAGCATTTCTTAAGAAATTGCTGTGTGAATGAATTCGGGAATTCTGTTGGATTGGTCTGATTCGCTTGACCTTATGCTCTCTTAGTCCAGGGCATCCCATTCCAGCCTCCGTTCCTTCTTGCTCCACTCCTTGTCAAGGGAGACTTTGAATTCTTCGACGGTCTTGTTAGATACTGTATCTGGCCAAATACCGCGATAAGGCAAAATCGCTTCTTGACCGTGGTATGAGATACCACGGTAACTACGGAAACGACTTTAGACTGTGGTATCAGATACCATGGTATCTGCGAAAACGCAACTAATATACCGAAGACAAATTTTACAAATTTTGCTTCGGCATAAGAAATACGACATTTCACACCGCAGAATCGAGAGGAACTATTAGCCCGCAAAGAGTCCGATAGCTTTCCTTTGACACAAATAACTGACCACGATAGGACGCTGTTTCGATATTCAACAAAGCTCGGTCGCGCTCTTTACCAGCCAATATGTCACGCTCGATATGTTAGACAATATGTTAGCCGGCATATCTGGGCTGAAGAATGAGACATAGACAAAGCGTCTTATCCCGACACAAAGCGTTGACTTGCGTGGATATCTTTTAGATCGACTAGGTTCGGGAGCTTACTCAAACGCGTCTTATTCTTCCCTTCCATTGCTCGAAGTCGATTCCTTATGACCTTGACATATCCGTTGTCTTCCGCAACAGGGTGTTTTCCTGTGAAGATGATTTAGGCCAACAACGCTACGGCTCCGTCGAGTTCTTTAGCAGCTTTTGTTTCCTGTCCATACTGTTCCAGACTTCTGTGAGTGTTGGTCCAATGTCCTCACGCATGGCGTCGATCCCAGGGAACTGTTCTCGGTTTGCCAATGCAAAGGTTGTGGCATCAGGATACAGTATGCTCGAAACTATGGTAAGCACGTCAGTTTTTGACTTCTTGGTTTGCAGAACGGCTAGAAACGCCGTGTAAGCATCTAGAGCAATGTCGCTGGGTCTTCGTACTGGGAACCTGACTGTCTCCAACTCGCTTGGTCTTTGTGGGGGAACTTGACTTCCTTCAGCTCCCCGGTACTTCCGATAGCATCGGTAATAAAGGTAGATGACATAAACGTCAGTTTGTTACACAGAAGAGGTGTTACTTAACTTTGAAAAGTGCCATTACATTTGCTGGGATAAAAGTAAAATAGTGGTCAGTGAAAGCAGTTCTTTAGTGTTGAACCAAATAGGTCTAAGATCCGACAGTCTAGTCATACATTAGTTGGTCAACGAAATAGGCCTGAAAAAACAATAAAAAAGCGTTACTTCGCTTGTCCGCTATCCATAGATGATCGATTTCATCGAATCAACTTATTCTTTCGGATTTGAGGTACATCTATGTGCGTGTCCCTCTGTGGGCTCTGTGCCTGAAATGTTTAGCAATAATAAAGGTAAGGCAAAGGTAAGAAACCTTGCAAGACATATCTAACATTATCTTCCTACTTTCTTCAGCCGTGACTTCTCCGAGCCTAGCGTATTTAAACAAGGAAATATAGGCTTTGGTTGAGATTCGAATTCGCCCCGTGTGGGTGAATTGTGTGTTGTCGTACAAGCAGCCCAAATTCTTAACATTATTACTAGATCCCGGGTGAAAGAAATCCCTTAGATGAGTCAAAATGACTCAAGTATTATGTGTAAAAATAAGCTGGCTTTTCAGTTAAACTTTAAGTGCTGCTCAGAATTTCTGGGAGAGTGCGTTGTGTTTGTATTGTTTTATTACGAAAATCAATGCATTGCTCAAAGCTGAGTAATTGTTCAAAAAAGAATATCACTACTGTATTCGGTTCCTCTCGCCGTGGTTATGGACCGATAAAGCTCGCGCCCGTGCTTTGAGAAGTCATGTTCTGGGGTTAGGTTATAGACTGTTAAATGATTGGTTTATTAAATCAACTATCGTGGTAGAAAAAGAAACGAATTTGTAATTATTGTCTGGTAAGTCTTGTTGCTGGGAATTCTGAATTTTAGGTCACACGTTTCTTCGACGAGTTTCCAGTTGCGAGAGGACCATCCTTGATGTCGCGGTGTGTCATCGGTACTAAGATGGCACTAATGGCCAGGGAAGGGACTAAGGATAGACGGCAAAAATTAAATTAAAGATGGACGACAAAAATGTCAGTTCGTTACAGACGGTCCCTGTCCCCTTGTTACGGCCATGAGAGAGATCGCGTCTGTGCTTAGAGATGCCATGTTTCAGGGTTAGATATGTCTTGTTACCGGCGATTTTTAATAACTGTTACACGTGGTAGCAAGTGGATGCTAATCTTTTCTTCGACGAGCGTTTAGCGGCGAAAGGAACAACCCATCAGCTAATTCTGTTACATCTGTTCGTAATCTGGTTCGTAAATTGATTATTCCCCACTGTATCTGCCTGGTCACACTTTAAACGAAGAAATTCGAGAAATATTACCAACATCATCACTCATGGGAAACAATATGCGATTGGTCCAAAGACACGTTTCAAAATGGCGGAGACGGATTTTTCCATCCGATTGTTTTACATTATCGGTGTCTTTTCTTCCCATCTTCGACCGTAAAACGGTCTTATTGCAGACGTTGTTACGAGGTAGAGTACATTGGAGCCTGGGCATAACACCCAAGGAAAGGACCGGTCACAAAATTGTATAATAACCCAATTGAATTCACCGAAATAAAGTGAAAAAATCGAAAAGTGCAACGCAACTAAAAACCGAACCTTACTTCTTTTTCATATCGATTTTCAACTTCGCCAGAGCCGTTAGCATCTTGTCCCTCCACTGTCTACGCTCTGGCAGCTTTTCTACTTGAATTTTTTCGCAGAGCTGCTCGTGGACATTTTCGGCGGAGGCTCCACCCATTCTCGGAACTGGACCAAGGGTGTTACTGACGTTGTAGATGGTCTCGCCATATCGGGTGCAGTAATCTGCCATGCCTGGATAGTAATGAGAAAATAGGCGATCTGCGTCTCCCTTCGTGCAAAAAAATGACACACTCAAATAGAGCGACACTAGCATCACTACCGACAGACAACGTCCCCACTTAAACCCAAATCAGTTGTTCGCTTCGCCAACACTGGCTCCGACAACTCCAAATTCTAAACAAAGCAACAAAAATAAAGCCTCTCTGTTTCTTCGATGTGTGCAGGCCCTTTACTAGAATGTTCTATGCCCGCAAGTTTGTCTCGCTCTGAATGCTGCAAGCGTAGTGGGAGACGCTACGATGAAGGCCCGTTTGCGATGCACGTAAAGCATAGGTCTTGCCGCTACTCCCTAGTGTTATTTCGCTCTGACTCGCAGAACCTGCCATCGGTTTAAAAACGTTTCTCTACCTTCGGCGTTTAGATGCGCCGTTTCCAGAGGTCCCAAAAACGCGTAACGGGGCCCAAGCCCGTCCGTCATAACGGTATCAACGTCAGCCACAGTTAAGACGCCATCACTGACCAAATTCCAGCACTCGTTCAGAATGGCATATCTGTAAAAGAAAATGTTTCTCTAAGACATAGAAATCGAGGAGGCCAAAGAAGGCGGGACAATAAAGATTGTCTAGACTGTATCGTAACCACACGCTCTCTGAGAAATTCCCAGGTTCTAGACTCAACTACTTCCCTGGCAGTGGCAAACTTTGTCTAGGTCTTGAACTGCCTATCCCGATGAAAAATTTTATAGCCAGTGTAGTTCTATGTTAGTTGCTCGAAAAAGTTCCATGTTTAGATATGTAGTAGTATGGAATAATTTCATTTACTGTGCCTCAGACTTGGCCAATCTTAAGTAGTAGTATAGCATCCATTCCTAATGTAGTAGCATCCAGTTCTGTCACAGTAGCATGCAGTGGTAACAGTTGTATGCTACTGAAACTAACAACTTCATACAACCAATTCTTGAAAAATTTTCATCGGGATGGCCCCAATCTTGGAAGTGTAATATAGAAATTATGTGTAGAAAAGTATACTTGTACTTGTCTTTTTCATTTTTAAGTCTGCTTGCACTTTCACTCGGTTTCTTCATTATGTCCATGAAACGGTTTGCACAATCTGTGCCGCTGTCTAAAATTATCGTCTACAAGTCACACACACTGCACTCTTATTGGCTGCTTACAAGGGTAGGGAAAAAACGGCCCTGTTCAGACCGGACGTGAATCAGTTGGATCGTTGTCATCAAGTTGTCAATGAGAGAGTTCTGGGTGAGGGTTAACTGGAGATCTGACTGACATACATGTCGACGTGGCGAATCGGGTCTGCTGTACGTACCCCGTCAACTGAGGCGATAACGATGTTACAGTCTAGCATTAAGCTAAGATTTTACAAGGTTATGCTGCGAATACACGATCAGGGTTTCTTGTCCGGATCCGTATGGTATTGATGATGGCGCCGAACATCCTGACCCTACCCTGGTGGTTTGTCCCCACACTCTCAGCTAAGTAAGATAAACATGTTTCTGCATCCTTGTGTAAGTATTCTGAGAATATATCTGTTATTAACACTTAAAAAGGCCGTAACAGAAGTTTTAATCTCGAAACAGAACATTAAAAGGGTCATAACAAATATATTTTAACAACGTTTAACACAAGGATGTGCAAACATGTTTCGAATGTTACCAAACTTTTGACAGTCAGTGTTGGGACAAGTTGTACTTAGTAGTACTTAATAAGTTAAAAGTCAGACACTTAAAAGTTAGACGCTCCAGAATTTAGGTACTACTGCCTAAAGGTAAGCACTACTTAAGTACTACAATTCAGTCATATAACAAATTTGGCAGTTTGTACGAAGAATTAAACACTAGATACTGAAGTACTGATTCATATTCTGGTGCAGATATTCGGTTGTTGACTGAATGAAGTACATAAGTCAAACCCAAGTATTTTGATTTTGTACTTAAGTAATACCTGAAGTAATTCCCAACAGTATTGACAGTGCAGCATTAACCGTAGCCCTGTCTTCTCATATTACTGTCAAAATACCATTTTTCCATACTTACTGTATCCTATTCAGTGCGAAGCCCGGAAGCTCCTTCGAAAGGGTAACTGGCGACTGTCCAATTTTCTCCATCAGGGCACGGGCCCTACCCATGACCTCCGGGTCCGTCCAGGGGGAAGGGACGAGTTCCACAAGGGGCACATAATAAGGAGGGTTGACCGGGTGGGCTACAAGGACCTTGTTACGGTGCGTGAGAGCTTCGGTAAACTTGGAGGGCATTATACAGCTCGTGGAGGAGGCCAAGGTTACCTAGGAAAGACAAGAGGATCACTCGACGTCTGTCTATACTGACAGAACTTTCATAACAGTTAACACAAGGATGCGCAGTTTCAGCAGGCAAACTCGGAATGTTGTCTGTTGTGATTTTGAGAGCGTTATACATTAAATGTTTTGCATAACAAGCATTGCCAGGAAGAGCCGACAAAATATCTGCCGGCTTTTCCGATATGATGACGACAAACAAAAAAGGGAGCGCCCGGTCTCTGGAAGGCGAAGTCTGCCGTTTACTCTGAAAGATGAAGCCGGTCGTAAAACGTAATTCCGGGCTGCTGGAACCCCCCACAATCAGAAATCTGCGCGACATCTGAGAGGCACAATAAACATCAAATGATTCCATGGGTGGGAAACAAAGGAAGAGTGAGTGATAGTTGTGACTGAGAACCAAGAGATTCGCGAAGGAGACACCTGGAAATGATAAAGAATATCAGAATCCATTATCGTGATGATATCTCGGTTGGATTATCGCGGCGTACACTGTAAAAAATTTCTCCGACAAAGGATTAAAGTTAACTGCAGTATTTGCTACTGGGATTAATATTATCTGTACTGGGGTAAGCTTAATCGGAATTAGAAAGAATCTTATCTCAGTAGAGACAATATTATTGCAAGATTTTTTTTTTACAGTGTAAGCCCAGATATCTGGGAATCCGGAAATTGAAAGCCTGGCGTTTCCTCAGCATTTAGAGGAAACCCAATAAGCAAACAATAGACAAATTTTGCCGGTTAGTGGAAAGTTCAAGTGAACTGTGATAGGTGGAAAAGATGGTTAAAATGGACAAAAAATGCACAAGTGAAAATATACAAATTGTGCCGGTTAATGGGCAATTCATGTAGAATGTCATGTTGAAAGTGGAAAACTGGATCCGGATGCACATGTCATTTCTTAACTTGCCTCGGGTTTGGCAGTGTCAGCAAATGAGTCAATCGTCCCCCAGAGAGCCTTCTTCAAGTCGAGATTTTCTGGTACACACTCCTGAACGTGAACGGCGTCTTTGATACAGTCTTGGATCAAGTTACAACCTAGACATACAAATCTTTATCAGACACTCTACTACCCATACTCAGGGGCGTCACTAGCCTTTTACCTTGGGGGGGGGGGGGGGGGGGGCGTCTGGTTTGTGCCGACGGACTAAAAAATGTGCCGACAATTCCCATTTCCCGCCAGCATAGAATAGAACCGGGGTAAAACTAACAGTAATGCATCAGTTGAGATTATTCCTTTGATGTAATTTCGTATTTTAAAGTTCACACATTTGGCTTTTCATTTTAGCCTTCGCTAAAAAGCGAAGCTTCCAACGACTGTACCAAGAACAAGTTAAACTAAGGGCCGCAGGCAAAATTTTTGAAATCAGCCTTTTTTCCGGAAAAATTTAGCTATACCTACCATTCAAGTTCTAGCTTTTAACGTGTTTCAGTGAATTTCAGTCCTAAAACACCAAACTAAATGAAACACTGATCTACTAAATAAAGAATTCTACAAAATGCGCCGCAGGCGAAATTTTGTGTAAACTAACTGTAACGCATCAGTTGAGGCTATTCCTCGGTATAATTTCGTATTTTAAAGTTCACATATTCGGCTTTTCATTTTAACTTTCGCTGAAAAGCGAAGCTTCCAACGACTGCATCAAGGCAAGTTAAACCAAACGCCGCAGGCGAAATTTTTTTAATCTATTTTTTTCCTGAAAATTCAGCTATAGTACTATACAATTTCCGGCTTTTGACGTGTCACAAACCCCGAGAATTTCTATCCTAAAAGAAAAACTAAATGATACACCGTTCTTCCAAATAGGGAATACGACAAAATGCGCCGCAGGCGAAATTTTGTGTAAAACTTACTGTAATGCATCAGTTGAGATTGTTCCTTTGATGTAAGTTCATATATTTAATTTCACATACTCGGCTTTTCGTTTCAACTTTTGCTAAGAAGCGAAGCTTCCAACGACTGTACCCAGAACAAGTTGACCTAAGCAGCGCCAGCGATTTTTTTTTAAATCTGTATTTTTTCCGGAAAAATTTGCTCCCGACAAATGTTTGCAGAATTTGATTTCTTACGTACAAAAGACCCGTTGTGTGGACAAGAATACCGACGCCCGACAAAAGCATTCGGAATTCGATTTCGTCTGTGTTTTGCCCGACAAGATTGTAAAGAACTTTATTTTTACGCGTAAATAGAAGCCGATGTACCGACGAGACTTGAACTTTCGGCATGCGCTGGTAAAAAGTTACAGAATTTGATTTTCTTTTGTGTGTGTAAAAAGAACCCGATGTGCCGACGAGAATACCGACGCCCGACAGAACCATCGATTATTTGATTTGTTCTGTTTTTTTGCTGGACTGTCGGTGTAAAACTAAATGCAATGCATCAGCTCAAATTATTTCTGAAATGAAAATTCGTATATGTAAATTCAAAACCTCAGCTTTTCATTTCAGCTTTCCGTAAAGAGGAAAGTGTACTCAGGACAAATTAAAGTAAGCACCGCAGGCGGGTTTTTGTTACTCTACCTTTTTCTGGCAAACTTTAACTACTTATCATACAAATTCTAGCCTTTAATGATTTTCAAATCCCGAAATCTTCAAGCCTAGTCGCGAAATAAATGCCACATCGTTCTTCTAAATAGAGAAGACTAGCCTAGGAAATGCGCCACAGGCCAAATTTTGTGGAGCGCCGAGGAGCAGACCATCTTTTTGCGACAACAATGAGAACTAATGACTACCTATGAAATCACACATCTCTCCGTTGGAAGAAGTGGTAAAATAGTGGCCGTAAAGTAGAAAAAAAGAAGATCTGTCCTGAATTTACAGCGAATTCGTAATTTTCACGTTAAATGACATGCTTAGTGCACAAATGAGTTGTTTTTTTTTTTAAATGACTCGGATTATCTTTGACTAAAATGAGCGCCCAGGACCTCAGCGAGGCCAAAATAAACGACTGATGCGACTTAGCAACCTCGCTTAGCAAAAGGTAGGGGAGGTGATCACCCCCCCCCCCCCCCGCCCCCTTCGGGCCACCCCTGAGCTGAATATTCAACTGGCTTTTGGACCATTTTTCTCAATTTAAATAAGATACACATGACATGACATGACCCTAACTCGCTCGTCACTTTTAGTCAAAATTCATCAACCTATCTACCTATCAATGTTGGTAAGAAGAGAACATGTTTACCTGATATCAATGCAAGCTGATGAGCCGCTGACCCCTGCCCTCGCAGCATTCCTGTGGCTTCTAGTTCGTGCAGCTGATTCTTGACGTCTGACATAGCAGCCTCGATCTAGTTGTAGAGAAGGAGTTACATACTGTTTCATTCATGTCTGCATCTTCATTACATACCGGTACCAGCCCTGTCTAATCGAGTCCACCGAAATGCCGATAGAATGAATTAAGCCGCTTTCACATTGACACGTCGTTGCAATGCGTTTGTCTTGCGTTGCGTACAGGTTGCGTAGAGTATCGTTCAAACCTGCACGAGAAGCTTTCGCACTGGATGCTCATTTACATTTTCCTTTCTCGGTTTCTTCTGCTAAATTTTAATTTCTTTCACTAGTAGCAAGTTTTTCTTCATAATTAGCACTTTTTTTTTTTCTTAGAAAACAAAACGACTACGCGTCGACGCAAGCACGACGCAGAGGTTGCGTAACTTAGTGTGAAAGGCAAAAGCGTCAATTTGAAAGCGGCTTTACCCTGGACATGTACTACGCAAGAACGATTCCAGCATCCCCAAAGCAACACTTTTCTGGTTACCCGAAGAATCCTTTTGTAGAGGAAGACGAAAAAATACATCTCGTCACACCCATAACAATGCCTGTATAGTGGCATCGACTCACCTTATCGACGGAGCCGGAGGACTTCAACGATTTAGCTTTAGAGCGAGGGGCTCCCCACTCCCAGACACTAGCTGTATACCCTTTCCCAGTGACAGGCCACATCTTAGGCGATTCATCCTCAATGCTTCTAAATATGCTGATTTTAATAAACTAAAACGTGACAACCGGTGTCACCAGGCACTTGGCTTACCCCAAAATCAAGATAGGGCAACCCTTCGTTTCAGAGATACTGGAGTATCTCCACTGCCACAAAACTGTTCTTGAACACCCTTGGCACCTCTGCCCTCTGGGAAATCATTTCCGTGCTTACGCCGTACCCTTCGAATTTGAATAGTTGTGATGTTGCTGATACCATGGTATCTGTTGCCACGGTAACTGGATCTGCAAGTCGTTTTTGCAGTTATCGTAGTATCTGATACACGGTTCTCAGCAAAAACGACTATTGCCGAAATTGCACTTTTCGAAGTCATCCCAAAAGAAAAAACAGATATCCAGTTACATCATTAAATGCTAAACTTCTTTCTCATGAATCTGACAAAATTTGATGAAAGTGAGATGACTTTTCAGATACCACGACCAGTTACCACGGTCGGACCGTAGTATCTGAATATCTGTTACCACGATAACTGGCCAGATACCACGATAACTGGCCAGATACCACGATAACTGCTGACTTTAGACCGTGGTAACAGATACCATGGTATCATCAAAAACGCAACTAATATCACTGTTCTGTCAAACCCACTCAGTAGCCGCGTTAGTTTTCGTCGTTCGGTTCGCCGTCCCGATCGTCTTTTACTATAAGCGTTTTGTTACAACACCGTTCGTGTATGACGTTGAAATGCCGAAAATAAGGCGTTGGAATACCGAAAATAAGGCGTTTTTGTTTGTTCGGTTGCACTGTCGTTTCATTCGTCGTTCCTGAAACGACGAGCGGAGGCTGGAGTCAGTTTGAACATCTCGGTTTGGTAATTAAGCGCGAATTTTCGAAACCAGCGAGAAAACAAATTAAACCTGTAAATCAAGTCTAAAATCAGTGGGCCTGTTTTGCCAAAATCCATTGTTGTACTTTTGTGAGGCTAGTGTTGCAAATATTAAGTCAGTTCGACTTCTAAGGTTTTCGTGTCTAGTTCGTTCGCGGAACGACGTTTACACAACCTGACAAAGAAAACGGTAATATGAAAAATTCAAAACGACATTTTTTGGACAGACAAAGACGAAAACGAACGCGTCTAATGTTTATGAAACGCGAATTCAGATTTTTGCTCGGCCAAGGAGTGGAGAGAGCGAGAGGTTTGCTCACTCCCTCCAATCTGGTGTACAACTCGGCGCGCCACGTGGTGTACATCGTTGCCATGAGTGAGCAACCCCCGGGAGAGACAAAAGGTTTTTGTCAAGAAATTGGCAGTCAAAGTACATTCGAAACAGCCTATTCCAGGCCCTTAGCCCCTACTTCACTGACGTCATGGATATCGACGGGATGTCCCAATTATATATCCAAGCTTAAACATTCCTTCAGCCTAAGCTGACTGCGAATCATATTTGATAGTGCAAAACGGTTGGAAAAACGAACTTGTGGGAAAACAAACTGAAGATTCTAGCTTAGCGTTAAATATTTGACTTCAGTCCCACAGAACGGCATAACCAGCAAAAGGAAATTCAGACCCCAAGCTCTTCTCTACAACAGAACCAAAGTCAACGCAAATGCAGAAAAATCTCTAACCGATCAACGACCCAATCGAGCAGCAAACACAGCAGTCCTGTCCAAAATTAAATCACAGCAACCGTTTTAACTCCAAGCAACTCTCACAAAGGAATTCACGAAGTCAAATATTTAACGCTAATATAGAATCTTCAGTTTGTATTTCCTAGAGCAAAATAACACTAAGGAGTACTGCCAAGACCTATGCTTTCCATGCTATGCAAACGTGCCATATTCGTTCCGTCGCCCACTACGCTTGTGGTATTTAAAGCGAGACAAACTTGAGGGCTTAGAAATTTCTAGTAAAGCAACGGGGCGGTCTGCATACACCAAGGAATCAATGGAGGGTGTATAATTTTATTGCCATGTTCAGAATATCCCTTTCGAACCTGAATTATTTTCCTTCGAGCTAAAAATTATTTTCCGACGGATTTTGAGTGTTAAGGGGTTCACTAAGAACTTGTGTAAGTTTCATTCGCTTACGTCAATGGATTCTTAGAAATCCAGAGGTCTGTCAATTGACGTGGCCGGGCATTAAGAGTAAAAACCAGGGCTCTTGTCAGATGACGTGCTGAGGTTTTGAGTTCACAGCTTTAATAATCCGGTCATGGTACAAAACAAAGGAAGTTTACACAAAACGGAAGTTTACTGACAGTGGTACTTTTATTGAGGCAAAGGTCAACATCCCATTTTGAGCACTTGATACTGAATCCGTATTTTGGTCGTTTTTGAACGTTCTCTTACCCAAAGAGTGCTTCCCAGGGCGTTACTGTGGGTCTGGAAGCGATTCAGCTTAGCATGTATTATGTTTTTGTTTCTCTAAGCTGGCGTTGATGTTGCCGCTGACGTAGCAGGTAACTAGATCCCGTTTCGTCGTGACTACTGAGATCATTTCTGCATGGTCGACCACGCCGTCTTAACGGACTACCTTCATACTCATAGCGGATCGAGACTTCGGCTATGTTATTTCGGGACTTGAAAAGAGAGACGGGATTGTAGGAACGATGTCGATGCTCGAAACATCAGTGCTCAAGCCACGAATTACCAAGTTGTTACTGCTCTAGCGTCTTACAACTTCCCTTGGCCAGCTCCACCATTGTTTGAAGGTAGAGTGAATATGCTAGTGTAGTACCAGCGAACTTAGCTAATCCCCTTGTCCTACTCGCAATCCTCATTCCTTGCACCGCTCCATTCCTTATTCAGCTCTACACCGTCTTTGTATTTTCGAAGAGTTCGGTGAGTGAACTCACCATTGTTTGCAGCTAGAGTGAATATGCTATTGTCGTACCTGCGAACTAATCCGATTCCGTTGTCAGACTCGCACGTCCCATCCCATGCACCCCTCCATTTCTTCTTCAGCTCTTTTTCTTCTATCAGCTTTGCTTTACCAAGCCTGTCTTTCGCATTATACTAGCTGCACGAAGACCGTCTGCGTTTCGATGACGTCGGTGAGTGAACTCACCGAAGTTGTACTCACTCCCCACAGCGTCGGTGGGGAAAAATATAGAAGTAAACATATTTCTCTACTTGTTCGACAAGCCTGGGGACCAGAGCATCTTCCACAGTTCCATTCCTACTCCAGCTTCCTTACGAGCTTCACCGATGTGGGTTGTTTTTTTCTTGGTAAACCTCAAAAGCCATGCATAATGTAGACGCCTCACAGGGGACAGGGTTCTAGAAGCCACAAGGGCGAAAGTTTTATCGAAAAAAAATGTTCATCTCCGTCTTCCTTTTGATGGAAATGATCTGCTCGTCAACGGTGATACTCAGTTCTTTCTCCAGCTCTAGGCATTTTTACGAATTTGGACCGTCCGGAGTTTGCTTTAGAGTTCAGTTCCTGCTGCAACTCTCGTTCAGCTGCCATCCAACCGGAAAACCACTTTCGTCATCCGCTTCGCAGCCTTCTTCTGGGACCCAGTCATCTTTTATGGTTGCTATACGACAAGTCAGAAAGGCCCGAATCGTCACCCAAACGGAGAAAAACGTCAGCCAAGATTCTAAGCTTCTTGCAACCAGAAATATTTCGACGCTGAAGCCTTCTCGGATTCCAGGACCCCACTTCTGGCTCATCGATATCCATCAGAAAGAACTTGGGTTTGCCATAAATATGAACATACACTTGAGTCGCAAGATATCGTGATATCAAAAGTGCGAGCATAGCCTATAAGTAGTAATGTCAGTAGTCTTTATAGAAGCCGCATTCTGTCATTTCCCGACAACCTCAATTCTGTCTGTCAATTGCCATGGTAGATGTTTCAAAAGTTCTCACGGCAAACGTATTGGAGATTACGGTCCAGCTATAGTCTTGATGGGTATTACTAAAACCTATTATGAGGAACAACCAAAAACAGAAAACCAAAACTTCTTGTACTCTTCTTGTATTTCTAATTAGAAGTTACCCCACTTTTTACCCCTCCGAGGCCCCTTTCTTTCAAGCTCTGCCAACCCCCGAAGTTGTTATTCTAAATGAATAAACGATACCTCTACCGACTCGTAAGGACCTCTAGTTTTCAAATCAGGGTTCATATGTGGTGATTTCAAAGCCAGATGGCAGTTAAGTAACGGAAAAGAAGGGATTGGCAAATGACGGCGATAGGGTCGAAAGGGATATGAAGTTATAGGAGCAAGCATTGGTGAACGGCTGAATGAGTTTAAGTAGGGACGTTCTCTCTCACTAGTTTTGCTAGTTTCGCTGCTATTCGACTCTGTGTCACTCTTTTAAAGTCTTGGCGCTACTCTCTAGCTTTATTTTTGAGCCTGAAGAAGACCCTTGCCAAGAAGGGCCGAAATATAGCCTAGCTCTAATAAAATTCAGCTGACATATCATTTTTGCACTATCAAATACAATATCCAAGCTTCTTACCTGAGCGGGCACAGTATCGTATAAGACCACTTGGAAGCCAGCTCCGGCAAAAAGCATAGCCCAGCTTTTCCCGATGAGACCACTAGAAAGAAAGGTGACAATGAGGAATGAAAGAAAAATGACAATTCTCCATATTGCGGTTCGGAGCCACATGCGGTTTAGTTTCTACCAGAGCAAAATAACACTATGGAGTAGCGCCAAAATTTGACAAAATTGACACACAGTCGAATAGCAGCAATACTAGCACCACCATGGATAAGGAAGGTCCCTACTGAAACTCATTCAGTCGTTCATCAGTGTTGGCTCCGATAAATCCTTGCTCTGAACAAAGCACAAAATTATGCGTCCTCCATTGCTTCCTTGGTGTGTGCTTTGCTTTCCTAGAAATTTCTAAACCCGCAAATTTGTCTCGCTTTAAATGCCGCAAGCTTAATGGGGGGCGCTATGAGTATGGCCCGTTTGCAAAGCATGGAAAGCATAGGTCTTGGCGCTACATCTTTGTTCGCAGCGCCCCAGTGTACTTTTGCTCTGGTTTCCACTGAACCCGAATGATCATCACAATCGTCAACGATTAACTAAAACTCTAGTGAGATAATATATCAGAGCGCGCTCCACCCTTCGAACAATAGTAACTATTTTCGTTCCAATCTCGTAAAAAGTTACTACGCTGGCCGCTCCAACCTTCTCAAAATAGTAACTAATAGTAACTATTTGCTTACCATGCTCGTGAACGTAGTAAGCGTGTTAACTACGCATCTCTGTAACGTGATTGGTCGGAACTTGACATTTGAAAGGACCCCGTGTCTCAGACGACCTAATTTAAATCCAAACCGGATCCGGTGACTTTGCGGGGAGTTGGAGGGGAGGAACCGGAAATCTTGGGAAACGCTTAGAGTAGAGGGGTCGGGATGAAACTTGGTTGGAAGAACAAGTTCTAGATACCTCATTAACATAATAGGACGGGATTCGGGCACTGTGGGGGAGTTGGGGGGGGGGGGTCCGGATTTCTAGTAGGCGCGCGAGTTCGGTACTTCCTACTGTGCTACGACGATGAAACTTGGTAGGCGTGTCAGGGACCGAATAGATTGACTTGAGAATAGTCGTTTCCTCGATCCGACCATCGTGGGAGGAGTGGAGGGATTGGGAAACCGCAATCTAGTGGCACGGTCAGTTTTTGAAAGGGAGATTGGATTTGAATGAAACTTGGCAAGTTATCTTTTCAGATGTTCCACGTCAGGTCCAGAGAGGAGTGGAGGAAGGGGGAATCTGGAATCTTGGGGTATTTATAACTTTCCAAAGGGGGATCGGATCTTAACGAAACTTGATATTTGGAAAGACGCCGAGTCTCAGACGACCCAGTTCATATCCGGATCGGATCCTGTGACTTTGGCGGGAGCCAGAGGGGGAAACCGGAAATCTTGAGAAACGCTTAGAGTGGAGGGATCGGGATGAAACTTGGTGGGAAGAACAAGCTCAAGTCCTAGATAAATTGTTGAGAAAACCGGACCAGATTCGGAAACTGTGGGGGGGGGGCTTATTCTTGCGATCCCGCAAGTTCGGAGCTTCCTGATCTTCAAGGACGATCAAACTTGGAAGACATATCAGGGACCCGAACAGACTGACTTGAGAATAGTCGTACCCCCGACCGACCATCATCAAGTTTTTGACATGCACAAAAACCAAACGGATGGACAAAATAGGATACAAGTTGGACACTGCCGAGTTTATGCGACCTTGATTTGTCGTTTGACGTCCGGAAAGGATCCGGCCAGGTTGAGGGGGGGGGTAGGGGGAGCGATACTCCGATATTTGCAGATAGGCTCTGCTCCGATTCCAGTCAAACTTGATGGACGGGACGGGGATAAGTCAGAGATGCGATATTTGTGTTTCCGAGTCCTATTCCGAGTTGGAAGGGGAGTCCCTGAAATTTTGTGGCTCGCATAAGGGTCAAACAAGTGGAGTGATTTGAACGAAACTTGGGAGGTGCAGAGATCATATGCCCTAGATGACATATTTTAAGGTTTGAACCGGATCTGACCATGGGGGGGGGGGGCGAATAGTTACCGGAAGTTCCCCAAAACATGCTCAGATTCTAGTGAAAGATAGCTGGTAAGAGGAACTGCTTCAGATCCTCCAGTTAGGAGTCCTGACCAGATTCGGCCGCGGTGTATGAGGGGTTGGAAGGGGGTACCGGAAACCTTGGGCACGTCTAGGAACAGAGCGAGTGGATTTCTTGGGTTGAAACTTGGAAGGTTGGCGATGGCTTTTGGAGGTGATGTCGGAAATTTTCAGACTACTTTCTTGTACCACCTCCTCTTAACAAGTGCCATTTGAGCTCGTAGATCTTGTTAGATAAAGTTGAAACGAAAAGGCGAATTTGTGAATTTAAATATACGAATTTACATTAAAGGAACAATATCAACTGAGGCATTAAGATTTGTTTTACACAGAATTTCGCATGAGGCGCATTTCGTAGTATTCTGTATTTAGAAGATCGGTGTTTTATTTAACTAGCGTTTTTGGATTGACATTCTTGGGGGTTTGAAACACGTTAAAAGCTAGAACGTGTATGGTAGGTATACCAAAATGTTTCCGGAAGAAAGGTAGATAAAACAAATTTAGCCTGCGGCGCTTAGTTTTACTTGTTCTGGGTGTAGTCGTTGGAAGCTTTGCTTTTTAGCGCAAGCTGAAATGAAAAGACAAATCTGTGAACTTCAATAGACGAAAGTGCATTAAAGGAATAACCTCAACTGAGGCATTACAATTAGTCTTACACAAAATTTCGCATGCGGCGCATTTTGTAGTATTCTCTATTTGAAAGATCGGTGTTTCATTTAGTTGGCGTTTTACGATTGACATTCTTGGGGGTTTGAAAGACGTTAAAAGTTAGAACTTGTTTGGTAGGTATGAAAAATATTTCCCGGCAAAAATACAGATCTAAAAAATTTCGCCTGTGGCGCTTACTTAAATTTGTTCTGGGTACAGTTGTTGGAAGCTTCGCTTTTTCGCGAAAGCTTACATGAAAAGCCGAATCTGTGGACTTTAATATACAAAATTACTTTGAAGGAATAATCTCAAGTAATACATCAAAGTTAGTTTTACACCGGTCTATTCTATGCTGGTGGGAGATGTATGCCGGGTGGCGGCAGCGGCGTGTTTTGTCGGCAAATCTTTTAGTCTGTCGGCACAAACCGGACGTCCCCCCCCCCGAAAGGTAAAAGACTAGTGATGCCCCTGCCAATCTCTCCAGTCTAAGCCGGTCACGAATCCCTCCCCCCCCCCCAATATATATATATATATATATATATATATATATATATATATATATATATATATATATATATTCTTTATAACCCATTACATTCAAACTGAACAAGGAACGGAGTAAATGGAAGAAAAAGAAAGAAAGAAAAAAAGAGAGAAAAGACAAATGGCGATCAATGACAAAATGTATACAGCACTACAAATGAAGAAAAACACAACGGGCGAGTTAATCAGTGGTCATCCATTTGGCACTGAGTCCTGGTAACCACGGGCGTGCGGACGCTCCAAGAACTTTCTGAGCTAGCCTATCTACAGCCTCGTTGGGTTCTACCAGGCTGAATTGTACCGTGTTCTTCAAAACTGTGCTAACTGAAACTTTTTTGAAAACCGAGTTAACTATACCATTGGAAAGAACATACCTGATTTGGTACTCTGTTAAATTATGCCAAGTGTTAGATGACGATACGAGCACCGTCTAACAGGCAGCTTATTTTTAACTTTCTGAGTTCCTACTTTCTTCAAGAAGATGGCATACAAAACCCCAAATACAAGGCCCCAAAATTATGAAAATGTAATTAGCACAGTTTTGAAGAACACGGTACAATTCTTATTAGGTACCTGTTGCGTGTCCACGTGGCATTTTTAGTAAATATTTTAGGTAACAAAAATAAAGCGACCCTAGTCGAGACTGCTCAGTAGTCGTGGATAGTTTCCAAAATGGAGCCAGATATAAGAGGTCGGATAGAGGCACAGCACTGCAGAGTTTGGCAAGCAGACTACGTGAAAAGTGGACCTTGTTTGTCACGATGGACTGTCGGATCCGGTCCCGACATGAAAAAGATCACCAGTGACATGTCCTCTATTCAATTATTAAATTTCATTCGAATCCGATCACCCGTTAAAAAGTTACGCATGACTCAACAGTCCGGATTCCCCCTCCCTCCACTCCTCCCACGATTATCAGTTCGAGGAAGTTTTCATTGTAGCCTTCGTAGTTGTATCTAGGCGATATATCTATATACATACGTGTATTTAAAAGTCACTGGCCATATACACAACTACAAACAAACAGATAAACAAAAAAGAAAAACTAACACTCAACAGGTTCAAGTAGCTGGCTTCCGCGCCTCCACGCCTTTCTCTACAAAACAACATAACGCAATAATTGAATCTCTCCAAGTAGTCCCCAAAATACCAGGGAGCAGTGATACACCCCCTCGAAAAAATGAATCCCTCAAATTCACCAAACTTTGGCAACTATTCAGAAAATGGTTCAGCCCATCCCTAGCCTCCCCACAAAGGGGGCAAACAAACCTACGTCCCGAGCCACCATGAACAAAAAACTTCCAGTATCTTCTACGCAGTGGTATGCAGTTTGCCCGCGCCTGCAACCAACACTTAAGGACCCTCCACGGTAGGTTCAGTTTCAGATAAAACTCCTCTTCAAACACATCTTTAATTTGGCGATAAAAACGTAGGCTACTAGATTTCTCCAGACCAGTTAGCCAAACCTGAATCTCCTGGTACCGAAGGCGCGATACAAACTTACCGAGGAAATCTTCAGGATTACCTTGGGGACCCTGACCCTCATTCCATGCCGACGAACGCACAGCATTATTCAGCAGGGCTTTAACCTGTTGTGGCATGCTACCCTTTTAAGCACTGTCCAAATAGGTGTTGTAAGGTGTATAACGGCGTATAAGGCTTATTACGGATTCCTCTTTTCTTCGGGGCGCGCTGTAATAAAGCATTGTCCTAATTGGTGTAATAAGGCGTATTACCGCGTATAAGACTTATTACAGATTCCTCTTTTCCTCGGAGCGCGCTGTAATAAGGTGAAGAAGGAGAATAGACTAGCGTTCTATTCTGGCTTATGCAGGGCCAATTAGATCGCTTGGTTGGTTCGCCAGCGGGCCGAGGAGAGGCGCAGCGTCGTCAGGGTTGCCAAGGAAAGCACAACAGTTCTACTTTGTTGGAAGCTAAAGAAACAACTTTTCTTAACAAAAACACGTTTTTGTTCTATTCCGACGGCTTTTCGTCAGTTCGAGGACCAATGCTGTCCATCCGTTATTTTAATAGCTTTTTTACAGTATAATTTGCGTTATATTGTACTCGTGTACTTCAAGTAGTACCAAGAACCTTTTCGGATATTTTTAGAGCTCGAAAAATTGTATTACCTTGGCAACACCGGAAGCCGCATTGATAAGAACCTCTTGGGTTGTATTTGAACAGGCGTGTGTGTTAAGACGTAGACATCGCGTATAGCGCTATTCACCTTATTACACCAATTAGGACAATGCTTAAGGCGAATAAGGAAAATGGAGCTCGGCTCTAATCTCCCTTGTGCAGAGCCAATCAGATAGCTTGGTTGGGTCCGCCAGCGGGCTGAGGCAAGGAGCAGCGCCGTCAGTGTTGCCACGGGAAGCACTAAAGTCCTACTTTGTTGGAAGCTAAAGACACAACTTTTCTTTAAAAGAACACGTTCTGTTCTGTTACGACTGCTTAGTGCTAGTTCCAGGACCAATGCTGTCCATCCGTAAACTTAATAGCTTTTTACAATATACTGGGCATCAAATTGTACTGGTGTACTTCACTATAGTACTAAGAACACTTTTTCTGATCTTTAGAAACTCCAAAAACTGTATCAGCGTGGCAACACCGAACGCTGCATTCATAGAACGTGTCCGAAACGAACGAAAATGCAGCATTTCGCTCTCAGTGTTTTCGGCGGCAAACGTAACAAATTCAAAAAGACAACTGACAATTCGGCAAAAATACCAAATTTAAGACAACTGGCGATCATGGCCAACGAAGAAAGGAAAGATAAGAAGGTTGGATATCAGTAGCTCATCCTTTTGTCAGCTTTATAGAGCTAATTCTTTTTTCTTCTTCTTCTTCCTGACTTAAATTTTGGTATTCTAGAAGTGTAAGAGAAGAAAAAAAGGTAACAGCTTTCGGACAAAAAAAGAAAAGATAATGCAGCATTAATGCAGCACCAAAAAGCTTTCGGACACGTTCATAAGAACTTCTCGGGTTCCTTATTTGAACAGGCGTGTGTATTAAGACGTAAACATCGCGTATAGCGCTATTCAGCTTATTACACCCATTTGGACAATGCTTTAGTAGAACTCAACATCTCTGTGTAAGCCGCCTAGGCAAGGCGGTTATCAGGCAAATGTGTTATGCCCGGGCCTCACTATAGTCACACCTGGTAATAACGCCGGTAATAACCGTCTTACGGTCGAAATTGGGAAGAAAAGACGCTGAAAACGTAAGACAGATGGAAAAGTCCATCTCCGTCATTTTGAAACGTATCTTTGGAGTGTCTAGACCAATCACAGACCAGAGTCACTGGCTTTAGCCAGTTATGTTTACCTTTGAGTGATGATGGTGGTAATATGTCTTGAAATTCTTCGTTTCTGGTGTGACCAGGATGAGACGTAAGAGTGCCAAATTAACGAACCAAATTACGTACAGATGTTACTGAATGTGGCGGAGCATTATCTGTAGCCAAAACTTAATCACTTGTGTGGCCCCCATATGGCGGAGATCCGGGAGGCCTAGGTCTAGGCTAAACTACTAAAATTATTGTGTAGGCCTATAACTCTTCTAAAATACATAAACTGCAAAGATTCTAGTTGTTTCACCATTCCATAATGGGCAACAGGTAAAACTTTAGTCGTGAAGAGGTACTTGTGCATCTTCATGTTTATAACTCCCATAATACTTTTTATGGCACTTACCCTTCGGCCAAGTGCCATATAGCGATCGCAATTTCTGTCCGTCCGTCGGTCGGTCGGTTGGTCCAGGTTTGGCATGAAACTTGGCAGGCATATCGGGGACCCCAAACGATTAAGTTGGAAATAGTCAGTTCACCGATCCGAGCATTCGGGGGAGGGTGGAGGGAGGGGAATCCGGAAAATTAGGTATTTTTTACGAGCGACCGGGTGTTCAGATCTTAATGAAACTTGGTATATAGAAAGACCTCGTGTCTCAGACGCCCCATTTTAAATCTGGACCGGATCCGTGACATTGGAGGGAGTTGGAGGGGGGGGGCCGGAAATCTTGGGAAACGCTTAGAGTGGAGAGATTGGGATGAAACTTGGTAGCAAGAACGAGCACAAGTCCTAGATACGTGATTGACATAACCGGACCGGATCCGCTCACTGTTGAGGAGTTGGGGGGGGGGGGGGGGGGGGGTCCGAATTTCTAGTCATCCCCCCAGTTTGGTACTTCCTGATGTGCTAGGACGATGAAACTTGGCAGGCGTATCAGGGACCCGAACCGATTGACTTGAGAATAGTCCTTTCCCCGATCCGACTATCTGGGGGGCATGAAGGGAGTGGGGATTCAGAAAAGTGAGGTATTTTTAACTCACGAACGGGTGATCCCACCTTGAGGAAATTTGATATACAGAAAGACCTCATGTCTCAGACGGCCCATTTTAAATCTCGACAGGATCCGGTGACAAAGGGGGAATTGGAAGGGGGGAACCGGAAATCTTTGAAAAACGCTTAGAGTGGAGGGCTCGGGATGAAACTTGGTAGGAAGAACAAGCACAAGTCCTAGATACAGAATTACATAGACGGACCCGACTCCCCCAACTGTGGGGGAGTTGGGGGGGGGGGGGTCCGAATTCTAGTGATCCCCCGAGTTCGATACTTCCTGATGTGCTAGGACGATGAAACTTGGCAGGTTTGACTTGATAATGTAGTTTCCCCGATCCGACCGTCGTGGGGGGGGACGCAGGGACGGGGAATCCGGAATCTAGTGGCAAGCTCTTGTATTGAACGGGTGATGGATTTAAATGAAAACTGAACTTTAGAAACACCTCGTGCCTCAGATGTCCCATTTTAACTCCGGACCGGATCCAGTGATATTGGGGGAGTTGGAGGGGGGGGGGGAACTGGAAATCTTTGGAGTGGAGGGATCGGGATGAAACTTGGTGGGAAAAAAAGCATTCGCCCTAGATTCGTATTTGACAGAACCAGATCGTATCGGGTTCTTGAGGGGAGCTGGAGGGGGTTTCCCGGAATTCCGTTGATCGCGAGTTAGGATACTTCCAGATGTGCTAAGGACGTAAAACTTGGCAGGCATATTAGTGATCCGACTGAATACATTTAAGGACCCGACACAATGCCCCAGGAAAACTTCCGTTCAGACGATTCAGAAGCATGTGTCCGAACCCCATACGGCCATGGTTGGGGGAGTTGGGGGGAGGGGGCTTAGCGGGGGAGTCCCGGAAATGTTGTAGCTCGCATAGGAGTCAGACGAGTGGGGTAATTTGAATGAAACTTGGAACGAAGAGAGATCATATTCCTTAGGTGGCACATTTTAGGGTCCGGACCGGATTCGAGCACGGTGGGGAGCTACCATACTTGTCCAAACGAATTCAGCGTATCTCCTTGTCCGTATAAAGAACATCTAATCACCTTCAAGTAAAACTTCTTACAAAAAAAATCCGGTTTCAACCGGATTTCGAACGAACTATATGTCCCGGTAAAAAAAAAGACTGTCATATACAGATTCAGCGGGTCTTCTTATCCCTAGATCTGTCATCTAATCAACTTCAAATAAAACTTTTTGATTTTAACAAATTTTCCGGTTTCGGCCTGATTCCGTGCGAACCAGATGTCCGGGTAGAAAATCCATTTCAAGCAAGTGTTCAGCTTGAAGCTAATCAGCTTCAAATAAAACTTTTACTTTTAACAAATTTACTACTAGTCCGATGACAAAATGGTTTTCGCCATCGTGTTCAGAATGTCTTCTTACCCCACAATCGACTATCATATAATCTGTTTAAAAATATTTCATTTGCCCTTTAATTTAAACCCCCTCCTCCACCCCTAAATGCAGGGCTACAGAGACCATCTACTAACTCGGCCTTACTCTTGCCCAAAAGAGTCCTCACACCAAGTTTCATCAAAATATCTCATTGACTTCGACAGAGCCGTTACTAGCCAAAATGTTTGGGGGGGGGACGAGGAATTTACCGACTGGGTGGAAATTTTTACCGACTTTTTCTGCGGAAAAAAACGACTGTTTTCAACAACAAAACCGACATTTTTGAAAAAAATCGACTGATTTTCAGGAAACCGACTATTTTGACGAAAAATCAACCAATTTTCAGAAAAAACCGACTATTTTCACGAAAAAAATCAACTGTTTTGAAGAAAAATCGCGGCGCTTCGCGCCGACTCGGTTATTTCTACTGGCCAACAGCATTGGGGGGGGGCGTCCCCCCCCCTCCCCCCCCCCCCCCAGTCGTGACGCCCCTGCCTACAATACACTGTTACATCAGAAATCAGCCGATTCCTAAACAAATTATTTTTGCAAATAGTCTATAGCGTTACGGCGATATTTACTGCATGCCATGCTCAAATTTAATGAATTAATTAAACAAAAACAAACATAGAATCTTCAGTGCCCAGAGGTGAACCTTTAAGGGACTGATTACTCTCAAACAAAACATCAACAACAACGAAAATTTCGACAAAAATAAAGATAAAAAGGAAAAAAAGGAAAGGAGCTTGACTTCCGGTCTGGGACGCCCAACCAAAAAAAAAACATTTTCAACCAGAATCACTACTAACCATCCAAAACACAACAAAAAAGTTAAACTTAAACGGCTGAGAATAACGCATCAAATTTATATACAGCAAAACAATGAACCTTTAGCATGCTACAGAAATCCAATAAAACACTTATGACCTTAACTCAGTCGATAAGCCTTCCTAGACTAAAGGCCCAACATGCCTAATGCTAAATATCGATTTACTAGTTACTACAACTGTCCTACGGATCAGCTACAAACTACGAGTTCCATGTTCATGAAAAGATGACGCATGGGCAAAATACTTTGTAATAATTACATCTGTATACATCGAGGTATACATACATATAATATATATGTGGATTTCCACTCAAAATTATTTGTATTACTGAAAAGTAATATTGCCAATAATATTAGTTGATAGATTCTTGTCAAGTTCGGGACCTGGCTACGAGTAAGTCGAGTAAATAGCTGCGACACACAGACTTCAGCTCCAAATTGCTGCGAGCGAAAAATCCTTCTTTGTAGCAGGAGTAGCCTTAACCTCCTCACAAAATTATGAAATCGCGAATTGGCTCTGAGCCCAATCAGCAGTAAACCCGGCAACACCCCAAAACTGTAAATTAACAAGCCCCAATTAATTGATTCATAAAACCCTAGAAGGGCACGTGCGTTGCTGTTTTCACACTAACCGTCAAAACAAGGGTGTACGACGATAAAACACGCTCGAGTCTGAGCAGGACGGAGCGTGAAATCATCTGATTAGGCCAAAGCCCAAACTGATCCTAACCAGAAACAACAAGCTTACAACCAGCCCAGTTTAGTAACAGCTAATCAGCACAGATTTATACGTTCGCCTTCCTATAAAGCAAACTAACAACATCGGATACTCTCGAAATTTAAGGTTAGGATTGTGGGACACTGCCTCATGCGTGAATTAACTTGTTTGCCTTTTCTTCGCGGCTGGTTTTACCTACCACTTTGAGGACATCTTAAGAACAAGAGCTGGAAGCTCACATGGCCCTCGAAAGTTGTGTCAGAGGATGAAAGTGGGAATTTGTCATTTGTAGGTTTATTGTAAGCTAATCCTTTGCACCCTTGAGGCACGAATGATCATGAGCTCTTAGTGATCATAATTTTTTGTACTTTGCGGTAATGATGAGCACTTTAAGAGGGCTAAGAATTTATTCGTAAGCAAAGCCCTTAAAGCACAAATTATCGCGGGCCCTTTGAGACAATGAAAATGTATCTTTTGTTCAAAATCACTTTCACTTTGCGGGTAAGGGTGTCACTTTAACGGCACTAGAGATTCATTTGTAAGAAAAAACCCTAAGGCAGAGATGATCCTGGGCCCTTGGGGATCACGAAAAAGTATATTTTGCGCAAAACTTTGTTTGTTGCTTTGCGGTTAAGGATCGAACTTTAAGGAATTTATTTTTAAGCAAAACCCTTGAGGCAAAATGATCGTGGACCCTTTCAGATCATAAATTGTGGCTTTCGGTCAATATTGTTTCTTCCAGTTTACGGTTAGGATGCGCACTTTAAGGACGGCAGAAACTAATTTGTAAGCAAAACCCTTGAGGCAGAAATGATCAATAAATATTCCTTCAGTCCAAGCTGACTGCGAATCATATTTGATAGTGCAAGCGGATACGTCAGCTGACTTTTATTAGAGCTATATTTTGGCTCTTCTTGGTAAGGGTGCTCTTCAGGCTCAACCGCTCAAGTTGGAAAAACGAGCTTGTGGAAAAACAAACTCTACAGGCTCAAAACCGCTCAAGTTGGAACAACGAACTTTTTCCCACAAGTTGGTTTTTCCAGCTTGAGTGGTTTTGAGCCTGAAGACGACCGTTACCAAGAAGGGCCAAAATATAGCTCTAATAAAATTCAGCTGACGTATCCGTTTTGCACTATCAAACAGAAATGATCATGGGCCCTTGGGGATCACGAAAATGTATCGTTTGCTCAAAACAATTTTTTGCGTTTTGTGGTTATAATGTGTACTTTAAGGAGGTCAGATCAGGGAAACTGACCATTACCGAGTTAGTCTGGTCGGGTCCCTGGTCCGCATGCCAAGTTTCATCGTCCTAGCCCACCTGGTAGTACCTTAGATCAAGTTTCATTGAGATCCGATCACCGTTAGAAAGTTATACAGATCTCAAGATTTCGGATTCCCCCTCTCTCCATTCCCCCCACGATGGTCGGATAGGAGAACTGACTATTTACAAGTGAATCTGTTCAGGTCCCTGATATACCTACCAAGTTTCATCATCCTACCCCCCCCCCCCTTGAAAGTACCTTAATCCCGGATCACCGGAATTCCGAAAACAGCCCTCCAACTCCCACCGCACTGCCCAAATCCGGTCCGGTTCTGTTCAGTGATATATCTAGGGCTTGTGCTTGTTCTTCCCAAGAAGTTTCATCACGATCGCTCAACTTTAAGCATGTCACCAGATTTCCGGTCCCCCCCGGAAAATCTTGATTTTCGTCTTTCCGGATAGTGGCTCATACATATTTGCAGAGACGCAAATTTATCGTATATTCGTATACGGTTTTAACTTTATTTAATATTAAAGAGTTATTTTGTTTAGTTTTAGTTTTTGGGATCCCAAAACGTAAGTGGAGGGATACCAATGAGATCGCAAAAGTTGTCCGTGTGTCCGTCCGTCCGTCTGTCAGCACGGTAACTCTCGAACGGAATGAGATATTCTGATGAAACTTGGGTGTGAGGATTCTTCGAGTCAAGAGATGGGTCCGATAGCTGCATATTTCGGGGATTCGGGGAGGGGGCATGGGTTTCAATTTAAGGGATGAACAAAATATTTTTTTTAAAGATAGTCGATTAAGGGGTAAGACAACATGCTGGACACGAATATGAAAACCATTTTCCCGCCGGACATGTAGTTCACCCGGAATTCGGCCAAAGCTGGAAAGTTTCTTAAAAGTAAAAGTTTTATCTGAAGTTGATTAGATGCCCGATTTCGGCGTAAGGAGACATGCTGAATCCGAATATGAAAATTATCTTCTAGTCGAACAAGTAGATCGCCCGGAATCCGGCCCAAACCGGAAAACTTGTCAAAAATAAAAGTTTAATCTGAAGTGGATTCGAGTTTCGATTTAAGGAAAGAGCCTGAATCCGAATATGACAATTATTTTCTCACCGAACAAGTACATCGGCTGGGATCCGGCCAAAACCGGAAAATTTGTTAAAAGTAAAAGTTTTACATGAATTTCATTAGGTGTTCGATTTACAGGTAAGAAGATATGCTGAATTCGTGTATGATAATCATCTACCTGGACACATAGTTCGCCCCGAAAGTTTTATCTGAAGTTGATTAGAGGTTCGACATAGGGGTAAGGAGATACGCTGAATCCGTTTTTGAACTTCAATTTTGGCAAGACAAGTAATTCGCCCCTAATCCGCTGGAAACCGGAAATTTGGCAGAAGTAAGGCAGGAACTTCCGTCATAGTAGATATGACGCAGGCTACAGGGGTAAACACAAATGACTTGAATTTGGTCTTCTCAGGTTATTACCATTTGCCTTAATATGTTTATAATTATATTAGTTAAGTGGTAAAGGAGTCTGGCCAAGACTGGACCTCTATAAGACTTGCCTGGATCAAATATTGAATTTGTGGGATCCCATCGAAACCTTTAGTCTTGTTATTTAATATTAAGGTTTGCATTTTATAAATGAAAAAAATAATGGAATGTCAGCTACGATGTTCATCGACGATATTTTCTTTCCAGCAGCAGCCTGCCGAGGACCAATACTCCTTGAGCCCAAGCTACTCAAACGAGTATTTATCTACGAAGTACAGAGCTTTCACAGCCCAGACATTCAGACAACTAACGCGAGGCTTCACCTTCCAGATTTTCTTCCGGATTCCAGACAGCCGTTTTCGTCGAGACGGATCAGGAAGGCCAAAAACGTCTGGAAGTCCGGGGTCTTGGACACCCGAGATTTCGGATGTCTGCCATAGAGGCAAACCGTTCGAGAGACACAACAGATTTGCAAATGGGGAAGAAAAGGGAAAGTGATTGACAGTTGTGACTGGGAAGCAAGGGATTTTTGAAATGTAAAGGGGGCATCTAGGAAATGTTAAAGAACAGCAAATTTAGCAGTCAGCATTATCATGAAAATCTGGAAGGGTTTGCTTGACTATGCGGAAGCACCTGACGTCTGGTACTATGGAAGGTGAAGCCTGGCTTTTATCCATCTTGGCTGGAAGAAAAGGACAAGTGATAAACCAACTGAAGTTTTCATTGAGATGTAGAGACAACGAACTAATCCCAGCTTCAATGATTCACTTCTTGAGTATCTGCCCAGGATCCTTCCCAAAAGGGGCAGAAATATCGCGCCGAAATATCGAGGGGCCAAAAAATTGATCCTGTTTGTAAATTCGATGGAAAACTTTAAGGTTGGCCAGATCTTCACAGGACAAAGACACAAGATCAAATGATAGC
Source organism: Branchinecta lynchi (assembly GCA_023053575.1). Classification (NCBI taxonomy): domain Eukaryota; kingdom Metazoa; phylum Arthropoda; class Branchiopoda; order Anostraca; family Branchinectidae; genus Branchinecta; species Branchinecta lynchi. The sequence continues at coordinate 14,586,664 of JAKZAP010000002.1, forward strand.
TACAAATGAAGCCTAGTTATTAGGCTTCTTCTGAGACAGTGCCATTTTGTATATGAACACTATCCACCACAAAAATTCAGGTCAGTTTAACTTCAGTTCTAAATACGATGACTGGGACAAATGCACCAGCCATAACTGGGACAAACAGTATCGAAACCAGAAAACGGAGATGTCTGATGAGGAATCTGTGGAAGAAGAAATAAGTGTTGTGCTGGGAGATCCCATGACACGGGTGGAACAGAACGAGCTGTGACGCACTTCGTCTTTGCTGAAGATCCTCCACAAATTGAGATTTCATGTCTTATGTTTCTTTTTATCTCCTTTCTTCACGTTATGTTCCTTTTTAAATTTCCTTTGCATGTTTAAATAATTTCCGTACCTGCATTAATGATGTCATTGGTGTCCCAATGAACCCCACCATTATGTCACAGGGGTAGGCGGCAAGTTGATGATTGGGACAACAGGAGAACTTTGCTTTCTTTCTTCTCTTAAACTAACAGTAACACAATTTCGGAGAAAATCTGATTGGCAGAGTGTAGACTTCCATTTAACATGCTTAATAAGAAAATCAGTTCACAACTTTTGAAGTTATAGCAAGCCAAAACATTTTTTGTCCCAATCATGGCTGGTGTCTACCACAGGTTCATGAATCCTATTCAACACAGTAGGTTTAGACAACTATCATTTATGGAAAAACTAAGGATTCTTGATCCTTAAAAGTGCCCTAAAGACAGTCTAGTACACTAGCCCCATTTCAAGCATGGTGCTCAAACGTCTAGCACCATGCCTGGGTGCTAGACGTTCAAGCACTGTACCTTGGATTTCATGTATGGTGCATGGATTTCAGCATACAGTGCATACAGAAAAAACACAGTTTCTGTCATCACAACTGAGCACCAGCTCGGACAGGGCTGAAATTACTACTATGAATTAGAGAAATCAAAGACAATCCTTTATATATTTTTCACAACAAAAACAAAAGGGCTCTAATGATGATGGAGATGAAAAACTTAACAGCACCCTATCTATTTTCCATGTATTTTCCTTATCTATTCCCCAAGAGCCAATATTCTGGTTGGCTGCTAGGTAGAAAAAGCTGAGGCACAGGACACTTTGCATGCAAAACCCTTGACTATGTAGAAAAGGAAATGAGGTTTTTCACATCTATCATCATCCGAGCCCTTTGGTTTTAGTTGTGAAAAATATATAAGGGTTTGTCTTTGATTTCTCTAATTCATGGTAGTAATTTCAGCCCTGTCCGAGCTGGTGCTCAGTTGTTATGACAGAAACTGTGTTTTTGATGTATGCACTGTATACTGAAGTCCATGCACCATACATGAAATCCAAGGTACAGTGCTTGAACGTCTAGCACCCAGGCATGGTGCTAGACGTTTGAGCACTGTGCCTGAAAAGGGGCTAGTGTACTAGACTGCCTAAAGAGGTTAGGTTTTGAGGTAATTTACAATGATAAACTGTGAAAAATGTAATAAACTAAAGTGTAATACCAAATGTTTGTTTTCTCAATCTGGGTACTGAGGATTAGATGTTCTCCACACTGGGGCTCCATATCTTGTTGAAAAAGAGCATATGAATGAGCAAAGTGTATCTTTGGATGTTGACTGCTTGGAAAAATGCAATTATTCCTTCATCCCAAGCTGACTATGAATGACAACAAACTGACAACCACTGACAACTGACTCAGCCAAGCTGAAAAACATTTGAACATATGGCATCAGGTCACATTTATTACGCCATGTCAATCTTATAATACTCATTAGAAAACAGCATCACACTCCCAGTTACACGAAGTTTCTCAATTTCTGTAGTACCATGCTTTAATTCAGTGGAAATAGAATTTCAAATTCAAGAAACATCAGCCTTCAGAAAGAACTGTCTGGTTAAAAAGAAAAGAAAAAACACAAGAAAAGTAAAACAATGAGATCACACCTTAGACTAAGGTGACTAGGACTAGTACTTAGTCTAACATCTTAGGCTTCTTGTTAAGTACAGGAGTGTTGCATGAAGCTGCCCTTACTATGGCACCGCCCACCCCCCAATTGGCCATGGTACATGATCCTGCCACCTTGGATCATGAAGCTGCCACCCCAGAAAAATCATGCAAATTCCAAGAAAACAGCAAATTTTGTTATTTGCAAAAGGTCAAGGAACCTCTATGACCAAACAGCTGGCCTCTAACTTCACCATGTAGCAAAATACTATTTTTAGCAAAGTGGGCAACTTCATGATCACTTGGGTTCCTATATTCTTTTGTGTTCTCTAGCTTAGCCTTGAACAATTACAAGTAAACTATGGTACCAGCAGAAAGTGAAGGTTCTAAGCTTCCTTTCAGGATACTCCACTGAATTTTATCTCAACCTTTACTCTTTTTCCCTAAGTCATTTCCCAAAAATAGGAGTTTAGGGCAGAGGCGTTACTAGCCAAAATGTTTGGGGGGGGGGGACGAGGAATTTACCGACTGGCTGAAAACTTTACCGACTTTTTCTGCAGAAAAAATGACTGTTTTCAACAATAAAAATGACATTATTGAAAAAAAATCGACTGATTTTCAGAAACATCTACTTATTTTCATAAAAACCGACTATTTTGACGAAAAATCGACCAATTTTCAGAAAAACCGACTATCGCCGGTGAAAAAAATCAACTGTTTTGACGAAAAATCGCGGCGCTTCGCACCGACTCGGTTATTTTTACCGACTGGCCGACGGCATTGGGGGGGGGGGCGTCCCCCCCCCTGCCCCCCCCAGTCGTGACGCCCCTGGACTTCGAGAGTTATAGCGCAGACAGACGGACGGACAATTTTGCGATGTCATAAGTATCCCTCCAAAAATAAGCACGAGTTCCAATGAAGTTTGAAGGAAGGGAAGAGACGGGACACCACTAGAAACAAAAAGGGCGATTCTGGCGGTCTAGAAAGCTCCGCGAGCTTATGCGCCGGATATTCTTGCAACTTCGGCAAAACTCGCTTCGCTTTCCGAAGCTAGTTCCCGCCAGCACTTGGAAGGCGAATCCACTTCGTGAGTGGAAAGTGACTTCAGCAAGTCCGCGAGAGGTTGTAAAGGTACAACTACTTTCCGTTTGTTCTTGCGCCCGGCGGATTCTCGCTTTGCTTTTCGGAAAGCGAATCCAAGAGATCGCCCTAAAGTTGACGTTCATTTCCGAAGGCTCCTTACGCGCCATCTCTACACGTCATCTCTCAGGCTCGGATCAAAGTAACCGAGATGACGCTACATGTCCATCAAATACAATTCGGGAATCTGAAGGCCACAAGCCGAGTTCTCAAAAAGTTGTCAATGATACGTGATTTCTAAGGCTTTACCTTCCTATTATTCCAACTTTTTCCGACATAGTTGCTCCTGAGCTAACACAAATACGAATAATCTGCAAGCATCACTTTTCTCCCACTGCGAAGTGCGAAGTTTTTTCGCGAGATGGCGATTGGCGATCTCGCAACTCTATATGACCAAGTCCAAAACACGCCAGTGTTTCTCAGGAAGAAGGACTAAACGTGTCCGCAACGACCCAAACTCAATTACTCAAATCCTGAGCAAGCGCAGCTGTGACACCGTTTCTTCCGTTCTTCCGCAGGTACTTGGAGATTCTGCATCGGAAGGGAGAGATAAGTCATCATCGTGTGCGAACACACGATGAGGATCGGGAGCTTCCGGGCGGGAATTCCTGCCCGGATTTGCGGCACTATCATCACTTCCATATGGAAAAGTTCAAATTTTTTCAACTTGATGATGAAAGTGCAGGAAATCCGGCCGGGAAATTCTGATCGAGTGTTCGCACTGTAGTCAGTAACGTTTTGACATTTGAACTGTTGGGTGATTTATTGCTTGGCAGTGTTGGGCAATATTTGGATTTTTCGATATTTTCACTTTCGATAGCCGATATTTCTGTTCCAAGTTTCGCTGTAGTATAAATCTCGTTTCGCCAAGATTTAAGAACAAAATTTCAGTAAACAAGTATCTTGCACCATTTCAAATTCGAATAAATAAAACTGAAGTGCGAAAAACATATTGCTTCAGTTTCGGATAAGTCAGCTACATTTTATTAGAGCTATATTTCGGCCCTTCTTGGCAAGGGTCCTCTTCAGGCTCAAGCTGGAAAATGAATTTGTGAAAAACAATTAAAGATTCTTTCTTAAATCTCTGATTTTGTGAACTTCTTCTTTGAAAATTGGTTCGAGTTAAAGCTGGTGCTGTGATTTCATTCTGGACACGGCTGCTATTTTTACTGTTCGATTGGGTCGTCGAAAGGGTAGAGATTCTTCTTCGTTTTGGTTTTGGAGTCACCTGTCTCTTCTTCTTCTTTCCAGCCAAGATGGATATTTGTCGGCGGCATGTTTGGGCGATTTGTAGTTCCGAACTTTGGTGATAGATATTCCTTCAGCCCAAGCTAGCGAATAAGTAAAACGGATAAGTCAGCTAGATTTTATGAGAGCTATATTTCGGCCCTTCTTGGCAAGGGTCCTCTTCAGGCTCGCTCAAGCTGGAAAATGAACTTGTGGAAAACAATTAAAAATTCTTCGTCAAATATCTGACTTTGTGAACTTCTTCTTTGAAAATTGGTTGGAGTTAAAACTGGTGATGTGATTTCATTCTCGACACAGCTGCTATTTTTGCTGTTCGATTGGGTCGCCGAAAGGGTAGAAATTGTTCTGCATTTTTGTTTTGGAGTCACCTGTCTCTTCTTCTTTCCTTATTTATTTGTTTTCCCTTTCACCGACTATGGATACACCGACAAAGCTGAGCTTTGACTGGACACTGGCAGGGTTGCCATGGGTGGGGATTTATCCCGGAATTCCGGTTTTCAATTTTACGATGGGGATTTGATGGGGATTCGGGGATTTCCGGGATTTACTTCAGGATTCTGGGTTTTTTTTTTCGATTTCGGCTTTTTATCCGGCTTAAGAATAAAGATTATAATGGTCTTTCAGAATTTTAAAATTTAATCACGTCTATGAACATTTTGGGATTCTGATGGTCACACCACTCAAAATATCTAATTTTGCCGTTTCCTCTGCTTTGTATGAGTTCAGGTTGTTTTGAACTCGAATTTGTTCTTGCGAGAAAACTAGCCTTTCGTCAGGGGCATTAAAATGAAGCAACGAAATGAATGGATGTGTTGCGGGCTGGAAATCGATGTTTTTGGTATCTTTATTGATGTGTTTGGTATCTTTATTGATGTGCCATACGATTGAAGAACGAGGATGAACACCCACTGTGTATGTTTGCGCTTCTTTTCCTCGATCCCATGTGTTTCTAGATAAAGATAGGCGAATAAAGGTCCCAAAGACGAAGGGATGGCAACTCGCAATACATCAATTTCTTCTGACGCAACCGTCATTGCGGGAAGTGTTTAAATGTGTTTAAATGCGGGGTTTGGTTTGATGCTTAAAATCAAACTTCACTTCGTGACTTGGGACAATAAATCAATATCTCCTAGTAGAATCCTTATCTTGTATACTTAATCTTTTACTGCTTTTCTTATATCTGAACTAAATATATCTAAACAAAACGCACTCAAGTATGCGAAATTCAAGACAAACCCAGACAAACCGGCTTTCATGTAAAGAATTTTCAGAGCTGGATGCATGCTAATGAAGAATTCTGGTAATATTGTCGTTTGGATTGTGTGCTGGTGTGTCCTACAAGCGTGAAAACGCCGGAAAAACGAAAAATTAAAAAAATGGGGATTTTCGTCCCCATTCCGGGATTTTTTCACCAAAATGTGGGGATTTTATTTTTGAGTTGGTGGCAACCCTACACTGGACGCCCGTCTACTTCACTCCTAGCCACTGCGCATTGAGAGGAAAATACCGTAACAGGCGTTTATGACCCGCCTCAGCACTGATATCATAATGTTACAAAAAGCCTTTTACCCTCGACTTTTCTTCTCCGTGGCTCCGCTGCGGTGAGCCGTTTGTGAAGGTAACGAATTGTACCTTCCGCATAGCTCCTAATCTCCACTTCCTTTCGTTTGCCAAGGTGGAAGTTTGCTTTCAGCAAATCGGATCAACCGCTACGGAGCTAGCATGCAGAGTTTTCTTGAACGTGACAAAAGGCCGAAAATTTTCGACGGTGACAAAAGGCCTTTCGCCGGTCGTGGCCGAAAGGTGAAAGGTTTTCTGTTGCTCCTGTCAAATTTGAGGAACATCCCTTATCACCTTTTGGAAAAGACCGACGTCATCGTCCTTGGAGAATACATAAACAACTAAACAAAATCCATTACAATTGTCACCTGTCCCTGTAGGCTACGGCTGCTATAGATGTAAAAAGCGAATTTTGCAACAGAAAAGTTCTGACGTATCCATTTTGACTATAAAATATGATGCGCAGTCAGCTTGGCTGAAGGAATATTGTATAGAAAATTCAATCCAAATATTCGGAGGCCTCTCGAAAAATTGCGAAAAATTTAAATATTTCACAAAATTGAAAAATAGAGAAAAATTGGCAATTTCGGAGAGATTTGTGCCTCCCAGACAACTCAGTCAGATATGGAGGGAGCAAGTTCAGCGAAGTATTAGTCAAGGCTTGTATTTGGAGCCCAATAGAGTGTGATTTCGAGACGAGTGATACACTCACTAAAAAGAAAGGGGTATTAACGAGAGTATTATTTTTTATTGGAGATCTTCATATCTGAAGCCAGAAATTCTTGTTAGTCTTGCAAATTAGATCCTTCTGTTGATTAGGCTTGATGAACATATGCATTAAATCAGAAGTAACCTATCCTTAACAACCCTAAGCAAATAAGCTGATCAGAAACGATATTGCTTGTCCTGATAAGAGGGTTTCTTACTTATGGAACCGTTGTCCACCAGGTGTCAGTCTGGCTGCAGTCAGGCATACTTACCGGGTGCTAGAGCTTTGTTCTGGATATGCACGTGATCCATGTGACCTTATTTTGCAACTTTTGTTATTAAACAATAAGGTAAGAAGTGGAAGGGCAATGAAAAAGAAAAACATTCAGACGCGAAACTTTGGACCAGTCTCGATTTCAATAAAAGGGACTTCTTACTAGATTTACCGATATTCTTAATGGGGGACTCGAGACTCACTTGTTTAGTGCATTTGACAACGTTATAGGAAATTCCCTGTAAACGAAAAATTCAAGGTTTTAGTTGAAGCAAGCCTGGAAATGTTCCTATTTGGTGGATATGCTTCTGGTCAGTGACACAGGGTGAGAAGGGGGACAAGAAGCATAAACTTTGTGAGGTCCTCAGTTGTCATCTGAAACACAGAGGTGCTGCCGAGTCCGCTGTGATCGAGTCCGAGACAAGACCGAGACCGAAGTGACGCTTCGTCAAGACGAGTCCGAGTCCGCGAAAAAATCGTTCGAGACGAGACGAGACCGAGTCCGCGAAAAAGGTGTCTCGAGACCGAGTCACGCCGCGAGCCCTAACAGTACGTTTTGTTTTTGTCAAACTAGAATCTTCAAAAAAATCCATCGTCCTATGTCCAGGTTTGGCAAAGTTGTGAACATCATTCACTGGGCAATATGGGTCCATTTGCCCCTGAACAGGGCGGGTATGGTGGGGGGGTACCCCAAAAGGCACAACTAGACCACAAAACCCACAAGTGTACAAAGTTTAAACTTGACGCTTGCACTGGTTCACGAGTTATGAGCTCCACAAAATACGGTGAAAACCGGAAATTGCTTCAGCGCTCGCAATAGTGGATTGCTCCAAGGAACAATCCAGTAAAAATGTGACGTCCGGTAACAGTTAAGATGTGCAATTTAAAAAAGCTTAGAATTCATTTATAAACAAAACCCTTAAGTTCTTAGTTAAAGCGGTTACCAAGATCCACAGAGATCCCCCATTGTAATCGTTTAACAAGAGTTCCTTCGGCCCCTTCCCATTTACAACTTATCGACCCGATCTTATGCGAAACATCTGAAAAAATTTAATTTAGATCCCATCACCCATTTGAATTCAAGCCCTTTCCTCCACTCCCACCACGAGAGGAGTAGACTATCTGATTTACCTACCAAGTTTCATCTTCCTAGCATATTTGCGAATGTCATCCAACACCAATAAGAAAGGATGAGAGAGCAAAAAGTTTGTTAGATAACATGCTATTCTGAGAGACTTTACGGTCTAATTTTTCAATTGGAGAGTTGAGGGTCTCAGTAACAGTATCAAAGCTGAGCCTAAGATCTCGTAACTAAGGGAGTGTTGATTATCCAACAACTGTTAGAATTTGTGTTCAGGCCCTTCAAAAATTAATGGGTTCCCAACTGAAATAACAAAATAAACCTTAAAACCAGGTTTGTGCTTCCGAAATGGGATATCCGTGTCATATCAAAGCTGTCAAAAGCAAAATTACTTACTTCAGTGTTCGGTTCCTGCTAAGATGACGATTGAAATTTTATGTTGTACAAAGGGTCTCTGTTTTTATTTACCACAGTATTTGCATTTGCCACTGTGCTTTTTATCTGTAGAGAAAATCTGACTATCATAGGATCACTCATTTTCACAACTGTGGTTCCTGATTTTAATCCTTAGACCTCCAAGGTATTACTTGACTTAATCCTACTTGCAAAGGTTACGACATAACCATCCCTTGGCCAATCTCTTGCATTGGTCCCGGAGACGTCAATTTCATTTTGAATTTGCTGGTCCGAGACGTCTCTTGGACTCGGGTGACTGGACCGGATTTCGAGACGAGACGAGTCCGAGTCCTCCTCCACACAGGACGAGTCCGAGTCCCAGAAAAAGGTGTCTCGAGACGAGTCCAAGTCCACCACCTAAGCTGAAACATGAACCTTTTTAGAAACAACACACTCTAGCCCAGCATCTTATTTTTCAGTTTTATTTTCAATTTGTCAAAGCATTTCAGCGAATATTCACAGGATAAAATCATCTCTTAGGGCTACCCTGTGGAACTTCGCCCAGTGTTTATATTTTCGAAATAACCCTTCCCCATGGCGCTGTACATCCATTCTTCGTCCACACCCCTTCCATTTACTTCAAATACTACTGAGTGAACTTAACTTTCACATTCAGACACCAAATTTTAAGATAAGGTTTAGGTACAGTCGGACATGAGTAAGGACAAAGACCAGACCAACCCTAAATGGGCTTATACTTTAACACTTCCGGTAATGAAGGGACTTTAAAGTACAGGGATCGAGTCGATCGAAAACTCTGATCGAATCGAAATTCAGAAAACGCTATTAGTTCTTGCTTCGGATGGTTGGTTTGACTGGAATCCGGAGAAAACCGGAAACTGGGTGATAAGCAAAAATTTCTTGATATGGTTTGTTGGAGCTGCAGATATAAGGGGAAAAGACGAGACTATCGATACCTCTAGCGATAAGCTTAGATTTTGCCTTATATCCTCTTTTCTTGTAATCCTTTTCTCATCGCATTACTCAACCGAATCGGGCAAAACTGCCGCAGCCTTTAATAATAATAATAATCTATATCTAACCAGTTTATTTAATGCAGCGGAGTAACAAATAAATTTAGAACATGATTTCCGCGAGGATTTCCGTCCCGCTAGACTTTTTTTCAACTCGTCTTCACGAACCAAATCCTTTCGAGTCGACCGGAATTCCTTTCTACTCGATGGAATTTCTTGTCCGTGTAAACGCTACATTAGTTGGAAAGAAGGGACAGGTGATCAGAGGCGTTACTACCCAAAATGGTTTGGGAGGGGGCTAGGTATTTACCGACTAGCTGGTTCTTTTAACGACTATTTTTGCAGAAAAAACGACGGATTTTCAGACAAATCGACTGTTTTTAAGAAAAAATCTACTGTTGTGATGAAAAATCGGCTGATTTTCAGAAAAATCGAATGATTTCATGAAAAAATCAACTGTTTTTAACAAAAACCGCGGCACTTCGCGCCGACTCGGTTATTTATTACCGACTGGCCGACAACATTGGGGGGGGGGGGCGTACCCGCCCCATACGTGACACCACTGCAGGCGATACCACAAATAAAATTGCGGAAAAATCTCTACCCTCTCAACGACCCAATTCAGCAGCAAAAACAACAGCCATGTCCAATGAGATCGCACGCCAGCTTTGACTCCAAGCAATTTTCAGGAAGGAATTCGCAAAATCAGACACTTAAACTAGAATCTTTACTTTATTTATACAAGTTCATTTTCCAGCTTGAGCCTGAAAGAGCTCAAGAAGGGCAAAAATATAGTTATAATAAAATGTACCTGACTTATCCGTTTGTCAGGGTCAAATATATAACATAGAAAATTAGAGAAAATGGATAAGTCAACTGAATTAAGATTACCTTCAGTGATATTTCGGCTCTTCTTAGCAAGGGATACCTCGTCAAGCTTGAGGTCAGACGGCTGGGACACGGTTGCCACATGTCGCGCAATAGTGTGAATTGTCACGCTGTTTTGTTTTTGTCAGTGTTGTCCAGCGTGTGACAGAACAGTCATTATATTGCAGTCCAAATATGTCATTTTTGCAGCTGGTATTCTGACAAGAAGTGACTATTTCACGTATTTTGATGATTTTAAAATCAAGGTGTATCGTTTTTGCAGCCGTGATTCCGACCAGAAGTTACCACTTGCCACATTTTTGTATGAAAATAAAATATCACTCCCAATTCACTCTCTGTGTTTTCCTGGCTGGGAAGAAACAAACCTGCAATCAAGGTCGAAATAGTGGACAAATGGAAAAGGCTTAAAACGAGACGAATAAATGAATAGGATGGGTTGAAGGTCGAAGACTTTTTTTTTTAACTGGCAATTTTAAATTTTAACCGAATAGGGCTGAGAGCCAACAGTATAGTAACATATCACTTATTCACTGAAACATTCCTGAAAACACGACAAAAATGTGTTACTTTCTTTGTCAGTTATCTAGGGATAATCGATTTCATAAGGCGTATTCTAGCCGTTCCTCGAGGAGTCCTCGGGGAATCGAAGGGAACGGCGAGAATAGAGGGAGTCACTCGACGCGGACTCCGCCTAGGAAAACAGCGAGAAAACGGGGAATGCTTCTAAAATGGATTTTGTTCGAAATAAAATATGCAGTTGACGAAACTAGTCTGGATCCACTTTATTTTTGGTTTTGTTTATTCTGATTCTTTTTAATTAATTTTACATTGCACCAACACCAGCAAAATCTGATTCCCCTCCGAATTTGAAAGGGAGTCCTTTTTGATGATGGTGATGATAATCAGAGCATTCCTCGTCCGTGGGGACTCGCGAGAATACGGGAAGTGAGTCCCCGGGACAAACAAAAACGCGGGGACTCCTCAAGTGGAGTCCTCGGGGAACGGCGAGAATACGCCTATAGAATGAACTTATTCTTTCGGATTTGTGGCACCCCTATGTACTTGTCCCTCTACGCTTGAAATGTTTACCAGCTAGAAGCCATTACCGCAAAAGAAAAGAAAAATATCAGATTCATTTCAAGACTAAAATCATTTCCCTACACTCGTAACTTCTCCGATGTCGCATCTTTAGCCCTGAAAATGCAGGGTTTTCATTAAATTCTGAACGAACTTTGGTTTGTCGTGCAAGCAGCGCGTACTCTGAACGTTATTACCAGAGCCCCGGGTGGAATAATACAAAATCCCTCAGATGTGTCAAAATATTTCAGTGTCTTCAAATGTCAAATTTAAAAATAAGCTGCATTTTCAGTTAAACTTTAACGAGTCTATGTTTGTGTTGTGGTCAACACATAATCGAAGTCAGAACACATCAGTATTCTAAAGTTTCTGCAGATATGGTGACTACGGAGAATTCCCGGTAGAACCTTGAAAATTCCGGTAAAATTCTGAAGCCGCCCCCAGCCCTCCCCCCCCCCCCACCATCAAGAAGGTGCGGGACGCCCCTGGAGGTGGTGCAAAACCTCTGTGCACCACCGAATGTTTCGCTCGGACAGTTTGCCGACCAGAGTAAATCATACAAAAAACTAACTGGGCTGTGCATAACTTACTTTTAAAGTATTCAGCAACAGAATTCCTTTCCTTGTGTAATGAGCACGCTTCAGAACAGCATCGTCCTTCTCCTATAAATGCGTAATACCTTACTTGTTCCTGATTTCCCCTGTGGTTATTCACTTCATGTTTTTTTTACAGCCACTGAGGGACTTCCGACACTTGGGCAAAGAATTTGTCATGGGCTTTCTTCGATCTTTTCGTCAGGTTAATTCGTCGCGGGTGCAACCTGCTTGTTGAAAGAGATCCGACAGTTTTCAAGCTGAGGGATTACAGACTTTGTAAACCCTGTCATTTTCGGCTGCCTAGAGCCCCAGTCTCGGTAAGACTTTTAGTACTTCGGCCCTGAGCCGAAGTGCTAAATGTGAAATTTTGTGCGTAATCTGTAAAAAGTATAGTTGGTAGCCTACGTCTGCTTTTGTGTTCTCTAAATTTAAAGTATGTTAAATAAATACAAAAATAAAAAGCGATTTTTTTTCAGAGGAGGGGCTGGACTCATCCCGAAATCCCTAAAAGAAAAAGATCAATAAAACTAACACAGTTCGTACCCATCCTCTAAATTTTAAAATCAATTCGGCCCTCGTCCATTTGAAAGTAGATATAGTAAAAAATAGTCAGGGTTTAACCAATCAGAATTTGTTCCTGGCAGAGAAAAGTGCTAGCGTCTTCTTAAGTTTTAGCACCTTATTTCAAAATGTCAAACACAAATCGTGGCTGGGGGCCAAATGGCGTGTCTACGTCTCGTAACAACAACACTTAGAAAAAGTGCTGTTTCTTTGTAAACTCAACTCTTTTATGTATTTCGTGTGTTTCGTTTTCCTCTCTGTGCTACCTACAAGCTTTAGGTTCCAAGAAAATATCATAAACTCTGACACAGCTGCACATACATTAACTTCCGGCAGATTGACCCTCCCTACACTGTCAAAAGTTTCATAACAGATAACACAAGGATGCGCCAGTTTTCAACAGATAACACTTGTGATGTAATCTGTTGTGATTTTTAGAACGTTATGCCTGAAATGATATGGATAACAAGCATTGACGATAAAGCACCTCCTGACTTTTATGTTTGTCTTCCCTTCCATAAAAATTTCTGAGAGTTTTGAATATCAGCAAGTAATACATTCATCCTTACGAGTATTTTGAATGTCTCCTTTCATTTTATTTCAGTTCTTGCTTAAAACGGATTGCTATATCGGAGAAGAATATTTCTTGCACGAAATTTTGGCTATGGTGTTCCAGAAGATAGGGTAGGTTTGTATCAAAGCAGAATCTAAATATTGGATTAGGATCAACATTCCCGGTTTGAATATGGACTTTAAGTGAACGGCTGATCATGGGCCCTTGACATGAGCGAGGAAGTAAAGGGGTGTAAACGGTAGACATAAGCCGGCGGACCCCTCTACGCAGGGGGTGTAATAAAACCCACTCCAAGCCGCTTCAAAATCCAGAGACTGAGAATCCTTCTGTCGCTTAGACACAAACAAGATAGGCCTTGGTTAGCCATGTCCAATAAAGTCATTCAATTGGCGTTTTTACAACCCTATTGATAATTTATTGCATAAGATGTAAAAGCCCTCCTCGGTTTACCCACGGGTTACATCTTCATCTGATTATAAAGTAACGACTTGTTGTGAGACAAGTCTTATCGGAGCTTGCATTGATTTGAAACATATTTGTCCGACCGCCCATAGGCACGACCGATAAGGGATGATATGCTAAATGGGATTTGCCCATCCGAATTGTTATCGTAGTGCTGAAACACTTGTCCGATGCTTCTGACTCCAGCAGTGACACTATGTACCAAAGGACACGATAAAACAGCCTTCTTTTCTTCCAAGGATGTACACCTTACCGGCGAAACGTCCCCATAGCAAGACGTCCCCGGCAAAACGTCCCCGTGAAGAAACGTCCCCGTGACAAAACGTACCCGTGGCGAAACGTCCCCAAGCATATATTTTTAAGTTTGCTTCGATCTTCAGGTGCATGATCGAGGTAAAACAACTTCAGAGTGCACATTACAGCTCTAGAAACATTCCTTATTAGCAGGAAAAATCGGACATAGAACCGGTTGCTTCATAAACGTATTGTTTTCAGTTAAAAGATGTAGTATAAATATGCCTTGCAATTGATTCGTAAATGATCAGTTCTAGGTCGTTTGAAGCAATATGCACAATCTGAGGAGCAACAATAGGCTTCTCAGAGAAAGGGGAAGCCCGCTGTTGCTCAAAGAGAGCCAAACAAGGAAAATGCAAAAATAAGCGTAGTGCCTTTATGCTGGATAAAAATCACATGGGAAGCGAGGAAACAAAAGCGGACGGAACGAGTAGTTATCTATTAGTTAGGTAGAGAGACAAGTAAATCTGGGTTAGACGGTTTGATCCTTTATTAAATCTTTTAATAGTAAATATCACCAAATTAAATATCGGACAAAAGCGAGATCAATGAGTTATATCGCAGCGTAAATTAACATACAAAACAAACCAATTAAATAAAATATAAAATGAAAACTGATAAACTACTAAATCTTTGCACTTTCTTTAAGAAATGGCTAAAGCCGAGAGCAATACTTTGGTCGGTTTCTTGAGTAGGCTATCGGTTAAAAACTTTAAAAAAAACTCTTTTTTTGCCTGAAATGATGACGCAATCAGTAGTCTCATAGGCCTAGCTGTCCCTCAGCGATGAAAAAACAAAACTATAGCCGGGGACGTTTTGCCATGGGGACGTTTCGCCAGGGGACGTTTTGATCGGGGACGTTTTGTCACGGGGACATTATGTCGTGGGGACGTTTTGTCATGGGGACGTTTTGTCACGGGGACGTTTTGTCACGGGGACGTTTCGTCGGGGACATTTCGCCAGGGGACGTTTCGAATGGGGACGTTTTGTCGACAACCCGTAGGGACGTTCTTTATAAGCAGGAAGGGTGGACACGTGGGACCTTGCTTCAGATATTCACCGTTTCCCCTTAAAATAGACAGTGTCACGCAGTGGTTGCAATTGAAATTAGTACTGAAGGAGGAGCGGGGAGGATTTAGACAGGGGTATGGAATGGTAGACAGAGCATTTGTGTTAAAAACGTGTATAGAAAAATATGTTGGTGGTAAAAATAAACTGTATATAGCTTTCATTGATTTAGAAAAAGCGTTCTATAATGTAAATAGAGTACTTTTGAAGAAAGAGTTGATAGAAACAGGCCTACCTCTAGGACTAGTGAGACTAATTGTTAGCATGCATTCGTGTACAAAGGGGGAAGTACGGGTATGAAAGAAAATGTCTCGGGTGTTTGAGTTAATTAAAGGAGTTAAACAGGATAGTACACTTTCACCGAAATTGTTCTCGTTATTTATTAATGATCTAGTGGAGTCTTTAGAGAGTAGACAGGCACCGACAGTTGAGCTGGGTAATAGAAAATTATGTGCACTGCTTTTTGCTGACGATGCAGCTTTGATAGCTAAGTCTCCCGAAGATCTACAGACCCTGATAAGTTTGTTGGACAAATATTTGGAAGTAAAAACACTTAATTAAACGTTAAGAATTCAGAGGCTCTGATTTTTGCTAAAGGAGTAAACGTAACAGTGTAAGGTTTTATTTAAAAAAAAAAGTGAAACAAAAATCAACGACCAGGTGAAATATCTTATAAGACTTATATTCAGAAGCAAAGGAAGTTGGAAAGAACATATAAAAGAGATGCATAAAAGAGGAAAAGCTGCAATGGCTGCGATATTTAGAAGCCGAACACTGATGGGAATAAAAGATCTAAAAATGCACAAAAGAATCTTCAACACTAAAGTATTACCGGTGATGTATTACGGGGACGGATTATGGGGGTACGATGCTGCAAAGCAACTTGAGTCGCTTCAGCTACAGTACTATTATAGATTATTTGGACTGCATGTAACAACCCATAGCCTTGTTATGCAAGGGGACGTAGGCCTATTCTCCCTAAGTCTAGTAAGAAAAGTAAGTATGTTGAAATTATGGTTGCAAATAATTAGCTTACCTAAAGAAAGAATGATTAAGACTGCATACGAAGAGTCACTAAAGATGAATAAAAAAAGATCTTGATCCCACCATATCAAAGGTATATTGGATCAAGCAGGTTTGTCATGGATTTGGAATAAAGGCCTAGGACCAACAGAAATGCCAAATGATATAGTAAGAATAGTCAGAGAGACCATGGAGGGACAAGAAATCCAGGAATGGGCGGGGAAAATGGAAAGGTCTGAAACACTTATGTATTACAAGGCAGCAAAGGTAAGGTTTTCTGAAGAGGCTTAATTTAAATTTAATTTACCTTCAAGAGTTTTGCGTTGATGGATTCAGCTGCGAGCAAATTGTCTTCCAGTTTTGGGGAACATTTGGGATACTAAAAGGTCAGGGAAAAGGGATAATCGATTTGTAATTTTTTTAAAATTGACGTAAGGGAGCTGGACCACGTTCTTCACCAGTGCCAGGAGTTATCTGTCCCGCGTGAGATGTTTTTATGGCACTTGAGCTTACTCAAGTGCCATATAGCGATTGTAATTTCTGTCCGTCAGTCGGTCTGTCGGTCCCGGTTTTGCTAGTTCGGGCACTTCCAGATAAGCTAGGACGATGAAACTTGGCAGGCATATCAGGAACTGGACCAGATTAAATTAGAAATTGACGCTTCCTCGATCCGACCATCTGGAGGGGAGTGGAGGGAGGGGGAATCCGGAAAAAATAGGAAAAATGAGATATTTTTAGCTTACGAACGGGTGATCGGATCTTAATGAAACTTGATATATGGAAGGACTTCGTGTCTCAGACCCTCCATTTTAAATCCAGACCGGATCCGGTGACACTGGGGGGAGTTGGAGGGGGAAACCGGAAATCTTGGAAAACACTTAGAGTGGAGGGATCCGGATGAAACTTGGTGGAAAGTACAAGCAAAAGTCCTAGATGCGTGACTAATATAACCGGAACGGATCAGCTCACTTTGGGGGAGTTGGGGGGGGGGGAGAAGTCCGAATTTGTAGTGATCCCGCGAGTTCCGTGCTTCCTGATGTGCTGGGACGATGGAAATTTACAGGTATGTCTAGGACCCGACCAAATTAAATAGGAAATCGTCAGTTCCCCGATTCGACCATCTGGGGGGGGGGAGTGGAGGTTGGGTGAAGCCAAAATTTGAGGTGTTTTTAGCTTGCGAACGGGTGATCGGATCTTGATGAAAATTGATATTTAGGATGACCTTGTGTCTACATCTCACTTTAAATCCGGGCCGGATCCGATGACACTGGGGGGAGTTGGAGGAGGGAACCGGAAATTTTGAAAAACGCTTAAAGTGGAGGGATCGGGATGAAACTTGGTGGGAAAAACAAGCACAGGTCCTAGACACGTCATTGACATAACTGGACCGGATCAGGGCACTGTGGGGGAGTTGGGGTGGGGGTCCGGATTTCTAGCGATCCCGCGAGTTCGGCATACTTCCTGATGTCCTAGGGCGATGAAACTTGGCTGGTATGTCAGGGATCCGAACAGATTGACTTGAGAACAGCCGTTTCCCCGACCCGACCATCGTGGGGGGAGTGGGTGGATGGGAAGTCCGGAATCTAGCGGCGTGCATAAATTTTGAACGGGTGATCGGATTTGAATGAAACTTGTCTGGTGAGCTATCGCCTCGGACGTTTAGTGTCACGTACGGGTCGGGTCCGATACCTGTGGGGATGGGGGGGGGAAACTCAAGAAACTCTAAAAGCAGAGGGAGTGGGACGAAACTTAATGGATGGAACAAGCATTAGGCCTAGATGAAATTGACGGAGCCAGATGGTTTCGGGGCTCTGTGGGGGGAGTTGGAGGGGGTTTCCTGGAATTCCGGTAGTCGTGAGTTAGAATAGTTCCAGATGTAAAACGACAACGAAACTTTGCAGGCATATTAGCGACCCGAATTATCTTGACTTAAGAACCTGACACAACATACCCCGAAAACTTCCGTTCCTAGATCCGAGCATTTTTTGGGGAGCAAGAGAAGAGAAATATGGAAATTGACTTCTATAAATCGCGAACGAGTGGTCTGATTCAAGTGAAACTTCGTAGTGATACGAATCGATGGCCTCGACATGTAAAACATGCGTTCGAACCATATGCCACCACGATTAGGGGAATTGGGGGTGGTGGTGGGGGGACTTTTGACATGCACAAAAACCAAACGGATGGACCGAATGAGATGCAAATTCGACAGTGCCGAGTTTACACTACATGTGTTATTTGGCGTCCAGGCCGGATTCGGCCAAGGTAGGGGGGGGGGATACTGGAAACTTGCAGATAGGATATGCTCCAATTACAGTAAAACTTGATGGACAGGAACAGGGAATTAAGAGATTGGGCCCGAACCGGCTCCGACATCGTTGGTGAGAGGGGGGGGGGGGGGGGGGGTACCGGAACTTTCCAAAAATGCTCAGATTCGAGTGAAACTTGATAGATGGTATAAAAGAAGATTCTTTACGTGGTCAATTTTTTTTTTATTCCGAACCAGATTGGGCCACGGTAGGTGGAGATAGAGTGAGTACCGGAAATCCTGTAGCACGTCTAGGGATCAAACAAAAGGATTTATTGGGATGAAAGTTTGAACAGTCATGTGCATTTGCTACAGACAATCTAGACGATGCCGGAACAGCTCAGAAATGAGTGAAACTAAATATCCTATTTCTATTTCCGAACCGCATTTTTGGATGCGGGTGTATTTTGTTACGTTCTCATCTACTTTCTTGTACATCCTACTCGTACAAGTGCCATATGAGCTCGTAGCTCTTGTTGAATGGTATAATTATGTCAGTCAAGGAGCTACTTTATAGTACAAACCCTAGAAGTATATGCAGGATTGGTGCATTTATGGACCATTTAAGTAAGATAATTAAAAGTATGTGAGGTTAGTTGGAGATTGAAGGGAGTTGTTTTTCATGTTGATTAAAAGTTCGCTCGTATAATGATACTGTTTTGTTTTTTGTTCATGGCCCAAGCGGTTCATTAAACATCTGTCTATCTATGCCTTACCCTGGCCGGGTACAGCGGATGCATTCCCAGTGATTTTGACCAATAAACTCCTTGGAGGAAACAAGCGGAAGCTTGATCTGGCTAAAAATAAAAGATCAAACAAGGAGAATGCAAAAATCAACGTAGCGTCGTTGTGGCGGATAAAATTGCAAGTTCCTAGTAACGAGAATAGATGGAGTGATTAGGGACGTAGAGAAGTTCAAGGTCTTGGGAACGCGAACAAACTATTATCATATTTTTATTATTGGTCCGTTTAAGCTGAGGACGCTTCGGCATGTGGACATTTAGCCCGACAACTCATATTCAGTACGGATGTGCATTTTTGAAGAGCTGTCTGCGAAACGTCCCCAATTGTAACGCCCCTATGATGCAACGTGCTCATGGCGAGACGTGTTCATGACAAAACGTCTCCATGAAAAATCAACCCCGGGTAAAATATCCCAGAATTATTTTGTCAGGATTTCAAGGTTTCCATCAGGCATTATGCCACGGGAACGTCTGGCTGGGATGGGGGCAACTTTTCATGGCATAGGAACGTTCCGCCGTTTTTCCAGATTTAAGACCAACATGTTTTTTTTTGTTCACCCCTAAATTCGAAAGAGTGGATGGGAATAATATTAAGAACTTAATCTCAACAAAGAGCTTTGAGGGATTTAGATTTATTTTTGACAATTCCTTGGGTTGTTCTTGTCCGGCTAAAAAGAAACGACGCCGACGTCGAACTCAATGGATTGACGCTTTCGGTGGCGATACAGCTGTTTCCTATTTTACGTAAAGCACTGAATGCATATTTGCTAGACTTGATTTTCGTCATTTCTTTGGCACCGTTCTAGGTTGGGTGACGTTTAAATGTGCATCCGACCGGAATCCGGAAGAAACCTGAAACTGGGTATACAACCAGAAATTTCTGGGAAATCTTTTCCGGTTTTGATCAGCTTGATCATAGTTTATTGATCAGCTTGTTGTAGATATGCCATAGAGAAGGCATGCAATCTTGTCTCCGATCGCTCTCTGCCCGAATCAACTAACTACCGCGGTCATTGTCGAAGGGTTGCTTATTTTGGTGGTCTCCACTGTACATCCCCGTCGGCACCGTTTGGGCACCGAGCACTTACTCAGAGGCATAAATTGGGAAAATCTTCCCCAGCTTTTCAAGGGAACTTGCAGCCACCCGCTGAATATGAGCTAGTTTTCTTGCGGGACAAATGATTCACCCGGAATTTGGCCGAAACTGGAAATTTGGTTGAAGCTCAAACTTGTTTCTGAAGTCGATTAGAGATTCGGTATCGGGGTAGGGAGACATGCTGAATTTTGAACTACATTTCCTTGACAGTTAAGCTGGCACAATAGCTATGTTGCTCTGCACGCAGTTTGCGGGAAATGCTGCTAAAATACGAAGAATTTGATCAAAGTAAAGGAGTTAGGATGAGATATTGGAATAAACATCCTTGCTGAATCCGTATGTGAACTTCATTTTCTCATCTGATTAGTTGTTTGGCCATAAGTTGCTAAAACTCCAACACGGTAACCTTATTTTGTGTACATATTCAAGCGGTTGGCTATGCATAAATTGCAAAATGTTAAAGGGGCTGGTGAAGACACGGAAATCTACAAGATTCGATTGTCTGGTAAATTTAAATTTTTAAACAAATTTTAAATTTTTGGGATCCCATCGAAACCTTTGGTCTTGTTGAGAGAGGTAGTGTGGTTCCTGATGGGAGGTATGCTTGCCAACTCTGTAAGGAGGAGGAAGAAGATTTGGACCATTTTCTCCCCAAAGATGCCGGAAGCTTTCTGATTTAAAAAAAAAATATTTAGATGGTGTTATTTTGTCACTTTCTGACATTCTGAGTAATTAACCCTACCGTCATCACTCGAATGAGTGTGTATATAGATACATTTTTGTCTGAGCGTTTAAGTTATATTTGTGTTGTTATTTACTGTAAGTGGCCCTTGGGGTTTTGAAAACACTGTTTTCTTGTTTTCCGGTTTTGTTTAGATTGTCTGTACAGAATGACGTGGTTTATAGTTTATCTAAATGTTTGGTTTTGTTAGTTTCTTCGTTGTGAAATGCAATAAGGCGAAGTAGCCTACGTAGAAAATTCATTCACCACTTTTGTTTAGTGAATTGGCACTGGAGATTGGCACACCCTGGAGATTGGCACAAAGTGCCATAACGATAAGCTAACCAAGAAGTTCCAGAGTAAAGATACCTCGGTATCTTGGTATCCAGCGTTACCCTTTTGAAAGTCTCCCCGTCCCTAACAAAAAACATGGACAACTTGTCCGAACCAACACATGACGTTATGCACTGTTTCCTGGCCAAAACACGCCGAAGAACTGAAAATCGTATTTTTTTTCTTTTCTTTTATATAGCCTACTCTCTTTCCAAAATGGCGGGTCAAAAACACATTATTATTACTATAATTAATTTATTTGCAGTCTACGCAGGCAGTCGTGTTTAAGAACATATCTTTTTACCGACACACCGATATGATTGGATAGTGACGAACTGATGCCTAGACAAACTAAGAAGCTGCCTTTGGGTCCCAGCCTCTGAAGGGTAATTATAATATTTAAAAAAAAATATAGTTCATTTCCAAGCCTACTTGTCTCAAATTCTGACAAGAATTTTAGGAAGTAAAATTCTACGGCCACAGTAGTTTCATCCGATCTCATTTCTGAGGCTCCGAACTTCCGCTATGGAACTTTCGAAATGGAAGTAAATTCCATTTTTTGTGATTTTGCGACATCACCAAAAAGGGGGTACCGACTCTATTTGCCCTGGATCTCCAAGTCTGTGTAATCAGATCGGATAAGGAAAGTCAAAACATAACCTTGGGATCCACTGAAACACTTAGTCTCATATGCAGTTTGGTCATCCTATTCTAGGATAGCATCCTATCCTACATCCTATTCTTACCTATATCACTGATCCACTCTACGGCCACAGTAGTTTCATCCGATCTCATTTCTGAGGCTTCGAACTTCCCCTAACTTCCGGTCATTTTCATCCATGCTAACGTCACTCCTCTTGTGTTTTCACCTGCCGTTTTTCGCTCTTTTCGAGCCGGATCTCGGTTTTTGGGATCCCAAAACGTAAGTAAGGGATCACAAAATATAAACGTAAGGGGTTGAGATATTTTGTTCAAACTTGGCACGAAGCCTCTTTGGGTCAAAGTACAGATCAAGTTCGAAGATGGGCCCTGTAGCCTTATATTTAAGGGTGGGGGTTAAAATTAAGGGACGAAAACAAATATTTTTAAAAGCTAATGAAATAGTCGATTTAGGGAAAAGAGACACGCTGAATCCGAATATAAAAATCATTTTCTCCTCGGACAAGTAGTTCACCCTAAATCTTGCTAAAACCAGAAAATTTGTGAAAAATAGAAGTTTAATCTTTAGTTGATTAGAGTTTCAGTCCATGGTTAAGGAGACACGCTGAACACGTGTATGAAAGTTATTTTTCGCCGGACAAGTAGTTCGCCCGGCATCCGGCCCAAACCGGAAAATTTGTTTAAAGTAAACATTTTATTTGAACTTGATTAGAAGTTCAATTCAGGTAAAGGGACGTGCTGAATCAGTCTATGACAATCATTTTCTACCCGGACACACAGTTCGCCCGGAATCCGGCTAAAATCGAAAAGTTTGTTATAATTAATTAATTAATTCATTTATTTGTACTACATAGTATGTATAACACAAATATAATGCGATAAACAAGACCCCTGAAGCTATCTTGTTGGGGAACATATAAGCAATATATGTTTCTTAATATGTTTCTAACTTTTAATAGTAAAACTTTTCAAGGAGTCTGTCGAAGACCGGATATCTAGAAGATCCAGTTGTCTGGATTTGGTTAAGTTAGACATATGAAGTTTATCTTGTTTGGGAACATATAAGCAATATTTGTTTACTTGATATGTTTCTAACTTTTAATAGTTAAACTTTTCAAGGAGTCTGCCGAAGACATTGTCTGGATTTGGTTAGGTTAGACATTCCGGTTATGCAAGTTTTTCTTGTTTCTCATCAAAGAGAACGGGGCCAAGTCAGGCTGAAAACAGACGTCTTTTGAGAGAAAAAATTCAAGCGTTCTAGTAACAACAATTTTATTTTTCACCCATCAAACAGTACAAGGCATAGTCAGAGTAGGAAAAAATAAAGAAGATAAGAAAAAAAACTATAGTAAGAGGAAAAAACAAAGAGACTATTACAGCCTTACCTATCTACAAAATTAACCTACTGTAGAAGAATCCTCTTCCATTCATTCTTAACATTATTGTTGAAAGTTGACGAACTGCTATAAGCGGGTCAATGATATTGGAAGTTACGGCTCATTTACTATTTCGGGTCAAGGGATGGAGGCGGAACAGGTATTTACAGAAACGACAATAAATAGAACAACTTTGTTTTTTTTAATCGGTGTTGGTTAACATTCGCCAGAAAGGAGCGATAAAAAAATGTAAGGCAGGGCCACCGAGTTCAAGACCTTCAAACAAGGCGATTTAAAAGCAACTCATTCGCCACAATGGAACCATAAGCCACATAAAACAAAATTCGAACGTGTCTGACCAACAGTGCTCTTGTCTCTCCAGTTTTAGAACATTGAAATATAAATTGTGCCTACTTTAACTATACTTTAAAACATAGCCCCCATGTCATCTCTTGAAATGAAAGGCGGATAACTGGGTAACGACATAAGAGCAAAAGCGTCAAAAGCTGTTTTTTTCCTTCTGATAATCTTTAGTGTACTGAATAAATTAGTTTTAAATAAACAAGGGATATGTAATTAAACTGGGCCATATACTTATTAAAATGCCGCTTGTACACTTTACAGTGTTTGGTCGTTATCTTAAAAATCACGACGCATGTTTACACATCCTTTGTCGGCAGTCCTGCCAAGATTTCACTTTCGGCAAAACCTCCCATTTTCTTGGTTTCTCCCAATGGCCAGGACAGTGCGGTCAGTTAGATTTTGTGGGAAATTGTTTGACTATCGTCTATTCTAAAGGCTATGACGCAGTTATAGTACGGCAAATCGGAAATAATCTGCCTCTTGGTCACAGTTGACCATTTCCTTTTCCCTGTTATTTGCGTTTTCTGGCATTTTTTAATTTAACAAGACCAAATGTTTCGATGGGATCCCAGAAATTTAATATTTGATCCAGACCTTTACGTCTTGTAGATAGACATATCCGGGAAATTTACTTCTTTTACTTTTACCTAGTAACATTTATACTATTTAAATTTAGAAACAGATTAATGCCAATGGCTAGTGACCTGAGAAAACCAAGTTCAGGTATGGATTCAGCATGTGTGTTTACCCACATACGTCAAATCTACGTTGACGAAATTGATCGAAACTTCCGGCCTTACTTCTGACAAATATCCAGTTTGGGCCGGATTCCGGATGTACTACTTGTCCGGCAAAAAACTAAAGCTCAAAATGAATTCAGCATATTTACTTACCCTTATATCGAGCCTCTAATCAACATCAGATAAACTGTAACTTATAAAAAAAAAAATCAGGCTTTGCCCGGATTCCGGGTGAACAGTTTGTCCGGCAAGAAAAGTATTGTCGTATACAGATTCATCATGCCTCCTTACCACTGTGTCAAATCTCTACTCAACTTCAGATACAACTCTTGAAGGTTTTCCGGTTTCGGCTGGATTCCGAGAGGACTATATGTCCGAGTAGAAAATGAGTGCCGTGTATAGATTCAGCATGTCTTACACGTAAAGAAATAAAGTTCATTACTGTTTTGTCGGGACAAATCAAATTCTGCAAAGATTTGTCGGGCGCTCCCGGAAAGTCTAAGTCTCATCGGCAGATTGGGATTTTGTTACACACAATAAATCGAATTCCGTAAATTTTAGTCTTGCCAATACCGAAAGTTTGTCTCGTTGGCAAATCGAGATTTTTATACACACAAGACATCAAATGGCTGCAAAGTTGTGTCGTACGAAGACCGAAAGTTAAAGTATTGCCGGTTCATCGGGCTCTTTTGCAACTACTCCTTTTGCAGTCAATTCAGGATATAGAATTTGAATACTTTGTGCCTGCTTTACTGTGTAAAGTATCTTTACCAAATAGAGTATTCTGTATTTGGAACAAGACCAAAGGTTTTGATGGGATCCCAAAAATTCAATATTTGATCCATACAATTGGTCTTGTTTCTCATCGTTTTTCACCATCGTGTTCAGCATGCCTTCTTAACCCATAATGGACTGTTCCACTAGCTGTTTAAAAATATTTTGCTTGCCCCTTAAGTTAAACCCCCTACCCCACCCCTAAATATAGGGCTACAAAGCTCATCTACGATCTCGACCTTACTCTTGACCCAAAAAATCCTCACACCAAGTTTCATCAAAATATTTCATTCCCTTCGAGAGTTATCGTGCTTACAGACGGACGGACGGACAGGCAGACAACTTTTGCGATGTCATAGGTATCCCTCCGCTTACGTTTTGGGATCCCAAAAACGGTATTTTATTCCGTCGGCGTTTTAGGATTCTAATTCTTGGGGGTTAAAACCGATTAAAAGCTGGAAGCTTCGCTTTTTGGGATCCCAAAACGTAAGTGGAGGGATACCTATGACTTCGTAAAAGTTGTCCGCTTGTCTGTCTGTCTGTCCGTCTGTCAGTAAGATAACTCTCGAAGAGAATGAGATATTTTGATGAAACTTGGTGTGAGGAATGTTTAAGTCAAGGGAGAGGTTGAATCGGGTTGAATTCGTAGATGGGCTCAGTAGCTTAATATTTTCGGGTGGGGGAGGGGGTTCAAATTAAGGTGTGAACACATTTTGTAACAGACAATGAGATAGTCGATTTAGGGATAAGAAGACACGCTGAACACGAATATGAAAAATGTTTTATCGCCAGACAAGTAGCCGGAACCCTAGCTAATGGCATAGTAAAATAACACTTTGTTAATTCACAAAATGATTTTCAACTCGAAATAACAAAACTCTCGCTTAAGGTATTAACAATTAACACGAGCATATTAACATGAGAATTTACTGACAAGATAATGGACGATTGGGAAAAACAGTAATGAAAATTTGAGAACAAGGTATTTGGGATCCCAAAACTTAAGTGGAGGGATACCTATGACTTCGTAAAAGTTGTCCGTCTGTCAGCACGATAACTCTCGAAGGGAATGAGAAATTTTGTGTGAGGACTCGTTAGGTCAAGGGAGTGGTCGAGTTCGTACATTGGCTCTGTAGCTCAACATTTAGGGGTGGAGGAGGGGGTTCAAATTAAGGGGTGCACACATTTTTAACACGTAATGTGATAGTCGATTTAGGGATAAGAAGACGTCTGAGCACGTATGTCAAAACCTTTTTCTCGCCGGACAAGTAGTTCGCCCGGAATCCGGCCAAAACCGGAAAGTTTGTCAAAAGCAAAGTTTTATTTAAAGTTGATTAGATTTCCGATGAAAGGTAAGAAGACATTCTGAACATTTCTATGAAAATTGTTCATTTTCTCGTCGGACAATCAGTTCGCGCTGAATCCGTCCGAAACAGGAAAATTTGTTAGAAGTAAAAGTTTTATCTGACTAGATGTCCGATTGGAGTAAGAAGACATGCTGAAAAGGTTTTTGACGATCATTTTCTACCTGGACATATACTTCGCCCAGAATCCGGCTGAAACCAGAAAATTTGTTAAAAGTTAAAGTTTATCTGGAGATGATTAGATGTTCGATATATTTTTTGAGCTTTAGTTTCTGCAAGACAAGTAGGCCTAATTCTCCCGGAATCCAGTCGAAAACGGAGATTTGGCAGAAGCGATGGCAGAAGTAAGGCAGGAAGATTTGATCAATTTCGTCAAAGTAGATACGACGGATAGCCTAGGGGTAAATACACTCATGCTGAATCCATGGATGAACTTGGTTTTCCCAGATGATTCGCCATTGGCCTTCTCCTGTTTCTAAATCTGAATAGTGAAAATGTTCAAGGAGTCTGACGAAGATTGGATATCTACAAGACCCATTTCTCTAGATCAAATATGAAATTTGTGGGATCCCATCAAAACCTTTGGTCTTGTTATTCCCTAGCTTTTATTCGTATTTTATCCAACAACAGTGATATGCAAATAAGAATGAACAATTTATCAAATTCGTCCCAAACTTTCGGCTACCGTCGGCCCGACGGGTTGATGTAGCAGCCTTTGTCACCTCACGCCGAAATGCTAATACTTCTATGGGGAATTTCACAAATCCTGATGACCAACCCAGATCAACCTTGCAGGCCGACTGGGTAGTAACGTTATCGGTCCCGAGGGTTGGGGACATTATAGGAACCCCCAGTAAGATCTGACCACCGCGTCTCATCTCGTGCCGTAGCCTGTGGCCTGTGGGGTTTGTTGATTTTTTTTCTGCAGTGACATCCTAAAGACATGACATCCTCACCCATAGGTAGCTATTTCGTGGCCCAAGTAATGTCGGTGAACATAATAATGTACGGATAAGCTTAAACTCGATATTAAAACCTAAACGTACTATCCTAATCCGATCCTTAGCTTGTGGGAAATACAAATACACCTCTCCCTAGCAATTCATGGGGTAACTACACTGTCAGAAGTTTCATAACAGATAGCGTAGAACACTTTAAAAAATTAAACCTTTTCAAATATTCTTTGAGCCCAAGCTGACTTTGAAACATTTATTCAAACAATGTTTATAACGGATACGTCAGCTACGTTCCTTCATCAGCGATATTTCGGCCCTCCTTGGCAAGGGTTCTCGTCAGGCTGTCAATCCTCTGGTTCAACTTCAGGGAAGGAAACAAATCTGTAATAAATAACTGAAGCTTCTACCGACTATAAATATCTGATGAAGAATCGTAGCTGACGTATCCGTTATAAACATTGTTTGAATAAACACCTTTTCACTTAGAAATAAAGTGTTATGACCAATTAAGTTTACACTATTTCGTGCCTAGATCTCCAACAACACCTTCAATTGGTAAACATACTAACGGGAATGAAAGAAACATAACAGATAACATCCCAAAGTGTTATCTGTTGAAACCCCGCATCCTTCTGTTGTCGTTATGTAACTTCTGACAGTGTAGTATTTTTACCTATTGAAGGTGTTGTTGGAGATCTAGGCACGAAATAGTATAAACTTAATTGGTAATAACACTTTATTTCTAAGTGAAAAGGTGTTATTCTTGAAATTGTTATGCGCAATCTGTTGTGAAACTTCTGACATTGTAGTTGCTTCCGTGTCAGTACACTTTAATAAAACGATTATGATGAAAACTTGTTTGCACAATGTACAAGAAAAAGGAAATAGCGCAGTACAGAGGAAGAAGAGGAAAAAATTGCACCGAGCTTTCAGTAACATAGTAAAATACAGAAGATCAAAAAAGAAACAGAAAAAGAAAAGTGACTAATCGCGTCTAAAAGATGTTACTATATGAATGCGAAAAAAGGTCAAGGGGAGAGACGCAAAGGTCCTGTGAAATGAAAGATAGGGGGGGGGGGGGGGGGGCTCTTAGAGAGATATACTTAATCAAGCTTACATCGGTGTTGCAACTGGTCGCTGAATTCTGCGATGTGTCGTACATTTGCGTTTCATTGACAAAGCGAGCAAGAACTCTACTACCGGTTCCTTACCAGTAAATATAAAAATGAAGCATGAAAGCTGAGGCGTATAATTATCAAGATGAAAAAGCGAGATTTCTCATAATCGATGATGAAAAGGACCTAGTTTCGTATGTGTCAGAATGTCATTGTTTTCTTTCAGCCAAAAATCACAGGTTCCTACAGAAAAAGCTTTTATCAAAAAAGGCTGTGACAATTGCTCACTAGCTGCCTTTTAGAGAGTAGGGGAAATTAAGTTGAAGTAAGTTGAAACTAACGTTGTTTCAGTTGACAAGCTGCATTTTTCAGTGGGAATATGTTTTTCATGTGCGACATGAAAAAGTTATGCGTAACAAGCATTGGCAAGAGCCGAAAAACCGCCAAATAGCTCGCCAAATAGTATCTGCTGAATTTTTCGATATCATGACGACAAACAAAAAAGCCAGCAGATCCATTTTTTGGCGGTTTTTCGGCCCTTCTTGGCAATGCTTGTTATGCATAACATTTCATTCATAACGTTTGTCGCAATGATAGATAACATTCCAAGTGTTGTCTGTTGCGTGTTTTCTGTTGAAACTGCGCATCCTTCTTCTCAAACTTCTGACATTGTAGAAAAGCAACATTTTCCTTCAGTTTTTGATAAAAAAAAATCTTTAATATTTTTTTTCTGTATTATTTTTTTGTGTTTTTCTTTCTGAAAGTGATGTATTTTATTTACTTTTTGAACGTCAGGTTCTACTTTTCAGTAGTTGAGGAACAATGCTCGACGAACTTCTGCGGTGGTTGATACAGTCTCGTATCATCCTCTGTGGATGCTGATACGATATCGTATCACTACGTATCAGCCTCCACAAAACTCATTGTCATAAACCTGTGGGACATAGAAAGATGAACATTACATACCTTTTCTGGAAAGGTTATTATATAATTTACCAAGAGATTTTCTGTTATACCTTCCTTTGTTCGGAACTATTTGTCCATAGCCAATATGGACTGAGTCGTTAGAGACCGAGCTATGATCATGCCAAATCATTTTAGGGTTGGGAAATTGGGGGTTTCTCATTTTGAAAAGGAATACAGGAACGTTTTCGGGTGTTGCATTTAAGATAGCGAACTGACATTTAGAAGGGTCATTTATGTCATGTCAAATGTCATTCATTCGAACGAATGAATAACATTTCATACGTTTATTCATTCCCTTTCCTCGATGATATAAAATAAGCAAAAAAAAGGAAGGAACAGTTTTCGACCATATTATATTGTTGGGAATCGACACTGGACGATAATCACTTGATTACCTCCAGGTTTCCACTAAAGGTCTCAATTATTTTTTCTTCTGTTTGTATATATTACAGTTTGTGTACATAATATGTTTGTTGTAGACGAGTGTATGCGAGCCTCAATAGTAAGGTGGTAAGGTTATTTTTACCAGAAGAGGTGCCATTTCAGATAGGTTGGGGGGGGGGAGTACAATTTTAGGCCCCGGCCCAGTTTTTCAAAAATAACATCAAAAATAACATATAAATTAAACAAACAATTTACCATTAACGGCCACTTTTAAGACAAAAGAATCCTGATTGTGGCCGCAATTCTAGCCAGCATGAATCCGCTATATCATTCTTTCATTACCCCTCCCCCCCCCCCCCCCCCCCAAGGGGGAGTACAAACAAAATATCAATAGCATTAAATAGATACCCTTTCCTCTTTTCAACACTTCTTTCCTATTCAAAGAATGGGATTTAACCATTCTCTTGAATGATGCCAGACTTACAGCCGCTCTGACCGATCCTGGAAGGTCATTCCATACACTCACACCTATGTTCCTGAGAACAAATCCTGCTCTTGTTGTATTTTCTTCTCTCGTGAGCTAAATCCTCCGGATGTTGGTAAAATTAGGGTGATAAAACGAGTTAGTGTTAAAAAAAATCATAAAAGTCCTCAGGGCTTACCTTATTTACACTTTGAAAAACAAAAATCGCTAGCTGGTAATCACGCAGCTCACCTACGTTCAAATCCCATTCTTTCTAAAAACACTCCGCAGTATTCTGACAGTTTTGAAATTCTCCGATGAGACGCAGCGCTTTGTTTTGTATTATTTGGGTTCTTTTATAATTCACCAAGAAATTACTTGCTCAAACAGAACAACCGTACGTGATGTAAGGATGCACAATAGAACTGTATAACAGTTTGACAACTGCTACCGGGAACATTTTTTTCAGCCTCCTCATCACTCCCAATCCTCTAGCTGCTTTCAATACTATTTCACCATGCTTCTTCCAAGATTTATAAACAAACACCTGTGTTATGCTGACACCATTGTATAACATATTATCAAGAAGTTGAGACACACTAGTTCGACTAATCAGACTCAACATTTCAAGTACTTTTCGAATAAACCTTAAAGTAACGTCATTGCTTTGCTTGGGGATAAGAAGACACGTCTTTGACACTTATTTTAGGACGTTTTGTCGTCCTACGAAATCCAGGGACACATGCCCCCCCCCCCCCCCTCTACATCGCGCCTCTACTTATTGACTTCTTTTGAGTGTAGATTCTTAGTTCACGAAAAGTCATTTGCTTCATCGCAAGTTCATATTTTTGGCGACGATCTGAAGAGACTCTTGACAGAAAGGGCCGAATTAAAGACCAACTATTATATCTTATATAAGATATTTATAGATGGTAGAAGCTTCAGTTATTAGTTACAGGTTTGTTTCCTTCCCTGACGTTGACCCAGAACATTGACACCCTTGCCAAGAAGGACCGAAATATCGCTGATGAAGAATCGTTGTTGACGTATCCGTTATATACATTATTTGAATATATGTTTCAAAGTCAGCTTGGGCTAAAATAATGTTTAGGATCCAATCTCTCTCTAGTCAGGTGATCTGTATGCCCGACACGTTCGATCTCTGTCGACCCAAGTTGCATCTTTCTAAAATAGCCAGCCCACTGGGTTCTGAAGTCCCTAAAAATTATGAAAGGTCCCACTTTATGACCAAAAAAAGACAGTTTTACGACGTGACGGCAAAAACAGTGGGTCAGGATTTCGTCACGCCGGGCTGGCGACGCTCAAATTTTTGTCAAAGCGAGGGTTTTATTGGGGGCTGGAACAGACCGGACCGAATGGATCTTCAGCTACAAGATCCTCAATGAATATATCTGACTCAACTTGCAAGTACATTCTCGAGTACAATACCTCCTCCACCCTGAAAGATAAAAAAACTAAAATTAATTTTTCTCAAGTAGGTAGTTTCAAATTATTTTTGTTTTTTCACCTAGGGTCTAAGTTTTGAAGCTATGTCCGAAAGCTTTTATCGTGAAATCAGGTCTCTGTCCGTGTAGTGGTTGGGGGTCAAGACCTTGCAAGTGGAATGAGTATATGTAGATAATTTTTTAAACCCGCTGAAAGTAACACAACAGCGAAAGTGTGTTCTTTCCTCTTCTATGTGTTCGCTCGTGTTGTAGCACTATGCTGTACATCGTGATTGTAAGCGTTTTGACGGTTCTTTTGTCCTTTTGCTATTTTATGTGCTCCATCTTTACCATATTAATATTACGATGATTAGTAACGTATATATATACGTTAATATAGGCCTGCAGTACACAATGAAAAACAAAGTTTTTTACACTAAAACCGGGCCCGAGTCCAAATATCAAAAACAAAATGGAGCAAAACATAAAACGCACACTAAGCATGAGTTAAAAAATGAAAAAGGCCGTGAAGTGCTGGAAAGTTGTGATGCCTCTATAACCCAGCGGCGTGCAAAGATGAAAAGCCAAATGCAGCAAAACACTAAACAACACAAACAGTAAAGATTACTCGCAAATGTAAAGGCCGTAAACGGTGTAATCTGCGGGGAAGCTGAGATGGCTCTGAAAGCCTGTATCGTGAAACCAGGTGTCTCTGAACTTGAGTCCCACTTGAGTCCTTGGCTTCAGCGAAGAACAAAGAGTCAGCCTATTATTGCGGATGGAAAAAAATAAAAGTATAAAAAATTTAAGCATAGATTTGTTTCTAACCTGAAAGACCGTCCTTATCTGTTTCCAGGATTCGCAAACATTCAAGAATTTCTTGACGGTTACAACATATCCCAGAACAAAGTCAAAGTCAAATTAAATTGGGGGGGGGGGGGGGTCTACAGTTTTATTTCAAACGTCAAATCTTTAATTTTTTTTAAAAAAAATTAAAACTTTTGACTTAAAGTTACATTCAATACTCCTTGAGCCCAAGCCGTCTGGGAAACAATTGTACTTTCGTTTCTTTCATTCCCTGACGTTCAACAGCCTGAAAAGGATTGCCAAGAAAGTCCGAAATATCGCTGACAAAGCATTGCCCGTTTTAGCCATTGTTTGAATATGAAATTACATTATTCACTACATAGTTCATTTCATATTTACAGTTATTTTAACAAAAAAGAGATTTTTTCAAGCAAGGTTTCTCCCGTTTTCGAATTTGTCAGTCGAAGTTTTCTCGACCTTCTCAAACCCTGTATTGTACCCTGTCCTGTGATGGCTTTATGTTTATGGTAAAGTGACTGTCGTTAAGATTGGCCACATATTGAGCTATTATCAGAAAATAAATGCATCAGCGAAGGATTCCTACCCCCAGTCCAATAAAACTATTTGATCTTTATCCCCAAGGGGCTGTAAGATATAGAAGTGCCAAATTATACGTCCTCGATGAATCCGTATACGCGGGATTTTGAACCACGTTCGCAAGGCTGCAAGATCATAGGGTACACACCTTCAGTTTGTACGAGTACGCAAATACGAAAGTGCTACACAGTGCCGTACAAGTGCCACACAGTGCGGCATTTTTGTGTATACGGTATCCCTTAATTCGCACTTAGGAGCGAATTAGGTACATGATGGGTCTGTTATGCTCCACGACATACAATCTAAAGTGCCTTCAGCATGCATTTTTTACACGGTTTAAAATCTGAAGGGTTTACCAGTGCGGTGCGGTATCCAGGGGGGAGTTAGTGGGTTGATCCCCCCCCCAAACATACAAAAATAACGATTTTTATAGGCTTTTCCCTCTGAGCTGTGTGTTTTTTGTACTTTTTTGTCCGACCAGCAGGCAACCCCCCCCCCCCCCCCCCGGAATAAATCCCTGGATACGGGCCTGGTCAGCCGAGATCTACTCCAGTGATGTGCTGGCCCTTAATTGCACTCTGAAGAGGACCCTTGCCAAGAAGGGACAAAACATAGCTGGAGTAAATCTAAACTGATTATCCATCAACCACGATTATACTCAACCTTTTCGGGTTCCCTAACGATTCAATCCCCAGAACGCCAAATCAACAAGTGACTACGCAAATGAACAAACTTCTACGAAACACTTTGTTGCGACGCAAGATCAAAATGAGCATTTTAATATCTAGTATAGGGAACTCAAAAGAAGAAGCGAGGGATTGCCCACTCCCGAGTTTACTGTATAGCAAGTGCGCAATGCCAGTAGTGCGCAATGCCAGTAGCACCAGTTGCAACTTGTTACAACGGTAAAGTCAGCACGTTTAGAAGTGGAATCGACTAATTTGTGGCCGGCACCGCTGGTTTTGACCGGTGTCGGGAGGGGTGTACAGGAGATGCCGGGAGTTGGAAACCCCTCGAGAAGAAGCAAATTAGCAGTTTTTGGCAATCTAGCGAAACACGAACTTTTCTCTTTTTTTGTATTGATTTAACGTACTTTGAATTTTGAAAACAGGGATGGGGTGCCGTGTAAATAGGGGCATAATGTCAGGTCTGGATCCAGGAATTTATTTCGTGGGGGCGGGGGGCAAGTCTAACCGTGGGTCAGACCTAATCCATACCAAATGGTAAAACAGGAACATAGATCAGAGGTTAAAGCCTATAGAAAACTATTATTTTCTATATTTGGGGGGGGGGAAGGGGTCGAACCTCTTACCCCCCTGAGTATGGCCCTGTATAGTGTGCCCAACCCACTGTACCCGAGATCAATTTTTGCGGCACTCTTTGGAGCAAAATTCCCGACTGTTCACGATTAATCGAAACTGTACCCGACAGTTGAATAGTTGCGACACGGCAAAGAAGTCCTCCGTCTCATGGCATTAACAATAACAGTAATATTATATTTACGACCCATCATGCACTCAAAGAGAAAAATGCGGAGTATAACTAAAAAAGAAAAGTAATTACGTAACATGGCTTGATAATAATAAACATTGGAGAATTAGCAGTTTTTGTCAGGCATGTGTTTACTTGTCTCGACACTGACTTTCCGGGTTTTAATAGTCACGCCTTTTGCTTTTGCAGTATCGAACATGGTTATTTTATTATCTTGCTTAAATGAAATTTGGATTCTCTTCCCCTCGCTCCTCATGGCGCTCCACTTATTGGTCTAAACATCGTAGCCAATCATAAAAGAGGAAGCCTCGCCAACTGAGGGGAGGGCCTAGCTGTCAGCGGTGAGCTAATTTTGATATCAGTGTGTAAAGTGGTTTTTCTTAGGACAGTTTACGGTGGAATTCAAGAACATGTCGCTATATGATGGCATGGGAGTTTTTCCCGGCCATGCGAGTTCAGGACTGTCCCACCAACATCACGCGGCTGCCATGCTAGCGGTTAGACAGGGTCAGAACCCCGCTCACGCTTATATGTACCGTGACTACCCATATCCGCAACATTTTATGAATCACGGGATAGAACATGTGATACCGGAATACCACCAGCAAGGGTTTGTGTTCCCCCCTAACCCGGAGTGGCACCCTGGACATTTCAATCCCTGTCATAGACAGCAGAATTACGAAGAGTGGCAAAATAACGACGGGCATTCGCAAGGCGCCCCCACACCGGAATCCAGTCCCGGCGGACTTCAAATCGCAAGCCAGAGTCCTGCTGAACAATACCCCTATGCCCAGAAGTTCTTGCAACAAGTACCAAACAATGATTCAGTGACAGTGACCCTTATTAATCAGGGACACCCCCACGGAACCCCGGACTCGGGGGTGGCGTGTAGTGAGGGAACAAGTGTGATTGGCTCACCAAATTTGATGCAAAGGCCGCTACCTGTCAGATCGCCGTATGAATGGATGAAGAAGCAGAATTATCATTGCAATTTGCAGCCCGGGGGTAAGTGAATATTGTTTAAGAATTCATCCAGCCAAGCTGACTGCGAATCTTGTTTACTTGAGGGTCGCTAATACCCGCCCTCCCCCCCAAATTTTTTTTTTTTAAAAGAATACGCTCTTTTGTTTCTCTGGGCTATTTTACGGCTAATTGGTTTTAATTTCATGAATAATGAAATAAAAACATCTTGCATTTATTTTAATGTTCATATTCTGCTGATCTTTGAAATAGAAACAGTAACTTACACATAGACAACTACTAATGTCGGAAAAGTTTGAAAGCTGACCCCGAAAATGACATAGTCTAAATATGTGTTTATCATTTCTGTGTTAATGCTTAATTTCTTGTGTATGTAGTGTCTTTTGTTTTGCTTGACATATGTCCGACAGGGGCCAAATGACAATCATTCACTCATTGGTCGTTTACTCGTTCACTATTCCTGCGGATAAAATTAGTCGTGGCTAGCGACCAGTTACTATTGGTTACTATTTGTAATAGCGACTAGCTTAGCTCATCATCTTCTGGAAATAATTAATTAAGTCAATTTTTAAAAAGCGGCTTTACATACTTGAAGAAACTCTTGTTTGTGACAGCGACAAGCTTCTAGCTTACCGCTTTCTAGAAATAATAAGTTAAATCAATTATATTTACTTGAGGAAACTCATTTGAGTCAACAAGGAGTCTTATCATTTTCCGACGGGGTGTTTTTCTCGAGCGGTTTCTCACCCCCAAAAAGCTGATCAGTCGGTGCCCAGTGCACACGGTGAATGTACAGTAGTTCACACCAAGTGAGCAACCCCTGGAATTTTCTGAAGCTCTGTAAACCTACTTACCCATCTCGCCGTTGCTTTTCTTGGGAATCATGTTTGAATTTGGGGGGGGGGGGTGAAGAACTGAGATAGAATATGGGTTCTGGTGTCCAATTTTTTGATTCGCTAAAACAGTCAAATATGATTCCCAGTCAGTTTGGGTTGAAGGAGTAGTTATATCCTAGATAATTAGGGGTTTCAACTCGTCCATTCCCAGTCCCATTACCTGTTGCAGCTTTTTTTTTTCCGGCAATTCGAAACGGTTCCCAAGCGTGCAATAACCTATATATATTTAAAGAAGCTCGTAAAGAAGTTAAGGAAACGGTCAATGAAACAAAATCGCGGAAAAAACAACATTTTGAAAAAAACGCGTTTGTGTATTTGTATTTTCTTTTTTTGACTTATTTATTAATGTGAAATCAGGAAACATTGGAATCTGTTTTTTAAGCGGCTAACATCGTAACTATTCATTCCTTTACTTGTCTCGGATTTTGGGTAGGATAGAAGACGTGATTTAGTATAGGAGAATCCTGGGTTGTTAGGTTATCCCCCTACAAAATAATTACGTCCTTTCAAAGTCGAATCCAGGCCAAGCCTGTATAAATCCTGTTCAGTTATTGCATTAAATTAAGTTAGGTTAAATTCAGTTTTTTAGTTAAATTAAAAGTTGGAGTACCTAGGCGAGTCAAGTTCCAGTATACAGCAGTAAGTGTAAGTAAAAATTAGTTATTAATTTGTCATAACTTATCAAGTGGTTGAGAAGATGAACGCGGTTTGCAAGGAAGCTGAAATTTTATGTCTAAGGTATTTTTTTTTTCTTAGGACCAACACTTTTAGGGATATGTCAGCTTTTGCCGAGTAGCGAATAGATCGTTATTTATTCCCAGTTTTAGTCCTAATTTATCCCGAGAACTTCCCTTTCCCTTGGGTGCTTTTCTTGTCGGCTATCAGCGGGGGAAATACGTCGGGGGTGTTGTTCCAGAGATAGTTAGAGATAAAAAAGAGGGAAATTAAGTAGGAAGTAATTGACGAGGTAATTGAAAGCTATCTGGGATCTTTGGGCTGAGGGGGCATTATTGGAAGCAGTTCCGTGGGTTTGGCGATTTTCCCTAGCTTTGACTTTGAATCTGTTGCTGTTAGCCCATGGTCAAACTGTTTACTGTTCATGCATTACCTTATCCTTTTCGTAATGCAAACTTTGTGCGTTCATTTCACTCAGTAGTTAAGTAGGTTTTCTTATTTCCATCTAAGATCTCTAAAGAAAACTAAACAGGAAATGACACAATAGCAAAAAAAAATCCTAAGGGTTTTCCCTGAAATAATCATATTGAATAAATAAAAATATTAAATTATATAATGTGGAGATCCTTTTACTGTGGAAGTTATTTACTTGTGTCGTTCTTGAAATCGGTGCTTCTCATTAAGTATTTCCACCGTCGCTTTCTGCTTTCTCACCAAGGCCATATTCAGGAACTTTTGTCGGGGTGGGGGGGGGGGGGGGGGGGTCGGATCTGATCTGTGCTTAACAGTAAAATAACATATATCGGAGGTTAAAGCCAATACAAAACGATTATTTTTGTTCGTTTTTTTGGGGGGAGGAGGGTGACCCCTAACCCCTCCCTGGATACGAACTTTTTCTGTTTATTGTTTTTAGGCTACGCAAATAATTTAAAAAAGTAGATGAGCAGAGCGAGGCTCTGACACGATTCCTAACAATCATGCAAAGTGGAATGTTACACGTTTGTATTATCTTGACATTATTTCTGCGTGTGTATACGCTCAGTCCAGTATCTAATTTTGGTCCCAAAAAGCCGCGACACAGGTGCCGTCACAATAGAATTTCTTTTGTCGTTTTCCCAACAGAAAACTCTCGGTTCAATTCGGTTTGCACCCAGTGTTTTATTTGCTACAGAACGCTTTTTATTCAAATTACTACCCAGCTTCTGATGCAATAGAAAATTTGAAGACCGAGTGTGAACATTTAAAGCTAAAAATAAATCTTGGTAAGTCGTCAGCTATGCGAATCTCTTTTTT
This sequence comes from Branchinecta lynchi, assembly GCA_023053575.1. Classification (NCBI taxonomy): domain Eukaryota; kingdom Metazoa; phylum Arthropoda; class Branchiopoda; order Anostraca; family Branchinectidae; genus Branchinecta; species Branchinecta lynchi. Next base: position 14,625,143 of record JAKZAP010000002.1, read on the forward strand.
GAAAAGGGAGATTCCAAGTTCTAGTCTAACTTTTGCCCCAGTGAGCCAAGCGAAAATACTGGGAGTTTGGATTGATGATAAAACTTAAATTCAAGCATAACACACCATATACTAAAGAAATCCCATGCATCAATCAAAGCTTTATGTCAACTCAAAAAGTTTGGTTTTGACCTTGAAAGTCTAGTTTACTGTTATAAGACACATGTAATCCCTCACACTGAATACGCTTGTGCCGCCTGGCACCCCGTACTTAAATCCGAATTGCATGATTTAATTGAAACAATCCAGAAGCGGGTGGTTAAAATCATACTTTCTCAAGAATACACTAATTATGACCAGGCGCTTAAAACACTCCGGCTTGAACCATTACAGAAAAGACGCCTAAATTTAACAGCTGATTTTGGTAAGAAAATTTTGCAATCAAACAGATTCCGCCACCTCCTTCCCGAACAAGTCCCTGAACAGACTTACGCAACGAGACATTCAAATTTTCTCAAGCCGTTTCCAGCATCAAGTACCGCACGTCGGCTCCACTCATTCTCCCCCCTTGTTACTAATTATTTTAATAACCAATAAAATTTCGCGTTTGTTGTTATTTGTGCCTGTTCGGTTCTTGATTTCTTTCTGTATTTTGTCTTAAGTTTTGTTGTTGATGGTATATTGTTTAGATGTGTTAGCTATTAATATGTGTTTATTTATTTTCTTTTTCTTGCCTATTATCTAGCTTTTGCTATTGTGGCAGTTTTTCCATTAAACCTTAAACCTTTATTTTATTTCTCCTCTTTTCATTGTCCTTTCTACATTGTATACCTCCTCATTCGTGTGATCTGCTTGCGACACCATCCTGAGTATCCTGAATTAATCTTCTGTTCTTGAATAAATGCACCTACAGTCTCGGATGCTGCTTCCACCAGTTTTAGAAGGGTTCAATCCGCTCCAGATCGTAAATTATTTTGGTACTTCGGCTTGTGCTTACGGCTTGTTTCGCCTCCTCTTGTAATTGCCTTCCTTCTTCTTTGTCGCCAGTTGGGGGCACGGGGTAGCACCCACTCTGTCACTCTAATTGTCTAAAACCGTTGAAGCCCCACCGCTTGTCGTTTTCCTCATTAATTTCCGCTGACAAGAACGCGGCGTCCGCGAACTTTACTTTCAGCCGCAGCTGTATCAGACCAGGGCATCAGAAACATACCGAAAAAGGAAATACGAAAGGGTGCGTAAAGCGCGCACCAGACGGGAGTGGTAGGGAGGGTGTTCCATCCGACCCTAGTTCCTGACCCTACCCTTAAAAGGAAAGGGCATGTGCTATGGCTATTCAGTTTTCTTCTGCTCACGTTGATTATTTTCTGTTCTCTCTCCATCGCAACCAATCCTTTAAATTTCCATACCATATTTTGGCAAATATCTTGGCGTTAACTGACGTCAAGCCTTCCATTTACAAAATTTCTTGTTAAAGGTGAACGCTTCTTTTTGTCCTTTAAATGTTTGTTATTTTTAGGCGATGGGGAATGTCGCCCCAGCAAGGCACGTATATCTTTCTCCTTTGCACTTCCACAAGCCGACTAGCTGATGTACCCTACTCCTTACCCTACCCTTACGAGGCGGGCTAGCATACCGGCTATCAGATTTTCCCGGTCGGTTTTCTGCACTTCCTTTTTTCTTCAGTATGAATAAAAAAGTAATTTTTTGTTCATACTGAACTGATGATGGCGCCGAAATTCTTGGCAGAATTCCTGTCCGCGACCGCCCGGCACTGATATTTGTCCGAACCCATCAGTTAGAATGGTCAAGCATGGATTCAAGCTCTCTCGAGATTTCCCCGAGAATCAGTCGCCAGGGTTGCCGCGGGTGGTGATTTTTTTTTTGCAACACCAATTACTAAACTTTTTGTGATTTTCACATTAAAAATACCTCACAGATCACCAAATTTCCATGTGGCTTCGTCTCTGTCTCTTCTTTTGAATGTTTCTTTTCAGATAACGGATAAGTTAATTTTGTCTGGCGCGGCAACACCGTTCGTCGTCCGCTTACCCTCTGCTAGAACAGTACGCTCCATACTAAAACCACAGTAAAATGCAGGATAATTATAGATACGCTACCACATTTGTTATATGTGCTCTGCAATGTTGACATACGATTTTGGTTCAAATCGCCAAGAAACACTGTATCTGATGGGTTTATACAGTCCGTACGTCCGACTGAACTAATCATAAACAACGCGATCGCCAAGAAACACTAGTTGCGTTTTTTGTCTCTGTTCTGTTCGCCGTTTTCTCTCTGTTTTATATTTTTCCCGTTTTTTTCAAAACACGGAACAAGTTGTTTCTTATTTTTGCGTTTGTGTACGCTGTTCCATGTTCCGTGTTCTGTGTTCCGCTGTCTGTTTTCCAAAAACAGAACTTGCTCTCCTAGCATGTTTTATCGCTGTTCAGACAGAAAATTGCAGAGAGATTCGCAGATAGAAAATAAAGAATTGCAGAAGTTCAGAGGATAAGATGGACACTAAAGTATGGTTGTTTTGGCGTTTAATTTGTAATCTAATTTCCCGTCAAAGACAGGCTCGGGAACCTAAATTTGCGTTTTCGTCAGAACTGTGACAACACACGAAACACGCAAAAATATATATTTTTGTCCAAACCAAACAACTGTCAACACAGAGCACGGAACAGGAACCAGAGACAGAAAACGCTGTATCTGATGGGTATACAGTGCGTACCTCTGATTGAACTAATCACAAACAACGTGGGAGGCGGGGCCTAATTTGAAAACTATGGGAAGTTTAGATTTGGCTAAAAACAAAAGCATGGAAACAACTTTGATTGGAACATCGAAAATAGCGGACTTGTGATGGCGCCTGTTACGCCAAGAAAGAAATATGGAATAGAACCAGTCTTTAGTTGTGCTTTAAGACATAAAAATAAAAACCATCATAAAATCGTTCACTCTTCTTAGTGACTACTTCCTGTTCAAATTCTCCGTCACATAGTCTCCCTGCAATTTTGTAATCTTTAGTTGTCAAAATCCCAGGGAAAAGCTCGCGAGACCCAACCTGATCTGAGGACTGGGGAAGGGGATTCCTGACACTGGCGGGCAAACAAGGCGGGCATTTAGTTTATTTATTCCAGTTATGATACGCAATGACAAAATGTTTATATGTCTATTAGGAAATAACTATACTAGAAAATAATTTGAATAATTATTAGCAGAAAGAAAACACCAACGGAGCCCTGTCGAAGAAGTTGAGGGAGCGTGGAACAATGGAACATGGAGCAACTTGCAACAAATCAGTACGAAATGTTTAATTATTCTTGCATGGTTATGGGACCGGTAATTTGAACTTTACTAGTTTATGTACCGCGTACTGGATGGGTCGCTTTATTGGCTTGTAAACAGTCCGTCGAATTGTTCGTCAAATCCTAAGTGTAAAAATAAATACTAATATGTTTAAGAATATGCATGTCTTACAATTGGGAACAAAAGTGTTCTTACCATCGAATACACCGGAAACAAATACAGATACACCAACTGGCAAAAGCTGCAAACCCCTCATTGCCGAAGATGAGTATGAGTATAGTAAAAATGGATGTCGTGCTTAGACGCCATTTATGGGTCAGCTTTAAACGTCGCAGCCACCAGTACCTTTAGTGATGGAATAGCAATCCTTTAACTGAAGAAGCTTCAATAAACGTGTTTTACTCTGTTGTCTGAAGAACACTATTCTAGTTTAGTTACCTGATATTGGATAGTCGCTGGCTCAGTTTGTGAACGTAAAGAGATAAAGATATAGCGTAAAGAGAAGACACTCTGGAAGCTGCACCCTCGGCTGCACCAAAATACAAAAAAAGAGTTATTGTCGTAACCTAAGGCTGCAGACACATAAGTATAATTTGAGCCTGTTAATGCACCTATGTAAGCTAGCTTCAAAAGATATTTTAGCTGCAGAAGGTTCATGACGAGACGACCACTTTTTGTGAGCTTTTTTGCTACAGTAACTTCAGAAAATCGCGTAATCTTTTCTGCCAAGAATTTCAATTCGGCGTCTCGAATAACGTATGAGGTGTTGTAAATTTGAATTCTTGAATATATTCAGTTCTGAAGCGGTGTCCAGTTTCCTTCACATTTATCATTATTATGTGTACTTGGTATCAAATTAACAAATAGGCAAAGTAGGCACGGGCAACTGGGCCCACTGCTTTAGCGGCCACGCAACAACGGATCAGAATAGTACAATTGATTTAATCTTGAAAAAAATTACGATCAAGCATTCTTAAATTAAAAGTTATAGTAGAAACAACCCTTTTTTAGTAACATGAGAAATTGTTCATGTTTATTTTCAGCAATGTAATTAGTTTGTGGAAATGTTTAGCTGATATATAAGAAAATTTGCGAGGGGCCCCTAACTTCGGCTGCCTAGGGCCTCCACAGGAATCCAGTACTACAAACACTGGCCGCACCACTTGTTATTTTTCGAAAACTACATCTAGAAAAGCTCAACCGTTCAACTGAAAGAAGCTTTTCTTTTCAATCGCCTGCGAATCATAATTCAGCCCTGAGGATTAACTCTTGACACACCCCTAGGTTTTCGGTAGTGACAGGACTGCCAAAGCAGAAACGGCAAATCCTTTTCCGCCTGATTAATGATTTCTTGTTTGTCAAAATAGGCATGTTCCTCATAAATGTATGATTTCTAAATCCAGCGTAATTGAGGGACCTGCTACGTTTTTGTTGGAAGTTAGTGGTTTTGAGATCTTACACACGATATATTTGAACCAGAGGATTTTGTAAGCGGCTGAAAGTGAAATTTATGGTGATTTTGACCTGTTTTCTCCCATGTTTTAGCAAGGGTTTTGGGTAGATAAATAGCCTTTTGTCATACTGCATCCGATTTACTAAGAGTAGCTGATTTTAGTTCAGTTGAGGAGGCTACACATACGACCTACATAGTTATTTATATTGGAGGAAAATAAAGGAAATGAAGGAAATGGATGGAATAGAAAGCACACTAATGATAGTTTAATATTTTAACTAGTATCTTTCATATTCAGTTTAATCAACATATCTCTCATAACAAATAAAATGTAGTGCTGTCTATGCTGGTCTTTTATATTTGGTATGATTAATGTTATACTGTCTTGAAGGAAATACATATATCTGCAAAAATACTATTTCCAACTTGTATCTTTGACCGTGAATCAGTTATTGGGCTCTGTAAACAGTTTATAAGCTGCATTTCTGGTGGGATTAGTTGTTTTTAAATTTGTGCCCTAATCCTAAGCTATGCAGATTCCCAGATTTAAATTATAGCAATTACAACAAAACCGAGGTTATATCTTAATAGTTATAATAAACACATCTCACACATCGGTTCGAGATGCAAACACCGAAGTCGCATTTCTAAACACTCTTGTTTGATAATCCGATTGATGATCCTAGAGACTCGTTGTATTTTCGCCCTGATAGGATCACTTTTTTGCGTATTCTCGGTTGGATGCATCACGAGTTGGACTGTTGACCGCTTACTTGACTTTCGTCAGTTGTCATTAGCGCAAACTTATTTGTCGCACTGTGTAATTGCAAACCTTGTTGTCCCTTCCCTGGTGTCCACTTTCAGATAAAGTGTTTCCAATTAAATTACAATTTGTCAGTTGGTTTGTTTATTTTACACCCGATGCCCCCTATCTGATCAAAGGGGTTGTTTGCCCCACAGTAAACAACGTCGTGAACGTGGATTTGATTGATTAATTGCACTCGTAAAGGATCTGTTCGTAGCCACTGTGCTTGTAAATCTCGCATTTAATTTATTTTTTCTTAGTTCAGCAGAAGCCATATTGGTCTGCACTAATCGCTCAAAAATACATACAAGAGTAAAGTTGTTTTTTCTGTCGCTTTCATTGATCGTATGATACATTAGTTTTTGTGTTTATACCATTTCTGCAGATACCATGCTATATGTTACCATGGTAACCGGACCTGCATTTTATCGTGTTTGCAGTTACCATGGTATCTGATATTGCGGTGGCTTTGCATAAACGACAATTGCCGAATTTGTGCAGTTAGAAGTCATCCCAAACGAACTACTGAATACTGATATCTATCTACTCACTATCACAAGTGCCAAACTTCTATCCTACCAATTTGACAAAAACCTAGACTTCATGTGTGGTGATGTAGAAGATGAGATTTTTCAGATACCAGCATCATTTACCACTGTCGGAATATCAGATAGCACGGTAACTTGCCTAACACCATGGTAACTGCAAAAAAGACTTGACCGTGGTATCAGATACCACTATAACTTCGAAAACAACTTCAGACCGTGGTATCAGATACCATGGTATCCGCAAAAATGTAACTATTGCTATGCTGTTTCAGAAAAGCCTAATAAGTTCCTTAGCCATGACTGTCCATGTTTTTGAAGAATAATGTTAAGAGCTTAAGGCCCCTCTCGATGACCCCTTATAGGCCTATTGACTAAATAAGAATGTTATCACCGGTTGTTCCTATGTGCCGAAGAAGATAAATGCGCCTGACAATTTGATTTGAGGGAGAGGGGGTGCTTGCTTTCTCATCTTCTTATGTGACATTATTTTTTGTTGTCAGGGATTTTCTTGTCCAGCTTGGTCACTGCAAAACGTGAAGGATGCAGGGGCGTCACATATGGGGGGGGGGGAGTTGTTCGTCCGTCTGTCCGTCTGTGTGCACTATAACTCTCGAAGGGAATGGATATTTTGATGAATCTTGCTGTGAGATTCTTTGGGTTAAGAGCAAGGTCGAGTTCGTAGATGGGCTCTGTAGCCCTGCATTTAGTGGTGGGGGATGGGGTTTAAATTAAGGTTCAAATGAAATTTTGTAAGAGATTATGTGATAGTCGATTATGAGGTAAAAAAAAACATGCTGACAACGATGGTGAAAACCATTTTGTCAACGGACAAGTAGTTCGCCCAGAATCCTGCAAAAAACGGAAAGTTGATTAAAAGTAAAAGTTTCATTTGAAGTTGATTAAATGCTTGATTTAAGGGTAAGAAAACATGCTGAACACGATGGTGAATCCGGAATCCGGCCAAACCGGAAATTTTTTTTAAAAGCATAAGTTTTATCTGAAGTTGATTAGATGACAGATTTAGGGGTAAGAAAAGACGCTGAGTCCTCGGCTGATTCTGTATATCACAATCATTTTTACCCGGATATATAATTAGTCCGGAATCCGGTTGTAACCAGATTTTTTTTTTAAATCGAAGTTTTATTTAAAGTTGATTATATGTTCTGTATGGGGATAAGGAGATACGCTGAATTCGTTTCGGAATTTTCTTTTTTTGCTGGACTAGTAGTTCGCTCAGAATTCGGACGAAAGCGGAAACTTTGCAGAAGTAAATCAGGAATTTTCGGTCAGTATCGTCGAAATAGATATGGCTTATAGAGGTATATCTGAATTTGGTTTTCTCTGATGATTAGCCTGGCGAAGACTGGATCTGGCGAAGACAAGCCCCAATTGTCTGGATCAAGTATTAGATTTTTGGGATCCCATCGACAACTTTGGTCTTGATTTCTTGGAAATAGTCGGTTTTTCGAAAAGTTTGCGATTTTTTCTTAAAAACAGTAATTTTTCTAAAACAGTCGAAAAAAATAACCAGACAGTTAGTAAATACCTACCCCCCCCCCAAAAAAGTGTTTTGGCTAGTATAGCCCCTGGAAGGATGAAACTGATTCTAGTAAAGAACAAACTGAGCGTTTGGGGTTGAAAGGGCTTATAGGTTTCAGGATCCACAATGCTAATTATGTAATATAACAGAATATATTACCAATAAAGCCCTAGGGCCATGGCAACAATTTGTACGATTAGACTAACTTATAGAACTAACACAAACTTATCCTATTCTAAAAATCTCGTTCATGCAGTAAACGGGCTTTCGCCTCTGTAAGATAGCATACAGTAGAAGAATAGCTAAACAACTACAACTACATCCAACAACTACAAACCAATTGGTTAACGTTAATGAAAAAACGGCAATGTTGTAGCCGACAAACTGGCTGAGCTATCGTTTTCTCAGGTAGAATAGAGTAGAATAAAATGTTGTTGCTCAAAAGTAGGGCTTTACCAGTGAATTGACCTTTTCGTCGTACAAAATAAATAAATATTCTTAATGAATTCAGTATTCCTTCAGCCAAAGCTGATTGCGAATCATGTTTAACATTGCAAAACGGATACGTAAGCTGAATTTTATTAGAGCTTTATGAGAGCTTGTGGAAAAAAAAAACTTGTGGTTTTCCACAATCTCGTTTTTTCGACTTGAGCTACTTTGAGCCTGAAGAGGACCCTTGCCAAGAAGGGTCGAAATATAGCTCTAATAATTATTCAGCTGACGTATTCATTTTGCACTGACAAATATTCTTAATTCACTTTCTCTTTTTTGTCAGAAAAAAAACACTGAAAAGAACTAGCTTATCGCTTACTGTACAACGCAACAAATGCTGTAACGAAACTCAACTTTTTCTTTTTCTCATTCTCAACTTGCAAACTACTTGTCAGGCTTTTTCTTCTTCCAATTAAAACTCAATCCAGCTGCAGTTGATTTATCAATCACGAGATAAACATGTCACAGTACACGCGGCCGTATGATCTCACTGTAAAGCGATAACTACGCGGCTTAAGGCCACCATTATAAACAAATAAACACAAAATACTTTATGAGCTCACGACAGTCTTAACCACTCTTATATAGACGTACTCTCACATCACCCATCTTCAGAGGCATATAAAACCCAATTAGGTCGGTGTACCCCACAAAACTGTTTTTAAAACAATCATTAAACCACCATACTCTTTAACACTTATTCCATCCGTCGGCCTTACTAAAGAAATGGGCGTCTTGAGAGGTATACTAAAAGCATAAATTTTATTTATGGATGGTATGCTGGAACTTTAACAGCGCACTAAAAGCCTGACTGTCGACTGATGTCATAAAATGTTGCTAAATGTTCCGTTGATGGCCTAAGAGGTGTAGGTCGTCATATTTTTAGAGCGATTTGGGTGAACTGAGAATTGGCGAACATTTTCACGCAAGGTGAAACCCAAGTTAGGTGGAACCTCGGTCAGGGTTGCTTTGAGTAGCACGAAAGTTTGATGACACTTTTTTTTTCTAGAAGTATAGCACTTTAAGACGCAGTACTATTGGTCATTTTTACGTAAGGTGAAACCAAGATTAGGTAGAGTTACAATATCCAGCTCGGTCCCTAACAGTCAGAGTTGCCACTGGTAACACGAAAGTTTGACGACACTTCTATTCTAGAGGTATCATTTTAAGAAAAAGTAACTCTTAGTCGAACTCAGGCCCGCATCCAGGAATTTATTTGGGGGGGGGTGCCTTTCGGGGGGGGGTTGCCTGTGGGTCGGACAAAAAAGTGCAAAAACAACATAAATCAGAGGGAAAAGCCTATGAAAATGATTACATTTGCATGTTTCGGGGGGGGGGGGGGGGGGGTCAACCCCCTAACCCCCCCCCCCCCCTGGATACGGCCTTGGTAGAACTAACAATTTGTCTTCAAAGAACAGGTGTTTCTACTATTTTTGCTTTAAAAGCACATTAACGTCACTGAAGGATGGAGGAGTACCCACAAAAAGTAAGAAATGTGATTTATTACTGAAAAAAAAAACCAAATAATATGATTGAAGAAACATATCCATACGTAAATTTTAGTGAATATTGATCATCAAATTGTTGCAACGCACTTTTTTGTGTGTTAAGGTTCATGACAAGAACCCTTCTTTTCGATCAATTAGAACGAAAAATCCGAGGGAAAATCTTACCGGATGGCAACCCTGCTAATGGCTGCTAGCGGTTTCTTTGGGTACTTGGCAGGGTATACACGTTTTCTTGATACAAGTTGAAAGCATGATTAGGTAAAGTTACAGTATCAAGCTTGGTTCTCAGCACAGTGACCGTAACTCTCCGGGCATAAAAATGTTTATTTCTTGAGCCAAAAGGTCATACAAGATTAAATACATGTTTCACTACACAAATAAACTGTTACACCTCTAGAACTATTATGCAACAAAAACAAGGCTAAACTTTATTTCCTGAGTCTAAAGGCTTTAGTCACATATCTACATACTTCTACAGTGAATTTGGTGTTCGTAGATTTCAGGATCCCGGGAAGCGATACCAACCCACCCCCAACAAATTTTACCCTGAAATACCAAAGCGCTTGGCAGTTCAAAGTTGTTCAAATCCTCCTCCTGAAACTTGCCAGCTTTCCTCCTATTAAAAAGTTTGTTTTTACTTCAAGCGGCCACGATCTTGCTCTCCTTTCTTGTAACAAGACTGAATATGCACCTTTTTAGCAGACTCTCATCAGGTAACTGACTTCCGTACAATCTGGACTAACCTATAATTCCGTATAATTCCTTAACAAAAATATTCCAAGGTCTCCTTTCAAAGCCTGTGTAGGAGTGGTAATGTGCACTCCAAGAATTATCTTATAGTGCTGCAGATGAAGCGATTCTAGTTGCGCTGCCGCTTCGAAACACCAAAGTTCTGCTCCATAATGGATTGTAGGAAGGATTTTAGTCGCGAATATTTGTTTTTGCATCTTGAGCTCATTTATCCCTGAGTCACAAGGATTTCTCAAAATTGCCGATGATACTGCTTTCCCTCGTTTCACCATTTCCTTAATATGCTCTTTCCACCCCAACCAACTCCTTACTAGGGAGGATCATTCCTAGGTACTTAAAGCTTGTTTTTTGCTGCAACTGTATCCCATTGAAGTAGAATTTATCGCAATTTTCGTCTTGCTTTTTGGCCTTTCCAGAAAAATGTACACTATTCTTCAAAGTTTAACTGAAAAGCCAACTTATTTTTGTGTCATTTAACTGAATACACTGAATTATTTAGATTCTGCAAAGAGATTTTTTTTTATTCTCCACTATCTGCTCTAGTCAGACGTTCAGAATATCTCCAGCCGTCCCCACAGCGTAAATTCTACTATGACGCTGGAAATTTTAATCTCAACACAAAAGCAGTTGGCAGTGGTAATATTGGTGAAGATTGCTTAGTCTTGAACAAAAACAAATCATAAATCTTTCTCGTAAGGCATACAACAAAAATACAAGCGCATGGAGGTACCACAAATCACAAGGAAATTCCACTATTTGAAAATCGATTTTTCGTGAATAGCAGAACAACGAAGTAACGCATTTTCAGCGGGTCTTCAAGCCAATTTAAGAGAATAAGTGATGGGTAACTAGATTGTCATATCCCAGCCCTTTTCGGTTAAACTTTAAGGATATTTAAAAGGTTTTACAGGTCCTAAGACGTCTTAGCGAACAGCACTGCGTCATCAGCAAAAAGCAGCACTGATAAAGCGAAATTCAATGGATTAACTGTTGAAGCCCAACGTCTTTGAAAAAGATCTATCATATCATTAACATATAAACAGAATATTCGTGGGGATTCCTCGAGACGCAAGCAAGGTGAACCACCATCCGATAAGGTTGTGTCGATTGGTCGGTAGTTGACGCACTATACAGGTTACTTCCCTACTTGACAAGATGTACTGTATTCACCCTTACACTATTGACTGTTTTTGCCACTATCTAGATTGGCTTTTTTCAAGGCCCTCTGGTCTCCTACGCATCTTCTGTGTATCTAATCTTCTGCGTTCTATGTATCTGTGGTCTGCCACGCGTATCTGCACAGCTATAAGCGCAGATACCACGTCAGATTGGCGCAGTTATTCAGTTTTCAATCAATTTTTGACGTTTAATGTAGCTGACACAAAGAAAATTTACACACAAAAGGTGCAAAATTTTAGGAGTACTTACAGTGAAATGATGCTAGTATGGAAAGAGTTTGCATCAAAAGTGGACAAAGACTAAATTAGTCGTATCAAATTGGAAATCTCGGAGACAGGAATACCGACTCATTACCAAATAAGAGTGGGTCAGTACTATAGTAAACAGTGTTAGGGTTGATAAATATTGTACAGAAGCGGAAATTTCGAGGACAAGAAGGGACTGAGCGGTTACAGAAGAAGAGTGGATCGGTGCTGCTTGACTTTTAAAGGACGCTTCTTGCTTATCATAGTATTTTATTATATTTATTTAGTATTTCCATCCATTCTCGTTCCCGTGATTCTACACTTCATATGTGTATCCTGTCTCCACTACATCACACTGATTATCACGCTTGCCACGTGTGTTTCCCTTTACCTGACATATCAGGCTACAAGCCATTCTTTCTGAAAAGCGTATTGGTCCGAAGACCGGTTATGCAAATTTTGCCAGGTTTGTCATCCAAGGCAAGGGACATGGAAAGAGGCTAAAAATAGTCGAAGCCTTCGATAATTTTCTATAAGCACAGCCAAGTTTTAAAGTGGTCAACTATCTTAGAACGTCTTAGCTGAAACACTATGTAGTACGAAGTGTCATTTAATTAAATACAGTTGTTAGTGGTTGTTATCGTCGGCTGACCTTAGTTGACGAATATAGTCATCTAACAACACGTGTACATTCGAAAACAGCGCCAGGTCTGTAAGTAGCGCAAGTGGAATGTAATTGCTTTGTTTTGCACCGCGTTCCTATCAAAATGCATGAGAACTCAACGGCTTCTACCGCAGGTAGAGGAGAAAAAACGGTTTGGGCGGTAATAAAACTTTATTGCCCTCCAATAAATGTTGTTCAAGCATAACAAGGATGCAACCAATAGGAGTCACGCTAGATTCGTGTTCTGACACAAATTAGCGTGCTTCGGTCAAAATTTTTCATGGTAGAGTAATTGAGGGAAGAGCGGATGTTTGAGTAATTGGGAATTAGTTGGAAATGTGTGAACATCTCGGTTCGCGTGCTGGTAAAGTGGGGAGTCAGTCAGGCAATTTTATTTTTGCGGACTGGGCTTACCCTGGATTCCCAAAACTGTGACTGTAAATATGACATACTTGCTACGTCCAAAGCTATGTGTAACAGACCGATACTCTCCCAACCGAATGATCTTGCATAGTTGAAAGACACTTTCGTTTACATCCTTCTGGAAACTTTTCAATACAACGTCAGAGCTATCAGAAGACCTTACTATAACATATGCCCTTTTGTATATACGACTTTAAGCAAATACATATCATATCGTATCATCTATCAGAAGACCTTACTACACATATGCCCTTTTGTATATACGACTTTAAGCAAATATATATCATATCATACCATCAGAGCTATCAGAAGACCATACTATAAATATGCTCTTTCTGACACGACATATATCAAAGCTGTCAGAAGATTTCTCTTGACGAGGAGGGGGTCAAGGACTTTACTGGAGGCGGCACAGAATTATGTGATTTGGCACAGGCCACAAAAATGTGTAAATCCAACCTTGTTTGAATCAGCTTAACCTCAAGCACAGTTTTTCGTAGATTCCTTTGAAATTTGCAGGGGTGAAAGCATGTGTACTGCGTAACCGCTATTGCGTATATATATATTTTATCTATATTTTTTCATAGATTCCTTAGAAATTTGTAGGGGCGAAAAAATATGTACTGCGTGCAACTATTGCGTATATTTATATGTTATCTCTCTCTATATATATATTATACCATGAATATTACGTTATTAAATGCCCGGCGTAAGTGTAGCACGACATACGCTTTAAACCACATGACGCCTCTGGGCATGTAATGCTGTATTTTGGCGCGACAGGACATAAGAACACATGTATTGTAAACATTTCCTATCTCCTTAAACTTGGTGTAAAACCACCTTTCCCGCTTCTTATCATTTGTAGTTAAACAGACTTCAGTGCGCGTCCGGACCGTGACGAGATTAGCTGTTCCTTTTGCGGCCACACCGCTATTTGTTTTAGATTAGGGAAACGGAGATTATGTGAAAATTAATCCCTCAAATCAGTCAATGTTCAGTTTACTGACTCCGGAGTCATAAGACGTCACTGGAATTTTTTTTTTTTTTATTTGAACAAATAATAGCCAATAAGGAATCCCGACATTCTTTTATATCAAGATTTCACGGCTAGCTCAAGCCGGAATTGTTTGATGTAATAAGTAAATAAACCTCGGTGTGGGATTTTTACCTCTGAATAAAAACAGACTTTCCTTATTTGTAATTTCAGTGTGTTCATACGCCATGTTTTTTTGAGTAGCCTAATCCTTTGATCATATTTGATAGTGCTAAATGGAGAGTCAGCTAAGATTTGTTCCGGCGATATTCTGGTCCTTCTTTCCCAGAGTCCGTGTCAAGCTGGAACCAGAAGAAACGAACGTGCAATCAAATTTCAACAAGCTGAATGAGATCAGTGTCAAAAGATCGATAATGTTATATCGAAAGCTATTTTGCATTCTAGTGACTTAATCATCAATCGGATTTTCAATCTCCGAATTCGGAATAAAAATCTCCGAATTCGGAATAAAAATCTCCGAATTCGGAGTAAAATTGTCCGAATCCGGAATGAAAGTCTCCGAATTCGGTGATGCAAAATTACTTAAGTCCGATGTAGGACGTACTTTTTGCACTGGTGCTACGTTGAAAAAAAGAGTCTCCGCTTTCACAAAAGTAATCCTCAATATTTTGCATTCTAGCGTTTTGATCCTGCTTCGGATTTTAACTCTCCCAACTCGGAATAAAACCTCCAAATTCGGTTGCAGAGTTATTAAAGTCCGAAGTAGGAGCTACTTTTTGCAGTGTATGTCTTCACGGGGTCAACAAGCTAGTAGGCTATTACTACTTTCGAAAAGGAATGTTCCTGAACCTTTTAAACGTGGAAAGATCATTTCCAGTAAGAGCTGTGCTTGTGTCTGTAAGAAGAGCAAGTGGAATTTCTTGTAGCAGCTCGTTAACTTTCAGTTGTTTGCAGGAAAAACAAGGACGAAAGACAAGTATCGAGTTGTATACACCGACCATCAGCGTCTTGAATTGGAGAAAGAGTTTCATTACAACAAGTATATCACAATCCGACGGAAATCAGAGATGGCTACAGTGCTAGGATTATCAGAACGACAGGTAAGTTGCGTTCTCTCATATTTTGCCGTTTGACAGCCACTTAAAGCAGAAGTCGCAGAAGATAGTAGGCAGTCAGTCAATTTGAGAGCTTATGTAAATCCTTTTTAGTGGCTCCTTGTTATAACAGTGCATATTGCAATCTTGTTAAAGTTTAACTGAAAAGGGCAGAGATGAAACAATTTAGTTACCGATCAGTTATTCACTTAAAGAGGCTTGAAGACCTGATGAAAATGCGTTACTTCGTTGCTCTGATATTCACGAACAGTCGATTTTGATATAGTTGAATTTTCCACGTCATAGTAGAACTTTCCATTGTGAGGACTCTGTAGAGATTCTTAACGTCATTCTGGAGTAAATCGTGAACAAAAAAAAATCCCTTTTCACAATCCAATAATGGAGTGTATTCAATTTAATGATACAAAAGTAAGTTAGCTTTTCAGTTAAACTTTAAACAGTAGTTCATATGTTTTGTAGGGATAGAAGTTTAATCTTAAAGTTTAACCGAAAAGGGCTAAGATAGGAATATCTAGTTGCCCATCACTTATTCACTTAAAGAGGCTTGAAGAACCGATGAGAATGCGTTACTTCGTTGCTCCGCTATTCACGAATAATCGATTTTAATACAGTAGAATTTCCCTGCCGGGTTCTTGGTACCTCTATGCACTTGTACCTGTATCGTATGCTTAACAAAAACGATTTAAGATAATAAGTAATCACGCAGTGAGCTACCCTCGCGAGATGATGACTTGGCTACTCAAAAGCCGCGTTTGTCTTAAGTTCCAAATTTTCCGCGCGAAGTATAATTTTGCATTGTGAAGACGGCGGTAGATATTCTGAATAGAGCAAATAGTGAAAAACAAAAATCCCTTATCGAGGGTAGCATCGAAGGTAGCAAAACAAGGCAAGTGAAAAAATCAGCGTGGTTTATTAGAGGGGTCAGAATATACAGTACGAAATCGGGGTCTGAGGAACTATGTGGAGTGATTATGGAAGTAAGTTGCGTTAGTATTACAGGTAAGACAGGTTCTTTAAACCTGGAGACCCAAATTGCACATGTACCGCGATTCATGATTTTCCGTGCGGATTATGCTCTCGACGAGTGTTCGCGCATCGTGCTTCTTATGCGTAAAATCGGTTATCTGAATCTGGCTGAGTTTTTGCTAGATGTCAATGGGTCTGGGAAATGGCTTGAAACAGCCAAAGGCGTGGATAATTTGTTAAAAGCTGAGCTTAGTTTACAGTATTCAGATAGTTTTGAATGTTGGAACATAAATAGTAAATAGTGCGAGGTGTGCTTTAACAACCTGTTGAACCTATATTACTGATACAGTCTACGTTCTTCATCGTTCCATCCATTCTCACTTCTGAGATTGAGAACCTCCAGTGTAATTTTACCCACCCTATCAGCACTACACTGATTTTAACATCTGCCATGATATGATATATAGTTGCACAAAAAGCCCGAGGGCCGTGGCATGTCTATCTGTTTTCGAAGCGGATCAGTTCCCCAAATCCGCTTCACTGGTAACATTCCCGCTAAATTTTCATACTATTGTCTCTCTGCTTCTCTTTCTGCCACGCTTCGACTTAAAGCACTAACTAAATCGCAGCACTAACCCTTCCAGTATTATGTCGTAATAAAAGACTTTAATTCATATATTAATTTTCCAGGTTAAAATCTGGTTCCAAAACCGACGCGCAAAGGACCGGAAACAGATGAAAAAGAGGGAGGAGATTACTGGCAAAGACATTAAAATGGAACAGCCAATGGGATATCACCATATGCAGGGGATGCCTTTGCTGCCACCTAGCATCCCAATCGAAGAAAAACCCGTGTTACCTGAACCAGTTGTACAGCAACAACAGCAATGATGACGTAACGGTTACCATCAACATGTTAGCTTGTAAACATTTGTACCGTTACGGTTACCCCGTCCATCGTTGCGCTATTAGTGCTAGGTGGTTAAAGATAACGGAATATGTTACAAGGCGAGTGTCGACTCACACCGATGCCGTTACCGCTACAATCGTGCAAGTCGCAGTACTTTTCGAACGGGTATGATTCCGTTACATTTACATCAACATTACTGCATAAACATATTGCCTTTGCGAACGGTAATACCAAGACAACCAAATAGGATACAACTGAGGGAATGGTCATTTGCCTAATTGGTGTGCATAAAGACCCGTCCGGATCATCTCGGGTTTAATGTTAGTGTCGCATAGCAACCACGCCGCAGATGTTACTGTTGTCTTATACCATTACATTGGTGACGCCTGACGCTACCAAATATGACACGTTAATTACTAGTAATACATTATGCTCCAGGGAACCAATGGTGATAATAGTCGTGTTCCATTGCGTCGAGGTTGTAGCTTTGGATGTTGCGTTCTATTTTGTCGGTGCCAGCATTACCCAGCCTGATTGTTGTTCCATCTGCGCGTCTCACCTTCTGGTTAGACTAGAAACGGCAGTCAGTAATTCTTATTTGACATTACCAAAGCTTCCCAACTCTCTAAAACCCAACACCAATTCAGAAATCAAATTAGCGCATTTTTTCATATCCTCAGTTCCAGTTGTAAAGCTCGTTCCGTTCTCGTTAGGCTGCGATAAATTAAGACAATGATCTCGATCTAGAGGCTGGGAAGGCGGAACTGGAAAGAAAAGCCGCTCCGTGTGTGAACAAAACTAGCGAAAAAGTTATGTTACTGTTGCTCTAAGACATTTAGCAGGCGCAGAGGATATGCACGTGCTAGCGTCTGTGCGAGGTTTTGTGCAGGAAGTCCAAGAAATTGCGACAGCGGTTTGCATAAAGCTTTTCGCAATGGAACATGACTACTATTTGATCTTTGCTCAAAATTGTTGTGAACTGAAAGATGTTCGAAAGTGAATTATGTTGTGATCGGTCAAGTTTTGGGGTTTATTCCTTGCACAAATTTAGGATCGGATCTTCCCTCTAGTGTCTGTCTTTCCTGCTGATATTCAGGCTAGAATATTCAGTTTCGGGAAGCAAATAGATTCGTGGCTACGTGACCGCATCTTCAGTACCAAGCACGGCGCTGGGATGGACTAAAAAGAGGCACGGCACGGCACGACATAGTGTAGGAGGCACGAGTACGAAAAAGATGCACGAAAACTAAAAGGGCCTTTCAGGCTTCAGATTGAGGGGCAGCAACGATGTTCTAATGTGCCTTCTTTTAGACTCTGGAATTACGAACGCTCACTTACTTGTTTACTTCTACTACTTGCTAATCTCTTTTTATTACTCGTGCCTCTTGCGCCATGCCATGCCGTGCCTCTTTTTAGTCGATCCCCACGGCGCTTTCTGAAAATTTGTGGCAGGTTTACTGTACTGTCCCGTAGGAAAACCACAAGGAACCCATATACCCTGCCGAAGTTGCGGTCACGTTGTTTTGACAATAGTTAAAGCTCTCCGGATGGTTGTTGCAAATTTTTGGATAATAACCAACCCGCCCTTCTAAATTTTTGAGTCTCTTTTGCTATCTTTTATGTTCTTTCGTAATAGTTTGGCTTGTCCGAGACATTGTACCTATGGTAAATTCGTCGAGCAATAATAATCAAACAGTGTTTAGACATAGACGTTTTTCCGCGACAATCCCTGATTATTATCCTAGATAACTGATTCATCAGAGAAACAGCAAAATCGATTATCTCGGATTACAGAACTACAATCAGACTATCGTGAATCCTGAATCTCACTCCGTTGCAAGATTCCCGAACTGAAGATCCAAGAACGAATCCAGATTGTCAGAGAGACCGACTTAATCTGGATTATCGGAGAAAATGCAATTCGGATAATCCTTGAATGTGAATCGTCAATCTGGACTGTCACGGAAAAACGCCATATATTTTTGTGATTTAGTTGTTTATCTCTAGTCATCCTCGCAAGGGTGTGTCAACGCATAGTTTTCAAACTCGCTAACCACGAGGTTACCCGAATTCAGAACCGACGGTGTGTAGCGGGACTATGCGAAATTCCAGTAGTTGGGTTGTCGGAATACTAATTAAGTAATTGGCGACAGCCACCTGACCGACAATTCTTAACATGGCGTGCGGAGGAATGTCCCGAGTATCAGAGGTCCTAGATTTTTATTTTGGGGGAGGGGGGGAGCGTAGCAAACGTCCGGCATCATGTCACTATGTCTACAGCACTAATACACTTAGTGAAAATTCACAACTTGGCGTAAGAAGATTGTCTGATGAGATGGTTATCCGAATTCTATAGATCCGATAGTATTGGCGGACACCTGGGTGGTTGGGGATAATAATGTCTGTCAGTACGTCACTTCACTAATACATAGAAGATATCAGTCTACCGGAAATCTCTGATTTTCGTACAGCCTATTCCAGATGCCCTAACCCATTCAAATATTGATGATTTAAGCGCAGTTTAGATGTCAATCAATCAGAATTCTTTTATAGTACCATGGAGTAGGTCATGTTTAGGGTTGCATTTGTCCCAGCATGTTTCTTAGGGTGACCATTATTTGGCATAGGGTATACTCAAATCACGGATTTCTGGTAGACTGGAAGATGTCCAGTATCGTCGCTAGATGGAAGAGTGGGTGTGTTCCAGCTCCGTACCAACATTTACCAAATGACTATAAGCTACCATTGTTCCAGCCAGAATAAAGAGAAATAATGTGGATTGGAACGTGTTTTATAGGAGGTCGAAGCCCAATTAATGTGATTCGTCATTTAAACTGTTTATGTTTTTCATCAAGCATATTGAAAAGCAGTAAACTGCTGCTGTCTGTAAGCATAAAATCGTGGAAGGCTAAGACAGAATGTTTGTTTTCTAGGGGACAAACCTAGCAACCCCTTGTGTGTTGTACCAAGCTGCCCGTTTTAAAGTTACCTGATGGTCGCATAATACATATATATATCTTTTATTTCCTTAATAGCTCGTACGATTCACATGCTAGCATTGGATTGTCGTACAGTTTACCACCAATGCATATAATAACACTATAAAAGACATTTTGATAAGTTTAAAAATTCACAGTCGACACTTAATATATACAATTTACCTTACTAATTACTACATAGAATTAAAGTGGTGTACGAAATAGGGTACAAAGGACTTGAGGTTCAGGTACCTGTCAGTACAATGTAATACAAATAATAATATACGTTGGAAATACTTATGCAGGATATTCACCATCTGGACAAATGAAATTACAGGGGCTAAAAAACTACACATTTGCTACTCTCTTTTTTTTACACTACTTTCCACGCAAATTCTAAACAGAATAGAGTGCATAAGGACGGACACATTCCTCCATTCCAGTGTTACGGATTTTGACGGATGAGATTTGACATTAATTATCTGGAATTCTTACCCATGCGATTAGCTGTACATATGTAGAAAGTTCCGTAGAAATATAAGTGAAGACAACCTCTTTACCAGTGGCTTCCTAAACTATCATGGTCTGTTGTTTATTCAGGAGGGACGGCTGAGTTTGTCACAGAAATAATAATTCTGGTCAAAGGTCATTAATATTTCTTCTGTCGACCGTGATTCTGAAGGGCATCCTACTCACTGTGTTCCAGAATAACTTCAAATCCTAGATGTCTTATCCTCCTTGTCGCAGTCGACACGAAGGACTGACTGTCGTGGCTACGCGACTACGTCGAACTCTCGAAGGATTCAGCTACCGGGGCTGAAGGGAACCTCTTGTGGTGGAGTTTATGGCAGTAGACCGCACTTGAGAATCGCTATCCTGATCTGAAGTGGGATCCCTTGAGTTCCTTACCTAGAGACGAACTAAGCCACCTTTCTTGAAGTTTAGTTGTCCTGAAGTTTAGTGGGAAAAAGGGCAGAGCCGACTTTATTGCAGATAAACATTAGTGCCGTTGCTACTTTTTAGGCTATCCCTTCTGTGTCTGTGTAGGACCAAAATAGGTTTACAAGAACTACGAAGTCGTTTTATTGGGGTGAAGCGTTTTTTTTATAATTGCGAATTGGCTAATCAACGTCTGATCACAAATTTGAGTTTGGAAGTTGTGTTGTTTATAATTGCAGATGCCTTTTGTGCACACGGTTTAATTGTGATTTTTTTATGTGGTGTTTATTTGTATATACATAGTGTTTTGAAGGCGTTCAAATTAAACGATTTCTCTTCAAAGGACTCCTGTTACTTGTTCTGCCTTTTCTGTTATCTGTAGTTCCTCTATGTAATTGTAAGCTTCACGGATACCCCAGACCCGTCGTCGTTGTTTCTTTTTCGGCTGAGCCGAGTTTGTCAGTTACAGAGTACAAACTTCGTCGAAAGCTCCAAGGTCCGCCGACAACTCTCTTGTGTTTCGGACTCCTTTCCTTTTGCTTGGTTTTCCCACTTTTTAATAAAGGTGCGCACATTTTTCAAATATTTTGCGTCCAACATCCGCTTCGGAGAACGGAAAGTCTGGATACAGTCGAAGAGCGCCAACAAGAAAACTGCTAGTTTATTGGGCAAGTATTGGTGTTTTCGGAAGACGACATTCCTATACCATTTTTCTAGTAAGTGTTTTGCTTTAACTGCTTCTCGGATGTAGAAGCAGTAGAAGTGAGACTGGCCCTCTACTCGCTCGATTCTGGAGGAACGTAAACGGCCACTTTTGGAGATTTTCAGCCAATGAGAACATGCCGGGTCTGGACGAGCACTTACGATTACTAGTGGAGGACTCACTTTACTTTACAGAAAGTTACTGAAAGCGCGAACCAAAGCAACTTTGTGCAGGGACAGGAATACTCTATAACCAACTCTCTGTTCTCAAGCAGAAGTTTACCCAAGCGTAAACTTTCTGAAGCGGAACACAAAACATAATATCAAGATAGCACACCTGTCC
This sequence comes from Branchinecta lynchi, assembly GCA_023053575.1. Lineage (NCBI taxonomy): Eukaryota > Metazoa > Arthropoda > Branchiopoda > Anostraca > Branchinectidae > Branchinecta > Branchinecta lynchi. Next base: position 14,646,991 of record JAKZAP010000002.1, read on the forward strand.
CACTGCTAAAACATTCGAAGGATCTCGTCCGCAGAGAGGGAAACTTTTCTGTACACGGACGGAGTATTTCCTGTCCCAGAATTCGATTATAAAATGGATTTCTGTTCAGGAAGAGAAGAATGCCGACATTTTATTTACTATACGAAATAAAATAGGAAGAGAAATCTGATAAAAAAAAATCCTAACGTGGCCGAGCTCATTTTGACATACATGTCGCGGCTGGTTCGTTATCCTTCTTACAACCTGTTATGTGTATGTTCTGTAAATGTTGCATTTACCAGCATGATCGTGCATACCGATCAGGATACGGTCGCGAATCGAAATTCTTAGCACTATCATAAGTTCCGGACGATTTTTCTTCTTCAAGATTTTCTGTCCCGATTGGATGAATAAGAGAAAATCCGGTCGGAATACCCTAATCGTCCGCACCGTGGTTGCGAGCGTGGTTGATGCTGCAGACAGGGGCGTCACTATGGGGGGGGGAGGGGGGGGGGGGACTCCCCCCCTAAAGGTCCTGAGAAAGTACTTTCGTCGGGCGAAGCCCGGCGAAAGTTCACTTGTTTGTCGGCGCGAAGCGCCGGCAAACACAGAAAAAATAATATTTTGTATGCTTTTTATCAGGCATCGGTCGATTCGTCGGCACATCGGGTGTTTTTATATGCAAGAAATAAGGTCCTGCAAACGTTTGTCGGGCAAAACACTGAAGAAATCGAATTCTGCATGCTTTTGTCGTGCCTCGGTATTCTCGTCGGCACATCGGGTTCTTTTTATACAGAAGGAATCCAGAAGAAATAAAAACAAAGTAAGTGTTTGTCGGGCGTCGGTCGACTCGTCGGCACATCGGGTTCTTTTTATACGCAAGAAATCGAATTCTGCAGGCTTTTGTCGTGCCTCGGTTCGTCGGCACATCGGGTTCTTTTTATACATAAGAAATCCAGAAGAAATATTTGTTTATGCTTTTGTCGGGCGTCGGTCGACTCGTCGGCATATCGGGTTCTACTTATACGTAAGAAATCAAATTTTGCAAACTTTGTCGGGCGCACCCAGGAAGTTTAGGTTTCATTGGCACAAGCGGTTATTTTTACACGTATGAATCAAGTTCTGTACAGTCTAGTCGAGCAAAACACAGAACAAATCAAATGCTCGATGGTTTTGTCGGCCGTCGGTATTCTCGTCGGCACATCGGTTCTTTAAAAAAAAAAAAAAAAAAAAAATCAATCAAATTCTGTAACTTTTTATCGGGCGCATGCCGAAAGTTCAAGTCTCGTCGGTACATCGGCTTCTATATACGCGTAAAAAATAAAGTTCTTTACAATCTTGTCGGGCAAAATACAGAAGAAATCGAATTCTGAATGCTTTTGTCGGGCGTCGGTGTTCTTGTCCGCACACCGGGTCTTTTATACGTAAGAAATCAAATTCTGCAAACATTTGTCGGTCGCAGATTTTTCCGGAAAAATACAGATTAAAAAAAAATTCGCCGGCGTTGCTTAGTTCAATTTGTTCTGGGTACAGTCGTTGGAAGCTTCGCTTCTTAGCAAAAGTTGAAACGAAAAGCCGAATATGTGAAATTAAATATATGTATTTACATCAAAGGAACAATGTCAACTGATGCATTACAGTAAGTTTTACACGAAATTTCGCCTGCGGCGCATTTTGTAGTATTCCCTATTTGGAAGAATGGTGTATCATTTAGTTTTCCTTTTAGGATAGACGTTTTTGGGGTTTGAAACACGTTAAAAGCCGGAAATTGTATGGTACTATAGCTGAATTTTCCGCAAAAAAACAGATTAAAAAAATTTAGCCTGCGGCGCTTGGTTTAACTTGCCTTGGTACAGTCGTTGGAAGCTTCGCTTTCCAGCGAAAGTTAATAAGAAAAGCCGAATAGGTGAACTTTAAAATACGAAATTATACCAAAGGAATAACCTCAATTGATGCGTTGTTACAGTTAGTCCACACAAAATTTCGTCTGCGGCGCATTTTGTAGTATTCTTTATTTAGAAGAACAGTGTTTCATTTAGCTTAACGTTTTAGGATTGAAATTCGCTGAAACACATTAAAAGCTAGAACTTGTATGGTAGGTATAGCTAAATTTTTCCGGAAAAAAGGCAGATTTTAAAAATTTCGCCTGCGGCGCTTACTTTAACTTGTTCTTGGTAGAGTCGTTGGAAGCTTCGCTTTTTAGCGAAGGCTAAAATGAAAAGCCAAATATGTGAACTTAAAATACGAAATTACATCAAAGGAATAATCTCAACTGATGCATTGCAGTTAGTTTTACCCCAATTCTATTCTGTGCTGGCGTTAAATGTACGCCGTTGCCGCGAAGCGGCAACGGCGTGTTTTGTCGGCACATTTTTTTTTAGTCCGTCGGCACAAACCGGACGTCCCCCCCCCAAAGGTAAAAGGCTAGTGACGCCCCTGGCTGCAGACAGACGATCAAGGTCGGGTGCTTACGGACTGGATTCGTATTTCTTGCGCCCTCATCCAGCCCGTACGGAAAAGATGAAATTTTGCAGCTATATGACAAAGTACAGAAAATCCAGGCGGAAAACCTAGTCCATGGCTCTAGGCTGTAGGCGATGTTACCGTTTGCAAGTTCTCGCGGCATCTACAGCAATCACTTCTCCGCCGGCATTCGTCAAGTAAAAAATTGCCACCTAGATGGTATTAGTTAACACAACGATCTCATTTGACAAAAGTACTTTATAAGCTCAGTGGAAACTTCAGTTTCTGGGAAAATCCTTATCAACAGTGACTGCTAAACGTTTATTTCGTTTACTAAAAAATTTTTGGGATTATTTATTAAAAACTTGGGATTCAATCTATGAGGAATCTTAGGCTAGTTCAGATTCTTAGATTTTGGCTTAAGTTAGTTCGGTTACCCGAAGACAGGTTACTAAAAATTGCATATAAAGAATTAATGGAGTCGAAGGGTTCTCGGTCTTGGCCATTCCAAGTGAAAGCCATGCTCGATAAAGCAGGTTTATCTTTGGCTTGGAACGATGGTTTGTGACCAGATGATCAGCCACAGTTGCTGGGACAGTTTGAGCAGGTTTTACGGGATCAGGAAATTCAAAAATTGGCAGGCAGCACTGGATAAATCAGAGACACTATTTTAATGTAGACAAATAAAAACTACTTTTGGATTTGAATATTATTTTAAATTAGGATTGTCGGCGCAGGCACTTAGGGTATGGTTCCAACTCCGGACTAACTCTCTTCCATTACGGTACAGAAAGAAAGTTTTTGATAGGCGAAAACAGGTCGGTGAGGAGAATTACAATTGCCCACTTTGTTGCACTGGGCAAGATACCATTGAGCACCTTCTAGGATAGTGCCAAGAGCTTCCTTCATTGGGTTTAGTTGGGATGGCTGGTGGTGTTCTCTTCCCTGGTACCTTAAGTCGACAAATAAAAGTGTAATCCGTGAGGTAGTTTCTTTCGTTTTGAATGCAATGAAAAGAAGAAAATAGTTTGTGTTTCATTATTAGTGTTATAAATTGTTGTTGGCGCTTCAGGAATCTGTTGTATGGCCGTATTAGGCTTTTTCCAATAAATTATTATTATTATACTGCTTATGATGGCGTCCATAAGGTTTGTGAGTTTTTCGCAAAGTATCGTACTTTCTTTCTTTGTTAAATCTGTTGACCTTATTATCATATATATTACTTTCTGTATCACTGTTTTTTTAACATACTGAATATTTTAAAATATTGCTTTGGGTCTCTTCTCCTATTGGTCAACCTTACGAACATTTCGAAAAAAGTGAACTAAACTTGAACTTCGAACGACTGGCGCGCTTTAAAATGCCGTTCTTTAGAAACTTGATCTCAAATGCGAAGTGCGCGCTGTCTGTTCTTATGACAATTGACCTTCGGCCAAATGCCTTAAAGCGATCGCTATTTCTATCCGTCCGTCGGTCTGTCAGTCCGGGATTTGCTAGTTCGGGCACTTCTGCATAAGCTAGGACGATGAAACTTGGCAGGCATATCAGGGACCCAACCAGATTAAATTGGAAATAGTCACTTCCCCGATCCGACCATCCGGGGAGGAGGGGGAGGAGAGTGGGAAAAAAATCGGAAATTCGGAAAACTGAGGTATTTTTAACTTACGAACGGGAGATCGAATCTTGATGGGAAGAACAAGCGCAACATCGACATATTCGGCCACTGTGGTGAGGTGGCAGGGGGGGGGGGTGAGGGTCCGGATTTCTGGTAATCCCGCGAGTTCGGTACTTCCTGATGTGCTAGGACAATGAAACTTGGCAGGCATGTCAGGGACCCGAACGTACTGACTTGAGAATAGTCGTCTCCCCAATCCGACCATCGTAGGTGAGTGGAAGGATGGGAACTCCGGAATCCAGTGGCAGGCATAACTTTTGGACGGGTGATCGGATTTGAATGGAACTTGGCAAGTGGAAAGAGCTAACGTCTCAGATGTTCCATGTCACGTCCGGATCGGATCATGAAGGTGTGGAATCATCTTTAGGAGAGAATCAGGGAGTCGGAGAACCAGTTTTTGTTTCAAAAACAGATTGAAAAATTATTTTTTGGATAGTTAGGTAAATGTGGAATATTTATGTGGAATTTTGTTTTAGCTGAATGTTACTCCCCTATCATGCAACTTACGAAGAAGTTTCTCGTGGTTAACACGGTCAAAAGCAGCCTTTGCGTCAATAAAACAAGCAAATACGGGGGTTGAAAAAGCCCAAAAATATTCCACCACCGATTTTAGTACGAATACACAAAATTCAGTAGAGGTCTTTGACTTGAAGCGAAATTGGTAAGCTGATGACCGTATTTGAGGTTCGACAATGCCGGGGCATTTTTCAAAAACCTTAGATATCACAGCCGTCAAAGCAATAGGCCTATAGTTAGTAATACTACTAAGATCCAGCACCAAGGATTTGGGGATAGCTACTAGACAGACCTCGGTTAGACCATCCGGGACAAAACCATGAGCCAGAAAACCATTAAACAGAGCGGTGAGCATGCAAACTAGCATCGATCCTGGATGCTTCAGGTGATTAGTAGTCAACCCATCAAGTCTACCACTTTTACTACCAGACAGCCCAGACACCACCTTGGCAACATCCTCGCATGTTATCAGCTGCTTGTCGGTTCTAGAAAGGGTGGCACTAAGAGATAGCTCCATCGGACCAGTATCAGACGGCACTGACGAAAACACCTCGCCAAAATGCCTTCCCTAAAGCTCAGCAATCTGGGCAGGACCTGAAACACCCTACAGTCTCAGCAGGCTTAGGGACAGAGTTTTTATTTGCATTTGGCAACACGGTTCCAAAACTCCTTAAACTTACAATGAAGTAGTGATCTGGCAAGGGCGGATGGTTTCAGGCTCTCCACATTCTTTCTGCACCACCTTAACGCATTTCGAAATGATAGGTTGAGGGACCGACGTCTTGCATCAAGATCATCACCAGGCTGCTTGCCAGCCCACAGCCAAGCTAGAAAAGCCAGCTTTGCTGTCCGATACTGGTCCTTTACGTATGTGGACCAACCAGCACTTGGTAACACTAACTGGTTTTCAGTGGAGCTAGAAGCCTGCTCTATGGGCCTCGGCTCGTAAGATTTTCGGATAAGGATCCCAGCAGGCCAGAGATCAGGAGATTGAGCTCGAGCCTGGTAAATGCTAGGCAGCTCAATTTTAAACAAACGGCGAGACTCATACTTCGTCTGTAGCTGATGGCACTCTACACTGCAGCGAAGAGACCTCGACAAAAAGTTTTTGTCACCTCAGTAACCGTTGTCTTCGGGGCAAACCTGGAGACAAAGATTTTTGACTGACGAATCGCTGCCGTAGATTAAAGGGGACACTTCTTGAAAGAGGCCTCAACCACAGAGGACTTCGTCGTAGGTCCGGCTTTGCTATTAGCCTCACGTCGAGGTTGCTTTCTGGATCGCACTGGAAAGAAACCTTCCGCATCAGCAGGGGGAGCCCACCTTGTACCGACTCTGCGTAAGATAGCCGATTATCTCCACCCTTTCCAACAATTTGGACGGGCACCGAGTTTGCTTGAGCGCCAACTTCAGGGACGCTTAGCGGCGGAGTACAATCAGTTGTGTTCTTAACAACTTGAACACTAGATGGTGCGCTCTGCGCGCATGCCTGAGCGTCAACTAAGACCGATCAGCTTGTAATAAGATCGAGTAAATTTCTGCCAGAACAGGGGTTTTATTGGACTTGCCTGATATTGTGCTAACAAAATCAGGAAACTCTTTCGTGAGAGCGGCAACGAGTGTCCCAGGAAGGCACGAAACCAGGTCACTTTTAGCTTTGGCTATTTCCATAGGGGTGTAGAAATCAGTGCAAAGCTGGAGCAAAATATCTCTCGGCATTCCGGAGTCCATCCTGGACATCATAAAGCATAAAAGCTAGTTGACAGTAATTGCCATGGTAATAACGAAAAGGCTTAGCTCAGATGGAGCAGCCCCACGGAAGGCGGTGGCAATCATCCTTGGAAAGGTGGCACCTTGGCAATCATCCTTGACACGTGGGGTACTGCAACTTGATTTGTCACCGTACTCTGACAGCCTAATCCAGTCTCCACGAGCAAATCCAAATCCAACAGGACGCAAAAACTACACAATCGGATAACAGCGCTTGATCGCTACTTTGTATTGCCATGGCCCCTGGGCTTTTAGAGTAATAAATATTACATCAAATTATATCATATTGTAATCGACGGAGCCAGACAGTATCGGTGCTCTGTGGGTATAGTTAAAGGGGCGTTCTCGGAAATCTGGTTATCCCGAGTTAAAATAGTTTTTGATGTGCTAAGGACGATGAAACTTCGCAGGCATATTAGTGACCCTACAAAATTGACTAAAAGCACAATTCCTACTGTAAATGATCTTTTCACTATCAAATGGATCAGAAAATAATTTTATCGAAAATACCATACTTTCCATCTGGATTTAGCGATTTTCTTGTTTGCGCTTGACGACTGTGCACAGCCTGCCTGCTCTCCGACGCGGCGGCTGGGCGCAAAATATTTGAAAATCAACCGCGCCGTGGATAAAAATTATGAAAACTAAGGAAGTAAAATTAGTAAGAAACAGAAAATTATCATATTCTTGTGTGGGAAAGAGTTGTCAGCGGACGTTGAAGATTCTAGCAAACTTTGCGTTGCGTAACGGACTAAACTCGGCACGGCCGAAAAGGCGCAAAAATTCGTAGGCACAAAACGAAATAATGGAGAAAGATGGGGATCTCAAAAGCTTATAATTCCATAAGGGAGCTAGGTATATTATAAAATGCAGAATAAGTAAGACGGGTCTTTTAAGAACCCGACACAATGTCTTAGGAAAACTTCTGTTCCTGGATCCGACCAATTTTGGGGGAGTGAGGGAAGGGGAATACGGAAACTGACTTCCCGTAAATTGCAAATGGGTGGTCCAGTTCGGGTGAAACTTAATGGGTGATAAGAATTGATGACATAGACGTGCAAAACGTATGTTCGAACCAAATGCGGCTACGATTCGTGGAGTTGGGGGGGGGAGGGACTTTTGACATGCACACAAACTAAACGGACCAAATGGGATGCAAGTTGGACAGTACTAACTTTATGCGGCCTAGATTTCTTATTTGGCGTCAAGACCGGACCCGGCCATGATAGGGGGTGGAGGGTGGGGGACCGGAACCGTTAATCTGAAGATGCGCTATGCTCCGATTCCAGTCGAACTTGATAGACGGCAAGAGGAGATGCCAGAGATAGGGAGAGTTGGAGAGTTTGCATATGAGTCAAAGGAGTGCAGAATTTAAATGAAACTTGCCGTGTCAAAACGTGGTCATCCTACTCTTAACCCAATATTCAGCTTCTGTCTGGCACAAACCTGACCCTTCAGATTCAGATTTCAGATTTCAGATTCAGATATTTTTTTACTTCACCAAAAAAACACAACTACATTGTACAAAAAACTCAACAACCACATAAAAGACAGAAATCCTGTGGGTGGCTGTATCTTCTAACCACCTTTTAACTTGAAATTATTCAATAAATAACGACATAAAAACTAACATAATATATTTTCAAAAAAAGAAAGGAAAAAGAGGTAAAGAAATTCATTAGACTGTGTTGCCACTGGTCGCTGGATCGACTTCTGCTGTGTCACAGATTTTCGACTGCTGACAGATTCACAGCTATGACAACATTTTTAGCAGTAAATCGCACTTATGCCAAAAGTATCACAGGATTGTGCGATTTCAAGGGTTTTGGCCAATTTCAATGCAACTCTTTTCAGCAAAAAGGATTTATTTGTTTTACGAAAATTACCTGGTCTTATTGTCTTTTATTTTTTTACGAACGTTACCTGGTCTTATAAGAAATAAACTGGTAGTTTCTTTTCGAATTGAATTGAGTTTTATTTTTGATAATGTGACGTGTTTCATTTTTTCTAAAATTTTCACTGGTTGCGTTTCCAAAAGAATAAAAAAACGATGAGATATACGTCATTTAAAAAAATGAAACTATGCAATCTGCTACCGCTTTAGCTCTTAAAACCGGGCATTGAGAGCGTAATCCTGGTCAAATACAGAAACCTCCAAGTTGTTCGTTGAACCAAAAAAGAAAAAAGGACCAAATTTCGTAGGGGCCAGAATGGTCCAAATTTGTGTTGCCAAAATGTCTCTAGTTCCGTCAGAGGAAAATGGGAACACTGCTTGTTGAGCATCATCCAAGGTTTCAGTATTCTTTCACGTCGCCTCACCATGGGTCGATCCGTCTGTGTTCTCAATGTCCTCGTCTTTTTACTTTTTCTTCTTTTGTCCTGAATGTTTTTACTCCGTTAATCATATTCTTGATATAAGTGGGCGATAAATAAACATATAGGTACATTTGCGCCCAACGTACCGCAACCAGTTTCCAGCAAGAACAAATCAAAATGAAAGGCGACATCGAAGTATTCGCACGAATGAAACTTTTGTCAACAACACCAAAGTCACATCTCCATCACATTCTTTTTTCTTTTCTTTTTTAAAGCATGTCACTAAAAAGTAAACCCGACTATAGATGCGACACAGCTTAATGCGTTGACCAAAGGATGGCGATCCCAAAATTACCCGTTGGGGCAACCCATCAGTATTGACAACTATTATAAGATCGAAGATGATTCCTGCGGTACTGACTGTTCCGTTCCAGCAGTCTTGAAAACCAACGATAAGGCGTATTCTCGCCGTTCCCCGAGGACTCCTCGGGGGATCGAGAAGAACGGCGAGAATAGAGGGAGTCACTCCACGCGGAACTATGCAGTTCACGAAATTAGTCTGATTCCACTTTATTTTTGGTTTTGTTTATTCTTATTGTTTTTAATTAATTTTACATTGCACCAACACCAGCAAAAATTGATTCCCCTCCGAATCTGAAAGGGAGTCCTTATTGATGATGGTGATGATAACCGGAGCATTACCCGATCGTGGAGACTCGCGAGAATACCCAGAGTGAGTCCCCGGCACAAAAAAAAAGGCGGAGACTCCTCAAGTGGGGTCCTCGGGGAACGGCGAGAATACGCCTATAAACGGGGCATAACCGATCCGTCATCGACCGTATCGCTAAAGTGCCAATGAAAGTAAAGCAAAACTGAAACTGAAGGTATTGCTAGCCGAAGTGCTTTAAGACCCTTCAAACCTGCCCGCTTATGGATCATTCTTTCTTCCCTTTTCAGGCTGTTTGTCGTCACTTCACAGCCTGAAAGCCGAAAGTGTACTTGTGCGCCATCTAGCAAAGCACAAATGCTTGATTGTGGTACCGGACGGGCAGATGGTGCTGACGTATTTTTTGCACTCAAGTTTCGTCTCTTTCAGCAAGAACTAGTGCATCACGATCATTACTATTAGTGAAAGATGAAGTGAGTTTTAACGAAATTTATCGAATTTAATCTTGTAAAGTGGTCTAGCTAGTTTGATAGAAACCCTTGTGAATGGTTTGATGAACCTCTGTTAACCCAGAAGTAACTTACTTTTGCTAGCTGTTTACTAGGGTTCCCAGGTCATGTTATATTTTGACCATAAATTCCTGGAAGGGGTGAGAGTACTTAGAATAGGAAGCCCATTCTTTATTGCCTGGAGTCAGCCCAGGCTCTGTTTGGGCTTGATTTTGGTATTTTACACATTGAGGTTAAATATCAAAACTAATTAAAGTGAACTTCAACATATGGTAGAAAATTCAGATTGGATTTCTTTCATTCTCATGGTAAAGTTTAACCACCTGCAAAGAATACAGAATAGACAGTAGTTGTGACAGACTAAAACTGTATTGTTGTTGTCCAGTTGGGCACCAGACTTTTTTGGAGAATTCCCCTCCAGAGGGGATCCCCTGCTCAGGTGAAAAATAATCCCCTGTGGAGGAGATAGTGTTGGGGGGAAAGTGTGAGCAGTTGGGAAAACTGCACTTTTTGGGGATAGACAATTCTATTAAAAGGACAGCCAAATTTAAAGTTGTCAAGAGCAGTTGGGCACCAGACTTTTTGGAGAAATCCCCTCCACAGGGGAATCCCCTGCACAGGTGAAAAAGAATCCCCTGTGGAGGAGATGGTGTTGGGGGAAAAGTGCAGTTTTCCCAACTGCTACTTACTTTTGCCCCAACACGATCTCTTCCACAGGGGATTCTTTTTCACCTGTGTAGGGGATTCCCCTATGGAGGGGGATTCTCCAAAAAGTCTGGTGCCCAACTGAAGAACAGTAATGGACCTTTAATCCTAAAATATGAGGCCATTACTTTGTCTGATTAAAAGTGCGAAAAAGATTTACTGGGACTCTGTGTTTAACCTTTAATGTATGCCCAATAGCTTTCAAAGTTGGTTATTCTGTGTCCAAATACAATAGCAAAAAGCTTATATTTGTAGAAAGAAAATCTTGGGAAAAAGAAGAAAACATGCCATTTTGTGCTCTTTCACACAACCTAAATTGCTGTGCTAAAGGTGTCCTGTCCTAGCCAAAGTCAAAGAACAAAAAAATTAATTTCACAGTAGGGTACAACGACCAGTAACCGGCCGTTACGAAAAAATCAGCCACCATATTTCCATAGACTTTAAAACTTACAATTATTTAGTTTCTCAACAAAATGGATCAAAACAAACAAAAGGACTCAACAAAATCTTTTCTTTTACTTGAACACCCAGCACTGTCAGACACATTGAATAAATTACATTTTTCAAGGTTGCCGTTTTTTTGGTTTTCATACATCAAGCTGAGTTATCGTGATAAAATTTTACATGGCAACACTGTCACAGAAAACTTTCCGTTCATCATGATCAGCATTTAAACGCGCTTCTGCACGTGTACCGTTTGTGAGCATCGAATAAGGATTGATTGAGTTAAGAGTTAGAGTAAGTCTCAAGGGCCGGTCACTGGTCACTGTACCCTATTGTTTCTTCTGGTTTAATTTTTGGTTTGGTTGGAATATTATGATGTCCTGTGATATACAGAAAACCCACTGGATTTGGATGACTATCAATTTCCTGTCAGACATCTCTCTCAGAGCGCAGTTCAGGCTACTTGGTACAGGAGGGGTATCCAACCTCAGACAAGATTTCTAATTTCCAGAGAAGTCTTTCCTTCAGAATAATCTATCGGGCTTAAAAGGAACCAATAAATGTGACAAACATACTAGATTGAGGTAATTGGATGGTTTCCTATATTGGATAAATAAATATCCTCAATATTTCTAGTCAATCATATTTATCTTTTCAAAAAAGATCACCTGATTCTAACCTTAGTTTGAATTCCTCACTGTGACTTACAAACGATGAAAAAAACAGTTATCTTATAGAAGTCAATGGCCAGAAAACCACTTTTCAGCAGCCTCAGTACAAAGAAAAGTTAAAGAATTTGAATATTTTTGGACACATCACTATAGAAAAGTCATATTTTGCCTCTTGACTGTCAAGACAGCATGTACATTTCATTTTAACATTTTCGCAGCAGCATTTGAGGTAGTGTTAAAACGAGGTAAGATACACCTCCTATACAGTATAAGTATGTTTATTTCATGGTTTTGCTCTTGAGAGACAAATGTAAAGAGAAAATAGCACACTAGAAACAAGGAAACAATAAACTTTTAAGGCAATCTTTTGGCATCAAAGTAAATGAAAAGCATACCTCTGCTGTAGATCACTTTCACCTGAAAGAAAGCAGTTTATCTCTGTTCCATTTGCAGCTGAATCTTTATCATGTTCAATTCTTGTTTTCATTGTTATTTCTGTTTTTGTTCAAATACTACACAGTATTCTGAAAGGAACTTGCCTGAATTTTGTTTCTGTCTTGTCGAAGTCAGTGCTCAGATGCCTTGGCCCCTCCTCACACACACTAACATGAGCCCCATCTATTGTAACAGCATTTCTGGTTCCAGAAGCTATGTTATGCAACTCCGCTTTTGGTACCATCAATAGATATTACCCAGTTCTTATATGTTTGATAATTCAAGAAAAAAAATAAGAAGCTGGGGTACTTCTGTCTCAAACTTTCTGGCTCCACCTCTGCTTGAACTTGAGAAGATTGAGCTACAGAAACTCAAGCAGATTGAGCTACAGAATTTGAGTCAAGTAAGATTGAGCTACAGAAACTCAAGCAGATTGAGCTTCAGAGTTCAGAGTCAAGTGTAGCTTCTAGAAGCTGACTGTTGGTTAAGTTTAGGTTTTTTGTTACAAATCAGTTTAAATAGAAACAGGAACATATACCTGATGACTTGATTCTAGTAAATTAGCTTTCCTTTTCAAGTTCTACTACACACAGGACTGAGCAGATATACAAACACATATACCTTTAGTTGGTATTATTGGTTGGACATAAACAGTCAAGCAAACCAGATTCAGCGTGGTTGGCTTTGAAGGAGAAAAGAAGTCCAGAAAAATCTCATTGCAGTGACATTCATAGAAACACAAGTAGTTTTAACACTACTTAGCATTATAGTACACAAAGCTCTGTTTGGTAACCATGTTCAAATGCTGGGGCATGCCTGCAGTATTAAGCATGGTGCTAACATGTATGTGTGCCCTTTATACCCCAGAAAGGGTACACAGGATCATGCAAACACTTAGGTATTATTTGGAATTTGTGAGTTCTGGCTCCTCTCTAGGGAATAAAGGTACACATGTGTAAGCACAATGCAGACCACTGCTGCCACACATGGCCTTGAGCATGGCATTATGAGATGTGACACATCATGCATTCTTATTTCACACTGTTTGCCAGGAAACACTGTATTTTCACCTTTGCTTCTGTCAATATTCAGCGTTATGCTTCTGTCATGTTTATTAAAAATGAAATTGGGTTTCAAAGAGCTAAAATTGTTTGAACTTTCTAGGATCCAGCTGTGCCACTACAGTGGGTACAAGATCTACCCTGGCCATGGCAAGACCATGGTCAAGACTGACGGTAAGGTCTTCACCTTCTTGAACTCCAAATGCGAACGTGCTCACTTGATGAGGAGGAACCCTCGTAAGATCACCTGGACTGTCCTTTACAGGTAGGCCATACAGTATTTTATGAACTATCCCTTGTAGCACAGATGTTACGTTAAGTCTTATCATTATTTGATATATTGCCATAGCATTAGTGCACATATTAGGTTAAGCGTTCATTTTATTGTATCCTTATAACCTCTTGGGTAGATTGCCACTTGGTTAGTCATAGGCTTTAGTACCTTATCTCATTCTTTGACAGATCACAAAGGAAATTTCGTGGTCAGGTACAACAAGCATGATATCAGTGTAGTAGTAGTAGTAGTAGAACAGTTTTATTGAAAGAAGCATTTTGTTTTCAATAGCACAACAAAATCAGAAAACCTGTTTCTGCAGTAGATGGACATACGTGTTTTCAGTGCAAATTTCATGTTATATAGAAAGGATTCACCAAACTAGCAGTGCACCCCAGCTTCAGTTTTGAATCTCGTACCCAAAACCTGATTCACAGAGTAACTTTTACAGAAGGAGGAGCATGGATCTGTTCTTGTAGTATCTGGCTAATAAAAGCAAACTCACGTTCATCCATACACGAGGTCGAACATCTGCTGCCTTTCCTGTTTAGTGTTGGATGATATTTCCGCTTTCTGCACGAAAGGAAGTCAAACTGTTCACTGGCCAAGGAGAAGGTGCAGAAATATGTGCTTTGGCATTGGGTATAGAAATGTGTGAATCCGGCCTTGAATGTGGAAATAGCAAACTGTCTGTCCTCAGGATAGACCAGCCAGACATTCTCTTCACATCCTAACTACACCTCACAGATCTCTTTAGATTTAGTGCAGTACATTATATACCTTCTTATACAATGGATTACACGTAATAGTGGGTTTACGCACGTATTTCGGCCTGAAAAGATCTCTAGTGATACTGGCATATTTATGCACCAAATAGACCGAGTTCTCAAACACGTCCGTTTTGCTAAGAGGTCTTTTCAAGCTCAAATACTTGCGTAAAATATGCTCGGATTTACGCAGTGTGTAAACATGCCATGAGGACCTTGCCATCACGTTCTAAACCTGATGTCTCGCGTCTTCTATTCAAGTAGGGTATACTGCTTCGGTATCAAACAATTAACTCTTAGATACAATTCCTTCCCAAATGCACCAGCCGAAACCAAAGTTCCACTTGCGAAATACTGATTTTTTATTTTTATTTTAGACGGAAGCACAGGAAGGGTCAGGAGGAAGAACAAGCCAAGAAGAAAACCAGGAAGACCACCAAGCACCAGAGAGCTATCGTTGGTCTAGACCTGAACGAAATCTTGGCCAAGAGGAACCAGAAACCCGAAGTCCGAAAGGCCCAGAGAGAACAGGCCATCAGGTAAGCTGGTTACCTCTTAACGTGACGGTGAACACTGCCGGAAGTAAAGCCCGTACATTCGGTTTCTGAGCACTACAGTTATGGCCCTTGTGACAGGACTAGGACAATCAGAATCACCTGGGACTTCTTGACTTCGATTTGTCTTTCCTGCCGAGCTTCGCTTAGAAAGTAGTGTCTCAGTACGACCAGCAGCTAGCGCTTGCGCGTAGCCGACGTCGATGTTTCTATTGTTTGGAAAGGCTATCGAACCATCGTTGTTTCGGTCTGTCAATGCTTTTGGTGCCTTTCCCCATCTCTTTCCACATTTTCATTTAATAAGCTGTTGCTTATTTCACCTGACAGAGTTTACCTTTAACTGCTGTCTGAAATAAAACTAACTAACATACCATCTTTGCCATTGGCCTTACTCTTTTTGGTATTAGCCACTTACAAATATTGTAAGTGAGTTCAAGCCTTCTAAACGGCAGGGGCTGTCCGGGTTTAACCTTGAAATGGGATAAGGGATCACTACATCAGCGCAGGTTACTTTTATCTTAAACCATGTTTCCTCTGATTTTCTATTTCCTCATAATCTACAACATTCGCTACTTTTAAAATGGTTTTGAGTTTTGCTATTGACTTTCTGTCATCGTGAATATGAAATGCCTGCTCAGATATTGTAAGCCGTCATTGCCTACCATGCTAAAGAGCATGATTGGTGAGAAGATACTAGTGGTAACTACTTGTAGAGGGATTTAGAGTATCTGTATAGTATAGTGGTGTAGTTTCATAATAGATAACACAAGGATGTGCAGTTTAACAGATAACACTTAGGATGCCTTCTGCTATGGTTCCGTGAACGTTATGCAGAACAAGCATTGTCAGGAAGAGGTGAAAAGTGCCTGCTGATTTTTCCAGTGTCATGATGACAAACTAACATGTCAGCAGGTTTTTCCGGCAGTTTTTTTACTCGTCTTGTATTCAAGCTAAAAGCTTACCGCCAAATGTTATAATAAAAATAGTAAAGTTCTAGTGCGTAACGTTTGGAAATCACAACAGACTACATCCCAAGTGTTATCTCTTTAAACCGCGCGTCCTTGTGTTATCTATTATGAAGCTCGTGACAGTGTAGGAACTATGTCGCCAGATGGAATGGGGGTGCCAGTAACGGTAGCGGACTAGACACGAAAACACTGATATGGTATTCGAGAATACCATTTCGAAGTATCAGTATTCGAGTATCAAATTGGTGGCATCGATTGTTTGCCGTGGCGTTGACTTTGGGCGTTGACAACGAGTTTCTCTGGCAATAAAGCGTCGGAAAGTCGGAGGTTATTTTCACGTCGATTTTCCTTGTTTCAGATGGTGATAGCAGTATTGATAGGGGACTGGACACAAAAGTATCGAGACTCAAGGGTAATGTGCTAAAGCATCAGTATTTTGAGGTATTTAATGTATAGCATCAGTTTTTTGATACATTGTAATGTTCAACGAACTTGTGTTAAAAAACAAGTTCTCTGGCAATTCAGTGTAACAGGCAGGGTTTATATTCACATCGAATTTTCTGTTTCAGGGCTGCCAAGGAGAAGAACCGTGCTGAGAAGGCCGCCAAGAAAGCTACCCAGGCTGCCACTGTCAAGGTAAAGAAGTTAATTAATTGGTAGTGAACCAGTAGCAAATGAATTTTGCAGGAGGAATGATTTTGATCAACTAAGAAGAAAATAATTTAGTCTCGACTCATGACATTTATAAGGCTGTAAGGGTGAGGGGACCGCAGATAAAGTTTCTACCAGGAATGATGGTGGTTTCTGAGACTTATAGTGCGAACACACGATCAGGACTGGGAGCTCCCGGACTGGAATTCCTGCCCGGATTTTTGGCACCATCGTCACTTCCGTATAGAAAAGTTGAAATTTTTTCAACTTGATGATGAAAATGCAGAAAATCCGGCCGGGAAATCCTGGTAGGGGGTTCGCACTATTAGAAAGCCAGCTGATAGCCACTAGGGGGTGTACGTAGCCAAGCGCAACAAAAGTTTGGCGTAAGGGAAGTAGAGGGGTTGAGTTCTTCAGCTTGTGTTCGGCTCAAACATTTGCTCACTTGAAAATCGTTATCGAGTTTTAGAGAAGCATAAAACTCAAACTATTCAGTTGAGCTTAGTGTTCCTCAGAAACTTTCTGGTCAGTGGGAAATAATAGATTAAGGCCTAGATTTTGGCAAATTGACTAATCAGTCGTTGCTTGGGTCTAGTAAATCTAGCAAGCACCTTTTTCTGGAATAAATAAATTAGTGACGTTTTTATTTGTTATATCTTGTAAGTGTAAAATATGTTACATGTGAGTTTAAATTAAAGCACTCATTTCATAAATAAATTACATCGATCAACAAAACCAGGTAATAATTCATAACGGATTTTTTAAAGATAAAAATAGGCTACCTTTGAATGTGTTAAGAGTTTAAATAAAGGAACTAAATTCATAAATAAAATAGAACAATCAACAGACACAAGTAACAAAGTATGTTATAAAACACTCGTTAACGGTCTGGTGAATGGACTGGATGAGGAATTATTCGCTTCTTGTGGTTAATTGTGAGATTTTCTGTTGTTCTCGTTTTTTGGCGACTGTTTTCGTAGAATTCGGGTAAAATGGATTTAGCTCGGTTGGTAGTATCTTAGTGCCAAATGTCACAGTAAGCATATTCCTCATTTGTCTCAACGAAGTGATCTTCATTTTGTCCAGTTTTTTTCCGGGACTGGGTTATGACGTAAGAGGAGGTTTTGTTTTTTTCTTGCGAGCCTAGAACGAAACTGAGTAATTATTCTGGTAATTAAAAAAAGCACTCTGGAACAGAAAATTGAAAGAAAGATGTATTTCAGCGACCCTAATGGAAGAAAAAGCATATTTTAAAAGTCAACAAAAATAATATAAAGTAAACTTGCAAATACCTGTTTGTGCCAGAATAGGTTTCAGGTTTTGTTATTTTTCATCTCCATTTGACGGTTCTATAAGTAAGGTAGTGAATCATTTAGAGAATTGTTCAAATAAGCGTACTGTAAAAGAAGGAGAAGATCTCGGTCTGGCGAGAGATCACCGGAAAAGCATGAGCCCTTGATTTTTTGGAGTCTGACTGTGTCGGTAATTTTCTTTTTTTTCTTTCAGACAAAGACAGCTCAGGTGAAGACAAAGGCTGCACGCCCCACCCCTAAAGCTGCACCCCGTATTGGTGGCAAGAGATAAGCTTTTGTAAATTTGGAAAGTAAAATTTCCTGTCAGCCAATTCCAGTGTTGTGTATAAATAAGGGACGTTCTTCGTACTTTGGTTACGAACAAGCGCTAGTGTAATGTGGGGAGTACGGCCCGAAAGTGCTAGACCGAGATGTGATCCGAGGGAGGTTGAACAAATGGTGGCAACTGGCAAGTTCTTTTCATTGTAACAATTAAAAAAATAATTTTTAGTGGCATAATAGCGATTGTATTGGAAAACAAGAGCTACTAGCTCATATGGCACTTGGTATGAGTAGGTGGTACCTAAAAAGTAGACGAGAAACCAAAATATCCCGCCATCTTAAATACGGTTCGGACCTAGAAATATGATATCTAGTTTTAAGTCTGAGCATTTCAGCCGCCTTGGATCACCTAGGGCAATTGACATTTCTGCCTTCCAAGTTTCAACCCTAAAGATCTTCTCGTTTGGTCCCTACACATGCCACACGGCTTCCGGTACCCCCCTCCAACTTAAGCTACTGAGTCCGAATCTGGTTCCTTCGGACTACAAAATGGACCCCCCCCCCCCCCCAATTGACGCCTCTGCCTTGAAGGACAAAGACTTTTTCACCCTCTTGTCTATTCAGTTAAAAACCCTTCATTGGACAAAGGTCGTAATG
Source organism: Branchinecta lynchi (assembly GCA_023053575.1). NCBI lineage: Eukaryota > Metazoa > Arthropoda > Branchiopoda > Anostraca > Branchinectidae > Branchinecta > Branchinecta lynchi. The sequence goes on from JAKZAP010000002.1 coordinate 14,665,647, forward strand.
ATGCAGCGGCCGCTGCATGGAAACGAAATCAAATGGGGCCGCTGATCATGCAGTGGCCGCGGCATGGAAACAAAATCAAATTGTTCGCTGATCATGCAGTGGCCGCGGCATGAAAACAAAATTGGACCAAGGTCGTAATCAACTCTACCTAACTGATATTTTAAAGTTTAACTAAAAAGCAAACTCACTGTTGCGTCATTTAACTGAATACACTACATTATTTGGATTATGTTAAGGAGTTTTATTTTATTTTCAACTGTTTGGTATAGTATGACGTTCAGAATGTCTACGACCGCTCTCGCAAGGCAACATTCTACTACAGTAGAGGTATGCTTATTTGAACACTGTTTTAACTGTTCCACTGCCTTGGCTTTCTTACTTGCATATAAAAAGTAAACTGGAAAAGACAAATAACAAACTTGATATCAGCTAACAGCCAACTATTACAGGGTTATCCTGGCACAAACTTGAAGCAGAAATTCAATTGAATTTCTTTGATTTCTAATTTATTAAAAAGGTTCTTCCTCTTTTGAAGGCATCTGACGGCTCGGACCGCCACCTTCTCAATTGAAGGTGCGTTCCTCCCGGCAAACTTTTCAAATTATAAAAAACAAACAGATGTGTCAGCTGAGTCGCTTTCATAGGTGAATGGTGAATTAGCAAAATATTCAAAAAGTGACAAAAGCGTGAGTGATTATTACTAGTATTTATAGGAAAAAATGCCTGGTTTGGGTTTTAGTTTTGTCTTCGGCGATCGTTCACTGTTAGCAAACGTTCACATAAGCATACCTCTACTGTACTACGCGGAAATTGTTTGAATCTTAATACAAACGCGGCTTTTCATTGGCCAGTGATCAGCTCGTGGAAGTAGCTCACTGTCTGAACACTTATTTTCGTAAATCCTTTTAGTTAGCAAATAACACAGGTAAAAGCGCATAGATGTACCATAAATCCACCATGGAAATTCCACTACGTGAAAACCGATTATTGTGAATAGTGAAACAACGAAGTAACGCATGTTCATCGGGTCTTCAAGCCTCTTGAAGCGGATAAATCAAGGGTGACTAGACTGTCCTATCTCAACCCTATTTAAACGAACTATTCTCGAGAATTAATATCAAGGTTGCAAACTTCAGTTTCACTGCAATGGGACTTCCTTTAAACAGGTTCTTTCGTTGCACTTCGGACTGGTGTTCGGTTCTTGTCCAATAGCATGTTTTTTGTCTCACCGGTGACATCATTATAATCAAACTCCAGAGAAGGTTCTGGTTAGCACTAACCAGTAATTTCTTAGTCCAAAAAGGGGTTATAAGACCGGGAAGCCGTCACTGCTGAATGTAAAACGCCTTATAAGAAGAACCGGAAACCACCGGCGAGTGACAGAACGCGGCTAATTGAAACACTTCATTTGAACTTTAATGAGGTATGGCACTACGGATATCCCGACCAGAGTTGCCACCCCACCAAAATTAAGTTGAACTCTGAATGGAGCGACCTTACCTGTGGCGCACCGCAGGGTACGAAATTAGCAGCGCTACTTTTCCTAGCTGTGATAAATGACATCCTCTCTGGAACTGATGAACGTTGTAAGTTCGTGGATGATGTCTCGTTACTTTTGAAATACCTAGTGGAAGGTCTAACCCCTGTCCCACAGTTCGCCCCTACCCTTTTTTATGGCACTTGAGCTTACTCAAGTGCCATATAGCGATTGTAATTTCTGTCCGTCAGTCGGTCTGTCGGTCCCGGTTTTGCTAGTTCGGGCACTTCCAGATAAGCTAGGACGATGAAAATTGGCAGGCATATCAGGAACTGGACCAGATTAAATTAGAAATACTCGCTTTCCCGATCCGACCATCTGGAGGGGAGTGGAGGGAGGGGGAATCCGGAAAAATGAGATATTTTTAGCTTACGAACGGGTTATCGGATCTTGATGAAAATTGATATTTAGGATGACCTCCTGTCTCAGACATCTCACTTTAAATCCGGCCCGGATCCGATGACACTGGGGGGAGTTGGGGGAGGGAACCGGAAATTTTGAGAAACGCTTAGAGTGGAGGGATCGGGATGAAACTTGGTGGGAAAAACAAGCACAAGTCCTAGACACGTCATTGACATAACCGGACCGGATCAGGGCACTGTGGGGGAGTTGGGGTCGGGGTCCGGATTTCTAGCGATCCGGCGAGTTCGGCATACTTCCTGATGTCCTAGGGCGATGAAACTTGGCAGGTATGTCAGGGATCCGAACATATTGACTTGAGAACAGCCGTTTCCCCGACCCGACCATCGTGGGGGGAGTGGGTGGATGGGGAGTCCGGAATCTAGTGGCGTGCATAACTTTTGAACGGGTGATCGGATTTGAATGAAACTTGTCTGGTGAGCTATCGCCTCGGACGTTCAGTGTCGCGTCCGGGTCGGGTCCGATACCTGTGGGGATGGAGGGGGGGTGGGGAACTCGAGAAACTCTAAAAGCAGAGGGATTGGGACGAAACTTAATGGATGGAACAAGCATTAGGCCTAGATGAAATTGAAGGAGCCAGATGGTTTCGGGGCTCTGTGGGGGGAGTTGGAGGGGTTTCCTGGAATTCCGGTAGTCGTGAGTTAGAATAGTTCCAGATGTAAAACGACAACGAAACTTTGCAGGCATATTAGCGACCCGAATTATCTTGACTTAAGAACCTGACACAACATACCCCCGGAAACTTCCGTTCCTAGATCCGAGCATTTTTTGGGGAGCACGAGAAGAGAAATATGGAAATTGACTTCTGTAAATTGCAAACGAGTGGTCTGATTCGAGTGAAACTTTATGGGTGATACGAATCGATGGCCTTGACATGTAAAACATGCGTTCGAACCATATGCGACCACGATTAGGGGAATTGGGGGTGGGGGGACTTTTGACATGCACAGAAACCAAACGGATGGACCGAATGAGATGCAAATTCGACAGTGCCGAGTTTATGCGGCCTAGATTTGTTATTTGGCGTCCGGGCCGAATTCCGCCAAGGTAGGGGGGGGGGGGGGGGGTACTGGAAACTTGCAGATAGACTAAGCTCCAATTTCAGTAAAACTTGATGGACAGGAACAGGGAATTAAGAGATTGGGCCCGAACCGGCTTCGACAACGTTGGTGGGAGAGGGGGGGGGGGGGGTACCGGAACTTTCCAAAAATGCTCAGATTCGAGTGAAACTTGATAGATGGCATAAAAGAAGATGCTTTAGGTGGTCGATTTTTTATATTCCGAACCAGATTCGGCCACGGTAGGTCGAGATAGAGTGGGTACCGGAAATCGTGTAGCACGTCTAGGGATCAAACAAATGGATTTATTGGGATGAAAGTTTGAACAGTCATGTGCATTTGCTACAGACAATCGAGACGATGCCGGAACTGCTCAGAAATGAGTGAAACTAAATATCCTATTTCTATTTCCGAACCGCATTTTTGGATGGCGGGTGTATTTTGTGACGTTCTCATCTACTTTCTTGTACAGCCTACTCGTACAAGTGCCATATGAGCTCGTAGCTCTTGTTCAGAGTTTGAGGAACAGTGCAAAACAAGCATGCTTGAAGTTAACCGTCAAAAATCAAAAGTTCTTCGATTCAACATGCTTAAACGCGATATCGTCATGCCTGTTTCGCCGTTCCCAATTACAAGAAGTGCTACTATTTTGGGAGTAACTTTCACCACCGACTGCTCATTCAGGGAACACGTTGAAAGCGTAGTGCGAAAGGGACATTGCTCACTGCTGACCTTAGTGTCAATGCGTAGGCTTGGCTTTACAGTTCCTGAACTTCGCCTCGCCTACCTTACCCACGTGCTCCCCCTTTCGGAATACTGCTGCCCGGTATGGGGACACCAAGTGCAAAACACGGTCTATCTATCAGAAGAGCTCGAATCCGTACAGAAACGCGCAACGAAAATTATAATGGGTCCTGGGTATCAGTCTTACGAGCAAGCACTGTCTGTGTTGAGAATCCCGAACCTCTACAACCGAAGAACAGAACTGATCCTTAACTTTGGAAAACAACTGTTGGCAAATGAGAACAATCGATCATTGCCAGATCATTGCTCCCCCCTGATGCTCCGAAAAATAGCAAGACAAGACAGCAAAACAAACTAGTGCCTGTCAGAGGACGAACCTCAAGGTTCATGAACTCGTTTGTGCCCTTTTTTACAGAGACTTTTAACAAAGCGAATAACTAGTGTAATTTATTTATTTTATTAATGTACGACCAGCGTAATTTAGCATCTTCTAACGAAGAAAGCTACGAAGTTGGTTTATCAATAAACGATTTGATTTGATTTATGATTAGATTCTAGAGATTTTTTTACTAGATTATAATAGTTTAAAAACTCTCTTAAAAACAGCTGATTTTTCTGAAAACAGATGGTTCTATCGTTTTCATTGGGGATCAAAGAGCTCTGATGCTTAGTCTGGTTAACAGACGAAATTGAGAACTGTAGCTCTGGCCTCTGAATGTTTATGGGGCCAGCTGCGGAGAGCGAGGAGCAAGAATGGATCTGAATATCTCTACATTTCCTCAGAATTCGTGAAAAATTACGAACTTCTGGGCTGGACCATTTTTTTTTACTACTAGAAATTGGGATTTTTTTTACTAGATTAGTAGGAATTTTACTAGATCCTTTATATTTACCAGATTTTTTACTATAACTTTTTTCTAACACTAAGGCCCTCTAGTGGCTCAGCTCTAACTAATGCTCGACGTAGTTGTTACGATACCGATAGAGAGCGCATGCGGTGCTTTTTTCTGTAAAGACTAAGAACACACAGGTTCTAGTGGTCCCCTAGTTTTCGGTCCCCTAGGACTCCAGTTGAGGAGTCCCCGCGTATTCGTTTGTCCTGGGGACTCACTCCCATATTCTCGCGAGTCCCCACCGACCAGGAGTGCTCCGATTATCATCACCATCATCAAAAAGGACTCCCTTTCAGATTCGGAGAGGAATCAATTTTTGCTGGCGTTGGTGCAATGTAAAGTTAATTAAAAACAATCAGACTAAACAAAACTAAAGATAAAGTGGATCCAGACTAATTTCGTCAACTACATTTTTTTTTTAGAACAAAATCCAATTTCGAAGCATTCCCCGCGTTCTCGCTGTTTCTGTACGCGGAGTCCGCATGGAGCGACTCCCTCTATTCTCGCCGTTCCCTTCGATTCCCGAGGAGTCCTCGGAGAACGGCGAGATTACGCCTCAAATCTAGTAGATGACGTATTAGCACTTAAGCCATATATTCAATTCGGGCGAACTTATATTTCGCCTTTATTTCTTGATATGCTGAGAATTTAAAGTGAGAGGTCGAGCATGTAGTTATACCAAAACCTAATAGATGGCATTTTGGTGCCCTTTCTGGGATCCCAAAACGTAAGTGGAGGAAACCTATGACATCGCGAAGTTGTCCGTCTGTAAGCACGATAACTCTTGAAGGGAACGAGATATTTTGATGAAACTTGTTGTGAGGACAGGGGCGGTTCGAAGGGCTAGGGCATGGGGGGTGAGGACTTTAAAATATACGACTGGCTAAAAACACAGCACCAGCAGGCTCAACAAATATTAATGTTATAAGTTCTAAAACGTTACGGAAAATGCCATTGTAGTAATAAAATAAGAAACAAATAATTAACAGGAATTAGAGGATGTCTTTCATATCAAATTTTGCTAGAGAGAAGACAAGCCTCGGTACCAGTACCAGCTTCTAAGATATCTACTCAAGACAAACTAAAGTGAGCGGCGCAGGCCTATTTCTTTCAATCCGAGCAGAAGCAACTACTGCTTTACAACTTTTACCCTTTTAATGCAGCTTAGACCCCAAATCTCAAGCTTAAAACCGCACATAAATGATGCCCACTTCCAACTAAATAGAAATAGGGTACGAGTAATTCTGAAAAGCTCAAAACTTACGACTGTCATACAGACAAGCTCAAAACACACGACTGTCATGCAGACAAGCTCAAAAACATACGACTGAGAGTAGATTCTCTGGAGCATGGGGGGTGAGGCCCCCCCCCCCTTCGAACCGCCCCTGACTGAAGGTTTTCCCCTTGCTATCCTGTAGGATGTATGTAGGATGCTATCCTACATTTTCCCAGGACTTCTATGGTGCCACATGTAAGGCTACCAGACAGATGATTCTCGACGACAGTCTCACTGAGCTAACCAACTTATCCCCTCGACAAACTAAGCGTACCGGCAAGGATTTGAACTTACGGCCCGCAGTGCAGTCAGGATAGTTCAGCACCTTTCGGTCGTCGTATTGAGGTAATCGAAATGTAATTGGCAGTTGCGGAGCTTTGTACGCAGTTTTGCCACTTTTCTCTGACGGAACCTCTGACATTTGGCCGCAAAAATCTGTGACATTCTGGCGCCTACAAAATTCATTTTTTTTTTCAGTAAAAAACTCGTGGATTTCGAGGTTCCAATTTACTCTTATAACAGGAGCTAATATTCTTAAAACAATTTCCTAGTTGCCTTGAATGTGCCAAAATGCTTTGAAATCGCAGCATTTGTGACATTTTTTGCCAAAGTGCGATTTCCTGTGACAAATTTTCCACAGCTGTGAATCTGGGGAGAAGTCGAAAACGTTTGACAAATTGCAGAATTCTGCGATAAGTGGCGACAATGTTCGTATGAGGTAAACCATTTACCGTGTCGTTAAAAATAGAAGTTAAGAATTCTTGTCCCTAGTGGGCCACCCGTATTCACTGGGTTTTTGGGATCCCAGAACGTAAGTGGAGGGGTACCTATGACTTCGTAAAAGTTGTCCGTCTGTCAGCACGATAACGAGAATGAGATATTTTGATGAACCTTGGTGGGAGAAATCTTTCTGTCAAGGGAGAGGTCGAGTTCGTAGTTGGGCTCTGTAGCTCAACATTTAGGGGTGGGGGTTCAAATTAAGGGGCGAACAATTTTTTTTTAACATATAATGGGATAGTGGATTTGGGGGTAAGAAGACATGCTTAACATGAACATGAAAACCATTTTCTGACCGGACATGTGTTCGCCTGAAATTTGGCCAAAACCGGAAAGTTCATTAAAGTCAAAGTTTTATTTCAAGTTCACTATATGTTCGATTTAGGAGTAAGGAGAAATTCTGAACGTTTATATGAAAATAATTTTTTGGTTGGAGAAGTAGTTCACGCGAAATCTGGCCGAACCGGAAAATTTATTAAAAGTAAAAGTTTTATCTGAAGTTGATTAGATGTCCGATTTAGGGGTAAGAAGACACGCTGAATCCGGTTTTGACAATAATATTCTACTCGGACATATAGTTTGCCCGGAATTCGACTGAAACCGGAAAACTTGTTGAAAAGTTAAAGTTTTATCTGAAGTTGTTAGGAGGGTAAGGAGATAGGCTGAATTCGTTTTTGAGCTTTGGTTTTTGCAAGACAAGTAGTTCGCCCGGAATCCAGTCGAAACTGGAGATTTGGCAGAGGTAAGGCAGGAAGATTTGGTCAATTAGAGTAGATATGATAGCATCTGTGTCAGCTAAGGTTCGCGCTGCCAAGATTGTGATACTCGTCCGAGACGCCCTCTAGCTTCTTCACTGTGGTCCGATAAGATCCGGATCTAAAGGTTGCAGGTCTTAATAATATGGCGCATCCAGAACACCTTCTCTTACCGCACCCACCATGTTTCACTGGAGTCAGGGCACTCTTGGAAATTTTCGCCCCCTCAAACTTCCCCCACCTCAACCGAGGTCGGACCCTATCTGGAGGCACAAACTGTCACACCTAGACAGAGGTGTCACTAGTCAAAGCTCGAGGTGGGGTGGCAGGGCGCCCTGCCGCCCGTTTCAGCCTTTCGTTGCATATGTACTGATATAGTCGTGAGCAACTCATGAGAACTACAAGCTTTGAAGTAGTCGTATCTCCGAGCTCAGGGGCGGCTTGAAGGGCTTGGGAGGTGACTACCTCAAACTATACGACTGGCAGATGTCCGGTAAGGCTCAAGAGTCACCAGTTAGAAACAATAGCCAAGAAACACAACACCACATGCGGGCCAATTTAAAGAAACATTAAAACTAGAACTTGTGTTGCTAGGGTGAATGTCATTTGTTATAACAGGAATTCGCTTCCGCAATAGCCCGGCCTTCAGCAATTTCTAACGACTGTAAATGAGACAGACTGAAAATGAGCACCGCAGGCGTAAGTTTTGAAGGCCATCACATTTTTCGAGCAAAACCCTACTCCCCCCCCCCCAACTTAATTTAGCTTTTAATGTGGCCCAAGCCCCGAAATTTCGTCGTGAACAAAGACAGACGGACAGATCCATGATAAGTGGCCCTTACTTTCATTTGGGATCCAAAAACACATTTAATCAGGAAGGATTCCAAAAAATTTATATTTTTACTGGTAGGAAAGACGCGTCATTCATTCGGATTTTAGGCTTGGAATTTCGGGGCTTTGGGCATCATTCAAAGCTAGATTTGTTGGGGGGAAGAGGTGTTTTGCACGAAAAAAGGCATAGCCTACTTCAGAAATTCGCCTGTGGCGCTCATTTTCATTGTCTGATATACAGGCGTTAGAAACTTCTGCAGGTCGTGGTATTGCGAAAACAAATTCCCGTTATTACGAGTGCATTCACCGTAGCCATGCACATACTAGCTTTAATGTTACTTTAAATTCGTACAGTTTCGCGCATGTAGGGCTGCGTTTCTTGGCTATTGTATCTAACTGGTGTGACCCTTGCTCCTTGCCGGACATCTGGCGGTCGTATATTTTGAGATTGCCCCCCTCCCCCTCCCTTCAAACCGCCCCTTAGCTCGGAGATACGACTACTCCAATGCTTGCTGTTATCACGAATTTTACTATTAAACATGCGAAGAAAAGCTGAAACGGGCGGCAGGCGTCGGCAGGCACCCTGCCCCCCCCCCCCCCCCCTCCTCCCTCGAATCTGGTTAGCGACGCCCCTGAATGTAACTTATGTTGGATTATTTACAATAATTATAAATGTAGAAATGTCGTTCCGATCGAATATTGAACACTAACAGGAGAAACTAAGGTCTAAAGTAAAGTACACCTTTGGAATTTGGACTTGGTAAAAACAATAATTTAATTTCATTCGAAACGACTAGATCACGATGTCTTGGCGTACTCAAGGACTTCAACATCCGGAGCTGGAGCGTAAGCTGGTTCTGGTGCCGAATAGCCACCTGCCTGGTAGCTTGGTGCGGGGTACGATGCTGGTGGTGAATAGGCGGGTGGAGAGTAGGCGGGTGGAGAGTAGGCAGGCGGTGAATAAGCAGGTGCGGCGTATGCTGGCTCTTTATATTCCGGTTCGTGGTGTCCATGGTTGTATTCATAGTAATGCTCACCGTAACCGGCATAGTTGTCAGCCCACTTCACCTAAAACCAGGAGGCTTGTTTAAAGGACCCGCAGTACCTATAATGCCGATGCAGCCTACTTCCGTAAACTATCCTCCCATTCTTAAACTCAGAAACCTAAATTTTATACGATATATTCTAATTCCCCTAACGGCGCCTTAGCTGCTTTCGGTGCGTAACATGCTAGAGGCGTATTCTCGCCGTTCCTCGAGGACTCCTCGGGGCATCGAAGGGAATGGCGAAAATAGAGGGAGTCACTCCATGCGGACTACGCGTACAGAAACAGCGAGAATACGGGGAATGCTTCGAAATTGGCGTTTGGTCTAAAACAAAATATGTAGTTGACGAGATTAGTCTGGATCCACTTTATGTTTGGTTTTGTTTATTCTGATTGTTTTTAATTTTACATTTTACATTGCACCATCACCAGCAAAATTTAATTCCCCTCCAAATATGAAAGGGAGTCCTTTTCGATGATGGTGATGGTAATCGGAGCACTCCCCGTCGGTGAGGACTCGCGAGAATACGGGAAGTGAGTCCCCGGGACAAACAAAATCGCAGGGACTCCTCAAGTGGAGTCCTGGGGGAACGGCGAGAATACGCCTTAGGTGACTTTCTTCCCTGTTCCGCTCTCGTCTTGGAGAATCTCGCTCGTGAGAAAAATCGGTTATGTAAATTCTTCCAAGTTTCTGCTTGAAGTCAATGGGCTAGGAGAAAGGTTTAAAACAGATGTTCCTTCAGCCCAAGCTGACTACGAATCATATTTGACGGTGCAAAACGGATAAGTCAGCTACATTTTATTAGAACTATATTTCGGAAGGAAGGAAGTTCATTCTCCAGCTTGAGCGGCTTGAGCCTGAAGAGGACCCTTGCCAAGAAGGGTCGAAATATAGCTCTAACAAAACATAGCTGACTTAACCATTTTGCACCGTCATAGGTTTAAAACAGCCAAACCCGTGGAAAAATTATTAAAAGAGCTTTAGGTATTCAACAATTTTAGAATAGTGTAACGGAAACGTTAAAATTGTGCAGGGTGTGCCATGGACGCCTGGAACGATAAGCTCGAAATTTAAATCAATTTCGGACTACCAGTAGGAGAGAATGGACTAAGTAGGCAACTAAAGGTCTAGCAGGCTGACCATTAAAGTATACAATATTTTAGATTTATTTTTAGTTTATCACAAGCTGCGTTAAAGAACTGGATAAATTGAAGTAATTCCAATCTGCTCTTAATGCAATACCTACATGACGCCTACGCTATACTTCCCTAACTGTTCCACCCTTATTACCGACTCACCTCACCCGTATTACCACCTCTTATTTCTGAAAAATCGAGTTCCGAAGGGTACATTTGTATCCGCTCTTACGACAGTACACTGATTTTTACTTTTACCGCGTTTGACTATTTTCAAGACGACCAGGCTCCCGGTTTCTATTCCCGATCAAGTCATTCGTCAAAAGTCAGTTATGACAAATTTGTCTGCTGATTCCAACCGAGGGATTTAAGTTCGGTTTGACCATCCGAACCGGTATATCGATATATGTCTTTTGAATGGCAGAGTATTATCAACCTTAGAAAACCATTCTCTTCTTAGAAAACTGGAATAGAATGGACTTTGGCATGTCTTTCACAGCTTTTAGGCGGACGCAATAAAGCTCTGGAACGTTGTCATATTTGTCTATTGTACACGTACCCGCGCAGCATCTTTTTTAATTTTTTTCTCAAATTTCTTACTTATTACCTGTTCTAGTAAGGTACTTACTACTTAATATTCAAGTGAGTGGCTTGTCCAAGAATATGAGAACTGTTGGGTTTTTCTTCCCTCCCCCCTCCCCACCCTAGCATGTTTCCAGGCACACTGGAACTCCAAAATAGACTTACCCTGGTGCGGAATAGACTTACCCTGGTGCGGAAACGCCAGTCCTTTGCCTGTTCGTATCTGGAGATGTGGTGGTTTGCATTGCCGCGATTGAATCCAAACTCGTATTCATGTTCTCCTGGAACATTGGCATACTGGAAATATCCCTCTGGTGTTTTGCCATTGTAAGATGGCGCTTTGTAGTCTTTTCCGTAGTCGTCATCAGCGAATGCCACACACGCGATGGCGCTTAAAGCAAGAAGCTGAAAGAAGCAAAACTTATCAACTCCCGGTTATAAGCGAATTCTCTGTATCCTTGAATTCTCTGTATCCTTGAATAAACAATTAGGATCAGATGGTCGTAGAATCAAGTTCCTGCCCAGATTTTTGGCACCATCATCACTTCCGTATGTAAAAGTTTAAGTTTTTCCAACTCCACCTTAAATTACCTCAAATCGCACTTCCGGCGAGATAAGATGGGGTGATCCTAAAATCCTAAAATTATCACTATCCGTAAAATTTACAGTAAGCTCTAGCTTGGGAAGGGGCGATGGAAGGAGGAATTAGATGTATGGTAATATATCTACTACTGTATGGTAAAGTGTTCGTTATATGTTTCTGAATGATACAAAGAATTGATTTTTTTTTTCGCCTTGTGACCTCTTTTCACCTTTTAAGCCGGAATAAACAGAAGCAAAAGCGACAGAATAGTAAGCACGAATCCTCTTATTGAAACCGTCCATTGTCGACAAGATTTTCTTTACCGTCATCAAATTTGGGTTGCTCTACGTATGCATACCGTGTATATACTACCCTGATTGCTGCCGAGGAATGGACGATTAATAACAGGTGAACGGAGGAAATAGTTATCCTCTTTTTCGGTTCTTGTTTCAGTTATTCCGTTTTTCACTAAAGCTAGGCCCTTTTCCCGACCGAACATTTCTTGTCGAAAACTTGATGAAAATCATCCTGAATAGTTCAAAGTAAGTATATCGGCTGCAAAGAGGAAGACATTCGAATTATTGATCAGTTAGTAGCTTCGTAGTTCATAATCCATTCCACTCATGGTTAAAATACTTAAAAACTACTGCTACTTACTGCTACAAAAGTCTTCATATCTCAACTGCTACCGATCTAATCGAGCCCTCCTGTTATATACTATAAAGTTTCACCATGTATACATTTAGCTTCTGGTGATTTAAAAAAAATGATCACTCATACTCACGCCTGTGTGACGTATGCCTTCTTTTATGATCGAAATTATATATGGTTCACCAAAAATTATGACACGCTATTGAGAAGTATAGAAAGTGAGAGGATCCAAAGCGCATACGAGTCTAACAAAGTTAGTATTGTCACACATGGAAATATCTGTAGGATTCAATGGCGAATTTACGAAACTGAATTCCAATCCAATTCCAATTCAGAGCCACCGTGCGATTGAGTTCCTATTACTAATACTCTTCTAGGGTGTTCCACCTACCCCCCCCCCCTCCCCCACCTGGCAGGACACAAAGTTTGCCAAGCGAATGTTTCGGCACGTAGGCTACAGTCTCTGAAGTTTGATAACAGATAACACATGGCCGTGCACCCTTGTTTTAAATATTATATTGGATGTCAATATCATTTTTGCTACGACCCTTTTTTATTCCGGAAAAAGTTCTGTTATGACCCTTTAACCTGTTATGTTTGGCAAAATTAAGATAACACTTAAAATGGTCATAACGGATACTGTTCTTACAAGGATGAGTAAACATGTGTTAAGTGCTTCCAAACTTCTGACAGTGTATCGGAACATGACAGTTTACATATGTCATCCAGAAATTAAAATAAATAACTAAGAAAATTTTGCTACAGTATAAGAGATCTGATTTTCTCACTGCCTGGGATCAAGCATGACATATTAGCCCATACTATCTTAAGTTGCCCCCAAAGTACGCAAGTTACGGCAAAGGAGTGCTGCCTCGCTCCGCTGTTTTGAATTTCTGAATGAATGCATAAATAAATAGTGAATGACCTTCACGCTCCATCCATTTTTAAACCTGGAGAACCGAACTATATACGCGATGGCCCTCGGGCTGTAAGCAACACATATCATATCATATGGTATACATTCTAACCCCCTAATGACACCTCACTGAGTTTCAAACTTGCCTTGTTTCCTTATTTTAGATGAGCATCGTGCTCCCGACAACTCACTTGTTGGAAAAAACGGACATAAAATTTTTTCTGTGTTTTTGGGATCCCAAAACGTAAGTGGCGGGGTACCTATGACATCGCAAAAGTTGTCCGTCTGTCCGTCCGTCCGTCGTCCGACTATAACTCTCGAAGAGAGTGAGATATTTTGATGAAGCTTGGTTTGAGGATTTATTGGGTCAAAATAAGGTCGAGTTCGTAGATGGGCTCTGTAGCCCTAAATTTAAGGGTGAGGGATGGGGGTTTAAATTAAGGGGCAAATGAAATATTTGTAAACAGATAATGCGATAGTCGATTGTGGGATAAGAAGACATGCTGAACACGGTGGTTCAAACCACTTTGTCATCGGACAAGTAGTTCACCCGGAATCCGGCCAAAACCGGAAAGTTTGTTAAAAGTAAAAGTTCTATTTGAAGTTGATTAGATGTTCGTTGTATGGGTAAGATGACATGCTGAACACGATGGTGAAAACCATGTTTTCGTCGGAAAAGTAGTCAGCCCGGAATCCGGCCAAATCGGAAAGTCTGTTAAAAGTAAATGTTTTATTTGAAGTTGAAGAGATGTTCGTTTTAGGGGTAGGAAGACATGCTGAACACGACGGTGAAAACCATTTTGCCGCCGGGCAAGTAGTTTTCCCGGAATTTGGCCAAAACCCGGAAGTTTGTTAAAAGTAAAAGTTTTAGTTGAAGTTGATTAGGTCGATTTAGGGGTAAGAAGACATGCTATGTATTGCAATTTTTTTTTTACCGGGACCTTTAGTTCGTTTGGAATCCGGTTGAAACCGGATTTTTTTTATAAGTTAAAGTTTTATTTTAAGTTGATTAGATATACGCTCAATTAAGGAGATACGCTGAATTCGTTTCTGATTTTTCTTTTTTTTTCTGGACAAGTATGGTAGTTCGTTCGCAATTGTCTAGATCAAATATTAGATTTTTGGGATCCCATCGAAACCTTTGGTCTTGTTGCTAAAGGCCTAAAACAGTCAAAGCCCTGGATAATTTGTTAAAAGCAGTGCTGGTTTTCAAGTAGTCAATTATTTTTTACTACTAAGAACCTGCACTTTCATACTGAGACGAAATGCTCAGTAAACTCTAGCATCGCACACATAGTTGTGGTGAAAACATTCCTGGTATTCCATATTTAGCCGTTCAGTAAGGATGTTATACCATGTGTCCCCCCAAGCAAACATATGGGAAACTGGAAAATCTTATTAAAAACTGGAGTATTGACTCTCACTTTCATTCGGGAGCCTGTTTGGGGAACCGTTCGAGTTCTCGAGTTAGTTGTGGCAACTTGAGTAAACCTTGGGAAGCAGATGAAGACGCCGGGAAAAGTTTTTATTTATCTCTGCTTAAGGGACCGACGATCCTGGCGGATCTTCCCTGGACTCACTAGCTAAATGGTAACGCGTGACGGCGGCTGACCACTCTCCTCGATATACTAATACTCTTCATAAAAAAAATATATTGTATTTTCTTAACACTGTGTGTGTGTGTGTGGGGGGGGGGAGGGGGTAGGGTCTTGAACCCGTTTTTTTGCCAGGGGGTACCATGAGGGGGGGGAGCGCCGTAGGGAATTCGCCGGACCCCATCCCATGGCTAGGATGGGTGCGAGGAAAAACATTTACGAGGCGGCTACTGTGCGACACATTTAATCAGCCTTGGTGACCCTAACAGTGTCACACACGCATACACACGAATTTGACGAACTCGACAGTCAAAAATATAATATGACATAACTTTCTCTGTATTATAGCCAAACCAACCACGAAACGTTTTCGCTGTAATTCCATTTATTCCAAGCGAAAGAAGCAGCCGTAATACTCTTGATCACTAACTCTCCTTGCCGATGCAAAATCGCCGGGTACATAGCGGAAGAGTCAAAAGCCGTATTGCCTCGCGTATCACAGCTGCTCCCGAAGATCAAGATCGCCGTGATTGTTTGAGACAGGATTTGAGTTGTTGAGCTTCGGTCGCTAGTGAGACGTTTTCTTGTTCTTCCTGAGGATCACTGGCGTGTTCTATACTTAGAGAGAGAGAGAAAGAGAGAGATAGGTTTATTTAAACAACATCGTAGCTGACAGCTAATTTGCGATGCTTCACTATACTAAATAACAAACTAACACAAAAAAAAAACTAAAAAAGAAGAAAATATCACCCGGCTTTGTTTAGCAAATCCGTAAAATAGAGTATACAAGTCATATAGAGTATACAAGTATACTCTATATAGTCGTATAGAGTATACAAGAAACAAACGGCCAACACGATAGATAGTCCCGCCTACTTCCTCGACGATAGTAACGACTAAAAGCCAGGGGTCAAGTTCCAGATATCCAGATACATAGGACTTCCGCACAGTAAAGCCAACAGCTGTCATGATTACATGGAGCGTCCAACACCTCTGACTTCAAACGCTTTTGGCCTGGCTTCACCTTCAAGATTCGCCTCGAAGAAAACGGATGCCTGGAATCCGGAAGAAACAAGACCAAAGGTTTCGATGGGATCCCAAAAATCTAATATTCGATCCAGACAATTGCGAACGAACTACCATACTTGTCCAGAAAAAAAATAGTTCAGAAACGAATTCAGCGTATCTCCTTATCCTAAAGAACGTCTAATCAACTTCAAGTAAAAGTTTAACTTATAAAAAAAAGGATTGTCATATACAGATTCAGCGTGTTTTCTTACCCCAAAATCTATCAACTAATCAACTTCAAATAAAACTTTTGCTTTTAACAAATTTTCCGGTTTGGCCCGATTCCGGCCGAACAAGTTGTCCTGGTAGAAAATACTGTTCCCATAAGGGTTCAGCATGTCTTCTTACCCCTTAATCGAACATCTAATCAACTTAAAACAAAACTTTTACTTCGAACAAACTTTCCGGTTTTGGCCGAATTCCGGGCGAACTACTTGCCCGGCGAGAAAATGGTTTTCACCATCGTGTTCAGCACGTCTTCTTATCCCTAAATCGAACATCTAATCAACTTCAAATAAAACTTTTACTTTTAACAGACTTTCCGGTTTTGGCCGGATGCCGGGCTAACTACTTGTCCGGCGAACAAATGTGTTCACCATCATGTTCAGCATGTCTTCTTATCCTATATCGAACATCTAATCAACTTCAAATAAAACTTTTACTTTTAACAAACTTTCCGGTTTTGGCCGGAGAACTACTTGTCAGATGACAAAATGGTTTTCACCATCGTGTTCAGCATGTCTTTTTACCCCATAATCGACTATCACATTATTTGTTTAAAAATATTTCATTTGCCCCTTAAATTAAACCCCCTCCCCCACCCCTAAATATAGGGCTACAGAACCCCCCTACAGCCCATCTACGAACTTGACCTTACTCTTGACTCAAACAATCCTCACACCAAGTTTCATCAAAATATCTCATTCCCTTCGAGAGTTATAGTGCTTACAGACGGACAACTTTTGTGATGTCATAGGTATCTCTCCACTTACGTTTTGGGATCCCAAAAATCTGAAGACGACTCTAACAAGCTAGGGCCAAAGGTCGCTCAGACATCGCATGTAGTTCTGAGGCGACAGGAGTTAGACAACACAGTTTTCCTCATTCACAATCACTCAATTTTACTATTTCGTTTTTCCATTCCAAGACCGCTTCTTACTTGCATTATATTCGTAATACCGTGATGATTGGCAAGGTTAGTTATGCTGCGGACTAAGTGATGAAGGTCGGTTGGTGGGGGACTGGAAATCCTGCCACGGTTTCCGACACCATCATCACCATTTCATAAGGAAAAGCTGTATTTTTTTCGACTTCATGGTAAGGGAATAGAAAAAGCCGGCCGGAAAAAACCTACTTGCACGCACAGTCCGGTTTTTCGCAGTCGGATGCGAGTTTCCTCGTTCGCGCCGGAATTTCGACGCGTCACATACAAGTTTCCCCAGAATAACGCGAATTTCGTATGCCTATTTTATGATGCGAAATCTCGGACTGTGTGTGCATGTCGCTTAATCGTCTATCCATTCATGGGAATATAATATATTGTTATCAAATATAGTTTTGCGGGAAGCTTGGGCGGGAAGCTACTTGATTCTGTTAGCGAAGAAACTTCATAAACGTTTTATTGCAAAATCAACAACGGCAATCAATAAATTAATATCACAACTAGCTTTGGCAACTAATATTTCGGGGCTTCGTAGGCTTTTGGCGCCTCATAAGCTTTGGGGGCTTCATAGGCTGGGGCTGCGTAACCAGCATGGTTGTATTCAAAATAATGCTCACCGTAGCCACCATAAGTATCGGCCCACTTTGCCTGGAATTAAACGGATACATTTTATTCACTTACTACAGTTGACATAGTAAAAAAAAAGTCGAGTGTATAAAAGGGAAATAGAGAACTAAAAAAGAAATGGAGAGAGGAAGAAAGATAGGAATAAACTCAAAAGAAAGCTAAAAAGAAGAAGACCATATCACACTATGCATGAAATTTGTACACAAAGAGAACGGGCGTAACCAGATTTTTCGTGGCCTCTGTATGGGTTGACAATGCCATATCTTTCACTAATCCACAAGTTTATAATCCATGGTGGTAGGGCTAAAATCGGACATCAGCTTCCTGATTTCAGTTAAGACGTGCTCAAAATATGTATTTCTGCTTTAAGTGTTCTCTCTGTTTCCTGATATGTGCTAACTTTTACTCTCATCTAAGTGTCATAACACACGCACTGACTTATCTCGGGTTGTTGATTGCAGAGTTTCTAACTCCTTGCGGATCGCCTGTCACTCTTCTTCCCCGGTTCCAAGACGCATGGATTCTTAAATTCCTCCATGCTCAATGATTTTCTTCTGTGAATAATTAGCAATGGCATTTTCATGAGTTTTTCTATCAACTAGCAAACAATTAGTTGCTGCAAATATTTAATTATGACGTCATGATCTTAACTGCTGAACTCCATCAGATTAGTTTTTTCTTTCTAAAAAAAATAGCATATGTCTGCGTTTCTCATTTCGTACCAAAGTTTTCAATCTCTAATTACTGAGTTTGAGAATCCGAGACGCAAAAACCTGTTTTCATCAATAAAGGTAGCAGACTGTGGTTTTATTTTTCAGCGCTAAAAGCGGCAGTTAAGACTAATTTTGGTAACTTTCTCCTAACCTTAATCTTCACACTTCGTGGACGAAAATCTTTACTGTCTCTTTTTCAAAATATATTTGAAAGTCATCGGTTTTACCAGGATGAAAGTGAAAAGTACGGTACAAAAATTCCATATGAATATATCACAGTAGGTACTCGATGTGTCGCCTTTCGTATGCTACACCATCGTTTTCTTCGTCTCATTCAATGATTGAATCAGTTTATTGCCCATAAAATTCATCCTCATGTATCCAAGAACATATAAATGACTGAGAAGAACAGATTTTAAAGCTTCGGCTGGCCTTAAAATGATCAGCAGTCTGCGAGCTTTAGAGCTATGGGGGAGGTCAATACTAATTATCAGTTTGCTGAAAGGAATTAAAACGAGCATCTTAGAATTTTAATCCTGCTCTCCCCCATCTAAACCGTCTCCGGTACGACCGTGGTACCATCTAATGGTCCGATTTAAAAGCAGTCTTACAGGGAAGCTCAAAGTCCTATTAACAAGAAAATCAGATAGAAATAAAAACACTTATCTGGTATATGAATGAAAAGTTAAAAAAAGCTAAAATCTGTGAGTGTTTATTTTTCACTATTCTGTTCTTAGGTATTTTCTCTATTTTCAAGAACAAAATGTATGTCCAGTGCGTTAGTATCTGCAGGATCAGCCTCTGAATAATGTATGAGCGGATGGTATTGACTGACTCGTTGTCATAAAAGGTCGTTTCAGTTTCTCTCATTTTTGTTGGATGATGTTAGTATTTTTCTGAAAAAAGGAACTGTGGTGTTCACAATGATCATTTCTAACGACAGGTAATGGTTCCACCAATATTCCACTATTTTAAGTAACTACTTTAACGATTTATCCAGCCGGCACAAGCTGGCAAAAGTGTACCGCCTACTGTGAGAAACATTAGTTGCGTTTTTGATTGCCGTTCCTGATCTCAGTTCTTCTTATTTCTCGTTTTCGATTACCTTCCGAGTTCGCAGTTTGTTTAATTGTCGTTTTTGCTGAAACGGAGACCGTGTCAGTTCTCAGTTCTACAACACCTGCGAGTGAAACGGTGACGCAGACGCAGTCTCCGGTCCGAGTTCGCCTGTCATGAATAAATTAACCGAACAAAATTGAAAGTCCTGGGAAGTGTGTTTGGAAATGGATGATTACAACTTGTATATTTCAACTACAAGAATTGCCTTTTCACTGTCAAATGTAACTACCCTTTGCTGACTTATTTAGGCGATTTTATGAATGATTTGCCGGGATGCTTATATTCCGTTTTTATTCACCTGCGTCTTGAACCGGCGAATGCGTCAGGCGAACTGAGTGTAAAAACAGAAATTAAGCTTCAACGCCGAACTCACAGGAGAACTTACACAGGCGATCAAAAACGCAACTATTTACTAATGGTAAGGCCAATTCTGGCATTCTCATAAAAAATCAAAGCTAGAGAAAGTCGTTGAGCCTTTACAGCTTTTTGCTGGCCTGCCGAAATCCACTTTCCACGTCAATTCGCCTTATTGTTCAGCGCCCCAAGTGGACTAGTTTCTAGTAGTCCCCGGTTGTCTCATAATCAACACTTGTGTAGACATAATAAAAGTCGGATCCATAAGGTAGTGGGCAGGCCCGTATCCAGGAATTTAATTCGGGGGGGGGGGGGGGGGGGGGGGGTTGCCTGCTGGTCGGACAAAAAAGCACAAAAAATACATAGATCAGAGGGAACAGCCTATCAAAATCGTTATTTTTGTATGTTTCGGGGTGGGGTGGGGGGTCAACCCCCTACCCCCTCCCCCCCCTGGATACGGCCTTGGTAGTGGGTAACTTTCACTCTCTACCACTAAGATATATGCAAAACCTACAAGCAAGTTGCAGATGAGGCACAGTAGGATTGACAGAAACTAGTCCGATTTGGAAGTGCTCAACTGGAATATGGGGAAACCTGGGACGCAGATTACATTGCACATATTCTTGATGACTAACTCTACGTGCCGATTAATAATCGCCATGTACCCAGCAAAAGAGCCAGCTGTCCTCAACGAACGCCGTTTATTGGTCGACACAAGATTGGAGTCATCGTTCAGGCGACGTTTCTCGTTCTTCCCCAGGTTCACTGGCGTGTTTTGGACTTAGTCATATAGAGTATTTCTACTCATCAACAGGCTGATCTATTTTACTATAGTTACGTTTTTGCCACGGTAACTGGATCTGCAATTAGTGGTTTCGCAGTTACCCTGGTATCGAATATTAGATACCACGGCACCTTGCCCGATACCACGGCAACTGCAAAAACACCTTTTGACCATGGTATCATACCACGGTAACTGCGAAAACGATTTTTGACCGTGGTATCTGCAAAAACGCAACTTATGTCTGATACAAGTACTGATGGTGAGATATAGGGGGATTTATAGAAACTAGTCCGCTTGGAAGCACTGGACTGTAATACGACGGATTTCCGAAACTAGCGGAGCGCAAGAACAGCATCGGAAAACGAAGCGAGTTAGCCGCAGTCGCAAGAACACACTGCGGATAAGCCAGCGAAGCTTTCCAGACCACCACAACCGCCCTTAACGCTATATAACGTTTTGGCGCGACTGATGACACTGCACAAAAAAGTCCACGTAAAAACTGGACCTATAATTGAGGACAAAACGGATGTGTTGGGCGAAGTGGTATGCCGCAACACAAAGTGGCTGGAGGGACCCAAGTTGTAGGGTTTCCTGCCAAATGGACAGACACAGTTTATCGGCGACAAAGAGAACCGGATACCGTTCACCAAAAATAGATACTTGTTTGGGTGAGCGCGGGTGCTTATTATCAATACCTGTAATACGTACTTACCCTAGTGCGGAATTTATGATCCTTGGACTGTTCGTAGTGAGACCTGGAATGATCCTTGTTTCCCCTGTTGTATCCAAATTCGTATTCAGACTGGCTCGGAATGTTGGCGTACTGAAAATAGCCCTGAAAAAAGAAAAAGCGTCAAGCTTCCAGTTTTTCTGTGAAAATATTTTTTTTTTATACATCTTTTTCGTAAAAAAATTAATTAAAGGCAGGGACGCTGCCACGTTTTCCTTTTCATTCGAGAATATAAGGGGAGAAAAAAAAACCCTATGAAACGCACTACTGCCCTAGTTCCGAGCCGCTGCTTACATCTCATTGGAGACGATTCTTAGTTGAGTAGTCTCTTTCCACAAGTTCGTTTTTCCGCTTGAGCGGCTATGAGCCTGAAGACGCCCCTCGCCAAGAAGGGCCGAAATGCAGCTCTAATAAAATTCAGCTGACGTATCCGTTTTGCACTATCAACCATGATTCGCAGTCAGCTTGAACTGAAGGAATATTTAGAAAGATCCCGGAATAAAGAAGACTTGTAACAAACCAAACAAAAGAAATACAGATACAGAGATCAAGTACGAGAACGAAGGATGAAACATCTATTTCTAAAAAAGGCAATAAGCAACTAAACCTTGAATAATAAGTGCTGTCAGGTTATGATCATGTAACTGTCAAGCGATTATTTTTTTTTCCATACTACGGTAGAGGCATGCTTCTTTGAACGTTCGTTGACTTTGAACAGTGCCATTTCCAAATACCAGTAAGCCAAGTAGCGAGGGTTACCCACTCCCAGTGTACTGGGTGTACCCTGGCAGCGTACCCTTTCCCGGCAACGATTGGCACTAGCCGAAAACAGCAGTGCCGGCCATAAATTAGGCGATTCCCGCTTCTAAACATGCTGATTTAAATATTCTAACACGTGGCAACCCGTGCCGGACCTGGCCGAGAATCGCGGTACCGGACACTTGCTGTATACTAAAATCGAGAGTGGACAACCCCTCGCAAAGTGACTGATTAACGTTTCCTAAGAACACCTGAATGGATGTTTTGGGTCTTAATTTTACCATTTAGCCGAAAACTGCACTGTTTAAAGTTAACTAACATTCAAAGAAGGATATCTCTTCTGTACTGTACTGCTGACTAATAAGTAGACTGCTATTCTGTTTCATAATAAATTACCTGTGGTGTTTTGTCGTAGGTAGGTCCGTTGTAACTAGCTTCCTTCGCGTAGTCTGATGAATCATCCTTTTGAGCCGCTACGTAAGCTACTACGGCGAAAGCCTAAAATGTGAAACACAAAATAAGACATATAGCCCAACCAATATAAACGCTAAAACTACGGATGAGACAGCAAGAATAAGATCACGACGTTCACAATCTGAAAACTCATCCTAGAACGTACTTGACGGACTGTATAGTTTCAGATTTCCCGCTTTAGCACACGCATCTCTCCATTGTTGCTGCCTATACACGATCGTGATTTTCCGGCCGGATGACATAGACATAGACATTTTTTTTAATTCCATCAAAAACACATAAATTAAACAAACAGTTTACCATTAACGGCCACTTTTAAGAAAAAAAAAATCCTGATTGTGGCCGTAATTCTAACCACCATGAATCCGCTATATCATTCCCTCATTACCCCCCCCCCCCTTGGGGGGGGGGGGGAGGGGTAATTTTTTTTTTTTTTAAATAAATACCCTTTCCTCTTACCAAATCCTCTTTCTTTTTCAAATAATGGGATTTAACCATTCTCTTGAATGATGCCAGACTTACAGCCTCTCTGACCGGTTCTGGAAGGTCATTCCAGACGCTCACTTTCATGTTCTGCAGTTTCATCATATGGTTGCTAAATCTCAACTTCTCCGTATAGAACTTACGATGGTACCAAAAATCATTGCAGGGACTTACTCCAGGACCGAACGACCCTGATTGTAAGACGGCCTAGGAATGAAATTCCTGCCAGGATTTTCGTTACCATCGTCACTTTCAGTGCATGTTTAACTTTGAGGTTTTTTCAATTCATGCCTTGTACAGACGCCTAGGATCGGGTGCTTGCAGACTGGAATTTCCTGCCACGATTTTCTGCACCATCATCAACTCAATACGGAAAAATATTTGTTTAAACTTGATGATGAAAGTGCAGAAAATCCGGCCGGGAAATCGTTGTCACGTGTTCGCGCTTTTAGTGGTGAAAAATGTAGAAAACCTAGCCGGGATAACCTGATCGTTTATCAATGCCATAACAGCAGAGAAATGACTCAGCTCAATTTTCGGCGGCTGATTAACTTTAATCTAGGGACTCGATCCCTAGCATACACTGTTATTAATTACAGAATGAATGAAACAAAAACACTTACGACCAAGAACAGCTTCATTCTGTAAGCCTCGAAATGAACTGAATGAGTAGAACACAATTACGCTTTATATACACATGCAAATGCCCAGCACGTCTGATTATTCCTCTAATTAAGAGGAAAGTGGAGAAAAGAACATCGATACCACAGGCATAATCCGAAAATACATAAATTTTCGACAGCTGATTTCACGATTGGTTTCAAATAACCATAACCATGCAGCGACTTTATTAAGTAGAGCTACTGATGCGGCGTACTGCTTGGGGACTGGAAGATAATTGTACTAATGAGTCAATCGGTTTCTGTTCCCGCGAACGACGAAACAAAGCTGAGCTCGCAAGGTCATCACTTTTTCCAGGGCAAAATCCTGAGCCTCAAGTGACCCAAGTTCGAACCTTAAAGTTCAATGGGCGCATCAACCTATCCTAATCCCATTCTATAATGACCAAGAACCAATGTTTACCCCCGAGCTCAGCAGATTTTTCAACAGTTTCCAGTCTTTGATATCCGAAAGCGAAGTTTTCTGGGTCAGTACACACTCCAATTTACTAGCTTGGACAAACATAAGAGTGATATTTTTTGAAATACTTAGTTGGTCTTTTTTTTAATGCCGAGAGAAGCCTGTAGAAATAAAATTTTAATAGAATATTTGTTTTTTTAATGATCAAAACTGCCTCGATTGCATCCCAAAAGAAAAACTGATATCGACTCACATCACAAGAGCCACACTCCTTTCCCACCAATTTGACAAAACCCTAGGCTTTATTGTTGGTGATGATGAAAGTGAGATGAATTTTTCAGATAGGCTACCACGATCAGTTACCATGGTCGGGGCCGTGGTATCTGAATATCAGATACCATGGTAACTGGCCAGATATCAGATACCATGGTATCTCCAAAAACGAAACTTTTGCTAGAATAAATCGCAGCTGACTTATCCGTTAAGCACCATCACACCAATCATACTTCCTGTGGAAAGAGGTTAGGTGAGGGTGTCACAAGTTAAACAGGGCACAATCTAACCAGTTTTGGGAAAAAAAAAGATTGCCAGCTATCAATACTACGTTTAACTTCGAAACATTTACTCCGAAAAATTGTTATCTTAACACAACGTCATCTAAATAAAACAAACGAATTCACCGGGCATTAATGAAAGCAGACTCGATCAAATACTACAAGAGAAACTCCTGCCTAGAAACTCCTGCCTTATCTGTTATGGCCATTTTACATGTTATCTTTCCGCAAAACATAATTCTTAAAAGGGTCATAACAGATATATTCTCATAATATTTAACACAGGCATGCGCAAACTTGTTATCTGTTATCAAACTTCTGACAGTGTGGTAGACTATTATCTTAGAGAGTGGAATGCAGTATGGTGAGCTTCCACCTCTAAATAGTTGCGTTTTTGTATCGAAGTTTTGTTCGCCGTTGAATTGCTTAATTTCCGTTTTAAAACGCCGTCAAAGTTCACTGTTTGCTTAATTCGTGTTTGACGACTCCGGCGACCCTTGCCCAGTCAGCGTTTCGGCAACGTTTCTGGCAAACTTCGAAGTTGCTACACATTCTAACATACATTCTAACCCCTCTAACAAAACCACGCTGATTTTCTCACTTGCCGTGTTTTGCTACCTTCGATGTGTGTTCGAGAAGTTTTTCCGCGAGAAGTTTTTCCATAAGAACAAGACCAAAGGTTTCGATGCGATCCCACAAATTTAATAGGAGTTGGGGGAAAAGGCGGCTCGTTAAGAAAAAATCGGACCTTGGGTCCCCCGCATTGTTGCTAAGTCACGAATTTCGACGGTCAGAGCCTGAAGGTGGAAAGAAACTATGACCGGCGACCAAAAACGGAACGGTCTTTAAGTTTGAAAATAACTTCAAACTTCGATCAAAAACGCCACTAATATTTATCTTCAACTGTTCACCAAGCAGCTTCCTAGGTTGCCCAGGCAGTTGAGGCAGAAGTTCGCCACTGGCAACAGTAGAAATGCTAAGACACTAACTGGCTCCAATAGATTTGTCACTTAATTTCATCCAATCCCGTACTGCACAAAATAATAGACGGCTGCTGCTTACTGTTTCTGTACCCTTCTTGGACCGAATTAGCTTCAATGCGGAAACAAAAGCAATCTGTCTTTTCGTCCTAAAACCTTTCACGAACTGAATCCCAAATTTCTCTTTTTATATTTACTTTGAGTCTTTTTCCCCATGGCAAAACTAATTTTACACGACCAACGGGACTCAAAAATAGCCGATCACTGAAAGCCAGGGTTGGTTTCCACTCCGACGAACTTCCGACCGACGAACAGATTCTTCTTCTTTGAGGGATAGGCGCCTAAACTGATCAAACTCAGAGGCAGGGGCGAGAGCTGCGCTATTGTCACCTTGGCTATCGTATATGTTTCTCCCATGCTTCCCAATACTGTAGAGTCTGCATCTGCGACAGCCTAGAAAGCGTGCGGTCGAAGGCAAACACCTCTTCCTCTCCCGAGAATACGCTCGCCGCGTTTTCTTGATCCTAGAAGACAGAAGGATGTATCTGACGATCCTGCTATAATAGAAGTATGCTTCTTTGAACACATAATTTGGACTACCTTCGCTTTGTTTGTCGCCCCTAAAACAGTCAAATGGGAATGATAAGTTAAGAACATACCATCAGCTAAGAGCCAAGTGTTTTACATTATATTAATACTAAGTACACAATCAAAACCTTTGATGCGATTTTTTATTTCTTTTTGTATATTATATTTCTTCTGTTGGGATATTTTGGACGGCTATGAAAGTAATGCAAAACGGCGGGCGCCGTAGCCTAGCGGGGAAAGGGTGTAGAGAACTGAGGAACTGACGACAGACCGTGGATCTAGTGTTTCTTTATTTTAGCATACCTCTATTGCAATAAAACGAAATTTCATCGTCCTACCTCGAACCCTCGTCAAGTTTGTTCGAGGATCAAGTTGGTTCTAACCTTGGCACAGCGTCGCAAGCCCCGCTCTTGTTACGCTACTAAAACGGAATGTTTATTTTCAATAAACGGGTTCTACTGCTACTACTACTACAGAGAAAGCTGAAGAAAACAAGCAGAAAACCTATTAATATCCCTATTCAGTCAGTTAAAGCGTTTCGAGATAGAACTTTAAAACCTTTGACAAATATATTTAATAGCATTTCTAGTAGTTTAGAATACCACAAATTTGGAAAACAGGGTACGTCACACCAATACCAACGAAAGAAACTAAGTTGGATTTTGATGGTGTAAGGCCTATCACGCTAACCCCATTATTCAGTAAAATATACGAAAGTAAAGACATCGACAGTATGTAAACCGGAAATCTACACCAGCTTCACATATTATCTAATCAGTCTTCTTCATTTTATTTTTAAGCATGCTGATGAGCCAGATAAATGACTGAATTTGATAGCAACTAATTCTAGAAAAGGTTTTGATCTTATTCACTACAAACTTTAATTTCTAAGCCTTATCATGTTTTTAAGGTTAATACCAGAGTAGTAAAACAATTTAAAGTTTTTTAACAGATAGATCCCAAATTGTAAAGTATCGGAATGTTTACTCTGAACCAGAAGCTCCATTACATAGCAGATGATTTTGAAAATCGTTAGAAGTATGTTGATGATCTTACAGTAGGCTACTCAAATTTGTTGTAGAGACGAGTCGAGTCAAATTCAAGACATCGTGAGTAAAGTACAAATGCAAGCTTTGAAATCTAATATGACGGTGAACGATACTAAATTGTGTGCTATGACAATTTCTTCAATTAAATCTTTCAAACCTACTTTTTCACCTGAAATTTCAGATTCCTCGAGAGTATGAAAAATTTAACTCCTACGGAGAATCCCAACTCAGGATTTAAAATGGGAAGCACAGACGACTAGCATGATAAAGCGAGGAAATGCCGGACTTCAGATGCTTAAGCTCATGTCCAGGCATGGGGTACCCACTGAACACTTAGTTCCAGATTTACATTTCAATTATCCAACGAAATTCAGAATAAATTTCTGGTCTGTTCGGGGGGTCTGTTCGGCCTTCTCGACTTGAGAAGATTAAAAAACGAGCCCTAATCATAGCGTCAAAGGTGGTCGAGAGGCCCTATGAAGAGTTACTACGTAAATTCGAAATCGCCTCCTTACATGAACGAAGGCTGAAACTCTGCATGGAGTTGTTAAATCTCTCAATCACCCAATCCACACAAATATTTTTCCCTTACGAAAAGCTGACAAAAAGGCTCCCTCGCAAGGTAGCTACTGCGGTTGAAAAATTGCAGGCAAATGTGCCCACCACGGGTCCGCAAAGGGTTTTCTCCCTTCTTTTCTAAAGTTCTACACCGAAGCGTAAGTTGAGCTGCTAGTTAAATTTATAATGTTATTTATGACTGTTGTAGCCCTATTCCGTGGGCCTATTATGATTTATGTGTGTGCTCATAGGTTGTATCTATGACTATACCAAACAAATTTGGCGTAAGCCTATCAAGTTGCGAGCTAAAGTCCCTAGGCAATCTAGGCCTAGTTGCTCCAGGACCGAGTGGGTAGTGGCTATCTTTACCCTTAGGCCGATTAGGCCTGTGCTGGGGGCCAGGGAAAACGAGAGGCCAAGCGGCCGGTGGAAATCGTTGAGAAATCAGGCTACGGTTACTATGTTCGTGTTGCCTTGTTCATTGCGATCCAGATGTGACCGGCTACGCTGCACCGTCATTTATGTTACCGAAATTATGCTCAGATTTGACCAGTGGGGCTGGACGACGAATCGTTTGTGCTAATGTGTTTTTACGTTTGTGACTAATGAAAAGGGGCCAAAAGACCATGGATTGGCCTAGGGTCCAACAAAAGTAAAAGACGGCACTGGTGGTGAGGGGTACCCACCCCAATGCCAACAAGGAAGTACCCTGAATTTCAAATTGTCATCTATCACGGTACAGGAGTTAAGAACTCCACAAAAAACGTTAAAAGCCGGAAACCAAAAACCGTATAGAGCAGCAAAAGTGGACTGTCTACAAATGAAGCAAATGAGACAAAAAACAGCTAACGAACCACTCAGATTCAATGAGAAAAGTTAGCGAATTCGCCTTTCCGTTTTGTTTCTCTGTGTCGGAACTAATAATCAGGAGACCAGACGGTCTTACAAATAGCCAATCACGATTGCTGAAAAATATCGTGCGAATTTAAATTTGACGAACTGAATCTTTTAAGAGCTGCCCTCTAGGCCAGCGTGTCCGAGTCTGAGGCGAATCTGAGACCAAAGTCACCCCTTAAGACGAGACGAGAGTGAGTCTATGAATTTTTTTTTTTTTTTTTTAGATCGAGTCACTCCCGAGTCCTAACCAGGGGCGTCACGACTAGGGGGGGGGGGGGGGGGAAGGGAAGGGTACGCTCACCCTGAATGTTGTCGGCCAGTCGGTAAAAAATAGCCGAGTCGACGCGAAGCGCCACGATTTTTCGTAAAAACGGTCGATTTTTTTCTTGGAAACGATGTTTCGTCAACACAGTTGTCTTTTCTCAATAATCGTTGTTTTTAACTGTAAAAGCAGTCGGTAAAAAGGACCGGCAGTCGGCAAATAACTTGCCCCCCCCCCCAACATTTTGGCTAGTAACGACTCTGGTCCAACGATATTTAAAAAAAAAAATTCATTTCCGGACCGAATCCGACAATTATTGGGGGGACTGGTGTGATCTGGATCGAACTTCGTGGGAATGACAAACAGATGCTCTGGATTAATCATTTACAGAACTGGATTGGCTCCGGGTATTGTGGGTGGAGTTGGAGGGGGGGGGGGGGGGGGGGGGGGTCTGGGATTCCGGTGATCACGAGTTAAGGTACTTCAGATGTGCTAGCACGATGAAACTTCGCTGGAATATTGGAGATTCAACAGCATTTGCTTAGAAATAGCTACTTCTGAAATCTGATTATTCCTTAAAGTACCAATCTTGACCGCAAAGTAAAAAAAATACTTTTAAGCAATATATGCATTTTCACGATGCCCATCAGCCGATTAGCATTTTTACCTCAAGGGTTTTGCTTACAAATGAAGTTCCAGCTCTCTTAGAGCGTGCATCTCAACCGCAAAGTCAAAACTTATCAATCAAAACATCTTAACCCATGCAAGTGCCATATATGCGTACAGCTCTTGTTCTGGGATGTTTCGACTTGTTAATGAACTTACCCCTTATGCATTAAGAAACTGAGATGACATACTGGTTCCTTCCATTCCCTCAGTGCGTTCAGACTTTGGTCTGGAATTCGATTCCCGCTGAGATCCGGCGGTCCCTGAGTCTTGGTTTGTTCAAAAAACACCTTAAAAGATTGTTGCTGGGAAACAGTAATTAATTGGTTCGAACTTGGAGAAGAAAATTGAATTTATTGAAAAAAATGTAATAAGGTTTGAATATGGTTGTTTATTCTAATAGTTTAAAAATGTGATGTCAGTGTTGGCTCTCGATGAATTTGTTCATTTTTATTTTTATTTTATTGCGTGAACTGGTGAATTATTTTATTTTATTTATAAAGATTGCTGTTTCCCAACCACCGGGCCATAGAGCCCTTGGGATTCTGTTTAATAAACAGATTTTTCTTTTTGTCTATGTTAGTTGTGTATATGTAAGTTTGTCAATGCAAAGAACTTGAACTTGAATGACTAGATTTAAATTGAATTGCAAAGCTCTTACCTTCAAATCTAAGCTTTCAAGTACCAGATGGTCCTGTTCTTGATTCCTCTCTGGACTGAAGAGTTGCTTCACAGGAACTTCAGAGGATATTACAAGACGAACCTGAAAATTCAAACAGCTTTTCAATAATTTTCCACGAAATATTTCCGCGGGATTCGGCTGAAACTGGAAATTTGGTTGAAGCTCAAAGTCGTTTCTGAAGTCGATTAGAGATGCGGTATCTGGAATTGAAATTTGAACTTTGTTTTCTTGACAGATAAGCTGGCAAAATTTGCCAAAACCCGGAAATTTGGATTGAAAAGTTCTGCTCTGAATGTCACTAGTTCTTTTGCTCTGCATGCAGTGCTTTTAAAATACGAATTATGTTTTCAAAGTAAAGGACCTTTCTAAAGCCGATTAGAATGAGATACTGGAGTAAACGTACTTGCTGAATCCGTCTCTGAACTTGGTTTTGTCATCTGATAGTTTTTTGACCGTAAGTTGCCAAAAACTAAAAAATGGTAACATTATATTTGGTACATATTCAAGCGGTAGGTTATGGATAAACAGCAAAATGTTAAAGCGGTCTGGCGAAGACTCGAAAATCTACAACATTCGATTGTTTTGTTCAAGAAGTCCAATAAATATTACATTTTTGGGATCCCATCGAAACCTTTGGTCTTGTTCCTATTGGTCACGACAAGAAATATACAACGCGGGCTGATCGGTATCATTCATTCCGGCCGTGTTACACCCTACTTACCATAGTAACTACACACGAAGTCCCGGGTTCGGGATTCTTGGCGTCAAGGCTTGAACGCATTTTTCTACTTCCGGCAAAATACTGCGCCACGCATGAATCGCACCACAGAGATCGTGTTTACCACGCTTACTGCGCCCTCGGGCGTGGCAAACAAATAGTTTCGAGAAGGCAGGAACAGTCGGAGCAGAGCAAAATAACACGTCAGCGTAGTAACTTCTTACGAGGCAAAATAGTAACTATAATAGTTACCATTGTAATAAGGGTGGAACACGCTCTCCGTCTCCAGAGCTCAGCGAGCCAGTAAGCGAAAGGTAAGGACTCAAGGTAAAACTCTGAGAACTGTTTGAGTCAACGAGCAAGAGAGCTCAAGAGTAACTGACCGTGGGTTCTAAGATGATATGCGTCACGCATTCGAGAAAAGTTATTTAATATTACAAGCGTTATAGTCAAAACGAGGTATGGTCAACACGACGCAAATTCGTATTTCATTCAAGTTGATCTACTAGCTAGGCTACTCTAAATAAATCTAGCCATGCGTTACCTTATTATCGTAGAGGGTGTCAATGAGAGTGATAAGCCTTCTAGCTTGCGACTTCAGTGTCAGGTTCAGCCGAGGTATGTCACGTATGATCACGGTGTGAAAGGCCTGTGCCAGTTGGATATAGTCTGTGGCTCCAAGGGGCTAATCGAAAAAAAAAAGAATATGAAAAAAGTGACAGGTATTCCCGATCAGGTCAAAGAAAAACTACATGCATACCACCGAGGGCTCCCTATATTTAGATATGGCTGGATCTAGGACAATCACCATATCCGGGCATACAAATCCATGACCCCTAGGTGGTTAAAGGACACGTTGTACTTTTTACAGTAATTCTACCCATTCTCGTTCTCGAGAACCTACACTTCATAAGTGCATCCTATACCGTCTATTAGCATTACACTGACTATGACGCTTGCCAGGTTTCCTCTTTAACGTGGTGCATCAGGCTCCCGACTATTCTTTCCGATAATCTTGCCAAGCCTGCCCTTGCCAAACTTTGCCAAGAGTGTCATGCGTGCTTTGACTTTATAAAATAGACTAGCTGATACAGGCAGGTACAAACTCAACTTTTTTTACTCATTATAATTTTTACGTTATCACTTTGGTCTCTGGCCTGGACCCCTTCCAAGGTAGGAAGCCCCTTCCCTAGGTAAAAGTTCGCCACTAATAATGACTCTTCGGTTTCCGGTATGTTATTTACATTGTGTGAATTTTCATAACATTTACATAAGGGCGCGAGTATTAGGCTCATGTCTACCTCCAGAGAGGTTGATAGAAGATTCTATGCTGGTTGTTTAATGGTTCTATTCGGAATCATACCTCCATCTCGGTTGATACCAGAATCACAAGCCCGCCGGCCATTTAAAAATATCAACATCGCTGCGCTCGGTAAATAATTTAAAAACCTTATATGTTTAGATGATATAGATATCGCTTTTATTCTTCTCGAAATATCATGGTAAAATCAAACTTTGTAGAAATCGTCAATATACCTCGACTTCGGCTTGGATAGGTTATTTTCAATTGCCGTCTCGGGGGGTATTTTCTGATATTTACTTCAATGTCGGACGTCGACTTTTATTAACGTTACGTCTGCCCAAAACATTACACTTAAACTGTAAACAGATAGCGTTTAACATAGATTTGTTAACACTGCGCATCCTTTTGTACATTTCACGAAACTCCCGACAATGCTTTCCTTTCTGGGTGTCTGGATTGTCTCGCTTAGCTTTGGCGCTTTGTATGCGGCACCGAGTCAATGAATTCTTAATAGATTATTTTCAGGTGGACAGGTTTGAACTATTATGACTAGTACTTTTCCATTCAAATCCTCTTGCATTCGTTGTATCGTTATTTAATTAATACTATTTCATTTTACTCTTCGATTCCTGTTTTTATTCTCCGTCTCTGCGACTGCCTCATACTTTTCTGACGGGTCCCAAAAAATATTATTATTATTACTGAATTCTTATCAGATTATTTTTAGGTGCTATTATGACTAGTGCTTTTCCATTCAAACCCTCTTGTATTTGCTGTATCGTTTCGTAATTAATACCGTTTTTTTTTATCATATTGATATAATTAATATCATAATTAATAAGTTATCGTAATTAATACTATTCCATTTTATTATTCTATTATTATTTTTCTTGTCCGTCTCTGCGACTGTCTCATACTTTCTGACGGGTCCCAAACAAATTTATTATTATTATTATTCGTTTTTTTTTTTTAGTTTCCAAAGACTTTGTCAGCTTTGAATAACCAAGAGGGCAAGTAAAGACTTAGCGGATTCTTGGAACTGCAGCAAATGAGTAGGGCGTAAACTTTCTTAATTTCTGTTCTATTGCCCAAGTCACATTTACGTCTCTCGTCCCCACCTACTGATCTAGAGCCTTCCACTGGACAAGGCATCTGAAGCTGACAAGCGGAAAGTCATTTAAAGAACCTGTCTTACCTCTAATACTAATCCGGCCTACTTCCATAATCACTCCATATATTTCTAAACCCGGAGACCCGAATTTCGTACCGTACATTCTAACCCCTCTAACAAAACCACGCTAATTTTCTCACTTGCCGTGTTTTGCTACTCTCGATGTGTATCACGCTGTCGACAGTTGTCTGCGAGAAGTATTCCCATCAGAAAAAAACCGTTATGTAATTTTTTCCCAGCTTTCGCTACAAGTCAATGAGTCTCGGAAACGGCTTAAAACAGCCAAAACCGTGGGTTATTTGTTGAAAACACAGCAAAGTCTGAAGTAGAAGTCGAAGAATAAATAGCCGAGTGGTCCTTTAAACAAAGGCGGAGTCACGAGGCGATTTCTGCCAATTTCTGCGAGATCAACAGTCGATGTCGATTTCGGGGTCTTCGACCTCACTGTGGACATTCTGAATCGTGAACATTTTTAGCCGTGGGCATTCTGATCGTGTGCTAATTGTCGGCATTCTGAGCATGGGCACTGCGAGAGTGGGCAATAAGATGGTGGAGATCTTGGGAACCAGCTCATAGGATATGTCTACTTACCCTATCACACAGCTCGGCAAAAGAGGAATCCAAGACTCTTCCACAGGTCCTACTGTAGCTCACGTTCCTTCCGCCATACGTCATGGTCCTCGGCCGAATTATATCAGTTTCCCTAGACGCCAGTAGCTTGAATATTCGCTTTATTTCTTGATCTGGATTATCGTCACCCTGCCTAGAAATAAAGTCAGTTCTTATCTTTGCCTCAGCAAATCATACGAGCTTTCTGGGATTTTGAAGTGCTCTTCTGCCGAAGGTATAAGTAAAACTTGTAGATTAACCTTTAAACGCGATCTCACAACGTGTTGTGGCTCTCTTGTGGCTCGAAAAGACAATAGTGTTTCCGCGATTGTTTTTATGGCCTACAAGTGTTTTCGGATCCAGCAAGGTTTTTGGCTCGAATTTGACAAAACAACTCTCGAGGTGGTTTTCGATTTTGTGGCTCGATTTTGGCAGGAAATTCAAATTTAGCGACAAATTCCTGTCCAAATAATAAAATTAGCTAGGCTACTTTATCAAGGATATCGACATAAAACTGAGGGTCGTTCTAGTACAGAATGGTAAGGACGTTAGCCTGAAGTTTTCTTTACAGAGACATTTGAAATTACCGCGAGGAAAAAACAGACACAGCCCAGAGGGCAAGGACCGCAGCTAGTGTTTTAAGCCTCAAAAAGCCCGTTCACCACATTTCTAGCAATGAGCCTTAAAAAAATGAAGACTTACACAAAAAATACTTTATGATCTCCTGAAGAGCTTTTCTGTCTATAATCGATTCCCGAATCCAGGCACAGAACATCACAATGTTCCTTCAGGATGTCAATGAATGGGAGAAAGTTTGACCTCTGAAGACCATTCTTGTACAAATCATCTGGTGGCCTGTTGCTTGTAGCGACCATAATTACACCATTGTCGAATAGCTCTGTGAATAGCCGCTTTAAGATCATAGCATCACCGATGTCTGTGACCTACAATCAAATACAAGCTTAGCTTATGAAACGCTTCGCTTGCAAATCACTACTACTTGATATCAGTTCTATTCGTCAAATTCAGATAGCTTTCAGTGCCAGATTCCGCTTGAAGTCCCTGGTTCGAAGACGAAATAGTCATAAACCTAGGCACTACAGTTTCGATATTAAAAATCAACCTTTCACAGATTCAACTACATTAATTCAGAAACCCAGCACTTCCGGGGAACCTGGGGCGGCGTACAAGAACAAATACGCCAATAGGATGTCCCTTTTCGGTCCCATGTAGCGACTATGGATACCCCGATAAAACTGAGAAGTTTTAACTTAAACTGAGCTTTGAGCTGATGCCCGCCAACATCCCTCTTCGCCGCTGCGCACAAAAGAGGAAAGGAGGCGCGCTGACTCGCTCTGAAGCGCGTCGACAATAGCCTAGCCAAGACCAAAGGTTTCGATGGGATCCCACAAATTTTAATATTTGCTCCCGACAATTCGGTCTTGTAGATATTCGGTCTTCAACAGACTTCTTAAGCAGTTATATTTTTAACAGGCCAATGGTAATAATCGGAGAAGACCAAGTTCGTATTTGACAGTGCAAACCGGATACGCCAGCTGAATTTCAACAAGTTCAGATATATTCAGATATCCGTTTTGCGCTGTCAAATATTCAAATATGGATTCAGCATATGGTTTACCCTATAGCCTACGTCGTATCTCCTTCCTTCCTTACTTTTGCCCAACTTCCGGTTTCGGCCGGATTCCGGACAAACTACTTGTCTGGCAAAAAACTAAAGCTCAAAAACGAATTCAGCATATCTCCTTACCCCTACATCCAACCTCTAATCAACTTCAGATTAAACTTTTACTTTTAACAAATTTTCCGGTTTCAGCCGGATTCCGAGCCATCAATACATCCGGTGAGAAAAGGATTGTCACATGCTAATTCAGCATGTCTTCTTACCCACAAGTCGAACATCTTATCAAATTTAAATAAAGCTTTTATTTTTAACAAATTCTCCGGTTTTGGCCGGATTCCGGCCGAACTAATTGTCCGGCAAGAAAACAAATTTCATATTCGGACTCAGCACGTTTCCTTGTACCTGAATAGAACCTCTAATCAACTTCATATGAAACTTTTACTTTTCACAAATTTTCCGGTTTTCACTGGATTCCGGGTGAGCTA
Source organism: Branchinecta lynchi (assembly GCA_023053575.1). NCBI lineage: Eukaryota > Metazoa > Arthropoda > Branchiopoda > Anostraca > Branchinectidae > Branchinecta > Branchinecta lynchi. Next base: position 14,701,964 of record JAKZAP010000002.1, read on the forward strand.
TTTGTCCGGCGAGAAAATAAATTTCATATTCGAATTCAACATGTCTCCTTACTTCTAAATCAACTATCTCAATAGCTTTAAAAAAATATTTGTTTGCCCCTTAATTTGAACCCCCCCCCCACCCTTAAATATAGGGCTACCGAGCCCATCTTCGAACTTGACCTGTACTTTGAACCAAAGTATCCTCCCACCAAGTTTCATCAACATATCTCAATCCCTTCGAGAGTTATCGTGCGGACAGACGAACAGACAGACGAACAATTTTTGCGATATCATAGGTATCCCTCCACTTATATTTTGGGATCCCAAAAACCAATCAGCTTTTGCTTTCAAAATTTCTCCTCCGGGGGCTTTACTGTGATATAGAGTCAATATTTTATCGTTCGAGAAGGTCAATATTCTATTGTTTTTCTAAATATCTATTACGCCTCCCGCCTTGGACGAGAAACTCGAAAATTTCCAGTCGTTATCAAATTAGTGATCCACTAACAGCAGTGGAGAAACAAACAGAAACACACAGCCAAAATATTGATCACGACTGGAAAACCCTCTTGGTTTACTTTTACGTTAAAAATTATATTGTGTATTCCGTAAGTTAATTCTCTTTAGTGTTTTCCTGTCTTTTTATTTTTATTTTATTATACTCCGTCTTTGTGCTTATTCTGACAAGTTGTAAACAAAATCATCATCATCATAACTGTTTGTAGAGTGTTCGAATTGTGATGTTCCACGAACGCCATACCATCCGCTCGTTTGCATCCGGCAGGGTATAGGGATATATTCGACTCCGAATGGTCGTGTTATAGAGACAGGGAGACATAGGTTCTGGTGCTTATTTGTTCTTTGTACAGGTAAGCAAATTAGCCCGAGGCTACGCGTGCATTTTTTTTCTTCATATATCTAATAATTATAAATATTTATTTGTTCCTGGTACAGGTAAGCAAATTAGCCCGAGGCTAGGCGTCAAATAGTACCCGACCACCTCGAAAAATATATCACAGCTGGGAATGAAAGAAAAAACCGTACTGGAAAGTGAACGAACTACATACTACCATGTACGTTTGGCTTCGGCTAGTGTTGTAGAAAAAAATAAAAAAATACACAATACCCGAAGAGACATAACGAAGATGACAAAGTACAGGATAGGAGGGCTTGCGACTTCGCAAACATCTTCGCATCTTCGCAAACATCTACCACCAATAGGAATAAATATGACACATTTTTTTTTTAATATTAGGAGGACAGTTCTATGGACAGGCGAATAATACTACTAATGCCACTTGGTAATTTGAGCTATTATCTATGCTCTTTACCTTGGTTCCTTTACAATTTACAGCCTGTAAAGGTTCATTTGAGAACTTTTAGAACTTCCTTCCTTCTGTTCTACATGGATCTCCATGATGGCGACTTCCCTTTCATATTGTGCGACTTGTTTGTTTTAGTTTATTTACTATTGCGTTTTTCAATTGCTAAGAACTGTTCTCCACCTTTCCAAGTAAACGAAAAACCTCCCCTTTTGCGAATTTCCTTCCCTTTTCCCAGCCAAATCTAAGTATGTTGAGGTCTATGTCTAGTGTCACTATTAGTGCTAGCGGACCAGCCAAGAAGGTTCCAACCTAAACGAAAAGATTCCTATGTTGCCTGATGAAGCGAATACACGTGATGGGTCAACGTCGAATGAATCAGAAAAAATATACATTTTGCAACTGTTGGGGCTCGATTTTCTCGTACTACAGTAGCTTCCGATACTGATCCTCCGCTTAAGTCCTGCATCGGGACGCCGGTTGATGTTTCAATGCATTTGAGACCTGTCACTCAATATGAAACACGTAAGATCATCTATGAGATGAAAAGTAATTCGGCTTGCAGTGACTTCATGAATCTTCCTGTTTTAAAAACTGCGTTTCTGATCCTTTTAAATGTAATTACTTCCCTTATTAATGCTTGTCTGAAACAGGGAGGGTTTCCTGATTGTCTATAATGTGCAAAAATAACTCCTTTTTTTAAGGGTGGTAACAAGAATGATTTTGGGAATTATCGGCCAATTTCATTATTACCTGATATTTCACGGGTTTTAGAAAAATTTATTAATATTAGAATGTATGACCATTTGGAACGTCATAAACTTATACGTCCATATCAATTTGGTTTCAGGAGGGGTAGAAAAACAGAAATGAAAATTTCATTTATCGCTTCAATAATTAATGAATCTCTTGATAAGAAGTTTAGGGTAGCTAGAGTATATTTCGACTTGGTTAAGGCGTTCGACACTGTTGACCATCGAATATTAATACAAAAAATGTGAATTTTATGGAAGACGGGGCGCTATGTTGGATTTGCTTCGTTGTTTTCTTCAAAATAGACAGGAGTATGTTGATTTATAAGGATTTTCATCTAGAAAATATTTTGTAATTTGCGGAGTTCCCCAAGGTTCCGTATTGAGTCCTACTCGTTTTTTTATTTGTATTAATGATTTGCCTAATTTTGTTAAATCTCTGCTAGTTATAGATTTTGTTGATAATGGTCCCAGTAAGACCCAGGTTAGCACGCCCTTATTTGCGGATGATACAACCTTGGCGTGTGTTGCCCCTACGGAACAATTGCTCTTGTCAACATTGGATCCAGCAACGAGGAAAATATGCGCATGGTTAAAAATAAACCACCTTGACTTGAATATAGGTAAGTCAAATTTTGTTATTTCCTCTAGGGGGAGAGGGGACGTCCCCCCCCCCCATATTGTCGCCCAGTCGTTAAAAAATAACCGCACGATTTTTCGTCAAAACAATTTTTTAAAAACTGTCGTTTTTTTCTTGAAAACAGATGTTTTTCTGCCAAAACAGTCGGTAAAATTACCAGCCAGTCGGTAAATGCCTTGCCCCCCCCCCCCCAAAAAAAAAATATTCTGGCTGGTGACGCCTTTGCGCCAAGTACCTAGGAATTAATGTTGATGAAACCCTATCATTTAAAGACCATGTGAGTCAGTTTCTAAAACACTGTCGCGCAACCTAGGTATCATGCGTAAATTAAAACACATTTTCCCCCTAAACATTTGACGGTTGTTATACTTTTCCCTCATTCACCCTTATATTTTGTATTGTTCGTCGATATGGCTTGGCACTTTCCTTCGGTACTTCGTCCAATCCGTATGATTCAGAACAACACTGTTAAGAGTACTTTGTGGCGTCGGGAACCGGGAGTCCATGAGGTCAGTTTACAGAGAAATAAATGTAATGCCTGCAGCTGGATTACGCGATTTTTATCAGTTGATTTTTATGTATAAGTATTACAATGAGAGCCTTCCGGATTGTTTTGCAGGAATATTTTGTGAGACGTTCATCAACAGACGTTCATCAACACAATACTCGGATACGAGGAAACATTGAGGTTCCTCGGCTAGTTACAAGTAGGTATTTCTTCTACATTGTTTACAGAGCTTCCAAGCTGTAAACTTATTAAGGAAATATTAATTTTAACCAGTTTAAGTCTGATTTACGTATGGAGTTGCTCGGCAGGTATACCTTCGAAACTGATTAAATCAATTTTTCTCAGGTAGTTTTTCTGTAATATTTATATAATTCTCGTTTGTTGTGTTTTGTTGTTTGGGGGTAAGGTAATGTTTTTCGTTAATTTTTTTCTTTTGGTATCGGTATATGGTCTCATTCTCCATACTCTCTCTTCTCTCCTTTTTTTTTTACAAGTTAGCACAGCCTCGCAAGCCCCGCTTTTGACGTGCTACTGAAAACAAAATGTTTATTTTAAATAAAACTGTTCTACTACTACTACTACATAGCACACCTGCATCTAAGATGCTTTTTCTTTTATTATAAAAAAAGTTCCTATTTTTTTTCTTCCCCTCAATTAGGTTAGACTTCATAAGAACCTCACCTGAAACTCATCAAGGCAGATTAGCCACACTTCTTTCGTGATTTCTTCTGCGACTGGCGGGATTGGGTCATAAACTTGTGGCTTCGTCAACGAATAGTCTGTTCCAATCTCATTCTTAACTTTGTGAATTCGCTTGTGTACATTTAGCATAAATTCATGAAAGTGAACCCTTAGTTTTCTATCCTCTGGGACACAATCATAAAAGAGGTCCATTAACATTGTCTTACCCCCACCAACAGCCCCCCAAATGTACAGTCCACTGGGGCTTCTCCTTTTGTTCCTAGAGTTAAACCAGCTGAAAAGTCCTCGGTTAGACACAGGTTCATAATCTTTCACAGTTTTATGCAGCTCTGTAAGTTGTTCGGCAACTCTGTGCTGATAAGAATCATGGTCCAGTTCACCTTTCTTTACTTTTTCTGTAAGGACATCGATCGGAGTTCGACCAGCTGATGTCTCGAAGAGCCTTTTGGCAGCCAAAGTAAGAGTAAAATTTCTTCGGAGCTATAAGAAGAAATTAATTATTAAGTATCACATAATCACAGGTAGCAAGACAAATATGAAAACCTTCTTTCTATTAACATTTTGTCACCTGACTTTCTCGGATAATGTCAAGGGAATTTTTGGAATTCCCAAGGCAAAAAAGCTCTACATAAGAGAAAAGAAAGGAGGGACATGAATATATCTCAAACAGCTTCATGAAGTACTTTACACCCAATTCGAGACATCTCTAAAACTGCAACTGCAGGCAGTGGTTCCAATCGAGGGGGGTGTGGGGGTATTTTACATGGGGAAGGACTGTTATTTATCAGCACTACACAACAAGTCTACAGATATATGCTACTGGAACATGAGACATTCTAATTTTGTTTTTTTTACCAGGCTACGATTCCTATGGCCGAAAATTTGTGAATTTAAGCTGCATTGTTGTTACCGGTCTCTTCGCCTTAATGCCCCCTGGACGTGGATAAAACCTCATGAATGATGACTTGATTCAAAGACAGGGAAGGCCAAATCGATTTTCGGTTACCTGAAAATGGTATAAATATTAATATATTAATTACAGATTCCGGGATAACTGTGTAATTTTGAAATAATGTAAATTTTCACATTTTTTTTTTTCAAACTCAAGAAACAAATAATTTAGATATAAGTGTTCAGCATGTCTTCTTACTCTAAAACTGAACAACTACTCAACTTTATATAAAACTTTTACTTTTAATAAACTTTCCGCTTTTGGTAGAAAAACTAAAAAAAAAAAAATAAGGGACAGACCGAGAGTGGTATAACAACCGAATTTCGTAATGGAATAAAACTCATGTTCGAACCACCTAAAACAACCGAATTCGGCAATTCTAAAAAGAAACAGACTAAAGAAAAATCCAGTGAATTACAGTATTCGGTAACGAATCAGAACCAAATGAATCTCACCAAATTTAATTATATAAGGGACAGACCGAGAGTGGTATAACAACCGAATTTCGTAATGGAATAAAACTCATGTTCGAACCACCTAAAACAACCGAATTCGGCAGGTCTAAAAAGAAACGGACTAAAGAAAAATCCAGTGAATTACAGTATTGGTAACGAATCAGAACCAAATGAATCTCACCAAATTTAATTATGACTTGGACTGATCGAATTCAGTAGGAAATGAGACCAAATAAACAGATTAAATCACCGAATTTACGCAGGGACGGAACGAATGCGGTGAAATCGATGCGGAATAAACTAAAGTTGGGTCAATTATCGTATTCGGTCACAAATCAGAACCAAATAAATCTGATTAATGACCGAATTATGAAATTGAATGACCGAATACGACCGAATTCGGTAAAGAATGACACCAAATAAAAAGGGTAAATTCCGGAATTTACGCAAGGACGGACCGAATGTGGTGAAATCGATGCGGACTGAACAAAAGTTGGATGAATTATCGAATTCGGTCACGAATCAGAACCAAATGAATCTGAAAACCGAATCATGAAATGACTGACCGAACGCGATAGAACAGATACGGGCTTGAGAAAACTCCGGTGAATTACAGAATTCGCTCACTAATGAGACCAAATAAACAGGTTAAATCACCGAATTTACGATGGGACAGACCAAATGCAGTGGAATCGATGCGGAGTGAACAAAAGTTGGATGAATTACCAAATTCAATAAAGAAAGGGGAACCAAGAAACATGTTAAATCACCCAATTTCGAAATGTGGGGACAAACGATTTTATGAAAAGGCATCACAGCTTCGTCGTGATGCCCGTTTCGACCGAATTTTTTGGCTTCAGCGAAAATTTGACAGAATGCCCAAAACATAGGGGGGGTCGCCGCGCCCCCCCCCCCGCCGCGAATGCAGTGAAATTGATGCGGAGTGAGCTAAAGTCGGATGAATTACCAAATTCAATAAAGAAAGGGGAACCAAGAAACACGTTAAATCACCCAAAAACTGAAATGTGGGGACAAACGATTTTATGAAAAGGGCATCACGGCTTTGTCACAATGCCCGTTTTGAATAAATTTTTTGCCTTCATCAAAAATTTGACAGAATGCCCAAAATGTAGGGGGGCTGCCCCCCCCCCCCACCCCCCTCGGGACTCCCCTGCATACCACACATGAATTGCTCAAGTGGGTTGAATATTAGGAACTGGTTGTGCTGCCATTCTCTATGGCCTCATACGGTCGGGAATGTGGGGAGGGGGAAGGATGTGATGATGGTTGGGGTCTTCCAGAAGTTGGTCACCAAACTTGGTAAAAGTTGGTGTCTCTACAGTTTGACAAAGATATGAGACCAAACTCGTTAAGAAGGTACATGTATGGGATTTTGGAGGATTTTGATATTATTAGTAAGGAACGGTACTGGATTGGATGGTTCAGACTGCTCCTGTGTTAGACCGAAGTGCCATACGGACAGCAGTATCCGAGGGAAGGGGGAATGAACACAGGGTAAATGTTAAGGAGCTGGTGTTTCAGGATGCCATGGCGGGAGAGCATTTGAGGGCTCTTTTCAGCATAGATTGTATGCCGAAAATTCTATGCCAGTCTTTGCCAAGAATTAGGTACAGCTTACCCGCACAAAAAAACCTCTGCTAAAATCCATTTACCCTCAGTTTATCCACTGGGTTAAGAGAGTTTACCACTGAGTTTAGCTGAGTTTAGCCACCCTAGATCCTAACCTATTAAATATTTGATCATTTTAGAAAAGTTAAAACAAGAGCTACGAGCTCATATGGCACTTGTTACGAGTAGGTGGTACACGAAAGTAGATGAGGACGTCTCGAAATACACCCGCCATCCAAAAAAAAATGCGGTTCGGAAAGAGAAATAGGATATTTGGTTTCACTCACTTCTGAGCAGTTCCGGCATAATCTCGTATGATGTGCAGCATATGCGCACGACTGTTCAATCTTCCAAGTTTCAGCCCAATAAATCCACTCGTTCGACCCCTAGACGTGTTACACCATTTCCGTACTCCTTCCATCTTCCCCTACGTGGTCGAATCTGGTTCGGACTAAAAAATGGATCATCTAAAAAGCATCTGCTTTTATACCATCTATCAAGTTTCACTCAAATCTGATCATTTTTGGAAAATTCCGGTATCCCCCCCCCCACACTCCGTTGGACCTCTGAATCCCCTCTTCCCCTCCATCACGTTTTATTGAAATCGGAGCATAGCTTATCTGCAAATTTTCAGTACCCCCCCCCAGGGTTCCCGGGTGGCTAAAATACCAGCCGGTTAATATCGGCTAATAGGTGATTTCTGCCGATACGGTTAAAATCAAGTGGCATGGATAAAATCAAGTAACTTGCTAAAATCAAAACTGCTACTATGTGATTTTAATAGCACTCCGCTATTCTAAGACTGTCATAATTCTTTCATGTATTAAAGATTGTAGTTCATGTTAGCCTAGAGAGGACGGAAGGATGCAGAATAATGTCAAGACTAAATAGGTGTAGGCTAAGTCATATCTGCTATTATAAATGGCACTGAAGCTAGGTTCCTTCATTTATATGCACAAGTTTCTGCTGAGAATCCCTACAGAGCTGCCGTGTAACATACTATCAAGAAAACAAGAAGGACAAGTCATAAAATTACAAGCTCAATTCTTGAAGTAGCCTATTTACTATCCGCGTATCGTATCAACATGTACAACAAATCGCCTCCGCAGTTTCTAATAGCCTCCTCGCTTTAATATAATACGGTACGAACTCCCGGTATAAATAAATCGCAGGAAGCAACGTGACCTGATGACTCACTCGTGTCAACCCCAAACCGGTTTTCTGGATTGGAGTAGGCGAGCTAATTAGTCCGAGAATCAACCCTGGTTGAAAAATAGTCGGAAAACAATGAACAAACAACAGTAAAGATTGATACGTAAATAGACAGTGCGGTTTGATTTTAGCCAGTTTTAGCCAGCAAAAATCGGTTTTTATTAATAAAAGCCGATTAAAACCGCAGGTATGGTAAAAATGAATTTTAGCCGGCAAAAACGGAACCCTGCCCCCCCCCCCCCCCCTACCTTGACTGAATCCGTCCCTAAAACCAAATAACAAATCTAAGCCGCACAAGCTTGGCACTGTCGAACTTGCATCTCATTCGGTCCAACCGTTTGGTTTTTGTGCATGTAAAAATTTTCCAACCCCAACTCCCCCAACCATGGTTGCATGCAGTTCAAACGCATGTCTTACATGTTGAGTTCATAGATTCGTATCACCCATTAAGTTTCACTCGAATCAGACCACTCTGTTCGCAATTTGCAGCAGTTTCCATATTTCCCTTCCCTCGCTCCCCCCAAGATGCTGCCTGCAAAGTTTCGTTCTCTTAGTACAACTGGAACTATTCTAACTCGCGACTACCGAAATTATAGGCCCCCTCCCCCCAGAGCCCCGAAACCATCTGGCCCCGTCAGTTTCGTATATAGGCCTAATGCATGTTCTCCCAATTACGTTCCGTCCCAATCCCTTTGCTTTAAGCGTTTTCTTAGTTTCCCCCCCCCCATCACCCGCAGGTATCGGACCCGATCCAGACTTGACACCCTGAGGCGATAGCTCTTTCAAACTGTCAAGTTTCATTTAAATCCGATCACCCGTTCAAAAGTTATACATGCCACTAGATTCCGGACTCCCCATCCATCCACTCCCCCCACGATGGTCCGATCGGAGAAACGACTATTCTCAAGTCAATCTGATCGGATCCCTTACATACCTGCAAAGTTCCATCGTCCTAGCACATCAAGAAGTACGCCGGACTCGCGGGATCACTAGAAGTCCGCCCCCCTAACTCCCACACAGTGCCCGGATCCGGTCCAGTTATGTCAATGACGTATCTAGGACTTGTGCTTTTTCTTCCCACCAAGTTTCATCCCGATCCCTCCACTCTAAGCGTTTGTCAAGATTTCCGGTTCCCTCCACCAGCTCCCCCCCCCAGTGTCATCGGATCCGGTCCGGATTTAAAGTGGGACGTCTGAGACACGAGGTCATCCTAAATATCAACTTTCATCAAGATCCGACCAACCGTTCGCAAGTTAAAAATACCTCAATTTTGGCTTCCCCGTCCCTCCACCCCCCCCCCAGATGGTCGGATCGGGGAAGTGACTATTTCCTATTTAATCTGGTCGGGTCCTTGGCATGCTTGCCAATTTTCATTGTCCTAGCACATCAGGAAGCATCGAACTCGTGGGATCACTAGAAATTAGGACTCCCCCCCCCAACTCCCCCAAAGTGAGCAGATCCATTCCGGTTATGTCAGTCAGATATCTAGGACTTGTGCTTGTTCTTTCTACCAAGTTTCATCCGGATCTCTCCACTCTAAGCGTTTTTCAAGATTTCCGGTTTCCCCTTCCAACTCCCCCTATTGTCTCCGGCATCTGAGACATGAGGTCCTTCCATATATCAAGTTTCGTTAAGATCCGACGACCCGTTCGTAAGCTGAAAATATATAATTTTTCCTAATTTTTCCGGATTCCCCATCCCTCCACTCCCCTGAAGACCCACCCCCAAGATTCATCGGATCCGGTCCGAACTTGAAATGAGACATCTGAGACACGAGATCTTTCCAGATATCAAGTTTCATTAAGATCCGATCACCCGTTCGAAAGTGATGAATGTCCCTATTTTCCGGATTCCGCCCCCTCCTCCACGATGGTCGGATCGGGCAAGTGACTATTTCCAACTTAGTCTGGTCGGGTTCCTGATGTGCCTGCTAAGTTTCATCAACCTAGCTTGCGTGGAAGTGCCCAAACTATTATTTATGTTTCTTGACTATGTCCAGGTTAATCAGGTCGTCAATCTTTTAACAATATATACTCCCGCATTCGCTCCCTAATACATCCAATATTACTGACAAGTTCCATTACCCTAACTTAATGTAATTTGTTTAGATTATCCACTTTGTATGTCGTCCCGCATTCGCTCTTTCATACATGGAATCGTGGCTCAGTTGGTAGAGCTTTCGCTTGACAACTCAGAGGTTCTTGGTTCGCTCCCGCATTCGGGCAGCGCTTTTTTTTGCTACTTATCGCTCCACTTTTGCTTTATAGTTTCCGGACTCCCGGATCCGGGGAAAGTCGGATTGAAGAAATGATTAATTGTAAGTTGATCTGGTCCGGTCCCTGATATGCCTGCCAAGTTTCATCTTCCTAGCTTATCTGGAAGTGCCCGAACTAGCAAAACCGGGACCGACAGACCGACTGACGGACAGAAATTACAATCGCTATATGGCACTTGGCCGAAGGGCAAGTGCCATAAAAACAAAACAAACTGGAATTCTTTTAAAATGTGCCAGACCAGGATAGGGCAGGCTATGCTAGACTCACAAAACCTGAACAAACTTCAGATTTATACAATTGTATGGATTTCTACACTCTCTGCTCCCTTCCAAGACCCCTATAGGCCTACAGACAATATTTTCCATCTCAGTAGAAGACCCACTATAAGAAAATAAATTCTTAAGCTTGTGGCTAACTGTTTCTATTAGTTTTTTCTTAAAAATAATAGTTTTTCGGAAAATCAGTCATTTTTCATCAAAAGTGTTTTCTTTTCTTGAAAACAATCATTTATTCTGCAAATAGAGTTGGTAAAAATGACAAGCCAGTTGGTAAATACCTTGCCTCCAAAAACATTTTGGCTAGTAACGCCTCTAACCCCTATTAACAGCCATTACATAGGTAACCCTTCAATACATTTTCACCAGATTGGCTGTAATGGTGACGCTATGCATAAAAAGTAATCAGTACCACGCACCATCTTAATCACTATCACCTAGTCAACACACAAAAACAGAATACATAGGTGGTTTTCGACGCAAGCATGTTGGCAGTTTTAAAAGAGCCGCTATTTTCAGAATGAGCTACAATTATCTTCTCCAGAAAGAAACGTGTGACTGATTTTTGAAACTAGAAAAAGCTTTACAATCAAAGAATAGAAGAAAAATATATGTATTAATTTACTCAAACAATGTTTACAACAGATATGTCAGAGCTTGGGCTCAAAGAATATTTATATGTGTTAAATAACTTTTGTCATTTACTTAGTTTAAATTCTTAAATTGACTTTGAACCGGAATGAAGGAAGTTCATGCCTGCCCTTTGACTGACTCCCCGCGAAAATTCAAAACCTAACCACGTTTGCCGCCGCATCGGATCATGGACTTAAGAATTGTTCCATGGACTGGATTGTAAGTACATAACGAATCTCGTAAGTTTACATTTTTAAATGGAAACAAATGAAAACCAGTACTTTAACGATGTTCAGCAGTTGTTTCAATAATAATAATATAATGCAAAAATAAGGCACATGGCCTCTACAAAAAAAAAAAAATATGATTTATTCTTGTCTTTTGCAAATTTTTATTGCATTCAGTTTTGCCTCGTCTCTCTGTGTCTCTGTGATGTAAGCTGAAAATTGTTGTTTGCCATGTAAGCTGACAATTGTCTGGGCCCTGTCAGACAATAGTCTCTGCCCTTTTATTTGTGATACTTGCAGAGGCGTTACTAGCCAAAATGTTGGGGGGGATGATGCATTTACGGACTGGCTGGTAATTTTTATCGACCTTTTCTGCAGAAAAAAAGACTGTTTTCAACAACAAAAACTACATTTAAAAAAATATCGACTGATTTCTGGAAAATCCCCCCCTCCCTCCTCCAGTTGTGACGCCCCTGGATACTTGTCCTCAGGCTCAGAACCATTCACCTGACAAGAGTTGCATTTTGATCCAAGTTTTGTTTGCCGTTCGCTTAGCCGGTTGCTTAATTTCCGTTTCTGAATGCTGTCAAAGTTCACCGTTTGCTTAATTAGTGTTTTTGCGACTCCGGCAATCCTTGCCAGGTCGACGATTCAAGCAAACTTTGAACTTGCTAGTGCACGAAGTTCGACGGTCAGAGTATGAAGGACGAAGGAACTGTGACCGCCGACCAAAAAGGGTATTTAAGTAGAGACCTTTGAGGTTGAAAGTAACTTCAAACTTCGATTAAAAAGGCAACTAAGGCTAAATAGAACTGCTTTAAACCTTAGCCGCGTTCTTTGTCACAGGAGTTCTCACCGGTGGTCTCCGGATTTTCTTATAAGCCGTTTTTGCATCTGACGGTGACTTTTCACCAGTCTTATAACCCCTTTTTGAACTAACCAGGTTCCGGTTTTATCTAACCGGTGCGGACTAACCAGAACCTGCTCGGGAGCCCGGCTTCAGTGAGGAGTTAGCCAGTTTTCATCCACTCACCGGTGACTTCTAAAAACGTGTTTTAAAAGAAGAACCAGACACTGGTGACAAAACACCAGAGACAGCCCGGAGTGCAACTAAAGCAGCTCTTGACAAGGCAGTAATAAGAAGACAAGACCAAGACAAAGAGGAAGTAAATTGAATGTGGCTTTATTTTTATTCAACATCCTGGTTCAAACTGCTCAAAATAAAAAAGTATGTTATTAAAGTGCAAAAATGTTTAGTTTATCGGTTGATTAGTGTTAAGTTTGTGCCTTGATCTGTATTGTTTTTTAGTTATCAGCTTTATTTCATAAACAGATTAGCCTAGAAATATATTATTATTATTATAGGACTACTCTTTCTCACTGAAGATCAACCTTAAAAAATATGTGTTGTGACATGTTTTATTAGTTTGCTTCTGTTAGGGGGGGAGGCAGAAATAAACATTGTACTTACTTATCTAGTACTTACCCATACTTGCCTACAGGAGGGGTACCTGACCTCGTTTTTACACTACCTCATTTTTCCGCGAAAATGTTAAAATGAAATGTACATGCTGTCCTGACAGTCACAAGGCAAAATATGACTTTTTTCAGAGTACAAAAATATCCAAATTCTGTGCCTTGTATTTGTTTTGAAGCTGCTTTAAAAATGGATTTTCTGGCTATTGACTTTGTCATTTTGTAAGGCAATTGAGGTAAGGTTAGAATGAAAGGACCTTGTTTGAGAAGAAAAACATGTTTAACCAGAAATATTGGAGCAAGATTTATTGATCCAACATGTAAACCATTCAATTAACTTCAATCTAGTAAGTTTGTCATATTTGCTGGTTCCTTTTTAAGCCAGATAGACTATTCTAAAGCGAAGACTTCTCCAGGAATTTGAAATCTTGTCTGAGGTTGGATACCCCTCCTGTTCTTTGTTTGCAAGGGCATTATACCGGAACTTAATACTGAACAGAACTCAATTCATACACAAATCATGAAATTTGGGCATGGTCTTCCAACATCGGAGTGTGCCCTAAAATTGAGGATTTGGGCATGACTGCACAACCCTGTCTTCATTCTAACTTCTTCACTAGTTATGTTAAATGGAACCTTTTTATTTATTTTTTTATTTATGACCCGCTTTTTGCATAACAGCAGAGTATGAATAAAATACAAAAGTAAAATATACATATTAAAACACTTAAACAAAACAATGTAAATAAACACGACAACATTCTTTTCATATAAATAAAAAACACACTAAATATACTTAAAATTTGTACACAGTGACAAGCACATTAATTGTGTTCAGGAATGAAAAACTGGCTAATAATTTCATGGGCTGAGAGGGCAGGATGTTTGTGGAGGGAAAATAGATTTGAATGCGAACGAAATTTTGGGACCTTGGTATGTTAATCGAGTCTGTCCTGAACACTCTGGTCCTCTTTAAGCGATTATTCGGAATCACCATCAGAAACAGATTTTGACGACTAAGTTTAATTTCCTAAAATTGAATGTCACTTTTACCATCAAAGTTTAATATTACATGCATATTTTTGCTTTAACTGACCTGAATTAATCTAAAACTTATGTCAGCGCAAAACATCATTATATTTGATGGTATTGAATGGATAAGTCAGCTAAGCTTTGTCCTTAGCAATATTGTGGCCCTTTCTTTGGATGGGGTTCTTGGCAGGACATAGCAAGAAGAAATTAACTCCTAATTTGTCAGTTTTACATTGCACTTATGCCTTGTGAATCTTTCAGGGTTAAGAAACAAAGTCAAAGTGATGAACAATGTTGAGAGGGGTTGCGGTACAGGGGGAATGTCCCCCCCCCCCCCCCCCCCCCCGATGTTGTCGTCCAGTTCGTCGAAAGTAACCGAGGTCAAACATAATTTTTTACACTTGCCCTAAGGTATCTGTTGTAGGCTGCCAGAGGGAGTCTTGAGTACGACATGACTATTCCCGTATGTGGTAGCTTAGGGCTGCGATCGGTTTTAGTTAATTTGCAAATTTAACCTTTTTGTTAGAGATGAATTCAACTTTGCCAAGGAAGCACTTCTGTCAGATGACCCGAGTCTCAAAGAGATTGGACTAGAGATGCTGTCAGTATGGAGATCTAAAGTGCCCACTTTACCAGCAGGAGTTGAGACAACATCTTACCTCGTCTCAGCCTTGAAAACAAAAAATGGTAGTTTTGATGATTCAAATAAACTGAGCCTTGCCACAGCTCTGGTCAGGTAAGGGTCTGGGTTTTATAGATCAAATCTTAGTTCTCTATTTTAATCTCAGTGTTGTACTTTCCAGTGTTTTAGGGGGCATGTCATTCCATTTGCTATGTCAATTTTTGGGATCCCAAGACGTAAGTGGAGGGATACCTATGACTTCGTGAAAGTTGTCCGTCCGTCTGTCAGCACGATAATTCTCGAAGGGAAAGGGACATGTCGAGTTTGTAGATGGGCTCCGTAGCCCTATATTTAGGGGTGGTGGAAGGGGTACAGATTAAGGGGCAATATTTTTAACAGCTAATGAGATAGTCAGTTTATTGGTAAGAAGACACACCGAAGATGTATATGGAAATCATTTTCTTGACGGACAAGTGGTTCGTCCGGCCAAACTAGAAAATTTGTTAAAAGTAAAAGTTTTTTGAAGTTGATTAGGTTTTCGTTTTCTGGGTATGAAGACATGCTGAACACATATACGAAAATAATTTTCTCACCGGACAAGTAGGTCGCCCGGTATCCGGACAAAACCGGAAAATTTGTTAAAAGTAAAATTCTTATTTGAAGTAATTTCGATTTATGGGCGAGAAGACATGCTGAGTCCGTCTCTGACAGTCATTATCTACCCGGACATAGAGTTAGCCGGGAATCCGGCCGAAATGGGAAAATTTGTTATGAGTAAAAGCTTTATCTGAAGTTGATTAGAGGTTCGATGCATTGGTAAGGATGCACGCCAAATCTGTATATGACCATTATTTTTCGCGGACAAATAGTTCGCCCGCAATCCGGCCAAAACCTGAAAATTTGTCAAAATTTAAAGTTTTATCTGTAGTTGATTAGATGTTCTTTATAAGGGTAACTGGTAAGGAGATATGCTGAATTCGTTCTTGAGCTTTAGTTTTTGCTGGACAAGTAAATTGCGCTGAATCCGGCCGAAATCGATTTGGCAGAAGTAAGCGCAGGTAGTTGTGGTCAGTTTCGTCAAAGTAGTTATGACGTATAGGGGTAAACACACACGCTGAATCCATATCTGAATCTGTTTCCAAATTTTAGTATTCAAATGTTCAAGGAGTCTGGTTAAGACCGGATATCTACAAGACCCAGTTGTCTAGATCAGATATTACAATTTTAGGATCTCATCGAAACTTTTGTCTTGTTTTGTTGATGAGATTTGTTAGGTATGGTGACTTCTGGAATAAAAATGTTATCGAGTCCTGGGTTGCAGAAAAAGGAATTTTGCACCTAGGTTCAGTGATAGTCATCTTGAATTGGTAGATCCCAGCCTTCAAGCCGTCCTTCTGGATTCGGGACGTGATTGTGGTTTTATTTGTATTGGTGTATTGGAGAGACGAGAAAGCAGAATTTTCGAGTGTAGTCTTAGTTATCATTCGGGTAGAAGTTTGCATATTCGAAGCAATAATTTATTGCATGAAACAGAACTTCTGTACACCAATTGTCTGTTAAGCTCAAGTCACGAATTTATATTAATTCGAAGCATGAATGGCATAGGGATTTATTTTGTTATGTATCTATAAAGTCCTTCAGTCTCCTTAAAACCAGTCGAAAAGCCAATTAGTCTCGTTTCGTCCAGTCGTCATCAGTAAACACCAGGTATTTTGTGGTAATGTCGCTGGCTTGATCCTAAACGGGATAAGCAGATATGAATAGCTTGATATAAATGCTGATCCTATGTCAACGCTTGCTTACCTAGCTCCTACAGAGCTAAATATAAAACACAACTAGAGCCATGGTTCATGTCTAAAGTTTGTCACAACTTTATTATTTCTTCAGGTTCGTAAATCTGGTTTCTCATCTTGGCCAGAATTCAACCTCTCATCAAAATATTACTGATGTGGCAATAGCCATGAATGTACCAGAATGGCTAGTCGGTCTTCGGCACGATGTTACTCATGGACAGATGCCAAGTACAGAGTCCCTTGTGCATGGAGCTAAAGATGCCATGAAGTGGCTGAAGGTAAATTTACTCACGCCTAGGCTTCCTGAAAGAGTGTAGAGCAATTACTTGACGCATTTAAACCTCTTTGAAAAGATTTAGAGCTGAAAGTTCAGTTGTAGGGACTGGGGAGGTACCATCTACACACAGTAGCGAGGGACACTGTAACGAGTGGCAACTTAAAGCAACTCAGTTGTAATTCTGTAGGGAGGTACCGTCTATGCACATTAGCTGGTAGCCCCTTACTAACAAGACCAGTAACACTGTATGATATCTCAGCTGACGAATAAATGCTGACACATCAATCTTTCGTACTTAGGAATTCACACTCCAAATTAAAGCGTTTCGTTACAATTGCCTACTTCCAACTTAAAGCACAACTCTTACTAGAAATCATATTTTCAGGATGAAATGGCTCAAAAGTATCGCTTTCGGAAATACCACTACTTTCCCTATGAAATCAGCGATTTTCTTGTTAGCGCTTGTCGACTCTATCCAGCCTTCCGCTCTCCGACGTGGCGGGAAGGAGTGGTTTAAGAAGTTTGTAATCCCACAAGGTGGCTAGGGATACTATAAAGGCAGAATAAGCAAGAGGGGTCCTTTAAGAAACGTAGTATAAGTTTCTGTAATAAGAACAAGAAGTTAAGCAAAAATGATTTTACTTCATTATAAGATTTTCCTGTTTGTCCAGTTTGATTTGTTAGACAAAAAACTATCGGTTGCCTTCGATGAAAGTGGAAACTCCGCCATGTTATGCTTAAGCCAGTCTGAAAGAGATCAGTGTGAGTAACTTAAGTTTTTACATGTCAGTTTGGAGGTACTCATAAGTTTCTTCCCTGATTCCTGTCACAGGGCATCACTATCCTCTTTGCTTTGTTTACTAAGCTCGGGGATAGGGAGAGATTCCATCATCGCAAACTGTCCGGGACAATTTCATTTATTTTTGTTTTCGCTTAAGGAAAACTACTGGGAGTTGGAAGAAAGCCGACTACGGGACTGGTTTTTCGTCAAGGAACAGACTTCTCGTAGGAAGAAAAAGAAATCTGCAGCTGTAACGTGGCGAAATTTGAAGTGTTTCAAGAATCTTCACGAAGCTTTGGACCTTCATTTCTTCTTATTGGTAAGTTAACCTTGGTGTTCTAACAAAGGCCAACACTACTTTCTTTAGTCTCTTTTCTAAGGAGGATTAACGTGAGCTGGAAAGCAAAGTCAGAATCACTTTCCAGTGGTTTTCGCGCTACTTTGGAAAATTGCCGAACTTTCCACCCGGTTTTCGCGCTTTGATTCCACAAGGTTAGTGGAAACTTCCGCGGAAAGTTAAATGCTTCTGCGGGAATTTTAAAACTGTAGAAAAGAACAGAACAAGTATCACTACTAAATACAAAAATAGCAGGCGTTATTAAAGATGATTTCTGTAGAATACATTAGGATCAAAGAAAAGTTAATTGAAAAAATTTATTCTAAAAGGTTTGTAATCATTATCTAATTTTTCTGGCGATGACAGCTTTTTATGTGCTTTTGCGATCAGTCCAGCGAGAAAGTAATTGCAGGAATCGCTTTCCCACAGTTCTCGCGATGTGCGTTGCTCGCCGTAAAGTGATTCCGAAATCTCTCGAAAACACTCCTCGATTCATACCAAATCGGTGGTAGTAATTCGACGGTACAGCAGAGTACAGTACGTACTTATCTTGTCTTGTCGGGTGTGAATGCGTTCGGCTTTCGCCCTAAACGCCGCCAAATGTAAACTGTCATTCAATCGTCCAACATTATAGTCTCCTACTAAAAGTGAAACACTGAATTGTCACATCACCACACTGAATTGTCACATCACTTAAGTCACAGTCTTGTGGTAAGGCCCGAAGAGCAAACAAATTTGCAGAATGCCTCAAGCACTTGTAAATCCTTGTCTTTTCCTAAGTTAGGATGTCACTCAACTTCGCAACGCGGAGTAGTTGGTTCTACACAGCACCATGGTGCAGAGGCACTTTGAGACTTAATAGCTTTCGAAACCACCGACGGTTTGTGTATGGTTGGTTATTGTCAGGTTATTGTTTGGATGAGGACTTGGACGCAATAATCGGCTGACAGCGTTGCCAGATTGTCATCCAAGAAATACGCCGCTGTCTTTGGAAAATGTGCCAGAATTTCTTTTTACCCTATAGTTCCAGGAAATCTGAAAAAATGCAAGAATTGGCAATAGAACCCAAACAATTTTAATACGCCAGCTAAAAAGAAAAATCGCCAGTCGGTCATAAAATCCGCCAATATGGCAAAACTGTCGGTTGGTTAGTATGCTGACACTCATAAGCAGCCAAGGAGAAAGAACCAGGTTACATAACCAGCCAGACGACTTTCTTTGTTCAGGCATAACAATCAAGCCAACACGCCAAAACTGGTAAAAAAAAAAAAAACTGGGTTTTTGGTAATTAGCATAGGTAAAGGGATTAGGAACTATTAGGGATGCCTTTTAGTCATCGAAGCTTTAAGGCGCACATTATATTAGAAATGTTCATCTTTCAGTCACTTTGCTAAGGTTTTTAAGCTCTTAAAAAACATAATGGGGCTGAGCTAACGAGCTCGTATGCCTGCCGGCCCCCAGTGATCGACTTTCTACTGTTGTCAAGGTTTTAGAACTTAAAGAACCTGAACCTGAACCATGCCAGTACTCCGGGAATAAGTAAGCTGCATGTAGTAAACAATGCTTAAGAATCTGTTGCCTACCCACAATTCTCACAAGGAATGCCACTTAAAGTGCGAACACATGATAAGGATTTTCCAGCCGAATTTTCTTGACTTTCATCATAAAATTGAAAAAATCTAAACTTTTCCATATGGAAGTGATGATGGTGCCGAAAGTCCGGGCAGGAATTCCAGTCCGGGAGCGCCCGATCCTGATCGTGTGTTCGCACTATTAAGTCCTGGACTTGAAAACTAAGATAGAAAGGAAAACTACCGAGAATAGCAATTCATAGAATAGAATTGTGTTTGAACGCGAACAAGGGCGTGGCTTAATGTCGAAATTTCAACAGAATTACTCTGATGTGCAAGTGCAAGGACAAAGTATTAGCTTATATACTTCATACAATCTAAATCCAGTTTAACTAGCATCGTGAACATTGTATCTGATTGGTTTGTTTGTCCGTACCTCCCACTGCACCAATCACGAACGACTCAAGGGCGGCATTTAGTTGTGAAAAGATTCCATAGGAGGATTCGCTTTGGCTAGAGAGCAAAAGCACTAAACAAACTTTGAAAGGAAAGTCTGAAATAGGCGGACCGGTAATGGCGCTTGAGAAGGAAAACAGTGAAATCGTATGAGGTTTCAGTTCCGCTTAAAATCTAGATCTTTCTTAGGACCTGGCAGCCGCGGAAGTTTACGCACTGGGACAACTCTCCGATCCTACCTTAAAGTCAAAAGTCCTAGAATCTCTCGAGAAGCAAGAAATCTTGCCTGAGGACTATCAAGACACCCCAGACCTATCCCGAGGCGTCCTCGACCGTATCATGTCGAAGCTTGAAACACTGTGCGAAGCTAACAAAGTTGGCGAAGTGGGGACCGTTCTGGCACAGCTGGTACACGAAGGGAATTATCTGCTTGAGGACCATGCTATTTTGCAGAATGAATCACGTCTTTCCGACAAATATCGGTACCTTTTCAAAAAGTTTACCGACTTAAAGTGCTTTCCAATTCTCATGACGGAGTTGGCTAGATCCGCAGCTCAGGATGGGATTCATTCAGAAGCGGCAGCTGATTGGTTCGTTGAAGTTGGGAAATCGTTGTTGGGTAGTGGGGTTTTCAAATTGAAGCCTGTGCGTGGGTTTGATTGGCTGAGCCTCGGACGGGAGCTGATTGAAACGCCGAGTGAGGCTACGAAGAAATGCTTGGACATGTAAGTAGTATTTTTTTTTTTCGACAAAATTTAGAACCTGGAAATTCCTGGGGGCATGTCACTGCAATTATTAGAACACCTATCTGGGTTCTAATAGTTGCCTCAAAGAAGTGTTTATTTCAGAACAACCCAAAGTTTAAAGGAATAGGGATGAGATAAAGATAGTCTAGTTACCCATCCGTAACTTATTCACTTAAATAAGCTTGAAGACCCAATGAAAATGCGTTACTTCGTTGCATAGCATTCATATAATCTATTTCAGACCGATTTTCATCAAATGAACATTTTCTTTCGGATTTGTGGCACCTTATACCTCAATGCTTGAAATGTTAAGCTATTAGAACACCTATCAACGGATGCCGAAGAATATTTTTTTTTAGGTCGCGCGCAATAGTGGGCTTTCCTGTGGCCTTACAGTCTGGAACGTCACGACTAGAGCCCCGAAGTGAAACACGACCAAAGGGGTCGATGGGATCCCAAAAATCTAATATTTGATTCAGACAATCGGTTCTTCTCTTCGCCAGATCCAGTCTTTGCCAGGCTAATGATCAGAGAAAAGCAGGCTCAGATAAACCTCTATAGGCCATACCTATTTTGACGATGCTGACCGAGACTTGTTGCTTTACTTCTGCCAAGTTTCCGGTTTCGCCCGAAAGTCCAGTAAAAAAAAAAATTCAGAAACAAATCCAGCGTATCCCCTTATCCCTATAAAGAACATCTAATCAAATTTGAATAAAAGTTTGACTTAAAAAAAAATTCTGGTTACAACCGGATTCCCGGCTAATTATATGTCCGGGTAAAAAATGATTGTCATAGATAGACTCAGCCTCTCTTCTTACCCCTTAATCTGTCATCTAATCGAACTTTTGCTTTTAACAAATTTTCCTGTTTTGGCCGGATTCTGGGCGAACTAGTTGTCCGGCGAGAAAATGGGTTTCACCATCGTGTTCAGCATGTCTTTTTACCCCTCAATCGAACATTTAATCAACTTCAGATGAAACTTTTACTTTTGACCAACTTTCCGGTTTTCACCGGATTCCGGACGAACTACTTGTTCGGCGAGAAAATGGTTTTCACCACCGTGTTCAGAATGTCTTCTTACCTCTAAATCGACGACTTAATCAGCTTCAAATAAATCTTTTACTTTTAACCATTTTACCGTTTTTTGCCGGATTCCGGACGAACTAGTTGTCCGGCGAGAAAATGGGTTTCACGATCGTGTTCAACATGTCTTTTTACCCCTCAATAAAATATTTAATCAACTTCAAATGAAACTTTTACTTTTGACCAACTTTCCGGTTTTCACCGGATTCTGGACGAACTACTTGTTCGGCGAGAAAATGGTTTTCTCCACCGTGTTCAGAATGTCTTCTTACCCCATAATCGACTATCATATTAGCTGTTTAAAAATATTTTGTTTTTCCCTTAATTTGAACCCCCACCCCTAAATGCAGAGCTATATTGCCCATCTACGAACTCGACCTTACCCTTGATCCATTGAATCCTCACACCAAGCTTCATCAAAATACTTCATTCCCTCCGAGAGTTATCGTGCTCACAGACAGACGGACATTTTTGCGATGTCATAGGTATCCCTCCACTTACGTTTTGGGATCCCAACAAATATCCCTTAGCAGAGCCAACATAATTCTATGTGCTAAAATTCAAGATACAAAAATAAGCTGGCTTTTAGTTAAACTTGAAAAAAAACAATAGTGAATTCTCCAGCATGTGAAACTATAAACCTATATTTATAAATCTATACTCTTTATTGCTTTAGTTTTAAATTATATATTGGTAAGTTAAATCTGTGTCTTGTGAGCTGTTCCTTTCTCTTTTTTTTTTTTATACTCATCATTGACATTTCATGTAAAGATGGGTAATAAACATGTTTACTCATTCATTAACGAAGACAGTATTTGGACCAAAGAACAGACAGCCTTTTTTTAATATAGAAAAGAAAAGTGCTTAGCATTAATTAATGGGGCCAAAAGCAACTTAGTTAAAGAAATAGAACTTAGCTGTTTTGCCATTTTTTTTCTCTTTTTTACGAATTCATGTGCCAAAGTACATATACGTGCTTCAAGGGGCGGAATCCACAATTAAGGCCTAAGGGGCTAGGACATCCATGTAACTGTGACAGGTGACGTTATCGCAGTCAACTTTTCCCCCAAATTCTAAACCTTAGGGGAGTGGGGCGGGGGGGGGGGGGCAAAGATCCGTTTTGGGCACCACCCCCATGGGGTTTGCACGTATTTGACTGTCGAACCTATTTAGCGCCCAGAAAAAGCGGCGACGCGGGAGATTTTGTAATCAAGGACAACTAGCAAGCCAGTTTGAGTTGACCCCCCCCCCCCCCGACATTTCCGCTGGACATGTTTCCAAGATGATGTCAGTCCGGTTTGGGTTTGATTTTAACTTTGGGTTTGGTTTGAAAACACTCACTATCCATTCCAGATGTTACTTTCGACCCAAACTGAAAGATGAATATTAGCAGAGGGAAAAAAAAAACCGCAAGAAAAACTTGTGCAGAATTTCCGATTGGGCCGACAAGTCGTGAAAGAATTATTAAGACTCCGACGTTCTCTCCAGTGATCGAATTATATCGTGGACGCCGAACTTTTGGACTAACTCATGGTTCCGACATTGATGATGGAGATACCTAAAAAATCCATAATGATTATAGTCGGATGTTTTCAAGGCTTTAATGGCAATTTCCACAGAATGTGATATAAACCGCGGTACAGGATGAAAGGAGTGCAAAAGGCTGTTGTTTGACCAAGTATTGTGGTTTCTATCCGAGGTTGAGCCAAGTTCTGCCTAGTTGACGAAGCAAAATTAGCAAAAGTGCTCAGCCATGGAAATAATGGAGGATATTACCAGCGACGCTGCTCAGGCCAACATGACTGTCAATGCCAAAAAGTCAAATATCATGACTATCAGTTTCTTGAAGAGCACACCTCCGTTCAAGCAACCAATCCCTCCGGAGATGTCTGTTCAGCAGTGCAAGCTCCTCGGTATCACTATCTCGAACGATCTGAAGTGGGAGGCCCACGTCGCTAACATCACAAAGCAAGCTAATTTGGCGCTTTCTATGCTAAAATTTTTCTCCAAATTTTCCTGCCCCAAAATCCAGCTTTTAAGAATTTATACAAGTTTTATCCGCCCTGTTCTTGAATATTGTTGTCGCGTTTGGCATTTTGGTCTAACTGTTTCTCAATCTGATTCAATAGAGTCCAGAAGCGAGCATTAAGAATTATTCATGGTCAAGGTAAACTCCCATATCACTTCCTTCTGAAGCATTTCCAGCTCACAACTTTATCGGAGAGAAGAACCCTCCTGTGTACCCGGTTTGGCAATAAAGCCATGACAAATCCGCGTTTCCAAGATTTATTCCCCCCGCCTTTTCAACCTTTAAGATCCCGACCTCAAAGACCCAACTCCCAGAAAGTCCCCACCCTTCAACCTCTCCCACCAATCCACGAGAGATACAGGAAGAGTTTCATACCTGCGTTTGTAAACCTTATTAACCTGTGATTTATGTATTATTTTGTTGTGTTGACTCAGCCTTTCGTTGACGATCGGCTTTTATCTGATAAGTGTATAAATTACCTGACGTGAAGCGCTAATTCGGCGCCACCCGCTGTGAAAGTCGTTTTTAAAATAAAGTCTCTCTCTCTCTCTCTCACTCCGAACGTCGAAATCTGTCAAGAAAGTAGGAGTATCTCAACTCTAAGGAAGAAGAAGAGAATTTAGTACATGGTCCTGCCTTTAGGTTGTAGCGACCTCGGGTATGTTATTTGCATAGTCTGCTATGCAGACTGGTGTTACGTTGAATAAATAGTCTTTCCTTTGTTTTGCAGACAAAGTGATGATATCCTTTGATTTTGCCTTCCTTTCAGGCTATTTGATCTCAGAGGAATACCTCGCGGAAGTTCTAACCGGCAATCTGCTTTTACACTTCTGGATCTCAAACTTAACGGTCCTGGAGACGTGAACGCTGAGTCTCTTCCTTTGCTCAACGGTTCGTTTAACGGGCGAAAACGGACAATCAGTGAGACCTCAACTTGTTCTGAAAGAAGTGATGATTTTCAGTTCAGAGACATCATAAAATGTAAAGAGGGTATGTTTTTAAACTTGTTTGTACGTTGATATTTTGGTCATCGCTTGCGATTCTCAAGGGCATCCTCCTGCATTGAGTGTCCCGTGATCTTCTGCCGCGGTTAGTTTCGGGCGTGAAATCCGATTGTGGTCGTAGGATCGTACATAAGTTGTACAATAATCCGCTGTACTTCCCTATAGCTCCTTCGATTTCAATAAACCTTGAATTTCATTAATCTTATAAATTATCCACATTTTACAGTCCGCTATTACGCTTCTCGAGACCTTGAGTCTTCCGATCACAGTCTTTGGTATGCAGAGCTTTAGCCGGGGGTCAGACCAGTCACACCTGGCTTATCAAAACCCAAGTAGGCCACACTGAACAATATGGGTGGAAGCATAGCAGTGTACATTTTTTCGATATTGGCGAAGTTTGAAATGAAATTCTTAGAAGTGGCCAACGGACGGCATGCTTTTAATTCGTTTTTTTTCAGGCTCCGCCCCTAAGGACACTGCCAGCTACCCGGTTGGTTGGAATGCGGATTACCGAAGCCTGATCCTGATCGAGAACTCCTGGGGCGATGAACAGTTGGATCTCTAACTTAAAGAAGCGCAGTGATAGAGGGCACCGTGATAGATATTCGATATCTTATCGTATTCTTGGATGCACGTGTATGTGAATCTACCTCTTGGCACAATGTAGAGAATTGTTGTTGTTGGGGTAGTTTTAAAGAGCGTATTCGCGAGCTGGAATGCGGGTCCAGAGTCACATTCTGTTGATTTTCGCGCTTCCACTTGGAGTGCTTCCGAGCTAACTGTTGCGGAAACTATACGACCATCATAAAAGCCAATGACGAATTGCCGCCAGATGTGCTAGGGAAACAATCACACGTTAGATCTTGTTATAAGTTGAAACGGTGAGTAAGCGATTCCGCTTTCGCTTCATAGCGACTCCCGCATTTGCCCCGTCGAAAAGTCAACCAGCACCCAGCACTGTTGGAAGCCAGAATTTAATGACTTGATGAAGTTTGACAGAACAGAGTCGGGTAGAGCACAAATAGAGGCAGAGGCATTTGAAACAGTTTAAACATGGCTCTAGGCCTAAGAGGAATCGAAAATTGTGACACAAACCTGGTAAACGTACACCAAGAAGTAACGTGGCATTGTTTATGTTATGCTGGCGCATCTGGAGGCAAGAACATAACTAATCTGGAAGGAATTTTATGAATGGCGTATTGCAGCGTTTTCAAATAGTGTTTCTGAAAGACCAGTGGAGAACTCCACGGAATGTTTCTATGTTCTGGCAAAACATTCTGGTTTCAGTAAGTTCAACTAAGTTAAAACATGATGATAAGGAGGATTCTAATATAAAGGAGAGGTATCCAACCACGAAACTGGCTTCACAAATTGCCTTGCAGTCCTAACTCTTACATGTCATTAGTTTTCCCATCACGACAGCTAGAAAGAAACATTCCTGGGCCAGTTTCGAGGTTATTTACATTTGAGGTTAGGTGCCTCCCCTGTAAACCAGTTTTGTAAGCAAAAGAAACTTATCCTAGAATCCTCGAATCTTAGCTGTCCATTGATTTTCGCGGCAGAGGTGGAGAGCGATTCCTGAAATAGCTTCACTCCGGTTTCTGCCATGCGCTTTGCTTGCTGGAAAGGGATACAGAAATCTGGCGAAAACCCTCTTAAGCCGCATGTTGAAAATTAGTTTTGTACCGGTTAAGTGCACAACGTTTTACAATCATGGTGTGCCAATACATTTTTAAGTTTATTGGGAAGTGAGGTTATAGTATTTTTACCCCCCCCCCCCCCCCCCTCGGCGATAGTAGCGAGATCATGAGCCCAATTCACATAGAGAGCGAATTTCGCCAAACTAGGGTTGGAAACGCATTATCAAGTCGAACAAAAAAAGAAGTAAAGATAATGGAATGAGAGAAAATGCAATGAAGGAAAGAAAACTAGATCTACCTTTACACCTACAGCAACCTTTGTTCGGCTTCGCCGACTGCAACACTTTGGTTTTGTTTCTTCGCTATATCGGTGAAATACTGAAGTTGTCAATCCATCGAGGCTTTCAAAACGGTATGTTCTAAGAAGTTTTTTTCAGTAATCCATACCATATATGTCAGTCTAGTAATTATTGCGAAACCACCTCATTGTTTTACATTTTAGTTACAGTGATAGACCATCACCATAGACCATTTTAGAGACTCATAAAAATGCTTTAGCAACCGATTCTTACTTACAAGTCCCTCTCTCTGTGATAGACATGGAACTAAATTGTTCTTATCATCAAAAACACCGGAAAAGAAATACGTACATAAAGTAGGAAACCCCTCATCGTTCAAAGTGATTATTGTGTAAAAGCCGATTGTTACTCACAAGTCCATGACTTATCTCACAATTTGTACACTAACACTGAAGTTGTCAAACCCTCGAAACTTTAACATGATCAAAGTATATCCCTCCGCTTTGAAAAAAAAAAAAAACGAATGTCGGAAGAAGGGACTAAAACTGAACTGACTTTGTAGAAAAATTAGCTTTTGTCCATTTCAGTCGTAGACATCGTGACGAATGAAAACTTGGAACATTATCTTGATAACCAAGTTGGTATGACAAAGCTATCCGTAACAGGATCAAAATACCATAGATGCCACTACAGAGGAGAATGCGAAAACGTCATTGTTTTACATTATTATTTGTATCCGTCACGCAAACACTGAATTCTAAGTTACAGTGATAGACCATGGAGACTTATTTTCGTACCCTCAGATATATACAGATCAAATAAAATGTGCAATAATTTGCACAAGTTTCAGGTACCCTTCTAGTACTAGTACTTCTAAGGCCTACATTCCCGTAAAAACCGCACGGTTAGATCCTTACCAGTTTCCAGGAATAAGATGAAATCGGTGGCATAGGAAACAAGACCAAAGGTGTCGATGGGATCCCAAAAATCTAAGACTTGATCCAGACAATTGGGTCTTGTCTTAGCCAGATCCAGTCTTCGCCAGTAGGGGTCGGCACCGTTTCTGTTTTTGGCTAAAACAGAAACGGTAAAAAACAGCAAATAAAAAACGGAACAGAAACAGAAACGGTGAAAAAAAAACGGAAAACCGTTTCTGTTTTTCCGTTTTTTTCCGGAAAAACAGAAATGGACCGTTTTTACAAAAAAAAACGGCCGTTTTAACAGGTATTTCTGTTTTTTTTCCCTACTTCTTTAGATTTACAAGATAACATTAAGGTGACCAATTGGAACATTAAGGCGGCTGTTGGAAAGTGAATAGTGTGATAGGTGAATGGTCAAATGCTGGGGTATGCTGGCAGGGGTGAGTAAGGACGTCACACATATGTGTACCCCTTATTCCCCAGAAGCGTACCAGTTCCCTTTTAAATCAAAAAATTTCAAGGTAAAAATTAAATACCAATGTTTTAATTCCCAAAGTACTGTATACTGATACCCCTATGCGGAAGAAGGGCTACAGCTACCTGTGAGAATCATGGTCACCCCTGTCAGCATGTCCCAGCGTTTGAGCATTGGCTTCTCTAAAGGGCCATATACCGATCACTTTTCGGTCGGTCCACTGTTCTCGAGTTAGGGTAGCCTACTTCCAGATGTGCTAGGATGATGAAACTTGGCAGGCATATCAGGGATATGACCAAACTAGCTTGGAAATAGTCACTTCGACGATCCGACCACCTGGGGTTGAGTAGAGTGAGGGGGGATCCGTATGTATATGTATAAGTTTGGAACGGGTGATCGGATCTGTATGAAGCTTGATATTTCGAACGACCTTGTGTCTCAATCGTTTCATTTCAAGTCCGGTTTGGATCCGATGAATGTGGGGCGGGGGGGGGGGGGGGACCGGAAACCTTCTGACACGCTTAAACTTGAGCGATCAGGATTAAAGTTGATGGGGAGAACAACCACAAGCCCTTGGTCCATCATAGACAGAACTGGACCAAATTTTGGCACTGTGGGGGAAGTTGGAGGGGGTTCCGGAATTCCGGTGATCCGGAGTTAAGGTATACTCCCAGGGGGGGGGGGGGGGCTAGGACGATCAAACTTGGCAGGCATGTCAGAGAAATTAAAATTAACAAATTAGCTTGGAAATAGTCAGTTTCCCGGTCCTACCATCGTGGGGGTGTGGAGGGAGGAGGAATCCGGAATCTTGAGGTATTTACAACTTTCGAACGGATGATCGGATCTTAGTGAACCTTGACATTTGGATAGACCTCGTTTCTCGGATGTCCCATTTCAAGTACGGACCGGATCCGATGAATGTGGGGGGGGAGGCGGAGGGGAGTCCCACTGGAAATCTTGTGTCACGCTTAGAGTGGACTGATCGGGAAGAAACTTGGTGCGAAGAACAAGCACAAGAACTAGGTACACCCGTGACAGAACGGACCGGATTCGTGCACTGTGGGGGGAGTTGGAGGGGTCCGGAATTCCGGTCCAGATGTGCTAGAACGATGAAACTTGGCTGGAACATTCGAGACTCGACAAGATTGGCTCACAAATTGTCACTGTCCAGTCTGACCATCCCTTAAAGAACAGAAATGAACTGCCAGCTCCCTTGAAGTGTGCACCTTAACCGCAAAGTGAAAAATTACTTTTGACCAAACTATACATTGCGCCACATTTTGGTACCTTGTTGGTACCCAAGGCCATACAAAAATTATGGTTTTTGTAGGCTTTTCCCTCTGATCTGTGTGGTTTTTTACTTTTTTTGTCAGACCAGCAGGCAATAACCCCCCCCCCCCCCCCCCCCCCCGAAATAAATCCCTGGATACGGGCCTGTTGGTACCACAAGGGTACCAACAAGAAATAGCCAGATTAACGTTTCCAGCAATTCACTGGCTCAGAATGGTTATCAAAGGCCGATAATTAGTCTGTAAGTCGAAAGTCCTATACCTCCTAGTGTTAATTTTGTTGTTATGCTTCCTCTAATAATGGTGTAAAAATATCCGTTTCGTCGGGTAGGGGGCAATCTCTATATCCTGACTCACAAATCATTTCCGGAAAAGCGGAAAATATCGGTAGATGGCATAATCCGCCGGGAGAATAAAAACCGCTAGATTACGCCCTGACGCCACGCGTGTCGTAACAAAAAACGGTCATATAAAAAACGAAACAGAAACAGAAACGGCATTAAAAAAACGGCTACCTGTTTTCTGTTTTTCTGTTATTTAAAAAAAAACAGAACAGAAAACGGTAGTAAAAAAACAGAAACAGAAACGGTGCCGACCCCTATTCGCCAGGCTAATCATCACTGAAAACCGAGTTCAGATATTTTTCAATCGTGTTCAGCATGTCTTCTTAATACCCCTCAACCAAACATTTAATCACCTTCAAATGAAACTTTTACTTTTAACAAACTTCCCGGTTTTTGTCGGATTCCGGACGAACTACTTGTCCGGCGAGAAAATGCTTTTCACCATCGTGCTCAGCATGTCTTCTTACCCCTAAATCAAACATTTAATCAACTTCAAATGAAACTTTTACTTTTAACCAAATTTTCGGGGGTTTTGCCGGATTCCGGACGAACTACTTGTCCGGCGAGAAAAATGTGTTCACCATCGTGCTCAGCATGTCTTCTTACCCCATAATCGACTATCACATTATATATATTAATATATTTGTTTGTCCCTTAATTTGAACCCCCTCCCCCACCCCAAAATATAGAGCTACAGAGCCCATCTACGAACTTGACCTTATCCTTGACCTAAACAACCCTCACACTAAGTCTCATCAAAATATCTCATTCCCTTCGAGAGTTATCGTGCTTACAGACGGACGGACGGACAACTTTTGCGATATCATAGGTATCCCTCCACTTATGTTTTGGGATCCCCAAAAAATTGGACAAAACCAAAGGTTGCTCTCCCAACGCAATTCTGGCGAATTCGCTCCCCACTGGTCATTCCCTGCGATTTCGCCTAGACATCGCGAAGCGTATTTTTGCTTGCCAATATTGGTGGTGTTGTGGGAATATTCGGATGATTCACCGCTCTTGATCGGAACTCGATTCTTCCGATGCGACTGAGAATTCTAGGAAACTTCGTTTTTACATTTATTGGGAAGTGACACTACAGTAGATTTATCCCCCCCCCCCCTCACATAGTAGAAAGACACAGACAGTGTTGCTGAGGCGGTTTGTGGTCTGGGAAAATTCGTTTTTAGGATACCAAAACGTAAGTGGAGGGATACCTATGACATCGCAAAAGTTGCCCGTCTGTCCGTCCGTCTGTAAGCACGATAACTCTCGAAGGGAATGAGATATTTTGATGAAACTTGGTGTGAGGATTCGTTGGTCGTGGGACCAGTCAAGTTCGTAAATGGGGTTTGAGCCGTATATTTAGGGGTTCAAATTAATGGGCAAACAAAGTATTTTGAAACAGCTAATGTGATAGTGGATTATGGGGTAAGAAGACATGCTGAACACGATGGTGAAAACCATTTTGTCATCGGACAAGTAGTTCGCCCGGAATCCGGCCAAAACCGGAAAGTTTGTTAAAATTAAAAGTTTTATTTGGAGTTGATTAGATGTTCGATTTAGGGCAAGAAGACATGCTGAACACTTAAGTGAAAACAATTTTCTACCCGGACATGTTAGAAGTTAAAGTTTTATTTGTAGTTCATTAGATAACCGATTTAGGGGTAAGAAGAGATGCTGAATCCGTGTTTAACAATCATATTTTACCCGGACATATAGTTCGACCGGAATCCGGCTGGAGTCGGAAAATAAATTTTTATTTGAAGTTGATTAGATGTTCATTACTGGGGAAAGAATATACCCTGAGTTCGTTTTTGAGCTTTCTTTTTTCGTCGGACAAGTAGTTCTGGAGTTCGGCCGAACCGGGGAATTTGCAGAAGGGGCAAGAAGTTTTCGTCAAAACAGATATGACTTATAGGGGTAAACACACATGCTGACTCCATATCTGAACTTGGTTTTCTCAGATGATTAGCTATTTGGCCTTAATCTGTTTCTGAATTTCAATAGTAAAAATGTTCAAGGAGTCTGGCGTGACTGGATCTGGTTAAGACAAGACCCAGTTGTCTGGATCAGATATTTAATTTTTGGGATCCCATCGAAACCTTTGGTCTTGTTCTTGGAGAGTGAGGCTACTGTAAGCTTTACGCACAAACACCCCCCCCACACGGAATAGTAGCGAGACGCGCATTGTAATCTTCAGGCGGTTGATGGCCTGGGCCAGTTCCTCTGCTACACAAGCACAGGGTTAATGATCAAATGAACCAGATTTAGAATGTGACGAAAGGGGTGAACCGAGACCGATGCTATGGGAATATTCGTATGATTCACCGCTCTTGGCCGGAACCCGATTTTCCGGATGCGACTACGGATTTTGGGTCCGTTGCTAAGTGCTGCGAACTTACGGGTTTGGTTGCGAACTTCTTACCGACGGGACGTTCAACGGTACAGACCTTCATCGTGATGTGCGTTTTGTCGTGGATGCCGTCAGTCGCAAGGTCATTTTCGCATGAATAGCTCAATGGGTTTACGTTAGAACTGAGCGCGGGACACTCAGCGCACAGCACCAACGGTGCTCCGGTACCACAAAACTGCATCTTCCGTGGGTCTCTTGTTAGCTCAACACAAATTCATGACGATCATATCGTCCATTGAATTTTCGCGAGGACGAACCTTTCATCGAACTTAAGTTTAACTGAAAAGCCAGCTCTTTTTTATTTCTTTGATTCGAATTCGCTGGAAATCCGAAAGAGAAGTTCATTTGATGAAAACCGATTACATGGAAAGCAGAGCAAGACAATTTCACCGGGTCTTCAATCCTGTTTAAGTGATTAAGCGATGGGTACCTAGACTGTCGTATCTCAGCCCTCTTCGGATAAACAACCGTCACGCGATAATGTCCCCCAGGTAAAGGAAGTTTTCTAGCAGAAGTAGTCGGAACGTATTTTACTCGAGTTCGCAAAATATACATGTCAATATATGGCAGCGAAAGGGCTACAAATGTACAGCAAACTACTTTACAGAAAGGCACAAGTCTTACATTAGCAGAAGAGGAGATTCACATTCTGGATACAAATCGTACAGGAAGATGCTCTAAACCAAGGACGACGTTTGACTTATCCGACACCTCCAACTAATTCTCCAAAGGAATGCAGCGCTGAATACTGTTTCTTTCCTAAACCGGTTTTCCCAGCGTATGGCTACGAAGATCCGCAAGCCACAGGAGACTAAAGAGTCTCTAGATCACGCGATGAGGTTGGAAATAGTTGAATAACGAACAGTCAAAGGCGTCCTAAGTTAGATCCCCCCGCATGTATAAGAGGCAAGGAATAAAGGCACATGTAAAATACCATGTAGATTTAAGGCCTATTTAGGTAAAATGGATAGCACAAGGCCAGTTCATTAAGCTGCAAAAAGCAGCTGCCTGTTTCTTATTTATCACAAATGAATATTTTTGTATCGATAGCCTATGTAATCTTTTACACCAGCACCCGTCGCTTATTAGCTAACTGCCGTCCCTTGTGTGCCCGAAACGGCTCTTCAGACTGACCAATTCATTTAGTAATACCAGTTCAGCGCCCCAAACGGAATTCCCCGTTCGCGGCATTATCGTCACGGACATGTTGAAAATAACCACTTCAGTCCTGCATTTTCCAGCTCAGAGCCACCATGCGTTTTGGTTCGTATTAGCCCCCTAATGATAATGACCATCATCGACGTTTAATAAAACTGCTAGGATCGAAAAGAATGTTCCCGCGGTCGTTTAAGTGTGTTTCCGTTACCAACAAGATTTTTGTGGCTCGCTCTGTGGTCCGAATTTGGACAAATTTAGCAGAAAAAAAAGTCTAAATATTAATAGCAAGCATATAGACATAACAGGAGAATTCTGTTTGCTCTGAATGGTAAGGCACAGGTCTGAAGTTCCATTGCTGAGATTTTACCTGCATTTCATTTTTATTTTCAGATATTTGAAGTTACCGCTATAAAACACAGAAAAAAGGTGTTGGCGCGAGTTCCATTGTGGCACACAACATTTTTCCGCGACAAATACTTGGAAGTGTGTGGCCCCCACTGTACCGTAGAAAAACTCTTATGCTTAATTATATTCTTTCAACAGAAAAATGGTAGCGAGCCAGTAAACATTGACGATGGTGATGAAGACTTGGGTAAATATACTCTTTCACTAGGGGTCGCCGACTCTCGATTTGAGTGTACCGGCCGGTAGCGGATGCCACGTGTCATAACATTAAAATGCCTAATTTATGGCCGGCACCGCCAATTCCGGCCGATGCCGGGAGAGGGTCTACATCTGGTGCCGGTGAGTGGGCTACTCCTCACTCTTTCAGCCGAAGCTGACTGGGAGTCATATATAAAGAAATTACGCTAATGGATAAATCAGCTAAGATTCTCTGCAGTGGTATTTCAGCCCTTGGAAGTACGTGCATACACAGTCCGATCTTCGCAATCGGATACAAATTTCCTCCTTCGCTCCGGAGCTGTAAATGCACCGTCTTCCTGTCTCTGTAATACGACTATGCGGAGTCGAATATTTCCCCATACCCTGTCAGCTGCGAACGAGCGGAGCTTGAAAATGTTGGCGGACACCCTGCCAATGGTGCTTGAAGACGTTATATTGGTAATTTTAGGGAGAAATTCGGTCCTTACTTCTGTCCGATGTGCGGATGCGAGAATGAGAGCTTGGTTCAGATGGTTTGCGAGTGCATGGAGCTGAGTGAATGGAGGAAAGAACAGTACAGTGTGAGTGAGTCTGATGAAAAATAGTTAATTAGAGTTGTTATAGGAATGAATATTTTACTACGACTAAGAGATTGGGGCGATTCCTGAGGACAGCGATGGAATATAGAAGTAGATTTTTGGATTAGGGAAATAGCAAAGAAATATTGAAAATGGTTATTAGAGAAGAGAAAGATTGAGGAGGAGCTTTTTCTCTCTTTTGTGTTGTCCGATTTCTTCTAGTATGTCATACTTTTTGTGATTTTTTGTTGCCATGGCCCTCGGGCTGCTTAGCAATTAATAAATCTATCTATCTATCTATCTTAGTGCGCCACATCACGTTTCGTTACCTCTACAAATAGCTAAATCACTAAGTCGCTGGTGAAGAAAAATAGCAGTCAAAGATGATTGGTTCTATAGACGCACTCCAGAGCGGGTCAGCGCGGGGAGTACGCTTCCTGCCAGCCTCCTTCATTATTTCTTGTGCGATAAGCAACGGCGAATGCGGAAAAGGAGTAAACGGGTATCAACATCAGCTCAAATCTAGAGTAAATACCTCTAGGTCTGCTCAGTTTTGTCGGGGTTTTCATAGTCGCTGCATGCGACTTAAGATAGAAGTTCTATCTGATTATTTGTTCTTGATCGCATGCAGGTTTCCCCCACAATAAAGCGTAATCTCGCATGCGAAATCTTGCTGGACTCTGTGTGCACTTAGCTTAAACATATAAACATATTCGCAAATTCGATGGCAGGCCGAAGGGCCCTCATCAGGCTGTAACCAGAAGAAACGAACCTGAAAATCTTAGCTCACTTATCCGTTTGGCGCCGTTTTTATATATAAGGCTGGGTTATTACCTGAACTAAATCGCATGGTGGCTTTAAACGGGAACACGACGAAATTATACAGCTCGGAATCGAGACGAACCAGTGTTGCCACTCTTCTCTGACGAAACCTGTAACTTCTGGCCTCAAAAACCTGCGACATTCTGGCGCCTATGAAAGTCCTTTTTATCTTTTTACTAACGAGAAATCTCGCTTTAAACTGAGTCGTTTTTACTAACGAGAAATCTCGCTTTATCACCGTTATAATTATTATATGCCTCAACTTTTTGCTTTATTTTTGTGTTTACTGGAAAGGAAAAGGAACCGATCGCACAATTCTTGCTCGTTTTGTCGAAGAAGGGAAAAACCTGCAAAATCGCAAATCGCAGAATTCTGCGACCAGTGGCAACGCTGAACCGAACCTCCGGTCTTCATTACCTTCTGCCATTTTCAATTTAACGGTCGCTGTTTCCGTTTGTGAGGATACATACCATCTATCCCCCGTCAGCGGAAACAACAACACTTCTTTACACTACCGTTACGTCGAACGAGAAAGGCGCAAAAAAAACTAATGTAGACGGGGCTTTGCGAAACAAACTTCGTAATCTCTCAATATTAATATATAAAGTACCAAGGACAATATGATTCCATGCTCACTTTTCTTTCATAGATACATTAGCCAAATCCTCAAAGTTTAGTTTGTATGCATGTTCAGTTAGTAATTAGAGGTGTTTTAATTTACAATTCTCGATTTTTTCGGTGTGTGAAAGTTTAATGTTTTCATTTTGTTTTTTCTTTCGTGTCCCGTCTTTTTTCTTTGCTGAAATCAAACAAAATGAGTGTATTGAATTTTATCCCATTTTTATTCTGGTACACTACAGTAGAGTTATGCGTGTTTGAACGTTATAGTTAACTTTGAACAGCGCATGTTTGGCTAAATGATAAAATGAAGACCTAAAGCACCGATTCAGGTGTTCTTAGGAACCTTGTTTGGCTACTTTGGCTGACTGACTAACTTTTTCAGCAAGTGGACACAAATTTCACTTCCCTTAACTAATGGCGTTTTTCCGCGACAATCCTGGATTATAATCCTAAATATATGATTCACCAGACAAACAGTTCAAAACGGCAATTCAACGATCTTGCTCCGTTGCAAGATTGGCGAATCAACGATCCAAGAAAGAATCCGGATTGTCAGAGAATTTTTTTTCATAATCTGGATTGTCAGAGAAAACGCATTTCGTAGAATCCGGATTGTGAATCGTCAATCTGCATTGTCGCGGAAAAACGCCTAAATGTTTTGATTATACTGATCTGGTTACCTTTTCAAGTTTCGCGCCAAAAGCATCCAACTTCTATCTAAAGACAGCAAAGCGGGGTTATTTCATGTGACGAAGGTGAAGTGAAATCCGATATTTTAAAAGTATATGTTTCGGAAGAACAAAAAGAGCCCCGCAAAATGAAAACAAAAACTACATATTCTAACGTTCTTGGTAGTTTCAGCCGAGGTGATAACAGTTTTGAAGATTTCTTCATTTGACGAAAGGTAAAACAAAATCTGAAAACACGAAAAGAACCGCAAAATTAAAAGAATATAAATTATAATGTCCTCGGTACCTTCAACCGGGACGATAATAGTTTTTGAAGATTTCTTCATTCGATGAAACGTGAACAACATCCGATATTTTGGAAATATGTTTCGGAAGGACACGAAGAGAACCCCAAAATCAAAACAAACACAGATTATAATGTCCTTGGCACTTCTAAGTCGTGGTAACATAAGCAACAAAAAAACGGTTTAGTTGTTTTGAAGGTGCTTCCTACTTAAAAACCGAGAACTATCTTACTCCAAATTAACGAAAAAAAAAAAACGAATTAAGAAATAAATAGAAACAAAAGACAGGCTCACATTGAGTTCTTAATTTCCAATTAACTAATTTAGTCTCATAATGTCTTTTACGACGGCAAGCCAAAATGTGCCCAATCGTATTCCTGCACTAGAATCACAATTTTCACTAATATCCACCAACACGATGATGCACAAAATCACACTGATTTTTACCTAGAAGACACAATTCACCCGTTTCACGCATCGAACGTCTCACTGCGTCCATTACAGTTAGGCTACAGCGTTCATTACCGTTTTCGCTGCACTATCAGCTGCACCGAAGAAGTTACACTTTAGGGATGACTGCACACAAGATTCCCTAGTTGATGCCTTGGTGTCACCCCAGCTCTGCTCATTGTTGCGATGGCCGTTAGCCAACGGATCTATGAAAACTCTTACAGCCGGGATTTCCGGTTAAACGATAAACCCAACGGCCAACTGCACTGTCAGAACTTTGGTAACAGATACCACATGGTTGCGCATCCTTGTATCAAATGTTATGTTGGATATAAAGGATATTTCCGAGACAAATTCCTGTTACTATAATTTTAAATTTAAAGGTGCAAAATGGATAAGTCAGCTACATTTATTAGAATTTTAAATAATGTTTTTCGCGAAAAAATAACATTTAACAGGATCATCACAGATATATTCTCATAACGTTCAACAGAAGGATGCGCAAACATGTGTTATATCAATGTCTCATGAGAGATAAATGCCAGGAAAACTGCGCATCCTTGTGTTATCTGTTATGAAACTTCTGACAGTGATGTCACCAAACTTCTGACAGGGTTACAGCCGAGTTTTCCGGTTAATTCACTAGCCCACATGGCCGTTACGAAACACCCAACCATCAACTGTCAGCCCCTACACATATACGGGTCCACTTTGACCGTTATTATTATCCTCCATCAGTCTGATTGGATAGGCATGACCATCACCGTCAAAAAACCGCCTAAACGTGAACTCGAAGAAAGCATGCAAAGGGTGAGTCTCACTATCCAATGTTCCGTTATTGATATCATTTGAATACAGCCTATCTTCATCAATATCATCAAAGTTCGATGTATCCGTAGCATGTCGGATATGGGGTCTGTAGGGCGCTTTTTGGCTTCGTATCCCCTCGTACTCGAGGCCTCGAAAAAAGGGGTGAACTTTGAGGTCCCCAGCGCCTCCTTTCCCCAAGCGCCGCTCTGAGGAGGTGCAGAGTTTCAATATAAAGTCTTTTGATTCTTTTGAGAGGCCGCTGCCTGGTGGGAAGGTGAGGTATTTCTCCCACTGCGTGACCTAGAATGGAACGAGAATGATCAACGACTGCTAAGGGTTTAAAATTTGCGATACCAAAATACGCAGAAAAACAGGTCAGCCTGTTTTCAGGGCTTCCCAAGCCTTTTTTTCAGTGAATCAGTAACAAGAGTTCAAGCTGGAGTTTTTTATATATGACACTAAACTACAAACACATTTGACATGCACTGTGGCGAATGAAAATTCCTACGTACATGGCTTGTTAATAATTTTACCTTAAAGGACCACTTCTTGCTTATTCTGCCTTTTATAATGTACTTAGCTCCCATATGGAATTACAAGCTTCTAAAATCCCCACCTTTCTCCATTGTTTCGTTTCGTAACTACGAATTTTTAGCGCTTTTTCGGCCTTGCCGAGTTTTCCCGTCTCCCAACGAAAAGTTTGCCGGAATCTTCAATGCCCGCTGACAACTGTTTCACACACAAGCATGTGATAGCGTTAGTTGATTATTTGTCGAAAAACGCATATTTTGTCAAACTTTGTGTGCCCTTTGCCATGGACGTACAGTATTTTTCTTTTTCAATCTCGGAGGAGTACCCGACAGTGGCTACAAGATGAAATAAACATATTAAAACTCATACCAGTCATACAAAATCCACATTTTTGGAAACAGTGTTTAGCGTTTGGGCCCGAGACCAGTTTCTCGGGTTGGGCCCAGCTATGGGAACATAGTGCCCCCTAAATTCCTGTTAAACCTGTAATGTCAAAAAATCATTCCTCTCCTTCAAATTTCTCGGTAGACTATTGACGCCCTTGCCGCTAGGCTAAACCCTATTAACATAAGCACTAAGCCCTCCCTCGGAGCAACCCTAACATTGGCAGGGCACTCTCTGAAAAATGGATTTTTGTTTATGACCAATTCATACCTTCATCTGCGTTTCTGCAGGCGTATTCGCCATAAACGGAGGATGTCCCACGATCATTTCATAAAGGATCACTCCCACACTCCACCAGTCACAACTCTGCGTATATCCCGTTCGAAGAAGCACCTCCGGTGCTATATAATTTGGTGTCCCCACCAGGGAATGAGCCAAGCACCGCTGGTGCTGCCTCCGCTTTCGCCTCTCTAGTGGTTTCAGGATTGTTGGTTGCCCGGTCATACACGGTGCGCTATCGGTGTGAGGTTCGTTACACCGGCAATGAATCCCCCAGTCCTCTCCGGGGTCCATCGAGTCCTGACGACTGTGATCACCTGAAGCAGAAAAGGATAATGATAAAAAGATACTTAATATTAGTGCATCGCAAAGCCAGACTGTTCTTCCTATGTGATCGGGTCAAAACTCCCAGAAACCAACACCTTGCGAGTGTCCTATCTCTGTGAAAACCCAATATTTTATTTCCAGTCAAGTTGTACGTATAGATGAAATGTTATTTATGTAATTATGTTATGTGTAATTTGTGTGAATGACGATCCAATGCTAGCATGTACAATACAAGTTGTTAAGGGAAGAAAGTACATCACTATTAAATCTATGCTCACACCTGAACCCTGATTTAATTCAGACATTTCAGCTTCTTCCCCAGAGACGACATCAATTTGAAGTACAAGCTCAGACAAACCTGATCCGGAGGTACTTGAGGGATATTTTAGTACTTTTATTTTAAGTTAGGAATACCCTTTACGTCTTTAAAGTGTTGGATTCAGGTGAGAGCAAACTGTTCGCCACCTTGTGGTAACGCCTGGAATTCTAGGAAGGGTCGGGGTGGAGTGCGTACTTTCTCTCTTTGAGATGTTTATGGGGACATGTGGGCTCTCGCATTTAAAAGGCTCACTTTTTGCTATAATGTTCTTCGTATCCTGCAAACCACAACACCAAAAATAATTGTTTCCTTTGGTAACTTTTGCATAAAGCACTTGAGTTACGAAGTGTTGTTGCAACACATATAACACCCTTACGCGATTTTACACGTCGGTGAGGCGTTACGATGGAAATTATGAATATGCACTATGCAATTACAAATTATAGATGTCACCCAAACAATGAGAACAGCAATGTATTTATGTCCTATTTACCAGATTTTAAACCACATGCACAATTTTTTCGAGGTAAAGATGATGATAATTTTATTTGTTTGTAACCCGTCACACGCACAAGGCAAAAAATGACATCTAAATATTTGTAAATTGATTTGTAGTTGTAACTGTAGCCCACGCTGGCTATATTTTAAAATAAATAAAAAAAGGCCAATAAATATATCCAAGGATTTCTTTCTTCAAAAAGTGATGACATGTTCCTCAACTGACAAGGAGAGTCCTTACCTTGTTTCAGATAATATTTTGAGTTGTGGGTCCATCTGAAACCAGTACAGAGACCGAAGTCGGTCAGCTTGATGTGGCCGTCACGGTCAATGAGAATGTTATCAGGCTTGATATCGCGATGAATGAAGCCCATTTTATGGACGCTCTCAACCGCACAGATGATCTCGGCGATGTAGAATCTAACAAGAGAATGTTTTTTAGCGGAAGAATACTAGAATAGGTTTTGTTCGCGCCAAATTAATCTACCACAGACCCATGATTTTGTGATATCCAATGCCTAATGTATACATACACTATGCCCAGTGGCGAAACCAGCCCATTTTCGTTTTGGGGCAAGCCCAGATTTTAACGACATGATTTAACAATTTACCGACAAAAAGCGCCGTTGCTGCCACGTGGCAGCGGCGCACGTTCCACTCGAACGCATCTTGGACCGTTTTAGCTATAAACTGTAACGTATCAATTGAGATGGTTTTCTAATGAAAATAAACAGATTTGTCATTCACTCCCTGACACCAATGGCTATCACATGGAACATAACACACAGTCAGTAGTCCTGCAAACCAGAAAAGTAATGTAGACAATGCAACAGAGTATTAAACTGCTTAAACATTTATATGGCTGTCTTTTTCGCTTGTAAGCTTAGCGGCTTTTTGGGATCCCAAAACGTTAGTGAGCTATGACATCGTAAAGTTTGTCTGTCCGTCTGTTACCATCAAAAGGGTTGACATATTCTGTTGAAATTTGGTATGAGGATGCGTTGGATCAAAGAACAGATGCAGTGAACATAAAATCCGATTTTATGGAAAGTTGATGGCTGATAGGAGCAGATGCCCTAAATTTGCTGCTTCTGTTTCTGAAGGAAATCCGACAACTATGAGTTGAAGGTAGGGGTTACGGTAACTGCATGATACGCCTCACAAACGAAACGGGTTCATGAGCGTAGAACTTGCTCGGATTCGACTGAAACTTGCCCAAGATGTTCCATTTATCCCCGTCCGAGAACGGTGCTGCAGATAGGTCTCGGAAATATTTTAACACGCGTAGGGGCCGGACGGATGGAGTGATTGGATTAAAACTTGAAAGGTACACACTGTACATTTTTCGTAAATACTCCGATTCTTGATGGGTTTAGTAGGCGCAGATGACAAATATTTATGTGTTCAAACCTCTTCTCGCCATGGTGGTAGTGCTGTGGGGGGATTGATGGTGGGTCCTGAAAATTTTCTGAAACACTTAGGGTCCAAACGGGTTGAGCGATTGATGTGGGCTTGGCGATACTGCGATCATGTGACCAAGATGTATTATTCAGAGATACTGGCCTGATCCAACCTCGGTGGGCGGAGTTGGTCGGGGTATTAATGATGAGAGTTTATCATCAAATAAGGTGGAACATGTCCGGATGGCTGTACCATGTACAGTCAGATCACCCCAAAATGGCAGTTAGTGAGTGGGAACAGAGAAATCCCTCAAGAACAGGTTTACCGGTGTGGTTGGTAACCGTAAAGGAACAGAAAGGAACGAAAAAGCGTTTGGTTAGTGCTTTTACCAGAAAAAAATTCTGATTTACCGTTGAGAAGTTTCCAGTCACAACATCAAAAAGCCTTCACACTGACCAACAGTTCACATTTACTGAAGTTAACGACACGATTCTAATCCATTCCAGTCATAAGGCCTATGTACACAGACCCAAAAAAAAGAGAGCTCCCATTTTACCGACAAGACTTTCCAGGTCACCGTATCGAGAAATTAAAAACAAGCAATAGGATTTCGATCCGATCATCAGGTTGACTTCCAGACAGGGTTTTGTCGGTATCATCTGCGCACCGATAAAAAAAATCGATTTCCATAGAAAAAGTTTCCTGATTACCGACAAAGTAGGCTACTGTCGGTACCAGAAACAGTATTAAGAACGTGTTCGTCAGAGCTCTTGTCGGTGCTGCAAATGAAATCCGAGGGCCGTCTCCGCACCGACAAACGCCGGCAATTTCAAAACAAGAATTTTCCTGATTTGCCTAATTAGCTCTTGTCGGTACTGAAAACGGAATCCGCGCACCGGCAAACACCGCCGATTTCCCTTCAAACAAGTTTGATGATTTACCGACGAAGCTGTCGCCGGTATTAGAAACGGAATGAGGGGAGTGTTTTTCAGAGCTCTTGTCAGTACCAAAACCGAGTCTGCGACAAATGCTACCAATTTACCAACAAGAAGCTTCCTGATTTCCCGAAACACTTTTGTCGGTAAGAAAAAGACAAAGCGTGACGTACGGGCAAAAAACGCTGCCGATTTCCCAACAAGAAGTTTCCTGATTTACCGAAAGAGCTTTTGACGGTATCAGAGACAAATGATAAAGCATGCCGTACCGACACACGTTGCCGATTCCCAATAAGAAGTTTCCTGATTTACCGACAGACCTTTTTTCAGTATCAGAAAGGGAATGAAAAAAGCGTTTGACAAAAGCGACAAAAAGCTGATGATCTGAGTGGAGTTAAAAATCAGCCAATCAGAATTTCTTTATAGTATAGGATGGGTCTGGATTATGGTACAGCGTTTGACATAGAATATCCAGCATTAAGATACCGTATGCCACACACTAGATACCCAGCTTCTGGCATAGGGGTCCCAAAAGCAGGGATTTGTGGTGGTCCAAATTTAGCAACCGAGACTGATAATCCCATTGCATGTTATTCAAAGAGAGTTTCGTCTGGAAAGCTACGCGAGCTTATGCGCCCGCTGTTCCTGCGACTTCCGCTAAAATTCGCTTCGCTTTCCAAAGCCGTTCTAGCCCTCAGTTAGTTTCCGCCAGCACTTGGAAAGCGAATCCACCTCGCGAGTGGAAAGTGATTTCGGCAAGTCAGCGTGAAGTTGTAAAGGTGCAACTGAGGCTCAGCGACTTTTTGCTTGTTCTTGCCCTAGGTGGATTCTCGCCTTGCTTATCGGAAAGCGAATCCAAGAGATCGCCAGAATCGCCCTTTATATTAAAAGCTGAACCACAAGACAGAAAACACAATTTATGTTTTTACATCCTTACCTTGCTAAATCTTCCTGAAAGATTCCCAGTTTGATCAACAGAGACATGAGGTCGCCGCCAGGGATGTAATCCATGACGAAGTAAAGATTGTCCTTGTCCTGAAACCGAAAAAAGGATCTGATGAAACCACAAGAAACCATCAATCAGGGATCAGACTCGAAAAGGAGTTTGGAATTCGTATGATGCATTCAAAAATTACGCTTGTTCCGTTGATATTTTTGCCATAATTGGCGAGGGTCATCGTGAAGCTATAGCCAGAAGAAACGAACAGAAAAACCGAAGCTGATTGCAGGTTCGTTCTTTCTAGCTACAGTCTGACGAGGACCCTTACCAAGAAGAGCAAAAATATTGCTGGAGCAAGTCTTAGCTGATATACTAGCTGCGTTCGTTACACTCCGGGCTGTCTCTGATCGAGCACTAACCAGACACTGGTAAGTCCGAAAACGGGCTCTGACTCTGTTCAAGAGTTACACGCACCGACTCTGTGAACTCCCTAGGGGCCAGTGTTGGGACAAGTACTGCCGAATTCTGTACTAATGTATCAAGCATCAAGTGCACGACAACAAATTTACTGAAGTAGTAACTGCGTTCTAAGGCCTAGCCAAGTCTTGCCCGTCACGCTACGCAAACGTCACCGAAAGCTTTAAGGTCCGCCAACAACTCTTTCACACATTCTTATGTGTGAGAAGATTCAAAGTAGTTTTCATTTTGGAAGACATGGTAGACCATCAGGTATGTTACATCAGGCCTTGTCTCGAATACTTCTGCCAAGTATGGCATCCCATATTGACTAAGGAGCAATCAAGTAGACTGGAGCTAATCCAGGAAAGAGCAATTAAGATTACTCTGGGCCCAGCGTACCTTAGCTGTGAAGTGAGCATTTCAAGTCTCGGTCTCCCTCCCTTGAGCAACATAGGACTTCATAGATCAATGTTGCCTGAATAGGTTGAGCAAAAGAAATCGTCTCATTGTCCACACGTCAAGTGCTTCTTATGCCGAGGTTGTTGCGGTCAATCACAAAGGCTTTGCCAGAGGGTACTACTGCGAAAGTTATCTCTCCTAAATTTTTGGGTGTTGTCAGGAGTGTTCCAGTCACCATTACGGCCGACGCCTTGAAATCCCTGATTCCTGATGCTTGTGA
Organism: Branchinecta lynchi; assembly: GCA_023053575.1. Classification (NCBI taxonomy): domain Eukaryota; kingdom Metazoa; phylum Arthropoda; class Branchiopoda; order Anostraca; family Branchinectidae; genus Branchinecta; species Branchinecta lynchi. The sequence continues at coordinate 14,746,883 of JAKZAP010000002.1, forward strand.
AGTACTGCCTATTTCGGGCTCTCGTTCTTTCAAAATCGGGTTCAAAAGTCAAGTTGGCCTCCTTACAGCTATGAAAATCGGGGTAAAAATCGGTTATGAAGTTTTTCGTGTTCATGAATTCCACCGAATGCCCAAGCGCTGCTTTCGCTGTCAATCCCCAAACCACGGTGTAGCTAAATGCCCGCATCCGTCTGATTCTCCAAAATGCGCTCGTTGTGCTGGTTGCCACAGTTACAGCAAAGATTCGCCTTGCTCACTGCCTCCAAAGTGTGCCAATTGCGACGCTTGTCATGTTTCTTTTAGCCTCAGATGCAGCGTTATGAGGAAAGCCGTGGGTCTTGGCAAATAATGGTTTTTCAGGAAAAGAAACTTCGCTGTGTGTCATTAAATGTAAATGGCACAAAGGACAAAGATCTTCTACTTGATGATTTGCTAGGCAGCTCCGACATACTTTGTCTCCAAGAGCATCTGCTATCCGCCCCCAGTAGCGAAAGTTTGCGCAGATCTCCTGAGCATTTTGTGTTCATCCAGCCGGCAATGAAAACTAGAGGTCGTCCTTCCGGTGGGTTGGCCATTTTTCTTCGAGCCAGCGAGTGTTCAGCACCACCAAAACTGTTCCAGTCTGGACGTTACACTCTTGCCGTTCAGCTGGGCAATATAGTTCTTGTTAACATTTATTTACCTTGCGACCGGCGGAACATTGCATCACATAGTTCATTTGCTAAGGCTTGTCAGAAAATCAGAACACTTCTGTCACACATTTCACGGAAAGGAATGAAATGGGCTCTTGTTGGGGATATCAACACTGATCTTCTGACTTCCTCTGTACGGACTGATTTATTTTTCGATTCTTTACCGGTAGCTCACAGTCTCATTGAGAAACCTCTACCCTTTTCATATATACATAATCGTGGCGCTAATATTTCCAACCTTGATCATTTGATTGTTTCTGAAACATGTCTTATTGACGGTATTGTTGAGGTTGATGAGGAGAAAATTGAGGACGACCATCTGCCTCTGTCTTTCTGTTTGGTTGTCCCTGTTTCTCGAATCAGTTGTCCAAATCCCAAGAAGGCCTGGATCCAAAAGCGTAACTGGAATCGTATAGATGCTGTGCTCTACATTTCTACGTTAACTAATCTTCTCTCGCTTTTAAAAGTTCCTTTTCACCTTCTTCAGACTGGTATAGCAGCTACTACTTCGTCCGTTGATATTAATTGTTATTATAGCGAGCTTGTCCATTGCTTGAAATTGGCAGCCGATACTGCTGTACCGACTGAGAGAATTCGAGTTGGTACAAGGAAACCTATTTGGAAAGTCAGTCCTGAAGTTAAGAAGGCAAAAAACACGGCAAAATTTTGGCTAAAAATCTGGGTTGCTTGTGGACGTCCAGGGAATGGTACTGTCTTTAATCTAAAAGCTAAAACGAAGCGTGAATACAAATCTTCACTTAAAAATGCTCGTTTGAATGGCTTAGATGCTCCCAGTGACAAAAAAGCGTGGCAAAAGGTCCTTCGGACAGATAAAGGTTCAGCTGTACCTCCTTCCACGCTAACGATGGCTGACTGGACCAGCCACTACACTGGTCTATTCAGTGGTTGCAAAAACCAGATTCAGCAGCACTTTGAAAATTTACTTCTTAAATACCTACCAAGGAAGATATTTCAACCTTCTGTTCTTCCCGTTACTTGTTCTTCCATCGAAATTGCTTTCCGAAAATTAAGAAGAACTGGTTATACAGATCCTGATGGCCTTAGTGTCGATTTTTTCAAAACTGAGTGTCCAGCTTTAACACAACACCTTCAGCTGCTATTTCAAATTTGTTTATGCCAGGGTTTGGTTCCGAATAGTTTCCTCTTGGGTACTATAACATCGGTGATTAAGCGAGGGAAAGACGCGGACCTTTGCAAAAGCTATCGGCCAATTACAGTTTCTAGTACCATAAGCAAAATCCTGGAATACGTCCTTCTTCCAGAAATAGTTGAAAAATGTCGCTTTGGTTCAATGCAGTTTGGATTCCGTTCGAGCGCACGCTCATCACATATTGACAAACATGATGAAACAGGCTACCCGCGACAAGTCTGCTATACATATATGTTCTATAGATATAGCTGGTGCTTTTGACAATATAACGCACTCTCAGGCCCTATTTTCTCTCATTACTTCTGGCGCGAATCTGTCTGTTGTCTATCTGTTAAAATTTTGGTATGGTCATTCTTCAGTAAGGTTCAAATGGCAAGGTAGTTTGTCAGAGATTATTCCAGTCCGAACTGGTGTTCGTCAAGGGGGAGTCTTATCTCCCTACATCTTCAAATCGGCCATACCTTCTTGTCTTGATTCTTTGCATCCTGCTTACTATTATAAAGACCACGCCTTCAGCTACATAGCTTACGCGGACGACTTGCTCTTAGTAAGCCGTACCCGATCCACACTCACCAAAAATGTCTGTAAGCTGTCGTCGGAACTTCTCAAAATCGGACTTGAAGTTAACCTCTCAAAATGTGAGTACCTGCATTTCAACCCTTCGTCAAATCGTTTGAATGCTAAAGCTTCTATCTCTCTTGGATCGTTCGTCGTCAGATCAACAGAATCTCTACGATGGCTTGGCATAACATTCAAATCCTCGTTGTCAAAATTTTGCTCTTCGGTTGTTCAAGAAGTTTCTAGATCAATCCGTACCGCCTATGGGCGCATCGTCCCCAACCGGGGGCGCTATAATCGTAAAGCTTTGGGAAAATTGTACAGCACCTTCTGCGCTCCTTCTATACTATTTCGTTCTGGTGTCACTCATGTTCTGCGAAAGAAGGAGATAAAAAAGATGAGATCATATTATTTTAAATATGCAAAGCACCTGCTCCACTTGTCGAAATTATGCCATAACCATACTTTGACGGAGAAGTTCAAAATTCAAGATGCAAGTGTTACCCTTTTGGATGTTTCTTCTTCGCTATCAAAAATCATTGACAACAGAACCCAACCAGCGCACGACCTTCTACACTGCTTCCTGGCCGACGATTGAAATTAAGTGTCTTTTTGTGTATGTTTATGTGTTTTATTTACTTTCTTCATTTACTCCGCTTTCTGAAAACGGCGGGTTATAAATAAATTACTTACTTACTTAAAATTAAAAACAGGCCCAACACTCGCACTCAAACCCACTCAAACAAAGCTAAATTAACTAATAATCCAGCAGCTGCAACTGAAAGATATGCAAACTCGTTTGTGCCTTACTTTATTCGTACGTTTAATAGTTCTTAGTCGTATCTGGTATTATTTGTCACTGGCCAATTTTTTTTATCCAGTTGAAACTGCTGACTTGCCTTTCCTAGCTATCTTTATGGAATAGATTTGAGGCTAAATACGTCAAAAATGTATTCGAGAATCCCCCAAACGTATTCGAGGAATCGGTGTTTCTATTATGAGCATCGATAAAAAGTCTTCGAGAAACTAAAAAAAAGTCTTCGAGAAAAGATAACGAGTATTCGAAAATGTCTTAAAAGTATTTTGACGTTTAAACTGAAATTAGGTGTTCGAGAATGACGTAAATGTATTCGAGAATGCCAAAAATGTATTCGCGAAATTTTGTTTTTAATTCTCAAATGTGTTTTTGTCATTCTTGAAGACGTTTGTATCATTCTCGAGTTTCTTATTTCAGTTTTAATGTCAATAGACTTTAGAAATTCTCTAATACTTTTTAACTTTTCTCGAATACTTTTTGTAGATTCTCGAAGACCTAAAAAAAATACGAGAACTTTTTGTCGATTCTCGAATACATTAATATATATGTATATATATCTTCTGTATTGGACGTCTTTTGTTTTGCTTGGTTTTCCCACCACGGCGCGTTAATTTTTCAAATATTTTGCGTCCAGTCGCCGCCTCGGAGAGAGTGAATGCTGTACAGAGTCAAGAAGCGCGAACAAGCAAATCTGTAATTTCGCGTGGAAAACAATGGTATTTCCGAAAACGACGTTCCTGAGCCAATTCATCCTGAAAAGATCATTTCTCGTTAACCGAAGTACTTGATTTTTAACTTATGCAGTAAATGAAGTACTTTCCAACATCTCTAGGCCAAAAAAATATCATCTCTATGTCCGGGCCTGATACTAAATAAACAAGTTAAACTTACTTGGAATGAGTAGTAGAGCTTGACGACCCATTCATTATCAGCCTCAGCAAGGATGTCCCGTTCTGCTTTCACGTGCGCAATCTGATTGCGTTTAAGCACATCGCACTTCCGCAGGGTTTTCATCGCGTAGAGGTGGTTCGTGTCAATTTTTTGGACTAGTGCTACTTCGCCGAATGCTCCGACGCCGATAGCTAAAATAGCAGATAGGGGGATGTGAATTTAGGACTCCTTTACCACTGCTCTTGCAGGATAATTCGCCTGAACAAGTGGGATGTGGATGTACGACTCGTTTTTCTTGGCGAAAACGGTCGTATTGTCCCGATTGTGTATGTTGTAGAGCAGTGGTTCGCAACCTTTTCCGTACCGCGTACCCCTAATCAAGGTTTGAAAAGGTTGCGTACTCCTTTTTCAGAACGTGTTGCATCGAAAACATTTTTGTTAGCTTAATTCACAACCTGAATGACAACATCACTTGCAATGTCTTCGATTCTTCTTCAAACAGTATTGTTTGACACAGAAACAGATTTTATGGCAGTAGGCTAGCTGATTTGGAATAAACATTATTTCATTGACTTTCACTAGGGCTTGTACTCAGAACCGTCACATACGGGTTGGGAACACCCATCACCCCAAGGTGGTGCCAGATGGTTAAAAAGAAACGAGGCGTCGCGAAGCGCCGCAATTTTCGTAAAATGACCAGCTAGTCAGTAAATTACCTTGCCCCCAAAAAAACATTTTGGCTAGTGATGCCTCTGCTGGTAGTTTCAGGCTGTGCGTACCCCTTGCAAGGGTCTCGCGTACCCCTCTGGGTACGCGTACCACCGGTTGGGAACCACTGCGGATCGATTACGATAATATGTAGATCTTCTTTAGGGGTAATCATGTGGCTGGAACCCACCTCTCGAAAAAGACTAAGCGGGCCAACGATACTTTCGTGGCTTCCCCCCCAAACAGCAGTGCCCACTGCCCAAGCACTCGCTGTATACCTGAGAAGTATTGTCCCACGTCGAACTCGCACTAATTGTACATATGGTCCTGAATAATTTTTGTTATGCTTGACACGATCCTGATATTTTCAAACTAGTGCTGGCATGTTTATGTATATTCTGTATCGACGGCAACCACAAAATCGGTTTGACCGTATCGGTTTTGGAATACAATGAACTGACATACAGCCGTGATCAACGCAAGCCATACCGCAGAGGTGGCTTGTCCTCCGACCGATGGGACGTCGACTACGTAGTAGATTTTCGTGCTCCCACGACATCCAAACAACTTTCCAAGGACTAGCCGAAATCCGATTACCGACCGACCGCGAGGTTGCTACAATCCGCCCGCATCCAGTAGCCTGTCCCAAGAGACAATATGAGAAGGGTAAATTAGATTTTAAATTATTGCATGCTAGTTTGTACATTATGATTTTTATGACACATTCAGTTCAAAATTGAACATATATGTGGTTTTCATATTTATTCCTAGAATGACGAGAAACTAACTATCGGCTACGTCCGGCTAAGGTTTTTTTTTGTAATAAATGATTGACTTATAAACTGAAGGGATCGTCGGTCTGGATGAGTGCTGACGAAACTAAATTCTCAATAGACATGATAATTTATCTGGCCAAGCTCATATTAGTTTATCTCCGTTATTTGTTTGTTTTCTCGTTTAATCGTTGCATCGTTTATCTACTTTTCTCTCATTTCTCTTTCATCTCCACTATCCTAACATAACACCAAAATATCGCGCCACGGGCTAATCCGGCCAGTCACATCACAGAGATTCGTAGTTACCCACTTACTACGGTCCCGAGCGTGGTAAGCAAATAGTTACTATTCCGAGAAGGTTGGAACGGTCAGCGCTGACCGTCAGCGTAGTAACTTTTCACGAAGTAACTAATAGTTACTACTGTTAGGAGGGTGGAACACACTCTATATAAATTACTCTCAATAGAAAATTGCCATTCTAGCCTTTCACAATTCGTTACCAGCCACTAAGCCACATTAACAACATATAGACTTACCCGTTTTGTCACTTTGTATTCAATAATTTTTGGCCGTCCGGCTCCGTTTTCTCGTTTTCTTACGTCTGGTTATTTTCTGGGCGTTAAAAATAATCACAGGATGCTATCTACCAAAGATAATTTGTATGTTTTTTGTTTTTTTTTAACCCCTGCAATCGTGGCAGTTTTCTACTTAACTTTAAACTTTAAATTCCAATTACCTCTGATTTTCTTAAACATCGTTTTATCCATCTTCGCTCTCCTGAGTCGGATATAATTTGATTCTTTCTGACTAAGCATCCGACGCATTTGACACTGTGCTTCTTCACTTAAGTGTATCTTCGACATCTCTCGCTCTAACTGCAACTTTCTCGTAACCCTCTGGTTATGAGACTTTAACACATTCTCAATATGCTGTTCCATATAAAACTTAAAGGCTGCGGGGCTATAGTTCCTAACTTTTGATTCGCGCCGTTCTTCTTCTCGCTCTTTAGATACGTTCTTTCGTTCAGGAATTGGACTTTGGTGGGTTAGCTTATACGGTGGAGGAGGCGGAGGGGGTGGAGGCATTTCGACTCGATCATTCGACGTCGTACTCATTCCTAGACCGCTATCCTGAGTCGCTTCGGACTGCACAGTCGTGAAGCTCACCGGGCTATGCGCGGGGCCTCGGCTTGCTGATTCACTAAGAGGACTATCTGACCGCGAACTTGAAGCTTGGCCGAGTTCGAGCACAAGTGAGGTCACTATCCGAGGCGAGTCGCTTTCCGCAGCGAGGGGGATTTCGTTTAAGGGTATCTGGGCAAGGGGTGTGGTCATCTCCGTACCGTCGGGTAGGTAGGGTAAGAAGGGCTGTTGGAAGACAGGGGTCGTTCGCTGGCTCGCCATGGCCTAGAAAGATATAGGTTTAATCAGCTTGAAGTCACGTCACACCATCTTCCATCCTAATTCCATGTTTTTCTATTCTACCTTACAGTGAGAGATGGTGAGACCTCCGTAACCGCAGTAGTATTATCTGGCACAAGATTATTAGTTCTTTATATATTGCAAATAGTTCCTTGTTTTTGGTTTCCTATTTTGGGGTTCAGGCAACCTGAGATTATCATGATTATGTTTTATTAAACGGTCGACTAGCCGATATTCAATGATTTTTGTGGAGTTCACAACCCGTGAACTATGAGCGACATCAAGTTGAAACTTGGTACATTGTACAAGTACAAACTTGAACTCACCTGCATAGTAGAGTGATAACTCGGTGGAGGCAAATCGGCCGGAGGCACAAAGTGATTGGTTGGCGGAGGGGGAGGGGCCAGGGAGACAGATGACGTATAAGGAGGTGGTAAAGGTGGAGTTACGTTGTGGCTATTCGGCTTCGGTGGGAGCGGGGGAGTTGGACTCGCAGGTGCAAGTGCAGTCTGGAGCACTGGTTTCTGAACCTAAAGCAAAAAAAATGTATCTTTGCACCAGGGCATCGCTTCAACAGGACCAAATTCACAATGCAAAATACCATGACAAAGGTTACCCCAGCCAGAACAGGAGCTTTTTAGCAAACAACTGTTACTTACTTACTCAAAGTTGTTCACTCAGCACCATCCGGCAGTCGGCCTGCCTGTTCGATGCCCTAAAGCGATGAGCAGCAACAACGACTGAATTGTGAAAAGCGGAAGTTATTTTCTTAATAGTCCTTTAATATGTGATTACATACATTTTTTTCAATAAATATATATATATACATATGCATGTGTATATACGTAAGTAATGTACGTGTGTATATAATCTATGAAAGAGGGGGATGGGAATGGAGGTTTTCTTGTTCATATTTGCTCGAAGAAAACAACAGTTGTTTATTTGTACGACGTTTCTGAATCATGGCATATCCACGCTTTGTCCTGTTCTAGAACATTCCTTCAAGACATGCATACAGGCTATAGTAAACAATTTAATCCGCTTCCTTCACAGTTCGTGCCACACCCCCCTCTGACTCCCCTGCTCGTGTCAGTGTACCTTTGTTCTACGTACAGCTATTTTTATTTTTTTAAACTAAGAGACGACCAATTAGGCTCAAAAACGACAAAATAAATAACAAAATCACTAATAAAACAGTAAACTATAAACAAAAGAAAAACAAATATCAGCAAGTCTTTTCTGCTCTTACTTTAACTCCCTTGTGAAACTATGAATTATAAAAGTCAGCTGATATTTATTCCATAGATATTTCGGCCCTTCTTGGCAAGCGTCCTCTTCAAGCTCAAGCTCAAGCTAGAAAAAAGAACCCTGAATCCATAACATAACAGCAGTTTAACAACATAGTATAATATATAATAATAATAATAATAATAATAATATAATGCAAAAATAAGGCACATGGCCTCTACAAAATATAACTGCATGCTCCTTTTTCTAGGGCCGAAATATCACTAGAATTATAAGCCTAGCTGACTTATCCGTTTAGCATAGTCATAACCAGTGTTAAAATTCTAAAAAAAATACCCACCTGAGTACTTTTGACGGATTGCATGATAATTGGAGGATTTTTGGAGAGACTAGGAGAGGGTGAGGAGAGTCGCACGGCTCGCCCGGAGTCGACGCTCGGAACAGGACTAGGACCATTCATAATTGACGGAGATGCCATACCTATAATGCAGAAATAAAATAACTATGGCATATAGCTTTGGACACTCGGGATGATCCCAGCTGGTAACTGCACCTTTCGAAGTACGACGATGAGCTGAGTTCCGAGTCGACGGTGACTCATGGGTCACTTTCCTCTTTGCTGTTTTAGTCTCCAAATCTGTAGTGAACTGGGTTTGCAGTACTCTACTAAAACGACTGTGGTGTTTCTTCAAATTAAATCTAAAGCAAATCGTGCACAATGTTGCTAGTGGTCGCAGAGTTCTGCGATTTGTCATAGGTTTTCGAAAAATAAAAAGCATGTGAAACACGACCAACGGTTTCGATGGGATCCCAAAAGTTCAATATTTGATCCAGACAATTGGGTTTTGTCCTCGTCAGATCCAGTCTTCGCCAGACTCCCTGAACAATTTACTATTAAAATTTAGAAACAGATAAGTCCAAACAGCTAATCATCTTAGAACACCAAGTTCAGATATGGATTCAGCATGTGTGTTTACCCCTATATGTCATATCTATTTTGACGAAACAGATCGAAACTTCCTGCCTCACTTCTGTTAATTTTCCGTTTCCGGCGGAATTCTGGAACTACTTGTCCGGCAAAAAAATAAAGCTCAAAAAGGAATGCAGCGTATCTCCTTACCCCTATGTCCAACATCTAGTCAACTTCACATAATAAATTTTACTTGTAAAAAAATTTCAGGTTTCAGCCGGATTCCAGGCGAACTTTATGTCCGGTTGAAAATTGATTATCATATACGGATTCAGCATCTCTTCTTACCACTTTTCGGACATTTACAACGTTTGCTTTTAACAAATTTTCCGGTTTTGGCCGGATTCCGGGCGAACTACTTGTCCGGGTTGAAAATGATTTTCACATCAGTGTCCAGCATGTCTTCTTACCCCTTAATTGACTATCTCATTAGCTGTTTAAAATATTTTGTATGCACCCCCTCCCACACCCCAAACGTAAGGCTACCGAGCCCATCTACGAACTCGACCTTTCCCTTGACCCAAAGGATCCTCACACCAATTTTCATCAAAATATCTCATTCAAAAAATCAAAATCAAACGCTTATGACTATGAAGCTGACAACGTGAGATTTCTTGTCAATAGCTGGACAAAGGACCGAGTTTCGTAAGCGCCAGAATGTCACAGGTCCAGTCTAAGAAGAGTGGCAACATTCGCAGACTGCATGTGTATTCATTTGAGTAAACAAGACCAAAGGTTTCGATAGGATCCCAAAAATCCAATATTTGATCTAGACAATTGGGTCTTGTTTTTACCCGGTCCAGTCTTCACCCAGACTCCTTGAACATTTTTAATATCAAAATTCAGAAACAGATGAAGGCCAATTATAGCTAATCATCTGTGAAATCCAAGTTCAGATATAGATTCAGCATGTGTGTTTACCCCTATAAGTCATATCTATTTTGGCGAAAACTTCCTGCCTTACTTCTGCCAATTTTCCGGTTTCGACTGAATTCCGAAACTACTTGTCCGGTGAAAAAAAAAGAAAGCTAAGAAACGAATTCAGCGTATCTTCTTTCCCCAATACTGAACATCTAATCAACTTCAAGTAAAAATCTAACTTATAACAAATTTTCCGACTCCATCCGGATTCCGGGCGAACTATATGTCCGGTTAAAAATGATTGTCATATACGGATTCAGCATCCCTTCTTACTCCTAAATCGGATTTCTAATCAACTACAAAGAAAACTTTTACTTTTAACAAATTTTCCGGTTTTGGCCGGATTCCGGACGAACTACTTGTCCGGGTAGAAAATGATTTTCACACAAGTGTTCATCAAGTCTTCTTACCCCTAAATCGGAAATCTAATCAACATCAAATACAAATTTTACTTTTAACAAACTTCCCAGTTTTTGCAGGATTCCGGACGAACTATTTGTCCGGCGAGAGAATGGTTTTCATCATCGGTTCAGCATGCCTTCTTATCCCATAATCCACTATCACATTAGCTGTTTCAAAATATTTTGTTTGCCCCTTAATTTGAACCCCCTCCCTCACCCCTGAATTTAGGGCTACAAAGCCGATCTACGAACTTGAGGGGTATTTACCCGTTTTGCGTCGTGCAAAACCAACCGATGGGAAGCAAGATATGTTTTTGAGTAAAAGTCTGAAGCCTTGGAGATCTCATTTTTAATGAAACTTCTACAAAACTGTGATTGTACCCCGTATATGCAAGGACGTGATCTTTGCACACATGTTGCTCGCGATCAACTGCTCGATCAATTGCTGGAACAAGAAACCTGTAGGGGGATGCGTAGGCACTCCCAGAAGCTCAAGCTTTATTTCAGCAAAAAGATGCAGCAGCAAATTACTTCTGTAAGCAGGTTGTCTATCAGTGAAAACCCCTTAATTATCATTTACACGGCGGGTATTTTTCTCCGGAGACGAGAGGGGAAAGTGTTCAAATGGTACCCGGGTATTTTTCAAGGGAGAGCACTGACATGTGGCAATAGATTCCAAAGTTGTAAAGCTCAGGATGTCTCTCTACAATGGACACCGACATGCGTCTATTTGGATCACTTTTTATATGGACATAATCAAAATTATTGCTCGAACATCTGATTTTGTTGTTGCTGAAGTTGAAGGATGCACTTCGACAAACAAATCCCAGGGAAAAAGGTTCGCGAAATTTAAGTCCAAAATACCTGGGGATTAGTTGCTGTTGCGAGGAAAAATACCCGCGGACTACGGGTAAATACCCTTCGTGTAACGCAGCTTTAGACAGAAACTGTGACAGAAACGACGGCTACTATCAAGACATGAGTAGACTGACCGACCCACCGAAAGTGGAGAGCGGTGACCTAAAAAACTAGCTGACCGGAACTGGCGACACAGCTTTGTCGCTAACAAGCGCTACTTAACGGAACTGACGTGCCTTATAATACTAATGCATCCTAGTACCGTAATCACTCTATACATTCTCAAACTGGAGACCCGAATTTCACAGGGTACATTCCAAACCTCTTAACCACAACACACTGATTTTTACGATAGCATGGCCTCGCTGTTTTCGTTGCGTGTCATGGTTCCTGACGATTGTTTGCAAGAATATTATTCGTCAGACAAAAATTTCTTTAATTTTGCTAGAAGCCAACGGGCCTGAAGAAAGGCTTAAAACAGCCGAGTCTGTTAAAAGCAGGAATCATTTTCGAAGTGCTAAGCTACTACAGAATACTAGAACAAACAACAAATAATGAATACTGGAAAGACAATAAATATTGCGAGGTTTACTTTAAGGTAAGTTAAAGGTACTTACCCCCCGAAAAGGTTGGGCTCTGGCGATGTTGCAGCGCCGTATGGTAAGATGGCGGAGGAGGCGTGGTAAGCTTCACGTTCGTACTGCCCATATGGTAAGACGGTGGTTGCATTGGGGCTTGCAGGTTCATTGCCTGAAGTTGGTGGCAAAGCTGAGCTTGCTGCTGTGGTCCGTTTTGTACCACAACTGGCTGCCCCCGGGAGCTCGCGGAGTGGGCGGGCGCGGGGCTGGTGCCTCGATGACTCCCAGTCGAACTTAAGCTGGGAGTTGGAACCCTAGGCATTGAATAACCATTTTAGTTCGAAATAGATACGTGGCATCGGACTTTTGGTTCGTGTTCCACCCTACTTACCGTAGTAACTACGCAACACGTCACGGCTTCTGGCTTCTTGGTGTCAAGGCTGTAACACATTTTTCAATTTTCGGAAAAATACCGTGCCACGCTAGTCGCGCCACAGATACTGTAGTTAACCCGCTTACTACCCTCCCGAGCGTGGTAAGCAAATAGTTACGATTAGTTACTATTTCGAGAACGTTGGAATAGTCTGCGTAGTAAATTTCACGAGGCTGGAACGAAAATAGTAACTAACAGTTACTACTGTAGGAAGGGATGAACATGCTCTTAGTTTGCTATGCATGAACGTGAACGGAAGGCCTGTGAGCTCAGCGCACAACTTCTGGATTCCCCTTTACTGCAGCTGCCAAAATACCCAAAATCGAACCAGTTAGGGCCAAACAAGACCAAAGGTTTCTTCGCGATCCCAAAATTATAATATTTATTCCACTTCTTGATCCAGACAATCGGGTCTTGCAGATTTCCCGTGTTCACCAGACCCCTTAAAGCAGTGGTTCCCAACCGGTGGTACGCGTACCCCAACCAAAACTGATTTAGTCTGTGGCTTCAAAATCATGCCTCACTCATTTTTGGTCGCCGAAAGCCTAATATTACCAGCAGAGGCATCACCAGCAAAAATGTATCTTAAGGGGCAAGGTATTTTTACTGGCCGAGAGATCATTTTTACCGACTGTTTTTTTTTGTTTTAAGCAACTGCTTTTACGAAAAATCGTGGCGCTTCGCGCCGACTCTTTTCTTTTTAAACGTCTGGCCGACCTTTCTTTTTTTTGGGGGGGAGGGGGAGGGATGGGATTGTCAAACCGCGAGCAACGCCTCTGATAATGTTGATTCAAAAACAGCTAACCTACTGCCGTAAAATCTGTTGTTTCAAGAAGAATTTTCAGGTTGCGAATTAAGCTAACGAAAAATTCTGCGATGCAGCTTGATCAAAACAAGGAGAACATCAGAACCAAACACAGAAACAGGCTGACATTAAAAAATATGCCGCTAAGACGCCAAGCCGAGATTTGACAAAATGTGTGCTACAAAGCAGCCTCTAGTGATTGCCTGGTTGATTTTGTATAAATTTTTACACATGTATGCCTTATCAATTAGGATAATAGCTATCGTCTTTTTCACGTTCTGAAAAAGGGGGTACGCAATCTTTTCGAACCTTAATTAGGTGTACGCGGTACGGAAAAGACCTGACTTACCTATAATACTAACGCAGCCTACTTAGATAATCACTCCATATATTTCTAACCCCGGAGACCCCAATTTCGTACGGTACATTCTAACCCCTCTAACAAAACCACGCTGATTTACTCACTTGCCGTCTTTTGCTACCTTCGATGTGTATCACGCTGTCGACGGTTGTCAGCGAGAAGTTTTTCCATCAGAAAAAACGGTTATGTAAATTGTTTCACATTTTCGCTATAGGTCAACGGGTCTCAGAAAAGGCTTAAAAAAAGGCTTAAAACATAAATATTCCTTCAGCCCAAGCTGACTGCGAATCATAATTGATAGTGCAAAACGGATACGTCAGCTGAATTTTATTAGAGCTATATTTCGGCCCTTCTTGGCAAGGGTCCTCTTCAGGCTCAAAACCGCTCAAGTTGGAAAAACGAACTTGCAGGATTCTATCTGTGGGGTTCTATCCTATATGCAAAATGTTGCTACCGTCTATTCTGAATTCCTTTTTCGTCTTTTTTTTTTCTCTTTTCATCCTTTTTATACAACACACATTGTAAGTAACTTCAATAATCAGGTTACTAGTCAATGGTAAAAGAAAAGGAATACTCTTTAGTATGATTCTTTATTTGCAAAATGATGCTTCTTTTTGTTCGGAAAAACATTTTTAATTGGTTGTGTATATACTTATGTCTGACTTACCTTATATTTTCATCAGCCTCTTGTTGGTGAAATTAACAAATAATAATAAATTAGTACGCCGGGTCTTTGATAAAAAAACAAAAACAAAAAAATTCCCTGCCGAGGCAGTCCTTTGATTTTGACGGCTTACCTGGAGCTGGAGATCGGCACCGGGGACATCCTCTTCATAATTTGCTGAAGATTGCTAGGCACCTGCACTTGCGACGCCCTTTGCGCATGCTGTGTGGCCGTGATGGTAGCTTTACTAGGAGGGGGAGGCAATGGCGGAGGGGGCGAATTCCCCCTCATCGCCCAGTCCCTGGGATCCAAAGGTCTATCCCTATACGAATCCATCCCTCTTTCACGATTGGTTGATTCAAATCGACCGGTTTCACGATTTGTTGACTCGAAACGTCCTAGTTCGATCCCTCGTTCCCTATTGGCTAATTCGAAACGGCTGGGATCCCGGGCAGGGATCGGTGGGGGAGGTGGGCTGCTGTGTCTTTCCCGGCTTGGGATTGGAGGAGGGGCGTCGTGGAGAGACGGACTGTCGGAGCGCGTGCTGCCATTCGTATCCAAGTAAGGTGTTGCGCGGTATCGTTCGAAGCTGGGTTTTCGGATGATCTGTTGTGTGATCATCGAAAGAGCTGAAAAACGGAACAATAACCAGCTAGTGATGGCGCTGCTACTCAAAATTATAATGACGAGACACTGTGGGTGTCAGGCTTTTTACGTAGTTAACTGAAAGACAAAAGTGCTCCTCAGCCGGGATTTGAACCCAGACCTTCGACTTACTAGGCCACTGCTCAACCACTGACATAGTGGCTTATGAACAGGAGTTCGTAAACCACAGGACTGGCTTGTCTACGAGTCTCCAACATTGGAGTCAAGACTTCTAAATCCAAAACCAGTTTTATTTATTATGGTAAAAATCCATTGTCAATTTACGTAATATCTAAGGTGCCAGGACTACAAAAATAACTGCGTCTTCATCGTCTGCAGATAATCTATGTTCCACCGGTGCCAACAGATCAAAAAGTGTGAAATTTATAATTTTTGTAGTAAATTAAAACGTGGAAAGCGGACTGAATGAGTTGTCTGTGCGTGTTGCTAGTATAGGCTGAATCCAGGCCCACAGCCATAGATAGTGGGTGCATTATAACGTCAGTATACAGCTGCTTCCAAGCTGTATAAAGGAATATATCACTCGGAACAAGGCTGGTAAGCATTTTTGCAACTGGCGTGTGGCACAAAAGTTGGCTATGTTTCTTTTTAACTGGCATATTAAAGTTGTTTGAGTTTTACTGACAATCCTTGCAATTTTTTTGAGATTTCTTGGAATTTTAGTTTACAAAAAAATTCTGTCGTATTTTTGGCGTATTTTTCAAAGCAGTGTATTTCTTGAATCACGATCTTGCAACACTGGGTGGTAGCTTTAAACAACTATTGGTACGGTAGAGGTATGCTCCTTTGAAATTATAATCTGCCTAGAGCCAAGTGTTCAGATTTCTTCCTACATAAATATTTTTTGATGGTCTGTTTCTTCTTTTGGGATTCTTTGAACGTTAATGAAAGTAACGCACAAATGCTGCAATTCTAACAATTGCCATTATTGTGCCGTTTGAAGGTGCAAAGCAGCTGAGCAAAAATGTGCAAAAGATTAAAAAAATAGAGTGAATCCCTCTAATTTGGCGTTTTTTATTCAATTATAGTTTGCACTCAGTATTGAGCAACACTATTTGTTAAGTTTGAATTGTATCTTATTCTTCAGCGCAGTTGTTACTGTAGGTGGTTGGGACACAACCATGGTGTTTTGTAGGGGGCACGTACCTTGTGTTCGGGGGGGAGGAGGAGGGTCCTTTTGAGCCTGGATCCATTCGTATGTGGCTTCAAGGTTCGTTCCACCAGTGGCAAGAAACGCACGACCAATGGTGTCCTAAAATAAACAATACTGAAAATGCTATAAACACATCAGCCCACTACGATAAGTAATATCGACGGTGTTTTTCCGCGAGGAGATAAGTGAAATTTCAAATAGGAGCAATCGCTGCGCAGATACGTGTTTTTATTAGGTGACAAGCGCCACTTCGTGTAAAAAAGGTAAAATTGTTCCTGTAAAATTTGGAAGAAGTCGCTTATTACTTTTTGGAAACAATGACATCGACATATTTATCAATTTCGCAGGCTAACTTTTTAGTTACAAACTTGCTGCATGAAACTTCTCTATGCTAAACAAGAGCCAGGAGCTCATATGGCACTTAGAAGACTGGGTCAAGGTGTGAAAGTCGGAATTTGCCAATTCGTGGGTTTGCTCAGATTATTTCCAAGCAAAACCCTTGGGATGAAAATGATCATGGGCCCTTGAAAATCACGAGAATGTGTCATTTGATACAAAGTATTTTATTTTTGTACTTGGATGTGATGATGCGCACTTTAAGGGCGCTAGAAATTGATCCGTATCAAAGGCAATGGGCAAAACTGATGACGGTCTTATCAGGATCATGAAAATGTATATTTTGCTCAAAGTCCTTTTTTATACTTCAAGGAATTCATTTGTAAGCAAAACCATTGGGGCAAAAATGATCACGGGCCCTTGGAGATCATGAATATATTGTATCGTTTGGTCAAAAGTATTTTTTTTCACTTTTTGGTTAAGATGTAAGTAAGTAAGTAAGTAAGTAATTTATTAATAACCCGCCGTTTTCGGAAAGCGGAGTAAATGAAGAAAATAAATAAAACACATAAACATACACAAAAAGACACTTAATTTCAATCGTCGGCCAGGAAGCAGTGTGTACTTTAAGGGTGCTAGAAATCCATTTGTAAGCAAAACCCTTGTGGCACCAAAGATCATCGACCTCGGGGATCATGAAATGAATAGTAGGGTCAAAAATGTTTTTTTTTTTTTTTACTTTGCGGTTAAGATGCGCACTTAAGGGAGCTCGAAGTTCAATTCTAAGCACAACCCTTCAGGCAAAAGTGATCAGGACTGATGGGGATCATGAGTATGAATATTTGCTTAGAAGTGGTTTTTTTTTTACTTTGCGGTTAAGATAAATACTTTAAGGGATGGTCAGATCTGGGAAGTGGACAATTTCTAAGCCAATCTTGTCGGCTCTCTTATGTTCCAGCTAAGTTTAATCGGCCCTGCACATCTGGAAATACCTTAATTCGCGATCACCGGAATTCTAGACCTCCCTCCAACTCCCCCAACATTTCCCGTGTTTGGTCCGGTTCTGTCACTGATGTACCTAGTTCTTGTCTTTGTTGTTCCTACTAAGTTCCTTCCAGATCGCTCCACTCTAAGCGTGTCACAATCCTTCCTGTTCTCCCCTTCACCCCCAAACCCACATTCTTCGGATCCGGTCAAGACTTGAAATGGGACATCTGAGACAAGAGGTCTTTCCAAATACCAAGTTTCATTAAGCTCCGATCACCCATTGAGATGTTAAGCATACCTCAAGATTCATGATCCCGCCCTACCTCCAACCCCCCCCCCAACCCCGATGGTCGGATTGGGGAACTGACAATTTCCAAGATAATCTGGTCGTTTCATTTTCCTAGCCCACCTGGAAGCACCTTAACTCCGGATAACGGAATTCCGAAACGCCCCTACAACTCCCCGCAGTGCCCAAATCCGGTCCAGTTCTGTCAGTGATGTATCTATGGCTTGTGCTAGTTCTTTCCAAAAAGTTTCATCCTGATCGTTTCATTCTAAGCATTGTGTCAAGATCCGTCCCCCACTCCGACTCCCCCCTACACATTCATTGGATCCGGTCCGGACCTGAAATGGGATATCTGAGACACGAGTTCGTTCCAGATATCAAGATTCATTAAGATCCGATCACCCGTTCCAAAGTTACACATACCTCAGATTACAGATTCCCCCTCCCTCCACCCCCATGATGGTCGGATCGGGGAAGTGAGAACCGACGTTAGTTTGGTCGGGTCCTTAATAAGCCTGCCAAGTTTCATCGTCGTAGCACATCTGTAAGTACCCTAACTCGCGACCACTGGACTGACACTGGACGGACTGATCGGTAGGACAAAGTTCTTGTACCATCCATTTAACACTAAGTAAGTATGTAAGTACAATTTATGAGCAACGTGAAAAACTCAAATGGCATAAAAACGATGGAAATGCCAGTGGCATCCGAAAATGACGCACCGTTAAAAAACAAATTAACAAAACCCTAGCCTAAGCCATTAAAACAAACACACATCAGCACGATAATTTTAGGACAAGAGGATTAACAATTAAAACAAACAACAAACATTGATTCTTTACTTCTCGCTTTTCCACAATTGTCACTTGCTACCATCGGGCACCGATTCACCTTCAATTTCTGAGAACAATCGAGAAAATAAGAAAGTGCTGTTAAGTATAGGCTATCCTGCTCTTTAAGAGCTTTCGAAGTTCTCACTGAAGTAACAATGCTCACAAATATGACCCCTATGTGCAGATTTGGGAGCATGCCCCTACGATTTACCACGCCTTTTAGTGCTTAGTGCAAAAGGCGAGTCAAAATTTGCTTATGCATCAAGACTAACTGCAAATAATTTTATAAGATTTGCTAAGCTATGGGAGAATCTGTCACGAACAGGCCTTAGGCATGTTTCTTGCACACATAGTAGTTCCTGTTTTGTACTCCCAAGTGTCTGGTATTTCCCCTATATAGAGTTTTTGGTCTCATTGGCCCCAAGTGACATCCCAAAAGAACCTGGAACACCAGTGAGTCCGATAAAACCAGTAATTGGCGAGTCCAAAAACGGTCTATAGTACTAGGATGATCTCGTCAGTGAATCCGAAAAAAAAGAGACCACTAGTGTGTACTCTGGAAGTGAAGAATGCAGCTATTAGTGAAAATCTATGTTAGCTGTTCAGGTTATGCAAATCCTTCCAGAAAATGGCTACTAACCTCTTTAAATCCAAGATTCAACAGCTGCTGCGCAACCAAGTGCTGGCGATGCAAATCCATATTAAGACCCAGTGCTGGGTCATTTTCATATGGCTGTAATGAATTTTTGATTTCCTGCAATGCTCGCACATTGTAGTTACTTCGATCACCACTATTAGAAGACATCTCGGTTACTGCTGTTTCTTGGCCCATAGTAGATAATACCTAAAGTAAAAACAAATCAAAGCTCCTTTGGATTCGAGCGTTATAATAATAATATACTGCACCACCAAGTTCCATGTACTGCATCTTCTGTACCATCAGGCTGTTCAAGAGACCAACCATTCTTTTTATAAAACTTTACTTGTACAAATCCTTTTAGGATTGCGAATCTGCAAGCTTGAATCTGTACCCCAGCCGCACCCCTCATGATGTACTCTATTTTCAGGGATGCTGTGCTGTTTTACCTTAAATCGCCGCTCGCGCCTCTTACACCTGGTCAGTTGGAACTTCTTCGAATGACCTCTGGTCGACTTTGAGTGGAAGCTCTCAAATAATCCAGGCATAATGCTGGAGTATAACGACTTTTTGACCATTAGGACGTCGCCACGTCTACGCCGGTACGAGAGACTGGGAAGCTTCAGTAGACTCAACCATCCATGATATTGTAAGTTTTTTAATTGCGGGGGATGTCTTGGTGGCTCTTCTCTGTACTCCCTCTAAGGCTTTGGCATCCATTTTGTGGTGAGGTAATGCAACAACCATGCTGTAGTCACGATGGGGTCTCACAAGGGCAGTATAGAGTTTCTTAATGATTCCAGGCTTCCTAGACGTGATGTTCCTTCTGACAAGCCCGAGCACTCTCTTTCCTTTACGGACTTGGCGAGTGTGGGGATGAAATTTAAGCTTCTTGTCAATCATAACTCCCAAGTCTTTTTCTTCTTCCACACTTTCTAGGTCAAAGTGTTTCTTGGATCCATCCAACATGGTGTATGTATGTTATGAGTTCTTAGGTCCAAGGTGGAGTACTTTGCACTTCGCGGCATTGAACTTCAATAGCCACAGAGATGACCAGTTGGAGAGAGCATCAAGGTCAGCTTGCAATTTAGACTTTTGGTTGTCACAGGCAACAAGAGAAAAGAGCTTGGAGTCATCAACAAACACTGTAAGGGTATTTCGTAACAGAGGGACAATCATTTATGTAGGTGCTGAATAAGATTGGCCCAAGCTTGGTGTCTTGTGGAACGCCACCCAAAAGGGGCTCAGGTTAGAGAGCGATTGTGAGCCATGATCATTGTAAATCCCCCTCTGTGTACATCCAGTTAAGAACGACTCTATCCATTTCAGAACATCAGGGTGTATGTGGTATCGGGACAGTTTATGGAGAAGGTAAGCATGAACAACCTTATCAAATGTCTTGGCCTGGTCAAGCAAAAGAATTTCCACTGGAAGCCCCTCATCAATGAGTTTGATTTTAAATTTACTAAAACGGTCCTTCCTCTTTTGAAGGTATATGCAGGTTCGGACCGCCATCTTTTCCATTGAAGGTGCATCCTCGTGAGTCACTTTCAGCCGTGAATTAGCAAAATGTTCAAAAAGTGACAAAAGCGCGAGTGTTTATGACTAAGTATTCATAGTAAAAATGCCTGGTTTGGGTTTTATTTTTTTGGCGATCATTCACTGTTAGCAGACGTTCACATAAGCCTACCTACTGTATGGAAAACATTGAAGTTTGAACAGGTTGATCAAAGAATTCAAATCAGACAATTTATTTTATTTTTCACAAAAACAGTCACTGCACTTATGTATCTGTTGAAGAGGGCTAAGATATCAAAGTCACTAAAATTAGAAAATGTTACAATGGTTCCAAAATATCTTGCACTGACTTTTGTTCAGAAACTTGTGCAAAAAACTTTTACTCGGACATAATAATTTATCTGTGTTCAACAACATAAGCCTATTCAAACAACTGGATTGCGTCTGTTTGGGACTAAAAGCACATCAAACAAAGTATTTTATCATTTTTGTACCATTGACTCCACTGGCAGGGGCGTCACAACTGGGGGGGGGGAGGGGGACGTCCCACACGACAATTTTTTTCACAAAACCAGTTTTTTTTTTTATGAAAATTCGTCGATTTTTCTTCAATATAGTTGGTTTCAGTTGATTTTTTCAAAAATGTCATTTTTTTTAAAATGGTAGTTTTTTCTGCAGAAAAAGTCGGTAAAAATTACCAGCAAGTCGGTAAAGAGATATTCCTTTGGCCCAAGCTGACTGCGAATCATATTTGACAGTGCAAAATGGATAAGTCCATCGTCCCCCCCCCAAGCATTTTGGCTAGTAACGCCTCTGGACATTAGTGAATGTCTGATAGCTGTCCAAGATGTTCTTCTATGTTTAAATATGAAAACAGAGGGGCACCACCTCCCAGACAAAAGCTTTTATTTACATAGCAAGCAAAAATCTGGGACAGGCAAAGAAAGCATGTGACTTTCTGCTCTTTCATCCAACCTAATTCTAATTCACAAAGCTGTAAAGGCAACACTCTCCTTACAAGCATCCGAGGAAGAAAAAGAAAATAAATATATGTCCAAGTTCCAATAGTACAGGCTACCTTATGCAGTTATGCAGCTTAGCCTGAAACTAATTTACTAATTATGGGTTTATAACAATATGTGAACGACAATATCTGAATACTGACTTTTGGTCTTTGGGTCTTCGTTGATAATCTCGAACCAAACTCTTCTGTTCATAGCTGGTTCAAAGTTAAATAATATGTGCCAGAAACAAGAAAGAACAGAACAAAATACAGTACACATTACAGTCTGAGCTCTCGAGTCTGATTACACTTTACATTAACCTAGGAAGCAAAAAACCAAATGCATTAAAATAGCTACATACCTAGACTTCAAGAATCCATTTATTTTCGGCATATAGGTACATGGGATCAAGCCAAAAGATACCATCTCAAATAAATCTAATTCTTTATTGTTATTTTTGTCATAGCTATTCAAATTCGCTCATATTTCAACGTAGATGGCACGGTAGGCAGAGAGGAAAAGATTTTCAATTCTATGGATTATCTGACCAATAGATGCCGTAAACTGGACCGATCATCTTCTTGGCTTCACAATACGACTGTACAGATGGCAGTTGCCCTGCATGTCTGAGAAGCGAAAAATTTCGGACCCGCGGTTCAGAATTGAGGTTAGTGCACAGATGCTTCCATTTGACCATCTCCGAAAAAAGTAATGACCTCCAGAACAAATAACCGAAACAAAATGATAGTTGATTTGTGCGGTAAGTGGATCGAATCTGTTTTACCTTGGGTCTATCTCTATCGGTAGGAAACACACAATTTTGAGCAGATTTCAGTTCTATGGCTTCAAATTTGGCCAGAAATTCAAATTAGAAAAATAGGAGCGTAAATACCACGTTCCAATTACTGACTGGTCTTTTTACCTTCAGGCATTTGAAAATACCTGCAAAAAAAAAACGTTTACTCACTATGTGGGCATCACTGTACAGACTCCAGGGCACCAACTGGGCACCGTGGCACTTACTGTACAGCTATTTTGGGAGTGAATAACCCCTCTGTTTCCGTGAGTTCCTCTTCATCGGTAGGATTCTGGCCGTTTCGGACAGCGGTGAGCTCCACTTCGGCCTTTTCTTCAATTTTCTACTCAGCTATGAGCAGTGGTCGTCACCTCCATGGCTGGGGTTATATTTTATTACTAAGGTTGAGAGAGTTGATAAGTTCGAAGATGGACAGTAATATAGTCTTGTCTTCCTCTTGGCTGATGGTGGCGTTTGCAAGCGTCGTTGTGGATGGGTTGAGTTTGGCTTTGTAAAATGCTCCTTGGACTTTCTCTTGGTAGGGTATCAATTCCTCGTGTTCATATGCCAAGATGATGTGGTCCAAGGTTTCGTATTGTAGAATCTAAGGCTTGAGGACTGGACTATGGAGCCCCCAGGGACTTCAGATTTGCAGATCTCTAGATCGTTGTTTCATCTTGTGGGTCGAGCGCGTGTCTCAAACACTTCTTTTATCGTGACGAACACGTATGGGACACAAATTTTCTTCGGAAAAACGCCTTTTGCTCCTGTATTTCTCTTGCTAGCTCCCGCAACCACAGCTTAATCATTAAGCTATGCCCGCAACCAAAGAACTGAGTTATAGGAATATCGCTGCGCTGTCACACAGCGTCATTCTGGTTTGCTAGCGGGAAAGGAGAAAGGAAAGCTTCCCCAGACAGTTTGAATTAAGAAGAATGTGAAGCCTCTGCGCTATTCTGGATACTTTCAAACTAAAAAGGATGCAGGATAGACAATGATTGTAAGGTGCGTGGCGAACAGGAAATACGTTTATAGCTCATTATAGCTCGTTACCGCTTTTCTGTCTCTATTATCAAATTTTATTCGGAATACTTTTTTCTCTGAACTATCCACTTGTAGAAGGTAGATCACAAATCAGAAGTGAGCTAGTTTCAGATTCTTCATTATCCACTCAGAGACCTGTATGGCGGCTTTTTGGACATGTAACACATACGAATCTAGCGACAATCCCGGATGCGAAAAAGCGGACAGAAACAAAAAATTGTCAATGTATTTTTCTGGAAGTGACATGTAAACTTAATATCAAAGTTCGAATTTGGTTCTAGACCTAACGACACCGTTCTTTTGCAAAGCTAGAAATGAAACGTCGAAGTCTGAAACACAAGATCGACTGACATAAACCCGATACAACAAAAACTACCAGTTTCACAGATAACTGAAGCGAGCAAAAATAACAGTGTGACGACTAGTAGACGAGAGAGCTATCCCACGAACCCAAACACAACTTTGAAGAAGTCAATCCGAAAACCCACCCGACCTTAAACCCAAGTGGTGAACTAGAACAACTTATGGCTGGCAACTTACAACGCAAAAGAGCGGTTAACAAACAGTCCATAAACTGATTTTGGTGGGTTTTTTTTTTATGAGAACCCACATATCAACCTAACATCGGATCTACACCTATAATTCAGTGAGGAACCCCTCGTAAATTTTCGATTACAAATCGGATAGCACGAATCGCAGCATTTGCCCGAAACTTACGAGAAGCCGCACCACTGGGAATAGAATGTATGAGTGTAGCTTTGTAACCGCACTTCCACACTGCGTTGAATCCAAACGGATTTACGTCCATTTTTGTTGCTAGAAACTTTTTCTAGTGCAAAAACTAGCGTGAGACACGTACGTATTTGAACTACACTGGGATTAACGCAAGGTGTAAACGCAGCATAAGTGTCCCAGGGGGAAGCTCCCAACATTATTTTACTAGTATTGATCTGCTATAGAAGTAAGGGAAGACTCCGCTCCGTTTGGATGCATTTTCTCCGGAGTCCAGAACATTTCCAACTTGATGCTTCACAGCTGGAGAGCACTTACGGAAAAGATCAATCTGCGGTCTTCATAGTCTAAGCTTTCCACCAGTTAATACGCCCTTCATAAAATTCCTTCCAGATTAGTTATATTTTGCCGCTAGATGCGCAAGCATAAACGAAACAATGACACGTTATTTCTTGGTGTACGTTAACCAGGTTTGTTTGACTATTTTCAATTCCTCTCAGGCCTAGCCATGTTTAAAACTGTTTAAAATGTATCTGCCTCTATGTGTGCTCTACCCAACTTCGTTCTGTCAGACTCCATCAAGTTTGTAAATTCTGGCTTCCGACTTCAGTGCTGATTTCCATGTGGCTAATGCATGACTCGGTATGCACAAAAACCTATTCAATTGTTCCCGCTTCAGATAAATTATACCAAGATCTAACGTGTGATTGTCGTTGTTTCTCTAGTGCATCTGGCGGCAGTTGTCAGTGGATTCTATGAAGGGCGTATAGGGGCGTTAGTCGCACCTTAGTGTCTGGTGTTCCTCTATAGGAATTGTTTGTCTTCGCCAGCTTCCGGTGACTTCTCATTAGAGCCAGTAAGTAAAGACAGTAAGATTCTGGCGGTGAGGTAAAACCAGGCACTGGCGAGTCCGACAACGTATTTAGGCTATAACTCAAGGGAGCCAGCGTGTTTTTTCATACATACCCTTACGAATCCTTAAAGGTTAACAGAATAGGGCTAAGATACAATAGCCTGATTACCCATCTAGGCTAGATTACCCATCTAGGCTAGAAGAACCGACAAAAACGCGTTACTTCGTTACTTTGTTATCCACGGTTCTTGAATTTTAGCTGAAGTAATTTCTCTTCCGTAACTGTTGTACCTCAATACGGACGTAGCTGTATCTTTGGAATTTTTAGCAACTACAGCGGCAGCCCATTGCCGTAATAACAAGCCATGGTGGATTTACATTATTCAAGCCAGAAAGATGAAAATAACATGGGAAGTGAAAGTGATCTGGAAGAACTTAAGTCGTATTCTCGCCGTTCACCGAGGACTCATCGGGAATCGAAGGGAACGGCGAGAATAGAGGGAGTCACTCCACTCGGACTCCACGTACAGAAACAGCGAGAACACAGGGAATGCTTCCCAAATGGATTTTTTTCGAAACAAAAATATGCAGTTGACGAAATTAGTCTGGATCCACTTTATTTTTGGTTTTGTTTATTCTGATTGTTTTTAATTAATTTTACATTGCACCAACAAGCAAAAATTGATTCCCCTGCGAATCTCAAAGGGAGTCCTTTTTGATGATGGTGATGATAATTAGAGCATTCCCCGTCAATCAATCAATCAATCAATCTTTATTATTCGATAAAACATTCCTTACGGTATTAACAACAAGACCAAAGGTTTCGATGGGATCCCAAAAATTCAATATCTGATCCAGACAACTGGGTCTTGTCTTAGCCAGATCCAGTCTTCGCCAGACTCCTTGAACATTTTTACAATTAAAATTCAGAAACAGATTAAGGCCAAATCGCTAATCACCTGAGAAAACCAAGTTCAGATTTGGATTCAGCATGTGTGTTTACCCCTATAAGTCATATCTGTTTTGACGAAAACTTCCTGCCTCTTCTGCCAATTTCCCGGTTCCGGCCGAACTCCAGAACTACTTGTCCGGCGAAAAAAGAAAGCTCAAAGACGAAATCAGGGTATCTTCTTTCCCTAGTAATGAACATCTAATCAACTTCAAATAGAAATTTAGCTTATAACAAATTTTCCGATTCCAGCCGGATTCCGGTCGAACTATATGTCCGGGTAAAATACGATTGTCACACAGGGACTCAGCATCTCTTCTTACCCCTAAGTCGCTTATCTAATCAACTAGAAATAAAACTTTGACTTCCAACAGTTTTCCGGTTTTGGCCGGATTCCGGACGAACTACATGTCCGGGTAGAAACTTGTTTTCACATAAGTGTTCAGCATGTCTTCTTGCCCTAAATCGAACATCTAATCAACTCCAAATAAAACTTTTAATTTTGACAAACTTTCCGGTTTGGGCTGGATTCCGGTCGAAATACTTGTCCGTCGAGAAAATAGTTTTCACCATCGTCTTCAGCATGTCTCCCTACCTCTAAATCGAACATTTAATCAACTTCAAATAAAACTTTTACTTTCAACAAACTTTCCGGTTTGGGCCGGATTCCGGGCGAAATACTTGTCCATCGAGAAAATAGTTTTCACCTTCGTCTTCAGCATGTCTTCCTACCCCTAAATCGAACATCTAATCAATTTCAAATAAAACTTTTACTTTCAACAAACTTTCCGGTTTGGGCCAGATTCCGGGCGAAATACTTGTCCGTCGAGAAAATAATTTTCACCATCGTCTTCAGCATGTCTTCTTACCCCTAAATCGAACATCTAATCAACTTCAAATAAAACTTTTACTTTCAACAAACTTTCCGGTTTTGGCCGGATTCCGGGCGAACTACTTGTCCGATGACAAAATGGTTTTCACCGTCGTGTTCAGCATGTCTTCTTACCCCATAATCGACTATCACATTAGCTGTTTCAAAATATTTTTTTTGTTCCTTAATTTGAATCCCCTCTCCCACCCCTAATTGTAGAGCTACAAAGCCCATCTACGAACTTGACTGGTCCGACGACCCACCGAACCCTCACACCAAGTTTCATCAAAATATCTCATTCCCTTCGAGAGTTATCGTGCTTACAGACGGACGGACGGACGGACGGACAGACGGACAACTTTTGCGATGTCATAGGTATCCCTCCACTTACGTTTTGGGATCCCAAAAAACCGAATATTTGTTATCTCGTCAAACATAACTATATACAATTGCGCTTTCAACATAGTCAAATATTCAATAATTACACAAGAACAAGGATTGCAACAAATTAAAACGCTAAAAATTCAATAATTAATATAAAAAGAGGAAAAGAATTTAAAATTTCGCGTTGAAAAAACCCACAAAGGAGGGGACAAACTTCTTACGTACCGCGCATGAATTGCCCGAATGGGTTGGAGCTTAGGAACTGGTTGTGCTGCCATTCTCTGTGCCCTTATGCGGTCGGGAATGTGGGGAGGGGGAAGGATGTGCCGATGGTTGGGGTCTTCCAGTAGTTGTTCACCAAACTTGGTAGAAAGTTGGTGTCTACGGTTTGACAAAGATGTCAAAACCGTAGATTCCTCACCCGTCCGGGAGGAATCGCGAGAATACGGGGAGTGAGTCCCCGGGACAAACAAAAACGCGGGGAATCCTCAAGTGGAGTCCCCGGAGAACGGCGAGAATACGCCTTTAGGCATTCGCCATGAAGAAGAAGATGACCAGTTGAAAACTCGAACTTGCTAATGAGCTTGGTGGAATGCGTGCCAAATTCTCTGTTGACTGTGTCCTTCCACAATGGAAACCTATTCGGAGTAGCTTGGAGCAGAGGGCTATCTTCGGATGTGATTATGTAATCTGGAATCGAACATTTCAAAATCCTCGCTTTGTTAGCCACTGAAACATGCGCTTTTGCAGACATTCAAAATTTTCGCGACTCGCCGTAAAGTTATTTGTTGTGCAACCAGCGCAGATCCCAAACGTCACTACTAGACTACGCGACGTAAAAAAACAAAAATCCCTTATATGAGTCAAAACAATTCAGTGTATTCAAATCAAACGTATAAAAATAAGTTGGCTTTTCAGTTAAACTTTAACACTGGGAGCGTTCTACGTGTCTGTAGGATTGCCTTCCAATTCGCTTCGTTTAGGTGTTGACTTAAATCTAACCAAAATTCCAAATTCGACGTCATCAGTTTGAGGAGCTAAGTAAGGTTTGATTATCCTTAGAACGGTTATAAATCGTAAACGCTTCCTGCGCCTTGCTGGCCGGTCCGCTCTCTATACATATATAGATTCAAATACAATACACACAACACTATATATATAGTGGGTTCTCCACTGGCAATCGTAAGTTAGACGTAACCGTGCTCGTCCGGACCCGACGTGTTTTCATTGGCTGAAAAATGAAAAACGGCGACTTGAGGCACGTTATGATTTACCTATTGGTTTTTGCAGAAAAATGACTGTTTTCAAGAAAAAAACGACGGTTTAAAAAAAAAAATCGACTGATTTTCGGAAAAAACCGACTGTTTTGATGGAAAATCGGCTGGTTTTTAGAAAAACTGACTGTTTTCATGAGAAACGTCAACTGTTTTGACAATAATCGCGGCGATTCACACCAACTCGGCTATTTTTTACCGACTGGCTGACAACACTGGTGGGGGGCGCCCCCTCCCCCAGTCGTGACGCCCCAGGTCAATTGTATAAACACACAGAACCCCC
This sequence comes from Branchinecta lynchi, assembly GCA_023053575.1. NCBI lineage: Eukaryota > Metazoa > Arthropoda > Branchiopoda > Anostraca > Branchinectidae > Branchinecta > Branchinecta lynchi. The sequence goes on from JAKZAP010000002.1 coordinate 14,775,762, forward strand.
CCAGTCGTTGGGATAACTACGATTTAGATGATTCTAAGAAGTTGAGGGATCTGATCATCAGTGAATCTGTAAACACTTCGTAGGAAAAACCCAGTCATTTTAATATGTGTTATAAACCCAAGCATGAACAATGCAAAAAAGATAATAGTGAGCAGGCACGGATACAAAGATCCAGACCCATTCGCATGAACAGAGTTGGGGACCCTTTTTAATAATTTCGTAAGAATCAAACTTTACTTTAGTTTATTTGACGTACTTAGGCGTTGGAAAACAGACAAACAATGACCTTTGAAATTTACCACTTCGACCCCTGGCTAAGATTGGGGCTCTCCGAGATTGGGGGCCTCCACATTGCGTGATTCGCCTAGGCAGCACTCCATCGGTAAAGAACGCAGCTAATGATAGTAAGACTTCATGAATTCAAGAAGTCCAAAAAGCAATGATTGTAATCTTTGCTTATAACCGTAATTCACACCTTTCCTCGTTTTTATGGCACTTGCCTTCCCGCCAAGTGCCATATACCGACCACTTTTCCGTCGGTCTGTCGGTTGGTCAGTCCGGTGTTTGCGAGTTAGGGTACTTCCAGATGTGCTAGGACGATGAAACTTGGCAGGCGTATTAGGGACACGACCAAAGTAACTTGGAAATAGTCACTTGCCCAATCAGACCATCGGGGGGGATGGAGGGGAGCCGGAATCCGGAATTTAGTGATCTGCATAACTTTCGAACGGGTGATCGGATCTTAACGAAACTTGATACTTGGAAAGAGGTCATGTCTCAGATGTCCCGTCGGACGGAATCCGAAGAAAGTGGTGGGGAGTCGGTGGGGGGGGGGGGGAGGAACCGGAAATCATGTGACACGCTTAAAGCGGAGCGATCGGGATGAAACTTGGTGAGAGAAACAAGTATAAGGCCTAGGTTCATCATTACCAGGAAATCGGACCAGATTCGTGTTCTGTGCGGGGAGTTGGAGGGGGGTTCCAGAATTCCGGTGATGCGGAGTTAAGTTACTTCCAGGTGGGCTAGGACAATGAAACTTGGAAGGCAAGTCATAAATCCGACCAGATAAACCTGGAAATAGTCAACTTCCCGATCCGGCCACCGTGGGGGGAGTGGATTGAGGGGGAATTCGGAATCTGGAAGAACGTATAACTTCGGAACGGGTGATCGGATCTTAACGATACTTTATATTTGGAAAGACTTCGTGTCTCGGATCACGCATTTAAAGTCCGACCAGATCCGATGAGTGGGGGGGGGGGAGTCGGAGGCGGGAACGGGAAACCTTTTGACACGCTTAGAGTGGAACGATTGGGATGAAACTTCGTGGGAAGGACTATCACAAGAACTAGATACGTCGGTGATAGAACCGAATCGGATTTGGGCACTGTGAGGGGAGTTAGAGGGGGGGGGGGGAGTCCGGAATTCCGGTTGTCGCGAGTTAAGGTAGTACTTCGTGTGCTAGGACGATGAAAATTGGCTTGAACGTTAGACATTTGACATGATCGGCTTAGAAATAGTCAGTTCCCCGACCCTACCATCGTGGGGGAGTGGAGGGTGGGGGAATCTGGAATCTTGAGGTATGTACAACTTTTGAACGAGTGTCGGATCTCAACGGAACTTGACATTTGACTCCGTGTTTCAAATGTCCCATTTTGAGTCCGGACAGGATCCGATGAATGTGGGGGGGGGGGGATCTTGACACTTAGAGTGGAGCGATTGGGATGAAACTTGGTGGGAAGAACAAGGACAAGAACTAGATACATCAGTGACAAAACCGTGAGGGGAGATAGTGGTGGTGGTGGTGGTGGGGGGGGGGAGGGTCAGGTTCCGGTGATTTCGAATTAAGGCACTTCCAGATGTGCTAGGGTGATGAAACTTGGCTTGAACATTAGAAACTTGACAAGATTGGCTGACTTAGAAATTGTCACTTCTCAGATCCGACCATCCCTTAAAGTGCTAATCCTAACCTTAAAGTACTGATTCTAACCAAAAAGTGCAAAAAATACTTTTAAACAAAGTATACATTTTCACTAAAGGGTTTAGCTAAAAAATGAATTTTTAGCACCCTTAAAGTGCGTTCCTTCACCGAAAAGTAAAAAAAAAATTCTTTAGCCAAACGATATATAATCATGATTCCCAAGGGCCCATGATCATTTCTGCCTTAAAGGTTTTGCTTACAAGTGATTTTCTTAAAGTACAAACAACAATTTGGAGAACAATATGAACTTTCATGATTCCAATGAGCCTATCATCATTTGTGCTTGAAGAGTGTTCGTTACGGATGAATCTCCAATGCCCGTAAAGTGCGTATCATCATGTCCAAATGCGTAGATAAAATAGTTTTCACGAACAATACACGTTCTAGTGATTTCTAAGGACCCATGACCATTTTTATCTCAAGGGTATTGCTTACAATTTATCACAACAAACCCACGAATTGACGAATTCCTAATTTCATCCTCTGGCCCAGCCTTGCAAGTGCCATATTAGCTTCCAGCTCTTGTTATTTTTTTTACCAGACCAGAATAATCATTCAATCCGGCGTTGTTACTAACGCCTTTGTAAGTTTCTGCTAGGTATACAACCATGGACGTATACAAATCGCCAGTCATTGAGGAATACACCACAAAGTGATTAGTTCACATGGGTTCAAGATTAACTGTTTTGTTAGAAGAAAATTCTGTATGTCTAAAAGCGAAATGCTATTATAGTCGTTATTTTCTAAGCGACGTTTTTTGTTCTGTCCAATGTAGTCGGTGAATAAACTGCATTTCCTCATTTAGATATTAAGATATACTGACGTTAGACTATAATCTCACTCATGAGCAAAACACATGGCCAAAAGAAAACTTAACCTTTTTGGGATCCCAAAAAAGCAAGTGGAGGGATACCTATGACATCGCAAAAGTTGTCCGTCTGTCCACACGATAACTCTCGAAGGGATTGAGATATTTTGATGAAACTTGGTGGGAGGATCCTTTGGTTCAAAGTACAGGTCAAGTTCGAAGATGGGCTATGTAGCCGTATATTCGAGGGTGGGGGAGGGGTTTCAAATTAAGGGACACAACAAATATTTTTTGAAAGCTATTGAGATAGTCGATTATGGTCTTTGAGCGCGATGGTGAAAATTATTTTCTTGTCGGACAAGTAGTTCGTCCGGAATCCGGCAAAAACCGGAAAGTTTGTTAAAAGTAAAAGTTTTATTTGAATTTGATTAAATGTTTGCTTGAGGGGAAGAAAACATACTGAACACGATGGTGAAAACCATTTTCTCGCTGGACATGTAGTTCGTCCGGAATCTGGGAAAACCGGAAAGTTGGTTAAAAAAAAAAGTTTCATTTGAAGTTGATTATACGTTTAATTTAGAGGTAATAAGACATGCTGAGCATGACGGTTAAAATCATTTTCTCGCCGGATAAGTAGTTCGTCCGGAATCCGGCAAAAACCGGAAAATTGGTGAGAAGTAGAAGTTTCATTTGAAGTTGATTAAATGTTTGACTCAAGGGTAAGAAGACATGCTGAACACGATGGTGAAAACCATTTCTCGCCAGACATCTAGTTCGCCTGGAATCCGGCCAAAACCGGAAAATACGTTAAAAGCAAAAGTTTTATCTGAAGTTGATTAGATGATACATTTAGGGGTAAGAAGAGACGCTGAGTCTGTATAAGACAATCAGTTGTATCCAGACATATAATTAGTCCGTAATTCGGTCATACCTGCATTTTTTTTAAGTCAAAGTTTTATTTAAAGCTGATTAGATGTTCTGTATAGCGATAAGGAGATACACTGGATTCGTTTCTGAATTTTCTTTTTTTGCTGGACTAGTAGTTTGCTCGGAATTCGGGCGAAACCGCGAATTTGGCAGAAGTAAAGCAGGAAGTTTCCGTCAAAATAGATATGGCTTATAAAGGAATAGATAGATAGATAGATCGAATATCTGAACTCGGTTTTCTCGATGACTAGCCTGGCGAAGACTGGATCTGGCGAAGACAAGACCCAATTGTCTGGATCAAATCTTAGATTTTTGGGATCCCATCGACATCTTTGGTCTTGTTTCAACTTGTCTTACATCACGGATTTCCAGCTTTTCAATCTGCAAATCTTCCTCTCACTACTGTATCATCCGTCTTCTATACACTCTCCGCTTTCGTTTCGGACAGCATAGCGCGAGAATTTTGAAATATTCTTTTGATCTTGTAATGAACAAAAATTGGCCTTGTAGCCTACGGGTTATACGAAATATGAGACAATCCATCACAAAACCAGAAAGAGGTCAGACTATCTCATGTGATGATTCCAGGGTGGTTCAGTATCGTAAGTAAAGATGCAATGAGTTTCTTTATTCAATCTCTATCAGTTGTACACAGTCTAGAACACTAATACACAGCCAATACTGGCTTCCAACAGATACCTGACTGCGCACCTCACGACTCCGCATCTATAAAGTGCTGCGCCAGTAAACACGGCCTCGCTCTAGTGCGTCACGATGGTAACGATACTAACATTAACGATACAGCGCTCCGCTGCCGCTTCTATCGATCGCCGCGTATCGTCGAATCCTCACTCAGAACTAACGGTAGGCATCGGGTCAATAAATCTTAACCAGGGGATAAAGGTTATTTTCTTACAGGTGTACGACGGCTAACATAAGTTGCGTTTTTGTCCCTCTTCTGTTCGCTGTTTTCTCTCCGTTTTTGTCAAAATACGGAACTCGCTGTTTCTCATTTTCCCGTTTGTGTACGCTGTTCTGTGTTCCGTGTTCTCTGTTCCGCTGTCTGTTTTGCTCTCCTAGCATGTTTTATCGCTGTTCAGATAGAAAATTGCAGAGCGATTCACAGATAGAAAAGAAAGAATTGCAGAAGTTTGGAGGATAAAGTTGGATCCTGAAGTATCGTCGTTTTGGAATATAATTTGCAATTTGGGTGGGCAGTCAGGTATCTGTTGGAAGCCAGTATTGGCTGTGTATTAGTGTTCTAGACTGTATGGCGTCCAGGTAAATTTTTGCAATTTAACAGATTTTCCGCTTAAGACATGCTCAGGATCCCAAATTTGCGTTTTCGTCAGAACAGCGACAAAAAGGAACAGCGTAAGCAAAACACCGTTGTTTACCCAAACCAGACAACTGTGATCACAGAACACGAACCAGAGACAAAAAACGCAACTATAGTGGCAAGAGGATCGTATGCTAATAAACATCGTTCCAGACGAAAGGCGGAGGCGGTCCTCGTGAAAAGAGGCTGAATTAAGACCTAGTCCAAATTTGTATCCAAGCACTTAGGTCCAAGAAGACCGAGTCCCCACGGCCGGCCGGATACATTTTGATTGTCTGAATTCTTCTGAATTTTAGCTTGAAATTTGGAGATGAGTTGTATTTTTGCCTTGGAAAATACAATTCTGGAAAAAAAAGGATGACATTTTGTCTAACTTGCGCTAGTAAGATCATAGGAAAGCTCAAAGTAATTGCACCCTGTAAGGAATACGGGGTTAACCCGAGTGCTAAAAATTTGGACCAGGTCGCAATTTCATGATCTTATTCAAGTACATGGAAGACTAAATAGTCAGTCATCGTAACAGTATAACATACTCTTAGTCCAAATTCTAGGAAAACTGGGCTAAGAAAAAACGCAAAAACTTCAGACGCCCGCCTGCCTTGGACTTCCGCAATCCACTAACTAAATACTAATGAACCAAATAAACACAAGCTGTAACCAATATGCCCCGAGGGTGGCCACGCGCGCTGCACCCGTCCCTCGCGCTCGGTGATTAGAAGCTTTGTGTCTAGGCGGTCTCAAGGGATTGTTTTGTTTGAGTAACGGAAAGAATACAGCTAATCCTGCAGCTAATGATTAAACATATACAAATTAATAGCGAGGTTAATAGCATCAACTATAGTTAATCCCCGCGGCAGTAGTTACATTGTGTAAGGAAAACGGGAAGAATACAGATAACGGAAAGAATACAGCTAATCCTGCAGCTAATGATTAAACATATACAAATTAATAGCGAGGTTAATAATACAGAATATATGTATTCTTATATAATAAGAATACAGAATACAGTAACGGAAAGAATACAGCTAATCCTGCAGCTAATGATTAAACATATACAAATTAATAGCGAGGTTAATAGCATCAACTATAGTTAATCCCCGCGGCAGTAGTTACATTGTGTAAGGAAAACGGGACTAGCAGTTCAAAGTAGGGGCCGCTACCCATGGTCGTCCCCCTCTGCGTTTTGGGCATTTGGTCAAATTTCTGCCGAAGGCAAAAATTCGGTCAAACTGGGCATCGCGCGAACATAACTGGACCGGATCCGGGCACTGTGGGGAGTTAGGGGGGGGGGGTCGGACATCTAGTGATCCAGCGAGTCCGGCATACTTGTTGATGTGCTAGGACGATGGAACTTTGCAGGTATGACATAAGGGATCCGAACAGATTGACTTGAGGCTAGTCGTTTCTCCGATCCGACCATCGTGGGGGAGTCCGGAATCTAGTGGCATGCATAACTTTTGAACGGGGGATCGGATTTGAATGAAACTTGTCAGTTGGAAAGAGCTATCGCCTCAGATGTTCGGTGTCAAGTCTGGATCAGGCCCGATACCTGTGGGGGATGGGGGGGGGCGGAAAACTAAAAAACGCTTAAAGCAAAGGGATTGGGACGGAACTTAATTGGGAGAACATGAATTAGGCCTATATATATAAACTTGGTGGGAACGCACCTAGCGAACACTAGATACATCATTGACATGACCGAGCCGATTCGGGCACTGTCGGGGGAGTGGAGGGAGGGGGAATCCGGAATCTTGAGGTATTTATAACTTTTGAACGGGTGACCGGATCTCGATGAAACTTGATATTTGGAAAGACCTCATGCCTCAGACGACCCACTTAAAATCCGGACCGGATCCGGTGACTTTTGGGGGGAGCTGGAGGGGGCAACCGGAAATCTTGGGAAACGCTATGAGTGGAGGGATCGAGATGAAACTTGGTGGGAAGACACCTAGCAAACACTAGATACATCATTGACATAACCGAGCCAATTCGGGCACTGTGGGGGGATGGAGGGAGGGGGAATCCGGAATCTTGAGGTATTTATAACTTTTGAACGGGTGATCGGATCTCGATGGAACTTGATATTTGGAAAGACCTCATGCCTCAGACGACCCACTTAAAATCCGGACCGGATCCGGTGACTTTTGGGGGGAGCTGGAGGGTGCAACCGGAAATCTTGGGAAACGCTATGAGTGGAGGGATCGAGATGAAACTTGGTGGGAAGACACCTAGCAAACACTAGATACATCATTGACATGACCGAGCCGATTCGGGCACTGTCGGGGGAGTGGAGGGAGGGGGAATCCGGAATCTTGTGGTATTTATAACTTTTGAACGGGTGACTTTTGGGGGGAGCTGGAGGGGACAACCGGAAATATTGGAAAACGCTATGAGTGGAGGGATCGAGATGAAACTTGATGGGAAGACACCTAGCAAACACTAGATATATCATTGACATAACCGAGCCGTGCCTACTCGTAACAAGTGCCATATGAGCTCGTAGCTCTTGTTGCTTTTTGCGGTCCCCCCACTTGGTTCGGGGGCAATTGGGCCGAGATTGCCCAATTTTTATGTTTTTAACTTGACAAAAACTGGAGGTAGCTATGATAACTTGGAATCCGATGTCACTTAGTTTTAAACGGCCGAACCCGATTTAGCATTGTGACCCGATATGGAATAGAATAGAATTTGTTGCACAAAAAGCCTGAAGCCATGGCAAAAATGGTTAAAAAAAGAACAAATGAACGAAATAATAAAACTAAATGGTTAAAAAAAAGAACAATTGAATGAAATAATAAAACTAAACTAAAGGAAATTCTCTCTGTGGGCTAAAGCTACTTTTAGGAACCTCACCACTATCACCAGCCTCTTCAAATCTTGAAAACACTTACTTCCAATAACGTTCATCATCCATACTTCATTTATAGCAATTACATTCCCAAAAATCTCAACCCGCAGGTCATCTAGCTCACGGCATTCACACATCAGATGTAACAAATTCTCATTCTCGCGAAACACGTGTAAACTGATTGGCAATAACCCGTCAATCAATTTTGTTTTGATGCAAGTCGCAACCCCAGGCCCCACTGAACCGTTTTAGGTATTGATTCAACGTAGGGTATGACCGGTATTCTTAAGAAGTAAACGGTCATATATGTTAGAAGTTAGAAACAGGTATTCGGATGTCCAGAATAAATAAGGTGAATGATAAGGTGGACAGTAATGCAGTTAATATAATTGATGAGATTAATGCGACGAGTGGAAGTATGTCATTGTTGGAAAGTACATAGCGAGATAAATTTGGTGTTTTGTTTTTTAATGACAAATTTCGTTGTTTCTTGTTGTTGAACATGTGGTTTGGAAAGACAATAAACCTGCAACCAGAGCAAGCAGAAATAAAGCGACATAGGCGGGAAATTATATCCAAACATTTTTGCTTGTTAAGCATCTTTTCAGGGAAAATTCTGTCACCTGTCACCTTCTTTAAGGTTTTATACTTCAGCCAAAGAGACATGGGGGGAAGAGGTTTATTTTAAGGCTGGGATTAAGTGGGTGGATCTAAGAATTTTAATTAGTTGCCGGGCTGATTATTTGCCATTGGGAAAACGGAGGAAATATTTGGGGAATAAATTAGGACGTACTGGTCCCTACTTAAAGTCTACAATTTTATAGCCAAGTGAAGGAAACGTATGGTGAGGAATATTATTTTAAGTTGGATATCCCCAAAAGGTTTGGTTGCAGGTGCGAGCAAATTGTCTACCTTTCGGGAAAGTTTGGGAAAGAAAGAGAAATCCGGAAATGCATAGGTCTTGCCCGGTTTGTGGGAAGGTGAGTATGGGCTTGGCCACATTCTCCTGCGGTGTCGTAACCTCTCACATTTGAGGGGAAGTATCTTTGAAAAGGGGAATGATGGCTTTCTCCCTGGGATTTTGAAATCAACGTCGCCGAGGTATATTATCGCAGTAGGGAATTTTGTTGGAAGGGCTTTACAGTTTAGTAAGATTGAGGAAAGAGATAGAGCAAGTGCGCCGTAGAAATTATAGTAGTGGTGATTGAATGCTGGTTGTATTTATGTATGTTGATTGTTACTGTATATGGCCATACGGCTTTCAAATACAGATTATCTTATCTATCTTATCTTATACCATTTGGTCTAAAGTATTTTTTTAACTTTGCGTTAAGATGCTGACTGTAAGAACGCTTAGTAATCAGTTTGTAATCGAAAAACTAAAAGTGTGCAATGGCGGTGGGTACGATAGTGGCTAATCCTCGTTATCCTTACGTTAATATATCTTTTCCGTGGCCAAATAACGATCGACCTACAAAATATCGAATTTTCCTTTGATCTTACCACCGCATGGTAGACAAAATAGAAATAGATACTCCTTTGTTTCTTTCGGAATTGTATTTGTTGTAGCAAAAGTACGACCCACCTCCAAATGTCTAGTTTTCCTCGAAAACGGAAACAAATATTCGAAAAAATTACTCACTTCCTTGCTTCATCCTTTCTTCATCTTTCGTATCCCCTCCTGGCTTTTGTATTTTAAAGGACCCCTTAATTGATCAGAAGAGGCGTCCCGAGGGGGGGGGGGGGCTTTAAACTGCTAGTCCCGTTTTCCTTACACAATGTAACTACTGCCGCGGGGATTAGTTATATTTGATGATATTAACCTTGCTATTAATTTGTATATATTTAATCATTAGCTGCAGGATTAGCTGTATTCTTTCCGTTACTCAAGCAAAACCATCCCTTGAGAGTTGACACCGGCTAGAGTACTAGAACTACTAGACACAAATTCTAATCACCGAGCGCGAGGGACGGGTGCAGCACGTGCAGCGTGCCCCAAGGCGGCATATCGGTTACAATTTGTGTTTATTTGGTTCATTAGTATTTAGTCGATTGCAGAAGTCCAAGGCAGGAGGGCGTGTGCAGTTTTGCGTTTTTTCTCAGCCCAGATTTTCCTCGGATTTTGGCGAAGAGTACGTTACACTGTTACGATGACTGAATATTTAGTCTTCTATGTAACTGTATAAGATCACGAAATTGCAACCTGGACCAATTTTTTAGCACTCGGTTTAACTCCGAGTTCCTTACAGGGTGCAATAACTTTGAGTTTTCCTATGCAAGTTAGACAAAATGTCATCCTTTGTGTTTCCAGAATTGTATTTTCCAAGGTAAAAATACAACTCATCTCCAAATTGCAAGCTATAATTCAGAGGAATTCAGACAACCAAAATGCGTCCGGCCGGCCGTCGGGACTCGTCGTCTTGGACCCAAGTGCTTGGGTACTTATACTAGGTCTTAATTCCATAATCTACCAAATCGTAGTAATCCTACACTCTTCTGTGGCCTTCCCACTTCTTGCTTATTATTGCCAAAATAACTCGTACGTAGTAGCGAATATAGAAATCAAAGTCGCGTACTAGCGCAAGTTAGACAAAATGTCATCCTTTGTTTTTCCAGAATTGTATTTTTCAAGGCAAAAATACAACTCATCTCCAAATTTCAAGCTACAAATTTGGACGCAAGTGCTTGGATACAAATTTGGACTAGGTCTTAATTCCATAATCTACCAAATCCTAGATATCCTACACTCTTTTGTGGCCTTCCCACTTCTTGCTTATTATTGCCAAAATGACTCGTAAGTAGTAGCGAATATAGAAATCAAAGTCGCGTAAGCGTCTTTCACTACAACACAACACACAAGCGGACATCACTAGATGTCCGACCCCCCCCCCCCCCTAACTCCCCACAGTGCCCGGATCCGGTCCAGTTATGTTCGCGCGATGCCCAGTTTGACCGAATTTTTGCCTTCGGCAGAAATTTGACCAAATGCCCAAAACGCAGAGGGGGACGACCATGGGTAGCGGCCCCTACTTTGAACTGCTAGTCCCGTTTTCCTTACACAATGTAACTACTGCCGCGGGGATTAACTATAGTTGATGCTATTAACCTCGCTATTAATTTGTATATGTTTAATCATTAGCTGCAGGATTTGCTGTATTCTTTCCGTTACTGTATTCTGTATTCTTATTATATAAGAATACATATATTCTGTATTATTAACCTCGCTATTAATTTGTATATGTTTAATCATTAGCTGCAGGATTAGCTGTATTCTTTCCGTTATCTGTATTCTTCCCGTTTTCCTTACACAATGTAACTACTGCCGCGGGGATTAACTATAGTTGATGCTATTAACCTCGCTATTAATTTGTATATGTTTAATCATTAGCTGCAGGATTAGCTGTATTCTTTCCGTTACTCAAACAAAACAATCCCTTGAGACCGCCTAGACACAAAGCTTCTAATCACCGAGCGCGAGGGACGGGTGCAGCGCGCGTGGCCACCCTCGGGGCATATTGGTTACAGCTTGTGTTTATTTGGTTCATTAGTATTTAGTTAGTGGATTGCGGAAGTCCAAGGCAGGCGGGCGTCTGAAGTTTTTGCGTTTTTTCTTAGCCCAGTTTTCCTAGAATTTGGACTAAGAGTATGTTATACTGTTACGATGACTGACTATTTAGTCTTCCATGTACTTGAATAAGATCATGAAATTGCGACCTGGTCCAAATTTTTAGCACTCGGGTTAACCCCGTATTCCTTACAGGGTGCAATTACTTTGAGCTTTCCTATGATCTTACTAGCGCAAGTTAGACAAAATGTCATCCTTTTTTTTCCAGAATTGTATTTTCCAAGGCAAAAATACAACTCATCTCCAAATTTCAAGCTAAAATTCAGAAGAATTCAGACAATCAAAATGTATCCGGCCGGCCGTGGGGACTCGGTCTTCTTGGACCTAAGTGCTTGGATACAAATCTGGACTAGGTCTTAATTCAGCCTCTTTTCACGAGGACCGCCTCCGCCTTTCGTCTGGAACGATGTTTATTAGCATACGATCCTCTTGCCACTATAGTTGCGTTTTTTGTCTCTGGTTCGTGTTCTGTGATCACAGTTGTCTGGTTTGGGTAAACAACGGTGTTTTGCTTACGCTGTTCCTTTTTGTCGCTGTTCTGACGAAAACGCAAATTTGGGATCCTGAGCATGTCTTAAGCGGAAAATCTGTTAAATTGCAAAAATTTACCTGGACGCCATACAGTCTAGAACACTAATACACAGCCAATACTGGCTTCCAACAGATACCTGACTGCCCACCTAAATTGCAAATTATATTCCAAAACGACGATACTTCAGGATCCAACTTTATCCTCCAAACTTCTGCAATTCTTTCTTTTCTATCTGTGAATCGCTCTGCAATTTTCTATCTGAACAGCGATAAAACATGCTAGGAGAGCAAAACAGACAGCGGAACAGAGAACACGGAACACAGAACAGCGTACACAAACGGGAAAATGAGAAACAGCGAGTTCCGTATTTTGACAAAAACGGAGAGAAAACAGCGAACAGAAGAGGGACAAAAACGCAACTTATGTTAGCCGTCGTACACCTGTAAGAAAATAACCTTTATCCCCTGGTTAAGATTTATTGACCCGATGCCTACCGTTAGTTCTGAGTGAGGATTCGACGATACGCGGCGATCGATAGAAGCGGCAGCGGAGCGCTGTATCGTTAATGTTAGTATCGTTACCATCGTGACGCACTAGAGCGAGGCCGTGTTTACTGGCGCAGCACTTTATAGATGCGGAGTCGTGAGGTGCGCAGTCAGGTATCTGTTGGAAGCCAGTATTGGCTGTGTATTAGTGTTCTAGACTGGTTGTACAGTACTCAGTAGAGCCAGAGGTATGTTCATTTGAACTGTTTCTTAAATAGGGTAGCCACAAAAAGCCCTACCGGCAGTAGCGCCGATTTGCCAATTTTTCAGTAATGAAAATGAATCGGTGGGAATTTATCAAATTTTTTTTTCATTTTTTTTCAGTCTAAAACAGCTGACAAAAATGTTTCAAATATACCACTGTATTCAGAAAAAAAATCCTAATTTAATAAGGTCTGCGGCTTTTTCCTAGCTAGCTTTTATTGTCATATTAATAATGGCATGGAAATTCAGGTATAAAAAAGTACCTGAACTTCCCTAGAAGAATCTATTGATACCTATATCCATAACCATACCTGCTACACCAGTAAATAGCTATTCAAACAATGTTTACAACGGATATGTCAGCTACGATTCTTCATCAGCGATATATTGACAGCCTGACGAGGACCCTTGCCAAGAAGGGCTGAAATATCGCTGATGAAGAATCGTAGCTGACGTATCCGTTGTAAACATCGTTTGAATAAATGTTTCAAAGTCATCTTGGGCTCAAAGAATATTTAGTAAATAGCTGGTTCTTCGAACTTGTGCATCTTATTCCCAGTTTCTCTTATAATCCACCATAATCTGCTCCCAATAAAAAAAAACTAACACCCAGTTTCAATACAAATTACAAGACAAGATGGGGACCACACCAACCTTGTTTTGTGACCGTGACCTCATCATTCTCGGAATATTTTTAGTGCAAAATTACGCAATTTTGTAACATGTGTCCGGTGTGTTTTTTGTGTTTTTCAAATCTAGAATTGGGATACTTAGCAGCCTGAGCTCAAACCAAAGCTAATATTCAGGAGAATCATTACCCTATGACCAAAAGATCAGAATTTGAAAGTTATTTTTTTAGTAGCTACCCTATCTTAAATGTGAACACTGCAGTTTTTGGCTAAATGGTAGAATGATGATGCAAACTACCTAATTAGGTGTTTCAGAGGCCCTTAATCCTGCCTTAATCTGCTCTTAATTACCAACTTTGGCTAACTCTTAGTTAACTTTGGTCCAGGGGTAGTTCGAAGGGGGGGGGGGGCATGGGGAGGTGACTCACCCCCCATGATCAAGAGAATCTACTCTCAGTCGTATATTTTGAGCTTGTCTGTATGACAGTAGTGTATTTTGTGCTTTTCAGAATGCAGTTACCAAACGTGAATTTCACCCACAAATCACAGTTTTTCAGGTTCACAGTTGTGTGTGCTGAGTTTTCCGGAATGAAAGTCGTATGTTTGAGCTTGCCAGAATGACATCAACCGCGGATTCCGCCTGAAAAATACCGTTTCTTGCCGTACTTTATGAAGGGATTTTCTGGTCGTAAATTAGAGACAGCATAAGTTTTGACCTTGCCAGATAAAGGCAGACAAAGCAGTGAGCTAATCGTGAACTTCGCCTTCAAATGACCTGTTTCTGGTCGTATTGTTCCATAGAGATTTTAATACTATGTTTTAAGATTGTCAGATTCACACTTTTGTGTTCTCAGTTTGTCAGAATCACAGTCAAATAGAACTTGCCAGAATGACATCAACCGCAAAATTTCCCTGAAAATTACCCGTTTCTTGTGGTATTTTACGAAGAGATTTTCTAGTCGTATATTAGAGACAGTCGTAAGTTTTGAGCTTGCCATATGAAGCAGTTAGGTGAATTTCTACAAATGACCTATTTCTGGTCGTATGGTTTTATAGAGATTTTCTATAAGTCATTATGTCACGGAATATCGTGTGTTTTGAGCTTGTTAGAATGACAGGTGTATGTTTTGAACTTGCCAGAGTGACATAAATGCCATTATCAAATCGTGATATTCGCTCTGTGGTGCTGAAAACAGGCTGATTTTCGAAAATTTAGCCTGCGGCGCGACATTTCAACATTATCCTATCTGGTTCTGTGCAAATATCTCCTTAAAACTGTTTTTTTTTTTTTTTTTAAATGGCTTGGGGAGTAAGGTTTGCACATAAACAGGCTTTGTAAGCACTGTGTAACGAGACTGATGATTGCACTATTTTTGTGTAGTCTAAATTCAAAGTGGGAGCACTACCACGGACCAACTTCTGGGAAAGTATCCCACTCCGTTTGCGAGTTACCGGTGCATGGACAGATATGTAATATCATGGACAAAAAATGTTTCACAAAACTTTACCTGCGCCGTCTTTCATAGTAACCCACTCGCTATCTGGTTGAATGGCCCGTAATTTAGGTGAGGTGTTAGGCCTAAGATTTCAGCCACCTTAAAAGCTAGAAATGCAAGAAAAAGGTCGGATTACAAAAAATCGCCTGCTTCGCTGAGTTTAAATTTGTCTTGGGTACATACGGTAAAAGCTGCTGCTTGGGACCTGAGCCACGTTAAAAGCAAGATTTTGTGTGTGAAGCTGTCGGATATTGCCGAATAAAGTCCGGTTTAACAAATTTTAGTAGAAAATTCATCTCACTTTCATCATCACGAATAATAGAGCCTAGGATTTTCTCAAATTGTTCGGAAAGAGTTTGGTACTGGCTCTTTCGTAGTCCTACCCTATTTCTATTTAGTTGAAGGGTGCATCATTTATATGCGGCTTTAAGCTTGAGATTTGGGGTCTAACTAAGCTACATTAAAAGGTAGAAGTTGTAAAGGAGTAGTTGAATTTTGCTCGAGTATTGAGAAAATTTCGCCTGCGGCGATCACTTTAGTTTGTCTTCAGCAGATATGTTAGAAGCTGGCACCGAGGCTTGTCTTCTCTCCAGCGAAATTTGATATGAACGGCATGGTCTAATTCCTGTTAATTATTTGTTAATATTTTACAACTACAATGGCATTTTCCTGTGTTTGTAGCCAGTCGTATATTTTGAAGTCCTCACCCCCCCATGCCCAAGCCCTTCGAACCGCCCCTGCTTTGGTCAAAGCAAGTGGATGATAATAGCAAAGTCAAACTCTAAAGTCAACGAACGTAAAATAAGCATACCTCTACCGCTGGCCAGTAGAGATAGGTGCTAAAAGTATAGGATCACGAAATTTGTGCATCAGTTTCTTATTTTATCAGTTGCATTTTTGAAGATACTGTGATATCTGGCACCACAGTCTAAAGTCGTTTTTGCGGCTACCATGGTATCTGATACCATGGTCAAAAGGCCTTTTTGCAGTTATTGTGGTATCTGGCCAGATACCGTGGTATCTGATATTCAGATACCATGGTCCGATTGTGGCATCTGAAAAAGTCATCTCACTTTCATCATCACGAATAATAGAGCCTAGGATTTTCTCAAATTGGTTGGAAAGAGTTTGGCACTTTAGCGATGTTACTGGAGTTTCAGTTTTTATGGCACTTGAGCTTACTCAAGTGCCATATAGCGATTGTTATTTCTGTCCGTCAGTCGGTCTGTCGGTCTGTCGGTCTGTCGGTCTGTCGGTCCCGGTTTTGCTAGTTCGGGCACTTCCAGATAAGCTAGGACGATGAAACTTGGCAAGCATATCAGGAACTGGACCAGATTAAATTAGAAATTGTCGCTTCCTCGATCCGACCATCTGGAGGGGAGTGGAGGGAGGGGGAATCCGGAAAAAATAGGAAAAATGAGATATTTTTAGCTTACGAACGGGTGATCGGATCTTAATGAAACTTAATGCATGGAAGGACTTCGTGTCTCAGACCCTCCATTTTAAATCCAGACCGGATCCGGTGACACTGGGGGGAGTTAGAGGGGGAAACCGGAAATCTTGGAAAACACTTAGAGTGGAGGGATCCGAATGAAACTTGGTGGAAAGTACAAGCAAAAGTCCTAGATACGTGACTGATATAACCGGAACGGATCCGCTCACTTTGGGGGAGTTGGGGGGGGGGGGGAGAAGTCCGAATTTGTAGTGATCCCGCGAGTTCCGTGCTTCCTGATGTGCTGGGACGATGGAAATTGACAAGCATGTCTGGGACCCGACCAGCTTAAATAGGAAATCATCAATTCCCCGATTCGACCATCTGGGGGGGGGGGGGGTGGAGGGAGGGTGAAGCCAAAATTTGAGGTATTTTTAGCTTGCGAACGGGTGATCGGATCTTGATGAAAATTGATATTTAGGATGACCTCGTGTCTCAGACACCTCACTTTAAATCCGGGCCGGATCCGATGACACTGGGGGGAGTTGGAGGAGGGAACCGGAAATTTTGAGAAACGCTTAAAGTGGAGGGATCGGGATGAAACTTGGTGGGAAAAACAAGCACAGGTCCTAGAAACGTCATTGACATAACCGGACCGGATCAGGGCACTGTGGGGGAGTTGGGGTGGGGAACCGGAAATTTTGAGAAACGCTTAAAGTGGAGGCATCGGGATGAAACTTGGTGGGAAAAACAAGCACAGGTCCTAGACACGTCATTGACATAACCGGACCGGATCAGGGCACTGTGGGGGAGTTGGGATGGGGGTCCGGATTTCTAGCGATCCCGGAAGTTCGGCATACTTCCTGGTGTCCTAGGGCGATGAAACTTGGCAGGTATGTCAAGGATCCGAACAGATTGACTTGAGAATAGCCGTTTCCCCTACCCGACCATCGTGGGGGGAGTGGGTGGATGGGGAGTCCGGAATCTAGTGGCGTGCATAACTTTTGAACGGGTGATCGGATCTTGATGAAAATTGATATTTAGGATGACCTTGTGTCTCAGACACCTCACTTTAAATCCGGGCCGGATCCGATGACACTGGGGGGAGTTGGAGGAGGTAACCGGAAATTTTGAGAAACGCTTAAAGTGGAGGGATCGGGATGAAACTTGGTGGGAAAAACAAGCACAGGTCCTAGACACGTCATTGACATAACCGGACCGGATCCGATGACACTGGGAGGAGTTGGAGGAGGGAACCGGAAATTTTGAGAAACGCTTAAAGTGGAGGGATCGGGATGAAACTTGGTGGGAAAAACAAGCACAGGTCCTCGACACGTCATTGACATAACCGGACCGGATCAGGGCACTGTGGGGGAGTTGGGGTGGGGGTCCGGATTTCTAGCGATCCCGCGAGTTCGGCATACTTCCTGATGTCCTAGGGCGATGAAACTTGGCAGGTATGTCAGGGATCCAAACAGATTGACTTGAGAACAGCCGTTTCCCCGACCCGACCATCGTGGGGGGAGTGGGTGGATGGGGAGTCCGGAATCTAGTGGCGTGCATAACTTTTGAACGGGTGATCGGATTTGAATGAAACTTGTCTGGTGAGCTATCGCCTCGGACGTTCAGTGTCACGTCCGAGTCGGGTCCGATACCTGTGGGGATGGGGGGGGGGGGAGTGGAAAACTCAAGGGACGAAACTTAATGGATGGAACAAGCATTAGGCCTAGATGAAATTGACGGAGCCAGATGGTTTCGGGGCTCTGTGGGGGGAGTTGGAGGGGGTTTCCTGGAATTCCGGTAGTCGTGAGTTAGAATAGTTCCAGATGTAAAACGACAACGAAACTTTGCAGGCATATTAGCGACCCGAATTATCTTGACTTAAAAACCTGACACAACATACCCCCGGAAACTTCCGTTCCTAGATCCGAGCATTTTTGGGGGAGCAAGAGAAGAGAAATATGGACTTCTATAAATTGCGAACGAGTGGTCTGATTCGAGTGAAACTTCATGGGTGATACGAATCGATGGCCTCGACATGTAAAACATGCGTTCGAACCATATGCGACCACGATTAGGGGAATTGGGGGTAGGGGGACTTTTGACATGCACAAAAACCAAACGGATGGACCGAATGAGATGCAATTCGACAGTGCCGAGTTTATGCGGCCTAGATTTGTTATTTAGCGTCTGGGCCGGATTCGGCCAAGGTAGGGGGGGGGGGGTACTGGAAACTTGCAGATAGGCTATGCTCCAATTTCAGTCAAACTTGATGAGGGAATTAAGAGATTGGGCCCGAATCGGCTCCGACAACGTTGGTGGGAAGGGGGGGGGGGGTACCGGAACTTTCCAAAAATGCTCAGATTCGAGTGAAACTTGGTAGATGGTATAAACGAAGATGCTTTAGGGGGTCGATTTTTTTTTTATTCCGAACCAGATTCGGCCACGGTAGGTGGAAATAGAGTGAGTACCGGAAATCGTGTAGCACGTCTAGGGATCAAACAAATGGATTTATTGGGATGAAAGTTTGAACAGTCATGTGCATTTGCAATCGAGACGATGCCGGAACTGCTCAGAAATGAGTGAAACTAAATTCCTATTTCTATTTCCGAACCGCCTTTTTGGATGGCGGGTGTATTTTGTGACGTTTTCATCTACTTTCTTGTACAGCCTACTCGTACAAGTGCCATATGAGCTCGTAGCTCTTGTTCTTTTGTGATGACTTCGAAATGCTCAGTTTTGAGAATTGTCGCTTTTGCAGAGCAACCGTAGTATCAGATACCATGGTAACTGCAAACACGACTAATTGCACATCCAGTTACCATGGTAATATAGGCCAATATATACCCAATATATATAGGTAATATATACCATGGTATCTGCAGAAATGCAACTGTTATTTCCATAGATCTGCCACACGTAGTTTGAATACATAGGGTGTTGATGATGGTGATGCTGAAAATCAGTTGCTGTTGAGGTTTAAAAAATAGATAGTCCTTCAGCCCAAGCTGACTGCGAATCATATTTGATGGTGCAAAATGTAGCTGATATCGCTCCAATAAAATGTAGCTGATATCGCTCCAATAAAATGTAGCTGATATCACTCCAATAAATTCTCTCAATGGGTTAAGATATTGTGTTCAAATTTGGCACGATGACTCTTTGGATGAAAGTACAGGTCAAGTTCGAAGATGGGCTCTGTATCCCTACATTTAGGGGTGGGGGAGGGGTTTCAAATTAAGGGACGACACAAAATATTTTTAAAAGCTAATGAGATAGTCGATTTAGGGGTAAGGAAACATGCTGAATCCGCATAGGAAAATTATTTTCTCGCCAGACAAGTAGTCGACCCGAAATCCGGCGAAAACGGGAAATTTGGAAAATTTAAAAGTTATATCTGAAGTTGATTAGATGTTCGATTCAGGGGTAGGAACACATGCTGAGCCCGAATATGAAAATTATTTCCACGTCGGGCAGGTAGTTCGTGCTGAATCCGGAAATTCAGCATGAGGTTTTAACCTAGTCGATATAGAGTGAGGAGACATGCTGTTGCAACTTTCGAACATACTAATGATAAACAAAAAGTGTATGACATCAGTTTATTATCTCTAAAGTCCCAATGTGCTGGGTCAACAAGTCAGAATGCATCCGACAACTATCTACACATGTGAAAGCTCTGCGCATGGGTGACGTCATTTTGTTTAATCTATGCACCCGGGGGGATGGTGACTTCGCTCGCGCGTAGACGCGCAAAGTTAATTTAGTTTAATACAAGACTGTTTAAACCTAGCGTACGTATTCTTTGAGTTTTGGATTGTCGAAGTGGTTGACTTGTGTTGTTCAAACTTCGTAGAAGGATTCAGGAGGAGGGGGTCTCAAATTAAGGGTGAAAACAATATGTTTTATAAGATAATGAGATATTCCTTTACGGGAAGGAGGATCACTGAATCCATATCTGAACTTAGTTTTCTTGCCGGACAAATGATTCACCAGGAATTCGACCAAAACTGGAAATTTAGTTGAAGCTCAGAGTTGTTTCTGAAGTCGATTTGGTACGGGATAAGGAGACATGGTGAATCGAATTTTGAACTTTATTTCCTTGACGGATGCGCTGGCAAAATTTTCAAAAACCTGGAAATTTGGATTGAAAGGTTCGGCTCTCAGTGTCATTCTGAGCCTCGTTTTTGTTGCAATAGCGCTGCCGCATCGCTGCTGCAGCACTTCTTTGCTTTTGCATAATACACGTTTTTGGATTCACTTTCTTCTTGGCTGAAGCGGCAGCGCTGCAGCATCTTGCAGGGTAGCACGGACTTGGTCGGGGAGCAAGTCCGTGATTCTCGAGAAGCGCTGCCATCTTCCTCGGAAGCGCTGCAGTGCAAAAACGGATGTAGGAAGAATCAGTCCGGAATCGGCCGAAATGTGGACCTGCAGCATGGAACAAAAACGAGGCTCTGGTGTCACTAGATCTTTTGTTCGGCATGCCTTTGTTTTTAGTCCACAGGTTAACTTAACACACATCTACAATTAAACGTGGTTTGTTTGGTTCTATTCCGATAGGGAGAACCACCCGAGGGGGTTCACAGTCCCCAACTTTGCCCCATAATGACAACGACCCGTTTCTCAGTCTTTCTTGGATAGTTTCTGTAATGAACACTTCGAATTCTTTTGTCGATTCGTGATTTTTAAACTGCCGCGGTGGAGGGTATGAGCAATCATAATCTTTACCTTTATAACGACCTTTGAAATTATGAAAATAGGCTTCAACGTCAAACCCATCTCTTAGCCCAAATTCTCAAATATGCTCTGTCGCAAATGAAAGTCAACTCCAAGAAATCGTCAATTATGAGCATTAACTTTTTAAAATCTACGCCAGCTTTTCTTGACCCCATTCCCCCAGAGATCTTCAGATTAAACTACTCGGAGTTACTTTAACCAATGATCTGAAATGGGATGCTCACATCAAAAATATTTTAAAACAAGCCTCCCCATCTATTGCTGTTTTGACACTACTTATGATATTTTCATGCCCTTCGAAAGACCTCCTCCAATACATTAATTTTATCAGACCTATTCTTGAATACACTTGTCCGGTTTGTCCCTTCCGGGTCTCTTTACCTTAGGTTCACACAGAGCAAATCGCGGCGATGAACGAGGTTTTTTAATTTGAGCGATAGAAGATTTTTATCGCCTGGATGTTCGCACTGAATTTCGTCGGCAACAGAATTTAACGCGAAATATTGCTGTTGAGTGCATAAAATCGTACTGTCGCCCGATTAAAGCTGAATTCTCCCAACATTGAAAATCTCCGGACGAAGCAACAGAAATCGCCGATTTTGGCGACGAAAATTTCGGCGATGGCCGATGTCGCCTCAGTGTGAACGTCTGTGTGAACCTAGGGTTAGAGCACATTCACCGTATAGAGAAAATTAAAAAAGTGCCCTCATGAATGAGTCATGATTATTAACAGTGAGGGTAAGGTGCCCTGCAGTAACCTACTAAAAAGGTTCAAGCTGGCTAGCCTGGAACAGAGACGAATCCACCCTAGCATCGATTTCGGTATTAAAACCCTTTCTCTTCCCCGACTACGTAATATTCTCCGTCCTCCCTAGTCGCCTATACGTATTAGACCCCAGCGAGAGAAATCCCAGAAATTCCCCTTACTAACACCTGTGGCCCCTCTTCATGAAAGATATAGAAGGAGTTTTGTTCCAGCATTTGTTGAGTTGTACAATGACCGATAAGCTGGTCCTTTTTAGTTTTAGTTTCTTTCATGACAAAATTATAAAATGATAGAGTGTTATTTTATTTATTTTCTTATAACGAAAAGGTTTTGAAAAATAAATTCTACTCGGCCTCCCGAGTAGTTTTAGACGGCCTCCCGACAAGACGGACTCCACATCTGGACCACTAAATAAAAATAGAACAAATGTTATGTATTTTTCTTGCCTCTTCTCTGATCGAGGTCGAGTTTCTTGACTAAGCAATCAAATATCAGAGGTTGTAAATATTAGGCAATATCAGTGGCATAGCTAGACCATTTTCGTGTGGGGGGGGGGGGGGGGGGGGGCAAGCCCAGATTTTACCGACAGGGATTGAAAATTTTCCGGCAAAACGCGCCGTTAACGTTGCATATTCCCGGCGAACAGGTCATAGAGCCGCTGCAATAATAAATTGTAATAGATCCGTTGAGAAGATTTTTGTAATGGAAATTCTTTAGTTTGTGGTGACTCCCTGGCCACAGAGGTTGGTTAGCAGATTGTACCAAGAACATACCATGCAGTCAGTATTCTACCAGACCAGAGAAGTCATGATGGACACTGCAGAAGAAGCACCGTTCAGCTGCCTTCTTCACTTGCAAACTTGGCGACATATTTATGTAAAACTTCGGCTGTAAGTGCACCATCGCGATCGTAATGTCTGTCCGCTGTCGGTCCACCACTTTGTTTGTCTGCCCGACTTTTTCTAGTTCGTAAGCTAGGACTAGCCTAGCAGATAAGATAGGACGATGAAACGTGGCAGGCGGATAAACGACACGACCTAAGATTTTAGAAGGGGGAGGGGGAGAGGAATCCGGGATCTTGTGACATAATCAAGTTGCAAAGTACAATCAGATTTAATTGAAACTTGATGACTGTTAGGAGCAGTTCCAACTATGAACATACACAGTTTATTGGCCCTCGGAAGTGCTTCGATTCAGTGAAAATTGCCCGAGATGTACGATTTATTATCCCGAAAATGTATGATACGCGTAGGGACCAGTCAGATAGAGTGATCTACCGACAAGGAACGGAATAGAATCAAGAAGTGTCTGTCGGTTCATTTACTCGATCTCAATCTACGTACGAGACTTTTCGGTCTTCAAGCCATCCGCACCGACAAACAGACGATTTCAAAATTACTACATTCACCGAGATGGCTTTTCCCGGTGATTGTACCGAATTGAAAACGAACAAAATGAGGATTTAATTTCCTTCCGACGATAGGCGTAATTTTTCCGACAAAGCTTTTGTCTGTAGCCTACCGGAAACGGAACTGAAACTAAGCGCCGCAGGCAAAACTTTTGTTATCCGACTTTTTCTAGCAAAACTCAACAGGGAACTGCATTCCATACAAATTCTAGCTATTATAGTTGCTAAATGACGCACCCTTCAAGTAAATAAAGAAAACGGTACTCCAAGAAAGGCGACGCAGGCGAAATTTTTTAAATGCCCCTTTTTTCTGGCTTGTCAACTATACTTCCCAACAAATTTTAGCTTTTAACGTTGCTCGAATGCGAAGCTGACATCTCACCTTAATGACGCGCCGTTCAGTTATATAGAGAACAGGCTACAATGGAAGATACTGTAGGCGAAGTATTTGGAAATACTTTTGATCAGACAGTAAGGAGCCTATGATATCACAAATCTTTCTGTCTATCTGTAACCCCAGTAACTCCCAGAGGGAGTGAGATGTTTTGCCGAAAGGTGGCACCTTCACTCGACCCTTTACGAAAAGAGATAGTGTCCATCCGGAATAGAATAGATACAAAGAGGTTTGGTCTGAATTGTGGCCAAAAAACTGTGGAATCATCGAGCCCATGATCACCGTGCTTACCAAGCCGGTTTATGTAATGAAAAACAAAAAAAAAATGTTTTAGGCCACAAGAAGGAGATTTGCAAAGAAAAATAACACAGATAATACTGAAACTTTTTGCTTCAGGCAAAAAATTTCGAAATATCAGCTTGTTTTCTGCTAAATACAGAGACTTTAATACAAAACCAGTTTCGTCCAAACCGTAGGCGTCATGGTGAAAATCACGATTGGGAACTGCATTCCTTTCGTTCTAACAAGCTCGAAACGAACGACTGTCATTCTGACAAGCTCCAAACATACGAGTGTCCCTAAGATCTGACTTATAGACAATCTGTTTACGTAACCATACGACTAGAAACAGGTTTTCAGTCAAAATTCACGATAGCCAAGCTCCAAACTTATGTCTGTCATTCCGACAAGCTCGAGAACTTACGACTGTCTCGTAAAATACGACTAGAAAATCTGTTTGTAAAATACGACATGAAATACTTCATTTGCAGGCAGAATTCACGCGATTTGGTGCGACTCTGGCAAGCTCAGAACATACGGCTGTCGTTCTAACAAACAAACACACAGCAGTGAATCTGACAAGCTCAAAACATAAGCAAGCTAAAAACGTACGAGTGTCATACAGGCAAGCTCAACTCCTGAAGCATGTGCCCCCGCTACCACCTTCGAACCGCCTCTACTTACCTTACCTTAAATATTACTTGTAAGCAATAAGGTGTGTAATTCATTATGTTGTAATAATGAGTAAAACCGCCACAGGAAAACATTTCTGAGCTGTGTGTAAGAACTAGTATAGAGTGTTGCTTTTCCGTTGAAGCTTGACAGAATAGGTATGAGATACGATAGTCTAGTTACACATTACTGATTCACTTAAATAGGCCTGAAAACCCGATAAAAATACGTTACGGTACTTCGTTTGTCCGTTATCCACAAATAATCGGTTTTTATCGAATATACCTCTACTGCTTGTCCCTTTACGCTCGAAATGGACATTTGTTAACATCGTCTTCTTACTTTCTACAGGCGTTACTTTTCCGAGCTTCCCACATTTCACACTGGAAATGCAATCCTTTGTTAAAAATTCAAATTCCCCGCGTCTGGATGAATGACGGGTTTCGTATAAGCAGCGCACACTTTGAATGTTATTGCTAGAGCCCCTGGGTTATAAAATGCAAAATCCCTGAGATGAGTCAAAATATTTCAGTGAATTCAAATATATGATATTAAAATAAGCTGCCTTTGAAGTTAAACTTTAAGGTTTTGTTTTTACAGAAAAGCCTGCCAGTGAAACATGACCAGCTATGGAAGAAGCAGTGCCTTTGGGCCAAGGCTGTTTGGAGTATTTTGTAACTTCTGGCTTCCACTTTCCTTTTCTCTGCTCGGAAGTGCCACAGGTAAGTTGAGAACAGGCTGTAGAATATTCAATAAGTTATATATTTGACAAACCCGTACGAAAATTTTCTGCCCGAAATCGACCAAGACAAAATGAAGGAGATTTCAACCCAGTTTCACAGTTTATTCCTCGGGATGACCGGAATTTCGACCTTGACCGGAGCCGAAATTTCGGTCGATCCGACGAAGAAACTAAAAATTCCAGACAATCCGAGGAAGAAGCTAATCTGAAATCGGGTCGAAATTTTTTTCATTTTGTCTGGGTCGAAATTCCCTACGGTTCGGTAATAGTAGTGTACTTGCCCAGTGGCCCAGCTTAATCATCTAGATGATTAAGCTGTGCCCAGTGGCTAGAATGGTCTGCTCTCTCCACTAAACGACACAGTTTAGTGTCGACTATGTGCCTAGTGGCATGCTTAGCTTTGCGGAGAACTTTCATCTGCTTTTCGAGGTTATGGAGTTGATAAATCTATGGTATGGCTTCGTTGGGGGATTGCCCTTATTAAAAACAGTTCTGAGAACTGAAAAGGGGATTCGTTTTTTTCGCGCTTTGCAAACCCAAATGGCAAGTGTTTGCATCTATTCTCAAACAAAGGTGCTAAGCTTTTCATGGTGATTGGAGCTGAATTTATACGCGGGATGACCAGTTCGGCTCTATCCCTTTCGGTTGCAAACAAACAGACAGTTTGGCTCTATTTCTTTTGGTTGCAAAGTTTGTCAGGGATTCACCAGAAAACTTAAGAGAGTTCTAAACATGTTTACTCCAGAGCATATAGTACATGTTACTCATCGTCGTTTCTAGACCCTCCTCCAGCTCCCACAGTGACTTCTGTGCCAGACCCGCAAATAGTAGAGGGCACACCACCTTCCGGCCCACCAAATTCATTGATTAGTCCTCCTCTAAGGTTTAAAGGACCCCTCCTCCCCCAGATTAGCCGAAGTTGGCTTGGGACTGTAAACGGATATCTAGGGCATGTGTTTGTTCTTCCCATAAAGTTTCCCTGTTGTCCTATCTTTTGGGTTCCCCGCCTCTCCCCAATGAAGGCAAAGAAATTTACAAAGTGAACTCTGGCTATGGTCCTCTAAACCAATGCTTCCCAACCTTTTTCGTACCGCGTACCCCTAATCAAGGTTCCAAAAGGTTCTGCACCCCTTTTTTGACGAGTTGTTGTTTAACTATTTTTTACCACAATCAGAACGTCAAAAAGGCCATACTTAGGCTATTGCCATCATGATAGGCATATAAATCTGAAATTGCGGATAATGGGGTATCTCATTTTGAGGACAATACTGAAACTGAGTAAGGGGACTCGAAAACGACTGAAGCCAGGTATTAAAGCTATAGACTAACTTGATTAAGGACCTTCGCGTATCCCTTGTGAGGGTCTCTCGTACCCCTTTGGGTACGCGTACCACCGGTTGGAAATCACTGCTCTAAACGACTGAAAAATGTTGTCTTTCTAGCTGTAACTCGACCTTAACTCAAGATCAGCTAATAAAGGGCGACAGACATTACATCGCTGTGTCACTTCGGCCTTGAGCCATAGGGTCCTTAAAAATGGTCTGTCCAACATGCCCTAGATCTAACGATATTCTGAACACATACAGAATCCTCCACTCGATGGATAATTTGGAAAAAAAAACATTTTGTTGAGTTCAGTTCATATCTGTCAACCCGTCAGCATTCTTTGAGTCTACACCCACCCAAAATAAACAGGAAAATTGGTCAACGTTCATTTTGTTACCGTGCATGCCAGGCATGGAACCGTTATCTCGGTGGTACCAGGGACCCATAATTTCTGTAATAACTCGCCATTCAGGGGGCTTGTCAATAAGAGATTTCTGATGCGCTCTTGACCGAGCGTCAGATAGTTCGAAAAATACCCACGGGGATAAAATACCCGACTATCCAGATAGACACAATTTTTCGCAGCTGTTGTGCTGAACTAGGAATATTTCTATGAAATGGAAGAGTATCCTGGGTCTTTTGTCCTAGCTTAGTTACCTGGTGGCATGCTGGCAATTTTGTCTATCTGAGCAAGAACGCCGACTCGATCCAAGCGGAATTTTTGGAAACTAGGTGAGGCTCGGGCAACATAGCAACATAGAAGCATAGGAAATGACAAGCCCCCTGAATGGCGAGTCATTACAGGAAATTTATGGGTCCCTGGTGGTACTCAGTTTAGTTGCAGCGCCTATGTGAATACTTTTTAGAGTATACTCGTTGTATCAGCGTAAAGTGCACTGTTAGTTCATATGTTTTGTAAGGAGAGAAGCTTCGGCTTAACCTCTTTATCTATTAATAAATAAATAAATAAAAATAAAGAAGGCTAAAGGCACTAGACTTCCTCTGTCCCCCTCCTTATCCCCCATGCCATGTTCAGGTTCTAGTTATATTTGTTGCTAATCTAATTACAACATAAATATCTAATTTGGCCGAAAGAGGGCCTGAGGCCAAATGACAGACATTCAATACAGCTGATATAACAGATAGATACATAGTCTAATAAATAATAATCTATCCATATCCAAATCAACTGAATTGGGATTTACCGCTGCAACCTATTTACAAAATTTTATGAATTAAACCAGCACCTTCGACTGAACCAATCATATCGACGCAAGAGCCGGGGCTTAATTGTGAAAATACTATTTAAGGTTATTATATATATATATTTATATATAAGGTTATTTATATAGGAAGATTATTTGGCTAGAGTACAAAAGCATGAAAACAACCGTTAAAGGAAGATCGAAATTGGATGGACTGGTGATGGCGCTTGTTAATGAGACCTTGATGAGACGGAAAATAATGGGAATGGTGCCAGGTTTTAGTTGTGCTTTTAAAAAAGAATGCACACCCAAGGGGTCTTTAGACGGCCGTCACTGTTTTTACAAAGAGGCATACTATCGCGCATCCCCTTGGTTTTGATACACGTTCAGTCAGCTGAAATTGTAATCGTTTATTATGATTTCTCATTTTCGACGAGGCCACCGTCGCTTGTTTTATCTCAGCCCATTGTCTTCTTTCAGAAGAAAACAGCGGCTTTTTTTATCTGCACAGTCGCCAGACTTATAGTCTTTTTTCGAGAAAATAAACTGACAAGTAGAAGTAAAAACAAACAGGAGTGTTGGAGGAGAGAGATTTGATCTAGTCAGTCCAGCGATTTTGAAGGGATGAGTTTGATCTAGAATGGTTTCTGCTGCAGTGGTTGTAGTGCTTGCGGTTTTGATTGTGATTTTCCTGGTGTTTATTATCATTCTGAATACGACGGAACCCTAGGGCTAGGCATGGGCTTTTTTGGGAGCCGTTCATCATGGAGGGGGTGATGCGAGTGGTGATTGGTAAGAATTTGACAATCCTTCGTCAAACCACAGAAAAATGCAGCAGTGACTAATACTGAACGTGTCCGAAAGCTTTTTGGTGCTGTAAATGCTGCATTAATGCTGTATTTACTTTTCTTTTTTTGTCCGAAAGTTGTTACCTTTCTTTCTTCTCTGACACTTCTAGAATACCAAAATAAAAGTCAGGAAGAAGAAGAAGAAAAAAGAATTAGCTGTATAAAGCTGACAAAATGTATGAGCTACTATCCAACCTTCTTATCTTTCCTTTCTTCGTTGGCCATGATCGCCAGTTGTCTTAAATTTCACTTGTCTTTTTGAATTTGTTACGTTTGCCGCCGAAAACACTGAGAGAATCGCCATACTCCTCAGTTTCTTCATGAAAATTTACAATTCTTGCTGAATTTGTCGATGAATTTTATACTGAATTAATGCTGCATGAATTCAGCTAAAATTTAATTCCGAAAGCGAAATGCCAAATTCAGAATTTTCGTTCGTTTCGGAGCTTTCGGACACGTTTACTAATTCAGCAGGGGTTATACTAGTTCGTTCTACTTCAGTAGTATTTCTATACATTCTCTTTCCCGAGAGTCTACATTTCAGAAGCGTATTTTCTCCTCTATTGACATTACACTGATTACCACACTTGCCATGTTTGTTGTCTTTATGTGACGTATCAGGCTCCCGATCATTGTTTCCTAGAAGGTTATTGGTCAGAAGACCGGCTATTCGAATTTTGCCACGCTTCTCATCCAAGGCAAGGGACACGGAAAGAGCTCGGGAAAGAGGCGTAAAAACAGCCGAAACCTTGTGTAATTTGCTGTAAGCATAGCTAACAGTAGTCCAATATCTCAGAATATCTTAGCAGATACACTACGTAGTGCGAGGTGTCCTTTAAGCGATGGGATATTTCCCTTGTTGGCTTATAATCATCACATTTTAAGCCTTTATTCCAGCAATGTTTTCTACGGATACGTCAGCTAAGATTCTTCATAAGCGATATTTCGGCGCTTCTTGGCAAGGGTCCTGTCGGAAAGAAACAAACCTGTAATTACAGGTTTGTTTCTTTCCCCGAAGTTGAACAAGAGGATTGGAAGCCTGACGAGGACCCTTGCCAAGAAGGGCCGGAATATCGCTTATGAAGAATCTTAGCTGACGTATCCGTAGAAAACATTGCTGGAACAAATGTTTCAAAGTCAGCTTGGGCTCAAAGAATATTTACATTTTAAGCCCCCTGTACTAACAGTAAATTTCTTGCTTTTATCAAGAACAAATAATCCAATAAAACCTCCGTCTTTGGTCCCATCCACCGACTCGGGAAAGAGATGCTCTGAGATGCTCTGAGATGCTCTGACAAAATTGAGCAGAGCTAGAGCTACTTGCTGAGCTTTGAGTGCGCATATTAGAGGAAAAGACCGTAGCAGGCGTGCATGACCTGTCTCTGAACCTCGTCGATGGATCGCACGGTGGTAGATATCCAATAATCTTTTACTCTCGAAATTTCTTCTTTGTGGCTCTACTGCGATACTGCGATGTAGCTCTTTGAAGAGGTACCGAATTGTGAGGTTCTGCGTAGGCTTACCCTCCGCTCGTTTGCATCGGGCAGCCGATGCAATCTAATCGACTCCACATGTTCGTATTAAAGCAACCGGGAGACGGAGGCTCTTGTGCTTATTTATTCTTGCTTTGCGTAATCCATGCGTTCCTTGGTGCTCTGAAAGTACAAGAGAAAGTATCTGACTTGTCACTCCTATCTGGCAGAAGTGGATACCAAGAAAGGACACGTCTCTCGGCCTTGCCCCGAGCAAAGATCCGCGGTCGAGTTCCGTAAATACTGAGCGGATGCTTATATGCTACCCAAGACCTTGTAAAGCCTACCATCTGTTACGTAGAGGGTGCTAGTATAGTGAACATGGCAGAGACGTGAGAATGTAGGACGAAGTCCTGCGGGTCGGGAATTTCATAGTCCCAGCAGGGTTAAATTAGAGAACAGAGAGACGGATGTTCTTCTACGCAGTAGTAGGCCTATATTAGAAGTTTTTACGGATAGTGATTCGCTAGGGAGTAGCCTACGCAGAAACAGGTTCTAAGGATTATTTGTAGAGGTCCAGATACCTTATTGCTTTTACTAGCCAGTTTGGTCTGAAACCGCTATGAAACGTTACGTTTTCGTTCTCTTGTATGCTGTATCCCTTCCGAAGCCTTTGCGTGCGTCTGCAAAGAGTTTCTGGGGGGCGAGTCCCCCCCCCCCCTTTCTCCTGTCATCATACATTGGAATACCGGAAGAGTTTTACCTTTATTCGCTATAAGGACGTAGTATCCCGATGAGTAGCTTACTGTAAATTTGTTCACATTTCCGATGCTGATAACAAGAAGTGATACAGAACAACAGAACAAAGAGCACACTAAAAAAAAATAAAAAAAATGTGGCTATAGAACCTTACTAAGTAGCTTAACGTGTTCTGAGCTTCAGCACTCTGTCTATTTAGTCAAATATCTTGGTTATAACAGCAATTCAGGATATCTGGAAGAAGCAAAACATTCCCCCTAAAAAGTGATCCTCCTAGCTCCTTAGTTTTGTGTTTCCTTGGCTAGTTTCGCTTTGATTATCGTCTGAGATAAAATCGTTAACAGTTCAGCTACCGACGTCACTCATCATTTTACCTCTGGCCGCTTTCTCTCTTCACTTTTGAAATAAATTAAACTGTTACTAAACATTGCAATGTACGTTATTTATTGTCAGCAGCTTTGATTAAACTCGTCAACATACATTGTCTGTGATTGCTTCGCACGACTTACACGTCGGCCTGGCGTGAATAGTTATTTCATAATTTACCTCTGCCATTTCAGGTTGTGACCGGAATTTCGTCAGCTCTGGTGACGGTGGCAGAAATGGAACGTTTGTCGCTCCATCTTTTGCCAACTTACCGGTCGAAAACGTCTCCTATGTAATCCAGTGTCTATATACGTTTATAGCAGCCCCAGGAGAACGAGTTCAGTTAAGCTTTAACTCCTTCGCACTACGTGGCGCACCTCCCGAGTAAGTTAGCCAGCTCTCCAGATTCTAGTTCAGTCCCACCATGTGGTTTAGTTCTTATTTGTCTCCAGTAATCATAACCGTCAAGGAATATTTACCGTCACCAGCGTTTAGAGGATCCTTCATAAATGTAATGTCAGTGCTAACTACTTTTGTAATCGCGCTGTCAGTTTTTAAAGGACCTGTCGTACCAGGCCCGTATCCAGGAATTTATTTCGGGGGAGGGGGGTTGCATTTCAGGGGGGGGGGTTAAAAAAGTACAAAAAAGACATAGATCAGAGGGAAAAGCCTATAAAAATGACTATTTTTGTATGTTTGGGGGGGGGGGGTCAACCCTCTAACCCCCCCCCCCCCCCCCACTGGATACGGCCTTGTGTCGTACCTAATGCCAATGTTTTTTCGTAGCACCATTCATTAGTTCTTAAACTTGGAGACCCAGATTTAATATGTTATATGCTGAACCTGCTAACGGCAACTGACTAATCTTTGCACTTGCCGCGATTCACTAGTTTTCACACGCATTATGCTCCTGCCGAGTGTTGGCAACTCGTGCGATTAATGCGTGAAACCGGTCGTCTGGATTTTCCCGAGATTTTAGTTAGAAGTCAATGGGCTTGGGAAAAGGCTTAAAACAGCCAAGGCCGTGGACGATTTTTTCAAAGAAGAGCCTAACTTTACAGTATTAGATAATAATGCGAGGTGTGCTTTAAACCCATAGACCTGGAGTTCATGTGGTGCATTCTAACCCCCCAGTCCGTAGAAGGTGTAGAGTGGTTTTGAAATTAATAATTAAAAAAAAATAATGAAAAATAACTGAAGCATGTGATTCATTCGCTCTCCAGTATGGCAGTCCTAGGAGCTACTGTATATTTCGAGATGGCCAAATGATTATTTATTTTGTTTCCTCGAGACAAATGGTTAATAGGATAGAATATAATAGTCTTTTATTTATACCCAAATCGTGGACATAGAGGGTACTCGTCAAACAACATTAGCAGGCACTCATACAGCAATAATAAATAATGTCAACCATTCATCTTTCATCATCGAACTAGTCTATAAAAACAAGAGCTGTAAGCTCATATGGTACTTGCATGGGTTAAGATGTTTTGATTGATCAAAAGTAAGTTTCGACTCTAAGCGAGCTGGAACTTCATTTGTAAGCAAAACCCTTAAGGCAAAAATGCTAATGGGCTGATGGGCATCATGACAATGAATATATTGCTTAAAAGTATTTTTTTTTACTTTGCGGTCAAGATTGGTACTTTAAGGAATAATCGGATTTGGAAAGTAGCAATTTCTAAGCAAATGTTGTTGACTCTCCAATATTCCAGCAAAGTTCCATCGTCCTAGCACATCTGGAAGAATCTGAACTCGCGATTACCGGAATCAAAGACCCCCCCCCCCCTGCAACTCCACCTACAATACCCGGAGCCAATCCGTTTCTGTAAATGATTAATCCAGAGCATCTATTTGTCGTTCCCACGAATTTCGATCCAGATCACACCAGTCTAAGCGGGTCAAGTATTTTCCGCCCTCCCCACAATAATTGTCGGATTCGGTCCGGAAATGTAAAAGATCACCAGAGAAAAATGTCCTTTGTTCAATTATTAAATTTCACTCGAATCCGATCACCCGTTCCAAAGTTACGCACGACTCAATATTCCGGATTCTCCTCCCTCAACTCCCCCCCCCAAGATTATCATATCCAGGATTTGTTTTATTCCAGGTCAGTTTGACCGGGTCCCTGATATGCCTGCCAAGTTTCGTCGTGACAATCCCCAAAAAACGGAATTCCTGGAAACCCCCTCACCTCCCCTCAAGTGTCAGGATCCAGTCAAATTGTGTAAAAGATTTACATGGATCAGATGTTTGTTCTTCCCAGCAAGTTTCACTCCGATCCCATCATTCTAACCGTTTCTCGAGATATCCGCCCCCCCCCCCCAGCTCCCCCAAGGTGCTCGTAGCCAATCCGATACAGTAAATGATTTACCTAGAGCATCTGTCCATTCTAAGCGCGTCACGTATCCCCCCCCCCCCAATAGTTGCCTGATCCGGTCCGGATATGAGAAAGATCACTGGAGAAATGTCCTCTGTTCAATTCTTAAATTTCACTCGAATCCGATCACTCATTGCAAAGTTACGAATGACTGAAAATTTCGGATCCCCCTCCCTCCACTCCCCCCACCATTATCAGATCGAAAAATTTTTTGTTTTGAAGTCAGTTTGATCGGGTCCCTGATATGCCTGCCAAGTTTCATCGTGAAAATCCCCAAAACCGCCATCACCGGAATTCTGGGACCCCCCCCCCCCATAAGTGTTCGGAACCAGTACAATGGTCTAAAGGATTTGCTTAGAGCAGATGCTTATTCTTCCCAGCAAGTTTCACTCCGACCCCTCCATTCGAACCGTTTCTTGAAATTTCCGGGCTACCCCCCCCCCCAACTCCCCCCTGGTTACTGAATCCGGTCAAGACTTTAAACGGGACATCACATATATATAATCTATTCAGTTATTAAGTTTCATTACAATACGATCACCCGTTCAAAAGTTACTCACTTCTCAATTTCCCGGATTCCCCTGCCCTCCACTCCCCCCAAAATAGTCGGTCGGAAAACTGATTATTTCTAAGTTTGTTTGGTCGGGTCTCTGATATGCCTGCCAAGTTTCATGGTCCTAGCACAACTGGAAGTACCCTAACTCGAAAAAGTGTGACAAAATGCCCTAAATTTTAAAGTTTCCAGCGCCCCCCACTCCCCCGCATATTGTCGGATCGGGAAACTGATTATTTCCAGTTTAGTTTGGTCGGGTCCTTACATGCCTGCCAAATTTCATTGTCCTAGCTCATCTGGAAGTACCCTAACTCGAAAAAGTGTGACAAAATGCCCCTTCCTCGCAGACCCCCCCCCTCCCTCCCCTACCGACTGGCAGGTCACCACACCGGCAGAAGTTTCATAAAAGACAACACAGGGATGCGCGGTTTAAACAGACAACACTTACGATGTTATCTGTTGTCGAGACAAACTTTATGCATGACATGTTATACATTACAAGTATTGCCAGTAAGAGCCGAAAAACCGCCAAAAAAGCGTCGGCTGAATTTTCCATTATCATGACGACAAACACAGAAGTCAGCGGATGCTTTTTTGGCGGTTTTTCGACTCCTTCTGGCAATGCTTGTTATGCTTAACATTTCATGACCGCGCATCCTTGTGTTGTCTGTTATGAAACTTCTGACACTGCAGACACAAAGTTCTTCTCTGTCCCATTACTTTGACATAATAATATCGACGGATTTTACGGATTCATACATTCTGGGCCGAAGTAGTCACTTCCCCAATCTGGGCATTGCGGGGGGAGTGGAGGGAGGGGTAATCCGGAATCTGTAGGTATTTATAACTCTAGAGCGGGTGATCGGATCTTAATGAAACTTGGTATTTGGAATGACCTGGTGTTTCAGATGGTTCATATAAAATCCGGACCGGATCCGGTGACTTCGGGGGGAGCTCGAGAGGGGAACCGGAAATCTTGAGAATTGCTTAAAGTGGAGGGATCAGGATGAAATTTGGTAGGAAGAGCAAGCACAAGTCCTAGACACATCATTGACATAACCGGAGATTCAGGCACTATGGGGGGAGTTGGGGGGGGGGTCTGGATTTCTGATTATCCGCGAGTTCGGTACTTCCTGTGTACTAGGACGATGCTATTGGGCTGGTATATCAAGCTCGAAGAAACTGACTTGACAATAGTAGTTTACATGATCCGATCATCGTGGGGGAGTGAACGGATGGGGAATCCGGAATCTTGTGGCATTCATAACTGTCGAACGGGCGATCGAATTCGAATGAAACTTGGCAAGTGGAAAGAGGTGTCGTCTCAGATGTTCCGAGATGTTCCATGTCAAGCCCGGGTACTTCTACATGTGCTAAGGACGATGAAACTAGGCAGGCATATTAGCGACCTGACGAAATAGACTTAAAGACCTGACACAATGCCCAAGAAAATTTATGTTCCTGGATCCGGCCACTTTGGGGGGAGTTAAGGATAGGGGAGTTCGGAAATTACTGGCTTGCGTAGTTTGCGAACGGGTGGTCCGATTCGAGTGAAACTTTATGGGTGATAAAAACTAATTACCTTGATGTGCAAAACATGTCTCCGAACCACATGCGGTATTGGCTGGGGTAGTACTTGTGTGTTGGGGGGGGGGGTGAGGGGGGACACCGGAATATTCGTGAAACGCCTAGTGCCAAGTAATCGGGATGGAATTTGGTGGGAAGTACTAGCACAAGCCGTAAATACAGCGTAAATAGATTCTTGACAGAACCATATCGGGGCTTTTTAGGGGAGTCAAATGGGTGGAGGGATCGGGATGAAACTTGGTGGGAAGAACAAGCACAAGTCCTGGATTTTTCGCTGACATACCTGGGCTGGATTTGTTCACTGTGAGGGGAGTTGGAGGGGTGTCTGGAATTCCGATGGTGCCTCGAGTTCAGCACTACCTGATGTACTAGGGCGATGAAACTTGACAGGCATACTAGGGAACCGAACAGACTGACATGAGAATAGTCTTTTCTCCGATCCCACCATCGCGGGGGATTGGAGGGATGAGGTACCCGTTATCCAGTGGCATGCATAACTTTTGAACGGGTAATCGGTTTTGAATGAAACTTGGCGAGCGCAAACAGCTATCATCTCAGATGTCCCGTTTCAGTTCTGGACCGGATCCGATACTTGGGGGGGGGGGGGGTTGGAGGGGGCACGGGAAATCTCGTGAAAACTCTTAGAATCGAGGGCTCGGGATGGAATTTGGTGGGGAGAACAATCATAGGCCCTGGATACGTTCGTGACAGAACCAGATCGTATCGGAGCTCTTTGGGGAGTGTTGGAGCCAGTTTGAGTGAGTTTCCCGGACTTCCCGTGAAGGCGTGCTAAGGACTATGAAACATGGCAGGCATATTAATGACCCGAACAAATAGACTTACGGAACCGACATAATACCCTAGGAAAACTTCCGTTCCTTTATCCAACAAGAGCTACGAGCTCATATGGTACTTTTTACGAGTAGGTGGTGTGAGAAGCGCGAAAGTGAATCGGAGCATTTTTCCAGGAATTCTATACCCCTCCCCACCGTTCTCGGATCCGGTACAGACCCTAAACTTTGTCATCTAAGGCAGACGTGTCTACTTTCCAAGTTTCATTCAAATCACTTCACTCGTTTAACCCCTATGCGAGCCACAGCATTTCTGGGACTCTCCCAGACTGTGGCCGAATACGACTCGGACACTAACATCTCTTCTCCCGTCCATCAAGTTTAAATCGAATCGGAGCATATCTGCAAATTTCCAGTTCCTACTTCGTCCTCCTCCTACCTCGGTCGGATCCGGTTCGGACGCCAAATGACAAATCTAGGCCGCATAAGATTTGTACTGTCCAAGTTGCATTCCATTATGCGCATCCGTTTGGTTTTTTTGCATGTCAGAAAGTTTCCGGACCCCCCCTACCCCCCAACCATGGCCGCATGGGTTCGTACACATGCTTTGCATATCTAGGTCATCAGTTTTTATCACCCATAAAGTTTCACTTGAATCAGACCATTTTTTCGCAATCTTCTTAGGGCATTGTGTCGGGTCCTTAAGTCTATTTGGCCAGGTCAGTAATATGCCTGCCTAGTTTTATCGTCCTTAGCACATCTGGAAGTATTCTATCTCGCGATCACCGGGATTCCAGGAAATCCCCTCCAACTCCCCTCAAAGAGCCCCTACGTGATCTGCTTCCGTCAAGAACATATCTAATGATTATGCTTGTTCTTCCCTCCAAATTCCATCCCGATCCCTCGATACTAAGCGTTTCACAGACATTCCGGTGACCCCTTCCAGCTCCCCCCCCCCCAAAGTATCGG
The DNA here is from genome assembly GCA_023053575.1 of Branchinecta lynchi. NCBI lineage: Eukaryota > Metazoa > Arthropoda > Branchiopoda > Anostraca > Branchinectidae > Branchinecta > Branchinecta lynchi. Next base: position 14,813,376 of record JAKZAP010000002.1, read on the forward strand.
ATCCGGTCCGGACTTGACATGCAACATCTAAGACAAGAGCTTTTTCCACTTGCCAAGTTTCATTCAAATCCGAACGTTCAAAACTTATAACTCCCACCAGATTCCGGATTCCCCATCTCTCCACTCCCCCCCCCCCCATGATGTTCGAATCGTGCAAACAGCTATTCTCATGTCGGTCTACTCGGATCCCTCATATTCTTTCCGAGTCCATCATCTTATTACACGAGGAAGTACCGAACTCGCTGGATCACCAGACCCTCCCCCCCCCAACTCCCCCCACGGTGCACGAATCAGGTCCGGTTATGTCAATGATGTGTCTAGGACTTGTGCTTGTTCTTCCCACCAAGTTTCATCCCGATCCCTCCACTCTAAGCGTTTCCGAAAATTTCTGGCTCCCCCCTCCAACTCCCCCCAAAGTAACGGGACCCAGTTCGGATTTGAGGTGGGTCGTCTGAGACACGAGGTCTTTCAAATTTCAAGTTTCATTAAGATCCGATCACCCGTTCAAAATTTATAAATACCTCGAGTTTCCGGATTCCCCCTCCCTCCACGCAGTGCTTTCACTTGCTCCACTTCGAAAATCCTGCCGGGAACCCCAACAATCCTGAAAAATCCTGCTTGTAAAGTCCAAAAATGCTGCAAAGAAATCCTGCCGAAAAAGAAACGTGTCAGTACTAGTTAAAGCGATAGTTGTTAAAGGACCCCTCTTGCTTATTGTGCCTTTTATAATATACTTAGCTCCCTTGTGGAAGTTCAAGCTTCTAAAATTCCCACCTTTCTCCATTGTTTCGTTTAGTGCCTACGAACTTTTAGTGCTTTTTCGGCTGTGCCGAGGTTTGCCCGTCAGATAAAGCAAAATTTGCCGGAATCTTAAATGTCCCGCTAAAATCTCTTTCACATATAAGGATATGATAATCTTCTCTTTTTGACTTCTTTTATTTGCTTACTTTTACAACTTTTGAACCACGGCACGTTCAGTTTTGAAACGTCAAGAGAGTCAGTGGCAACGACGGTAACCAGGACAAATCATAATATGCACCGCAGGCAAACATTTTTAAATATGTCTTTTTTTTCTGGCGAATTTTAACTTAAATTCCAGCTTTTACTGTCGTTTTAAATCACAATATTCCAAGCCTTGAATGCCTACTATAAGTGACACATCTTTCTTCTAAATAGGGAATATATACTAAACAAAATGCGCCGCCGGCAAAAGTTTGTGGAAACACTGATGACCAAAGTGTCTTTTTGCTATTCGAAATGAAGACACGATCAGACAATTCAAACGAGAGATATAAACCGCATTTCTTCGTTTTTTAATAAAAAAAGAATTTAGTATTAGATGGTCAAAGTTGGATAAGGACAGAACGTCAAACGTAGAGCTTCCATCAGTGTTGCCACCGGCAGTAAAATTTTACTAGAACCAAGGATCTGAGCTCTTTGACCATTGTGCTAGGTGTTTAATTCCTGATGAAAACGAACGAACCAACTGTTTTCAGAAAAATCGACTGTTTTTTAGAGAATTTGACCTATTAAAAGAAAAAGTCGACTGCCTTTAGAAAAATCGCGGCGCTTCACGACGATTTATATTTTCTTTACGGCTTGGCAGACAATATTATGAGGGGGCGTCCCCCCCCCCCGGCATTTTTGACGTTTCTGCTCTTTATGACCAAGTCCGTGGTCGGAAATATTTCTGATGCTCTCTTTAGCCTACGGATCAGAAGTGTGACTCAAAGTCCGTGCCTCAAATTTCTCTGTCTTTGGATGTATTTTTTTGTTCTTTCTCCGTAAGTTAATGCACGGAAATTTTTTTGCGAGTTACTTAATTTTATTAGAATCTAGTAAACATCTCCGGAGTCTAGTAACATTAACTTTAGTCGGGTGGCAACACTGACTTCCATGATGGTTGTGTTTTCTCCAAAATGCCTATTACTGCAGTCTGTTAAAAATATCAGCAAATTCCTGGTAAATCCTAAAAAGTCCGGAAATCCTGCAAAATCCTGAAATCTCAAAAATCCTGCCGTGATCCAAAAATCGTGAATTTCTGGATAAATCCTGGAAAGGCGAAGCACTGCCTCCACGATGCTCGGACCGGGGAAGTGACTAGTCCCAACTTAATCTTTTGGGGTCCCTGATATGCCTGCCAAGTTTCATCGTCCTAGCTTATCTAGAAGTGTCCAAACTAGAAAAACCCGGACCGTATATTCAAACAATGTTTACAACGGATATACGTCAGTTACGATTCTTCGTCAGCGATACTTCGGCCTTTGTTGGCAAGGGTCCTCGTCAGGCAGTCAATCTTCTGGGCCAACGTCCGGGAAGGAAACAAACCTGTAATAAATAACTGAAGCTTTTACCGACTATAAATATCTTATTAGGGCAAATTACTTTCGAATACCACTGTAAAGAAAAAACTAGTCCTAAGATTTAATTTTTGACACGGCAGCTGTTTTTACTGCACGGTTGTGGCGATGACAGGGAATTTTTTTTTCTGTATTCTGATCAACTTCGGTTTTGTTATTAAGAAGGAACTGAAAACTTAAATTACGTTACGTAGGCGTTACGTCGGAAGGACAGAGAAAACTTTCGGAAAACGACTTCGCAGAGCATGAACAAGAAATTGACCACGCCCTCTCCAACGGACACCGTCATAACTATACTTTCAAATCTGCACTTGCAGAACATATTTTCGAAAACCCATCCTATTCAGTATATTTTGAAAAAGCCCAAATTCTTGCAACGTGCACCGGACTCGATCAAACTATTCGAGAAGCCGTTGAGATAAAGAAAAACCGAGCAAGCATTAACCGAGATACAGGGGAGTACTCCCTATCGGAAACGTGGAACGGGGTTATTAAGGGAAGAAAATTTAAACCTCAGGCCCTTATTAACAACAAAACACGAAGTTGATCAAAATGCAGAAAAGAACATTTCCTGCCGTCGCCCCAATCGTGCATCAAAAACAGCAGCCGTGTCAAAAATTAAATCTCAGCACTAGTTTGTCCGTGCAGTGGTTATTCTGAGTAATAGATACAGGCGAGTACTTCATAACAGAAACGTGGAACGAGGCTATTAATGAAATAAGATTTAAGTTTTCAGTTCCAATAACAAAACCAAAGTTGATCAAAATACAGAAAAAAAACTTTCCCTGTCATCGCCCCAACCCTGCAGCAAAAATAGCGGCGGTGTCAAAAATTAAATATCAGGACTAGTTTTTTCTTTACAGTGGTATTTGATAGTAACTTGCCCTAATAAGATACTCATAGTCGGTAAAAGCTTCAGTTATTTATTACAGGTTTGTTTCATTCTCCGACGTTGACCCAGAAGATTGACAGCCTGACGAGGACCCTTGCCAAGAAGGGCCGAAATATCGCTGACGAAGATATCGTAGCTGACGTATATCCGTTGTAAACATTGTTTGAATATATGTTTCAAAGTCAGCTTGGGCTCAAAGAATATTTAATCCGGACCGACCGACAGACCGACGGACGGACAGAAATTGCGATCACTTGGCGAGGCACTTGGCCGAAGGGCAAGTATCAAACGAATGGGATGCAAGTTGGACATTACGAAGCTTATGCGGCCTAGATTTATTATTTGGCCTTGATGGACGGAAAGAGGAGACGTCAGGCAACGTCTATGTGTTCGGGTCCTTTTCCGCAACAGTGGGGGGAGTTCGAGGGGGACTCCCGAAAATTTTGTTGCTCGCATAGTGGTCAAATGAGTTGAGCGATTTGAATGAAACTTGTAAAGTAGAGTAGTCGGATGCCGGATATGACATATTTTAAGGTCCTGAACATATCCGGGCACGGTGGGGGAGGGGGGGGGGGGAGGGGGGGGGGATGACCGTAATTTTCCAAAAAAAGCTCAGATTGAATGAAACTTGATAGATGGTTAGAGAAGATGCTTTGGAGTAGCGCCAAGACCTATGCTTTCCATGTATTGCAAACGGACCTTACTCGTAGAACCGCCCACTACGCTCGCGACATTTAAAGCGAGACGAACTTGCGGGTTTAGAAAATACTACAGTACATCTAAGATGCGGTCTATACACCATCGATGAATCAGGGGAGGGGGTATCTTTTTTTCTGTGTTCGGAAAGTGGAGTTATTGGAGCCAGTGCTGGTGCACGACTGATTGAGGTTCAGTAGGGACGTTACCTATCGCTAGTGGTGCTAGTGTCGCTGCCATTAGAGTGTGTGTCACTTTTTCCAAGTCTTGGAGCTACTCCCTAGTGTTATTTTGCTCTTTGTAATTCCTATCCGACTGCAAAAATCGGACCGTGTTTGCACGTTACGATGGTCTTAGTCTCACACTGGGTGGAGTTGAACAGAGCAGCTCTCGATAGCTAGTCCCAGTTTTTGTTCTTATTTGTTTATTTTTCCTACTTTATGTTTCCCTTCTATTTAGTTGTCCTTGTAGACATACCTTTGATTGCGGATTAAATTTAGATCGAGGGGGGAATCACTGGACGATTTGGTGTACATCAGGTGGTAGTGTTGGAGGCAGGACTGGAGGACCGGAGGCATGGTCGGAGGCAGGGCTTGAGGCAGACCGATAGGCACGGAGGCTGGATCGAAGGCACAGAATCCTATACCCCTTGCGACGCCATTAATTCCCCCCTCGATTTGAACAAGTGACACCAGTAGTTTATATGTCTTATTTTTAGGTGCATGCATGAATATGTGGACATATACAGCGAAGTGGCTGACGATAAAGACTTGAGCAATTTGATTCACACCCCTTTTGGTGGACGCTACTGTGGGCATATCCCACCAAGGACGAGAGTTTCCCTTTATCGGACCTTAGTCCTTGGTTTTACCACGGATATGAACTCATCGCTTGAAAATCTTTATACTGGATCTTACGCCTTCGTAAAAGATGGTAAGACCTTTTTCTACAGTAGTGAAAGCAAGAATAACCATATACATTTATTCAAACAATGTTTACAACGGATACGTCAGCTATGATTTTTCATGAGCGATATTTCGGCCCTTCTTGGCAAGGGTCCTCGTCAGGCTGTGACCCTTGCCAAGAAGGACCCTTGCCAAGAAGGGCCGAAATATCGCTCATGAAAAATCATAGCTGACGTATCCGTTGTAAACATTGTTTGAATAAATGTTTCAAAGTCAGCTTGGGCTCAAAGAATATTTAACTATATACATCCTAAACTGTTCCGATGTGTTCCACATTCTGCGAAAAAAGACACTATAGTCCTACTATAGTCACTGCAAATTTTTGACATATTTCCTTCGTTCCTGTCAAAACCGTAAATTAGTCCAGAAATTTCGCGTCCAAGATGTCATGATGTTATCCATGAATCTTATAGGCCCAGTTAGATAATTTAGTATAAATTGTCTGTGTTCCTATTGATATTTTTTATGGCACTTGTCCTTCGGCCAAATGCCACATAGCGGTCGCAGTTTCTGTCGGTCCGTGCGTCCGTTGGTCGGTCGGTCCCGGTTGGAACCGAAAATCTTATAACATGTTCAATGAGGACGATGGGATGAAACTTGGTGGGAAGCACAAGCAAAAGCCCTAGATATATAGTTGAAAAGACCGGACCCGAGTCCGGGCACTGTGGGGGGAGTTGGAGGGAGGGCTATTGAATTCCGATGATCCCGAGTTAAGATGCTCCCACATGTGCTAGGCCTATGAAACTTGGCAGGCATATCAGGGACTCGACCATTTTAATCGTGGGGGAGTGGACGGAGGGGTATAAGGTTGGGGACGGGACGTTGAAAGGGGGACCCCGAAATCTTAGGAAACACTTAGAGTGGTGGGATCGGGGCGAAACTTGGTGGGAAGAACAAGCACACAAGTCCTAGATACATATTTGACATAACCGGACCGTATCTGGGCATTTTAGGGGGAGTTGGGGGGGGGGGGGGGGGCGGAATTCCGTGATCCCGAGAGTTCGTTACTAGGACAACGAAACGATGTAGACATATCAGGGATCCGACCAGATGAACTGGGAAATAAACTTTGCCGAAGATCGTGAGTTCAAATCCTGCGAGGAGCACTTTTGACTTTTAGTTCTTTATTTATAGCCTATATAATACCCGGGTCTTTTCGCAAACTTTCTGGTCCCTAAAAGTGTCCCTGTACTTTTGGTGTCAGCAAATCTCGTCCCTCTCTTTGTGGATTCGGAAAGGAGATGGAACAGCTATTTCCGGACTTCGGAGAGCTCTTAAAAGGGAGATCGATAATGTGTTGACTGTTTAGGAAATAAACGGTTGGCGTAACATTTGATGCAATGAGAAACTATGCAAGGATCGAGGGTGATAGATCAAGAACAAAAAAAGGGAGTGATTCGAAAATCGGACCATGGAACCTGAGCACACTGGGAAAAAAATATCCGCTTTCAGATAACCTGCAGTAGTTTATTTACAACTTGTAGTTTTCCCACAAGTTCATTTTTCCAACTTGAGCAGTTTTGAGCCTGAAGAGGACCCTTGCCAAGAAGGGCCGAAACAGAGCTCTAATAAAATTCAGCTGACGTATCCGTTTTGCACTATCAAATATGATTCGCAGTCAGCTTGGGCTGAAGGAAATGTTTTTTTTTTTTTCATTTTATTAAATACGTAGGCTATTATATGTACAGGGTTCAAAATATCAGACGAGCATAGCGAGTCCCTGTCCCAACGTCTCACTACGGCTTACCGAACCAAAAAATCCTGCTGCGATACCGGACTGTTAGATAGCGCTCCTAAGATTGATTCTATTAACGGTCAAGATATCACAGGGACACGCCTCCAAGCTTGCAAAATCACGATTCTACAAGGATGTTTATAATTGGGGTTTTGGTAACATTATTGTTGGTCCTTGGAACCAGTGTTCTCATCGGCAGTAACAGTTTACTAGATCTAGTAAAAAAAAAAAAAAATCTAGTAAATACAGAGGATCTAGTAAAATTCATTCTAATCTAGTAAAAAATCCCAAATTCTAGTAAAAAAAATGGTTCAGACAAAAAGTTGTGTCATTTTTCAAAAATTCTGGGGAATTTTACAGAGATATTAGGATCCACTCTTGCTTTTCACTCTCTGCAGCTGGCCCCATACATATGCAGAGGCCAAAGCGATAGCGACAACCAAGGATCAGAGCCCTTTGACCATTGGGCTAGGTCTTTAGTCTCTGATGAAAACGAACGAACGAACTGTTTTCAGAAAAATCGACTGTTTTTAAGAGAATTTGACCTGTTTTAAGAAAAAATCCACTGTCTTTGTAAAAATCGCGGCGCGAAGCGCCGCTTTATATTTTCTTTACCGATTGGCAGACAATGTTACGGGGGGGGGGGGGGGCGTTTTGTGCCGTTTCTGCTCTTTATGACCAAGTCCGTGGTCGGATATATTTTTGATGCTTTCTTTACGGATCAGAAGGGTGATTCAAAATCATTGCCTCAAAATTCAAGTGTCTTCCGATGCATTCTTTATCATTGAAATGTAGTGATGTAGTATGCGTTCCCTGAGACAATGCACATGTCGCGGTGACAGCCGCGAAAAAAGTTCTAGTTAGTAAATTTTAGTAAAATCTAGTAAAAAAAAAAATCTCCGGCATCTAGTAAACTTAATTTTGATCCGGTGGCAACACTGCTTGGAACGGCATTGCCGAAAATAAGGTTAATGCTAATCGTTCAACAGTTTCAAGTGTATAAATAGATAAGATTTTTAACAAATATCTCAGAGTTAGTTAGAGGCGGAAGCCTTTTCTGTTGCATAATAATATTATTTAGTGTTCCAACACCGGAATACTGTTTTTCGGGATGCGGGTTCTGGGGTCCTGGGCCTCAGCGAACGCAAACATATAACAGAAGGGAGAACATATCAGCAAAGAAGAACGGAATGACCTAGGAACGATAGCTAAAAGAGTTAAACGATCCTGGAATGACAAGCGATACACAAATTGGTTTGTGAGATCTCTGTCGAAAATTCATTTTAAAGCAGTTCTGAATTAAAGTCATACGTTCTGCATGGTTGGATGTAATTTGTTTGCCGTTGGCGATAAGACAACAAAATATTTAGAGAGGAAGCGTCTTACACATGGTTTGGTTTGTCATGTCAATAGGTGGATACACGGTTAAAAGTTTAATAGAATATGGCTGAAATCCGACAGTCACAGATCTGAAAACCCGATAAAAATTCATACTTCGGTTGTCCGTTATCCACAGATAATCGATTTCATCAAATGAACTTATTGTTTCGTATTTGCGCTACCTCTGTGTGCTTGTCCCCCTACCCTTGACATATTTACCAACTACAAATGTGTGCAATTGCTGAAAAGTAAAAAATGTCCGATTCCTTGCAAGACACATCTTAACATCATTTTCCTACTTTGTACAGGCGTAATTTTTCCGATCTTCCCATCTGTCACACTGGAAATGCAGGCCTTGTTGAAATTCAAATTTTCCGCGTTTCAGTGAATTTTGGGTTGTCGTGCAAGCAGCGCACACTATGAGCGTGTTCCACCCTTCTAACAATAGTTACTATTAGTTACTATTTCCGTTCCATCCTCACGAAAAGTTACTACGCTGACCGTTCCAACCTTGTCGGAATAGTAACTAATAGTTACTATTTGCTTACCATGCTCGGGAGCTTAGTAAGCGTAGTAACTACGCATCTCTGTAACGTGATTTGTCGGATTCACCCCTTGCGTGAAATCCTGCTGGAAAATAGAAAAATCGTTCCAGCCTTGATGGCAAAAAGCCAGAATTCGTGACGTCATGCGTAGTAAGTACGGTAAGTAGGCTGGTACACGCTCTATGAATGTTATTACTAGAGCCCCGGGTGAAATAGATAACACAGAATCCCTTAGATGAGTCAAAATATTTCAGTGTATTCAAATATAAGATGTAAAAATAAGCTGCCTTTTCGGTTAAATTTAAGAAAGCAGTTTGGACGGAAACGATGGAAGAGGAGGATTTCGTTAGTAAACTTTAGCGACATTCATCGTTTCGGTGGGTTTCTCAAGCAGGCAAAGAAGCATCAGGAGCGTGTTTTTTTTGTTTGTGGGGGGGGGGGGGGTAAGGAGTGGAGATAGTGATTTTCTAAAAGAAAATTGTATAGTATTATGATTAGAATTTGTCAGTATTGTTCTTTATTAGATTTTTGTTTCTCCCGCCAAGGCTCCTCGGGCTCTGGGGGAAATAAATTTATTCATTCGTTAATCACCTTTTAAGATGTGATTTTCTTTTCAGACAAATACCAGGTCGGGACAAACTTCAAAGCTCCATGTACATATATTATTGATGGAACGACGAAACGTACTGGAGAGATTCTCACTCCAACCTATCCTGGTGTATACCCGAAAAATGTGCAGTGCAGTTACAAGCTGATGGGGAAAAAGGGACAGAGAATTCTGATCGAATTCAGGGACTTCGATGTCTTTTATGGAGGATCACAGTAAGCACTATCAAGAATAAACAAGGTCTTCCTTCGCTGAGAAGAACTAAAATAAAATAAAACTAGACCTACGTTGCCTGAGCAACATGAAGTGTTGCAGCAACCAAGTTTTTTTGGCAAGGGGTCCTCCCCAGGCCCTTCTTCAGAGCAAAACCGAAGTTACTCAAAATGCTAAAAAATCCGAACCATATCAATAACCCCAAAAATCAGCAGCCATGGCCAAGGTGAAATCTTAGCATTAGCGAATCCTCCGAAGTTACTTATCTAAATCAGATACTTATAGTTGCTAGAAGCTTCATGTGTTTTATCACAGGTTCGTTTTTCTCCAGAGTAAATAACACTAGTGAGTACGCCAAAATCTATGATTTCCATGCTTCTCAAACGGGCCATATTCATAGCGCTGCCCACTACGCTTGCGGTATTTAGAGCGAGACAAACTTGCGGGTTACAAGATTTCTAGTAAAAGCTAAGATGCGACCTGCACACATAAAGGAAACAGTGGAGGTTTTATCTATTTTTTTGCTGTGTTCAGGATACGAATTTATTGAAGCCAGCTCTGGCACGACTGTTTGAGTTTCAGTTCACTATCGCTAGTGGTGCAAGTATCGCTGCTGTTCGAGTGTGTGTCACTTTAATCAAATCTTGGCGTTACTCCCCAGCGTTATGTTGCTCTGTTTTTATCTCAGAGCACATAACAGTAGGAAGTAGCGTCGAGACCTATGCTTTCCATGCATCAAAACCGGGCCTTACTGGTAGCGCTGTCTACTCGGCTCGCGACACTCAAAGCGTGACAAAGACAAAACTGTTAGTATAGAAACTTCTAGTACGTCTAATATGCTTCCTGCACACATCGAAGAAACAAGGGAGGTTGCATCATTTTGCTGTGTTCAGAATATTCGGTTATCGGAGCCAGCACTGGTGCACGACAGATTGAGTTTCAGTAAAGACGTATCTATCGCTAGGGTGCTAGTGTCGCTGCTGTTCGAGTGTGTCACTTTTTTTCAAGCTTTGGCGCTACTCCATAGTGTTATTTCCTCTGGCCAAGACCTATGCTTTCCATGCTTCGCAAATGGGCCATACTCGTAGCGCCTCCCACTGCGCTTGCGGCATTTGCCAAGAAGGTCCGAAAATATCGCTGACGAATATCGTAGCTGACTTTCGGTTTTTAACCATTGTTTAATATATGTTCCCACTCAGCTTCGGCTCGAGGAGTATCTATTACTCAGTAAATTTGTTAACTCACAAAAAATTTCAGCTATCAGAATGAACAGGATTCCTTGTATTTGCGCCATCCCCCGTGAATTCCCACTGTTTCTTTCCAGCCTCTACAGTCACCAAATTTGTGGAATGGGGCCTTAATAGAAAAGTATGATTATTCTCTACAACCTAATATTTTGTCTGTGTTCGTTTTCGCTGAACGAAGTTGCATCGTTGCCAATGCCTTTCTTCGAAACACCTGCTGACCATGGTCAAATTGTTTCTTACAACTTTATTTTTGCGCCTTTAGCGAATTTATTCACGCTTCCAGGCTAACCCAAATAGCTTAAGCGTGACTATTTGCGCCAGCTGTTTCTGTTGCATGTATTTCCGCCTTTTCGGCTTTGTTTTGCGCCAGGCAATTCTTCAAAGAAGAAATAGAAGTAAGTTGATGACATTTTTTATTAATTGGTTCGGTCAAGATCGACATATGTTGATGTTCCACTGGCGATCCTTGTTATCTAGTCACACACGCTAACAATGGGTGGTGCAAATAGCAAGGTACCCTGTATTGTTTTCTTTCTATTCCATTGATGCTTCCGTTATTTTCTTCAATTGTAAACACGTTTATAATTGAAGCCTGGGATAAAAAAAAAGCTTCAGTGTCAGTAGAAAAGTTTTCAATTCCAGTATTTGAACATTTGAACATCAGTATTTGAGCATCCTTCGAAACTCTGCCGGGTTTCCTGAAGATTACAAACAGGGTTGCCACACCAGAACCGTTTAGAGAGTGACTTTTTTTTGGTCCAAAACAGAAAGTGAATTGGAGTAAAATTTTATTTTCATGAGAAAACATGAAATGGTCACTTTTGGTCGGGATCGCCTCTGCAAAAATTAAACATCTTAGTTTTATATTAATGAAAGAACTTCAAATAGTCACTTGTACTTGCAAATTTTCCGGGAAATTTGCAATTGCAGGCGAATAGGATTTCTCCTAATATACGCCTTCATGGGTGCTGTCTTTTTAAGGTCTCCAGTTGAATCTCCACTATTTGCCTGACCACTCCTTGTCCAAATTTTGTTTCAAAACTATTTGTTGTTTGGCAGGTAGCTGTGGAATTTGCTAGTGCGTTCCACAAGTTGATCGATCTACTTGTGAAGAAGGTCTGTGAATGCCGCTTCGGTACAGGCCTCTTCGTCAGCTTTTTTGGGTTGCCCCTGGTGGTTCTTCCTGTGTTTGGCACAAAAATGTTAGGTGCGATGTTGTTGCTCAGATGTTTGAACACAGCAATCATGTCACCAAGATTTCTCCTGTAGTTCATTGTGTTGAGGGCTTTGAGTCTTTCTGGGTATGGGGTTCTCTGCATTCCTTTGACCATTTTCGTGGCGCGTCGCTGCACACCTTCGATAGGGCGTTTGTCCGTCTCGTACTGCGGGTATGCTAGTGAGATTCGATTTCCCGGCTTGGGCCTGACGAGTGAGGTGTACAACTTGCTGATCACATTAGGACTTCTAATGCTTACAGGTCGCTTGATGATTCCAAGTGCTCGATTGGCATTACTAACGACCTGTTGCGTGTGCTTGTGAAACTTGAGCTCGGCATGGATAAACACACCAAGGTCCCTTTCGCAGTTGCTGCTTTCTGTAACTTGTCTTCCCTGGGGTGTATCCATGGTGTATTGGTTGTGGGGATTGTTATTTCCAATGTGAATGACTTTGGTCTTCTTTGCATTGAACTTACTTAACCAAGTGTCTGCCCAGGCTGTGAGTAGGTTTAGATCTGCTTGGATACTCCTATGGTTTGCTGGTCCGAAGAGCTTAGTGTCGTCTGCGTTGTTTTTCAGAGGGTCGGAATCCCTGCTGCAAAAATGACACAATTGGACGTTTTCTGAGAAAGAGTGAGTTTCATGTCCTACGTAGGACAAGAGTGACAAAAAGAAAATAGTGAAAATTCACACTATCGTGCGACATGTGGCAACCCTGATAACAAACCCATCTCAGTCGTTTTAAGCCTCGCGGAGAAACACAAACTTGCATAACCGGTTTTGCTGACCAATCAGCTTCGGGGAAGCGATACGTGGTAGCATGGTCTGCCTCGAAAAGTACCAAAGACGGGAAATGCAAGAATCAGTCTAACGGTCGTTAGCGTGGACAAACGTTACATAGGAAGTTCAGAATCTCAAAGACCGTGTGTTTCACGTCTACGGCACTTTTTGAGGCAGATCGTACTGCCACGTCACGCTTCTGAGAAGGAACGCCACCTAATGGAACACATTAAGAGCTAGTTGCACTGATGCCCATTTTGGTAGTGGCTACTCTCACGTCCAGCGTGTCCGAAACCGAAGTCGTTCACGTTCACGTGTAAAAACTAGTTTGAGTCATGGCCAAAATCACTGAGACGAGACGGGAACGAGACTATACAAAAGTCTTCCCGATACGCACCGAGTTACGCACCGAGTCCTAACAACATATTTTCTCTTTTTAGAATAGATAACTAGAATATTTCTATACAGAATATGTTAAAAACATATCATTTGATATTATACTTTCAGAAATTAAGCGCAATAGCTTGTTTATTCAAACAATGTTTACAACGGCGACGTCAGCTACGATTCTTCATCAGCGATATTTCGGCCCTTCTTGGCAAGGGTCCTCGTCAGGCTGTCAATCCTCTGGTCAACTTCGGAGAAGGAAACAAACCTGTAATAAATAACTGAAGCTTCTACCGACAATATATATATCTTATTGAAGTAAATTATCTTCAAATACCATTAAAATACCAAGCTACGAATAATGGCTTGGCACTAGGGCTGTCGTGACCCATAGAACCTCGATGTATGGACGCGTGTATAAATAGATAGATAGGTAAATGTATTAATTGCGAAGCAGCCCGATGGCCATGACAACAAAAAAATCACAAAAAAGTATCACGCACCAGAAAAAACGCACACAACAAAATAACAACACACAAAAAAGAAAAAGCTCCCCCGTAATTTTTCTCTTCTCTAATAACCATTTTCAATATTTCTTTGGTATTTCCTTAATCCAAAAATCTACTTCTATGTTCCATCGCTATCATCAGGAATCGCCCCAATCTCTTAATCGTAGTAAAACATTTCATTCCTAACAACTCTGATCAACCATTCTTCATCAAACTCACTCACACCGTACTGTTCTTTCCTCCATTCACTCGGCTCCATGTACTCGCAAACCGTGTGAACCAAATTCTCATTGTCGCATCCGCACATCGGACAGAAGTAAGGACCGGATTTCTGTTACCAATGTATCGTCTGCTAGCACCAATTGGCAGGGTATCCGCCAACATTTCAATAATTATCCTTAATTCGTCCCGCTTAAGACCCGCTTTAAACATTATACTTTCACCCCGTGTCTCCCTTACGTTGAAGAACCGCTTTAATGGGGCACTGGATTCAGGAATCGCCAAAATTCGCTTTGCCACAGAATATAACTTGCTCAGTTTTCTCTGCGCAAAAACCAGAAAGACGTCACTTGATGTTTTACTCGGATTTCCGGATTCTGGACTAGGATTTCCGGATTCTTGACTCGCTTTTCCGGATTAAGCGCGATGATTGAAAACATGATACAGCTAGATTAGTTGACAAGTTAAGTTCGAATATAAATTCAGTTCTGGCAAAAGTCTAGCAGAAAAGTAGAAAAAAGAAATAGCGAAGAGTAAGAAAAAACGGACTGAAGTCTCCAGCTTTATCCGCCCATTTTATTCCGGATATGTGCTAAAGTACTTTCTCTTGTTTTATTTCTCTTCGTCTTTTTGTATTATTCTTCCGTTCAGCTGGTGTTGCCTTAACATAACACCCTGGCACGTCTAGACGTTTAACAGGCTTCAACTTCCCATTTCCTCTTGTGTTTTTCCCAGCTGTTACGAAGGAGGAGTTGTTTCCTCTTTTATTGCTCTTTCGGTCGCCAGCTTACGTCCATTATGATGCCATTTTTTTCAACCTCCCTGGAATCTAGCTTAATCTTGTTGCTTGAGGTTCAAGTTCTTTTACAAATTCAGTTAAGAAAAGTTCGGATTTTTCAGCTTCGCGATTTGGCGCCGAAAATTTGCCCGCGAAACCCTGATCTTCTGCCCGCTGCATTAAAACAGTACTGAAACGTGATACTATTCCATTATCTTCTTTCTTACTAACAAGTGCCTTCACCAGGCCCTCCATTTTGGATTTCCTTTCACAGTTCTATTGATGCATTTGCTCTCTAGCAAAATCTAATCTTCCCACGGAGAGACTTTTCACAACTAAGCCTCGCCTGTCGCCTCGTTTTCGATTTGGTCATTTTCTGAAATAGAGTGATTTTTATATCCTACGTAGGAGAAGAGTGACAAAAAGAAAATAGAGTGACAATTCACACTATCGTGCGACATGTGACAACCCTGAGTGTGCTTTCACAGTCGAGAGATATTGGGAGAGTTAAAGTACAATAGGCACTAATTATGCTTGATTTTTTGTTTTTTAAATGCTCCACACATACAAATTTCTGACTAGAGATCACTTAAAAAATAAGCCATTTTCTTGTTATCGGTTGTCATTACCTCTTCGGCGTCTCGGCGGATACAGTTTCAGAGCATGGTATTGACAGGAGCGGAAATTCAAAAACTCGTAGCCGCGCACAAAAATCAGTCATTTTGTAGGGCTGAGTGATGAGAGTGCCATGTCTGCTAAAATTATCCGTATCATGTTGCTGACATTTTGCTCTAGTGTTATCTGATGAAACTTGTGTTGTTTGTAGTACCGAAAAAAAGCTTTGTTTTCCGGATCTAAAGTTACAGAACTGTACAAAAATAACAAACTCACTTGCAGCTGATTCCAGAGCTTACAAGGAGTCAATGTTGTCAATAAGACAAATAATCCGGAGTATCTCAGAAACTCCGATTACATTTGTCAAAGCTAGTAAATTGAAGTATGGCAGTCGGCAAAAGACACCGTAAGTATATAGCCTATTAGCAAAAATAAGTTGTGTAGGAACCTGGTGAGATCTGATGTAACATTGCGTTGTAGGGGTTAGTAATGGAACATCATGATTGTTATATCCACCCATGAAACTTTAAAGCATAGAAGCAGATATTTTTTTCTTCCGTGAAAATAGAACTGGAATGCAGCAGCTGTATGCCTGTGGTGGGAAAATGGAACGATAAGCCCTTTAGTAAAGTTCCAAGTAAAATAGTAAAGACGACTGCGAAAATATAGAGGAAACTGAAAAGCAAGAGCATTGATGTTTGAACTAAAACTTGACACTATTGCATTATTTTTCTTCTAAATAACTCCACCAGTCCACCAGTTTTCGATTTTTCTGTCCTAGTTATTTTCATTACCTTACCTTAAATCTTACCTTAAACCGCACTTTCAGCGAGATAAGGTGGGGTGATCCTCTCAATGAACCTGTAAGTATTCCTTCAGCCCAAGCTGACTGCGAACCTTAGCGGCTTTGAGTCTGAAGAAGGCCCTTGCCAAGAAGGGCCGAAATATAGCTCTAATAAAATTCAGCTGATGTATCCGTTTTGCACTATCAAATAAGAGCCTGCAAGAAAGATAAGGAACACGACTGGGAAAATATAGAGCCAATTAAAAAGCAAGAGCCTTGATGTTTCACTCTTGGAAAAATAGAAAGCAAAGACAGGTACCGTCAAAAACTTATTTAACGAAAAGGGGAGCTGGAAGCCAAATAGAAAGCTCGTCAAATAAACGGTGGGGCACTTAATATAAAGTCAACTGGAAAGACAGAAAGTTCGACTCCCGGCCCCGAGAATGGAAAGTTGTACGTCCACACTGACACGCTGAATAGAGAGCATTAATTAGATAGTTGACTGTAGAATGACCGCACAGACAGCGAAAGTTCGCATCTTGTACTGCCGGATATCGAGCCTGTTCCACCCTACTTACCGTAGTTACTACGAATGACGTAACGAATTCTTTCTTCTTGGCATCAAGGCTGGAACGCATTTTTCTATTTCCACCAAAACATCTTGCCACGAGTAATCCAGCCAATCACGTGACAGAAATTCGTAGTTACCACGCTTACTACGCTCCCGAACGTGGTGAGCAAATAGTTACTATTCCGAGAAGGTTGGAACGGTCAGCATAGTAACTTTCACGAGGTTGGAACGATATTAGGAGGGTTAGGAGGGGAGGGTGGAACGCGCTCATGGTTTCTGCCGCATCTTGACTTTAGGTTGGCAGTGCAGTTTTGTAATATCAGAACCTCCGTCGGCAGAAAAATCGGCTACGTAAATATTGCCCTATATTCAAACAGAGGCTAAATACGGATAGTCGGCTACGGTGCTTTGGCAGCGATGTTTCGACCCTTCTGTGCATCAGCCTGAGGAGGACCCTTGCCAAGAAAGGCCAAAATATCGCTGCCGAAGCACCGTAGCAGACTGTCCGTTTTTGGGATCCCACAACGTAAGTGGAGGGATACTTATGACTTCGTAAAAGTTGTCCGTCCTTCTGTCCTTCGGTTGGAATAAACGGACAAAGAAAATATTTTTCAAGCTAATGAGATGGTCCTTTTCAGGGTGGGGAAACATGCTGATCCATTTTGTGATCGTTATTTTCTTGCCGGACAAGTAAAAGATACATAGTGAATCCAGATGTGAACTTTTGTTGTTTCACTAGACAAGGAATTCGTGCGAAATCGGGCAAGACCCAGATACCCAAAACCCCGATGATTCTTAAGTCTATATATCTTTTTTTTGAGGAAACAAAGATCAAAATCCACCCCCCAAAAAATGATCCGTACTGCCATTGCCAGTATCAGAGGCGTCACTAGCCAAAATGTTTGGGGGGGGGGGACGAGGCGTTTACCGACTGGCTGGTAATTTACCTACTTTTTCTGCAGAAAAAACGACCATTTCTAACAACAAAATGACATTTTTGACAAAACATCGACTGATTTTCCGAAAAAAAGACTATTTTGACGGAAGATCGACCAATTTTCAGAAAAACCGACTGTTTTCATGAAAGAAATCAACTGTTCTGACGAAAAATCGCTACCGACTGGCCGACAGCGTTGGGGGGGGGGGCGTCCCCCCCCCCAGTCATGACGCCCCTGGCCAGTATGTGAGTAGAATATTACATCCGAACCTCGTATTCTGTCGTGTCGGATACTTCGATACCGAACTTCTGTTTTTGGGATTCCAAAACGCAAGTGGAGGGATACCTATGACACTGCAAAAGTTGTCCGTCTGTCCGTCAGTCCGTCTGTGAGTAGACTATTACATCCGAACCTCGTATTCTACTGTGTCTGCTACTTCGATACCAAACTTCTGTTTTTGGGATCCCAAAACGTAAGTTGAGGTACCTATGACATCACAAAAGTTTTCCGTCCGTCCGTCCGTCTGTCAGCGTGATAACTCTCGAAAGAAATGAGGTATTTGTTGAAACTTGGTGTGGGGATTCTTTGAATATAAGGTTTTAATATGAGGATTCTTTGGGTCGAGGAAAGGTTGAGTTCGTAGATGAAATCTGTAACCCTACGTTTAGGGGTGGGGGTTCACATTAAGGGGCAAACAAAATATTTGTAAACAGCTAATGAGATAGTCGGTTAAGGGGTGAGAAGCCATGCTGAACACGATTATGAAAACCATTTTCTTGCCCGATAATCAGTTCGCCCGGAATCCGGCCAAAAATCAAAAAGTTTGTTAAAAGTAGAAGTTTTTTAAGTGGATTAGATGTCCGATTTAAAGGTAAGAAGAGATGCTGAATCCGTATATGACAATCATTCTTTACCTAGACATTTAGTTCGCCCGGAATCCGGCTGAAACCGGAGTGTTATAAGTTTAAGTTGCAAGTTTATGTTGATTAGATGTCCGATATAGGGGTAAGGAGATATGGTAAATTCGTTTTTGAGCTTTTTTTTTCGATCAGTTTCGTCAAAATAGTTATGTCTTATCTTATTTGTGTAAAGTAAACACATACGCTGAATCCATAAACCCGCATGCTGAATCCATAAACACACATGCTGATTCCATATCTGAACTTGGTTTTCTTAGATGATTAGCTAATTGGCCTTAATCTGTTTATAAATTTTTATCGTAAAAATGTTCAAGGAGTTTGGCGAGTATTGGATCTGGGGAAGACAAGACCAAATTGTCTGTCGTCAAAAAATTGACAAATATTAAATTTTTGGGATCCCATCGAAACCTTTGGTCTTGTCCCCTCTAGACTTTATGTGGGAACTTCCCTCTTTTCGTGCCCTGTATGTATTTGATACGCTTTCTGCTATATCTCCAGCTGTTCATTTCATTATACGAGTGTCTTTGACAGCCCTGATCTTTGCTTTAGATACGCCGTGGCCCCGACTTCTCAGTTATTGTGATTCCTTTTCTGTTCGTGACCCAATATCTATGTGATGAGATTTCTGTTCAGTTCCAGCTGTTCTTTTTGTGATATCAACGGTTCTGACGGCGCCTGTCTTTTCTTTGGGTACACTGTCACTCTGATTTCTCGCTGATTGGGATTCCCCTCGCTGTTCGTGCCCCACCATGTGTTTAATGACCTGTCAGGTGCTCTTCTGGTTATAGGGCGGTTCTTGCTTTCTCACTGATTCACTTTCCAAAAAGCAAAGCGAGAATCCTCCGGGCTACGAAAAGTGATTGCGCCTCTGTTACGCCTAACAACTTGTCGCTGTTCCGCCACTTTTCACGTACGGAGTTGATTCACTTTCCACGTCGGTTTCCAAAATCGAGTGAGCGCCAGAACAGCCTCGAAAAGCGAAGCGGGCTTCAGCCTTGTTGTAAGAACCCTTAACCTACGTTTACACGGAGGGTTTTTACCCGTACACCGCGGGTATTTTTCCCCGCAACAGCAACAAATCCCCGGGTATTTTTTACTTCAATTTCGCGAATTTTTACCCGGGTATTTGTTCGTCGAAGGGTATTGTGCGACGTCGAAAAAAACAAAAACTGATTTTCGAGCAATAGTTTTGACCAGGGGGGCACTGGTATGAAATCCTAGGGTATACACTCCTAAATAGGTCATTCTTTCTACAACCCACCCACCCCACCCCTTGACCTACATACAAAATTTTGACTTTCTAAAATGACCCCCCCACCCCACGTCCAAAATCTCAACTTTTCAAAATGACCCCCCCTACCCCACGTCCAAAATCTGAAATTTTCAAAATGACCCCCCCCCCCCCACCCCACGGCCTGTCGCCAACTACCCAGTGGCATGTGAGAAATGTCCTTCTGAAATTGAGTTCCGAACTAGGGGTCGGCACCGTTTCTTTTTCTGTTTCTGTTTTCTTACTACCGTTTTCTGTTCTGTTTTTTTTTTAAATAACAGAAAACAGGTAGCCGTTTTTTTAATGCCGTTTCTGTTTCTGTTCCGTTTTTTATATGACCGTTTTAGCCGTTTTTGTTTTTATTTTACCTGTTTTTTCCAAATTTCCGTTTTTTGTTCCGACTTGTACGCGTGGCGTCCTGGTATAATCTAGCAGGTTTTATTCTCCCGGCAGATTATGCCATCTACCGATATTTTCTGCTTTTCGGAATGAAAGATTTTTGAGTCAGAATAGAGAGATTGCACCCTACCTGACGAAACGGATATTTTTACACCATCATTAAATGAAGCATATAACAAGAAAATTAACATTAGGAGGTATAGGACTTTCGACTTACAGACTAAATTATCGGCCTTTGATAACCATTCTGAGCTGGTTAATTGCTGAAAACGTTAATCTTGCTATTTCTTGTTGGTACAATAATACTTTTGCTGGAAACGTTAATCTGGCTATTTCTTTTTGGTATAATGACACTTTTGCGAAACGTAGTCTCGCCTCCCAATCATCCCATTGGTCGGTTAAGACGCATTTTTTGAAATCCAACCAATAGGAAGCACGAATCGTATTGTACTGAAAGCTTGAAGCCTTCAAGCTCCTATTTCTGATGAAACTTTTCTACAAAGCTGTAATTATACAACTAAGAAAGAGCCACCGAACTTTTCCAATTTTCAAAAGTATTTTTTTTCACTTTTCTGTAAAGATGTGCACTTTCAGGGTGCTAGGAATTAATTTTTAAGCAAAACCGTTCTGGCGCAAATGGTCATGGACCCTCGGGGGATCATGAAATGTAAAGTTTGTCAAAAGTAATTTTTCACTTTGCTGTTAAGGTGCGCACTTCAAGGGAGCTTTCAGTTCATTTCTGTACTTCAAGGGATGGTCGGATCTGGAAATTGACAATTTGTGAACCAGGTCTTATCGAGACTCTAATGTTCCAGACAAGTTTCGTCCTTCTAGCACACCTGGAAGTACCTTAACTCGCGATAACCGGAATTCCGGGCCCCTCCAACCTCCCCCACAGTGCACGAATCCAGTCCGTTCTGTCTCGGGTGTACCTAGTTCTTCTGCTTGTTCTTCCCACCAAGTTTCTTGCCGATCAGTCCATTCTAAGCGTGGCACAAGATTTCCAGTACTCCCGTCCACCCCCACCCCCCACATTCATGGGATCCGGTCCGTACTTAAATGGGACATCCGAGAAACAAGGTCTATCCAAATATCAAGGTTCATAAAGATCCGATCACCCGTTCGAAAGTTACAATACCTCAAGATTCCGGATTCCTCCTCCCTGTACTCCACCACGATGCCCGGACCGGGGAACTGACTATTTCCAAGTTAATTTGGTCGGGTCTTTGATTCCTGCCAAGTTTCATCGTCCTAGCACACCTAGGAGTACCTTAACTCCGGATCACCGGATTTCCTGACCCCCCCCCCAAATTCCCCCAAAGTGCCCAAATCCGGTCCAGTTCTGTCTATGATGTACCAAGGGCTTGTGCTTGTTCTTCCCACCAAGTTTAATCGTGATCGCTAAATTTTAAGCATGTCACAGGATTTCCGCCCCCCCCCCCCCCACATTCATCGTATCCGAACCGGACTTGAAATGGAACGTCTGAGACACGGGATCGTTTGAAATATCAAGTTTCATTAAGATCCGATCACCTATCCCAAAGTTATACATATACATACGTCAATATTTCGGATTCCCCCTCACACCATTCCCCCCACGGTCGTCGGATCGTCGAAGTGACTATTTCCAAGTTAGTTTGGTCAGATCCCTGATATGCCTGCCAAGTTTCATCGTCCTAGCACATCTGGAAGTACCCTAACTCGGGAACAGTGGACCGACCGACAGAAAAGTGATCGGTATATGGCACTTGAATGAAGCCCGTGCAAAACGCTGGGGCATGCTAACAGGGGTGACCATGGTTCTCACATGTAATTGTACCCCTTATTCCGCATAAGGATATCAGTATACAGTACTTTGGCAACTAAAACAATTTGGTATTAATTTTTGACCTTAAAATATTTTGCTTTTAAAGGTTCCTGGTACCCTTCTGGGGTAGGGGTACACATACGTCACACCTGCCAGCATACCCCAGCATTTGACCATGGATATAAAAAAGGGCTTAGTTTACTAGACAGGTGCAGAGTCCTTTTTTTTTACCTTACACAATTATACTCGACCTTCTCTCACAACCTTCTCCTGTCACGCTGCCCCTCCTCACGCTATTCACTTTCCAACAGCCGCCTTACCGTTCCAAATGGTCGCCTTACTGTTATGAACCCAAGGAAGTACGAAAAAAAAACAGAAATACCTGTTAAAACGGCCGTTTTTTTTGTAAAAACGGTCCGTTTCTGTTTTTCCGAAAAAAAAAGGAAAAATAGAAACGGTTTTCCGTTTTTTTTATCACCGTTTCTGTTTCTGTTCCGTTTTTTATTTGCCGTTTTTTACCGTTTCTGCTTTAGCCAAAAACAGAAACGGTGCCGACCCTTATTCCGAACCTTTTGGAGGTATGGCTTGAAGGAGCATTATCTGCAGAAACATAGTGAGCACGATTGCCCACCAAAAGGTTTTTTTTCCAGAAAGAAGTTGATGCATATACTGTGATGAAAAAATAATGGAACAGCAGGACAGGAAAGATACTAATTTCCCAACTTTTCTTAGCGTTGCATTGTGTTGTTGTGAAAACGAAGAAGAAGTAGTGATGCTTTTTTGCTTTAAAGGTGACCAGTCTACAAATCATAATTGATAGGGTGTTCGCTGGGTGTTAGTTTCCTTTAATTATAAAGTGCGTTTTGGTGATTTGAAAAAACTAGAGGTAGCGAACCACTTTCAGAACGTTACCTATTTCGGATCGTCGGCAACTGTGGTCTCAGATCGCATCGAATTGGACTGAAATTAACATTACATGGTTCTTCTAGCCCTTGTTACACTTGTGCCACTTTGGGTAGCTCTAGTTTGTCCTAGAAAGACAGTTGTGGAAGATCAGAATTATGTGCATAACGATCAGAAAGTGGTAAGCTACTTATGCGAAGGATTTTCGATCACCGACTTATTCATGTATCAACCTTATCTGCAATATGTTTGTGGTTTTTCTGCTTCGATACTGCAATGGGCCAGTTTATTTTTGTGAAAATCTCATCCTAAGACTATGCAACCAGGCCTATGAAAGACAAGTCTTATAAAAGAGCCGGGAGTCACAACAACCCATTAGAACGTGCCACAAATTTGTGATTACTTGAATGTTTCCTTTGGGAAATGGTTTTACTATAAGAGTGTCTAAAGTCTAATTCAGTTCTTTCAGTAAAGAAATCTATGTGACCTGAAAAATACTTAACAGAACTCGGTGGTAGACGGAAATATCATTTGTCTTTCTGCTGCTTTCTCTACTTGGACGGCCCTTGACTTTGATCTCGTCTTGAATCTTGAATCATCGCACTATGCTGTTCTCAGTTCTAAAACTGGGAGATCCAGGTGAAACTAGTCGTATTTTAAGGCCTTGTTCATTGTTATGATAAGCTAGTTCAGGTTATACATTGTTTATGTGTTGTGTTAGTGGTAACAAATTGTTTTCAAACACTATTTGAAAAAGTCTTTCATTTTTTTGCAATAAACCCGATCAGTTTGGTTAAATTTAATTTTGTTACGAAAATGTTGGGAAAATGTTGGTATGAAATTGTTTTTTTTTGTTGAAGAAATTCTTGTTTTTCAGTGAAATTTGACACCCCACCCCCAAAATAGGTATGAAAATAATAATACACATAATATTTTGGATCACCCCACCTTGGTATGAAAAGTACCTTTTGGAGCACCAAAGGACCCACCCCCACCCAGCCCAATACCCTGGAATTTAAGACCAGTGCCCCCCTGGTTTTGACTATGTCCCTAGAAAAAGTGATCCAAATGGACAAATGATGGTGTCCGTTGCAAATAGATATCATGAGACTTACAACCTTGGAATCTATTGCCACATGGCAGTACTCTCCCTTGAAAAATACCCGGGTACCGTGTGAACACTTTCCCTCTCGTCTCCGGGGAAAAATACCCGCCGTGTAAATGAACCTTTAGCTTAAATTACCTTAAATTGCACTGCAATAAGTGCAATAAGGATGTTGTATCGCGATGAATAGCTTGCGGATGATGATGGTGCTATATTTTGGTTGCTGCCCAAACCAGCGGAGCTTTCCAGACTGCCAGAATGGCCCTTGGAAGGATGCGTTTCATGAACTGGAATGTCCGGGTATTTGCGTTGGACTCGTCGTTGCTCCTCCGTTCCAGTTTGATTAGTCAATGGAAGATCTTACGGCAAGGTCAGACGATCCTGTTTTCCCGGCTTGATTTTCTGTAGTTTTTTTTTTAGAATTTAAACAAATCCCAACTTTTTTTTATGAATTGATAATGTTTGATGGTGCAAAACGGATACGCCAGCTTAATTTTATTGGGGCTATATTTCGGCCCTTCTTGGCAAGGGTGCTCTTCAGGCTCAAAGCCGCTCAAGTTGGAAAAATGAACTTGTGGGAAACACAAGAATTGATAATGGTGCCGAAAATCCTTGCAGGAATTCCAGCTGCGACCACCCGACCCTGCTACACTGTCCAAGGCATTAGCCCTTCGATTATTTTATCCATATAAAAGATATGTACTGTTATTGGGATCCCAAAACGTAAGTGGAGGGTATCTATGACTTCGCAAAGGTTGTCCGTCTGTCCGTCCGTCCGTCGGTCTTTAAGCACGATACCTCTCTAAGGAGTTGAGATATATTGTTCAAACTCGGTAGGCTACATTTATTCTTTGGACCAAAGTACAGGTCAAGTTGGTAGAGGGGCGTCGTAGTCCTACATTCAGTGGTGGAGGAGGGAGTTGAGGAGTAAGAAAAAATGCTGAATCCATATATGGAACTTATTTTCTCGTCCGACAAATAGTTTGTCCGGAATCCGGTCAAAACTGGAAAATTGTTAAAAGTCAAAGTTTTATCTGAAGTTGACCAGAGGGGATATTGGGGTAAGGAGACATGCTGATTCTATTTCTGAACTTTATTTTCTTGGCGGGCCAGTAGTTAGCCTGGAATCCGGCCGAAGCCGGAAAAGTAGTAGGTTCGACATAGGGGTAAGAAGACAAGCCGAACCAGTTTTGAACTTCATCTTTTGCCGGACAAGTTGTTCACCGGTTATCGGCCTTAACCGAAAATTTGGTAACATATTTTTTTTCTTCTGAGGTTGATTAAAGGTCCAATATCGGTGTAAAAATACATGCTGAATTCATATCTACTTCTCACTGGTCAAGCAACTCGCCCGGAAATCCATGAAAAACCGGAAATTTTGGTTAAGCTGTAGTTTGATTCTCAGGTTTATTAGAGCTTTGGTTTGGAGGTACTTAGTTGTCTTAATGTATCAGTCTTCTTGCCGTGTTTGGGGGAAAAGAGAGCTTAAAGATACGAGGACATAAAAAAGTCATCAGGTGGAAGGTTGTTAAACCAGAAACAGTCACGATTAGTCCGGAAACACTTTATCCTCGACCTGGGTGGAGAGTCTAGTTAGAATAGTTGGTGGAAGTTTACTAATCAACCTAATTATCAGATATTTTTTGGTGAAAATTACTACCTAATAGATCTCGATAAAGGGTCTGCAAGTTTACATTGCAAGCTTGCGGATGCTGGAAACTTGTCAGACCCACTTGTCTGTATCAGGAAGTCTAATAAAAAAACTTTTGGGATCCCATCATAACCTTTTGTCTTGTTATTTTATTCTTACAACGAAAATTCTGATTCACTATCAGTGAATCACAAACAGTAATGAAACAAAAACTGGAAATGTCTAGACGGAATCTAGAGATGTCTGTCGTAAAATAAAAATAAAATTGGCAGCCGGAGCATTAAAATATGTGATGTGTATGTGAAATACAAACAACCAGGGTTCGAACTTACGACCTCTGTATAATTATCACATCGCTCTGACTGAGCCTTCAAGGGACTTGCGAGTATCAGTCACATTTACCTACCTCAACAGTAGTCCTTCTCGAAGGCCGTTCAGATGAGGATTTAAACAACAATAGCTACAGATAGCTGCAGTAGTGACCGTCAGGCGACCGATAGTTAGAAATTTGTCAATGGGTCTTTGAGTTAGAAAATTAAATCACAACTGATTAATCCTGAAAATGTGTTTAGTCTGAGCGACACGAAAAGAGGCACTGTTCTGATTTTCTACTTCGTCGTCCTCAGGAGGTGAGACTTGATCCCTGTCCTGATGTAATTATTTTCGATGTTCGGAGCCTCGTTTTGCAACCCTAACCCCATTAACTGTCTTATAGTAGCGACTCCACTGAACGTTTCACGTACAGAAAGTGCTTTTGGTAATTTGCTAACTTTCTCTCTCCTCACATTCCAGCTGCCCTTTTGATTACGTGAGTGTGTTTGACGGCCCGGATAGCGACTCTCCATTGATCGGAACCTACTGTGGTCAGCAACGGAATCTCGTTGTCTACTCGACTGAACACTTTCTATTCCTGACGTTCACAAGTCTCCCCCGGACAGCTGACGCACAGAACCGGGGATTCTCGGGAATATACGAATTCAGTGAAAGTTTCGTCAAGCTGGGTGAGTATTTTCTTCAAGTTCGCTGGGGGGGGGGGGGGGGGAACGTAGTGGCAGAATATCGATGAGTTTTTCCAGTGTGTGTACGTCTATCTGTTAGGACAACAGCTCTCGGAGGGGTTGAAATATTGTGTTCAATCTTGGTGTAGGATTCTTTTGGTCAAAGTAGGTCAGGGTCGAAGATTGGTCCCGTGACCCTATATATTTATGTATTTATTAATAGAAAAAGACATTAAGCCGAAGCTTCTCTCTCTACAAGCACACTAATGTTTACTACATTTTTCAACACTGCACTACACACTTAACATACAACAAATATAAACTAAAAAGGGTTCACATACGCGCTATTGCAGAACGTTGTACCAGCAAGATGTTGTTTGAATGAAAGTAAATTTGGTTGGGAAACGGTCTCCTCAGATAAACCATTCCATGCCTGGCATGCACGGTAACAAAATGAACGTTGACCAATTTTCCGGTTTATTTTTGGTGGGTATAGCCTCAAAGAATGCTGACGGGTTGACTGATATGAATTTAACTGAAAAAACTGTTTTTTGTCCAAATTATCTACCGAGTGGAGAATTCTGTAAGTGTTCAGAATGTCGTTACGATCCCGACGGAACTCCAATGAAGGTAGATTAAGTGTTTTGAAAAATGACCTCCCAGCGTCGTTCCTACGAAGGCGACAGGTTAGCCGGATTTGTAGGAATCCTACGAAAGCGGAAATCTAACGAGTTCTAATAAATATATCTTCCAGCTGATACGGGTCGATGTGAAGATAATACAATTTGAATCGAAATATCTGCTTTGGCTACATAACCAGATTGCATGGACGAGCAACTCCAATAAACATTTAATGTTCCCCTTTGGAGCCTAATCGAAACCTTTGATCTTGTTCGTCTCGTTGTATGCCGCCCAGAACCGGCGAACCTGGAATTTAAAGTTATAAGATGTGTCTGAAGGGATATGCGATCCTTCTACACCGAAATTTTGCCGGGGGATCTGGTGGAAACCGGCAATTCAGTAGTGCTAATTATTCTTCATAGAGTCGTGTAGGGTGTCAGATGTGGTTAAGCAGACATGGTGAGTCGATCGTCTCCTTTTTCCCCTGTGGGTCAATAGCTGTCCTGGAATCAGGAGAAAACAGGAAATTTGTTAGTCTCGACGATTCCTTCCGTCAACATTTGCTCACCCGAGCTCCCACAAGTCAGAGTGCCTCGAGTCCACTAGTCCTTAGGGAATTCTGCAGAAACACAGAAACCTCAGCAGGCAATTTGCATTGGGCTCTCTAGCAAAGAAGTTTCGTTTCTTGAACAAGATTAATCGCTGTGAGTGATGTAGTTGAGGAAAAAGCAGTTTCAGCTCCTTCTGACATATATGGATGGCACACCTAAAGATTTCCCTCCGCTTTTCTTGGTGAAATGAAATGACCCTTCATCGAAATGAATAACACGTTTATCTTTCGCCCTACCATGATCAGGTTATGAACAGCACTACGTGACATCCTCCATCCAGATTTTCAGGAAGCGAGGCTAAGGCCTAAGAGAGATTTAGCCCAGCCAAGAACCAAATTGCAGTCGGAATCACTGATGCAAAAATATTTCTGCGGAATCTCAATCGGTTTGGAACTTTTGGCTGAAACAAAGAGTGAATTGGGAGCGAAATTTTATTTTCATGAAAAAAAAGCGAAATGTTCATTTTTTGGTCGGAATCACTGATGCAAAAGTTTTAATATTCCTTCAGCCTGCTAAGACGACTGTATTTGTATGTGAAGAAGCACTCTCAACCTGATGTTATGGCGAGGGGTGTAGTAGGCCGGACATAGATGGTAAATGTCCTTATATACAGTCATCGGAGTCAGGACAGCCTAGGGCGTCTGGTGGCCTACTACACGTGCAGACTTCACGGGTTCATTGTAGATTCCCCCGATCGATTCAAACTAAGGTTTGCGTACCGAACCACCATAGGCTATAAACCACCCATCATACACTAGGCCTTACAGGCCAGCCCACTCTAAGGAGCTTTAACCAAGATTCATAATAATGACCTATGGTCCGTAAAATAAACAAAAGGTTTCATTCTGTGGTATAAAGGTACTTACAAAAATAAACAACCTTTAGGTCAAAAGGGTTGTTCCCGGTCGAGGCCCGGAAAAGGAAGTATGAAGAAGATGATTCATGCTCCCGGATGAGTCATCAACATAGAGTTAATAAATTAGTACACAGTCACGACAGTATAAAGGATTAAACATACTGGACGGAAAGGGATTAGCGCTGCCTAACGGCGGCCCAAGTGGGTAGTGCGGGGTGCAGATGACACCACCGTAACAAGCCCCAGCTGACTGCGAATCATATTTGAAGGTGCAAAACGGATAAATCAGCTGCATTTTATTGGAGCTATATTCCGGCCCTTCTTGGCAAGGGTCCTCTTTGGTGTTTCCCACAAGTTTGTTTTACCAACTTGAGCGGTTTTGAGCCTGAAGAGGACCCTTGCCAATAAGTGACGTAATCAGCTCCAGTAAAATTCAGATGACGTATCCATTTTGCACCATCAAATGTGCTAAAATGAATTTCGGTGGAATCTCAATCGGTCTGGAATCTTCTAAGCACGATGAGTTAAAAAAAAATCAAGTTTTGTGTTTAGACCTCGACATATAACTGCTGTCTTTCGGTCCGGTCCTTACTCATGTCCGATTTGTGGTAATATGGATGAGAATTTGAACATTTGTTGTAGATGAATGCGAAAATTAGAATGAACTTGGGTTAGAAATTTTTGGAGTAAACGAAAGAGGGGTGGATGAAGAATGGATGTGCAGGATTATGGGAAATAGTTGTATTATGAGTATTAAAGAGTTGGCGGGGTTTCTCAGGGTAGCCCTGCCCATAGGGACAGGTGCTTATAGAAGGTATTATCTTTGTTTGTTTTTGCTTATTTTTCGTGTATTTGCCATGGCCTTTGGCTCTTAGTGTAAATAAATCTTATCTTATAAAGAATAGACTGTCCAGTACCATAAGACTAGAATGATTCACATTACAAGAGAAGTATAGTAGGCCAAAGCGTGTCCAAACGAAAAGTAGGCGTGCGAATACTTTATTTCGACATGCTTCCAGTTCACGAAAATCTTAACAAATCTGGACAACTTCATAAATAGAGTGAATTTTATGTCATGTGTAGGACAAGAGTGACAAACAAAAAATATAGTGTAATTCACAATATCGTGCGACATGTGGCAACCCTGGGTCTCAGCGGTATCGTACGTTGACAGAAGATAACCTGAGCTTTTAATGTGAAGCTACTCTGCACATACGTTCGAGTGACGTCGATATCAATCCTTAAGGATAGCTTGTGGCCTTGTACGTTTATGAAACAATCGAGCTGGTTGTAACAATGGTCTCTGATTTCGTTGATAATGATCACATCATTTATTTTTAGAGGGATCCAAGATTTCCAATTTCCCCCTCCAACTCCCCCCCCCATGTCGCCGGATCCGGTCTGGATTTAAAATGGAACCTCTCAGACACGAGGTCCTTCCATATACAAAGTTTCATTAAGATCCGATAACCCGTTCGTAAGCTAAAAATATCTCATTTTTCCAGTTTTTTTCGGATTCCCCCTGCCTCCACTCCCCTACAGATGGTCGTATCGGGGAAGTGACTATTTCTAATTTAATCTTGTCCGGTCCCTGATACGCCTGCCAAGTTTCATCGTCCTAGCTTATCTGGAAGTACCCGAACGAGCAAAACCGGGACCGACAGACCGACTGATGGACAGAAATTATGATCGCTATATGGCACTTGGCCGAAGGGCAAAGTTGATTTGCCTTCATGTATATTGACGTATTCAACACGCCATTTGGCCCCAAGCCACGATATGTGTTAATATTTGAAATAAACTGAAACTAAACTGAAACTGAAACATTATTAAATTTGGCAGTGAAAATCGTACCTAAACCTAGTGCAGCGTTTACATGTACAGGAAAACTTGAACAGAATCCGATCTTAGTGACGAGATAATGTTTATCCGCAAATTCTTTAAAACAGAAAATCTGACAAAAATAAATTCACTAGCCAATAAAAAAAAATGTTTTGAGAGCATTTATGACATCAGTACTGATTACTGCTCCTCTAAAAAGCTAGCTAGACCTTTTTTTAGTCTTTTTACCAGCGCCTCCGACGAGCTTCCCTTCAAGTAGACCGGAATTCCTTTCATCATGAAAGGATCCTCGTCCAGCTATACTTTTTTTCTAGTCGTTTTCACGAACGTAATCCTTTCGAGTCGAGTGGAATTCCTTTCTACTCGACAGGATTTCTTGTCGGTGTAAACGCTATATAAGATATTCGAAAGGATGAACTGCCTACAAGCTGATAGCTGAAACTCGAAAATATGCCAATAGTGACCACTCACCTATGATGTAGCTGAACAGCGAAGTTTGATTCTTCCACTGATCATACATTCAGTTTTTTCATATATTATTCTTCCACCGTTTATAAATTCCGTTGTATTCTTCCATTTATCATAACTTAATTTTTTTTTCTTCTAGATTTTATTAGCCGTAACGACGGCAAACACATTCGTGGAACCGAGTGTGACCAGCGCATTTTGAGCAAAAAAGGATCTAGTGGAGTTGTGTACAGCCCGAATTATCCCTTTCCGTATGTGCCGAGAACAGTGTGTCGATATTTCATATATGGACTTCAAGATATGCAACATTTCGAAAAAGTGCAGTTGGAATTCGAAAAATTTGATGTCCCGAATACGTTGCAAGAAGGAAGGTGAGTGGGAAATAGGCAATGGTACCATACTGAACTGCGTTATTCGGAAACGTTAGTTTTATTCCAGCGGTATTCCGGTCCTTCTTGCCAACGGTCCTCTTCAGACTTAAGCTAGGAAACAGAGCCTGTTATCCCGCCAAGCCCCAGTAGTTCCTCACAAAATGAGCAAACAGCAAACTAATTCTGCGCCGATACTAGACCTTTTCGTAAAGCCGAAACCAAATATCCCAACAAAAGATAAGTCTTGGTCTTGGCCTTAAGAACGGCTTCTCGCTACTTTGCTTTTCTTTTGTCGCTTTGCATCAGTCTGCTTCCGTCTGTAAGGCCTGAAGAGGATCGATGATAGGAAAGACCGAAACATTGCCAACAAAAATGTTACGTGTCTTATCTTTAGGTTTAATAAAAAATTACCAAAATAGCAAAACCTAAATAAAAGGTGAAACTACAACTCCCTTCTTAATTTCCCGAGTCTTTGGCAATTTGTCACGAAGCGAATCACACTCTCCTCTAAAATAACACATATGGCGAGCAAAAGCCATCTGCAGTCGCTCCCACTCTAAATACTTTTTTATTTCAGAATCCTCCATACATGATTTATCTCGGATCTGCAAAGCAGTAAATCGAAAGTTACAACTAGAATAATTTGTGTATTTATTTTATATTTGTTTTTATGCCTTTAATTTCTTTAATAGCTCGTACAAATTACTCGCTAACGTTGTCTCGTCAAACAGTTAACATCCACAGTTCACAATTAACACACACAATTTACTTTATTAATTATTGTATGGAATTGAAGTGGTGTACGGAGTAGGGTACGAAGATCTGTTCAGAATGCTTTAATTCATCACTATTCAGGCGCGTTTAAAAATAGATTCCTCCCCCATTCCCTCCTCCACTGTACATATGAAATATGTTTATTGTTCTCTTTTAGCTGTAGTGAAGATGGCGGTTTCGTCCGGGTGTTTTTAAGAGGTCAGGAAGCCACACAGGCTTATGACAAAGGAGACTACGAATTCTGTGGGAAAGAGCTGCCTATGACCACAGCCTCAGACAGTCCGCGCCTGGCCATTATTTTCGCAAGTGGAAATCTGCAAGGGTCGGGCTTCAAAGCCAAATATTCATTTTCCACAGGTAAGATACAGTGAGAGAAAAAAATCCTTTAACTCTAACTAGAATTTATCTTTCCACGATAATGCGGTTGAGAAATATTTTTTTCGAAAATTCAAAAAAAAAAAATACCGTGAAATTTGCGGTTTTCTTGTTGGCTCTTGTCGACTGTCAGACTTCCTGCTTTCGGAAGCGGAGGGCCGAAGTAGGATTTTTGAAAACTCTGCGCACCGACGTTTGAAAAAGTAGAAAATACATGCAAAAAATAGGAGTCAGAATTTGCCAGGAAATACTTTTTTATGACATTAGAACTGTTGGCCTACCATATCTTCCAAGATGAAGCGCAAAATATTAAAGCCTGAATTTCTTTTGCCCTTCTTCTTGATAGAGTTGTGCTTTAACACGTCTTCTTAGTTAATTACCGTCTTTCGTGGAAAGTATTAAATCTCCTTACAAGGAGCAGTGAACTTGGCTTGAGCTAAGCCCTCGGCAGTAGCGTCACTGCCGCGAAAACCGACGGATGCGGGTTCGAATCCCGCACATGGATCATTCTTATCCTTTTAGTTCACCGTTAACGACAGTGATCATCAATATTTTGGAAAGTCATTTTAAAGATTTGGCCTAAACCATGCCTAATTTGGAAATGGTCAGAATTAAATGCTTAGCTGACGTCCGACTTCAGAATAAACATCCGGCCTCACATTCATTCTGGCCGCATTGTTCCAGATGGAAACAAGTTCCACAAGCCGTCATTACTGCAAAAATTTTTTCTTCAGAATACCAGATACCGGGTACGGCGGCCCCGGATGGCACTTGCCGATTCACGTACGTCAGCTCAAGTTCCAAGCAGGGAGAATTTAACTCACCTCGCCACCCGTCCAACTACCCCTCAAATACGACCTGCGTGTATACCATGACAGCTGATTATGGAGAACAGGTTCGACTGCTCTTCGATCAATTTAAGCTCAAAACTGTGAAGACGAATATCACTTACGGGTGAGTTTACAACTTACTACAACCTTGTAGGCTAGCAACGAGTGACAAATCCTGACCGAGATTATTGAAAGAATGTGTTCTTCAGCGGCGGAATTGAGTTTCACACATTTCTGATTGTTTATCGCGGAAACACAAGTTGGCTATGTGCAACATACCCTACCCACAAGGTGAAACACGCAGAGAAGCCGTATTGTCTTTGCTTTTGGTGGTACTTAAAACTGTGGAACATAAAAATGGAATCCAGATAAAATCTGAATAGGTAAAATTTCAGACTTATGCCCTTACCATTCCGTACTAAAAGGATCCTCAGTTTTATGTCTGTCTGCAATTTTATTATTTGGCCGAAGTTAAGACACAGAATCGGAAATCACCACGAAATTTGTTCTCAAATTCGAGCTAAGAAGCGAGTCACAAAAGCCTTGTTGGTCACGAAAACACACTTATTGTCGCGCAAACGACCGGAGAGCCACAACCGAGCAACCGCTGTGACATCTACTGACAAAGGAGGAAGGAAGCATTGTCATGGAAGAAAAAGCAACGCTTCTTACTTCCTTCCTTAAATGCTGCATTAAAAAGTCCTGCGCCTCGTGACGTTAAAGAATCAGTACTGTTTTCGCCAGGATGATTTTGTGACCAGTTGCAATTTAACCCTTTCACGGCTGGTCCGTCCTGTCTGAATGGTTAGCGCGCCGAACTCATAGGCGAAGGATCGATGGTCGACTCTCGGTAGGGCCTACCGTTTGGATTTGGGCCAGGGTTGGTTGCGTTTCTCTGTAAGGCAAGCCGAAAGTGCACCCAGCTTCAAATCGATACCTAGAGAAACCTAGGGAAAAGCCCGTGAAGCGTCGGATGATTAGGCAACCCCCCCCCCCCCCCCCGCTCAACCACGTATCGGACTCCCGGCTGAGGGCAGAATATCAGGAGGTTGGTACCTGCGCTACGCGAAACTGCAATAGTTGGCATGCGAAAGTTTTCTTTTCCAAGGTACACTTTTTGGGATCCCAAAACGTAAGTGGAGGGATACCTATGACATCGTAAAAGTTGTCCGTCTATCCGTCTGTTAGCACGATAACTCTCGAAGGGAATAAGATATTTTGATGAAACTTGGTGTGAAGACTCTTTGGGTCAAGGGTAAGTTGAAGTTCGTAGATGGGCTCTGTAGCCCTAGATTTAGGAGTGGGGGAGGGGGTTTAAATTAAGGGGCAAACAAAATATTTTTAAACAGCTAATATGATAGTCGATTATGGGGTAAGAAGACATGATGAACAGGAATACGTGAAATATTATCTCGTCCGACAAGTAGTTCGCCCGGAATTCGGAAATAACCGGAAAGCTGGTTAAAATTAAAAGTTTCATTTGAAGTTAATTAAATGTTCGATTCTAGGGGTAAAAAGACATGTTCAACACGATGGTGAAAACCATTTTCTCGCCGAGCGAGTAGTATGTCCGGAATCCGGCAAAAACCGGAAAGGTGGTTAAAAGTAAAAGTTTGATTTGAAGTTGATTAAATGATGGGTTTAGGGGTAAGTAGACATGCTAAATAATTATGTGAAAAGCATTTTCTACCCAGACAACTAATCCAACCGGAATCCGGCCAAAACCGAAACATTTGTAAAAAGTAATAAGTTTTATTTGAAGCTGATTAGATGACAGATTTAGGCGTAAGAAGAGACGCTGAGTCTGTATATGACAATCATTTTAGTACCGGACATATAATT
The DNA here is from genome assembly GCA_023053575.1 of Branchinecta lynchi. NCBI lineage: Eukaryota > Metazoa > Arthropoda > Branchiopoda > Anostraca > Branchinectidae > Branchinecta > Branchinecta lynchi. Next base: position 14,848,457 of record JAKZAP010000002.1, read on the forward strand.
CGTCCGGAATCCGGCTGTAACCGTTGGAAGCTAAAGTTTTATTTGAAATTGATTAGGTATTCTTTATTGGGATAAGGAGATACCAGAATTCGACTCTGAATTTTCTTTTTTGCTTGACAAGTAGTTCGCTTGGAATTCGGCCGAAACCGGAAATTTGTCAGAAATAAAGCAGGAAGTTTCGTTCAGTCTCGTCAAAATAGATATGGCTTATAGAGGTATATCTGAACTTGGTTTTCTCTAATGATTAGCCTGGCGAAGACTGGATTTGGCGAAGACAATACCCAGTTGTCTAGATCAAATAAGAGATTCTTGGGATCCCATCGAAACCTTAGGTCTTATTTTCATGGATAACTCTGGGCCCTCTTGGAAAGCCGGGGTAGCTGCCCCTCCCCTATACGACGTCCCTGGTTACAGTTCTTATGTAGTCAGACCCACTTCCTAGGTAAGGCACTCTCGAGTTCCCGCACGATGGACCCTTTGATCACCATCTGTTTACCTAGAAGTCCTTGGAAATTTTCCGGAGTCCTATCTTTGTTGTCTGTGAAGAGTGTGGGGGGTGAATCTGCGATGCCAATACTGTAATCTTCAATCGCAAATTCTCTCTCGAGTCACGATATCTTTTGTCTCATCTACTTCAATCAGCTTAGTCTTCCTTGCCGAAAAAAAGAAGCTCGCCCAGAGCCAAATCCTCTTGTGATTCGGGAATTGACGTCTCTTGTTTCCTTCTCTTGTAAACTTGGATTTTGAGAGAATGGGAAGATGTCGAAATGAAGGGATTTGGAATTCGTTATTTTTTAGTGTGGAGTTAACTTGCATCACACAGTGTTGCCGCAGTTCATTTTTCCATCGGCCGAATACGTTCGAAAATAAAAGTTTTCTACACACTTTTTAGTGATTTTTCTTGATTGCGTCTTCCCACAGCCCCCCCCCCCCCACACACACATTCACACACAAAAATGACGTGCCTGGTTATAAAGCCCCTTCTGAAAGTGGTTAATCACCCAGCTCGGGGTGCACACGACATAATTCACTGTTTTCTCACTGTCGGAAGTTTCATAACGGATAGCAAGAGGATGCGCTGTTTCAAGAGATAACACTTGGGGTGTTACCTGTTAAGATTCGCAAACGTTATGCATAAAAAGCATTGCAAAGGAGATCCGAAAATCGCCGAAAAAGCATCTGCTAACTTTTCTGATACCAAAAAAGTGAGCAGATGTTGTTTTTTTTGGCGGTGTGTTAGCTCTTGTTTTATGCCGATTTAGTAAGGTTCAACATTAACCGTCATCAAGAAAATTTAATTATCTATTTATTGATATATATTTATTGAAAAAAAGTAACAAGGTTTGAATATAGTTGTTTATTATAATAGTTTAATAAAATGAGATGTTAGTGTTGGCTCTCGATAAATTTGTTTAGTTCTTATTTTTGTTTTATCTTATTGCGTGATGATGTGAAGGTCGGTTGTATTCGCGAGAACACCTGGTGAATTATTTGATTTTGTTATAGAGATTGTTTTTTCCCAACCAACGGGCCATAGAGCCCTTGGGATTGTGTTTAATAAATAGATTTTGCTTATTGTATATGTTAGTATTATGTTAGTTTTGTATACCTAAGTTTACGAATAAAAAGAACTTGAACTTGAAATCAGGATTCCACAAAGACATTTATAAGTGAGGCTTCGGTAACAGAATTGTTGAACTCTGGAACAGCCTTACCGAAGATGCGGTTAACGCTGAATCGATCGATAGTTTCAAGTGCATTATTGATGGGATCAGTTTGATTACTCAGAATCTCTCAGAGTTGCCGAAAGCCTTTTCTGTTGCTACTATTGTTTCTATTGTTAATATTATAGCGTATCAATGCGTATCGTCGAGCCGAAAGCCTTTTCTGTTGCTTCTATTGTTAATATTATAACGTTTTACTGCGCATCGTCTATAAAATACAGCAGCTACCATCGTAGGTCTTATCTGTTGAAACCACGCCTCCTTGTGTTATCTGTTCTGAAACTTCTGGCTGTATAGTTCCGAAAAATACAAAATTTTATGAAGTATTTCCCTATTTCTTTTTGGCGGTCGCACTTAATTGCATTTTGTTTCAGGGAGTATTGCAAGGAAGACTGGGTCGAAATTTACAACATTTTCCGGAATGGAAGCACTCGCCTTTTTGGCCGTTACTGCGGCCAGACTGCTCCTGGTCCATTTGAGTCCATAATCGGTGCTTCCGGATTTAAAGTCGTTTTCAAGACTGATGCTGATGGAGTCTTTAGTGGGTTCAAAGCAAGATATTTCTTCGATAAGGAGCGGTTGCGATTTGAAGGTATCTGTTCTTAGTTATGCTTATGTCAGCTCAGTATTAGAGCGTGTTCCACTCCACTTACCATTGCATGACGTCGCGGATCCTGGCTTTTTGGCGTCAAATATCGAGCCACGGGCTAGTCGGACCAATCACTTCACAGTGATCGTAGTTACCACGCCTACTACGCTCCCGAACGTGGTATTCAAATAGTTACGATTAGTTCCTATTTTTAAAAAAGGTTGGAATGGTCAGTGTAGAAACTTTTCTCACGAAAATAGTAGCTAATAGTTACTATTGTTAGAAGTAAAAAGTTACGATTAGTTACTATTTCTAAAAAGGTTGGAATGGTCAGCGTAGAAACTTTTCTCACGAAAATAGTAGCTAATAGTTACTATTGTTAGAAGGGTAATAGTTACGATTAGTTACTATTTTTAAAAAGTTTGGAATGGTCAGCGTAGAAACTTTTCTCACGAAAATAGTAGCTAATAGTTACTATTGTTAGAAGGGTGGAGCAGGTTCTTAATCTAGTGATATTTTCGCCGTTCTTGGCAAGAGCCATCTCAAGCTAAAGAAATGAACCCCTGATCGTTTTTGCGATCGTTTTTCACACTTTTTGTTATCTTGAGCCTGAAGGGGACGCTTGTCAATAAAAAGGGCCAGTATATCACTAGCAACTAACATGTGATATTTTTTTTCGTTTTCTCACTGGTTCGTTTTTCTAGCTTGAACCTGAAGAAGACCCTTTTCAACTAAATAAAGATTAAAAGCAGCTGGCTTATTTGTTTAACGCAGTTAACGATGATTCGCAGTCGGCTTGGTATGAAGGAATATTTTGGCTCAAAAATAGTATTTCCGCCTCTTGGGTCTGTTTCCGTGCCTTGAACTTGCTCTCGGTAAGATCAAGAACAAATAAGCACTAGAACCTCCGTTTCAATATCTCTGTAATACGACCATGCGGAGTCGAATAAATCCCTGTACCCTTCCCGATGTAAACGACTAGAGGGTAGGAATGACATGGAAAATCCCAATTCGTTACCTCTACAAACAGCTTTATCGCTGTAAAGCTCTGAAGAGGGAAGTAGACGGGTATCAACACAAAGCTAGAGCAAGTACCTCTAGCTCAGCTCAGTTAAATCGGGGCACCTATAGTCGCTGCATGGGACCAAAGACGGAGGTTCTATTGGCTTATTTGTTCTTGGTTAAATGTATGATATTTAAGGGATGAGATTATTATCAGGTATGATTTGTTGTGTTGAAGCTATTTTTATGGCACTTGCCGCTTCGCTCGAGAGCCATATACCGATCACTTTTCGGTCGGTCTGTCTGTCGGGTCGGTGTACTCGAGTTATGGCACTTCCAGAAGGGCTAGGACGATGAAACTTGGCAGACATCCCAGGGACCCGACGAAGCTAACTTGGAAATAGTCACTTTTCCAAATCCGACTACCGTGGGGGGGAGTGCAGGGAAGGGAAATCCGGAATATGGAGGTATATATAAGTTTGGAACGGATGATCGGATCATAATGAAACTTGATATTTGGAAAGATCCTGTGTCTCCAATATCCCATTACAAGTTCGGACCGGATCCGATGAATTTGGGGGGAGGGAGTCGGAGGGGAGCACCGGAAATGTTGTGACATGCTTAGAGTGGAGCGATTGGGATGAAACTTGGTGGGAAGAACAAGCACACGCCCTAGATTCATCAGTGACAAAATAGGACCGGATTCGGGCACTGTAGGGGGAGTTAGAGGGGGGTCAGGAATTCCGGCGTTCGCGAATTAAGTTCAAGTTGTTGTACGACCATGAAACTTGGCTTGGACGTTAGAGACTTGACAAGATTGGCTTACAAATTGTCACTTTCCAGATCCAACCATCCCCTAAAGCACTAATCCTAACCGCAAAGTACAAACAATACTTTTAAGCAAAAATACATTTTCGAGATCCCCATGAGCCCATGATCATTTTTTCCTCAAGGGTTTTGCCTACAAGTGAATTCCTTAAAGTACAAACAACACTTTTGGAGTAAAATATACATTTTCAGGCTCCCGATGAGCTCATTATCATTTTTGAAACAAGAGTTTTGATTACAGATGAATTTCTAGCGCCCTTAAAGTGCGCATCATGATAGCCAAGTGCTTACCAAACGGTACATTCTCATGATTCCCACTGACCCATAATCATTCTTATCTGAAGAATTTTGGTTACAACAGAACTTGATTCAGACAATTGGGTCTACATACGAATGTCATAGGTTATCTCGAACTTACGACGGCGACAAGCTAAAAGCTTAACGCTAAATGAAATAATAAATAAATCCACGAATTGACGAATTCCTACTTTCATCATCTGACCCAGCCTTGCAAGTGCCATATGAACTTCCAGCTCTTATTCTTTTATTTTTACGTGTGCGCTCGAGCTCGCACCATCTAAAAGTCTTAAAAATATATTTGTTTCTAAATAAAAATAACCTTGAACCGCGATCGTTTGTCAGCCAGACCACAAGTCTGGTTTCGCGACAAACAAGGTTTCAATGATTTTTCAAGATTTCTTATGACAACAGAAGACCTGACGATGCCCTCATCTTTAACCACAACAGTCTCAGAGGAGACAGCTGGAAACTGCGTGGTGAGAAATTTCCAAAAGACATTGGAAAGGGAGCTTCAGAAACCGGATACTTGATTTCTGGAATCATCTCCCTGAAAGTGTCGTAAATGCAAAAATATTGATCAGTGTAAGGCAGGTGTTGTCAGCCACCTTGCTGACATTGAATTTACTGCACATAGTGTCGTTCGAAATTTATAGAAGCGAAAGCCTTTTTGGTGCAATTATATTATTATTATTACTATGGCATTCTGCAGGTGATTTTCGGTTTCGCGCCCAGACTTTGGCGGCAGGTTCCAGTTCAAATATTGAAATGAGCTGTTTTGTTAGGCGGATAGACACACAACTGAGGATCTTTCTAGTACAGAATGGCAAGGGAAGCCTGATGTTCTATTTATTAAGATTTTAATTTCATGAATTTGAAAATACAGCAAAAAAACGAAGCGGAGTTTCAACCTGTGAATCATACTACTATTTCCGTGACGAGTATTTCGAAACGTGGGACACATATGCCGCGTACATAATATGAGTATATTTTCTTTTGTGTAAAGTTCGAACTCTTTAGAATCGGCGACCAGGGGCGTCACTATGGGGGGTGGAGGGGGGGCCTCCCCCCCCCAAAGGTCCTGAGAAAGTACTTTCGTCGGGCGAAGCCCGGCGAAAGTTCACTTGTTTGTCGGCGCGAAGCGCCTGCAAACAGAGAAGAAATAAAATTTGTATGCTTTTTGTCAGGCATCTGTCGACTCGTTGGCACATCGGGTGTTTTTATATGCAAGAAATAAAATCGTGCAAACGTTTGTCGGGCAAACCATTGAAGAGATCGAATTCTGCATGCTTTTGTCGTGCCTCGGTATTCTCGTCGGCACATCGGGTTCTTTTTATACAGAAGGAATCCAGAAGAAAAAAAAAAAAAAAATAAGTTCTTGTCGGGCGTCAGTCGACTCGTCGGCACATCGGGTTCTTTTTATACGCAAGAAATGAAATCCTGCAAACATTTGTCAGGCAAAGCACTGGAGAAATCGAATTCTGCATGCTTTTGACGTGCCTCGGTTCGTCGTCACATCTGGTTCTTTTTATACATAAGAAATCCAGAAGAAATACTTTTTTTATGCTTTTGTCGGGCGTCGGTCGACTCGTCGGCACATCGGGTTCTACTTATACGTAAGAAATCAAATTTTGCAAACTTTGTCGGGCGCACCCGGTAAGTTTAAGTTTCATCGGCACAAGGGGTTATTTTTACACGGATGAAATCATGTTCTGTACAGTCTAGTCGAGCAAAAAACAGAACAAATAAAATGCTCGATGGTTTTGTCGGGCGTCGGTATTCTCGTCGGCACATCGGGTTCTTTTTACACAAAAACAAAAATATCAAATTCTGTAACTTTTTATCGCCGCATGCCGAAAGTTCAAGTCTCGTCGGTCCATCGGCTTCTGTTTACGCGTAAAAATAAAGTTCTTTACAATCTTGTCGGGCAAAACACAGAAGAAATCGAATTCCGAATGCTTTTGTCGGGGGTCGGTATTCTTGTCCGCACACCGGGTCTTTTATACGTAAGAAATCAAATTCTGCAAACATTTGTTGGGAGCAAATTTTTCCGGAAAACATACAGATTTTAAAAAAAAATCGCCGGCGTTGCTTAGGCAACTTGTTCTGGGTATAGTCGTTAGAAGCTTCGCTTTTTAGCAAAAGTTGAAACGAAAAGCCGAGTATGTGAAATTAAATATATGAACTTACATCGAAGGAACATCTCAACTGATGCATTACAGTAAGTTTTACACAAAATTTCGCCTGCGGCGCATTTTGTCTTATTCCGTATTTGGAAGAACGGTGTATCATTTAGTTTTCCTTTTAGGATAGAAATTCTTGGGGTTTGAAACACGTTAAAAGCCGGAAATTGTATGGTACTATAGCTGAATTTTCAGGAAAAAAATAGATTAAAAAAATTTCGCGTGCGGCGCTTGGTTTAACTTGCATTCGTACCTTCGCTTTTCAGCGAAAGCTAAAATGAAAAGCAGAATATGTGAACTTTAAAATACGAAATTATACCGAAGGAATAACCTCACTTGATGCGTTACAGTTAGTTTACGCAAAATTTCGCCTGCGGCGCATTTTGTAGTATTCTTTATTTAGAAGAACAGTGTTTCATTTAGTTCGGTGTTTTAGGATTGAAATTCGCTGAAACACGTTAAAGCTAGAACTTGTATGGTAGGCATAGCTAATTTTTTCCGGAAAAAATGCTGATTTAAAAAATTTCGCATGCGGCGCTTAGTTTAACTTGTTCTTGGTACAGTCGTTGGAAGCTTCGCTTTTTATTGAAGGCTAAAAAGAAGTGCCAAATATGTGAACTTTAAAATACGAAATTACATCAAAAGAATAATCTCAACTGATGCATTACAGTTAGTTCTACCCCGGTTCTATTCTGTGCTTGCAGGAAATGTAGAAGCGGCAAAGGCGTTTTTGTCGGCACATTTTTGAGTCCGTCGGCACAAACTTGACGTCCCCCCCTCAAAGGTAAAAGGCTAGTGACGCCCCTGTCGGCGACAAACGGATAAAGTGACAGACAAACCTAGATAGACAGATAGAAAGTTGGTTTTACAAATCGCCTTTCGGGTTACAGAACCGAATTTGCGATTATTGTCAACAAAATACTTACAGTATCCGTGTAAATACACTTACAAATCAATCATGTTTCGTTAAAGGGTTTTAAAAGTTCTGAATAAAACTTTTTGTATATCTGGCGTGTTTTGTACGCATAGAATAGAGTTTGGTAACCCAGAACTTGTCATTCGTTCTGGTCGATTTCTGACGTTTTGGTAGGGGAATGGGAGGATTTGGGGGTGTAGAGGTTGAGACAGTATGGCTGAACCAAAGTCAGTGCTTCGCTCCTCTCTGCGCTCCTGCGGTGCCTTGAGGTTAAAATGTTTTAGAATGTGCATGAAATTAGTTAATAAAATTCGGAAATCTGGGACCCCGATCGTGGCCGCGTAGGTAATTCAGAGCCCGTTTATACAATTCGTCTATGTGCATTTATGTGAAGTGCATTTGAAGGTTCATATTTTATCTTGTTTATATTTTATCAGTTGTATTATGTTATTGACAACATCTGTGGTATAAGGCCCCAAAATTATAAATACATGTAGATTTTTTTTTTAAATTTTTGTTATTATGACGCAAAAAACTCGTCGGCTTGTCACTTATTTCTTTATCAAATTAAACTTAATTGAATTGAAATCTGAAGAAGAATGTTTCCAAGTCTCCTAAGCCCATTTTCCTGAGAATTTCATCGTAAGTTCAACAGGCTATTCCAAACTAATCTCATTTCACAATGCGCGCTTCCCGCTTATTCAAAATTGGAACCCATTCCAACTTCCTTCCTCCACTCATGTTGGATTGTTCCTTATTCTAGTATGATATGCTACTGATTAAATTTTTGCTGAAATCCGCTTTCTGAATTAATAATCCTCGCCGAAACTTCCCACGCTTAGAGATGTAAGCTGGCCCTTTTCGCCTGGTTTCAAGACATCCGGTCCCGAGCCTTTCTTCATTGTGGGGGGGGGGGCGAACCTGGTAAAAATTGACCGAATCGGTACCTGATATTGACCGAATTTATATTTTTATTCTAAAACACAGCGAGTTGCCTTCAACAAGCTATAATGTAAAAAAGTTGCATAGTATGTAAGTCTAAAGAGAAATTTGGCGTGTTTTCAGGCTCTTCCACTTCTTTGTTTTGTTCAAGGATACGCCGTTACTAGCATTTTCCCTTTGGGAGACGTCCAATTTTATTTATTTTATTATTTATGGAAACTAGGATACGACCAACTAGGGTCAAACATGTGACAAAATAATTAACAAACACTGCATTAATATCAACTACAGATAAAATAAAACAATTTCAGAACATCAACCTGGAGAGAACCCACAATAAAGTAGGGTACCCCACGACAGCCAAATTGGCCAACAGGACTTGAAAACGTGCCGACAAAATATGCAGTTGCTGCCAAGAGACAACGTCGTGAACGGCTGTACCCAGGAAAATGAAAGCGCCGCAGGCAAAATTTTTTCAGTCCGCCTTTTTTCTGGCAAATTCTAGCTTTTAACGTGGCTCAAGCACCCCAAAATTCCAAGCTTCAAACGCCAACTAAATGACGTACCCTTCTTCTAAATAGTGAACAGTGCTAAATGTGCCGCAGGCGAATTCTTTTAGAAATACTCACGAACAAAGTGCCTTTTTGCGATCCCAAGGCTACCTATTAAACCACAGAGCTGCCTAGCGAAAAAAGGGTCCATCCAGGGTGAAGTAGATGTAAAGTACATTTATTCTGAATTTACAGCAAACAAAAATAGGCTAGTTTTCACGTCAGGAGACGTGCTTGTTCCTGAAGTTCTGCAATCATTAGAAGTATAAGTTAAGTAAGAAGGGAAACCAGTTAAAGCTACCGTTAAATGGTAAAGAACAAGAGCTAAATAAATACCACTTAAATTACCAAGCACAGTAACTGGGGTGAACCGAATAATGAATTTGTACTAACGAAAAATTAACTAAAAAAGTAAGGAGCAGATCGGTAGCGGTATAACGACCGAATTCCGGAATGGAATAAAACTCTTGGTAGAACCACCTAAAACAACCGAATGTTGTAAGTCTGTTAACAGATGTGGACCAAACAAATTCAGGTGAATTACCTAATTCGGTAACAAATTAGAACCTAATGATTCTGATCAATCACCGAATTAGGAAATGGATTGACCGAATGCGATTGAACAGAAACGGACTTGAGAAAAGTCCGGTGAACAATCGAATTCGCTAACGATAATGAGACCAAATAAATACTTTAAGTCACCGAATTTACGTAGGGACGTACCGAATGCGGTGAAATCGAGTCGGACTGAACAAAAGTTGGATGAATTGTCGAATTCGGTCACGAATCAATACCAGATGAATCTGATAAATGAACGAATTATGAAATTGACTGACCGAATGCGGTAGAACAGATGCGGACTTGAGAAAAGTCACTGTGACCAAATAAATACGTTAAATCACCGAATTTACGTAGGGACGTACCGAATGCGGTGAAATCGACTCGGACTGAACAAAAGTTTGATGAATTGTCGAATTCGGTCACGAATCAGAACCAAATAAATCTGATAAATGACCGAATTATGAAATTGACTGACCGAATGCGGTAGAACAGATACGGACTTAAGAAAAGTCAATGTGACCAAATAAAGACGTTAAATCTCCGAATTTACGTAGGGACGTATCGAATGCGGTGAAATCGACTCGGACTGAACAAAATTTGGATTAACTCCCAAATTCGATAAAGAATGGGAACCAATAAACACGTTAAATTGCCTGGTTTGGAAACGTGGGTACAAAAGATTTTGTAAAACAGCCATCGCGGCTTCGCCGAAATGTCCATTTTGACCGATTCTTCGCCTTCGGCGAACATTTGACCAAATATCCAAAACGTAAGGGGGGCGCTGCGCCCCCCCCCCCCTCGGGACGCCCCTGCCTAGTGGGGTAAACATTGGCGAACTTCTGCCTAGTCAAACTACACTTCAAAAAAAAAACAACTCTTCGCTTCAAGATAACTTAATATGCGTGACTTGGCATTTTATTCGTCCGTCGGGTTTTTACTCTCCGAACTCAGAATAGAAATCTCCGAATTCGATGACACACAATTAGTAAAGTTTTTGTATTATCCGTCCGTCAGTTAGAACGGTAACTCTCGAAGGGGTTGATATAATAATAATAATAATAGATTTATTGCCCATCATAATGCACAAATGTACTAAAGACGGAGTAATTAAATGAAGAAGAAGGACAAGAAAGAAATGAAAGAAAAGAACATTACTGTTAACAGAAAAATAATGGAAAGAACGCAAGAAACTTAAAAAGAAAACAATACACACCAAAAGAATTTCTATGTTGCCGTAATTTTACGGACCCACGTAAAATTGGTGTTTTATCTATTTTACCCGTATTTTACGTAATTTAACCGTATTCTACTAACATTTTTGCACTTGGTGCCGCGCAAAGCCACCAAGGGAGGCCTAACTGAAATAGGTTTGAAAAAAGTTCAGAAATGTTTTAAGTAATTTACTCGTCTTTACTGGCGTCCTTACACTTGTTGCCGCCAGAGTGTCTTAGGACTAGGCGTCGTCACAAAGAGGTTTGACTTCTGAATTTTCATTCAGGGCTGCGATGACCGACAAGTGCCATTTTATCAATTATTTGAGCAATTTCAGTTTTTGTTCTAGTCATGATTGTGTTCTTGTGTTTCTACTTGCCCTTTGTTAGGTTGGCCGTAAAGCTAAGTCTTAACTTGTCCAGAGATCAGGAAAAAATGGACAAAAGATCAGGCGAAATATACCTTAGGCTAAACTTCTTTAGACTATTATCGAAGGCTGAGACATATCGCATAATAAGAGCAAGTCGTCTAAGTGGTTGCCGACCCCATGGCACTCAGTTTGTTTTTTAGCTATTGGGGGGGGGGGGGACGAGTGGAGAGAGCTATTTGGCATTTCTTCCAGTTAATGTTCTGGTCAGAAGGTTAAAGCCATGGGTTGTCGGCGCAACGTCCCCATGACAAAACGTACCCGGCTGAACTGGACTAATAAACATTTTTTTTAATAAAAGATAGCGACATCTTGTTTTACTTGTGCTTTAAAGAAATTTTTTTCAGATTGTGGGAAGAACATTGTAACAACCATGGAAGGTGTGAATAGTGGCATCATCACAAGCCCGAAGTATCCCGGAAATTACGACGGTGGAAAAAAAGAGCTCGGGTCGAAGACTTGTCATTGGCACATCACCGGTCGGCCGGGGTACAAAATTCTGCTTTTCTTCGCAGCGTTTGGGATTGAAGGTGACCCTGGTGGTAAGTCCTGCGCTGACAGACGACTAACTCTTCGTTCCGAAGAAGGATGCCTAACAAAAAGCCATACCACACTGTCAGAAGTTTCATAACAGATAACCGAAGGATGCGCAGTTTGAGCAGACAACACTTGAGCCTCGTTTTTGTTGCAATAGCGCTGCCACATCGCTGCTGCAGCACTTCTTTGCTTTTGCACAATATGCGTTTTTGGATTCACTTTCTTCTTGGTTGAAGCGGCAGCGCTGCAGCACCTTGCAGGGAAGCACGGACTTGGTCGGTGAGCAAGTCCGTGATTCTCAAGAAGCGCTGCCGACTTCCTCGGAAACATGCAGTGCAAAAACGGATGTAGAAAGAATCAGTCCGGAAGCGGCCGAGAAGTGGACCTGCAGCATGCAACAAAAACGAGGCTTTGGGTTGTAATCTGCCGAGATTTGAAAACGTTATGCATTGAATATTACGCATAAAAATCCTTGCCAGGAAGAGCCGAAAAAACCACCACTATCATGATGACAAACAAAAAAGTCAGCAGATGATTTTTCGGTGTTTTTTGCGTAACATTTTCAAAGTTACAATAATAATAATACAAAGCAAGAGAAAAGGCTTTCGCCTCTAAATAATTCTAAGAAATTTTGAGTAGTCGAACTGATCAGAGTTAAAAATCCCATCAACAATGCACTTGAAACTATTGATTAATTCAGCTTTAACCGCATCTTCGGTAAGGCTGTTCCAAGGAACAGCAATTCTGTTGCCAAAACCCCACTTAAAAACGTCCTTGTGGAATCTTGATTTTGCAAGATTGTACGCGTGACCCCGATTATGACTGTTAATGCTGAATCTTACTAAATCAGTCACTTCAAAATTGTCATAACTTCCATTGATTAATTTAAATGTTTCAATCATGTCTCCTCTAAAAAATCTGTATGCAATGGAGGGAAGGCACAACTTGGCTAATCTCACTTGGTAGGGAAGATCGCGCAGATCTGGTACGAACTTCGTAGTTCTCTGTTGAATTAACGTCTCTTCCGTTGAATAGACGGTTCATCTAGGGACAACACACTATCTTTGCTCCAACATTTTTTGAAATAGTATGTCTGCGTTCAGTTAATTTAGGAACGTCCAGCTTGACGAGAACCTCTTCATATGAAATGTTATGATCACCAAGAATGATTCTCACTGCTCTCTTTTAGACACTGTTTGCGTTACAGACATATCGTAAGTGTTAAGTTTCCAGAAAACATAACACTAAACATGGCTTGCAGCGTTACTTTTAGCAAAAAAGTAACACTTCAAAGGTCACAATGGACATAATAGTTGCGTTTTTGCAGATACCATGGTATCTGATATCACGGTCTAAAGTTGTTTTCGCAGTTATCGTGGTATCTGATACCACGGTCAAAAGTCGTTTTTGCAGTTATCGTGGTATCTGGACAGTTATCGTGGTAACAGATATTCAGATACCACGTTCTGACCGTGGTATCTGAAAAAGTCATCCACTTTCATCAATTTTTTGTCAAATTGGTGTGGAAGAAGTTTGGCATATATTGGTGTAACTGAATATCTGTTTTTCTTTCGGGACGACCTGGAAAAGCGCAGTTTCGTCAATTTTCGTTTTTGCAGAGCACCGTATATCAGATACCACGGTAACTGCAAAAACGACTAATTGCAGATCAAGTTACCGTGGTAACAGATACCATGGTATCTGCAAAAACGCAACTAATGTATAACATGTTAGCTGATGTCTGCTGAAGTTGCGAATCTTTGAGTAAAATGTTATGAAACTTATGACCTTTCGCTTTGTGATGATATAGAATAAACAGTATCTCGGACTAAGCTCACTTGCTCTCTACCCGTACGGAAGTTTTCCGCGTAAAATTGACCCGCACATTTTGACCCGATTTCAGGTTACTTTGTTCCTCGGATCGACCGGAATTTCTCCCTAAGCTCTGCCCGAGACCGAAATTTGAGTCAGAATCGACCCACGAAATCGCCTTGCCAAATTTCCAGTTGATCCGAGGAAGAAACTAACCTGAACTCGGGTCATATTCGGTTTCACTTTGTCTGGGTCGATTACAGGCGGAAAGCTCCCGTACGTTTGTTCAATTCAATTCATTTATGTCCGCCGAAGCTGGCGAGTAGAAAAAATATAATAATATATAAATAGTAGGTCTACGATTGATCAATAACTAGACCATACACTTTCACAAAGTTCTATATTCAATTTGTTGAAACAAAATTTACACTAGCCTAAATGAATATCTAGCCTACCCTGCCTACCTAAAACTTTAACCAAAATATTGCTCGGTACATTGTACGTATCTTCCGGCTTTTACCGTAAAACAGGCTTAGTTTTTTGTATCACTGGTAAATTCCGTAAGGACCGCTACTTTTTTCACCCTCCGGAATAATCCAATGTACTTCAGCAATGGCTTCAGTCTTTCTTTTTCCCTGAACATTGTCCCTTCAAAATTCGTTCACATTAACGGCCTTTGATCCATTTGTACTTATCATCTCTTCTTCTGCACGCTGATTGGACGGAAATACCGATTGCCGAACATAAACAAATTTATAGAGGCGAAGGCCTTTTTGCCGCAATTATATAATTATTCTATTATTAATATTAACAACAAACGTGAGCCGTTGGGATTTGGAATAGAGCGGCCGTCCCAGGGAAATCCCTCCCTACCAGACGATGTAGTCGGTGCGGAGACGGCCAATATATTAAAAAAAAAGTCGTACATAGCATTGCATCTGGACGACAAGTTTTAACTATTAAAATTTTGTAGAGAGCTTCAGTAGCCTACAGTTAGCCTACCTTTTTTGCGAAGTAAGAGGCATAAATACTTATTTCAGCATTGTATTTATATATTAACATGTATCATGTTTAGTATTAAATCTAAGTATTTTCCTGAATTAACCAGAAATTAGAAATTAAACATATATTAGTACGTGTAGATAGATCATGTTCGTACATTCCAAACCATGAGGGAGTCTATTGATTTGGCTTTGAATCAGTAAAATGGAGATGCAGCACTGATTTGGAAAAAGCTTCATTGTAACTCGAATTTCGACTTCTAATCAAACTCGGGGGTGGGGCGGAGGGGTCGGGGGGCTAAGATCTTGCTTTTTCATCTTGTCATACTTTCCATTTTAGGCGTATAAATCGAAAAGCAAGCAAAGTTTGGTTGCTTGCTTTTCGAAGTAAGCAATCCCTTACTTTTGTAGACTCGGAAAATATTTTTGAACCTGCAGGAAGTGTTTTGCTTACGTGTTCACCCCGCAGCCGGAACGAGAAAAATATAGCAATTTGTGTGACTTGGTTTAATGAAATTTTGCACCCTTCAAACCATCTGGCCGTGTCTTCTATAGTGCGTGGTCCAAGGGTTTAAGAGAGCGAGAGGGAGTGTAGGAGAAGGGCCATCCGAAATTAGGGATGGCGGGATGATCTAGGTTTGGGATCATTACGTTTTTGTGGGATAGCATGGGAAGCTTCCCTTCTCGTTTTTCATCTTGGGCCTTTGTCGTTTAGACGCAATGCGAAGGACGCATTAGTTATAATCTTAATGCATAGTAATAGATATAGATCAATGTGTTTCAAAAGCCCAAGGGCCATATGCAGAAAAAAAAAAAAATCTTAATTCTAAACATTTATTCATATATACACTCGAGTAATAACGGTAGGTTTAATATTACTCAGAATTTCGGCATAATTACACCATCTAGATAAATATTTCTTAAATTAGAAAGCTTTGGGCATCTTCGGCGAAAATTCCAACGACTAAAACTACTGCGCTAAACACGATTAAGTTTCCTCTCTTTATTTGCGAGGCTTTTGTCGGGGGTTAAATATCTGTCTATTCCGACGGGTCCGGGTCATAAGGAAGTGGTAAGGGTGTTGTTGTCTTTTTTGCATTTTTTTTACAGCTAAAGTTTCACTTTATTAAAAAACAAGAGCTACGAGCTCATATGGCACTTGTTACGAGTAGGCAGTACAAGAAAGTAGATGAGAACGTGATAAAATACACCCGCCATCCAAAAATGCGGTTTGGAAATAGAAGTAGGATAGTTTGTTTCACTCACTTCTAAGCAGTTCCGGCATCGTCTCGATTATCAAATGCACATGACTGTTCAAACTTCCAAGTTTCAGCCTAATAAATCCACTAGTTTGATCCCTAGACGTGCTACAATATTTCCGGTACTCCCTCCATCTCACCTTACCGTGGCCGAATCTGGTTCGGACTAAAACATGGATCATCTAAAGTATCTTCTTTTATACCACCGCTAAAGTTTCGGTCGAGTCTGAGCATTTTTGGAAAATTCTGGTACCCCCTCCCCCCACCAACGTTGTCGGATCCGGATCCTTGCCCAAAATATGTCATCTAGGGTATATGCTCTCTCTAAGTTCTATGTTTCATTTAAACTGATGCACTCGTTTGACTCCTATGCGAGCCTCAAAGTTTCCGGCATTCTCCCTCCAATTCCCGCCACTGTGGCCGAACAGGACTTGAAAACATAAACGTCATATCTCCTAATTCCCTCTTCCTGTCCATCAAGTTTCACTGAAATTGGAGCATAGCCTATCTGTAAGTTTCCAGTACCCCCCCCCCCCCCCTACCTTGGCCGCATCCGGCCCGGACGCCAAAGAACAAATCTAGGCCGCATAAACTCGGCACTGTCGAACTTGCATCTCATTCGGGCCATTCGTTTGGTTTTTGTGCATGTCAAAAGTCCCCCCCCCCCCCAATTCCCCCAACCGTGGTCGCATTTGTTCGAACGCATCTTTTACATGTCGAGGCCATCGACTTTATCACCCATTTGTTTGACCCTAGTTGGTCGTATCCTAGTTTAAATAAATAAGTCAATTATGTCGGGTCGCTAATATGCCTGCAAAGTTTCATTGTCTTAGTACTTCTGGAACTATTCTAACCCCCGACTACCGGTATTCCAGGAAACCCCCTCTACCCCCCCCCCCCCCCCCCCCACAGAGCCCCGAAACGATCTGGCTCCGTCAAATTCGGATCTAGGCCTAATGCTTGTTCTCTCCATTAAATTCCGTCCCAATCCCTCTGCTTTAAGCGTTTCTTGAGTTTTCGGGCCCCCCCCCCCCATCCCCACAGGTATAACCCAACCCGACCCGGACTTAACAATGATCATCCGAGGCGATAGCTCTTTCCACCATACAAGTTTCATTCAAATCCGATCACCCGTTCAAAAGTTATACACGCCACTAGATTCCGGACTCCCCATCCATCCACTCCCCCCACTATGGTCGGATCGGGGAAACGGCTGTTCTCAAGTGAACCTGTTCGGGTCCCTGACATACCTGCCAAGTTTCATCGCCCTAGCACATCAGGAAGTATGCCGAACTCGCGGGATCGCTAGAAATCCGGACCCCCCCCCCAACTCCCCCAGACTGCCCGGATCTGGTCCGCTTATATCAATGACGTATCTAGGACTTGTGCTTGTTCTTCCACCAAGTTTCATCCCGATCCCTCCACTCTAAGCGTTTCTCAATATTTCCGGTTCCCTCCTCCAACTCCCCCCAGTGTCATCGGATCCGGTCCGGATTTACAGTGGGACGTCTGAAACACGAGGTCATCCTAAATAAAATTTCATCAAGATCCGATCACCCGTTCAAAAGTTATACACGCCACTAGATTCCGGACTCCCCATCCATCCACTCCCCCCACTATGGTCGGATCGGGGAAACGGCTGTTCTCAAGTGAACCTGTGTGGGTCCCTGACATACCTGCCAAGTTTCATCGCCCTAGCACATCAGGAAGTATGCCGAACTCGCGGGATCGCTAGAAATCCGGACCCCCCCCCAACTCCCCCAGACTGCCCGGATCTGGTCCGCTCATATCAATGACGTATCTAGGACTTGTGCTTGTTCTTCCACCAAGTTTCATCCCGATCCCTCCACTCTAAGTGTTTCTCAAGATTTCCGGTTTCCTCCTCCAACTCCCCCCAGTGTCATCGGATCCGGTCCGGATTTATAGTGGGACGTCTGAAACACGAGGTCATCCTAAATATAAAATTTCATCAAGATCCGGTCACCCGTTCAAAAGTTATACACGCCACTAGATTCCGGACTCCCCATCCATCCACTCCCCCCAGTATGGTCGGATTGGAGAAACGGCTGTTCTCATGTGAACCTGTTCGGGTCCCTGACATACCTGCCAAGTTTCATCGCCCTAGCACATAAGGAAGTATGCCGAACTCGCGGGATCGCTAGAAATCCGGACCCCCCCCCCCCCAACTCCCCCAGAGTGCCCGGATCTGGTCCGCTTATATCAATGACGTATCTAGGACTTGTGCTTGTTCTTCCCACCAAGTTTCATCCCGATCCCTCCACTCTAAGCGTTTCTCAAGATTTCCGGTTCCCTCCTCCAACTCCCCCCAGTGTCATCGGATCCGGTCGGGATTTATAGTGGGGACGTCTGAGACACGAGGTCATTCTAAATATAAAATTTCATCAAGATCCGATGACTCGTTCGCAAGATAAAAATACCACACATTTTGGCTTCCCCCTCCCTCCACTCCCCCTCCCAGATGGTCGGATCGGGGAAATGATTATTTCCCATTTAATCTGGTCGGGTCCCTGACGTGCCTGCCAATTTTCAGCGTCCCAGCACATCAGGAAGCACCAAACTCGTGGGATCACTAAAAATTCGGACTTCTCACCCCCCCCCCCCCCCCCCCCAACTCCCCCAAAGTGAGCGGATCCGTTCCGGTTATATCCATCACGTATCTAGGACTTCTGCTTGTTCTTTCCACCAAGTTTCATCCGGATTCCTTCACTCTAAGTGTTTTCCAAGATTTCCGGTTTCCCCCTCCAACTCCCCCCAGTGTCACCGGATCCAGTCTGGATTTAAAATGGAGGGTCTGAGACACGAGTTCCTTCCATATATCAAGTTTCATTAAGATCCGATAACCCGTTCGTAAGCTAAAAATATCTCATTTTTCCGGATTCCCCCTCCCTCCACTCCCTTCCAGATGGTCGGATCGGGGAAGCGAGTATTTCTAATTTAATCTGGTCCAGTTCCTGATATGTCTGCCAAGTTTCATCGTCCTAGCTTATCTGGAAGTGCCCGAACTAGCAAAACCGGGACCGACAGACCGACAGACCGACAGACCGACTGACGGACAGAAATAACAATCGCTATATGGCACTTGAGTAAGCTCAAGTGCCATAAAAATGGGCCTCCGTCGCTTTGTTCGCGTGTAGTGGCGGGCGTAGATTCTAGCCAGCGCTCGTTAACGATTGGTCAGAGCAAAATAATTCTGCTCTGCCATTGGTTGAGTTTCGGTAGGGATGTTCATATCCTCTAGTGGAGCTAGTGTTGCTGCGGTTTGACTGCGTGTCACTTTCAAAGTTCTTGCATTACTCTTTAGAGTGCTTTTGCTCTGGCTCAGATCAAGCTGGCAAAAGATGTCACAAGAAATAGTTCTGCACTGGGTCTTCAGCTGATCTGATTGGCCCTACCGGGGTCGGCTCATGATGAGCGGGAGGATATTCCAGATGCTCCCTTGTTAGCCACTGGTTAAAGGACCTGTCTTACCGATAATACTAATGCAACCTACTTCCATAATCACTCGATATATTTCTAAGCCCGGAGACCCCAATTTCGTCCACCAAAATTCTTGGGATCGTAATCGATAACAACCTTGGCTGGGAATCCCAAACATCTAAACTGGTCCAAAGGGGAGCCAGTCTCCTCAAGCAATTTGCTCAGCTAAGACGATTTGGGCTGTCCCACAACACTCCCACTAACCTCTACAAAACGTACATTCGTCCTGCCCTTACAGTACATTCTAACCCTTCTAACAAAACCACACTGATTTTCTCACTTGCTGTGTTTTGCTACCTTCGATGTGTTTCGCGCTGGCGACGGTTGTCAGCGAGAAAGTTTTCCATCAGAAAAACCGGTTATGTAAATTGTTTCCCTGTTTTCGGTATAAGCTAACGGGTCTCGGAAAATTGTTAAAACAACCCAAACCGTGGGTTATTTGTTAAAAGCACAGCCTAGCTTTAAAGTAGTCAAATATTTTAAAACATTGTAAGTTGACGAGTAAATAGTGCGAGGGGTGCTTTAAGAAATCTCATTAAAACAACTGGGCCTATCAACCCTGCTGATGCGCCAGATAAAGAATAAAAACATCGAGGCCGGGCATCTTTGTAGGCATTTGTGGTGAACTGTAGAATAAAACAATTAATTTCTTGCTCGGGACAACAAAATCTGGGTGAAGGAACATACCTAGTTAATCTAAATTATATTCCTGCTTCGCTCTTCGTCTCTAACGCATAACCCATTATCATCTCCGAGATTAGATATTTTTATCTAACCTGACGACACTACGCTGATTTCTGTATTAGTCGTGTTTGGCTCTGTTTGAGGCATATCAGGCTTCCGCTTGTTGCTTCCGATGAGCTAACTGGCCAGAAAAACCCATTATTCAAGTTTTTTAAATTTCTGGGCGTGCGAGGGAGGGTCTCAGAGGGTTCAAATATGTTAAAATATTGCACTAGACACTGTCTACTGTGCCTTGCCGTAAACCCCCGAATAAGTATCTGCTGACTGTTTGGGATCCCAAAACGTAACTGGAGGAATACCTGTGACATAGCAAAAGTTGTCCGTCCGTCCGTCCGTCTGTTAGCACGATAACTCTCGAAGGGGTTCAAATATTTTGACCGAACTTTGCATGAGGATTCTTTAGGTCAAAGTACAGGTCAAGTTTGAAGATCGGCTATGTAGTCCTATATTTAGGAGTGGGAGAGGGGTTTCAAATTAAGGGGAACATTTTATTTTTTTTAAAGCCAATGAAATATTCGAATTAAGAGTAAAGAGACATGTTGAATCCGAATGAAAATTATTTTCTCGTCGGTCAAATAGTTCACAAAATTTGTGAAAAGTAAAAGTTGATTGAGGTTCAGTTTAGGGGCAAGGAGTGGAGACGTGCTGAGTCCGAATATGAAAATTATTTTCTCGCCGGGTAGTTAGTTCGGCCGGAATCCGGCCAAACCCGGAGGATTTTTAAAGTAAACGTCTTATTTAGATTTTTTAAGATGTTCGATTTGTGGATAGAAGACATGCAGAGTTTCTTTACGACAGTCATTTTCTCACCCCACATACAGATCACTCGGAATCCGGCTGGTAACCGGAAAATTTGTTAAAAGGGAAACATTAATCTGATCTTGTTTTGAGGTTCAATGGAGGGGCAAGGAGACATGCTGAATTCGTTTTTATAGCACTTGAGCTTACTCAAGTGCCATATAGCGATTGTAATTTCTGTCCGTCAGTCGGTCTGTCGGTCCCGGTTTTGCTAGTTCGGGCACTTCCAGATAAGCTAGGACGATGAAACTTGGCAGGCATATCAGGAACTGGACCAGATTAAATTAGAAATTGTCGCTTCCTCGATCCGACCATCGGAGGGGAGTGGAGGGAGGGGAATCCGGAAAAAATAGGAAAAATGAGATATTTTTAGCTTACGAACGGGTGATCAGATCTTGATGAAAATTGATATTCAGGATGACCTCGTGTCGCAGACATCTCACTTTAAATCCGGGCCGGATCCGATGACACTGGGGAGAGTTGGAGGAGGGAACCGGAAATTTTGAGAAACGCTTAAAGTGGAGGGATCGGGATGAAACTTGGTTGGAAAAACAAGCACAGGTCCTAGACACGTCATTGACATAACCGGACCGGATCAGGGCACTGTGGGGGAGTTAGGGTTGGGGTCCGGATTTCTAGCGATCCCGCGAGTTCGGCATACTTCCTGATGTCCTAGGGCGATGAAACGTGGCAGGTATGTCAGGGATCCGAACAGATTGACTTGAGAACAGCCGTTTCCCTGACCCGACCATCGTGGGGGGAGTCCGGAATCTAGTGGCGTGCTTAACTTTTGAACGGGGGATCGGATTTGAATGAAACTTGTCTGGTGAGCTATCGCCTCGGACGTTCAGTGTCACGTCCGGGTCGGGTCCGATACCCGTGGGGATGGGGGGGGGGTGGAAAACTCAAGAAACTCTAAAAGCAGAGGGATTGGGACGAAACTTAATGGATGGAACAAGCATTGGGCCTAGATGAAATTGACGGAGCCAGATGGTTTCGGGGCTCTGTGGGGGGGAGTTGGAGGGGGTTTCCAGGAATTCCTGTAGTCGTGAGTTAACCAAACGGATGGACCGAATGAGATGCAAATTCTACAGTGCCGAGTTTATGCGGCCTAGATTTGTTATTTGGCGTCCGGGCCGGATTCGGCCAAGGTAGGGGGGGGTACTGAAAACTTGCAGATAGGCTATGCTCCAATTGCAGTCAAACTTGATGGACAGGAACAGGGAATTAAGAGATTGGGTCCGAACCGGCTCCGACAACGTTGGTGGGAGGGGGGGGGGGTACCGGAACTTTCCAAAAATGCTCAGATTCGAGTGAAACTTGATAGATGGTATACACGAAGATGCTTTAGGTGGTCGATTTTTTTTATTCCGAACCAGATTCGGCCACGGTAGGTGGAGATAGAGTGAGTACCAGAAATCGTGTAGCACGTCTAGGGATCAAACAAATGGATTTGTTGGGATGAAAGTTTGAACAGTCATTTGCATTTGCTACAGACAATCGAGACGATGCCGGAACTGCTCAGAAATGAGTGAAACTAAATATCCTATTTCTATTTCCGAACCGCATTTTTGGATGGCGGGTGTATTTTGTGACGTTCTCATCTACTTTCTTGTACAGCCTACTCGTGCAAGTGCCATATGAGCTCGTAGCTCTTGTTGAGTTTTAGTTTTTGCCAGAAAAGTAGTTTGTCCGGAATCCGGTCGAAATCGGAAGCTGGGCAGATATAAGGAAGGAAGAAGATACGACTTAGGCTATAGGGTAAACAATATGCTCAACCATATCTGAACATATCACAGCGCACTGTCAGATACGAACTTGGTCTTCTCAGATTATTAGTATTGTCCTTGATCAGTTTCTAAATTTGAAAAGTTAAAATGTTTAAGAAGTCTATTGAAGACCGCATATCTCAAAGACCGAATTGTCTGGGGCAAATATTACAATTTTGGGATCCCATCGAAACCCTTGGTCTTGTTTTGTTTGTCGTCATGATATCGGAAAATTCACAGATGCTTTTTTAAAAATGCCTGTTATACACAACATTTCATGCACAACGGTTTCAAGATTACAACGGATTACATCCTAAGTGTTGTCGGTTGAGCGTTGCCGGTTGAAACTTCACATCCCTGTGGTATCTATTATGAAACTTCTGACAGTGTAGTGAGTAAGAACAAGCTCGATGACCTTTTCTTCACAGAAGTGAGTAAAACGCAGAAGTGTCTGCTGTTTCCTCTATAAAAATGTTTCGGTCTCACCATTTCCCGGTGGCTTATCACTAGAGGTTCAAGTTTTTTTTTATTCTTAACTCTAACTAATGCACAAACATTAATAACAATATACTCTGCACTTACAATTATTTCAGGGTTTGAACCAGAGAAAAGAAATAGATCGAATGGTTCAAACCCTTCCATAAAAATTTTTTCATAAAACAAAATCGACCTAACGTTCAGTAGAAAGACCACCGCGCAAAACCGCCAACACGAAACGGGAAAAAAGAAGAAGAATTTGCCTAAGGTTGTTGCTAAACGGACAAATTAGCAAGGATTTGCGCTAGTGACATTCGGCCCATCTTGGCAAGGATCCTCGTCAGGTTGTATCTATAGAAACGAAGTTGTAGTGAAATAAATCAAGTTCCTACCAAAGTACCCTAATTTAAGGAGTTACTTATTAAAGTCCAACGAATCGGGCTGACGAAATGCCCGATGAAAATTACCCGTTATTCATATAATCGGTCGTCATCGAATGAATTTTTTCTTTTGGATCTGCGGGATCTCTATGTGATTGTACCTCTGTGCTTGAAGTATTAACGGTAAACAACTGCCGAAAACTGAATCTTTTGGGGGGGGGACACACGCAATAGTGACCTTTCTTCAAAAGTGACCTTACAATCTCGAATTGAAAGTTTCTTGGGCTTTCGCTTCATTAGCCATGGCAATGATTGCTTTTGTTTACATTCAATCTCCGCGTCGTGGTAAACTTTTTCTTGTCGGGCCACAAGGAGATATTCTGGACCTCACTACAGGAGTCAAGGTGACAAAAATAAAATTAAATAACTTAGCAGAGCCAAGTTCAGTGTAGTAAATCCAAAACATAAAAATAAGCTGGCTTTTCAGCTAAACTTTAAAACTTGCTGTAGTGGCAAACTATAGTGTCGAGTCATAGCACTAATTTGTTCAATGCTGTCATATTACCGAGAGCTGAGCCTCTGGGCTTACTTTTAATCAGCGGTGCTGTTGAATTAGGCTTTAATTTCTCATCCCGTTGACGCCAGCACGAAATCCCCGATTAATTTGTCTTCCCTCCAGCCGGTAACTTCCAATCCCCTTTTTGACCTTGTCAACTACCTTTAAACTTGCTTCTGGCAGGTTCGTAAGTGAACTGTCGAATCCTGTCGTCTCGGCTTTCTCCTGGATCTTAGAAGGCCCTTGACTCATTTATCGAACCGTCCTCTGATTTTTTTTTTTTTTTTCTCTGACACATGGAGAGGACATAGAGGTAGTATTGTTCTGTGTACAAAGAGGGCGATCTGACTATCAGCTTACTACGAATCATGCTTGTTGTAGCTAGGTTTACCTCAGATTTTTATGGCCAAGTGCCTTGTACCCATCACTTTTCCGTCGGTCGGCCAGTCCGGTGATCGCGAGTAAGGGTAATTCCGGATGGGCTAGGACGACGAAACTTGGCAGGCGTATCAGGGACCCAACCAAATTAGCTTGGAAATAATCAGTTTCCCGATCCGACCATCTGGGGGGGGGGGAGGTAGTAGAGGGAGGGATATTCCAGGAAATTTAGTAGTGCGTAACTTTCGAACGGGTGATTGGATTTGAATTAAACTAAAGAACTGAATAGATGACATATCTCTGATGTCCCATTGGAAGTCCGGACCGGATTCGATAGCTAAGGGCAGTTGGGGTGAGGAGACCGTAAATCTCGAGAAACGGTTAGAATGGAGGGATTAGAGTGAGACTTGCTCTAGGTCAATCGTTTACACAACTAGACTGGATCCGGGCACTTTGTTGTTGTTGTTTGTTTGTGTTTTTTTTTGGGGGGGGGGGGCTGGAGCGGGTTCCCGGAATTCCGATGATGGTGGTTTAGGGTATTTTCACGACGAAATTTTGATGGCATATTAGGGACCCGATCAAACTGACTTGGCGACACAAATTGTCTCGATCCGATGATCGTGGCGGAGCGGAAGGAGGGGGAATCCGGAACATTGAGTCATGCGTAGCTTTGTAACGGGTGATCGGATTCCAGTGAAATTTAATAATTGAACAGAAGACATGTCTCTGATCTTCTTTGTCCTGTTCCGACAACTTTTTTTTTTTTTTGGGGGGGGGGGGTGATACGTGACCCGCTTAGACTAGATAGATCGGGATGGAACTTGTTCGGAATAATAAGCAAATGCTGTAGACAAACCAGTCCTAGCCCATCCGGAATTACCCTTACTCGCGATCACGGGACTGGCCGACCGACGGAAAAGTGATCGGTACAAGGCACTTGGCCATAAAAATCAGAGGCAAACCTAGCATTATTTGAATATATATTTCAAAGTCAGCTTGGGCTCAAGGAAAATAGATGTAAAGATGTTCCCCTTTGGTATCCCATCAAATCCTTTGGTCTTGTTGTTGTGTCAGCTCAAATTTTATTCGACAATTTTAGACCCTTCTTGGCGTCGGTAACGAGGAATGTCAGCTAACTAACCCATTTAGCAGCACCAGACAGAAGGAGAGCGAAATCCCGTTTCGGATTGGGTCGATTCCTTACAGAAATCTTTTATCGCCTCGGCTGTTTTCGCGTCCCTAGCACGAATTGGCCTTCTTACAGTTCAGCGCTCCAAGTGGACTAGTTTCTGTTAGTCTCCCATTGCCTCATAACCAACACTTGTGTAGACATAGTAAGAAGCCGGATCCGTAGGGTAATGGGTCACTTTCACTTTCTGCTGCTGAGACATATGCAAAACCTGCATTACCTGGACACAAATGACAGGTTTTACACTCACTTCTTCTTGTCTTTTCATCTTTATCATTCATTAGTTGAATTTTTATGGCACTTGAGTTACTCAAGTGCCATATAGCGATAGTAATGTCTGTCTGTCTGTCGGTCTGTCCGCATTTTGCTAGTTTGGGCACTTCCACATGACCTATGACGATACAACTTGGCACGCATATCAGGGACCCAACCGGATTAACTTGGAAATAATAACTTCCTCGATCCGACCATCAATGGGGGAGTGATAAGAAGGGGAATCCGGAAATTAGTAACTTTCATAACTTTGGAACAGATAATCGGGCGTGCATTAAACTTGACAGGCATCAAGAACAAGTGTCTTGGATGTTCATTGTCAAACTCGGATCGGATTGGATAACTGGGGGGGGGGGGGGGGCTGGAGGGGGACATCCGAAATCTCTTGAAACACCTTTTCTAGTTTTTGTCGAACCCCTACCCCTTTCTTCACACTAGTATAGCTCTGCGCCTGGATGAGTCATTCTTTCTTCACACTAGTATAGCTCTGCTCGTGGATGAGTCATTCTTTGCTTAAATTCGTTCGGAGAGAGCTAGAGCAATCGAAGGTCGAAGGGGTTGGTATAATATGATGTTGAACCTTAGTAGGGGTTGATATAGATTATGGGGTGCTAGGATGATGAAACTTGACCGGCATATCAGGGACCCGACCTAACCAACCTGGCAGTAATCGGTTTCCCGATCCGACCATCTGGGGGTGGAGATCCGGAAAATTTAGTGATGTGTAACTTTCGAAATGAAACTTAATACCTGAATAAATGACATATCTTTGATGTTCCATTTGAAGTCCGAACTGGACTCGACAGCTATGTAGGAGTTAGGGGGGGGGGGGAGACCGGAAATCCCCTAGAAACGGTTAGAATGGAGGGATCGGAGTGGAACTTGCTGGGAATAACAAGCATCTGCTCCAGATAAATCGTTTACACATTTGGACTGGATCCGGACACTTTGGGGGAGGGGGGTGGAGAGGTATTTCCCGGAATTCCGGTGATGGCGATTCTGGGGATTTTCACGACGAAACTTGGGAGGCGTATCAAGGACCCTATCAAACTGACTTGTAAATAAAAATTTACTCGATCCGATAGTCGTGGGGGAGTAGAGAAAGGTGGAATCCGGAATATTGAGTCGTGCGTAACTTTGGAACGGGTGGGGGGGTTGGTGTACGTGACCGGCTTAGACTGAGAGATCGGGATGGAACTTTGTGGGAATTGCTAACAGATGCTCCGGGTAAATCATTTACAGAACCGGATTGGCTCATGCCACTGTGGGGGGAGTTTAAGGGGGAGTCCGGAATTCCGGTGATCGCGAGTAAAGGTACTTCCAGGTGTGCTAGGACGATGAAACTGGGCTGGAATATTAGAAATTCGACAAGATTGGCTTAGAAATTGCCACTTTCCAAGATTCCTTAAAGTACCAATCACGACCGCAAATTAATAAAAATACTTTCAAGCAAAATATGCACTTTCATGATCCCCATGAGCCCATTGCCATTTTTGCCTCAAGGGTTTTGCTTACAAATGAGGTTCTAGCTCCCTTAAAGTGCGCATCTTCACCGCAAGGTCAAAAAGTACTTTTTATCAAACGATACCTTCTAGCTACTAGCAGGCGAAACGCTAGACGAAGCAGAGGTCCGTCACCTCGAAACGTGAATTGCGCTGCAACAATTCAAAGAAGAAGCGTACTTGATATAAATGTCGAAACCATATTGAAAACCATTGAACCGTCCAACGAAGAAGAGGAGTTCTAGAAATGTCTTTTACAGTACTTTATAATGAAATAATATTCGACTTTGTACAAACCTCCCAAACAAAAATCTCCCGCCAACATTTTGCCTATTCTTGCAAGTGCCATATGATCTTTCAGCTCTTGTTAGTATATGAGTAGCTCGGTATGAATGTAGTGAATGACTATAAATGAATAACCTCGCGTGCCCTTCCAAGCTTCATTGCCTTTCTTGGCAGAAGAAAGGCGGATAGTGTCTTTTTTTTAATAAATGTATCTCTACCCACTCTCTACTCACTAACCTGTGGATCTATTTTACCATGTCTGATCCAGGTGCTGACGGTGAGGCATAGGGGGCAGTTATTCCACTTTGCAGGATTTATCCTGAAATTCAGGAGTTTGGATGCCGGCAGGATTTTTTCAGGATTTTTGAGAATCCAGGATTTAGCAGGATTTCCGGACTTTTTCAGGATTTCCCAGAAATTCTCTGATATTTTTAACAGACTGCAGTTGGAATTAGGTAGCTCTATTTTGGCTACAATCTATGGCTAAATTCGACGGTCCAGCTTTTACCATCTAATAATAACTTGAAAGCTATGCTTCTGATTATGTCTTCGTTTCGGATCGCAAAAAGACACTTACAGTGTTTCGACAAAATTTCGTCTGTGCGTATTATATAGGATATATTCCTTATTTAGAAGAAGGGCGCGTCATTTTGTTGGCGTTGAAGGCTTGGAATTTGTGGGGGGCTTAAACCACATTAAAAGCTAGAATTTTAGTTGAATTTTGACTGAAAAAAACGTATTTAAAAATTTTTGCCTGCGTCTCTTAGGATAATTTGTCCTTGGTACAATCGTTGACGCTCTGCCTTTTGTCGGTACATCCTAGTGACTCCCTCTTTAATCGTATCTCAGTCTCAGTATTTGACGTGACGTCTTGCCCTCCCAAACGATAGAGAAGACAAATTCAGCTGCGCTTGTCCAAATCCTCCAACCATAGGAATTTTTTTTTTTTTTTTTTACGCCAGGATTTCGGGCTTTCCGAGCAGGATTTTTCAGGATTTTTGGGGTTCGCGGCAGAATTTTGAAGGTGAAGCAATTGGAAGCACTCATAGGGGGATTAACAGAAGCTAGTCCGCTTGGAAGCGCTGAACAGGAATATGGCCAATTCTTACACAAGGCTTTTATTGTCTCTCCCTGGGAAACTTTATGTTGATGTTGCAAGGTAATAATTTTCCGTACAAACCCATGAAAATCTTATTCCAGCTTGAGCGGCTTGAGTCTGAACAGGACCCTTGCCAAGAAGGGCCGAAATATAGCTCTAGTAAAATGTAGCAGTCGTATCCGTTTTGCATAAAGAATGATTCTTAATATTTTGTTCTAAAAGAGTTCAAAGCTAAGTAGTCTTTGACTGACGACGCCTGATGACGTCGAAGTTAGAAGAATTATATTTAAGAAGAAAACATAGGCGTAAATTGACAATTTAAATTTTATTGCTTTTGGGACATTAAAAACGAAGAGGAAAGAAGTTCGAAGTAATTCCAGCAGCACGAGTCTCCAATTTTAGGAAACACGTCGTCACAAATTTGTCTAAACATTTGTGTAGCCTGGTGAACGGAAACGAAGAATTTCTGGTCAGTAATATAAGTATTGTCAAAAATTACCGTTTAACAATCATCATTTTACAAATTAAGACACATATTTGAATTTGCCAACAAGTCCCGCAGAAGTTATCAGACCAGCCAGTAAGACCTCTACTCTGGTGTGTTATAATTAATTAGTGAATTTCATGAAACCAGTAACCAGCATCATCACCCGTTGGAGCGTCGCATCAATATTTGTGTCTTGGTTTGCTCTAAAGCGGAACTTAAAAGTAATTCTATTTATTTATTTTTTAAATATTTGTTTTTCCTTCCAGTGCGTGGTTGTCCAGCAGCAGCTGTTCGCGTCTGGCCCAAAATCAGCGAATCCCCCATTGAGCTCTGCGGCGAGACACTAAAACCCCACCAGCTCCAGCATCTGTCCGATTCAAATCACATGAGATTAACGTATGTATGAAATCCAAGGATGTACACTGTCAGAAGTTTCATAACGGACAACACAAGGATGCCCTGGCAATGCTTGTTATGCCTAACATTCCATGCATAATGTTTACCGCGACAACGGATTTCATCCCAAGTGTTGTGTGTTGACTGTTGTCTGTTGAAACCGCGCATCCTTGTGTTATTTATATGGAATGGATTTGAGGCTGAATACGTCGAAAATTTATTCGAGAATCCCTTAAATGTATTCGAGGAATCAGTGTTTGTATTCGAGAATCGACGAAACGTTTTCGAGATTTTTCTTAGGTCTTTGAGAAAACACTAAAAGTATTCGAGAAAAGATAAGAAGTATTCGAGAATTTGTAAAACGCATTTGACATTTAAATTGAAATAAGAAGCCGAGAATGACACAAATATATCCAGGATGACAAAAACGTATTCGAGAATTGAAAAAATGAAAATTCTCGAATACATTTTTGTCATTCTCGAATACATTTATGTCATTCTCGAATACCTAATTTCAATTTAAATGTCAAATACTTTTAAAACATTCTTGAATACTTGTTATATACATTTCTCGAATACTAATTAGTTTCTCAAAGACTTAAAAATAATCTCGAAGACTTTTTATCGATTCTCGAATACGAACACCGATTTCTCGAAGACATGTGAGGGATTCTCGAGTACATTTTCGACGTACTTAGCCTCAAATTCATTCCATATATCTGTTGTGAAACTTCTGACATTATAGTGTTGTCGAGTTTCGACCACAGTAAAGGTATGCACATTTGAACGTCGCCTAACAGTGAACGGTCGCCGAAGAAAACGCTAAAACTCAAACCAGGCATTATTTACTGCAAAATACTTTCCTAAAATGTTCGTTTCATATTTCCAATTTATTATATGTCAGCGGCATTTTAGAATATTTGCTCTTGATTTCCCTCTGTGTCTTCTTTCAAGTTGTGCATCTGTTGCTAATGCATTGTTCAAACAGGCGTAATAAGTTGTAATACGGCGTATACAGGTTCGTCTTTTTCTCGGAGCGCGCTGTAAGAAGCTGTAGAAGGAGAATAGACCCTGGTTCTACTTTGGCTTATGCAGAGCCAATAGGATCGCTTGGTTAGGCTCCGCCAGCGCGCCTAGAAAAGAGGACCTTTGTCACGGTTGCCACGCGGAGCATGAAAGTTCTAGTTTGTTGGAAGTTGAAGTAACAACTTTTCTTCGAAAGAACACGTTTTGTTCTGTTGCGACTGCTTATTGCTAGTTAGAGGAGTACTGCTGTCTATACGTTAATTTAGTAGTTTTTACAATATAATGGTGGTAAAATTGTACTTGTGTACTTTAATTAGTACTAAAAACCCTTTTTTTATATTTGTAACCTCGAAAAACTGTGTCAGTGTTGCAACACTGAAAGTCACACGGATGAGAACCTTTTACTTCCAGTTTTAACAAGGGTGTGTAAGACGTAAGCATCACGTATAGCACTACACAGCTTATTACACTTTTTGAACAATGCTTAAGTTATTTCACCAAGAAGATGGCGTTTAAACTATATAGTATACACCAATGGAAGAAGAAGTATATTTAAAAGCCAACAAAAGATAAAAATAAACAGTTTTACAGCTTGCTGCTTTTGCCATAATAAAGTTGAAACAGTTGGCTTTTAGCTGATATGAAGTTGATATTTTTTCTTTTCATTTGACTGTTTTAAAAGCAAGAAACAAAACTAAGGAACTGAAACAATTTGAAGTGTTCAAATAAGCATTACAGTGTGTTTCAGGAAATGAATCGCAGCCGAACTTTACGAACGGTCGGTAACTGGCCCAACTTGCTATGTGCGACTGTTTATCACGCTAACTTATGCTTGCCGTAAGCTTGTAAAGCTGCTTTGACGGTAAGCTTACGTCAGGACATGCTTTTCATAACTTGTGAGAAAGCATCCTTTAGATTATTCAAGGTGCAGCTCTGACAGAGAATACAAGATGCGGACAATCTATCGGGTAAGCACCCGTTCAGCATTTACGGAATGAGATCCTGGATTTTCTTGGCCCAGTTGCACAGTCGTTCTTGTCACTATCGGTTCTTGCCGGTAATAAGATCCGTCGAGAATTGATTGCAATGGCTGGAACTGCATCTTTGTGACCTGGAACGGATAGTGATAAGGACCTGTGTGGGTCTCACGGCTCTTGGCCTAGCAAAATTCCACGGTCAAGCTCCGTAAATACTGACCGGTGCTTATTTGTGTGCTTAATTTGTAAACTATCCTTAATTGTCCGCTCTACCTGTAGTTAGCCCTGTCGAGAATTAATCGTAAGGTTGGGAACTATGGTCGTACGTTCACCCTACTTACCGTATCAACCACGCAAGAGGTCACTGCTTCTATGGCTTCTTGGCATCAAGGCTGGAAAGATTTGTTTCTTGTTTCTGCAAAATTTCGCGTCTTTCTCTAATTTCGCCAATCCCGCCACAGAGATCGTAGTTACAACGCTTAATATACGCTCCATGAGCGTGGTAAGCAAATAAGTAGTAACTATTTCGAGAAGGTTGGAACGGTCAGCGTAGTAACTTTTCACGATGTTAGAACGAAAACGGTAGTTTAAGACCGTGTTTCACCCTACATACCGAAGTTACTACGCATGATGTCCAGGTTCTGGCTTCTTGGGCGCCGAGGCTGGAACACATTTTTCCATTTTCAGCAAAACTCAGAGCTAATCCAACCAGTCACGTCCCCCTACTTACCACGCTTACTACACTCCCGAGCGTGGTAAGCAAATAGTTACTATTTAGAGAAGGCTGGAACGGTCAGCGTAGTAACTTTTCACGAGGCTGGAACGAAAATAGTAACTAATAGTTACTATTGTTGGAAGGGTGGAACACGCCCTAATAGTTACTACTGTAAGAAGAGTGGAACACACTCTGTATGTCTCCTCTTTCAGGTTCAGTATAGCAGACAAAGCCGTGGGGGCGCCGGGCTTTCAGGCGATATGGACTGAGGTCAAAGACATGGAGGAGAGCTCCTACTGCTCCCAGTTCGAGTGTGGGATGAATCGATTCTGTATCAATGCTGCGAATGCTTGCAATGGACTTCCGAACTGTGGCTTCAACGATACGACAGACGAGAAATTCGGATGTAAGTGATGATCCCCGGGGCGTCGCTATCCCAAACTCGAGGGGGGGGGGGGGGCAGGGCGCCAGCTTTTCACCACATGTGTAGCCATTGTAGCCTACTGGTAAAACTCGTGAAACCTGCAAGCGTTGAAGACTGAAGAAGCCTAGTCGTATCTCTGAGCTCAGGGGCGGTTTGAACGGCTTGGGCGTGGGAGGTGACTACCACAAAATATACGACTGGCAGATGTCCGGCAAGGCTCAAGAGTTATACCAGTAAGAAACAATAGCCAAGAAATACAGCACCACATGTGGGAAGGGAACGTCATTAGTAATTAGAGGAATCTTCCGCAATAGCCCATCCCGCAGCCAGCTAATGACTACATATCAGACAGAATGAGAATGAGCGCGGCATGCGAAATTTTTTAAGTAAAGTATGACTTTTTTCGGGCAAAACACTACTTTGCCCCAACAAAATCTAGCTTTTAATGTGGCCAAGCCTCGAATGAAATGACGCGACCTTCCGGTAAATAGAGCCTAATACGAAATGCACAGACAAGTTTTTCCAATCCCAAATGAAAGTAAGGGCCACTTAGCAAGGGATCTACCCGACTGTCTTTGGTCTCGACGAATTTGGAACAAGTGCGCAAGCGCTCAAACGTGGACTGTGAAAGCAAAATGTTTATCACATCTTATATACAAACAGCATTAGAACCAAGATATTTGACATCCCCAATAACCAAGCAAGTATTGAGAGAACTCAATTTGAAATCATCCCACTTTAAAAGTAAACAAACTATAATGTAAATCTGCTATTTTAACTCATTTCCAAGTTCCAGCCTCCACCGTAAAAGAGTTTACTTCTCAAGTTTTAGGTTCGAATTAGTTGTGAATTATTATCTTTTTTAGGTTCGGCAACTCGTCCTATTGGAATATCGATCTTCTCAGCTGTTGTGCTTCTAATGGTTCGCTGGCTCTAGATTAGAACTACGAGTTCGTAGGTGGCTCCACAGTCGCTTCTCTACTACTGCTCGAAATTATAGTCTGCTTTTCATGTGGAACGACCCTATATATTTTCAACGAAGGGTTACTTTCATAAAGACCCCAACCGCTTGCAGATGTCAATCCGGTCACGTGATTTTAAGCACGGGAAGCAGCACAGTGGCCTGGACCGTTCCTAGCAATGCAGCCATCTAGTGGGGATATGCTGATTTAGCAGCTATGGAAAAATACTAAAGAAACTTTGAGCGGAGATTGTCAATGTCTTCTAAGCCTTAAGGTGCTATAGGACTGATTATTGTGCAATATAATTTTTCTAGTCTATATTAGCTGTGCCACATTTTCTTCGCTTTCCTTATTGTTTTACGGGAGGATATAGTTATGAGAGTACTGCTAGGCTCCCTTATCAGCGAGGGCTGAGGATTTTTTTTGTTTTAGCGCCTGCGGCTCTCGCGGGCCCGTCATTGCTTCGATTTTTATGAACAGTTCTTCTACATGCGGTAGAGGTTCTAACAGGTAAAAGGTGGGTTCTCATGGCTCAGGATTATTTTGTCACGAATAAACTCTCCAGAAAGTTTTTGGTAAAAAAAAATTACCAGATTTTTATTTTTCGCCATTGCAGTAGGGCTAACCAAAGTGAGATTATACAGGTGGTTTCCCGTTCAATGTCCGAATTCTGTCCACGACCATGAATTCGAAACCTAGAAGAATTCCAGGCAAGAAAAGAAAAAATTGGCCAGTTTTTGTTAGACAAATCTTTGCAGTAAGAACTTAGATCTGGGGGTTGAGAACCATCTCGCGACAGACGCTGAGCTATTTAGTAAATAAGATTAGTTGGAATTTTAATGGTGTAACTATCGTACTCTTAAGTTGAAACTATAGTTGGGCTGGAATATCGTGTTATTTTAATTTTAAAAGTGTTGTTGCTGTGAGGCCAAATATGCTGCCAAACCCGATGTTTTTCATATCTAACTTTTTTCGAAATTAAAAGTCTTCCATAACTGGGGTCAGCGGACCTTTTTTGTAAAGAAGAAATTACTGCGTTATACGATCCGGGAAAGTTTATTGAAAAAAATCATATTCAAGTCAGCTGCTGTTTTCCAGTACGACTTTCACGGAATTTCTCTTCCTGTGGTCGAGTTTCTACTGTCCCCCCTTTTTCTTGGTTTGATTATTTTTAATAAACAGGAAAGAAAACGGACCAGGAAAGAAAACGGACGAATAATTGCAAGTCAACAATTGTCTTTAAAATTCTGTGAAAAAACGGCGAGGGATACTATAAAGAAAAATGCCGGCATACTAAACGGGCTTTCCTTGAAATTGCCCATCCACGATATAGAATATAAGCAATTGTTTAGAATAATTAATGTTGCCATTTGAACAAGACCTACGAGCACATATGGCACTTGTTGGTAAGATGGTACACGAAAGTAAATGGACCCCCCCCCCCCCCCCCTGCCGACTCTCCCTACCATAGCCGGGTTCAGACCTATAAAAGTAACACCTAGGGAATCTGCTCGTACCGCTCATCAGATTTCGCTCGATTCGAAAAACCCATGCTTGTCAAAATAACATTTCCTCCGGCATGCCGTCAAGCTCCTCGCACCGAGGTTGGATCCGGCCCTAACCTCAAAATCGCACAAGAAATTAAAAAACGCCCAAGTCTCATCCCAATAGCTCCACCACCGACGCTTGAAATTTCCGGACCCCCTCCCAACTCCCCCGCCGTGGCCGGATGCGGTTCGGACTCGAATCCGATCACCCGGTTATATTGAAAATTGTATTTCTGGAAATTCCGGTACCCTATCCAACTCCGCTCACCAAGGCGGGATCGGAGCCCCAAAGTAGACATTTAGTATATATGACCTTTGTAGAGTTTGAGATCCCAATCGCTCTAACCCTTAAGCCCCTATGTGCGTCACAAAACTTTTGAGGCCCTCCCCTCTATCTCCCCCACCACGGCTAGATGCGGTTCGCGACCCACGAATGACACATCTAGGAAATGTGTCTTACCTCCCAACAAGTTGCGCTCGAATCGGAGCATTTCATGGAAATGGCCACCCCACCAAGGTCGGATCCCGCCCGGACCCCAAAATATCATATCCCAGGAAAATCATCTTTACACCACCCAAGTTTTATCACAATCCCTCCATCCGTTTGGTCCCTACACGTGTCACGAAATTTCCCGGAGCCCCCTTCAGCTCCCCCACCATAGTTGTCTGCAGTTTGGACACTTAAATGGCGCATTGTGGACATATGTTCATCAAGTTTCTCTCCAATCCCTCTTCAAATATCCATCTGCAGTAGTCATGAGCGAGTCCACCAATGCTTTCAAGAATTCCTTGGATAATCTCTACACCGAAAGAATCTACATCGAACAGTGTTTTGAAGAACTCTCTAGAGGCCAAAGACCTATATATTGTGTATATATATATATAATATATATATTATTATTATTAAAGAGACACCACTGGCATCGACGTCCTGATCTTCATTCCAGGACCATAACTACACTGTCACAAGTTTCATAACAGACACCACAAGGATGCGCTGACAGACAGCGCGTAACAGACAACACTCGGGATGTTATCTGTTCTGTTGGAAAAAGTTACATAATATGTTATGGATCACCAGCATTGCCAGGAATAGCCAAAAAGGCATCTGCTTACTTTTTTGTTTGTCGTCATGATAGCGGAAAATTTAGCAGATGCTTTTGGCGATTTTCAGCTCTTCCTGATGGAAACGCTTGTTACGCATCACATTTTCGAACACATCAGCCAACATCCCAAGTGTTGTCTTTCACGCGCTGTCTCTTATGAAACTTCTGACAGTGTATTCGGCTACTAAAACTTTATAAGAAATATAATTTTCTTTACTTGAAACGATTTAATTTTCTAAAGACGTGTTTATTGAACAACACTTTGCGACTTGCCTTCGGGTAACTGACCCCAGGCGGAGAACATCTTGCGAACAGACTCCTTGTATTTCCTAAGGGTGTAGTCATCTTCGCCTAAGTGAAAAGAAGCAGGTTAAAGAGCTCACCTGGCTAGAAATCACGTCATACTATTCTTAATCCAAAACTATTAGAAATTCCTAATCATTAGCATTGTGTCCCGGCGTACGTCAGGTCGGAGCCGAGGGTTACGCACCCTATTTATTTGAAGCATGTATCTACACATGACAGGGTGCATGTGTACTCACTTTAATCTGGAAAATAAGACAACACAACGAAGAGAAATTTAAGAAGAATTGACTCAGTATGATAATTACTATTTTTTCACTATGTAGACTCTGCGCGAAATAGTGGTCTGCAAAGAGCTCGTCCGAGCTGCCTCTGATGCAAATAACGCGGCAAAATTCGAATCAGTGTGGTAGCATGGTCAGTCAGTAGCGCGATGCTTGATTTGTGACATAATGTTTTCAGTACCGTAAACTGTAAGTCAGTTGAAGTCAGTGTTTTCTGTCATCACAATCCCCTGCTAGCCACATTCTATTCGGGTTCCTGCATAAGCCCACCCGCCGAAAAGCCCCGACCCCCCCTCCCCACACACACACAGTTAGTAGCCCCTTATTGGACATGGAAATAAAAATATATTTTTATGAAAAATATTCGCCGCCGTCACGCGTTTACATTTATCTCGCGCGTCTAGGGAAAGTCCTTAAGTGCTTCCATTCGTCTGTAATAAATTCCCCATATATTTGCATTCGGGGGGGGGGGGGGAGGGGGTTAAGGGGTTGTCGCTAAACCCATTTTATTGAGCTATTGTGGGTATACAGTATATTTTATAAATTACCAATTTTTTCCTTTTTATTTTTTTTCGATACCCTGCTTTCTGTTTTACTTTGTTCACGTGTAGTGGGCAAATATACTGCGTTCTTTCAATCAAAGCAAGAAAATAGTCCTTACCTTTGTTATGTAACTCCTCGGATGCTTGACTATATTCCCGCACCATCGGATCGGTCACGACCACAGTTTCGTCGATTTCCTGCCCTTTAGCTGAAGCAATCCTCATCAAATGAGAAACTGTGTTCTCTTTTCCCTGATTTCTGGTCCACACGTACTTCTCCATGTCCACTTCCGTTTTTTCTGACTCCCAGGGCTCTCGTTTCTAAAAAAAAAAAAAATACGAAACCCTTAAGGTTCCTTTACACGGCGGGTATTTTTCTCCGGAGACGAGAGGGGAAAGTGCTTCACATCGTACCCGGGTATTTTTCAAGGGAGAGTACTGCCATGTGGCAATATATTCCAAGGTTATAAGTCTCATGATATCTCTTTACAGTGGACACCAACATTTGTCCATTTGGATCACTTTTTCTAGGGACATAGTCAAAATTATTGCTCCAAAATCCGTTTTTGTTGTTGTTGACGTCGAAGAATACCCTTCGACAAACAAATACCCCGGTAAAAAGTTCGCGAAATTGAAGTAAAAAATACCCGGGGATTTGTTGCTGTTGCGGGCAAATATACCCGCGGAGTACGGGTAAAAACCCTCCGTGTAAACGGTGCTTTAAAGCACACGTCACACTTTGTTCCAACCGCTTCGGCTGCTATAACTGCCCTCGGCCACCCCCATCTGTCTGACCAGGAACACGGAAAAATGTTCGTTGCCCTCCTTCCTGACTAATTGGGTGCTTGGAAAGTGTAATCGAGAGTATGATTTTCTTGGAAAGGACCGTTAGGAGGGATAAAAATCCCTCGTTCCTAAAAGTATGAAATTCCTTAACATAGTCATGTAATGCTTAGAGACATTAGATGCCAGCCATCCCTCGTCGAGACCATACGATGGCATAAACGGTAGCCTATGTGCATAAACAATTCCAGAACCCCAAAGCAACATTCTTCTGGTTGCACAAAGGTAACCGTCACAATTGAGTTGGCAACTCTTGGTCTACCGATCCTTGATTCCCCCTGACCAGAGCAAAATAACAATAAGGAGTAGCGCCAAGACCTATGCATCCCATGCTTCGCGCCCCGCCCACTACGCTTCCGGCATCCAGAGGGAGACAAACTTGTGAGCATCTATACGTCTCGAGGAAACAGGGAGGTTGTATATTTTTTTTGCTGTGTTCAGAATATGAAGTTATCGGAGCTGGCGCTGGTGCACGACTAAATTAGTTTCAGTAGGGATGTTCTCTATCGCTAGTGTTGCTAGTGTCGCTGCTATTCGAGTGTGTGTCACTTTTCTCAAATTCTGGCGCTACTTCCTAGTGTTATTTTGCTCTGCTCCTGATGCCGTGAACAACAAAATAGCAGGACAAGCCAGCAAAATAAAAAAGTACCTGCCAGAGCTGAAGGTTCATGAACTTGTTTGTGCCCTTTTCTACAGCGATTGTTAACAAATGAATAATTAGTGTCATATTTTCTATCTTATTACTGTAATGAGCAGCATAATTTAGCATCTTCTACAGAAGAAAGCTACGAAGTTGGTTTGCGAATAGTCGATTTGATTTAACAAAGAAAGACTCAATAATACATTCCGCAGCACCTACAACAGTGACCAGTGGCACCTCATTACAGCGGGAGCGGGAAGACGTCTTCACAGCCGTAATCTTCAGAGATGACTTCAGGGTTTTCTCAGGTGCATCTGGAGGAACCGGAGGATCTAAGGTCTAAATAACGTTTTTCCTTCCTTCCTCTTTTTTATTTCCTCCTCGCTCTGACTATCTTTCCGATTCTACTCTAAATTCCGAACTTCTAATTTAACCTATTCCTTCAAGTTGTGTCCTTTCTTTTTACAAAAACTAAAACTATTTTTATGTAATGAACTGATAGACAAAAATGCTCCTCAGCCGGGATTTGAGCCCAGGACCCTTCGCTAAATAGGCGAACGCTCTACCGATTGAGCTACCGAGGGGCTTGCGAAACAAATTTTTGAACGGAATGGGCCTTATGGGTTCTGGTAGGCTTATGACAATTGTAGATATGTTTTAGTTGTAGGTTAATGACAAGTGCCAATTTATTTACTCGCGCATGAATTATTGTGCCGCATTTATTTGAAATTAAAATTAAATTAAAATGTTCCATGAGGACCCGACATGGCTTCATAGACTTCTAAATTCTATTTGAAAATTTGGTTCTGTGTTTTTTTGTCACGGTCCAATCCCTTGTATAAAGCGCCATCTATGTAAACTTATAGCTATCATCATTTAGAATATGCTTCACCGGTTAGGCTTTCTTCTCTTTCTGCAGAGCTCTCTGATCGGCTGGAAAATGTCTTAAAGAGGGCATCGAGAATCATTCTGAGTGATTATAACATTTCATATGAGGAGGCTCTCATTAAACTGGGCGTTCCTACAATAATGACCGTAGAAATACCCTTTCAAAAAATTCGGAGCAAAGATAGCCTGTTGTCTCCAGATGAGCCGTCTATTCCCCCTCCGGTCGTCCGTGTGTCTGTCCGAGAGGAACACTAGCAATGACTTTTGCTGTAACCTGCCAATTCGTTAACCCAATTTAACAGTTTCATTCCATATTTCAGGTCCTATCTTGTAATGTGTATTAGTCAATTTGTTGTAATTTTTTGTATATTGTATATTCTGTAAATATTTTATTCACCCCTTCTAGCTTTAAGCTATTTGGAATTAAATTTGATTGACTAATCGATTTATGATGCACTATTTACTAAAACTATTAAAACTAATGAAAAGCATTCACAACCTTATTGTAACATGAACAGCAGTCAAAACGCGAAACTAAACAACGTAAACTAACTAAACAAAGCAGCAACGTTTCGGAATTACATTCGAGTTAAACTCTATATGAGGAAGACTTGGATGAGGATCTCTGTAAAGTTGCCCTGAGTTCCCTAAATCAGATAGGTTGGACTAACCGGGCCTAGCTAAATTAGCTGACGAATGAGGGCCTCGGAGACCTTTAACAGTAAAACACTTACAGACGATTCGATAATCAGGACTGAGAGTAGATAATCCAAGTACTCCTGATTTTGCTTCCGCGTCGGACATCTATCGGCGACCAGTATAAGCTCATCAGTCTTCCTATCGTACCTTGGTCCCACAACACGTAAGAGCTTGTCGCGCGAATGCTCGTCTAGAGGCAGGGTAGACAATTTAACCTA
The DNA here is from genome assembly GCA_023053575.1 of Branchinecta lynchi. NCBI lineage: Eukaryota > Metazoa > Arthropoda > Branchiopoda > Anostraca > Branchinectidae > Branchinecta > Branchinecta lynchi. The sequence continues at coordinate 14,889,303 of JAKZAP010000002.1, forward strand.
AAAAAGACTGAATTAAGCATTCAAACGTATAAAACATGAACACAAAACGATTTTAAACCGGAATCAGAAAACTCATCGTATCAATGGATGAGTGAAATATTTACTGCTCATCAACAATACAACGGAGAGAAAGGGGAGTATGGAAAACCAATCAATAACAAAAACAAGACAACATTAACCTTGACACAAAATCAAACGAATTTCCTCAGAAAAGATTTAGAAAAGAGTATGGGAAAACAAGCAATAACAAAAACAAAAAGTACATTAACCTTGATACAAAAGCAAACGAATCTCGTCAGAAAATATTGGAGCAAAGGTAGTGTGTTGTCCCCAGATGAGCCGTCTATTCTCCCCTTCTGTCGTCCGTGCGTCGGTCCAAAAGTAACACTGGCAACCAGTTTTCTCCATATCCTGCTAATTCTTCTGCCCAATTTTTACATAGTTTCATCCCATTACTTATTTCTGGTCATATCTTTTAAGTATATTATTAATTTGTTTTTGTGTATTTCGTAAATATTTTATTCCTCTTCTAGCTTTGAGCTATTTGGAAATAAATTTGATTGATTAATTGATTATTACCGAGATTCGCGACACGATTATCAACACTACATGCTCTCGATAAAGTACTTTTGAATAAGTACCGGTTCCGAGACTAGGAAGTTTAAGAAGAAACTTAGCTAATTTGGAAAACGGCTCTCTCAATTCTTTCTTGTCCGTAGCCGTCAGAAAATCCCAAAAAGGAGCCATAAACAGTAAATAAATGATGCCTTTAGTTTCAGCCAATTTAAAAAATAGTGTGTTTCTGCATCGTCGAATGTTTTCTTGTACGGGACACAATGGTGTCACGGCTCGGTTAACAAGACCAAAGGTTTCAATGGATCCAATGGGGGACTATGTGCTGGTCTGCCAATCAGTGCTTTTAGATTTCGGGTCTTACCGGATCTGATAAGCGTGTTATGCATCTCTACTCAACCCCTTAGCGAGCTCCTTTAGTCAATTTTTTCCTCTATTTAATTTCTAGTCTGGCAGGAAACAAACCTGTAATCCTTCCCCGAAGTTGAACTAGAGGATTGACAGCCTGACGAGGACCCTTGCCAAGAAGGGCCGAAATATCGCTGACTAAGAATCGTAGCTGACGTATCGGTTGTAAACATTGTTTGAATAAAAGAGAAAAACAATTGACAAAAAACAAAACCTAAAGAATGTCTAGTTTGCAGGGCATTCCGGCCGAGCTATCGACCCTGTAGGAAAACTAAGCTGGAAAATCGATCTTCCACACCTTCTCATTCTAGACCGAAACTCCAAATGCCAGATAAAGGCACAACTCGATCCTTACCGATTTTTTGCCGTATTCCGACCGAATACCAAACCGGAAGGAAAACAAAGTAAGGATACGTATTCAGCGTGTTTGCATTACCCCATATTACTCTCGAACTGACATTTACTTCTCACAAATTCCAGATTCTGCCGAATTCCGGACCAACTACTTGTCCGGCGAGAAAACAAAGTTCTGATATGAATTCAGCATACCTCTTTATCTCACTGACCTGTACTTTGCGACCCTCACACGAAGTTTTGAACAAAACATTTTGACTTCTCCAAGAATTATACTGGTAATAGACGGGCAGACAGATAGGCTGATGTCCAGATCAGGAGGATCAACAAATACTACCGTTTAGGATCCAACGAAGACCTTTGGTCTTGTTATTTTACATTACAACTGCACAATTCAAGGTTCAATAACCGTCCACACTAAATCTAGAATCTTCGACTAACCTTTAACGTAACGATGCGCGCCTTTGGGTCTCGAATGGACGGACCCGAGTGGCAATATCTGCTGCTTAGGACTTCAACAGGGAAATTTTCTCTAATTTCCTCATCGGTACCCAACTCCTTCGGCCATTCGGTGCAAAACTCTGAAGTGAAACAGAATGTCATAAAAGTTACCAAAACAACCAGGTTCTGCTGCACATTTTAATCGTTCTACTGACTTTTGATAGCACTGCAGTATTTCTCAACGGCCGGGGGATACAAATACAAAATTCTGGGACTTTTCTCAGTCATTATTTGGCAAAGCGTTCTGTGACGTTTCAGTCTATAAGTTTGATTCATAATCACTGGATTTCTAAAAGTGTCTGATTTGGGCAAAGCGTTCGTCTAGTAGTCTCTTACAATGACCAGAGCGTGGTCCACTCGCTAACAATCTTAACTATTTCCGTTCCAACGTCGTGAAAAGTTGCTACGCTGGCCGTTTCATCCTTCTCGAAACAGTAAGCAATAGTAACTATTTGCTTACCACGCTCGAGAGTGTAGGTTAATAGGCGCCGTAACTACGATCTCTGTGGCGTGACTGGTCCGATTAACTCGTGCACTATATTTTGCCGAAAACAGAAAAATGGTTCCTGCTTTGACGCCAAGATGCCAAGGATCGTGACGTCACGCGTGGGAGATACGGTAAGTAGGGTGGAAGACCACCACAGATACTCACTTTTCAATGCGTTGCAATATTTCTCGATTGCTGGGGGTGTCAAATGTAAAAAGTTAGGGATTTTCATCAGCTCCGCATTTGCAAACTTTCCAGGGGGGGCTTGACCCTTCTTTGGGTAACCTTGCCTGATAGGAAGGGGAACCGACGCGGGGTGAAACGACCGCGCCACAGGCCAAACACTGCTCCAATCCTGATCCACTGCCATCTGTTTGTATCTGTAACATGTTACTTTGAATAGTGGAACTATGACAACCATAATGCCGTGATCCCTTTTGCAAACCCCTAACTGATAAATCAAGGCCAAGAGTTAATCATCTGAGAGTTCAGAAATATATTCACCATATGTGTTTGCCCCATTATGTCATATCCACTTTGACGAAATTCCTTGTTTAGCCGTATCACGGGCGAACTTCCCTATGATCAATTAGCAACAATGTTTTAGTCACAATTCTTACAAGGTCACAACAATCATAGAAATACACTAAAGTCGCGTTTTTTTTTTTTCAGAAGTAGTTTCGTCTAGTTTCACTGCAGTTTGACAAACTTTTGTTTTAGTTATGAAAGTAAGTACAGTACCCTATGTGGAATGGACAAACAATACAAAACGGTACACATACGGTACTATCATGACCAAAACGAAAGTACGTCAAACTACAGTGGAACTAGACCGAAACTACAGCCCAACAAACACAACAAAGAGATGAACAAAGGTGATTGGCTCGACAGGATATTTTCAAATTTGGTAGCATAATAGCCTCACAAACAACTGAGAAAAGCACAGATTCATTTTTCTTTTCCACTTTCTGTTGTAAACTGTTTTACTGTGGTTAAATATGTGTCTGCTTTGATAATTTTATGTCTGGAAGATGTGGTATAGAGGCCTTCTGATTGGCTTCTGTGTCATTCCTTAAAGTTCAACCGAATATGGCTGAGATCCGACAATCTAGTTACACTTCACTTTATTGGAATAGGTCTGAAAACCCCATAAAAATCCGTTACTTCGTTTGTCCACTATTCGCTATGAATAAAACGAACTCAGCTCAAAAACGAACTCAGGGTATCTTCTTTCCCCAATAATGAACATCAAATCAACAAATATTCTTTGAGCCCAAGCTGACTTTGAAACATTTATTCAAACAATGTTTATTACAGGATTTATTACAGGTTTGTTTCCTTCCCCAAAGTTGAACCAGGAGATTGACAGCCTGACGAGGACCCTTGCCAAGAAGGGCCGAAATATCGCTGATGAAAAATCATAGCTGACGTATCCGTTGTAAACATTGTTTGAATATAAATCAAATCAACTTCAAATACAAAATTTAACTTATAACAAATTTTCCGACTCCAACCGGATTCCGGTCGAACTGCATGTCCGGGAAAAAAAATGATTCTCACACACGGATTCAGCATCTCTTCTTACTCCTAAATCGGATATCTAATCAACTACAAGTAAAACTTTAACTTTTAAGAATTTTCCGGTTTTGGCCGGATTCCGGGCGAACTATATGTCCGGGTAGAAAATCTGTTTTCACATAAGTGTTCAGAATGTCTTCTTGCCTTAAATCGAAAATCTAATCATCTCCAAATAAAACTTTTAATTTTAACAAACTTTCCGGTTTTGGCCGGATTCCTTTCGAACTACTTGTCTGTCGAGAAAATGGTTTTCGCCATCGTGTTCCTAACATCTAATCAACTTCAAGTAAAACCATTCTAACAAACTTTCCGGTTTTGGCCGGATTCCGGGCGAACTAATTGTCCGATGACAAAATGGTTTTCATCATCGTGTTCAGCATGTCTTCTTACCCCATAATCGACTATCAAATTAGCATCTTTCAAAATATTTTGTTTGCCTCTTAATTTGAACCCCCACCCCTAAATGTAGGGCTACAAAGCCCATCTACGAACCTGACTTGTCCGACGGCCCAACGAATCCTCACACCCAAGTTTCATGAAAATATCTCATTCCCTTCGAGAGTTATCGTGCTTACAGACGGACGGACAGACGGACAACTTTTGCGATGTCATAGCTCCACGTACGTTTTGGGATCCCAAAAACACAATATCCCTTATATGAGTCAAAATAATTCAGTGTATTCAGATATCAGATGTAAAAATAAGCTGTTTTTTTTTTCAGTTAAACTTTAAAGAATCTCTTACTAGCCATTGAGCAGATTGAAAATCTTGTGGTATAGCACGGACAGGTTGAAACGGTTGGGACCAGGCACGCTAGTGCTGGTTAACTGATGAAACAGCGTAGGTTTTAAACTTTACTTTAATGTTTCTTGCAGATGAACTGTGGAACTGGTTGTCCCTAAGCTGTGTGTTTATGAGTGGCTGTAAATTGGGAATCGACTTTCGTAACATGTTAAGAACACGACTATCAAGATTAGCAGATTTGCAGAAATGGGGTTTGCTACTCGGAATAAAATGGGTAATTTTACTGAATTACCTTATTGGAAGCTCTTCATCTTTGGCATTTACTCTCCTCCTTGTAAATCTTTCCTTGGTTGCAAATTGTCGGTCTGGCTTGAAGTTGTAAACTGAAAAATTATCTTCAGACGATGCGTGCTCTCCTGTAAAACAAATACAATTGTAAACTTAACCATGTGATCAGAAAAGGCGCTTAAAGAACAGAGAAACAGGAAACTTTCATATTTTTTAAGTTTCCTAAAGTTTCCAAGCTGATTCCAAAGCCTAAACAGCAGAAAATGAACATCACAACTGGTACCTTATGTAGTAGTCCTAATACAACTTTAGTTGTGGTACTCCCAGGGTACTCCTAATACAACCTACTGCTGTGACTGTATTCATTAGTTCTTACACCCGGAGACATGCCGGAGACCCAAATTTCATATGTTATATTCTGAACCCCCTAACGACATCTCACTGATCTTTGCATGTCACAATTCACTAGTTTCCATGCGCATTATGCTCCAAACGAAATGTTCTTGTCTCATGCTAATGATGCGTAGAGCCGGTTATCTATCGACCCAAGCCCAGTTTTGAGTGGCGTTCCACAAGGCACCAAGCTTGGGCCAACGTTATTCAGTATCTATATAACTGATTGTCCCTCTGTTGTCCAAAACACCCTTACACTCTTTGCCGACGACTCAAAACTCTTCGGTCCTGTTGCCAAGAGCAACCAAAAATCTGAACTGCAAGCTGACCTTGATGCTCTTTCCAACTTGTCATCTCTGTGGCTTTTCGAGTTCAATGCTGCGAAGTGTACAAGTGCTCCACCTTGGACCTAACAACCCTCAACATACATACACCTTGTCGGATGGATCCAAGAACCACATTGACCTAGAAAGTGTGGAAGAAGAAAAAGACCTGGGCGTCATGATTGACAACCAGTTTAAGGCCCCACACTCGCCACCAAGTCGCTAAAGGAAACAGAGCACTCGGGCTTGTCAAAAGGATCATCACCTCTAGGAAGCCTGTGATCATTAAGAAGGTATACACTGCCCTTGTGAGACCCCACCTTGAGTACGGCATGATTGTCGGATCACCCCACCACAAAATGGATGCCAAAGCCTTGGAGAGAGTACAAAGAAGAACCACAAGATGTCCCTGCAATTCAAACATTTAGAATACCACGAAAGGTTGAAGGTACTGAAGTCCCAGCTTCTTATATCGACGTAAACGTGGCGACGTACTGATGGTAAAAAAAAAGTTGTTAGACTCCAACATTATAATTTGAGAGCTCCCAATCAAAGTCGACGAGAGGCCATTCGATGAAGCTCCAACTGACCACCTGTAAACGACAAGAGCGGCAAACGACTCCAAGGCTTTGGCATCCTACAACAAGAAGGCCTGGGAGACGTCAATTCCATCCTCTCTTGGTTGGACTGGATGTCTCACTGTACAAGATTGTTTTCTGCCTGCAATGAAAATGTATCTTCCTTCTTTTCAGTCTGCACTGACCGTTACTTGTCACCGAGGTTAAAACAACATGAAGTTTTTTCGATTACAATATCTGCCATCCAGAGTGCATTTAAAAACATGACGAAAAAGAAGAGTCCAGATAGAGATGGCATTTCCCACGAGCATTTAAAGTACGATTTACCAGCTCTTAATAACCACCTCCAGCTATTGTTTCAGATGATCCTGTCAACATCCACCTTACCGGAAAGTTTTCTTCTAGGTACGATTACCCCAGTCTTAAAAAGAGTAGGACGCAAATCATTGCAGCTCTTACAGACCAATTACCGTTTCATACATCCTCAGCAAAATTTTCGAATACACTTTGGCACCTGAAATTACTTCTAAATGTGACATAGGAAGCCTACAGTTACAGTATGGTTTCAGAAAACGAATTGGATGCCCATGCCCATAAGTCACTGATCCAAATTCTAAAGCAAGCTTCAGCAAAGAGAGAGACAGTTCATCTTTATGCGGTTGACATCGCTGGAGCTTTCAACAACGTTAACCACGTCCAGGCTTTACTGTCTTTGATGGAAAACGGCGTAAACAGGTCGATCAAGTTGGCCTTAAGATCGTGGTACTTCAAATGCAAGCTGGTAGTCAAATGGCAAGACAGGCTGAGTCACCCTATTACAGTGAAAAAGGGAGTCCCTCAGGGCAGGGTCCTATCGACACAGATTTTAAATGTGCGATTGCTCAATGCCTAAGAAAGCTTACGCCAACTTTTAACTTCCGTGGCATCGATGTTAGATACCTGGCATATGCCGACGACGTCCTCCTTATCAGCCGATCCAGGAAGGGCCTTGAAACAAACGTTGCTAGCCTGAACCAGTCGCTTGGCGACATTGACCTATCAGTCAACGCTGGTAAATCTCAGTATGTTTGTTTCAACGCTCCTGCTACTCTCCGGAAACCCTCTCTGAATGTTGGAGGCAATCTGGTTCCTCAGAGTGGCCAGTCTGCACAGGGAAAAGTGTTTGAGTGGGGTATAGTGTACTAGTGTGACCGTTTATTTTTGTATTTACATGTTGTTATTTATGTGTGTTTGTTATGGCCTTTGGGTTTTTAAGAGAAATAAATATCAGATCATATCATATTCTCATAACCGAGGGAAAAATTCGATGGCTTGGTATAACAATTGAACAAAAATATGCGAACGATTTACGAGGAAGCAGTTAAATTAGCCGCTAAAGGAATTAGATATGGCTACAGCAAAATTGTGCCGAACCGTTCGAGGTATAGCAGACCTGGGCTTGGGAAGTTATATACTGCCTTTTGCACTGTATGTTAACTTCCTTGCTGGATTACATTCTATACTCAGAAGAAAGGACCTTCGACGCATACGCTCGACATACTTCAGATGCGATTTCTTCTCTACCTACCCTGGCGCACACGGAACCGCTACCTGAGCCGCCGTTTGTCAATTTCTGACCCATTACTGACGCTTGAAGCCTTCTCTTTTAATTTGTGTTCTCCGATTGGAAAATTACCTGTCCACGATCCCATCAACGTGATTTTTGAACGTTTATGGAAAATATTTGTTGAGTATTTTGCGATTATTTTATATTTCTTAATCCTTTTTTACTGCACTTACGCCCTTTGGCAGTGCGTCATCAATTCATTCATTCTGTGTGGAGTATACCACTCTGGAACAGCCTTTTCGAAAAAGACATCAACGCTGCTACCCTGGATGGCTTCAAAAAGGTGTGGACGAGGATTGGCGAAATGCGGAATGTCAGCTGCACTGGGATGCTAGTGAGCCGATATAACAACCACGATCTAACAATCAAGCCAAGAGACTCTACAGGAGGATCACACCACCTTGTCTCGCTGTAAGTGCAATTTAAGGTAATTTACGGTAAAGCCAAGTGGATAAATTATTAAAAGCAGAGCCTAGCTTTACAGTATTCAGACAGTTTTGAATATTGGTACATAGACAGTAAATAGTGTGAGGTGGTCTTCAAAGAGGAATAAAATATGCATATTTTGTTGTATTTTCTTTATTTGACCCTTATAGCAAATGTTTTAATACAGTTGGTCATATCTGTCTTTATAGGCTAAAAAGTCAGTTCTCTACATCGTTGCTGATTGGTATGGTATGATATTTGTTCTCAGCACAAAAAAATTGGTCTAGATGATGTCTTCAAACCTTCTGCAGCTTGTGGATATACCCCTCTTGTTTATCAATAATATAGCAGTCGATGTTGGACCATTATATACAAGTGGGGAAACAGGACCTCTGATCCTCTCAACATTTAACAGCAGTTTGCAGGTAGTATTGTCAGTTAAAAATAGATTCTTCCAAGAAAGTCATATCACACCAAAAACTACGCCACCTAAAAAGATACATAGCCAAGCTTTAACCCACATGCCACCCAATAACCCTGCCCGCACCAGGCAAATGCAAAAAATGTTAACACCAGTCTCTGATAAAATACTCCAGTTTGGAGTAAAATATGCCAATATGGCAGTATGGGGGGGGGCACTTTCTGGGAGTTCAGTGTTTTTATTTACAGGATATCTTACATCACCCCATGAATAGAATATATGCATGCACTTTCCACTGTTTCTCTCCAGCCTCTAAACTTACCAAATGTATTTAAATTCGGCCTTGGTTGGAAGCTCTAATTATTCTTTACAACGTAAAATTTTTCCGTTTTCGTCGAACGAAGTTGTAGAGTGGCCATACACCTTTCTTCTAAACACATGGCCAAATTGTTTTAGTGCCAGCTTCCATTTCCTATTTTCTTTCGCACCTTTCTCTGATTTATTTGCACAACCAGGTTAACCTAGTCTATCACAAATCCTTGATTTTGGGAAAGCTTACACCAAACGCTGGGTATACCTCCCGTTGGTATACCCTATGCCTAACGCTGGATACACTATGCCAAATGCTGGATACTGGAACCCAATAAGATATTAATGATTTGGGTGAAGCTCAGAAATCAACCAATCAGAATTCATCTATAGTGAGGTAGGTCAGAGTTAGGGTACCAACAACTCTATGCAGTATTTGGATAGGGTATGGGGCAGGATAGGGTATCCAAAAATCAGGGGTTTGTGGCTGACTGGGTTAACCCAAATAGCTTGAGTGTCTATTTGCACCAGCATTTTTCTGCTGCATGTATTTGCACGTTTTTTACTTTGTTTTGCAACAGGCAATTCTTCAAAGAACAAACAGAAGTATGTTGAAGACATTTGATGTCAGTTAATTTTGTCAGGGAGGATATATTTCAATGTTCCAAATCAAATCCTTGTAATTTAGTCTTTACTTACACAAGTTTGTGGTGCAAAAATATAGGTGGTGCAATTAGCAAGGTGTTCTGTATTTTGCTTGGAAAATCTCCTACAGGAGGGGTATCCCAGGGGTATTCGGCCTCAATTTTATATGACTTAAAACTTTGCTGTGCAGTCCAGAACCAGGGGTGGACCGAAGCAATCAGGCCAGGGGGGGGGGGGTGAGACCCCTCATTTCAACGACTCACAGATCGTAATATACGACTCGCAAGTACAAAAAAAAATTAACTGTTGCGACTACAGCGCACATTCCCCACCAACAAATAATAGAGCCGCGTTAAAACTAGCTCCAATGCATCAGCTGGAACTATTCTTGTAATCAAAATTTGTGTACATACCCTCAGCTTTACATTTAAACTTTCGGTAAAGAGGAAAGCTTTCAACGCCTGTCTCCCAACAAATTAAAGCAAGCGGCGCAGGCCAAATTTTTTTAATCTGCCTTTGGCTAGTAAGATTCTAGCCAGCCTTTAATGTGTTTCAGATATAAAAAGTTCCAAGCCTAATCGCCAAGTAAATGACACACCATTCCTCAAAATAGAGAATACTATGAAAAGCGGCGCAGGCAAAATTTTGTGAAACGCGGAGGAGCAGACTGTCTTTTTCAGGTCTTTGGCAGATCCTATTGAAAAGGAAAAGGCTTTGAAATCCCAAATCTGACTGTTGAAAAAAGTGACAAAATAGTGGCCATAGAAAACGAAGTAGACACAAAATAGATTTGTTCCGAATTACAGCAAAAAAAAGTCATTTTCACGCTTAGACATGCTTATTCAGAAACAAAACGAGGAAGTTTGCCAGTGAAATAAAGGAAAAATATCATCCGCATTTATGGACGTAAACACCGAGAAGCAGAGTGTCTTTTAGCGATCCCACAAGACAATAATAATAGCTACGAAATCACGACTCAGTCCATCAAAATAAGTGACAAAATAGTGCCAATAAAAAAGAAAGTAGATTCGCTCCGAACTTAGCAAAACAAGTAATTTTACGGATTTACGAACATAACAAGCTTTTGGTCTCGGCCTGACAGAGGTTTACAGATAGAAAAAGACTCCGGATCGCCGACGAGACTTGAGTTTTTTTTTTCGGGTGATTTGATGTACTTTGTTTCATTATGAAAGCACCGTTTTATTTGTCATTCGAATTACCTGAATTACCCAGTCTAGTACACTAGCCCCTTTTCAGGCACGGTGCTCTAACGTCTAGCACCATGCCTGGGTGCTAGACGTTCAAGCACTGTACCTTGGATTTCATGTATGGTGCATGGATTCCAGTATACAGTGCATACATCAAAAACACAGTTTCTGTCATGACAACTGAGCACCAGCTCGGACAGGGCTGAAATTATTACCATGAATTAGAGAAATCAAAGACAATCCTTTATATATTTTTCACAACAAAAACAAAAGGGCTCGGCTGGTGACAGATGTGAAAAACCTCATTTCCTTTTCTACATAGTCAAGGGTTTTGCATGCAAAGTGCCCTGTTCCTCAGTTTTTTCTACCTAGCAGCCAACCAGAATATTGGCTCTTGGGGAATAGATAGGGAAAATACATGGAAAATAGATAGGGTGCTGTTAGGTTTTTTATCTCCATCATCATTAGAGCCCTTTTGTTTTTGTTGTGAAAAATATTTAAAGGATTGTCTTTGATTTCTCTAATTCATAGTAGTAATTTCAGCCCTGTCCGAGCTGGTGCTCAGTTGTGATGACAGAAACTATGTTTTTTCTGTATGCACTGTATACTGAAATTCATGCACCATACATGAAATCCAAGGTACAGTGCTTGAACGTCTAGCACCCAGGCATGGTGCTAGACGTTTGAGCACCGTGCCTGAAATGGGGCTAGTGTACTAGACTGGAATTACCTAAATAATCCAACACAAGCTAAATTTATATATCCGAAATTGGAGGAATATGTTCTTCACAATTTCTGTTTCTATTTGTTCGGAGCCTGAGTCTGGTCTGAGTTCATGCAAGATGCATTCTTACGACAATTTTACTCTTAAATTTGTGCGAAACGAGACTTACACTAGCTGCGTTTGTTGCACTCCGGGCTGTCTCTAGTGTTTAGTCACCAGTGTCCGGTTCTTCCCTTAAAACGCGTTCTTTTGGTACACCTGTGAGTTGATGAAAACCGGTTAACTTCTCGCTGCAGCAGGGCTCACGAGCAGGTTCTGGTTAGTCCGCACCGGTGAGATAAAACCGGACACTGGTTAGTGCAAAAACGGGTTATAAGACTGGTGAAAAGTCACCGGTGGATGCAAGAACGGCTTATAAGAAAAACCGGAGACACACTGGTGAGAACTCCCGTGACAAAGAACGCAGCTACTATTGGAAAACATGGTACCGAAATATTGATTATCGAATACTGAAAGTGACAATATCAGTATACTGATATATCAGAAAATCCAAGTATTGCCCAACACTACTTCCAACCATTTACTGCCAGATTCGAGGTTGTGTAAATTCAAGGTTAGGTACCCCTCCTGTACTAGCCTAGACTATAACTAGGCTAACCTTCAGGTAATTCTGTCTCTGAAACATTCTCAGCTTTGGCTGAGAAATATGCTCTGCTGGCGGTCCTGAGTAAGCAAGATCTACTGTTCACTTTAACAACACTTTTCATTTTATTAAGATCAATTTTTTAGTCTGGATTAAAAAAAAAGCCAGCTCAGCTCCGTGTGTGCATGTTTATGTCCCGGTACCAGTGTTGCCACCCAGCGAAAATTAACTTTACTAGATTCCAAGATTATTTGTTACTACATTCTAACAGAATTTACTAGCTCGAAAAAAAAATACGTGCATTGACTTTGGGAACCGATACTACATTTCAACAATAAGGAAATACTTCGAAAGACACTCAAATTTTGAGACACTGATTTTTAGTCACGCATCTGATCCGTAAAGAAAGCATCAAAAATATATCCGACTACGGACTTGGTCATAAAGAGTTGAAACGTCAGAAATGGAGGGCGCGCCCCCTCATAAGATTGTCTGACAATCGGTAAAGAAAATATGAACCTGCGCAAAGCGCCGAGATATTTCTATAGACAGTCGATTATTTCTTTAAACAAGTCAAATTCTCTTAAAAACAGTCGATTTTTCTAACAACAGTTGGGTCGTTTGTTTTTCATCAGGGACAGACCTAGCACAATGGTCAAAGAGCTCTGATCCTTGGTTTGGTTAACAGACGAAATTTATAACTGTCGCCTCTGGCCTCTGCATGTGTATGGGGCCAGCTGCAGAGAGTGAGGAGCAGGAGTGGATCCTAATACCTCAGAATTGGAGAAAAATGACAACTTCTGGGTTGGACAATTTTTTTTACTAGAAATTGGGACTTTTTGTGACATGACAGTTCAACTGTCGAACAAACTCTTCAGTAATGGTTGCTCCCTCGCACTCCAGTATATCCCCAGCCACATGGGGATCCGAGGGAACGAAGTAGCTGACAAAGCGGCTAAAGAGGCGACATCAGCCCGACAACTAAGAAACCACCCAACACCCCTGCGAGACGTTCTACGCATACGCACCCAGTGCGCCCTACCATCCAAGCCTCCCCCAAAGTTCTCCCCATTCCGAGGAAAAACTGAAAGCAGACTCTACCATCGTATACGAGCAGGAGCAACTGGGCTGAACCACTCAGCTTTCGCCTTCAAGATACCCACTATCAACGGCCATCCCCCGACCTCACCCCTCTGCAGATTCTGCAATACAATGAACGAAACACTGGATCATTTACTCTTCCAGTGCTCCCATCACCAGATACATCTGAACATCCATAGATCCCAAGCTGTCTCCCTGTTCAAGAAGTTTCATCTCAAACCTTCAACCGAATCCATACGGTCCACATCACTCTCCCCCTCAGCCGAAACCTCAATCTTCAAGGCAATCATATCCTTCTTGAGGGCAATCTACCTATTTGAGACTATATAAGTAGGCATGGCAACATAGCCCAGACGTGAAAAGGCAAAGTGGACAACTCCGATCCGATGCCACACTGTAAAGAAGAAGAAGAAGAAGATTATACTGAATTTTACTAGATCCTCTGTATTTACTAGATTTTTTTTTTTTTTACTAGATCTAGTAAGATTTTACTGCCGCAATACTGCCCGGTACTCCCGATACCAGTTCGGAACTCTTGTCGTGCTTCTCTATTTCCCGCTAGATGGCCTTTGAACTAGTAAAGGCGAGACTGCATTTATGAAAGTTTAACCGAAAAGAGCTTTTTTTTTTTTTACTCTGTTGTAGTGCTGTGGGATATGTAGTTTTTGGGATCTCAAAACGTAAGTGGAGGGATACCTATGACAAAAGTTGTCCGTCTGTCAGTCTGTAAGTACGCTAACTCTCTAAGGGAATGAGATATTTTTATGAAACTTGGTTTGAGGATTGTTTGGTTCAAGGGTAAGGTCAAGTTCGTAGATGGGCTCTGTAGCCCTACATTTCGGGCTGGAGGCGGGGGGGGGGGTCAAATTAAGGGACAAACAAAATATTTTTAAACAGCTAATGTGATAGTCGATTATGGGGTAAGAAGACATGCTGACTGCTGAGCACGATGGTGAAAATCGTTTTCTCGCTGGACAAGTAGTTCGTCCCGAAAAACCGGAAAGTTGGTTAAAAGTATAGTTTCATTTGAAGTTGATTAAATGTTTGATTAAGGGGTAAGAACACCTGCTGAACACGCTAGTGAAAACCATTTTCTCGCCGGACAACTAGTTCGTCTGGAATCCGGCCAAAACCGGAAAATATGTTAAAAGCATAAGCTTTATCTGAAATTGATTAGATGATAGATTTGGTGGTAAGAAGAGAAGCTGAGCCTGTATAGGACAATCATTTTTTACCCGGACATATAATTAGTCCGGAATCCGGTTGTACCCGCATTTTTTTTTAGTCAAAGTTTTATTTAAAGTTAATTAGATGTTCTTTATAGTGATAAGGAGATACGCTAGATTTGTTTCTGAATTTTCTTATTTTGCTGGACTAGTAGTTCGCTCGGAATTCGGGCGAAACAGGGGTGGCCCAAAGGGGGGGGGGTGAGGGGGGGTGACTCACCCCCCCCTGCCTTTTGTTAAGTCGTATCAGTCGTTTATTTTGGCCTTTTGTTAAGTTGTATCAGTCGTTTATTTGGCCTCGCCGAGGTCCCGGGCATTCCTTTTAATAAAAAATAATCCGAGTCGTTTAAATTTTGTTTTAAATTTTTTCTCTGCACAGCTTCAGTCGTAAGCCAGTCCCCGAAGAAGTCGTTCAAACCAGGTTTTGTAACCCGATAGGTCGCAGACATGATTCATGGGGGCAGCAATGCGGCTACCTGTTCTACTCCCATGGGATTTGGATCTGCCTAACTTCGGTCTTTCAGATTTTAGCCTGTCAAAATTATAATAGGTTAGTTGTTAAAGTGAAGTCTGACTGGTCAAAGACAATAATAGTGGGAAAGACCGGTGACTTCGCTAAAATCGGGTCTCTGAAAATCGATTGGAACGCCGCCTAGCGTTTGGACTTTGTCCAATTTCCAGCGGTAGATGATTAATATAATCAAAAAAAGAGGGCGTGAGCAGGCAATGGCTGTCAACACTAACTGATTCTAAATCGTGAATTCAACATTTTTTTCATAAAAAAACGATTTATTCTTTTCCTGCTTGTTTTTTTATTCCAATTAAAGAGGAAATCTGAATGGAGAGAGAATGCTCATCATAAACAAAATGTGCTTTGATGATGATTCTGCGGAAAGCGATGGAAGAAATTGTCAACAGAGCGATTTTTTAACGAAAGAACATCCGCTAAACGGCGCTGATTGTTGTGACTCATGGGGCTCTCGGGAGTTTCCGGTCTTTCCCACTTATACTGTCTTTGTGACTGGTGACATTGAAATACCTTATAGACCAAAAGCGAGAGACAAGGTTATGTGCATTGATTTTTGGTCATCTTTGGCTATAAGTGAAAAAAGAAGGAATAATTTTTTTTAAACAGAATGGAAAAGCCATTAGAAATCAAATGACAGGAGACCCGCGAAAGAAGTGTGCCAGAAAAAATCCAAAAATGTCGATTACAAAGAGAGGTTGAGGTAGGAACAACGCTTGAAAAGGACAAGGAGGATTTTAATATACACCCGAAATTCATTTCCCAGGAAAGGAGGGGTTCCGCCGACGCTAGAATAACTCATTCTAGTCGGGAGGTAAATTTTTGGCATCTATGCTAGCAGAGGCGTTACTATCAAAATGTTTTTTTTTTTGGGGGGGGGGAGAGGAGCAAAAATATTCCTTCAGCCAAAGCTGACTGCGAATCATATGTATCACTGCTGACTGCGAATCATAGCACTATCAAATATGGGAGGAGCAAGGTATTTACTGACTGGCTGGTAATTTTTCCGTCTTTTTTTGCGGAAAAATCGACTGATTTAAAGAAAACCGACCGTTTTTAAGAAAAATCGACTGTTTCCCAAAAAATCGATTCTTTTTACGAAAAATCGCGAGAAATCTATTTTTTACCGGCTAGCCGACAACATCGGGAGAGTGGTGGGGGTGCATCCCCCCCCCCCCTACGTGACGCCCCTGTATGCTAGTGTTAAAGCACATCTGAAAAGACTTCGTGAAAAGACGTCGAGTTGTACACTCATACAACTCGAAAATGATCTCTTTTATGTTTAAGATGTTCTAAAAGCGAACTTCTCGTCTTCATTTGCTGTTTATGTAGCATCTTCTGTCAAGTAGAATCAAATTCTGCAAACCACTTTAAAGTTGTAATTCTTTAGATGTAGCTCACTGTAGCTTTACCTCCTTTAGTTTTCGGCATGAAAGTACAGTGTGTCGAGTGACAAATAAAACGGTACACGGTACATCCAATATGAAACAAAGGTACATCAAATCACCCGGAAAATAACGCAACTCAAGTCTCGTCGGCGAACCTGGCGTCTTTTTCTATATCTGTAAACTCCTGTCAGGCCAAGACCAAAAGTTCGTTACGTCCGTAAATCCGGATTTTTTAAAAACGAGGAAAGCAAATCTGCTTTCCTCGTTTCGTTTCTGAGGAAGTGTGTTCTGAACGTGAAAATTACTTTTTTTGCTATTAGTTCGGAGCAAATCTGCTTTCTTTTCTATCTTGTCACTTTTTCGATGGACAGAGGCGTGATTTCATAGCTATTCTTAATTTTTCATTGGGATCGCAAAATGACGCTCTGCTCCTCGGCTTACGTCCATAAATCAGGATTTTTTTTCAGGAATTACTTTTTTTTGCTTTAATACGGAACAAATCTACTTTGTTTTCTGTGGCCACTATTTTGTCACTTTTTTCGACGGTCAAATTTGTCATTTCAAAGCTGTTTTTTCCTTTTCAATGGGATTGGAAAAAGACGGTCTCCTCCTCGGTGTTTCACAAAATTTCGCCTGTGGCACATTTCATAGTATTCTCTACTTAGAGGAACGGTGTGTCATTTACTTGGCGATTAGGCTTTGAACTTCTTAGATTTGAAACACATTAAAGGCTGGCTAGAATCTTTCAAGACAAAGGCTAATTTGTCCCGGGTACAGGCGTTGAAAGCTTTCCTCTTATGCGAAAGTTGAAATGTAAAGCCGAGGCTATGAAGGTATGTATAAAAAAAAATTTATTACAAGAATAATTTCAGCTGATGCATTGCAGCTAGTGTTACACCAACTCTATTATTTGTTGGTGGGGAATGTGCGCCATTGCCGCATAGTCGCAACAGTTCATTTTTGTTGGTACCTGCGAGTCGTATATTACGATCCACGAGTCGTTGAAATGAGGGCTCTCACCCCCCCTGGCCTGAGTGCTTCGGGCCACCCCTGGGGCGAAACCGCAAATTTGGCAGAAGTAAAGCAGGAAGTTTCGGACAGTATCGTCGAAATAGATATGGCTTATGGAGGTATAGATAGATAGTTGACATAATATATGAACTCGGTTTCCTCTGATGATTAGCCTGGCGAACACTGGATTTGGCGAAGACAAGACCCAATTGTCTGGATCAAATCTTAGATTTTTGGGATCCCATCGACACCTTTGGTCTTGTTCATCTTGGGCTCTAGTAGTAGAGTACAAAATAAGTGCAACTGGCCCGAGGCTAATGGGGCGAAGCTAAGGAAATGTTGATTTCTAGAATGTAAGGGCATTTCCATGCCATTTCTATAACGCTATTGCGTGTAGTGTTTTACCGTCAATCGTTTACCGTTACAGTTGCAAAATATTTCAGGCATAGAATTACAAATATATATGCTCTATAGTCCAAAAGAAAAAGTTCACGAGAGAAATATCGATTATAGGAGTAGCAAAGCAACCAAGCAACGGTTTTCCATCCAGTCTTCAAGCCTATTAAAGTGAATAAATGATGGGTAAATAGACTCAGGGTAAATACCTGATCCTTCTTCGCTTAGGCTTTAAAGGGTAACTTCTACATCGAGGTTGATTGCAACATACCCGAGCTGAAGGCGATTAAGTAATGAGTTATTATTAACATCTAGTGAACGGTGACGTTGATGTCAAGGTTGTTATTAGAACAGCACCCGAGTTAACTATGATAACTTTTTCAAACAGAAATTCATTTTTGCAATTCTAGCTGATTCAGAGTGTAAACTATGCTCCGAACCTTCGACTTTGACACGATAGCTACAGTTAGGCATGGCTAACAATAACTAATATCCTCGGCTATACCAACTTAGAGTTTGATTCCAGTCACTGATCAAATCTTTACTCATGGGCAAATTGGGCCCACTTGCCCATCAAAGGAGGGTCACGCGTCAAAACTTTACTCATGGGCAAATTGGGTCCGCTTGCTCATAAACGGGGGGGGGGGGGGGGGGTCTCCACATTGATAGTCCAAACCGATGATCCAAGAGCAATTTCATCGCTATCTCCAGTTTTTGTCAAGTAAAAAAATAGAAAAATGTGTAATCTTGTCCCAATTGTCCCTGAACCAAGTCGAGGTATGGTTTGGGATCGCAAAAAGGAAAAAGAGACCCCAATACTCACAAACCTACCAAGTTTCTATCTGTTGATTCCTGTCACGGGGAACGAACTTTACTCCTGGCCAATCTGGGCCCAGCTGCCCTTGAACGCGGTGGGTGGGGGAGGTGAAACTTTGAAAGTAACTTCCCAGCCCTAGGATCTACAAGTACAAGGAAATTCATCGATATGTTCAGGTCTGGTTAAGTTATGAACATTAATCACTGTGCAATCTGGGCCCATTTGCCCCTGAACCGGGTGGGGGTGGGACCCTCAAAAGGCAGAACTAGACCCCAGTACCCACAGGTGTACCAAGTCTGAGCTTGATACTTGCACTGGTTCACGAGTTATGAACTCCGCAAAATACGGTGAAAACCGAAAACCGAAAGCTGCCACAGCGCTCGCAGTAGTAGATTGTTCCAAGGAAAATTCCACTAAAAACGACTTGTAACGAACATGGGTTGAGAATCGCGGAACATTTGCCATTTGGCAAATGCCTTGGAGCGTGTTCCCCCCTCCTAACAATTGTAACTATTTATTTTAGCGTTCCAGCCTTGACGCAAACAATCCAGTACTCGCGACATCATGAGTAGTAACTACGGTAGGTAGGGTGGAACACGCTATTTATGTCCTAGGTTGTGGTCTAAATTGTGTCGAAATACCATACAGTCGTGACGTAGTCGGTGAAGTCATGTGATTGAGAACCTAACACAGAATTTGACTGTCACTGGGAAGGTTTATAAATGTAAATGCTACCGGTGCCTCTCTGACTGCTCCGCTCGGCTCTATATATACAGATTCAAATATATATTCACCGATATGAACTACAATGGTCGTGTTCGGCGAGGTTATAACAGATTTAATATTTGTTTCGCCACGCTTGTATGGATTTTGCACCGATTTAAATGAGACCCATTCTGGCAAGCTACAAACATCCGAGCGAGAGTATGATTATCTGAGGTAGAGGGTCATAAGCTTATAATATATAACTATGATTCAACTACTACATACCTATACTATACGGCAAACGACTGAGACATTTTTTTCTCGGAGGGATTGGGGGGGGGGGAGACTTCCAGACACGTTTCCCCTGTTTCAGACATTCTTTTTTGTCGTGGTCGATCTGGAAAGTGAAGCAAGGTTAAAAACGTCTGCAGTCCGAGGTGTTGAGCCCGGAATCTGGACAGGTGCAGAGTTTAAGTTCAAGTTCAATGAGTTTATTAACAAATAACAACATAAATCACACATAATCAAAACACTCAGTCCATTCCTGGACGCCGAGATTCACAATCATTACATTTTAAACATAATACGCAGAGTGGTCCAAGGAAAAACAAAACAAAAGAACCAATTACCTTCCTGCACCTCACCCAAGGGGACATCACCCCATCATAAGAAGAAGGGACACATTTTCGTCACATAATAAATAAGCAAATGATTGCATTGTCAGAAGTTTCAGAACATATAACACAAGGATGCGCAGTTTCAACAGACAACACTTTGGTGACTTTTCTTTGTCGTCATGACATTCGAAAATTCATCACATCTCCTGACATTTTTGTTTGTTGTCATGGTATTGGTAAATTCAGCAGAGGCTTTTTCGGTGGTTCTTCACCCCTTCTTGGCAATGCTTGTCCTAGATAAATTTAACGCAGAACGTTTTCAAAATCTCAACAAATTAAATCCCAAGTTTTGTCTGTTGAAACTGCGCATCCTTGTGATATTTGTTATGAAACCTTCAGAGTGTAGAATAAGTAGGTATGAGCATTATAATGCAAATCTGGAAGGGTTGGCTTGATAGTGCGGAAGTCCCAGATATGTATTGGAGAAGCTAGGCCGATGATCGGGGTCGGTGGCTCTCGGACTAGAATTTCTACCTGGATTTCCTGCACCATCACCAATTTCATAAGTAAGGGTTGAGATTTGTTTTGACTCGGTGATGAAAGTGCAGAAAGTCTTGATCGTGATATTCTCAGCAATGAGGGATCTCGAAGGTGAATGCCTTGAAAAATGATCAGGGTCGTCTGCTCCAGGGCTTCAGTTCCTGTCTGGATTTTTGGCACCATTATCACTTCCATCTGGAAAAGTTTAAATATTCAAGTTTATGATGAAAGTGAAGAAAATTTGTCCGGGAAGTCTTATCTTGTCTTCGCACTAGAAGCCTGGCTTTCAGGATTTTTCTGTCCAACGTTTTCCTTCTTGTGATTTAACATAAGATTGAGAACTCGTGTTTCTTCACCAATCTCATTAATTTATGTCAATCTCATTGTCTCACGAAAACTCATGATTTTCAGGTTTTTTCATCTTTTTTTGCTCCAAAGGCGTGTTCTCGCCGACCCCCCCCCCCCCGCGTTTGTATTTGTCCCAGGGACTCAATCCCGTATTCTCGCGAGTACCCACGGACCAGGAGTGCTTCAATTATCATCACCATCATCAAAGAAGGACTTCCTTTCAGATTCGGAGGGGATCGATTTTGGAAGTTTCTTGCGTTCTGATTTAAAAAAAAAAATATTAGAGATGTCTAATAAAAATTTCTGAGATCAATATTGAGTTTGATTATGGTTTAAAATTGATTTTGAGAAAAAGGCATCTTTTTCATTGTATTTGCGGTTTTTTGTTTGTAAGATTTCACGATTTTCAAATGTAAAATTAAGTGAAAACAACCAGAAAAAAATAAAGCGAATCCAGACTAATTCCGTCTCCTGAAAATATTTGTTTCCATCAAAATCCATTTTGGAAGCAATATCTATGTTGTCGTTGTTTTCTGTCCGTGGAGTCCGCGTGGATTGACTATACCTCAATATTCTTTGATTCCCGAGGAGTCCCCCGGGAATGGCAAGATAACGCCTCAAATGCTAAAACTAACGTATAGTGGCGGGAAATGGTGGATCCCGAAAAAGTACTTTTCTCAGAAACGTTTCCGAAGATTTTCACCTGGGCGACATAGGTGTTATTTTTGGGATCCCAAAACGTAAGTGACGGGATACCTGTGACTTCGTAAAGTTGTCCGTTCGTCCATCTCTCTGTTAGCAAGATAGCTCTCGAAGGGATTCAGATATTTTATTCAAACTTGGTGTGAGGATCTGTTGGGTCTGGGTCAAAGTACAGGTCAAGTTCGTAAATGGGCCCCATTGCTGTATATTTAGGGTTAAGGGAGTGTTTTCAAATTAAGGGACGAACAAATTTGTTTTAGAATTCCAAGGAGATAGTCGATCTAGGGTAAGGAGACATGCTGAATGTATATCTGAATCTTACTTTCTTGCCGGACAATTATTTCGTCCGGAATCCGGTCAAACCGGAAAATTAGTTATGAATAAAAGTTTAATTTGAAGTTGATGAAATATTCGATTTAGGGGAAAGAAGACATGCTGAACCTGTAAATGACGATCATTTCTTACCCGGACAAGCAGTTCACTCGGAATTCTCTCGGATCTCTCTCTCGTATTCAAGAAAGTTATTATATTTTGAGTAATGAATATTGCCGTGTCGGCCTTGCGTCCAACCCTGGTAAAAGTGAAGTGCTTGTTTTTAATGTTAAATCGTCATCACGGTCGGTTAGGTTCGAGGACCAGGAAATATGCCCGTCTGAGGTACTTGTGTATCTAGGTTTGCCGATTGCTTCAGATTCAAAATTGAAACGTACGGGCAGGCCTATATCCAGGAATTTATTTGGGGGGGGGGGGGGGGGGGGGGGGGGTTGCCTGCGGGTTGGACAAAAAAGTACAAAAAGGACAAAGATCAGAGGGAAAAGCCTATAAAAACGGTTATTTTTGTGTGTTTCGGGGGGGGGGCAACCTCTACCCCCCCCCCTGAATACGGCCTTGCGTGCGGGTCTTATTTCCGATCTATCTACGAAAGTTTGAAAAGCGTACGGTAAACTCTGTAGGACTAAGGTGAAATTGAACCGGTTGATTTGAGGACGCCTTTATACCGCTCTGGTTATCCCGCACATTCTCGCTCTGTCGCCTTTTTGGATACTTTTCACACTGAAGGGAAAGAAAGCAATAAGAGTTATTTATTTCAAGTTTGCAAAGTTTTTGCTTGGATTACCTCTTTGGACGAGAAATACTTTCACTAATTGTTAAATCCGGTGTTCTTGATCCCACGGATGTCATCAACATCCGTGGAGAAAACTTTCTACAGTCCCTCCCTGGATCCCCGGCACAGCCTGTACCAGGCATTTCTAAAGTAGGCTAGTTGTGCTAGTTCTTAATTAGTTTATTTGTTAGTTTAGTGTGATTCGTTTTTCCTTTTTTTTCTTCTTCTTTTTTCTTCCCCTCATGAGGTACAATTTTAATGGCAAATATAAATAAACCTGGTGTTTCTTAAAAGCATCAGACATGCCAGTGGCATAAAAAACGACACTTCACTAATTCTGATGGGTTTGTAAAAATTATTAATAAAGTTCTAGCCTAAACCATTGTAAAGAAAAAACAAACGAACAACTATCACACATTCACACAACTATCAGAGTTCACCCGGAATCCGGCCGAAATTGGAAATCTTAACACAATTTGTCACATTTTGTGTTTAGAATGGGTTAATAAAATCATTCATTCATTCGTTCAATTGGCCAAACCAGAAAATTTATTAAAAGTAAAAGTTTTATTTGAAGTCGATTAAATGTTCGATTTAAGGTAAGAAGACGTGCTGAATCCGTATATGACAATCATTTTCTACCCGAACATATAGTTCGCCCGGAATCCGGCTGAAACCTGAAATTTGTTTGTAAACAAAAGTTTTATCTTAGAGGTCCGAGCCCTGAGGTACTTGTAAGGAGGCACGCTGAATCCGTACATGAAAATTATTTTCTCGACGGACATATGGTTCGGCCGTAACTCGAGAAAATTAAAGTTAAAGCTCATCTGAACTTGATTAGAGGTTCGATAGGAGATATGCTGAATTCGTTTTGAGGTTTATTTTATTCCGGAGAAATAGTTCACCCGGAATCCGGCCGAAGTCGGAAATTTGGCAAAAGTAAGGAGGGAAGTTTCGTTCAATTTCGCCAAAGTTGACATGACGTATAGGGGTAAACACACATGCTGGATCCATTGGTTTTCAAGATGATTAGCCATTGGCCTTAATCTGTTTCTAAATACTATCTGCAAGACGCAATTGTCTGGATCAAATATTATATTTTCGAGATCGTATCAAACCTCTGGTCCAGGGGCGGTTAGAAGTGAGGGGGGGGGGTGACTTACCCCCCCATGCTCCACAGGATCTGCTCTCAGTCGTATGTTTTGAGCTTGTCTGTATGACAGCCCGATGAAAAATTTGTAGCCTGTGTAGTAGTATGGTAGTAGTACGAAAACGTTGCATGTAATACTATGTAATAGCAAAGAATACTATAAATTAATGTGCCTCAGACTGGTCCAATTTTATGTAGTAGAATCCAGTAGCATCCTGTCTCGCCATAGTAGCATCCGGTCTTGCTAGTAGTAGCATATAGTAGTATGCAGTAACACGGCATCCTTGAAGTAGAAGCATGTACTAGCATCGTTAGTACTGAATGCTACTTTTTCGTACTACTTCATAGTACTAGTTTGAGATAAATTTTTCATCGGGAGGCGTATATTTTGAGCTTCTCAGAATGACATGTGTTGTTAAATCCAAATGCGAATTTCACCCACAAATCACATTTTTTAGTCGTATGGCTACGAATAAATTTCTATTTGTATGTTTTCAGATTCACAGTTGTGTGTTCTGAGTTTCCCAGAATGAAAGTAGTAAGTCTGAGCTTGCCAGAATGACATCAACCGCGAATTTCGCCTGAAAAGACCCGTGTCTTGTCGTACTGTACGAAGGGCTTTCGCTGTTATAATAAAAATATAAGTAACATTGATTTTAAAGTATAAGGGAAAATTAAGAGGTTTTGGAGACTAATTTATTGTGAAATGTTTAAGAAATGAATAATGAAAATTAAAGTAAATTGTTTTAGAAATTGTAGAAAATAAAATAAATATGGTTTGGGGGCAGATTGGAAACTTTTATGTTGTTTTTTTAAATTTGAACTAGGCTAAAGATTAAAGTAAATAGAGTGGTTTGAAATTATGGATTATGGAGTTGTTTGGTGGTGTTTTTTTCGTTTTTATTTTGTAGAAGTTTTTTATGTGTAGAGGTGGTGATTTCGTAGAAAAAGGTTTATAATTATATTGAAATAAGAATTAATAAGTATTAAGATTGGTAAATTTAAATTAAAAAAAAATTAAATTATACAGTTGAAATGCAGAAGTTAAAATTTTATTGAAGTTTGAAGTGTGTATGTTTGTTTAGAAAGAGTAGGTGACGTTAAAGAGATTAAGGAAATATTAACGTCACCGAGTGGAGGAAGAGTCGTAGCCCAAAAAGCAAACAATCAAAATGTTTGGAAAGATGCTACGCGGGTCAAAAAAAAAAGAAAAAAAAAAGGGATTTTCTAGTCGTAAATTAGAGACAGTCGGAAGTTTTGACGTTGCCAGATAAAGGCAGACATAGCAGTTAGCTAATCGTGAACTTCGCCTTCAAATGACCTGTTTCTGGTCGTATTGTTCCATATAGATTCTAGTAGTATGTTTTAAGCTTGTCAGATCCACAATTTTGTGTTCTCAGTTTGTCAGCATCACAGTTGTATGGAACTTGCCAGAGTGACATCCACCGCGAATTTTCCTTGAAATGAACCGTTTCTTGTCGTATTTTCTGAAGAGATTTTCTAGTCTTATATTAGAGACAGTCGTAAGTTTTGAGCTTGCCATAGAGGCAGTTACGTGAATATCGACAGAAAATGACCTATTTCTGGTCGTATGGTTGTATAGAGATTTTCTAGAAGTCATTGCGTTACGAAATATCGTGTATTTTGGGCTTGTTAGCATGCCAGTCGTATGTTTTGAACTTGTCAGTGATATAAATATCATCACCAAATCGTGGTTTTCGGTCTGTGGCACTGAAAACAAGCTGATTTTCGGAAATTTCGCCTGCGGCGCGACGTATCAACATTATCCTATTTGGTTTTGTGCAAATCTTAAAAAGAAACAGGTTTCTTTTTTTTAAATGACTTGTGGAGTAAGGTTTGCACACAAACAGGCTTTGTAAGCACTGTGTGACGGGCCTGAAGACTGCACTATTTTTGTGTAGTCAAAATTCGAAGTGGAAGCACTACCACGTACCAACTTCAGGAAAAATATCCCACTCCGTTTGCGAGTTTTCGGTGTACGGAGAGAGTTTGATCAGTTTCGACAAAGTAGATACGACGTAGGATATAGAGGTAAACACACATGTCGAATCCATATCTGAACTTAGACTTCTCAGATGATTACCATAGGCGTTAATGTGAAGTCTGGATCAAATATTAAATTTTTGGGATCCCAGCGAAACCTTTGGTCTTGTTATTTTTACCCCTGTACAAATCGAGACTGTATATGGAAGAAAGAAGGTTAGTTGTCTCTCGAGCATACTGGTTCCAAGCCGAGCTCTAAGCTACGGGGGGGGGGGTCGCTGAGAGCTGAATTGAAGGGCTTACTGCTCAACTGCTGTAAAAACCGGACCAGCTCTACTGCTCTACAAATCGGCATTAATACGTGGCGATATTCGAGCTAATTTTCTCGTGTGGTGCTCTACTTCCCGTCCATTGCTTCTAATCAATGGGGTTCTTGAGTCTCTATTCGAACAATGCCTAAATATGTTTCCCAGTCAATCAGTGATTCAGCTGGGGCACAAGCCCCGGTTCTGGAATTCAGCTGGGGCACAAGCTAGTCGTACGTTCTGAGCTCCTGACTGCCCCTGATAATGATTTTTCATCTATTTCCACCACAATATCTCGGTATTTTTCTCATGATTTTTTAGCTAAAATCTGATGGATAACTCATTATTTGTGTGCTTTGCTCATGATTTGACAACTTTTTGGTAGTCTATCCGAGTGTCCGCAAAAAAGAACCGGGAGATCGGGGAGATGACGCCCAGGTCCACAGGTAACCAATTTGGCAAGAGTCAATCATGAGAGGCGTTTTCTCGTTGTTCCCCGAGGACTCCTTTTTAGGAGTCCCCGTATTCTCGCGAGTCCCCACGGACGGGGAATACTCTGATTATCATCACCATCATACAAAAACTCCCTATACAAAAGACTCCCTTTCAAATTCAGTGGGAAATCGATTTTGGGAGTTGCGTGTGTTCTTGTTTTTTAAGAAACCGATGTTAGAGATGGTTCATACGAATTTCTAAGATCAATAAGTAAGTAAGTAAGTAACAATTTTCAGTTCGCATATTGTTTTAACTAGTTTTGGGAAAAAATATGTATTTCATTGAGGTTAAGATTTTTTTATTTTAAGTAACAACAATGTAAAATTAATTAAAAACAATTACAATAAACAAAACCAAAAGTAAAATGGATCCAGACTAATTCCGTCACCTGAATAAAATAGATTTCGAACAAAATCAGTATTGGAACCATTCCTCCGCGTGGAGTCAGCGGAGTGACTCCCTCTATTCTCGCAATTGCCCTTGATTCCCTGAGGTGTCCTCGGGGAACGCCGAGAATAGTTGCGTTTTTGTTCGACTTTTCACTCGCCTTTTCGACGGCTTTTTACTTTTTTGGCGTTTTCGTAAAATGGTCCCAAGCACTTTTTGACAATTTCCCGTTTTTGTCAAAAAGGCAAACGCCGACTTTCGCCTTTTCCCTCGGCTTTTTGCAAAAAGGCAAACTTTGTAGGGGACCAAGTTACGCTCTCCTTTTGGCTTTTTGCATCACTACTTTAACCAGTTTGTCCCAAAATCCAATAAAAGAGGAACTTGATTCGAGGTTAAAATCAGTATTTCGAGACTGTCTCGGATTTTAAAGATAAAAAATTTGAAGTGCAAGTAAAATACAAATAAAATGGCATTTGTCAAAATAGTGTTTTCATCCGAGAAAAGTGAAAAGTCCTTAGTAGTAACGGCAACTTGCGAAAACGCGAGAATGTTAAAAAAGGCCTGAAAACGATAAAAAGCCAAAGCTGAAAAGGGAAAGGCAAAAGCCGAACAAAAACGCAACTAATGCTAGATTTTGACTCAAAAAGGAACGACCGACGACCAATAGGCGACACCGCTGCTCCCAATCCATCCGCGGCTCCAGGCGCCTCTGACAGGTTACAGCCTGCCCAGTAAGAAACATACTGTTCTAGCCAAACCAGTTTCAGTTTCAACAATCTAGTTGACAAGGGAAGAGTTGAGTAAATTTGAGTGATTGCGGATAGATACTAGTCAAATAAGTGCTGAAAGTAGAAAAACTAAAGTTGAAATCAGATTGTGATCTTCTTTTTCCAGTTTACTGTGAAGGAACCGAAAATTCCACTTCCAGATCATCCTTGTGAGGCTGAACCAGCCTCATTCCCTGAAACTGGAGGATCTCCAAGTAGCCAGACAATGGGCCAATCCATTGAATACTCAACCAAGGTAAGGAACGACCTTACACATGAAAATGTTAATCATGCACATAAAATTACAAAGGCTATATTATCGTGAAAAAATAGGCTATTTTTTTAAGCTTAGGCTACAGAAATCTGTTTCTAATCTAATTTGTCTTACTGTTATTACATGTGTTAGTGTTACAGATAAAGAAGGACTGCAAGGTATGCCTAAAGCAGGCCTAAAGTACAGTAGAGGTATGCTTATGTGAACAGTTACTTTAATGTGAACAGTGCAGTTTTGAGCTAAATGGTAGAATGCAGAT
This sequence comes from Branchinecta lynchi, assembly GCA_023053575.1. Classification (NCBI taxonomy): domain Eukaryota; kingdom Metazoa; phylum Arthropoda; class Branchiopoda; order Anostraca; family Branchinectidae; genus Branchinecta; species Branchinecta lynchi. Next base: position 14,917,635 of record JAKZAP010000002.1, read on the forward strand.
GCAAAATACCTATACATGTGTTTTCAGATGCCCTTAATTACCTACTCTGGCTAACTAGTAGTTAGATTTAAACACAGCAAGTGCATGAAAATGGCAAAGTCCACTGTCAACAAACGTTCACATAAGCATACCTCTACTGTATGTAAGATATGTAAGGATTCAAAAGAAGATCATACATTTGAAGACTATAGGCTAGCTTTTGCAGTTTGTGTGTGTAGCATAGTGTCAGGGATTGCTTGGCAATCAGCTATGGTTGTAGCCATCAGATACGGAGCAGTCGTACACAAATCCTAAATTTTTGGGCATGGTGCCCCAACGTCTGGGCATGCCTGGACGTATAGGCATGGTGCCCATACGTTAGGGCACCTTGCCCTGGAACATGGGCATGGTACCCCTGTGAAACTTGATTAAACTGGCACTGGCTACATACCTAAATAGGGTTTTCTTCCTGTCCTAGATCAAAAGATACCTGATTTCACTTTCTATCCAACCTCATTTTCCAGTTTTCAAAATGTTAGAGCACTTCCAAGATGCAGAGAGTTTTGTGGAGGCCACTTCTTTCCCAGTGGGTTTACTGTATCCTTTTCCAGGTAGCTGCCACTAGGTTACTCAATCCTTTACCATGTTGCCAAAAGTCAAAGGTCAGAAAAAATTGAAAAGCTTGCCTCATCCATGCTACCTAGCAGCAATTTTCTGAAAAAGGATAGGATAAACCCACTGGAAGAGAAGTGGCCTCCAAAAACCTCTAGTTACCTTGGAAGTGCTCTAACATTTTGTAAATTGGAAAGGTTGGATAGAAAGTAAAATCAGGTATCTTTTGATCTAGGATGGGAAGATGACCCTATTTAGGTATGTAACCAGTCTCAGTTACACCAAATTTCACAGGGGCACCATGCCCATGCTCCAGGGCATGGTGCCCCAACGTATGGGCACCGTGCTAATACGGCCAATTTTGAGCTTGTATGAGGTTATGTGCCCCAACATATGGGCACCGTGACCATACAGCCAATTTTGAAGCTGTATACGTTTGAGGTTGGTGACCTATCTGTAATAAAAGATTGTCTCAGTCAGCCACAAACCCCTGATTTTTGGATACGGTACCCTATGCCAAACGTTGGATACCTGTTGCCAGACCATGTCACTACAGACGAATTCTGATTGGTTGATTTCTTAGCTTCAGTCAAATCATCTATATTTTACTGGGTTAGAGTATCCAGCATTTGGCATAGCATATACAGCTTAGATATACCCAGCGTTTGGCATAGGGTATGATTGGTTGATTTCTTAGCTTCAGTCAAATCCTCTATATTTTACTGGGTTAGAGTATCTAGCATTTGGCATAGCATATCCAGCTTAGATTGTTTGGCATACGGTATCCAAAAATCAGGGATTTGTGGTAGACTGGATTGTCCTGCTCAGAAGAATTCTAGAGCAATTCTGGTATGAAACTGAGAAACATCTTACAAAGGTTATCTCTGATATATCAAGAGACACGGTTCAAGCAAGCACTTGAAAAAAGCTTGTGGTCAGTCTCAGTACACAGAGAGTTTAGAAGAAACTTAATCAAGAGACATACGGTAGGCTACCTGGAAAAAAGTGTATCTTTTCATTTGGTTTTGAATTTGATCCAGTGAGGATCTTTGTGTAATGAGAAGGAGTTCATGAGACTTGGTGATGTGTTGGACAGTCTACCACAATCCCTGATTTTTGGGTATTTGCTATGCCAAATGTTGGATATACCCACAGTTTGCAAAGTGGAATAACCTGTGCCGAACGCAGGTTACCCTATGTAAAACATTGAACACCTTAACTCTGACCTAATCTGATAAAAGGATTCAGATTATTTGTTTTCTGAACTTAAATCATCAGGGTTTTATTAGGGTAGTATTCTGGAGACCACTGCAAAATTACTTATGTTCACCCCTAGTTCTGCTTCAGTTGACTCTAAGCTTTTGGGTTTTGGATCTGCATAAGACACTTTTCACTATCTCTCACCTTTAGTGGTGCCTAAGTTAGCCCTTATTCCCTCTCTTAGAGTAGGCTACCACTGCTAATTACTTATGTTAACCACCCTTAATCTGCTTCATATAACCATGGGTGTTGTACTACTGATGGGTGTTGATCAAATCTGCATAAGACAGCTTTTCACTCTATCTCAGCTTTAGAGCCCCTTCTCCCTCTCCTTTAACTATTCTTGAGACCACAATTAAACACGGTTTACCACCCTAGATCTGCTTCATTAAAGTTTGTATTTTGGTGAGGGTTTACTCTCTTCTTGGCCTCCCTGGTCACCGGGCACTTACTATACTGCCATTCTGTGAGCGAGTAACCCCTCGGATTTTGGGTGTCCATCAGATTACTATAAGACTGCTTTTGTTTTTTTCTCGTATCTTAACTCTTGTTTTTCTCTTTTAACTAAAGCTTGAGACCACTAATAAGTTAGTTACCTTTCCCCACCCTTCCACTTCCTTTGTCTCCCCCTCCTCTATAGGTATGATGTGGGGTAATCCTCCCCATTCTCATATACGGTGGAGCGATGTCAGGTTATATGTTAGCTCGGCCTGGGCTATTTGCGAAATCTCAGCTGCGAATTTCCTTTGTGCCACTCGGTTGCTAGGCGAACATTTCGTGAAAATCATCCACCTGGTTGAAACGAACGTTGCGGATGCTTCCAGAATTACGCCGCACCTATGCCTTTTGAACTGTTGTTAATTGATGACGAAATCTGAATCTTGGTGTTTGTTGATTACTGGCTTGGTTGCGGTATTTATCCAGTTGAAAGCGGTATTCACCCGTCGTAGAGCGACTTGAGTGGTGTAGGGGATTCTTGTTGTCCTCAAACTCCCGATAGGATGTACAGATTATTGGTACGGTACTGTCCACTATGCCTGGTGCAGGACTTGTCAGTCGTTAGATTCAAGGCCGTATCCCGAAACGTACAAAAATAACGATTTTTATAGGCTTTTCCCTCTGATCTATGTGATTTTTGTACTTTTTTGTCCACCCCCCCCCCCGAAATAAATTCCTGGATACGGGTCTGGTTAGGTTGCTTCGATTCAACTATGGTAGGGATTAATTTTTTTCGCCTCGTTCGTCCTCTAGAGAAGGGGAAGTGTCGAATTCCTGGTTGTGAAAATCAGTCTGAGGTCCGTTTTGTTTGGGTTCAGCTAATTTCAATGAGAGGCAAAATTTGGCGACTAACCTTCTGTAGCGTGGAGCAATTCAGATGCAGTGCAGCTATAAGAATAAATAGATAGCGAAGTCAGCTAGGGATATAGTTGAGGAGCCCAACTATGCCCAACTCCTCGAGTTTCGCAGATCAAAGTAATTATCAAGCAAATTAGAACACATGGATTTCAAGATAATCGTGATCAATCAGGAAACTGGTTCGTCACCAGTAAAGTTAGCCAAAACTTCGACACACAGTTATATGTGTGTCTAAGAAAGAAGGTCGATTTATGTCGAGATTGCGTTCTGGCCACGCTGTAACAGGATTGTACTTACAACGAATATATGGAGAAAATGGGAAGTGTGATTTCTGTGACGAGGTGGAAAGGGTCAGCCATCTACTGCTCGAGCGCCCACAATACGAGCTAAGGAGAAGCGAAATAAGACAGTTTTGAAGAAGAAAAAGATGCAACCAACCATCAGCAATATACTTGGTTGAACGTCGTACTGAAGGACTAAATAGAAATCGTGAAGATAGTGGTTATATTTCTAACTGAAATAGGGAGAGGACTAAGACTATGAACTTTGTGAAGGAAGTGTCTCATTCAACTCGAAACCCTAGCTGAAGTAATTGGTCAAACCGAAAAGAAGAGTCGTAAGGCCTCTGTTGGCACTTGGCAGGGACGACTTTAATCCCTTAGATTGGATTGGATAGATAGATAGATATGTTTTACAGCCCGAAGGCCATGGCAAACGTCTAACACACACAACAAATCTCGAAAATCTTCCTCTGTGCTAATAACATGCCCGTATTCAGGAATTTGTTGTGGGGGGGGGGCCTGCGAATCGGACACAAAAGACATAGATCAGAGGGAAAAGCCTATAAAAATGATTATTTTTGTATGATTCGGGGGGGGGGGGTCAACCCCCTAACCCCCCCCCCCCTGGATACTGCCTTGGCTAATAACGTGCATGCATACATTTATTTTCCAAGTAGGCCAATGGATGACCACAGAAAAAAAAAAGTTTAACGAAAATTGTATTAATTCCCTCTTCTAGGCTACCTTATCTGATTCTTGTCTTCCTCAAGAAATTACATCCTCGTGATTTATTATCTATTTAAATATTATGACTTTGTGTTATAATATCTAATGTAATATTATAAAGTGAAGAAAACTATTAGTCTTTACAAAATTACAAAGTACCGTACTTGCTGTTGCGTGTAATCTTTGTATAAATAAAAATGAAAGAAAACCTAGAACTAATTATGTATAATTTTTGTGTGTGTAGAATTCGTTATAAATTCATCCATAGGGTACATACAATCAATTACGCAATAATGGGGGGCAGGTCCGTATCCATGAATTGATTTCGGGGTGGGGTTTGTCGGCAGGTCGGTCCAAAAAGTACAAAAAAGTATAATATTTACAAATATACATCAGAAGTTAAAGCCTAGAAAAATCGATCATTTTCGTATGTCTCTGGGGAAGGGGGGGGGGGTTGAGCCCCCCCCCCCCCCGGGTACGGCCTTGCTGGAAGGGGATGAAATGAACGACCTTCCGCTTCCGCTCTAATTGCGATTGAAAAGCGGAAAAAGTGTGTCACAACCATACCTGTTCATTCTATCTTATCAGTTCTTAGAACACTGGGCTGGGTTCTTGCGATTGCTAGTCCTAGCACCCTCGATTGTGATTGTTGTTGTTGTACCCTGCATTTGGGGTTGATAAGTGGGAAGAAAGAACGTCATTTTTCAGGGAGCTCCCTCTGCTGTCACTGGACAAACACAATCATTGCTAAGTGTATTTGCGGTAAAGATTAATTGAAGACATGTTCCAACGGTCGCTTACGTTGTAGGGTGAGATTGTTAGGCCTAGGATTTAGCCTGAATGGGATAATTCAAACACAAATCCTCAGTTTTTGGGCATGGTACCACCATAAAAAATCGGTTGAATTTAAGAATCTGAAATTGAAATTTGCTTTTCAAACAGATTTTTCGAACAGAGCACCATGCCCATATGTTTGGACATGCCCAGACGTTGGGGCACCATGCCCAAAGTTGAGAATTTGTGTTTGACTGAATGGGATAGGATATTTCGGACTGAACAAGTCTGGAGTGAGAAAAACTTTACATCATGAAGGTTGGCTCCAAGCGGATTAGTTTTTTGTTTTTCTTCTTCGCGTCATTGTCACCGTCCATCACACAGAGATAGTACGATAGATTGAACAGAGAAGAGAAGCTTTTCACTTTTTAGACTAAAGGGTAGTGCAAAACTTTCTTCGTCAGGCAGAATTGCGCCTCAGTATAATTAAAGATAAATCCTAGCAGAGTTTTGGTTCAACGTTGATGATGGTGATACTCATTTGGGGACTAATATGAATTAAACCGCATGGTGGCTCTGCATTGGAATATGGATATATTATAAGATGCTTATAAGCAATTTTAGAGAAGGGGGGGGGGGAGTAAAAAAAATGTCGTATGAGCAAATAAAATCATGCACAGATATAACAGTGATAATTTAGTAAAACTTACTATAATTTAAATCTTGCTTTTGATTAAATATTATTTTTTTTTTTATCGGCGACTACGTTACTGAGTAAAAAACACAGAAATATGCACACACAGCTATAGGACGCCTACTCATTTTCGTATATATCAACAATAAACCTCAAGGGAACATTATAATCCTAAATATTACGTAGCAATGACAATTATGGTGCCAAATGTTACTGACTACCAAGTTATTGTCCGGAAAACAGGTTTTCAGAAAATAAGCAACTGGACTAGCAGTTAATCCTAAAAAAGGAAACATTGGATTACATTCGGGAGTGGAAAGAGGCTCGAAAGCAAGTTGTTTGTTGTCATATTCCGTTTTCTCTAGTGGCTACTGTATGAGGAGGATAAAGTGAATTTATTTATATGGAGGATAGTGCAGAACCTAATGCCATTCGATAGGAATGGTCTATTGAACCGTTCTGAAAGTTTTATTTTGTTGCTTATTTTGGTTTTAACAAAATTAAGAAAGCTAATAAAATTTATGTAGCCTAAAATTTCTTATATGTGTATTTTTATTTTTTAACCAAGTTCAAAGTTTTCTGTTTTTTGTTATCAGTGTCATTGTTGATGGAAAAGTCGAATTTCGGCCTGCCATCATTTGTCTTTAAATGTAGGCTTAACTTGCCTGCCAACATCAGATTACATTTCAATTCTGCAAAATTGTGACACCAGCTAACATTATTCGTAAATATCAGAAGTGGATAGTAGGCCTATACATCACAAATAGAGACGTATGTAAATATCTCTACAGCAACACTTCACTCTCCTTCACTCTCGACCGCTCATGAACTATTCACTAGGTCGACTACTCTTGGTGACTAATTCTTCGTGCTGACGAAGAGTCGCCGTGTGCCTAGCGAAGAGCCGGAAGCATCACCAGGGGTGTCACTAGCCTTTTACCTTTGGGGGGGGGGGGGCAGTTTGTGCTGACGGACTAAAAAATGTGCCAAAAAACACGCCGAAGCGGCAATGTCGTGCGCTTCGCGGCAAAGGCGTACATTTCGTGCCAGCATAGAACAGAACCGGTGTAAAACGAATTGTAAGGCATTTACGATTATTTCTTTAATGTAAATTCGTATACCGATTCACATTTTCGGCTTTTCTGTTTAGCTTTCGCAAAAATATGACATTTTCAACGACTATATGCAGACAAAGTAAAAGTAAGCGCCACAGGCGAAATTTTGTGTGAAACTAACTGTAATGCATCAGTTATTATTATTCCTTTAATGTAGGTTCGTAAATCTAAATTCACATATTCGGCTTTTCGTTTCATTTTTCGCTAAAAAGTGACGCTTCCAACTGTAGCCTATCCAGATTGATTAAAACTAAGCGATGCAGGCGAAATTTGTAAAATCTGCCCTTCTCCGGAAAAAAAAAATGATCTATACCTACCATGCAAATTCTAGCTTTTAATGTGCTTCAAACCCCCAGAATTTCAAGCTTAAAACGCCAGCTAAATGAATTACCGTTCTTCCAAACAGAGAGGAAACGCTGGAAAGCAGAGCGCTTTTTTGCGATCCGAAATACAAGTGAATCTAGCTGTGCAATCACAGATCTGTCCGTCAAAAAAAGTAGTGGCTATGCACAATGAAGTATGTACAAAGTAGAATTGTTCTGAATTTACCGCAAAAGAAGTAGTTTCATGTTAAAAAGACATGCTGTGTACTGCGGATCGCCATTGCACTACATCCCCTCATTTACTCTTCCTGATTATGACCACACCACTCCAACAAGAAAAGAAAGAAGGATGTGCAGCAAGTTCAGCCAAAAAGGGCAGTTTAGGTGTACGAGCAGATAAACGACCTACAAACAAAATAAGGAGAACAGGTTTGTCGAATCTTGATGACAAGGACGAAATGGAATAAAAAAATGCTTGACCTTGCATCAAAACAAAAAAGAAGGTTTAACGACGAGACTTAAACTTCCGGGATTGGCCCGATATAAGTTTGCGCAATTTAATTTATTCGTGTAATAAGTTCCTGATCTGCAGACGAGACTTAAGCTTTCCGGTTGCACCCGAGTAATATTTGCAGAATTTGATTTCTTACGCAGAAAAAGAACCTGATGTGCCGACAAGAATACCTACGCCCAACAAATTCATCCAGAACTTTATTTCGTACGCGTAAACAGAAGCTGATGTGCCGACGAAACCTAACGTTTCAGGATGCGCCCGATTAGCATTTACGGAATTAGATTTCTTACGTGAAAAAGAACCTGATGTGCCGACGAGAATACCGACGCCCGATAAAACCATACAGCATTTGATTTCTTCTGTCTTGTGCCCGACAAGACTGTACAGAACTTGATTTCTTACGTATAAAAATAACCAGCTGTGCCGACGAGCCGAGGCCCGACAAAAGCATACAGAATTCGATTTATTCTTTCCCAAGAGAATATTTGCAGAATTCGAATTCTTGCGTGAAAAGAACTCTATGTGCCGACGAGCCGACCGACGCCCGACAAAAGTATACGAAATTTAGTTTTTCTGTACTTTCGCGGGGCTTCACCCGACGAAAGTACTTTCTCAAGACCTTCGGGGTGGAGCCCCCCCCCCCCCCCCCCCCATGACGTCCCAGAGCATCAAAGCTGCTGTCCACAACGAACCCCGTTGATTGGTTGTCATAGGAATTGAGTCATCGTTTGGGATACGTTTCTCGTTCTTCCCGAGGTTCACTGGCGTGTTTCGTACCTGGTCATATAGAGTATTGCAGCTATTTCCACAACATAAACGGTTACACGTTACACATTCCCAGTCCCCTAATACTAATGATCTGACTCTGTCGTGACTGTCTACATTTGAAATTATTGGTTGATTATTTCAACAGTTTGTTGAACGCAGGCACTGAATTGAAAACTGTAATGATGTTTCAAATGTCAACCTACAAGGACGTCGCACTGTGCCTGGGTGTTATTAGAAATAATTTCATCGCCCTAAGCCTGGTTTAAATTGCCTCAGTTATGTGTTTGGTAAGAGCAGTGAGACCAATCTTCAGCTCCTGGGAAGAACTGTGTCGCCTAAATGGCAATCATCTGACATTATCATGACGATCTAAATTTTGTGGTTGCCACACCTCATGCTAGGCTTAATTAGTGCTGTGTTGGGGTAGGTCTTAGAACCCTATATTTACCAAAACCATCCTTCCTTGCTTTTTAGTTTTCAGACCACATGATGTGCGTTTGTTCGAACGTATCAGAACTTCAGTTTGGCTGTTAGTTAACTTGTTTATTTTCCATTAATTGTTTTTTGGACTAGATGAAACATAGTAAGGGGTAAAGAACGAGAAACAACAATAAAGGCTATCAACAAACAGAAATAATAGCCTATACTGTTATAAAAAATTAGCCTAAAAAACTTGGATATGTATGATATATTTGCTAAAATATTTAAATGTATGATAATAAGAGAGTCAGGGTCAGGGGTTTGACTTACTCGAATATTGTTACAATTTGAGTTTTTTTGCTTCAACTCATCTAATAAATTATTTGCGCTCACATTTGCCACCCTTTAGTATCTTTTCAATAAATTGTTGCTCTTATCAACATAATATGCATAATAACGTAATATAAAAGAATGACACAAGAACGAAGAGTCACACAAACGAACGACAAAGTTCGACAAAGAACGAAGAGTCACAAAACCTGAAAAAAACGTAGAATAAAACATGAAACAAAAAAACTTACAAATGTGAAATAATGAAAGTAGCCTATTAGTTTGTTGGAAAATTTGCCACGAAATTTGAGAATTTGTTCTTCCCTTCCTCCGTCACCTCGTCGTTGCTGAGACTACATCTATAATTCCTTTCGAGCCTTCGCCGAATTTAGCTGTTGCCAGGCTAGGAACCTCGAGAGAGGTTATCATCAATCCTCTAGAAATGGGAGAGATCCCCCCCCCCTCCCGAGTTTCAGAGCGTGGGAAATTAATCACAAATCTTTACTTTGTATCCATCCGATGCCTTGCTGGATAGAAAAGTATTTCATCCATGCTGAAAGTGATAGATGAGCTTAGATTCATTTATTTCCTAAAAATCAATGTATACCTTTGTAGGGCACATAGCAACAGGGATAAAGTAAGGTGGAGATATGGAAAGACGGTTAGTTGGAGGTGGGAACTTAGACGATGAACTCGTCTGGATGGATCGAGGTGGAGGTGGGTCAGTACTTTCTTTTAATTTTTTATTTATTACTATTGTTTCACGGCAAGCTTTCCTTGTCGCTTTATAACACACCATAAGACATATACACATAAAATGGTACACACAAAAAAATAAACATTATTAAGCAGCAGATTCTTGTTGGGTCAAAGACTTCATCTGAAAGATCAGAGATTTCCCAACTTCTGTCAGACGTAAGCTGACGAAATATTCCGTCTCTACCCCTCGTGTAGCCTAGTCCTTCGTTCATCAAATGGTTAGATGGGTTATCGTGAAAATCAGTGTTGCATTAATATTCATTCAGCCCAAGCTGAGTGAGAATCATATTCGACAGTGCAAAACCGTTACGTCAGCTGAACTTCATTAGAGCTGTATTTCGGCAGTTCTTGGTAAGGGTCCTCTTCAGGCTTAAGACGCTCAAACTGGAAAATGAACTTGCGAAAAAACCCTTGAACTTGTTTTTCACGTTCATTTTCCAGTTTGAGGCTTCAGCCTGAGGAGGACCCTCGTCAAGAAAGGCCGAAATATAGCTCTATTAAAATTCACCAGTCCTCGTCGCATCCTTCATAAATACTATATGTAAAATTCCGGACTTGTGTCGTCTGACCTGTGTGACATCTCCCTGAGAATCTAAATGAATGTGTCACATGTTGTCTTAGTTGGTTGTTCCAGTGGCCCACCTCTAAAGAATCTGTTCGTTGATCAAAGGAGCGGCTGTGATTTTCAGTTCAGCTGAAACCGTGAAAAGGGTTATTTTGTAAAGTTAAAAGGACACGTCGTACTTGTGATAGTAATTCATTCTACTTCAGTAGTATTTCCATCAATCCTTGTTCCCGAGATGCTTCACTTCATAAGTGTATCCTATCTCGTCTATTCGCAATAGACTGATTGTCATGCTCGCCAGGTTTGTTCACTTTACGTGACGTATCATGCGCCATATCATTTTTTCAGAGAAACTTATTTGTCCGAAGACCGGTTATGCAAATTTTGCAAAGTTTTTGTCATCCTATGCAAGTGACATGAAAAGAGGCTAAAAACAGCCAAAGCCTTGTAAATTTCTGTAAGCATAGCTAAGCTTTAAAGTCCTTAACTGTCGCGGCAAACTTTCTGAGAATATCTTAGCAGAGACACTATACAAAAGTCTGTTCCCCCTGTCGCAACCAGTCAAATTTTAAAGGATTCTGGAGTTCCGAAATGAGAGCTGCCAAAATATTTCGACGTAATTTTTCTCCCTGTAGAGATTCGAAGAGGAGCACGTGTTATTTGGTTTACTGGCGAAACACATAATTACTTCCCCTTTTGTTTTGTTTTATTAATGATCAGTACAAATAAGCAGGGCCGTCGCTAGCCAAAACTTGAGGGGGGGGGGGCAGGGTGCCTGTTTCAGCTTTTCTTCGCATTTTTAATAGTTAAATCGTGATAACAACAAGCATTGAAGTAGTCGTATCTCCGAGCTCAGGGGAGATTTGAAGGGCTTGGGCGTGGGAGGTGACGACCTCAAAATATATGTCCGGCAAGGTGCAAGGGACACATGAGTTAGAAACAATAGCCAAGAAACACAACCATACATTCGGGAAACTGTACGAATTAAAAAAAAAAATATTAAAGCTAGTATTGGTATGGTTAATGTGAACGCATTCGTAATAACAGGAATTCATGTCCGCAATAACCTGGCCTGTAGCAGTTTCTAACGCCTGTTTATCAGACAATGAAAATGAGCACCACGTGCGGAATTCTTAAGTAGACTATGACTTTTTTCGTGCAAACCACCATTTCCCCCCAACAAAATCTAGCTGTTAATGATGCCCAAGCCCCGAAATTACAAACCTAAAACCCGAATGAAATGACGCGCCTCCCCTCCCAGTAAATATAAAATTTTGTGGAATGGATCCCAAATGAAAGTAAGGGCCACTTATGATGGATCTGCCCCCGTCTGTTTTGTTCACGGCAAATCCCGAAAAATGTGAGACATTTTGCCAGAAGTTGGTACATGACAGTGCTCATAGTCCACCCTTTCTGAAAAAAAGGACTGATCATAAACAAATATCTTGAAACAGAACGGGCTGGTTCTGAATTTACAGTTAAATAACGACGAACACGAAATCACATGATGTGTTCCAATAATCCGGCCCGTCATTACATCCTGTCTCCTTGCTCCTCAAGCCTATTTTTCGGATCCCAAAACGTAAGTGGAGGGATACCTATCACATCGCAAAAGTTGTCCGTCCGCCCGTCTGTCCGTTCGCCCGTCCGTCTGTTCTGCACGATAACTGTCGAAGGGAATGAGATATTTCGATGAAACTTAGTGTGAGGACTCTTCGACTCAAGGGAAAGGTCGAGCTCGTAGATGGGCCCGATAGCTGCATATTTAGGAGAGGGGGAGGGGTTTCAAATTGTGGGCGAAACAAATATTTTTTAAAAGCTAATGAGATAGTTAAATAAGGGGTAAGAAAAAATGCTGAACACGGACATGAAAACCATTTTCTTGCCGGACAAGTACTTCACCCGGAATCCGGCTAAAACCGGAAAGTTTGTTAAAAGTAAAAGTGATATCTGAAGTTGATTAGAGGTTCGATTTAAGGATAGTGAAACATGCTGAATCCGAATCCGAATATGAAAATTATTTTGTCGCCGGACGAGTAGATTGCCCAGAATCCGGCCATAACTGGAAAATCTGTTAAAAGTAAAAGTTTTATATTAATTTCATTAGGTGTTCGATTTATGGGCAAGAAGGCCTGCTGAATTCGTGTATGACAATCATTTTATACCTGGGCACATTTCCCACGAATCCTGCTGGAATTAGAAAATTTGTTAAATGTTGACGTTTTATGTGAAGTTGATTATGGAGATATGGATGGTATGGAGATACGCTGAATCTGTTTTTGAACTTCATTTTTTGCAAGACAAGTAGTTCGCCCGGAATCCGGCTGAAACCGGAAATTTGGCAGAAGTAAGGCAGGAACTTTCGTCAAAGTAGACATGACGCAGGCTATAGGGGTAAACTCACATGCTGAATCCATATTTGAACTTCGTCTTCTCCGATGATTACCACTGGACCGCTACAAGACCCGATTGTCTGTAAATATTACATTTTTGGGATCCCACCGAAACATTTGGTCTTGTTTGTGTTGAAACTGCGCATTCTTATGGTATCTGTTATGAAACTTCGATAGTGTGGTCTGAAAACTGTGACATCAGAGATATGGTTTCGAGAGTGGAGGTTAGGTTAGGTCCTGAACAGGGTCGCTGAGACCTTGTAGATAGCGTAATAATCAGCCGAGAAAGGGCGGTCCTGACCTTATTTTCCACTCTCAGAACGAATCAGTAAACGAGAGGTAGGGATGGATGTCCTAGCCGCCTAGGTAGCCTTGGCTCAGACACACTCTTCTTTTTCTCTCCAAATAATATAAAGTATATTTCTCAGTACTGTTTACAAAAGTCGCATTGTCTCCTGGGCGACGGGAACTGGATCTCTATCGCTACAAATATATGTGTGTTTGAATGTTGTGTGTAGTGTAACTTGCATCTGAGTGAAACAAGTTCACTCTCTGCTCAGTGCTGTAATTTTTTTAGTTACTTTGAAAAATTAAAAGAACTTGAACTTTATACCTTCACCCAGGCCCGTATCCAGGAATTTATTTCGGGGGGGGGGGGGGGTTTTCCTTTCGGGGGAGGTTTCCCTTTCGGGGGAGGTTTCCCTTTCGGGGGAGGTTTTTGCCTGCGGGTCGCACAAAAAAGTACAAAAAAGACATAGATCAGAGGGAAAAGCATATAAAAATGAATATTTTTGTATGTTTCGGGGTGGGGGAGGGGGGGGGAACACACCACCCCCGGGATACGGCCTTGTCTTCACCTTTCCTCTTAAGTTAACATTTTTTCACCTGGTTTTTGACTGGGAATATGGATTCCGCTGAATTTTTGTCTTTATCTGAACTATATAGAGAATAAGAATTCAAAAAGGCATCTTCTACAGCCGACTAAGGATTATCGTAGTTGGTAATGGTATGTGTTGCTATAGTGGGGACTTGTAAGTTTTAAAGATGCCAAACCTCTACTAAGCTGTCTTTCTTAAATATAATTTATGAAATATGGTTTTGTGTGACATATAAGGAAACAAAAGATTTGCTGGTTTAATAAAACAACCAGCTAGTTATCGCTGCAGAAATGTGACTAATCTCCAAGAAAAATTGCATGTATGGTGCAATACCAAATTTCCTATTTTAAAATACTAATCCCATCTCTCTACGTATTATCTACTAATCCCATGACAATCAGAATAAAATTATTCACTAAGCAAGTACATATTTTTTGGGAAACCTTGCCGTCGTTATCTTAAGCTGAAATTACATTGAAAACCGATTAAATAACAAAGGGCTGCAAATCGTCGAAAATATAGAACAGAGCAGAAACTTAAAAGCAATGAGAGCAATAATTTGCTGGAAAAATATGTTGCGGCATTGAGAATTTTTCTTCCCTTTTCCCTCCAGGTCGTCTTGTTTCCTGTTGCTGCTGACGATGAATATTTACTAACACCTTTCGAAGCTCTTGCCGTATTTAGCTGTTGCTAGGCTAGAAACCTCGGAGAGATTATCATCAGTCGCACTGGAATGGAGAGAGGCCCTCACCCCTTCCCGACTTTGAAAGCGGTGGGAATTGATCACAAATCTTACTTTGTATCCATCCAATGCCTCGCTGGATAGAAACAGTATTTTACACAATTTTGGAAGGATTCTGGATTTTCAGATGACAGGTGATAAAATATTTCGTCAGAATCCGTCTCTGTAAAAATTGCAAGAGGGGCGCGTGCTCCTTTGGTTGGTTGCGAAACACATTAGTACCATCGTATTTTTAAGACCTACTAATTATCAGTACTAATACATTGTAACGGTCAGTTGTTTCGATTGATTAGGTCAGTACCCAGTTAGTTGTGAAACCTAGCTTGAAGTGCGAGTACGAGTCGGAGATCAGCATTGTTCGTGAGTACTGTAAGTTAACACTTTATGACCGGGACCATATTTAAGGGTTTTGCGGAGATTTTGTCTCTTTATGTGAACTACAGAGAGAATGTGAATCGGAAACGTTAGCTTATGTAAAGTTGATTAAGAACTGTCGTGACTGGTAATGTTATATGTTGCTATGGTGGGACGACCCTTCGGCCAAGTGCCATATAGCGATCGTTATTTCTGTCCATCTGTCGGTCGGTCAGTCCGAGTTTTGCTAGTTCGGGCACTTTTACATAAGCTAAGACGATGAAACTTGGCAGGCGTATCAGGGACCCGAAATGATTAACTTGGAAACAGTCATTTCCCCGATCCGGTCATCGTGAGGGAAGTGGAGGGAGGGGAAATCCGGAATCCTGAGATATTTATAACTTGTGAACGGTTGCTTGAATCTTAACGAAACTCGCTATTTGGAAAGACCTCGTGTCTCAGACGACCGACTTCAAATACGAACCGATCCGGTGACTTTGGGAGGAGTTGGGGGGGTGGCGGCGGAAATCTTGGGAAAAGCTTAGAGAGAGGGATCGGGATGAAACTTGGTGGGAAGAACAAGCACAAGTCCTAGATACATCGTTGACATAACCGGACCGGATTCGGGCACTGGGGGGGGGGGATGCTGGTGATTCAGCGAGTTCGGTACTTCCCAATGTACTAGGATGATGGAACTCGGCAGGATCATATCTGTTTTTGAAAGCTATTAAGCCATACAGTACAGAAAAACAAAACAAAAAACAATCTCAAATCACAAACACCCTCACATTCTTAACTTAGTATCCTATCAGCCTGCCGACTTTCTACTAAACTAATAACTTTTTCTATCATGTTGCCAAAACACACTATAGACCTAGCAGTCGTAGACTTAAGGATACGTAGAAGTAGCTCATCCCCCCGATTCTGTAAAAGAGTACCCCTTATATTAGAAAGCTCCTCACACCTGAAGAGAACATGGCCCAGCATCACTCGAATTACAAAAGGGACAAGGATACTGCGCTCCCGGACCGCCACTTTTCCTTTTCCAAGGGATGGGGAATCCGGAATCTAGTGGCAAGAGCTATTGTGTCAGATATTCCGTGCCAAGTCCGGACCAGATCCGATACTGGGGGGGGGGGGGGGGGTCGGTTGGAAGGGGGCACAGGAATTTTTGTGAAACACTTAAGCGTCGAAGGGCCGGAATGGAATTTGGTGGAAAGAACAAGCACAAGCATTAGATACGGTTCTTGACAAATGGTTCGGTTCAAGTGAAACTTTATGGGTGATGAGAACTGATGACCTAGATATACAGTGCCCGAACCCCACGCGGCCGCGGTTGGGGGGGGGGAGACTTTGTGACATGCGCAAAAACCAAATGGATGGGCCGAATGGTATGCGAGTTGGACAGTATCAAATTTATGCTGCGTAGGTTTGTCATTTGGTGTCCAAACCGGATCCGACCAAGGTAGAGGATGATGAAGCAGGAACAGGGAATTTGAAGATATGCTCCAATTCGAGTAAAACTTGATGGAAAGGAAGAGGAGATGTTAGAGATACGAAGTGTATGTGTCCGAGTCGTATTCGACCACAGTGGGGGAGATGGAGGAAAAGTCCCGGAAATGTTGTGGCTTGCAGGGGAGTTGAACGAGAATGAAACTTGGAAAGTAGAGAGATGGGATGAAGTAGAGAGATGGGATGTCTTAGATGACATATTTTAGGGTCCGGATCGGATCCGAGCACGGTGGGGAGGGGTACTGGAATTTCCAAAAAAATGATCAGATGTTTCTTCGTCGTTTCTCGTACCACCTACTCGTGACAAGTGCCATATGAGCTCCTGTTTCTCCTTGGACAAGATGAGTATTGATTGCCAGTCGTGAGATCTGGCTTTGGGGTCTCACCCTCACTCGAAACCAGTTTCTTCGTTTGGACAATGTCATCATGACAAACAATTTTACTGATCGACTGCCGCTGTTCAGACTTTCTTCTGAACTTTAGTACTTCCAGAGGTCCGACGGTTGGTCGGAATCCGGTGAAATTTGTATCATCCGTGTTTGGAAACAATAATGATCTATTTCCGGCTATTATATTGACTGGTAATCGTTTCCCCCCTATGAGTCAAGTATACATGATCTTGAACAAAGTTTACTGAACAAAGGGCTACAATAAAGACGGCCACAAATACCCTGTTTCTGACTAAACCAAACTCCGCTGGATATTTCGATTGTTTTCCTTTTACAACTTTCAAAATCAAGGGCAAAACCGCTAATAAATTCATGTTATTCAGGATACTATTTCACAGTTCCTAACCCCTTTAGTCCATTGCCTCTGAACGGTTCTGCGACACAGGGATTCCTAACGTCCTTTAGTCACCATAATAGATCCGAGAATAAACCCAAACTCCTTTTCTGACTAAACCAAAGTCCGCTGAATATTTCGATTTTTTTTTACCTTTTACAACTGTCAAAAACAAGGGCAAAACCGCTCATAAATTTACGTTCTTTAAAATATATCTCACCGTCTCTAACCCCTTTAGTCCATCGCCTGTGAACGGTTCCGCAACAAACGTCCTTTAGTCACTATAACAGACCCGAGAATAAACCATCTGAAAATAGTTTGAAACGTCATACTTGTTAGTTCTGTTTAACAGCCTGTAAACAGTTCATCCGTATGAACATTTTGAGTGTCTTCTTTCATTTGTATTCTCTTTTTTGCTCGAATCTTGTTGATATGTAGGATAGGTCACGAGAGAGTGTGATTTGTGTGAAAAGTTGATAGATTTCAGAAGTTTAGACACGGGTTAATTTGGTTGGCAGAAGAGTGAAAGTCCGTCTCCCGTAGCAGTGCAGACGGAATCTTGTTGGTGCCAGCTCTTGTCCGTTGGTTTTCCTGTGCTTATAGGCTAGTATTTCATAATAGGCCGTTTGACAGCTGTTTCCGACATGTTGATCCAAGCATAATCTCGAAGTCAGCGAACCCGAAATGCTACCTATTTGCACGACTATACCGCTACATTTCCGTTGGAAATTGGTGTAGTTAATCGTCGCTTGAATTTGTGACCCCTTAGCTGTTTACTTTCAGTGACAAAGGCGCTGATGATTTGCCCTAATTTACTTGTGCTTTTGAAGGGTGTTATGCTTCCTTTGTTTAAATCTCTGCCTTACCGAGTGCAGCCAGCCTACAGGCGTAGGAAATAGGAATATATTCATCGGAATCGCGGAATTTAGCGGTAATTTATTTTTCTGGTTTTAGTTGTTTTTTTCTTCTTTTGACGTTTGAAGTAAAGAATATATATTTAGACCCGACCGTGAACGGAGAGTCCTAAATTTTACTATTTAGGCTACTGTTTATGTTCCAGTATTCAAAAGTATGTGAATAAGGTTAAACTAGACTCTGCTTTTAAGATGGTGCGCGGCCTTGACAGTTTTAAGCATTTTCCCAGATCCATTGGCTTCTAGCAAAAACTCCACCAAATTCAGAAAATCGGTTTTACCCATGAATTACATGATAAGCGAACGCTCATCTGGAGTATAATGCACACAGAAAATAGTATTTTGTCTCATCGAGAACTTCGACAACGTCGAAAGAGCTATATTTCGGCCCTTCTTGGCAAGGGTTCTCTTCAGGCTCAAGATGTAAAATGAACGATCAAGTTAAGATGATTCGCAGTCAGCGTGGGCACTATTTAGCACGAAACAACTTTGTTGTGAAAAAGTCATTTTTAGTATTAGCTGTGCTTTAACAAATGGATCCAGAGTGTTGTTTTTTGAGCTCCTTGTTTTAAACGTTATCAGGCTTCTTGCAGTGTAGCAGTGTGACTGTATGGCTGAATACTTTTCCCGAAACGGGTTATTTGCTCTGGTACGTCAAGTTTTTCATTTTGTTCGAGGACATCCAGTCACAATAACCGGTTTAGGCTTTCTTTGCAGCATTTATTTGACCTCAGAGGGTCCATTATTATTATATTTGCTGGTAAAGTGAAGGAGTTAAAAACCCCTTTAGGAAGTGCGCAGTTGGTTACTCTTTTGGCAGGACAAAGAGCTTTCAAAACAGATACCTATTACCATTATTCACCTATAATTACGACTTGCAATATGCGATAAAAAATATATAAAAAAAACTATTGTTGGCCAACCATACAGATTGTATCTACTATCAGAGCAAGAGTGAACCCACCCCTGCCGTGTCTTAGTAGCGATCGCATTTCCGGGTTTAGATGTGCACCCCTTTTGCCTAAGCCCCTTGCTTTTATAATTTAGTTTCCTAAAAAAAAAAAAAAAAACATGCCCTCACCTACCCTATATAGAGATCTTGCTGGTCTGATTTGCCTTTTTTGTAAAAATGCAAATAAACTTGGAGCAAACATTGGCAACTGTAATAATGTTTTCGATTGTATCCCAATGAATAATTCACTTAAAACGAGCACGACATTTTGTGGAAATTAAAACCTTGCCGTCGTTATATCTTCCCTGGTGCTCATATTACATTGACCTCTCCAGTAATGCAAAAGCTCTTTGTCACCAAAGGATACACGCACCATGACGATTCTCAGCGGTTTGGGATTTGCTATTTTGTTACTAAGAGGGTTTTTGTCTTTTGTTTGTCCGGTTGGTTTGTGCCAAAAAAATAGACACGTATTGAATATTAAGGCTTACTTATTAACCTTTTTTGTTGGTGTAGTTACAACTGACTATTTCTAGTTCCTGTTGACTCGATTGGACATTTGTATTCAGATGGCATAGTTGTTGGCATAACCCAAAATAGAATCCTGTCTATCATTATAGAGTTGAAATAGCAAAACAACGTCCAGTACGGAGAGAAAAGTTCCTAGACAAAGATACAGGGAATGAGTAGTGAGTACAGACGGGGAACGAAGACAATCCTGTCTATCATTATATACAGTTGAATTAGTTCCAATGAAAAACAACGTGCAGTACGGAGAGAAAAGTCCCTAGACAAAGATACAGGGAACGAGTACAGACGGGAATGAAGATAAGGAACCTAAACAAAACAAGAGTTATGAGCTGATATGTACTTGTTACGGCATTTCCGAACGCTCTACTGGTTTGTGCCTACGCGTGAAACAACATTTTCCGGACTCCTTTTCGGACCTTGGCCGGATATGGTTCAGACACGCGAATGGCAGGCTTAGCCTGGGTCATACTGCTCCTTTCACAAGCCGTTTTGATCGGAAATTCAATGAAATTCAAGGAAATTTAATTGAACCCTGCCCACCGAGGTTCTGCTCTTAGATGACCAATCATTGTTCAGCGACCTCTTGAAAGCTTCATGGGAAGTTGCTGACTACCTGAAGTTGCCTTGTTTTGATTTTCTTCTTTATTTCTAGGATCTGACAGCGTCGAACGATTGGAGCGAAGACGACCACATCTACAAGACAATGTCTTTGCATCCGGACTTCCTCAAACTCTTTTCGAAAACGGAAGACTTCCTCATGGCTGGCAGTGGGCCTCTACCAAGAGCGACTCGGCACTACATAGCCATAATTGTAAGTATTGGCTTGTTATTTCTTTTCAACGAGTGACAAGGGTAGCTAGATCTAGGCATGACAAAACTCTAGTGGGCCGGGTGATTAAAGGACCCCTCGCACTATTTACTGCGGGTGTACTTTAAAACTAGGCTCTACTTTCAACAAACCGCCCATGGCTTCGCTTCTTTAAGCCTATTTCCTTGCCAGTTGACGTCTGGCAAAACAGAGAGTAATATACATAACCGATTTCTCTTATTACTAGACTTCTCACGAAGGTAGCGAAACAAGGCAAGTGAGTATTAGGGGGTTAGAAAATACCGAATGAAATTCGGGTCTCCGGGTTGAATAATGGATGGATTGGCTACAGAAGCAGGCTGCGTTAGCATTATAGGTAAGACAGGTCCTTTAAGACTTTGGACTTTAAGACGGGTGTGACCCGATTTCCTTGCCGAGGTGCGGTGACGGTTCTGTATTAGCTGCAGACGACCCAGCTGTAAGCGCGTATCTAGATAATCCTAGGGTAAAGCACGGGAAGAGTCGGATGGTTTGCCCCCAACAACGCATCGTACCCCCGACCGAGTGGAGTGAAACAGGAGATCGGCACCTGCACCACTCGAGCCTTTGATGGTTTGCTTGCGAATGTCTGCTTTTGTTTCTGTTACGTATATTGGAGGGGGACGGTGTTGCCCGATTTAGCGAGTACCGGAATATTCCGGAATGAGCTCTAGTCCGAAATAAACGCTCAAATCTTTTCCGTGTAGATTAATAAGAAATCAGTTAGGCCATCATTTTGAGCGCCTTTAGAGCTTTTTCGACGAGGGAAGGATAGAAAGATAGATTGATGTTTATTACAACTCTAGGCATATGAATAACACAATAGCCTACAATAATCCTTTAGTGTAATGGTCTGCATATTTAGTATCAGTTCGGCGCTGCGAGTTGTATCAATACAAATATATGTCTGTCTGTCCATTATTACTAATCACATGCGGACGGGCGAACTTTTTAATTTACAAATTCCATTTCTGTACTAATTCGTTAAACTTCTACTTTTCTATGTTAAATTTTCCTGAAATGCACCAACCCTACAAATAGTTATCTAATCCGAGCTTCTCAACACCTGTTTTAATAGTAATAATATAATTGCACCAAAAAGTCATTGACAGCTATTGTCACTTCCATTTCATTCATATAAGTATTCCGCGGGTTATACAACTTTTGACACCTGTAAAGAAAATGGTCAAGGTTTGCAACTCCGGCTGTACTAATTGGCCCCTTACCTCCCCCTGATCCCACCTCGTTAATTTCCCAAATATTTCCCAAAACAGGCAGAAAAGGGGTATTTATCAAAGTAAGGCTTTGTCTTTTCATTGTGCTTGTTCCTAGGCCTACCATCAGCGGATGTGCGTCATTCTTTAGGTCTCTGTTGCTAGGCTTGGAATTTATTGTTGCCTCGGGCAAACAGACCTTTCTGGGAAAACTGGCACGGCCGTGTGACGATATTGGATATTTGGAAATAGAGTAGAAAGGCTTTGGTGTAGGCTTTGTATAATCATACCGCTTTCGAAACTAGTCTAAGAGGACGGCTCAGACTGCGTTTGTAAAGTTCGAAAGTTTCGTAAAGTTTGTCTCCGCTCAGGTCAGAATTTGACCTAGTTAACTTTACGGAAATAGTGCGTGGCAAATTATTACACATATCCTTCCTTTGTGCTTCCCTTGAGAATACTTTTAAGTTTTTTTAATTTTTATCCTTCGAAATTGGCAAATAGGTTACAAAGATACAAGAGCTACGAGCTCATATGGCACTTGTTACGAGTAGGTGGCGTGAGAAACGAGAAAGTAATTCTGAGGATTTTTCTGGAAATCCTGGTACCCCTCCCCATGTTGTTCGGATCCGGTCCGGGCTCTAAAAATATGTCATCTAAGGCGTACGATCTTTTTACTTTCCAAGTTTCATTCAATTCACTCCACTCGTCTAACCTTTATTCGAGCCACAACATTTCCGGGACTCCCACCACTGTGGGCGAATTACATACATTTCGCATCTCTAACATCTCCTCTTCCCGTCCGTCCAGTTTAACTCGAATCGAAGCGTCTCTGCAAATTTCCGGTTCCCGCTTCGTTTTCCTCCTACCTTTGTCGGATCCTGTTCGGACGCCAAATAACAAATCTTTGGCCGCATAAACTTGGTACTGTCCATCTTGCATCCCATTCGGCCTATCCGTTTGGTTTTTGGGATCCCAAAACGTAAGTGGCGGGATACCTATGAATGAATGAATGAATTTATTTCCAAAAAGCCCGTCGGGCCATGGTAGGAAAATAACATAATCACAAAATAGCACTCACAAACACAATGTTTACGCCGAAAGGAGGGAACCGTTACTCCAAAAAACGCTCCCGATGCTCCATAGACTGCTTGAGGAACCTCCCAAGCCGACGAATGTCCCCAAAATTTTTCTTCCCCATGACCTTAACCAAATCCTCCTCCTCCAACCTACTATATCCAAAAATCTCTTTACGCAGATCATTTAACTCAACGCATCTGCCCACCAGATGCAAAATATCCTCCCCTAGTGAACCGTACATAGGGCAGAAGTAAGGACCAGAACATAGCTTAACTTTACCTATAAACTTTCTTCTTTCCCCCAATGGTAGAGAATCCGCCCTCAGACTCACCATCCATTTAAGTTCCTCTGGTCTAAGCCCCGCTTTAAAAAACAGTTCCTCCCCCCAAACCTCTTTAGCCAAAACATACCACCTCAAAGAATACGAACTCAGCACACCGCAACTCCACAATTGAATCTCCTGGTCTTTTAGCCTATCTTTTACTAACTTGGCTATCTCCCCTAGTGGATATGATGGCCCTGCTCCCTCATTCCACACCCCCCCTAAACCACAATCTTCAATTTTTTTTTTATTTGTTGCGGCCACGCATCACTTTTCAAATCTTTCAATACTTCCAAATATGCCGCTTTCAGGAGCCTCACTCTAGGCAAACTTAACAATCTCTCCCAATATCGAATCATATTAACTAATCTTCTACTACGCAACGACAATAGCCCTAAATCTCCTTTAGTAACTAGACTATTTGTTCTTATACTTACTCCTAGCACCCTCTTAAAATACTGCAACTGGATTCCTTCCAATTTTTGTCCTTGCTGGAATCCCCAAATTTCGGCACCGTAATGCATAGCAGTGACTACTTTCGTTGAAAACAACTGCTTGTGCATTCTTATGTCCTTTATTTTCCCCAAATCACTACCGACTATGGCATACGCCCCACGTTTACCTTTCCTCTCACTTAACTCTACTTGTTTTCCAAACTTAGCATTACTTGATAATCTCACACCTAAATATACAAAATCCTCCTTAATCTCCAAAACTTCTCCTTTACACATTACTTTTTCACTCTCTCTCACTTTCCCACCTTTCCTGAATACCATCATCACCGACTTACTCACGTTAAGGCTCAATTCCTTATTTCTAAGGTACTCCTGGGTCCTATCTAACAAAAATTGCAATTTTTCCGGAGATTCAGCACACAATACTATGTCATCAGCAAACAAAAGGGCACATAGTTGGCAAATATCTAAAC
Organism: Branchinecta lynchi; assembly: GCA_023053575.1. Classification (NCBI taxonomy): domain Eukaryota; kingdom Metazoa; phylum Arthropoda; class Branchiopoda; order Anostraca; family Branchinectidae; genus Branchinecta; species Branchinecta lynchi. The sequence continues at coordinate 14,941,558 of JAKZAP010000002.1, forward strand.
TCAACAATGGGGCACCGGCATCCACCAAGTAGTCATGGAAATCATTAATATACAGAGAGAACAGCCTCGGAGACAGACAACAACCTTGTTTCACTCCCAAAACTGAAAAAATAATCCCTGAAAACTTCCCTGCCACCCTTACCACAAACTTTGTTGTTTCATACATCGATACTAATAACAAAACAAAAGGATGTGGTACCCCATATTCAATAACTGATCCATCAAAAGATCCCTCCTAACATTATCAAACGCCGATTTTAAATCCAAAAAAACAACATACAATCTCCCCCCTCTTTTCCCAATATATTTTCTTATTAAACTATCCAATACAAAAATCTGGTCACTCATACTGTACCCTTTCCGAAACCCTGCCTGCACCGGGGACATTCTCTCTGTACTTTCCAACCATCTACGTAATCTACTATCAAGTACCTTACTAAATATTTTAGCTAAAGCATTCCCCAAATGAACACATCGGTAATTATCATGCACTAACCGCAAAAATGTCCGTCTGTCTGTGAGCACGATAACTCTCGAAGGAAATGAGGTATTTTGATGAAACTTGGTGTGAGGATTCATTGAGTAAAGGGTAAGGTCAAATTCGGAGATGGGCTCTGTAGCCCTACATTTAGGGATGGGGGAGGGGTTTAAATTAAAGAGCAAATAAAATATTTTAAACAGATAATATGAGAGTAGATTATGGGGTAAGAAGAAATGCTGAACACGATGGTGAAAACCATTTTGTCATCGGACAAGTAGTCAGACCAGAACCGGAAAGTTTGTTAAAAGTAAAAGTTTTATTTGAAGTTGATTTGATGTTCGATTCAGGGGTAGGAAGACATGCTGGACAGGATGGTGAAAACCATTTTCTCGTCGGACAGGTAGTTCGCCCGGAATCCGGCCAAAACCGGAAAGTTTATTAAAAGCAAAAGTTTTATGGAGTTGATTGGATGTTTGATTTAGAGGTAAGCAGACATGCTGAACATTTATGCGAATCTGGCACAAACCGGAAAATTGTTAAAAGTTAAAGTTTTATTTGTAGTTTATCTGATTTAGTTATTCCGATTTGTAGATATCCGATTAAGGGATAAGAAGAGATGCTGAATCCGTGTATGAAAATCATTTTTTACCCGGACCGGAAATTTGTTATAAGTTACATTTTTGTTTGAAGTTGATTAGTTGTTCGATATTGCGGAAAGCAGATACGTTGAGTTCGTTTTTCGAGCTTTCTTTTTTCGCCGGATAGGTAGTTCCGGAATTCGGCCGAACTGGATCTGGCGAAGACAAGACCGAATTGTCTGGATCAAATATTTTAATTTTAGGGATCCCATCGAAACCTTTGGTCTTGTTGTGCATGGGATCGAGATGAAACTTGGTGGGAAGAAAACGCACAAGTTCTAGATACATCGTTGACATAACCGGACAGGATTCGGGCACTGTTCTGGTGATCCCGCGAGTTCGGTACTTCCTGATGTGCTATGACAATGAAACTTGGACTCACGGACCCGAACAGACTGACTTGAGAATAGTCGTTTCCCCGATCCAACCATCATGGAGGTAGTGATGGGGAATCCAGAATCTAGTAGCATACATAACTTTTGAACGGATGAACGGAATTGAATGAAACTTAGCAGGTGGGAAAAGCTATCGTCTCAGATGTCCCAGTGTAAGTCCTGGTCAGACCCGATACTTGTGGGGGGGATTAGAGGGAGCATCGGAGACCTCGTGAAACGCTTAGAGTCGTGGGTTTGGGATGGAACTTTGTGGGAAGAACAAGCATTAACCCTAGATACGTAATTGACAGAACCAGATCGTATCGGGGCTCTGTCGGGGAGTCAGAGGGTGTTTCCCGGAATTCCGGTGATCGCCAGTTAGAATAGTTCTAGATGTTCTAAGGACGATGAAACTTTGCTGGAGTAATAGTGATTTAAGGACCCGACACAATACCCTAGGAAAGTTTGTGTTCCTGGATCTGACCATCTTTGGGGGAGTTGAGGGAAGGGGAATCCGGAAACCACTGACTTCCGTAAGTTGCGGACGGGTGGTCGGATTCGAGTGAAACTTTGTGGGTGACCTAAACAAGCAACACGTGTGTCCCAACCACATGCGGCCACGGTTGGGGGAGTTGGAGGAGATACCCCGCAAACTTTTTGAGATGCACAAAGAACAAACGGATGACAGAATGGGATGCAAGATTGACAGTACCGAGTTTATGCCACGTTGATTTGTTATTTGGCGTCCCGGACCGGATTCGGCCAAGGTGGGGGGGGGGGGCGGAATTTTGCAGATAGGCTATGCTCCGGTTACTTGATGGACGGGAACAGGAGAAGTCATAGATATGACGTTTATGTTTCCGAGTCGTTATTCAGCCACATTGGGAGAGTTGGAAGGGGAGTCCTGGAAATACTGTGGCTCGCGCAAGGGTCAAACAAGTGGAGGGATTTGACAGAAACTTGGAATGTAGAGAGATTATATGCCCTGGATGACATATTTTAGGGTTCGAACCCGATCCGACCACGGGGGGGGGGGGGAGAGAGTTACCGGAAGCTCTCAAAAAATGCTCAGATTCGAGTGAAAGATAGGTGATAAGAGAAAATGCTTCACATGATCCATTTAGAAGTCCGAAACAGATTCTGCAGCGGTAGGGGGAGTTGGAAGGGGGTACCGTAGATCGTGTGGCACGTCTAAGGACCTAACGAGCGGATCTATTGGGTTGAAACTTGGAAGGTAGAAAAATCATTTGCCCTAGATGATTCGAGATGATGTCAGAAATGCTCAGACTTGACTGAAACTAGATATCCTACCTAGATATCGGGATATTTCGTGACGTTCTCATCTACATCCTTATATCACCTACTCGTAACAAGTGCCATATGAACTCGTAGCTCTTGTTTTATTTTTTATCTGGATTGACGTTAAAAAGAACTTGAACTAAAATACGCCAAGTACTTCTATCGGTTAGAAAAGAATAGATATTAAAATGCCTACAAGACTACAACGTCCGACCGTTGTATTCACCAACCCCTTACTCCTGGAGCCACAGTCCTAACCACGTCCGAGGCGCCATCTCGGCCCCTAATGAACTTGGGATCGAAATCAGTCCCATTATGTCTCGGACACGTGGTCATTTGTCTTCACAAAGCAATTACATGGTGGAAATCACAAACTCATCAAAGATGATGCTTCGTTGCCTCTAAGCCGGAATGCAGAAATTTGACCTAGCAACAAGACATAAGGTTCAATGCCTCCTTTCGGACAAGGCAGGTGATTCGCTGCCATGATTCATGTTTATGGCACTTGCAACCTCTGGCTCAAGTGTCATAAGATAAGATAAGATAAGATTTATTCCACTAAAAGCACAGAGGCCATGGGAAAAAATAAACACAAACAACACAATCATAGTTCTGTCCGTCAGTCTGTCTGTCAGTCACACTCAGTCACACAAAATATAAAGATGGCTGATCGTTTGAAGGGAATTGTAGGTGTGGGGTCGGGGGAATTTTAGGGTGGGTGGGGGGGGGGCTCGAAATTTTCCCCAAAAAAATCAGGTTCGAGTAAGACGAGATGGGTGGTACTAGAAGAGACCCTAGTTGGAAGGAGGTATTTACGTTCGCGTACCACCTACTCGCAGCAAGTACCATATGAGCTGGTACAGTTCTTATGCATTTAATGGAACTTGCCCTTAGCCATATGCTATATAGCGATCGTAGTTTTGTCCGTCCGCCGGTCTGTCGGTCCGGGTTTTGCAAGTTCGTTTTTTTGTGTTTTTCAAGAAATTAACTGTTATGTTTTTTCAGAGGCTCTCAGGTTGTAACTGTAGCCTATTGTGTCTTTGAGGAGCGAAATGCAATAAATCCGTTAAATAACTGGGAACAAAAACTCAAGTATTTGTTCTACCGCCGAAATGTCTAATCGACTCACCAAGTATTACTCCAAGTATTATTGGGCATCTTTATCTGGCAGTGTAAGCAATCTGGTCATTATGTAAATAATTTATTTCTGACTCGCTAATTTGGAAAAGTGGAGTAATAAAAGAAAACCAATAAACACATCACAAAATACAATCTTCCAGTCTTCAGCGAGGAAACAGTGTATGCAAATTATGTTCTGTTTCAGCCCAGTAGGTGGAATAATATGTTTTTGCGGAATAGTACTAAATACTGGTTCACTAATACCCATTTTACAGGACATTTTTTTTATGTAAAAATATCAGAAGTTCGAATAGCGACGATGTTTGTGGTTAAAAAGGACCCTCTTGTTTATCCTGCGTTTATATCGTCCCTAGCTCCCTTGTTGGATTGTAAGCTTCTGAAATCCCCGCATTTCGCCATTATTCTGTTTTGTACCTAAGACTTTTTAGCGTTTTTCGGCCTAGCCGAGTTTTGACAGTTACGCAGAGCAAACTTCGCCGAAAGCTTCAAGGTGCGCCGGGAACTCTTTCATACACAAGGAAACGAAAAGCTTCAAAGTAATGTTTTCATTTTGGAAGGCAGGGTGGACCATCATGTTTACCTTCTATTTTAGAGGTTTTTTTTTATTTGCTTGGTTTTCCCACTTCTTAGCCACGGCGCGTTCAGTTTTCAAATATTTTGCGTACAGCTGCCACGTCGGAGAGCAGGAAGGCTGGATAGTGTCGACAAACGCTAACAAGGAAATAACTAATTTGACGTGGCAAATAACGGTAGTTTCGAAAACCGATATTTCTGAGCCATTTCATCATGAGAAGATCATTTCTAGTATGAGTTGTGATGCGGTACTCTTCTCTGTATATTGTGATACATGCAACCTTTTCCTTCCAAGGAAGAGCCCTAACATTGAGAATCCCCCACATACGTTCACTTGTTTCAGTTGGCCACTCGCAAGTGCCCAACCCTTTGATCACCCGGATGAGGTTTGGCTACGCTGGGATTCTGAATTTCCGTCCATGAGCGTAGTGAATCATCGCTGAATAATTGACAATATATTGTCCGTTCTAAATATATATGTGTAATAAGTTCGTCCATGGCAGCTCATACGTGGATCAAGCTGAAGCTGGAGATCGGAATATGCTAGTAGGCTATAATATCTGCATTGATAAACAATCTGGCTGACGTAGTTCGTAGGATAACAAGAAGAAAGGGCTGTATCCATGGGGAGTGGGGTGGATGTTAGTGGGTTCTCCCCCCCCCCCCCCCCCCCCCGAAACATAAAAATAACCGTTTTTATAGGATTTAAAGTCTGACCTATGTTCTTATTTTATTGTTAGGTATGGATTAGGTCCGACCCACGGAGAGCCCCCCCCCCCCCAATAAATTCCTAGATACGGCGCTGCAAGAAGCTGCTCACCGACCATTCCCCCAAAACAGTGAACCCCTCTGATGCGAAAGCTTCTGGCACATGGAAAGAAAATGGTCCAAACAGTCATCAACAACATGGCAAAGAGGACAGAAAGTATGTCCAGGCTTTGGTACGACACTTAATTGACGGATTCCTAAACTGTTATCAAGTTTCTCTAATTGGATCCTAAAATAGCTTAATCTGACTTTCCATTAGCTTGAATTGTTGCTAGGTTAGGTTAGGATGATTCTTGTGGGGTTTTGATTTTGGTTGGTAACAACACGTACATTTTGTCTAGTCCTCTGTCTAGTTGGTCTAAAGATGGATAGGTATGTGTCGATCTGATGAGTCAAGAAGGGTTTTTAGGATTTGAGATGAAGCTAGATAGGATGATGGTGTAGTGTGTGATGATCTATTCTATTGCTCCTTTTAGTTTGCCGAAATAGGGTTCAAAAGGGTCCCGTCCTTGTTGTGAGAAATCGACGATGAAACTAGGTAGTTATGGTATAGTATGTATTTTGTTGGGATGTTTCTCCGCCAGTTCGTCGAAATAGGGTTGTAGCGGGCTAGAAGGGCGTCGGCCTTGTTTTTGAAGAATTTAAGATGAAGCTCGACATGTCTGTAAGGACCTATTATGTGTCATGTTATCTGGTGCTCCGTCTAGTTCGTGGAGATTGAATGGACCCGTTGAGCCAGGAAGGAGATTGACATTAGCCTGTTATATAGAAACCTGAAGTAGAGTTGGCCTGGCTGCGTACAAAGGTGGCGTACAAACCGTTTAGAAGTTTCATAGCGCGTATTGAAGCAATAGTTGCGTTTTTGTTCGATCTTTGACTCACCGTTTCGACAACTTTTTACTTTTTTGCGTTTTCGTAAAATGTTCCTAGCGCTTTATGGCAATTTCCTGTTTTTATCAAAAACGCAAACGCCGCGCCTTTCCCCTGTTGGCAAAAAGGCGAACTTGGTAGAGGACCAAGTTACGCGTTCTGTTGGCTTTTGCATCACCACTACATACCTGTCTAATCCCCAGGGTTCACTGGCGCAAGGGGTGTATTCCCATTCCTAAATCCTCAATTGCGGAAGGTTCTGACTCCCTTATTTGGTTGCATTTTCCGCCGGATTCCGGTCGCAGTCGTTAGATGTTTCTAAGTCATTTTATTCGCTTCTCGACGAAAGAATCTTTCTAAACCCCTCTCCAGGGGTTTTACACTGCCCCGAGGAGGTGTATACCAGTAGACTGGCATTGTGCATCTCGTCGGTAAAGTTAGACCCTTTCACATGAGATACAAGGTGTTTGAAAGGCTAGGAAAGAGAATACTTGCAGCTGCGTCGAACATAAGAGTACCCATTACTCCTTTCACGGTGTGTTCGAACCTCCCATCAACAATTGGTAAGAGCGTTTATCCAATCTCTATGAAGGGATGTGCTCATTACGACGACGGTAGTAATTTCTTGCATTTCTTGCAACTGTCAGTTGGAACACGCGCTTAGCAGTTTCGTTTTTTCTTTATATTTGTCATACTACATACTTGAGTGTTACTACTTATGCGGGTAATACGGTTCAGTCAAGCATTATTTGCTTAAATCGTGTCCGAACTCGTCTGTCGTCGGTTGCAGTAATGATAGGCTTGAAATGAAGAAATACAATGAAGTGGGCTGAGTTACCGCTTTTTTTCGGTGACCGTAGGGGGACAAGGGTTCAACAAGGGTCGAAATTAGGGTGACGGTCACCTGCGTTTTCGAACCGCCAATTTAGAGAGGGTCCCGAATCAGACTTTTATCACCCTGTCAGCTTGAGGGGCCTGCCCGTCGACGAATGGAACCGCATTATTAATCCTTCGATTGACCCCCATTTGGTGATTATAGCAGAGCGAACCTCGCTTTCCGCCTTCAGTTTTCAGCAGGACTTTCCCTAGCCCAAAACTTTGCTCGGATCATATTTCAGCTATCGCACTATATTTATTTATTTAATGACATCCTGTAAGAGTTTTCAAATTAACATGAAATTTCATATTAGAGTTGCCAACCGTCAGTATTGGTGTAGCCTCTAGCTCCCGATTCACGCCATGATACAGTTAAAGAACACCTCGAACTATTTACTATTTATGTTTCAGTTTTGAAAACTATGTGAATACTAGGCTCTGCTTTTAACAAATTGTCCACGTCTTTGGCTTTTTTAAGCCTTTTCCCAGGCCCATTGACTCCTTGACCCCAACGCATCTATAGCATGAAACGCGAGCACTCGTTCGGAGCATAATGCGCGTAGAAAATAGTGAATCGTGGCAAGTGCAAAGATTAGTGAGGTGTCGTTAGCGGGTTAGAATGTAACAAATGAAATTTGGGTCTCCAGGTTTAAGAATTAATGAGAGTAGGTTGCATTGGCATAATAGGTACGACGGGTCTTTTAAAGCCTTTTCTCTCTTTCAGTGCACTCGTGTAAGAACCGTCGAATTCCAGTGAAATTCTTAAAGTTCAATGGGCACATCAAACTACCCCAATCCCACTCTGTAACAACCTAGGAACAATGCTTACCTCATAGATCAGCAGCTTTTTCCACAGTTTCCTCTCTCTGATATTTCAAAGCGTAATTTTTGGGGTCAGTACATGCTCAATTTACTAGCTTGGACACAGATAAAAGTGATGTTTCTTATAATACTTAGTACATCTTTATTTTATCCATAAATCAGCTTGTATAATTCATATTTGAATAGGTTATTTGTTTTTGAATGATTTTGTAGCTATGTTATTTTTTATAAGCTATTCTGGTACATTTTATAAAGCAAGCTAATCAAGCTTCACAACACTGTTCCACAAAGAAAAACTTTGTATAGCCAGTTTAAGCCGTGGAACTTCTGAGGAAACACTAGAATAATCAGGTTAACTGCATCTGCGGCTTGACTTTGGTGACATCTCAAATATATCCTTTTGTACCAAGCATTCCTGGGAGTTTTTGAATATCCTGCCACGATATCCCAGCTGCTAAGTTTGGATCACCGAAATGACAGAGAGGTAAAGACAAGGGATAACAAGAAAACGGCCGATTTTCGGAGCGCCTTCTAAAGGAAGTCGGAAATGTTTATTTGTGAAGCATTTAATACAAAGTAAAGCATTATAAGTGTCCATGGTGCTTTAATGAAGCTGCCACACTGTATGAAATGTTTAAGTCTTTGATTCATGTGGCCGAGAAGGTGAGAGAACTTATATTTTCGATGGGTCGGATTTTTACGAAGACACTGTTACCTTTGTTTTCCTCAAAAGCCTCACGGTAGCCAACGTTATCCACAAATTACTTGAACACAATTCACTCCTGAAAGCAAGTCCGCCATTGCTAATTAACTAATCATTGGTCTCCTCGCGGTGGTCAAAAGAGACTAAGTATATCACCATGTGGACGTTTAGATATGATGGAAGAAGAAATCATTGGCCAGTTTGATGGTCTTGGAAGCTGAATATTATTTAGCTCAATATCAGAACCTTCAAGAAATTACTATAACGAATTTAGTATAATTTACATCCTTAATTCTTTGAACTTTCGGGAATTAACAAGAAAAAAACAGAAAAGAAAATACTTAAAGAAATCGATAATGCAAATAATAAGTTTGATTTTCCTACACATTTTTCATATGCCTGCTACAATAAAAACATTTTGTTAGATGCACGACCCCGGACTCCCCATGTCGGGCACTTCCGACCCGCGCCATTAGATGACCCAGCGGTCGGATCGACTCGTGGCTTCATCTTTGGTCTTGGGGGGGGGGGGGTCTAGACGTTGCAAGGGCTAGAATGCTGATGACACTACTCCTTTAACTCCCAACCTCTAGTTCAAACTTACACAACAATCTGGATGCGTAGCCATCTGATGGACTGATATTGAAATTCAAAAGCTCGGCGATGTGATTCAACTGAGAACTTGACGGAAACGATTGAAGAGCATTAAAGTCGAATGTAACCTTCAATATATTCTTAACCCAATATTCTTAATCCAACTTAGTATTAACCCATTCTTCTTTACACGATTACAAAAAGATGGGCTCGAAAATATGTATAAAAATTCAACGTTACGTGCGTAAATTGATGACGTCAAACCTCGGAAAAACGCCATAATCCTTCATAGTCCTTGACGATAATATCTCCATTTCCGTATAATATTGCTAAATTATTACTTGGAGAAGCAACATGGCTACTTTTATTAATATAAATAACATTCCCTTGAAACTTCATAAGAAAATTACCAAGACAACGGAAATAGCCAATGCATAATTTGCAACAGTTGGATAATTAATTTTCAAATTTCTTCCTGTTCCCTTGAATATTTGCGTGTTCTGAATTTAGTTATTCGTATGCAGTTCCTTTGCTTCTAAAGTGCGAGTATGTACTCTGTTGACATATTGCATCAGCTTTTGGTGTTGGTCCACGTGGTTGTTTATTTACAAATGAAGATGCCATGGCCGTTGGGTTACAAACCGCGGTTGCTGCAGCCTTGTTTGCGGCTAGGGATTGGGAACTTCTTTAAAGAATTATCAGTGGCCATTCATATTACGGATACCAGGTCCATATCGAGGAATTTGTTTGGGGAGGGGGGGGGGGGGGTCTACTCGCGGGTTGAAGATTTACTGCATTTGTTGCATGGGCACAATTTGGAGGGAGGGGAGGGGTCGAAGCCTTCGTCCTTGGTGGTATCTTTTTGGCCGCTAATATGCAAACTGCAAAGCATTCACTTCACTTTAAGATGTGTTCGGAAAGAGACCCCAAAATGAGTAGGCTAATTGAAGTTTCTCTAATAAATCTGGGGTGGGGTTCCAGAATTTAACTTTGCCCCCCCCCCAAGGTTTACTGAAATGCTCCCAGTCCCCACTTATTTTTGTGTTTTTATAAAGAGTTAAGAGTTGGGAGGAAATTTGTTCGGGGTGTTTGGAAAGAGATGAATGAGATTATTCTGTGGGAGAACGATTTTTTGGGGTAAAGAATTTGGGAAGGTTTGTTAGTTTGGATATGGTCCATAGCCTACGGACAATTTTCTGTAGTTTTTTTGTTGGGCTTTTGGTTTTAGGTAAGGTGAGATGAAGAAAGAGTTGTTTAATGGATTTTGTTCTTTGAAATTTATTTATTGGATTTATTTGGAACTTATTAGTTATTTCTGTATCTTTGTGTTGCCTGTGACCCATTAGGTTTTTTAGTGTTAATAAATAGTATGTATCATATAGTTGCAAAAGGTGATTATTTCAATTGAATAAAGTTTTTCAGTGGAGTGTTCCTTGGAACATTCCACTATTGCGAGCGCTGTAGCAGCTTTCGGTTTTCACCATGTTTTGTGGAGCTCATAACTCGTGAACGAGTGCAAGTATGAAGTTCAAACTTGGTACACTTGTGGGCACTGAGGTCTACTTGTGCCTTTTGGGGGTCCCACACACCCAGCCGGTTCAGGGGCAAATGGACCCAGATTGCCCAGTAAATAATGTTCATAATTTGACCAGAGTTGGACATGAAACGATGAAATTCCTTGTACTTGTAGATCCTAGGACTGGGAAACGACTTTGAAAGTTGCACCCCCCCCACCCATCCCGTTCATCGGCAACTGGGCCCAGATTGCCCAGGAGTAAAGTTCGTTACCCGTGAGAGGGATCAACATGTATCAAGTTGAAACTTGGTAGGTTTGTCAGCATTGGTGTGTCTTTTTCCTTTTTGCGGGTTCCAAACCCCACCCCCTCTTGGTTCAGGGGCGATTGGGCACAGATTGCCCATTTTTATGTTTTTAACTTGACTGGAGACAGGGCGATGAAATTCCTTTGTGCTTTTCGGATCATGGGATTTATTTGTAGAGTTGAACCACCCCCTACCCTCCCCGTTCATGGGCAAGTGGGCCCAATTTGCCCATAAGTTTCGTTCGTCTATGACATTGTCTCGAGTTCAAGTCTTGTATACTTGTGGATATGTATGTATAGATGCAGAGGGGTAACATCAACCAATAAGACCATGCGGCGTACTTAAAAGCTCATGGGCAAGTGGGCCAGATTGCCCATGAATAAAGTGTTTGACCCGGGACTGGAATCAAACTCTAAGCTGGTATACTTGAGGAAATAGAGGTGTAAATACGCGAGTAAATTTTTTTTTCTTCTTCACATGAGAAGTAAAAAGGTTCTGTGATGTATTGTAATGTGTAAAAAAAAGTGTAGTGGTACTCCTCTGTTCCATTTTGAAGTCTGCTTGTCTAATTTCTAAAGTCAAAAGTGCGTTAAAAAAAGATAAAAATTGTCTTTTTGCTAAATTACCAAAAAGGGTCCCGACTGTGTTAATTGCCTAGCGGCCCTGGATCTCTATTTCTGGATACTTCAAGCGAACTTACAAGAACGCACTGAAGTAAGGCCCAATCTTGATGTTTGCATATCGGCCGCGTGATACAATATTTGACTTGGTGTCTGGCAAGTTGAAATGGGATATTGGCTCCGACTAGTATCTCTTCACTGAATGTGTAAACAACGGTTCTCTAAAGAGCCCTTGGTCCCGTGTTTTGAGGGTACCTGGTTGCCAAGAATTTCAAATGACGTTCGAATTTTTTCCGTCGTCCGAGTGCGTCCAACTTCGAAGCGAGGGGATGCGAATTTGGAAAAAATACACTGTGTGCATCTGTGTGACGTTTAATAAAAAGTCCAGCACATTTTTCCAATTGTGACGTGCCAGTCATAGACTACTGGATAATGCCCGCCAATACCTAGCCTCAGACCTTTAGTCTCATGCGGAATTCACGTTGTTCTCCCAGTTGAAGTCTTAAGCGCTTGGGGGGGGGGGGGGGGCAGGACCGGGTGCCTCCGAAGTTATCAACGCCTTTAGACCACTTTTGGATATTCAGTTGTCGAAGACTAAAAATAGCCTATATATTCTGTAGTCTACTGTAGATGAATAAACTTCTTCAGCTTTTGCTTCATACGAATCCACCCTCTGTTGTGTGTCACCTCAAGGCGTGACGAGGCATCCAATATTCTTGTCCTCGATAGCAAAATAGAATCAGAATTTCATCAAGACAGAAAACAAAAATGAAAGAAGGTATACAGCATGTTCGTACGGATGACGTGTTTAGGCTACAAGATGTTGTCTGAACCCCCACAAATGTGCCATTACTGATTATTCACAGATGATTCATTTTGCTCACGGGAGGAATTTAGGAATCCCGGCATTGCCGACTTGGGCGAAAATAGAAGAAAGGGGGGCAGAGACTCTGGAATTACCAATTAAAGGAAGTACATGTGGAGTTTTGTCATACTGTCGTAACCCTTAGATGAAAGTGACAGTTATAATTGTTGGGAAATAGTATAATTTGTTTTAAGCCGCTTTCACATTGATGCGTTGAGCCTTTCACACTGATGGTGGGTTTACACACTGCGTAAAATCCGAGCGTATTTTGAAATCCGAGCGTATTTTAAGCACGTTTCGAGCTTGAAAACATTTCTAGCAATACGGACGTATTTGAGAAATCGGTCCGTTTTGTATCTAAATACGTCCGTATAGCTAGAATTCTTTTCAAAACGTGCTTAAAATACGCTCGGATTTTACGCTGTGTGTAAATGGACCATGAGCTACCCAACCTCTGCGTCGTGCTTGCGTCGACGCAGCGCAGAGCTGACGCAGACAAACAAAACTCAACGCAAGAATAGAACCAAGTTCTATTCTTGCGATCGTCGAAGCGTACGCATTAAATTTTTCAGTAGAAAATGGAAGTTTTTAAGAAAAACTGAAGAGAAATCTACTAATAATGAAGAAAAACTTACCAATCGTGAAAGAAACGAGGATTCCGAGAAATGAAACGACGCGCAGATGTGAAAGATCGGCTACGCAAGCTGTACACAACGCAAGATAAACGCGAACGCAACGACGCGTCGGTGTGAAAGCGGCTTTAAGAAGAAACAACTTATTTGAGACCGTCTTTAACGATCCTTATCATTTGCTTATATATACCTTGACCTTGCGAGAACTGTAGCATAATTTATTTTAAAAACGGCCTCAAAATGAGCAAATTCCCGCGTGAAACCAAATCTACTCTTTTTTTCTTCTTAATACAGTCAAGCTATTTCTTCCACCAAGTTGTCATAAAATAGTGACAAAACTGGGCAAAAAAATTCACCCCCTTTGCTCATCGCCTGACTCTCAATGCTGCAGTTCCGCAACGTTTTGGTATTCTGAAATTCCTTCATAGCGTAACGAATAATCAGTGAATAATTATTAATTGCGGGTCCGCAAGTGTTAAATTCTAACCTGTGAAGAACTCATCCTTAAGTTTAACTGAAAAGGCAGCTTCTTTTTCTTTCGATGTTTGAATACACTGAACTATTTTTACCCATCTACCAAGGGATTTTTTATTTGTTCACCCGGGATTCTAGTAATATCTTTCAGAATGTGTGCTGCTTGGACGACAACCCACACTTCACACAGACACGGAGAATTTGGATTTCAACGAAAGCCTGCATTTCCATTTGTTACGGACCGAGTTACAGACGCTAAGCTAGGAAATTCACGGATGAAATAAGACCTAAGGTTTCGAATGGATCCCAAAAATCAAAAATTTGTCCAGACAATTGAGTCTTGTCTTGGCCAGATCCAGTCTTCGCCAGGCTCATTGTCTGAGCAAACCAAGTTCAGATATAGCTCTATAAGCCTTATGTATTTTGAAGATACTAACCGAAATTTCCTGCTTGACTTCTGCCAAACTTCCGGTTTTGGCCGAATTTCGAGAGAACTACTTGTCCAGCAAAAAAAGAACAATTCAGAAACGAATTCATCATATCTCCTTATCCCTATAAGAGCATCTAATCAACTTCAAATAAACCTGTAACTTATAAAAAATTCTGGTTTCAACCGGATTCCGGACGAATTATATGTCCGGGTAAAAAATGATTGTCATATACAGACTCAGCGTCTCTTCTTAGCCCTAAATATGTCGTCTAATCAACGTCACCTAAACTTTCGCTTTTAACAAATTTTTCGGTTTGGCCGGATTCCTTGCAAACTAGTTTTCTTTTCACGCATGTGCTTAGCATTTCTTCTTACCCCTAAATCGAACATCTAATAAACTTCAAATAAAACTTTTAATTTTAACCAACTTTCCGGTTTTTGCCAGATTCCGACGAACTACTTGTCCGGCAAGAAAATAGTTTTCATTATCATGTTCAGCATGTCTTCTCACCCCATAATCGACTCTCACATTAGCTGTTTAAACATATTTTGCTTGCCCCTTAATTTCATAATTGACCATTGACCCAAAGAATCCTCACACCAAGTTTCATCAAAAGTTTCATAGGTATCCCTCCACTTACGTTTTGGGATCCCAAAAAGTAGGAAAGTGATGATAAGATTTGTCTTTTTGTTATATATGTGTTATTTTTCGGCAGTTGCTGAATATTCCAAGCATAGAGGAACAAGCACATAGAGGTACGACAAATCCGAAAGAATAAGTTCATTTGATGAATTCTGTGTATAGCGGACAAACGAAGTAATGCATTTCTGTCGGGTTTTCAGGCCTATTTAAGAAAATTAGTGAAGTGTAACTAGACTGTCGGATCTCAGACCTATTCAGTGAAACTTCACGAATATTCTCAATGTTTTATATAACTTTTATTACCTTTCCTCCTCGAAAGTAGTTGCTATGTAGGATGGGAATGATGCCTGAAATCTTGTGTCGCCTTAACCACGGACCGCAAAAGCTGAAGATTTAGAGTTAAGAAGACTAGGTCTAGGCTTGGATACGAACTTCAACCTTTTTTTTGGTAGCCCGCACAACATCTGTTCCACCTTTCTTACCACCGATTGAAAAACTGTAGATCGCCCTGACTCATCCTCCACTTAGTGATATTAACGGAAAAATAGCTAAAAACATTCTACCTTGTACTAATATATACTCATTAATTTTTGAAAACTATTTTTATTCTGTTTCGTGTTCTTTTTCTTCACATTTAGCTTCACCATTGAAAACTAATAGTAAAGTTAGAAAAGAAACAAAATACAGAGCAAATTAGGTAGAACCTGTAAGTCCTGTAACCTGTCAAAAAAGTCAATTAGAACTTCATCAAACTGTCCCACTTGAAACACTGCCGATTTCACAAGCTTTACTTAAATATTAAGTGGATTCTGCTATTTATTATTGTATTTTAGGATGCTGTTACTGGTCTTCTTTATCAGTTCACTTGAACTGTGGCCTCTGCGGTTAATGCTATCCGTCCAGCCCTTAAATAAACCCGTTGTATCCATGTGCTTAAAATGCGCAATAACTCGGTTTCCAAGCCTGTGGCAGGACCGTATTGCGCACTTACGACACAAACGGGTGACGAGAAGACTCATCAGCGATGTTCCATTTACAGTTCTTTTTCGCTTTTCATGGGTCTGTGTAGTGCGATTCACCTAAAAGCTGGTCATGTCGGAAGATAGAGATACACATACACTCTTTGTTGAGGATAATAATAATAATACTGTTTTTATTTATTTATTGTTCATACTAAAATGACGAGACAACGGGTAGACAGGAAGATTATGCGCTTACAGTGCAGTTTCCTGATTCGGCGAAAGCTAGTCATATTGGAAGCGAGGGATACAACATTTAAGAATTATATTGGCTTTTATTTTATTTGCCATACCATGTTAATTGACAAGCTAAGCTTAAATGAATAAGCTTAGGCGACAAGCTAAAAGCTTAACGCCAAGTGTGATAGTAATAATATGTATAATATGTAAGTTTATGCGCTTACGGTTCAGTTTTCTGATTGGGGAAAAAAGCTTGTCATATCGGAAGCGACTGATGCAACCTATAATAATAATAATATGCACTTTTTATTTTTTAAGATAGAAACGAGTAGAATACAACTCAGTTCTTATATTTGCCATAGGCTACCATGTTATTTGTCACATGTACCAACATAAAGAGACCTAAACCGTTATAGACGAAAAGATAGAATGTTTACGCGCTTACAATTCAGTTTCCCGATTCGGGATAAAGTTGGTAATATCGGAATCAGGGGGTTTAACCTTTAATATTAATAATACTGGTTTTTATTTTATTAATTTATTGGTACCATAGTGATGAGACATAAATGAATAGGTAGAAAGCTTTACGCGCTTACAATTCAATTTTCTGCTATTAAGACAAATAAATCTGTAACATTAAAGAATAAAATGAAAAGTGAGTATGAATAGAAAATGTTTTGTAGGTATAGTAATATAGGAGGAAATAGTCTTTTTAAGATATATGAAAAGAAATTTTGATGGTAGAAAGAAAAGTTTGAAAATAGGTTTTAGGGTTGTAAAATATGAAAAGAAATTAAGGTTTGAGACGAAAATATAAGTGTACACAAAAATTGTAGCCTAAGTTCCGTTAAAGTAAGGTAAATATTGTGTAAATTTTATATTAGCGTCACTGAGTTGGAGGTTTAAACGGAGCCATTTGCTGTAGTTCCCTTTAAAACAAGAAAGAATGGAAAGAAAATGAAGCTACGCGGGAATAAGCCAAAAATGAAGTGATAGATAAAAATAATGTACGACACAGCAATTAAGAAAAATAATTTTAAACTGGTCTAGAAAACAGAAGGGTGGGTCCGAAGACTAGAATATCAAAGTGAGCCAGTTCAGCAAGTAGCCATCCTCAGGATTTTATCGGAGAGTTGTGCCTCAGTTAAATATTCGGGATAGGGATTGATTTGGGGGCAGACAAACCGATCAAATTGCGAGGAAGTTACACGCAGACGTTACACGGCGGTTTAGAAATGCTGTTAGTAGTTGCTTCTAGTGTTTTATCTCGGCTAGACTCTGGTTAAAGGACACTGAATGAAGAGCACCAAGTATCATCCCTATCTGTATGACTTCCCTTAACATTGCCTGCAGAAAACCCAATCCAAATACGAAGTAGTGTTTCCAAGCAACAATTTTTGCTCCAGTTAGCATCTGTCCTTATTTCAGTACCGAACAATTTAGAAATGAAAAAATGTCTTCAATAAACCCTTCTTCTGGAATATTTTTAAGCCGTTAAGCCGGAACGTATATTTAGAAGAAATTCAAATACGATCCGGCCAGCGCTGTACAAGATTTGAATGAATTGCGCTTTTTGTCTTGGAGTCTGCATGTGCAAACCTCCAGAAACGAACATCCATATTTTGAAAACGTCACGCTCAGGAGAAGAATGCTCTCCGTGGCCATGTCTGTAAATGCGTTCTCCATGGTGTGTTCAAGTATGGTTTCATTGTTCAGGTGTCCTTTAACACCGGAAAGTGGAAAGGGACATATTGTCTGATATGCAGTCGATAAAGAAGGGTAGCGCCAACGAGGGGGGATTGGAATGGGTTTTCACTTTTGGACTCAGATGGCTGATTATAACAGAATGATTGTGCCAGCAGCTCCAGTGTTGCGTGATTGCTAAAGCTGTCTTTATCAATCTATCCAAGTTGATCTGACCCAGGTTTTAGGGATCCCAAAACGTAAGTCGTCCGTCTGTCCGTCTGTGCGCACTATAACTCTCGAAGGGAAATAGATATTTTGATGAAACTTGGTGTGAGGATTCTCTGGGTCAAGAGTAAGGTCAAGTTCGTAGATGGGCTCTTTAGCCCTATATTTAGGGGTGGAGGAGGGGGTTTAAATTAAGGGGTAAATGAAATATTCTTAAACAGATAATGTGATAGTCGACTATGGAGTAAGAAGACATGCTGGACACGACGGTGAAAACCGTTTTGTCATCGGACAAGTAGTTCGCCCGGAATCCGGCCAAAACCGGAAAGTGTGTTAAAAGAAAAGTTTTATTTGAAGTTTTAGATGTTCGATTTAGTGGTAGGAGGGGACATGCTGAAGTTGATGGCGAAAACCATTTTCTCGCCGGACAAGTAGTTCGCCTGGAATCCGGCCAAAACCGGAAAGATTGTTAAAAGTGAAAGTTTTATTTGTAGTTGATTAGATGTTCGATTTAGAGGTAAGAAGACATGCTGAAGACTTGTGTCGGAACAATTTTCTACCCGGGCAAGTAGTTCGCCCGGAATCCGGCCAAAACCGGAAAAAGTTAGTTTTATTTGTAGTTGATTAGATATCCGATTTAGGGGTAAGAAGAGATGCTGAATCCGTGTATGAAAATCATTTTTACCCGGACATATAGTTCGACCGGACGGATTCTGGAGCCGGAAAATTTGTTATAAGTAAAATTTGTATTTGAAGTTGATTAGATGTTCAGTATTGGGAAAGAAGATACGCTGAGTTCGTTTTTGAGCTTTCTTTTTTCGCCGGACAAGTAGTTCGGGAATTCGGCTGAAACCGGGAAATTGGCAGAAGTGGCGGGAAGTCTTCGTCAAAACAGATATGACTTGTAGGGGTAAACAAACACGCTGAATCAATATCTGGACTTGGTTTTCTCAGATGATTAGTTATTTGGCCTTAATCTGTTTCTCAATTTTAATAGTAAAAATGTTCAAGGAGTCTGGCGAAGACAAGACCCAACTCTGCATAAAATATTGAATTTTTGGGATCCCATCGAAACCTTTGGTTTTGTTCATTCAGGCCGCTGTGAGACACCAGTGTCACTCCATTTCTTACGATAGCTACATCATTATATAGAAGTTAATCTGACCCTTGCTTCTCTTTTAGGCCGCTGGGAGGCACCAGTGTCGCTACGTCATCCGGCAGCATATGAAGGAATTTCTGGCACAAGGAGGGGACCCCAAATGGCTCAACGGGCTTGACGCCATTCCTCAGAAGTTAAGGAAGCTATTAGGAATTAACAAAATTCTGGCCCACCGTCCCTGGCTTTTGTCCACGGAACACATCAAGGTTGGTTTATGCTGTAAGCTACTGTAAGGACAGGGTTCTAAAAACAAAAGATTTCATTTTGACCTATTCATTAGGCCAGCTAGACTTCACTGGCCCTAGCAGACACACCTTTTCTTGCTGAAAGTAAGTCAGATTTGTAAGCAGAAAATCTTAAACCAACTTCAAAACACTTTACGGGAAAACTAAACACTGCTATTTTTTTTTTTTTTCACACACCAGCGGAATATTTCCCTTTTTGGGATCCCAAAACGATACCTATGAGTTCGCAAAAATGTTCCGTCTGTCTGTAAGCACGATAACTCTCGAAGGTAATAAGATTTGTTGATGAAACTTGGTGTGAGCGTTCATTGGGTCAAGGGTAAGGTCAAGTTCATAGATGGGCTATGTAGCTCTACATTTAGGGGTGGGGGAGGGGGTTAAACAGTTAGTGTGATAGTCGATTATGGGGTAAGAAGGCATGCTGAGCACGATAGTGAAAACCATATTCTTGCCCGACAAGTAGTTCATCCGGAATCCGGCTAAAACCGGAAAGTTGGTTAAAAGTAAAAGTTTTATTTGGAGTTCATTAAATAGTCGATTTCGAGGTAAGAAGACATGCTAAATACTATGGTGAAAACCATTTTCTCGCCCAACAATTAGTTCGTCCAGAATCCGGCGAAACCCGGAAAGCTGGTTAAAAGTAAAGATTTCATTTGAAGTTGATTAAATGTTCGATTTAGGAGTAAAAAGACATGCTGAGCAAGATGGTGAAAACCATCTTCTTGCCGGACAACTAGTTCGCCCGGAATCCGGCCAGAATCGGAAAATGTGTTAAAAGTAAAAGTTCGATTAGATGACAGATTAAGAGGTAAGAAGAGAGGCGAGTCTGTATATGACAATCATTTTTTACTCGGACATATAATTAGTCCGGAATCCGGTTGTAACCGGATTTTTCTTTTTATTTAAGTCAAACTTTTATTCAAAGTTGATTAGATGTTCTTTATAGGGATAAGGAGATACACTGGATTTGTTTCTGACTTTTCTTTTTTTACTGGACTAGTAGTTCGCTCGGAATTCGGGCGAAGCTGGGAACTTGGCAGAAGTAAAGCAGGAAGTCTCGGTCAGTATCGTCAAAATAGATATGGCTTATAGAGGTATATCTGAACTTGGTTTTCTCTGATGGTGAAGACTGGACCTGGCGAAGAGAAGACCCGATTGTCTGAATCAGATATTAGATTTGTGGGATCCCATCGACACCTTTGGTCTTGTTCTTCTTGAAATATAAGTTGCGTTATAGCAGATACCTTTGCAAAAACGACAGTTGTCGAATAATTCACACTTTTAGAAGTCACGCAAAAGAAATACTTACATCCACTAACATCAGAAGTGCCAAACTTCTTTCCCACAACTTTAGGCTCTGTTGCTGATGATGAAAGTGAGATGGCTTTATGAGATGAGATGACACGGTTAGTTACCATGGTCGGGACCATGAGTTGCGTTTTTACAGATACCATGGTATCTGATACCACGGTAACTGGATCTGCATTTTGTCGTTTCTGCAGTTACCGTGGATCTGATACTATTGTTTGCTTGCAAAAACGACAATTGCGCTTTCTGAACTCATTCCAAAAGAAAAATTGATATCGAGCCACACCATTAAATGCCAAACTTCTTTCCCACCAATTTGACAAAATCCTAGGCTGTTGGTGATGATGAAAGTGAGATGACTTTTTCAGATACTTTCACGATCAGATACCACGGTAACTGGCCAGATATCACGATTACTGCAAAAACGCCTTTTGACCGTGGCATCAGATACACGGTAACTGCGAAAACTACTTTAGACCGTGGTATCAGATACCATCGTATCTGCAAATACGCAACTATGGTATCTGAAAATGTGATACCGCGGTAACTGGCCAGATGCTCAGTCACTGTCAGACAGTACGATGCCTGTAAAAGTGACTTTGGCGAAGTATTAGATACCCCGTGGTCATATCGGGTCAAGGACTCATGGTTTGAACTAGCGCCTTGAAAGTGGATGATCTAGGTATTGCAAATGCCAGA
This sequence comes from Branchinecta lynchi, assembly GCA_023053575.1. Taxonomy (NCBI): domain Eukaryota; kingdom Metazoa; phylum Arthropoda; class Branchiopoda; order Anostraca; family Branchinectidae; genus Branchinecta; species Branchinecta lynchi. Next base: position 14,962,702 of record JAKZAP010000002.1, read on the forward strand.
ATGCTTCCGAATCAACTCTTTTAATTTTGTGCATGTAACTAGCTCTATAGAGACTAAAGCGTAAGATAAATTCCATGCACCTATGGATTTTAGGGTTGGGCATGTACTTTACGAGCACCCTGTGTTGCCGCTTTTCTCTGACAGAAATTTTGATTTTTGGCCGCAAAATTCCACGAATTTGAGTCCTTTCCCAACTATTAACGAAAAATCTCGCGTTATCATCTTAATAATTATATGACTTAACCTTCTCGCTTTGTTTGTGTATCTACTGGCAAGGAACCGGTCGCAGAATTTGTTGGAAAAGCAAAAATCGCAGAATTCAGCGACCAGTGACTCTACTCAGACCCCACTCTACCCGTAGGCCATCAAAGGTTTCCTCATTGGTCAAGATTCCTCCGATGGAAATTGATCGCAGCTTAAATTAGAAAACCAAAGTTTAGGTCTTTAAATCTACTCGAAGTATCCATTTTTCCCCATTCGTTTAAAACCGGAATTCCAAGATGATTGAACACTTTCAGTTTCTATAGATGTGTGTGTACTGATCGATCAACTTAATCCTGGAGTATGTCGATAGGATTCCGAATAGATAAAAGATCGCAAGAACGGGATTTTTTTTGGCTGGCGAAATTATAAACTCCGCGTTAAGAGCGCGTCCGTGGGGGGGGGGGGAGGGTGAGTGGGTCATTGACCGATGGATGCTAACAAGTGAGACGGCTGAGATTAAAGGATTAAAAAAATTAATGAAGCCCGAGAAGGCCTGCCGACAATTGGTTGTATCCTGCTCTTGTAAAAAAGTTCCAATACTAGTCAGGATTTGGACTTTAAAATGAGGATATGTAAAACGGGAATCTTTTCTGCTTGCGATTGTTTTCTATTCGCGCCGCTCAACGGGTTTCTTTCGTAGCCTCATCGAAAGCGAATGCTTGAACGAATCGCCAGGAAAAGAAAGTTGCAGCATCACTTTAATATGTGAATAATATCCTTTTCAAATAATATTATGTCAATATTATAAACGGAGTGGCGCGAAACTTTGGTGTGGTGAAGCGGATCTTTATTCAAGCGACGCCGAATTCGCCTAGGCGAATGCGAATTCTCGTTCTGTGGACACCAAGCTTAAAGTGAATCTGAAAAGCCAACTTATTTTTGTATCATTGAACTGAACACACTGCATTATTTTGATTCAGCTTACGGATTTTTTTTAATTTTCCTCTATCTGCTCTAGTAGTGACGTTCAGAATATCTACAGCCGTCCCCACAACACAAATTCGATTATGATGCAGAGAATTTTAATCTCAACACAAACGCGGCTTTTCAGCGGCCAATGGCAATCTTGGTGTGCTTAGTGCGTGAACACAAATTTATGTAAATCTTTTTCATCAAGCATACAACACATGTACAAGCACATAGACGTACCACAAATCCGGCAGGGAAATTCCACTATTAAAATCAATGATTCGTGAATAACGGAGCAACGAAGTAACTCATTTTCATCGGGTCTTCAAGTCTATTTAAACGAATAAGGGATGGGTAACTAGACTGTCCTATCAGCACTTTTCAGTTAAACTTTAAGCCGAAATATAAAACATTAAGGCTGTGTGCCACTTGATTGTTTCGCTGACCGTGGTTTTTTGGAATAGGGAAGGTGAAGGAATTTCACTAGTGCGAAATTATTATTCAAACTTTCATCTATTATATCTTGAGCATTATCATAAAGCTCAACGGGTTCAGGTTTGTTAAATCGCGTTTCCGCAAAGATCTGTACAAGTGGAGATTTGCAAACTGAATCATGGACCTTGGAACAGTTACACCAAAGGTGCGGTTACTTGGGAATCGATTGATAGTGTCCGTGTATCGTGATCAGTTCATTATATACATTTTAAATCCGCTCAATTTGTTCATTTCGATTTTTCCTTGAGTGTAGAGGCGTATGCCTTCTTATGATGCAACATATATATTATAAGTAAGTAAGTAAGTAAGTAATTTATTTATAACCCGCCGTTTTCAGAAAGCGGAGTAAAGGAAGAAAGTAAATAAAACACATAAACATACACAAAAAGACACTTAATTTCAATCGTCGGCCAGGAAGCAGTATATGCTTTGGAAATAGATAGTTCCAAATAGGATCTAACAGTTCTTTGGGTAGCAGTACTCATGTTCTGCGAAAGAAGGAGATTAATAAGATGATATCATGTTATTTTAAATTTGCAAAGCATCTGCTCCACTTGTCGAAACTATGTCATAACCATGAATTGATGGAGAAATTCAAAATTCAAGATGCAAGTGTTACCCTTTGAAACCGGAGATTGAAAATTAAGTGTCTTTTTCTGTGTGTTTATGTGTTTTGTTTATTTTCTTCATTTACTCCGCCTTTCTAAAATGGTGGGTCATAAATAAATTACTTACTTACTTACTTAGTAAAAACTGAACTTGTCAACAAGGATCTGTACAAGTGGAGATTTGCAAACAGAATCATGGACCTTGGAACAATCTTACGGAAAGATCAAGTTAGTGCGGAATCGATTAACAGCGTCAAGTGTATCGTGGCACGTTTTAATTCCGCTTAATACGTTCATTCCTATTTTTTTCTTGAGTGTAGAGGCATATGCCTTTTATGATGCAACATATTATGAGTGCTTTGGAAATAGACAGTTCCAAATAGGATCTAACTGTTAGATTTTAAGCTTTGAAAATAGATAGTTCTTCGCTCGCGATCGCAGGTTAGTTTCTTCCATTGCACGACGTTGTCCCTGGCGTTAAACAGCCTGACAAGGACCCTTGCCAAGAAGGGCCGAAATATCGCTGCCAATACATCATGGCTGACGCATCCGTTTTTAGCCATTGTTTGAATTATTGTCTTTCCAGAACCTGACACGAAACGATGGAAATCATGACGCGTGGTCAATAGGGGAGGTCGTCCAGGCGATGACCATTCTCGCCCACTACCATGGCATTTGCAGTTTCGTCGGAGGGACAGGGTTCAGTGAAGAGGTGACGACGCCTTTCAGCGAGTCGCCACCCCCGTCACCCACTGTTAAGGGGTCACCCAAAAGCGGGGAGTCCCCAAAAGACGTAGGGCTGGATGCGTTGATGATTAAGATGAGAACTTTAGAAAAGAAACAAGAGGAATTTTCAGCTGAAGAACAACTGAAAAGGTAAGAGATATTTTCTATATGACGTGGTGTGAGTTTAGCTGCGTTTGTGCGGCCGCGGACGTCAGTGTTATGAGACGTGTCTTGTTGGCGTTCACACAGCGTTTTTCGCAAAATGCTGCGTTTTGAGGCGAAACAAACCGTTTCGACGCTAAACTCAGTGTTACTGCGCGAAACGTAGAAACCAGCGATTCACATAACTATGGAATACGTTGTATGGCAATGCCTGCCTTACGCGTAAAACCTTACAGATTCAGTGTGAAATCATCTTGAAAGTGCGGGTCAAGCTAATAGGACGTAGAATGGGTTATTACTGTAATCAGTAAGTATCGGTACTGTAATCCAGTATTACTGGAATCAGTACGCGTAACAGTGTTCTGGACTCGGAGCACGCGCCATTTCCCCATCACGATTGATTGACCTGGCCGGAGCTAAGGTCAGGATTTATGGTGTGATCCCGTGAAAGAAATGACAGTGAATCAAGTACACAAAAACAGGAAATTGAAGCGTCATATTGGCTATTTAAGAGGTGAAGTTATGATCACGCCAAATAGGATCTAACTGTTCTTGGGGTAGCAGTAAAAACTGAACTTTTCTATTAGATTTTGAGCTTTGAAAATAGTTTAGGGGACTTTATTTAGTTAAGGATTCTTAGAAGGAAGATTTTTTTAAGCTCCGCGTAGGCTATCGTTTTTTATGGCACTTGATTTTCGGCCAAGTGCCATATAGCGATCGCAATTTCTGTCCGTCCGTCGGTCGGTCCGGATTTTGCAAGTGCGGGCAATTCCACATAAGCTAGGACGATGAAACTTGTCAGGCATATTAGGGACCCCAAATGATTAAGTTGGGAATAGTCGCTTCCCCGATCCGAGCATCGTGGGGGGAGTGGAAGGAGAGGAATCCGGAATCTTGAGGTATTTATAACTTTTGAACAGATGGTCGGGTCTGAATGAAACTTGATATTTGGAAAGACGACCAACTTAAAATCCGGACCGGATTTTAAGCTCCCGCTCCCCCCAAATGTCAGCGCGGTGACTTTCGGGGGGGGGGGGGGGGGAGCTGGACCCCCATCATAACTTCATCTCTTGAATAGCCAATATGACGGAATCGGAAACTTGTGAAACGCTATAAGTGGAGGGATTTGGATGAAACTTGGTGGGAAGAGCAAGCACAAGTCCTAGATACATAATTGACAGAAACGAACCGAATTCGGGCACTGTGGGGAGAGTGGGGGGGGGGGATTCTGGTATCCCGTGAGTGCGGTACTCCCTGATGTACCAAGACGATGAAACTGGGCTTGCGCATCGAGGACAAACTAACTTGAGAATAGTCGTTTGCATGATCTGACCATCGTGGGGGGAGTGGAGGGATGGGTAATCCAGAATCTAGTTGCATTCATAATTTTTGAACTGGCGATCCGGTTTGAATGAAACTTGGCAAGTGAAAAGAGGAGTCGTCTCCGATGTTCCGTGTCAAGTCCGTACCGGATGCGATAAAATAACGGAATGAAGTAGGCCTATGTGTAGAGACCTACACAGCAGGTTGGTCTAATTTCTTATATTGGGGGGAGTTGAAGGTGCACCGGAATTTCCGTGAAACGCTTAGCGACGAGGGATCGGGATGGAATTTGGTGGGAAGAATAAGCATAAGCCCTACATACGTTCTTGATAGAATTAAACCATATCAGGGCTCTTTGGGGGGAGTTGGAGGGGATTTCCCAGAATTCCGGTGATCGCGAGTTAGGATACTTCGAGATGTGCTAAGGACGATGAAACTTGGCAGGCATATTAGTGACCCAACCAAATAGACTGAAGGACCTGGCACAATGCCCTAGGAAAACTTCCGTTTCTCGACCTGACCGTTTTCGAGTATCTTTTCTGGTGATAAGAACTAATGACCTAGACAGGCAAGACCTGTCTCCGAACCACATGCGGTAGTGGTGGAGGGGGGGGGGGCTGGAAATTTCGTGACTTGTACTAAGACCAAACGATTGGACCGAATGGGATGCAACTTGGACAGTAGGCTACCGATTTTTTTATTCGGACCGGATCCGGCCAGGGTAGGAGGGGAAGAACTGGAAACCGGAAATTTGCAGATATGCTCCGATTCCAGTCAAACTTGAAGGACGAGATGTCAAAGATACCTATGTGTCCTAGTCGTATTTGGCCACAGTGTGGGGTTGAAGGGAAATTTTGTGGCTCGCATAGGGGTCAAACGAGTGGAGTTATTTGGATGAAACTTGAAAAGTAGAGAGTGAAATGTGTCGTCTAGGGCACATCTACCTATATGAAATACTTTAGGGTCGGGAAGGGATCTGAACATGGTGGGGGGGGGGTACCGAAGTTTCGCAAAATATGCTCACACTCGAGGGCAACTTCATAGCTGATAAGAGAAGATGCTTTAGATCAGTGGGTCCCAACCTTTTCCGTACCGCGTACCCCCTAATCAAGGTTCGGAAAGATTGCGTACGCCCTTTTTCAGAACGTGAAAAAGACGATAGTTATTATCATAAATGATAAGGCCCACGTGTGTAAAAATGCTGCTTTGTAGCAAAAATGTTGTCAAACCACGGCTTGACCTCGTTAGTTATATTTTTCACAGTCAGCCTATTTCTTTGTTTGGTTTTGATGCTCTCCGTGCTTTCATCAAGCTGCATCGCAAATGTCTTCGATTCTTCTTGAAAGAATATTTTTTGACACAGGAACGATTTTACGGCAGTAAGCTAGCTGTTTTTGAATCAACATTACATTATGAGAGGCGTCACGCACGGGTTGCCCCCCCCCCCCCCCCCCCCCCAAACAAAAACTGTAGGCCAGACGATTAAAGAGAAAAGAGTTGGCGCGAAGCGCCGCGATTTTTCGTAAAAGTAGGTACTTAAAGAAAAAAACAGTCGTTAAAAAATGACCTGTCGGCCAGTAAAAATACCTTGCTCCTTAAGATACATTTTGGCTGGTGATGCCTCTGCTGGTAATATTAGGCTTTCGGCAATCAAAAATTAGTGAGGCGAGTTTTTTACCACAGATATTTCAGTTTTGGTTCCTTCGAGTACCTCTTGCAAGGGTCTCGCGTACCCCTTGGGGTACGCCTACCACCGGTTGGGAACCACTGCTTTGGATGACCAATTTATGTGTCTGAACCAGATTCGGCCGCGGTAGGGCGAGTTTGAGGGGAGGAGGATCGGAAGTATTTTGCCCTTAGATTTGTCCTAGATGATCCGAGGCGATGCCGGGAATGCTCAGACCCGATTGAAACTAGATATCCTATTTGTAGGTCCTATCCTAGGATTTTGAAGGTGGTATTTTGTGAGGTTCTCTTTCTTGCAACGCCTACTCGTAACAAGTGCCATATGAGCTCGCAGCTTTTGTTCTCGGATTTTCTCGTGAGTTCTTACTTTTTCGGTTGCAGTTCCTACTTCCATTTATTTATTTGTTTCATTTATTTATGACTCGCTTTTCCCGTAACAGCGGAAATAAAATACACATCGGTGACTTCAAGTTTACAATATTGAGTTCGGATCATCGTTCAATGTCACTGGCACTTCCTAGCAGATTATACTGTTTGTACTTATCTTACATTATGTTATATATTAATCTTGAAGACAATGCAATACTTAATTCCGTATTATTTTCTTCGCCAGTACTAGATCCAGTCAATCAATCAATATTTCCGTACTTTATCCTAAAACCGAAGCCGGTCACAGCGGAAAATTGTTTTTGGGTCATTACGAAAGAAGCGAAAATATGATATATGTCATGTATGTCATATATATCATATAAAATTATCATACATTTGCACGATCGATCATTTGAATTTTCTCGAAACTTTGCATTTAAGAGAATTCCGACACGTCCCAGCATTTCCTTCGCCAAGGCCCGTAAAAGAGTAGGGTTAGTACGACAAAGACTGTGAACATTTTCGAACTATTTCGGGAAAGCAGGACAAATTACATTTTTTCTGTAATTGATACTTTTAGAGGAAAGGAAGATGGTTAATCTGACCTAGAAGCTGTTCGCCTCAGCATCAATTGAGACGCAAGTCTTCCCTCAGATTAAGAGCTTAAAGCAGTCAGACTAAAATGGATGCTGTTGCTATGCCGAATTTTCGTTTTTGAATCCTTCCGTGTACCTTAGTGCCTGTAGGTTTATTAGATGTTTGGTCACTTTTTAGTGTTTCGTAACTCTTTATGGTCATTGTCCATTTTATGAGATTCGGGCTTTTTCTACGGATTGTTGCGTTCGGCCTCCTTAGCCGATTTCTCAAAAAATAATCGTCAAGCGAAAATTCGCACTGAGATGATTTCCACGACAAAGCCGGTAGCGGTGCAACGCGAATAATGCCATCTCTCGACATACCGGTCCTACACAGATCCTCCGATTAGTCAATAGTGCTCCAATCATGGGGCACCATACCGTGAGCCAGGGCATAGTGCACCCTTAAACAGCAATTAAAATGCCAAGTGAAAATTTGTGAGGGTACTTTGCCCTTGCTCCAGGGTATGGAAGCTTAGATTAGTATAGGTACGAAGGGTCCGTTAACTGCTTCGAGTTGGCAATCGCGAAAACGCGCCATCCTCAGTGGTATCGTCGACATTCTGCTGGAAACTGCGCGTTAAAGCAGACCTCGCACTATTTACTGTTTATATTCCTATGTTCGAAACTATGTGAATACTGTAAAACTAAGCTCTCTAATTATCCACGGCTTTTACTGTTTTAAGCCTTTTCCCAGAACCATTTATAGTCAATTCAAAAAACCGGTTTTACGCGTGACCATGATACTGGAACACTCGTCGGGAGTATAATGCGCATGAGACCTAGTGAATCGTGGCAAGTGCAAAGGTTGTTAGCGGGTTTGGAATGTAATATATGAAATCTGGGACCAAGATCAACCTAAGTAGGTTGCATTGGCAATATAGGTACGACGGGCCCTTTAAGAAACTCACCACAAACGTGAGGTAACTAATCATTTGGAAGGGAAGTAAGGATCCTAGGAGACCAGTGTTATGACCCTGATAACAGCCTACACCGTCCCTATAGGCTCATTTTTGGTCAGTCACTGGGCGAATGACCTCCTTCGCGCCTTTTCCTCTTGCATGCCAGTTTTCGCCCCGCATCGTCTAGGAAATTTTTTTTTCTCTGGGCATTTTACTTTAATGATCGCTCCTAAACTTCTTGACCTCTTGATAAAATATTCGAGTGTTTCCTTGGAATATCACGCGGCCTATATCGTGCCAATGTTTCTTTCGTTACTGCGGATATTCAAGGCTCGGGCCTGTCATAGTTTTTACGGGAGTTTTTGGACCGTTCTCAAATAAGTTGGCTCAGTTTATCTAAACATGTCAACTTTTGAGTTTTTGGCACAAGGCAACATAACTGATCCTTGAATGACCCACCAAAACTGGAATATGCTCCGCTTTTAACAAATTATCCACGGATTTGGCTGTTTTAGTCCTTTTCTCAGGTCCATTGACTTCTAGCAAAAACTCTACAAAATTCAGATAACCGGAGGACTCATCGGGAGCCAATTGCGCATGAAAAATAGTGAATCGTGTTAAGTGAGGTATCGTTAGCATGCCTAGAATGTAACATACGGAATTTGGGTCTCCTTGTTTCAGAATGATGAATGCAACTATGGAAGTAGGTTACATTTGCTTATAGACACGGCGGGTCCTTTAAGGTTCACACCGTACCTTCTACCACCAGCCCATGCATGCGAGGGTGTGAAAATAGCACTTCTCACAGGAGGATAGAGTTGTATGAAGATGAAAGCTTGATTTGACTACTATCTACAGGTGGAACTGTCGTGTACACTGTAAAAAGTCTCCTACGTCGAACTTTAGTAATTGTGCATCACTGAATTCGGAAATTTTTATTCCGAGTTTGGAGAGTTGTGAAGAGAATGCTAGAATGCAAAATACTGCAGGTTGGAGCGGAGATTTTTTTTTCTTTACAGTCTATTCACTCTTTGCAATAAGCCCCATATCTGATAAGTTATTTCCTGTGATTGTCCTTGAAAGTTTCGACGCCCCAGATTTATAATCCTCTCATACTTTGCTTAGTAACATTTTTTGCCTTTTTTTTATCTTTGGACTTGGTACTTGTGCCGAAGGTCACTCGTATCTGAAATAATCTGTTGGACGATTAACCGATAAACGATTGTAGGGGTGCCACGTCTAGAAAATAGGAAGTTCATGGTTTCCACTTGGCTCTGTTCGTTTTGAGATTCTTTTTCAAAATCCAGCTTGTTTTCCTTGAAGTTACAAGTCTAATTACCAGGCTGTCACTGAAATTCCCGTCTCGAAGATTTAGATGCCACGGTTGTTACTGTAATAGCTCCTGGCCGGGGCTTAGGGCTAAACTCATTTTCTTTGTACAATTCCAAGATCGTATTTTTCCGGAAAGTTTGATGAAAGTTTTGATCGTTTCACCTCCCAGATTTTACTTTCCAACCGAAATCGCAATTTGAAAAAAAGAAAAAAAAAAATAGATTGTCCGTTCTGCTGTGATTGCAGTGGAAAAAAAAAACGGACAGAAAGTATCGGTCCGATTTTGGACTGCTGATCTTGGTTTGTTTTGAAATCGGCGGGAATCCGGCTGAACAAACCGGGCCGGGAAATTTGGTAGAACTTGCCGCGGGGGGGGGGGGGGTTGCAATCTCTAGCTTTCAAAATCTTCCTTCTTGGTCATTTTTTTTTTGCCGTTAAAGGACACCTGAACAATGAAACCATACTTGAACACACCATGGAGGATGCATTTACAGACATGACCATGGAGAGCATTCTTCTCATGAGCGTGACGTTGTCAAGATAGTTATTTTCGTTTCCGGAGGTTTGCACATGCAGACTCCAAGACAAAAAGCGCAATTCATTCAAATCTTGTACAGCGTATCTTTCAGGTGTCCTTTAAATATGCTTCATAAAGCAAAAGGCAAAGTAATGACGTTACTTTTATGTAAATTCGAATATTTCTTTAAATTTACCCCCAAAAGAATACTCAAAAGAGTTCGTGTAATAACTTTGGGGCTGAAAATTGATCTTTACCCCCCCCCCCCCCCCCCCCCCTCCCCCTAATTTACTGGGGACGTCCTTAAACACCCTTAACACGCAAAATACCCACTCTAACAAATCATTATTTTTACGTAGTAAATCTGACGGAGTAAATCTGTAAATCTGTATGGAAGGAAATCGCTGTCTCCAAAAACACATCGCTGAATAATCCGGCTTTGGACATGCCAAGAAATTATTCCGGGACATTGTTCCATCCAGTCTACTTGTCTTTTTGCTGCCGTTCCTGATAATACGCCTTTAGGTGCCTGCCAACGAGATGGTACTGTCTTAACAAAGAGAGGTGGAACCAACCTGAAGCTTTATCGTATACTTGACGAAGTGTAGCGCTACAGCCTGCATGCCGTAAGGGTAATCACGTAATAAAATTCATTCATTCACAGCCTGAACCAGGCGAAGGGTTGCCCACTCTCGATTTTAGTACACATTTAGTATACAGCCGGTGCCGGCACCGGCTGACACCAGGCGGCACCAGATGCAACGTGTTGGAACATTAATATCAGCGTGTTTAGAAGCAGGAATCGCCTATTTTATGGCCGGTACCTCTGATTTCTGCCGGTGCCGGGAAGGGTCTACATCAGGTGCCGGGGATTCGGCAACCTCTAGTTACCAGGTCTCTTAATCCCATATGGTAAATAAATCCAGAGCATCGCGATTAGACTCACCTAGGACTACACCTAATGGTCTCTTTTCTTCGGCAAGTGGCGCATCTAAGTGATGCATGTTTTTAAACTGGCGACAGTTTAATTTATATTTTTCGGCTGATAAAAAACTTGGAATTCCGCCAGTCTCCCTATCGAACACAAAATCTGACATATTGGTCCTAGTGTTATTATTTGGTATTCTATGTCCGTCCGGTTTTTTCTAAACCTTTGTGTTTTACTGATCGTCACGTACTAGGAAAATTCCAATTTTTACCGGAAACGCCCGATTGTGACACACATACTAACGCATTATTTTACTTTATGAGAGGAAGTTAAAAATCAGCGAAAAAATCCTCCGATGTAGGGTCGCTTGTGGCATTTGTGTCTCTTGTTAAGTTATTAGTCTTGTGACTTTCTCGTCCTTTTTTTGTCGTTTTCTTTTTATCGTTTGTTTGATTGACTGATAGACACAGAAAATGGAACTAAAGCCACACCCGTTGTCAGGCGGTTGCACTGTCAGAAGTTTCATAACTGAAAACACAGGTATTCCGTCAGCCTATGCTGACTGCCAATAATATTTGACGATGCAAAACGGATAAGTCAGCTACATTTTATTAGAGCTATATTTTGGCCCTTCTTGGCAAGGGTCCTCTTCAGGCTCAAGACGCTCAAACTGGAAATTGGAAATTTTGAGTCGTCGACTTTGAGTCGTAACGGACACGCTTACTCCTTCGTCCTGAGGATCACAGGCGTGTTTTGGACTTAGTCATATAGAGTATTGTTGGATCTTATTTCTGCGTGTTTCGTGAGAGGAAGTTGAAAGTTTCTATCTTGACGAAGAAGGGCCGGACCTATTCAAGAGCGCCTTCTTTTGCTTTTCTGCCAGGTTTAATTTATATTAGTTACATTTTTCTGCGTAAATACAGAATGTACAGAAATCCAACAGTCAGGTAATTCAGTGATTTTGTCTTTTATTATCTTGACTTTTTGCGATTTGTCGAACTACAGATAAACGAAACTGAAACTGAAACTGATACTGGAAATCCACTAATTCAATAGTCAGGTAGTTCCATGTTTTCATTTTTTCCTCTGCATTTTTTTTTAGTTTCGAACTTTTGCTAATTTTTTGGACTTTGGTTTTGAGGTCGGTGACATTGGTGATAAGAACATGAGTACCCTATCACTCATTTCAAGGAGCTCACTTAATCTAACCTTTGCCACTACCACTTGCCTAGTGACGGGATAAGTGCATTTGGACCGAGCTGAGCGTGGGACGGCTTCTGTTTCTATCTTGGGTTTTGAGCTTCCGGACTGAATACAGACATAGATATTGGCAAGAATGAATAATAACTGTCCAGAAAATGTTCACCTTCAATGAAAGTACTATTCCGTAGCTGATAGATGTTCGTATAAATAGTTATGATAGATTAGTACCCCTAGAAGAAATGATCCCCTTCCATAACACTGGCTTAGATTGGATTTTATTATACATGGAGTTTATTCGAAAAACTACTAGTAATTACAACACCACCCAGAAGTGTACACTTGTTAAGAGGTTTAACAAACCTCCTTTGAAAAATTAACCAACTTAACACTTGAATAAAGAACAAGAGCTACGAGCTGATATGGCACTTGTTATGAGTAGGCGGTACAAAAGTAGATGGGAAAAAAATAAAAAAACAAAAAATACACCAGCAATCCAATAATGCTGTTCGGACCTAGAGATAGGATATATAGTTTCACTCAAGTCTGAGCATTTCCGGCATCGCCTCGGATCATCTGCAGCAAATGACTGTTCCAACTTCCATATGCCAGCACAATAAATTCACTCGTTTGATCACGAGACATGCCACACGATTTCCAGTATCTCCCTCCGACTCCCCCTACCGCGCCCGAATATTGTTAGGACTCAAGAATGGATCAGCTAAAGCATCTTCTCATACCGGCTATCAAGTTTCGCTTGAATCTGAGCATTTTCTGGGAAACTCTAGCCCCCCCCCCCCCCCCAGCGTGGTAACATCGCTGCACTCGTTTGACCCCTATGCGAGCCACACAATTTCCTGGACCCGCCCTGCAGTTCCCCCTACTGTGGCCGAATACTAGCCTACTTGAAAAGTCGCATCTATGACACCTCCTCTTCCCGTCCATCAGGTTTTACTGGAATTGGAACATAGCCTATCTTAAAAAATTCGATTTCAGCCCCCCCCCCCCCTACCGTGGCCGGATCCGGTCCGGACACCAAGTAACAAATCTAGGCCGCATAAACTAGGTACTGTCCAGCTTGGATCACATTCGGTCCATCCGTTTGTTTTTTATGCGTGTCAAAAGTTTAAGCACCCCCCCCTCCAACTCCCCCAACCGTGGCCGCATGTGGTTTGAACGCATGTTTTGCACGTCTAGGTCACACATTCTTATAGCCCATTAGGTTTCACTCCAATCGGACCACCCGTTCCCAACTTACGGAAGTCAATCTCCGTATTCCCCTTCCCTCGCTCTCCCAAAAATTGTCGGATCCAGGAACGGAAGTTTTCCTAGGGCATTGTGTCGGGTTCTCAAGTCAGTTAGGTCGGGTAGTTAATATGCAAGTTTCATAGTCTCATCACATCTGGAACTATTTCTAACTCGCGATCACCGGAATTCCGGGAAACTCCGTTCAGCTCCCCCTACACCGCTCTGATACGATCTGGCTCCGTCAATTACGTATCTAGATCTAATCCTTGTTCTCCCCATCAAGTTCCATCCCAGTCCCTCGACTCTCAGCGTTTTACGGTGCCCCTCCCTCTCCCCCCCCCCCACAAGTATCGGATCCGATCCGGACTTGACGCGAAACATCTGATACGATAGCTTCTTCCACTTGCCAAGTTTCCTTCAAATCCGATCACCCATTCAAAAATTGTCCATGCCACTAGATTCCGGATTCCGCATCCCTCCACTCCCCCAGGATGGTCGGATTGGGAAACGACTATTCTCAAGTCAATCTGTTCGGATCGCCTGCCAAGTTTCGTCGTCCTAGCACATCAGGAAGTACCGAACTCGCGGGACTCCCCCGCTGTGCCGGGATCCGGCCTGGTCATGTCAGTTACGTCTCTAGAACTTGTGCTTGTTCTTCCCACCAAGTTTCATCCTGATCCCTCCACTCTAAGTGTTTCTCAAGATTTCCGGTTCCCCCCTCCAACTCCCCAATGTCACTGGTTGTTTCTAAAGATCAAGTTTTATTCAATCCGATCACTCGTTCAAAAGTTGCGCATGCCACTAGATTCCGGATTCCCATCCCTCCACTCCCCCATGATGGTCGGATCGGGGAAACGACTATGCTCAAGTCAATCTGTTCGGGTCCATGACGTGCCTGCCAAGTTTCATCGTCCTAGCACATCAGGAAGTACCGAACTCGTGGGATGACTAAATCCGACCCCGACCCCCCCCCCCCCCCCAACTACCCCACAGTGTCCGGACCCGGTCCGATTATGTGAATGACTTATCTAGTGACTTGTAATTATTCTTTCCATCAAGTTTCATCCCGATCCCTCCACTCTGCATTTCCCAAGTTTTCCGCCTCCGCCTCCCCCCCAATGTCACCGGATCCGGTCCGGATAAAACAGGACGTCTGAGACAGTAGGTTTTTCCAAATATCAAGTTTCATTAAGATCAATACAGCGGTTCGTAAGTTAAGAATACCTACATTTTCCGGATCCCCCTCCCTCCACCCCCCCCCCCCAGATGGTCGCATCGTGGAAGGGACTATTTCCAATCGGGTCCCTGATGTGCCTGCCAAGTTTAATTGTACTAGCCTATGTGGACGTGCCGAACTAGCAAAACCGGGACCGACAGACCGACGGACGGACAGAAGTTGCGATCGCTATATAGAATGAAAAATATTATATTATATAGAAAATATAAAAAAGAATGACAAATTTCCTACCGACTTATGAATTGTGTCGTTCCAGAGAAAATCCACATCAATAAAGGAAAACGTCTTATATCACATTTATCACAACCCAGTCAGAACGAGCGAACCCGGGGTCAATTTGCTTTGCGAAAGTGTGGTAGTTTACACCTATCATGTACTCCCACCGAGCCGTGCGGTAATGAATGCATGGAGCTTATTTGACTCGGCATGCAAGTCAGCTGAGTCTTATTCTAGCGGTCGGCCCTTCTTGGCAAGGTCCCCCTTCAGGCTTAAGCTAAAAAAAAATGAACCTGTTATCAGATTACAGGTTATTCCGTTTAACGCAGTGAACTATTATTCTGTTATTCTTATGCAACACTGTTATTCTTATGCAACAGATTTTGCTGGGTTTTTTTTTTAAAACAAAAGTAACGTCTCAATAACAAAGTAAGTCTTAACCTTTATTACTGACTTTTGGTTGTCAAATGTGTTGAAAGGTGTCAAATCTCAACCCATTGAACTCTTTTTCAGGTATGAGCACGTGAACAGTCTGAGTGCTGATCTGCCCTTAACCACTCAGGTGAAGGAGGTCGTAGTCAATGATGATCTGAGCCGCTTTGTCGAAGAGCCCGACTTTCATTATGTGGACTTCGCCAAACGAGGGGAACCCAGTGCCATCTCTACGTTTAGAGTACAAGTAAGTACTTATTTTTGTTCCCGTGTAACCCCTTGAAAAAGAAGATCAGGGGCGGATGCTCGTGGACTCCAATTCCTGCCCGGATTTTCGGCACCAAGGTTCGTTCATTCGTTTCATATGGCTCAGAATCAGTCCGGGAAATCCAGTCGTGTGTTCCATTGTGAGTTGCGGCTTTTCTTCATTTTCACAAATTTATTTTCATCAGTTCCGGCCTGGAATTTGAAGAATCTCAGCCGAAAATCATGGTGAAAATTGTCCCTAGACCACACGGGAAAAATCTGCATAAAGTTGAAATGGTGCGAGTCAAGATTACTTCCGCTTTGTAGACTCCGGATTTGTATTGATTTTATTTATCCATTCATTTATTTCCTCAATACTGGTGAGCAACTTAATATAATGTACAAACACAACTATATTTACATCAATTGATCCATTCAGTGACACTGTAGGCTAAATACTATTGGAAAAATATACACAAGCTTAAAAAAAATCGGAATTAAGATTATTAACGTCTTTCACTATTCACTTGTGAAAGAATGGGTATAGGCTGTGGATTTGGAGGGCTTCCGAAGCTTTTTTGTTAAAGTCTGTCAACTTTTTCTTTAGAATTAAAACTGGATCTTTTACTTTAAAGTCGGAGTCCCCGGTGAAGCGTGAACCCGCGTTCGTTAGGCAAATGGCTAAAACCAGAAATGTTAACTTAACATGTTCGTCTTTTTCGTTATCAAGACCTTGGAACCATATACAACCATTTGGAAACCGTGGAAGCCTCAAAACAGGTCGTCTTATGATCATACGTGATAAGCGTAAACCACATTGACCGGACGTATTGGCCGGCCGGACAAATGTTCTTTTGTTTTGTTTAAAGGCCAACGAAACTACTGAAAAACGAAGCGAATATTTTGGGAGGACAACCGACTCCCTTCTTCAGTGCCGATGAAAAATTTCGAAGAAAGATGCCAAAAAGTGAGGAAGACCATCAAACGAAACAGCAAAAATTACAACAACACAACAATTACAGAACTGTTCTCGATGGGTACTAGCGAGCAGGCCCGTATCCAGGAATTTATTTCGAGGGGGGGGGGTTGCCTGCTGGTCATACAAAAAAGTACAAAAAACACATAGATCAGAGGGAAAAGCCTATACAAATCATTATTTTTGTATGTTTCGGGGGGGGGGGGGGGGGGGGAGGCAACCCCCTAGCCCCCCCCCCTGGATACGGCCTTGCTAGCGAGTGACTGTTTTGTTTTCGTTTTCGGTTGTTTGTTGGTTTTCCGCTTTGTTTTGGTGTTGTTTCGTTTGATGGTCTTCTTCCACTTTTTGGCATCTGTCTTCGAAATTTTCCGTCGGCGCTGAAGAAGGGAGGCGGTTGTCCTTCCGAAATATTCGCTTCGTTTTTCATCATTTTCTTTGGCCTTTAAAACCCCCATTTCCGTCTGTTTTCTTGTGATATTTCGTGAAGCCTCCTTTTCATTTACACTGTCAGAAGTCAGAAGTATGATAACAGCAAGAACAAATAATCAGATAGAACCTCCGTCTCCCCATCTCTGTAATATGACCATGCGGAGTCGGATATTTCCCCGTACTCTATCCGATGCAAACGAGTGGAGGTTAGGAGCTATACGGTACATCACGTTTCATTACCTCTGCAAATAGCTACATCGATGTGAAGCCGCGTAGAAGAAACTTTCAAAGTCAAAGCGTGCCTCCTGCACTTATTGCTCTGTGGTGAGTAGAGTACGTACCTCTAGATCCGGTCACTTTTGTCGGGGTATTCATAGTCGCTGCATGGGACTTAAAGACGTAGGTTCTGTTTAATTTTTGACGACATTTAACATATGTATACGCGACCTTGTGTTAAATTTGATGACGGATTTCCCAGAAGTTTTATGTTACCACCCAGGATATTTATTTTCTTCTTGAGAATTAGAAACCCTAAGGGATGTTCTAGCCTCACTAGTTTCCCTTGGCTTTGATGAGAGACATCGAGAACTTGCATAACCGTTATTCCTGACCAATGAGCTCCCCGGTAGCGATTAGTGGAGCCGGTCCGCCACGAAAAACGCCAAAAACGGAAATTGCAAGAATCGGTCTAGCTGCGGTAAGAGCGTAAACTACTATATACGAAGTTCGATATCTCGGAGATGAGAATGGAACTATTAAGGACGTAGAACTAATCAGTAATATAGGTATGACTGGTCCTTTAACGGCTTCCCATTAAATGCGCCATTTTTAGCGGTATCGCGATATTTCGTCGGGTTAGATTTGACAGTGAACTTCGATGACATCCGACTGTCCATGTTTTACGAACTGTTGATGCCAAAAGTTCGTAAGAGAACAGGTAATTTCCGGGTGGCCTCGATTTCTCGTGCCTGAAACAACTCATGTTTCTGTTTCATCACTCGGATCTTATCCCGACCGTCGTAAGCAGCAAGATTGAGTTTCAGCTCATGAAATATGATTCCGCTTGATTTTCCTTACCTTACTTACGCCATTAAATCTGGCTTAGCAACGGGGTGTGTTTATAAACCGTAGATGCAGTATTATTCAATGTGTGATGAAGATACGTCAGGAACAGATTTGCTTGGTCGTTTTAACCCTGAAATTGTAATAATGAAAGAATGAATTTATTCGCAAAAAGCCCGTGGGACCATTGCGGGAAAAAAAAGTAAACGCAAAACAACACTTAAAAACTCAATATATACACGAAAAGGAGAGAACCCTTACCCGAAAAAACGTTCCTGATGCTCATAGTCTGCTTGAGGAACCTCCCAAGCCGACGTAGGTCACCACAATTTATCTTCCCCTTAATAGCTGCGTTTTTTATCGAAGTTTTGTTCGCCGTTAGCGTAGCCGGTTGCTTAATTTCCCTTTTCAAACGCCGTCGAAGTTCACCGTTTGCTTAACTAGTGTTTTTACGACTCCGGCGATCCTTGCCCGGTTGACGTTTCTTCGACGATTCAAGCAAATTTCGAACTAGCTAGCTCACAAAGACGGTCAGAGTTCGGAGGACGAAGGAACTGTTACCGGCCACCAAAAACGGTTATTAAACAAAGACCTTTGAGGTTGAAGGCAACTTCGTCCTCTATCCTATCATGCTGACAAATCTCTGTTCGCATCGCAAACCTTTCAGCTCAGCGTGTCTATCTACCGTACAAATGCAAATTCCTCCCCTAGCAGACCGCACATCGGGCAAAAGGACCAGAACATAAGAAATTAAAAGTATGTAGTGTTGGGTTTGACAAGTGTGCAGTTAGGTAGTTGAAATTAAAATTTGGCCCGGACACGGGGTGTTGTATTTTTGTGGTTGAAAGAAACACCGAAAGAAAACTAAGGGTTTGGGATTCTTGGATCCGGGATTAAACAAAGCTGTATCAGGACGCCGAAATCGAACAAATTCAGAAACGAGCCTGTAGAATAAGTTTTTGTTATCATTACGGTATGGGCATTTAGTGCGTTTTTTACCAACTTTTAAAGTTATTAAAGAATACGCTAATTTTAACCAGTTCAAGTCTGATTTACGTATTGAGTTGCTCGGTGTAGGTATCTTTTTCAAATAGAAGTATTTACGTGATCACTGTTGTTTTGTTTGGTACAAGGACTCATTCTCCACATTCTCTCTTCCTTTCTTTTTATGGTATTTGCCCTTCGGCCAAGTGCCATATAGCGATTGCAATTTCTCTGCAATCTCAATTTCTGCCTATTCATTCTTTGCCTCCACTTCGGTTTGTGTACTTTAAAGTCCCAAGGACCTTCAAATGGGAAACTGTTCCTGAATGTCTTGCCTCTGTCTTGCCAATCAAACAATATACAGAAACCCCTCCACTTGAGCGAAGCTGCAAGTGCCATAACAAGTCAGCAGATTCTGTCTCGGCACTTCATGGCAATGCTTGTTATGTATAATATTTAATGCATAACATTTTCAAAATCACGAGAGACTACATCCCAAGTATTGTCTCTTGAAATTGCGCATCCGTGTGTCATCTCTTCTGAAACTTCTGACAGTGTTGTCACTGCGCTGTGTTTAGCGTTAGGACGTGCTTCTAGCTTATAAAGCTTCGAATTCGGGGATGATTGCAAACGAGTTCACAAACTGAACCTTTTCATTTTTCTTTTCAGGACTTCAGTTGGGATGACCATGGATATTCGCTAGCCAATAGGTTCTACCCCAACGTTGCCGATTTCTTAGATGACATCTTTAAATTGGCTTTCACCATGACTTACCATACCCTTGGTCAGAGGCGCAATGTAGATACCACTCTGTTCAGACGGGCGATATGGAACTACATCCAGTGTATGTTTGGAATTAGGTATGTCAATGTTTAGATGGCATGACTATATGATGATGATATGATGATATATATTTGCACAAAAAGCACGAGGCTCATGTCATGGCAATACAGTAAAAATAAAATAAAAAAAATACATTAACCTAAACAAATACGATAGACTGCCGTCCCTCACACAGAGCTAGTACGATATCCGGAAGTTAGGAGCAGTAAAGAATTTCAGTTTTTAATACAGTCCAGTTTTAAAACTGAACGATATTGCAACGCTCTGATCGAGGGGGATGTTCGTACCTTGTTCTGCTGAAGGAATGTAATTAAACACATATTCAAACAAAGTTTTAGGTAGACGAAGTTGATGGTGATGATCATTGGGCTAATGAGAACTAGACTGCATAGGAATATAGAGAACATGTAAAGATTGCTCGTACAGGTCTACGAAAACTTTCCTGAGTGCGACATACATATCAACGTGACTGCTTGATTGAAAGGTTAGGTTTTCCCAAACGCACCTCCGGAAATCGGTGCCACAACACTGTAAAAAAAAAAATCTTGCAGTATTTGCTACTCGGTTTAATCTTGTCTTTACTTAGATACGATTATCCCTAATCCGGATTAATTTTATCCCAATAGAGATAAGATTAATCCCAGTAGCAACTACTGCATCCTTAGTCGGAGAAACTTTTTACAATGTAGTTGGTATCTTTTCATCCTCCAGAAAGTGGCCTTGGATCATTATCAATTATACAGTAATACAAAAGCCCAGCCTTGATTTTTTAACTTTCAAACCCACCGTTGAAAGGGGTTTTTCGGGGTCCCAAAACGTTAGTGACGGAAAGCATACCTATGACTTCGTAAAGTTTGTCCGCGTCTGTTACCACGATAATTCTCGATTGTGGTATCTTTATTGTACATTTTCAAACGGTTGATTGGGGATAAATAGTAACGTGCTTTGGGTGTCTGCCCGAAGACGGGAAATCTCTGGAAATGTCAAATTTTCATTTTTATGGCACTTGAGCTAACTCAAGTGCCATATAGCGATTGTAATTTATGTCCGTCAGTCGGTCTGTCGGTCCCGGTTTTGCTAGTTCGGGCACTTCCAGATAAGCTAGGACGATGAAACTTGGCAGGCATATCAGGAACTGGACCGGATTAAATTAGAAATGGTCGATTCCCCGATCCGACCATCTGGAGCGGAGTGGAGGGAGGGGGAATCCGGAAAAAATAGGAAAAATTAGATATTTTTAGCTTACGAACGGGTGATCGGATCTTAATGAAACTTGATATGTGGAAGGACTTCGTGTCTCAGACCCTCCATTTTAAATCCAGACCGGATCCGGTGACCATTGGGGGGAGTTGGAGGGGGAAACCGGAAATCTTGGAAAACACTTAGAGTGGAGGGATCCGGATGAAACTTGGTGGAAAGTACAAGCAAAAGTCCTAGATACTTGACTGATATAACCGGATCCGCTCACTTTGGGGGAGTTGGGGGGGGGGGAGAAGTCCGAATTTGTAGTGATCCCGCGAGTTCCGCGCTTCCTGATGTGCTGGGATGATGGAAATTGACAGGCATGTCTGGGACCCGACCAGATTAAATAGGAAATCGTCAATTCCCCGATTCGACCATCTGGGGGGGGGGGGGGGAGTGGATGGAGGGTGAAGCCAAAATTTGAGGTATTTTTAGCTTGCGAACGGGTGATCGGATCTTGATGAAAGTTGATATTTAGGATGACCTCGTGTCCTCAGACATCTCACTTTAAATCCGGGCCGGATCCGATGACACTGGGGGGAGTTGGAGGAGGGAACCGGAAATTTTGAGAAACGCTTAGAGTGGAGGGATCGGGATGAAACTTGGTGGGAAAAACAAGCACAAGTCCTAGACACGTCATTGACAAAACCGGACCGGATCAGGGCACTGTGGGGGAGTTGGGGTGGGGGTCCGGATTTCTAGCAATCCCGCGAGTTCGGCATACTTCCTGATGTCCTAGGGCGATGAAACTTGGCAGGTATGTCAGGGATCCAAACAAATTGACTTGAGAACAGCCGTTTCCCTGACCCGACGATCGTGGGGGGAGTAGGTGGATGGGGTGTCCGGAATTTAGTGGCGTGCATAACTTTTGAACGGGTGATCGGATTTGAATGAAACTTGTCTGGTGAGCTATCACCTCGGACGTTCAGTGTCACGTCCTGGTCGGGTCCGATACCTGTGGGGATGGGGGGGTGGAAAACTCAAGAAACTCTAAAAGCAGAGGGATTGGGACGAAACTTAATGGATGGAACAAGCATTAGGCCTAGATGAAATTGACGGAGCCAGATGGTTTCGGGGCTCTGTGGGGGGAGTCGGAGGGGTTTTCTAGGAATTCCGGTATTCGTGAGTTAGAATAGTTCCAGATGTAAAACGACAACGAAACTTTGCAGGCATATTAGCGACCCGAATTATCTTGACTTAAGAACCTAACACAACATACCCCTGGAAACTTCCGTTCCTAGATCCGAGCATTTTTTGGGGAGCAAGAGAAGAGAAATATGGAAATTGACTTCTATGAATTGCAAACGAGTGGTCTGATTCGGTTGAAACTTCATGGGTGATACGAATCGATGGCCTCGACATGTAAAACATGCGTTCGAACCATATGCGGACCACGGTTAGGGGAATTGGGGGTGGGGGGACTTTTGACATGCACAAAAACCAAACGGATGGACCGAATGAGATGCAAATTCGACAGTGCCGAGTTTATGCGGCCTAGATTTGTTATTTGGCGTCCGGGCCGGATTCGGCCAAGGTAGGGGTGGTACTGGAAACTTGCAGATAGGCTATGCTCCAATTTCAGTAAAACTTGATGGACAGGAACAGGGAATTCAGAGATTGGGCCCCAACCGGCTCCAACAACGTTGTGTGGGAGGGGGGGGGGGTACCGGAACTTTCCAAAAATGCTCAGATTCGAGTGAAACTTGATAGATGGTATAATAGAAGATGCTTTAGGTGGTCGATTTTTTTTATTCCGAACCAGACTCGGCCACGGTAAGTGGAGATAGAGTGAGTACCGGAAATCGTGTAGCACGTCTAGGGATCAAACAAATGGATTTATTGGGATGAAAGTTTGAACAGTCATGTGTATTTGCTACAGACAATCGAGACGATGCCGGAACTCCTCAGAAATGAGTGAAACTAAATATCCAGATCCAGATAACTGGTTTTACGCATCTGTAGCATGAGACGCGAAAACTCTTTCGGAGCATACACGAACATGGAAAATAGTGGAATATGGCAAATGCAAAGATGAGTGAGGTGTCGTTCTTGTACAGCCTACTCGTACAAGTGCCATATGAGCTCGTAGCTCTTGTTTCAAATTCCATTTTTGGGATCCCACGAAACCTCTGGTTTTCTTGTTCTGGTGTGTAGTTCTGTTTGTTCTCTTTCCTTTTTGTGCTTGTGTCTGGGGGTGGGCGGGTTGTGGATGTTACTGAATTTGTTTGTATCTGCCTGGTCGATCGTTCAATTAATTGGTTATTAGATACCGATTACGTTGATAGTCTTTCTTTTTCAGTGATACTCCGTTTGATGGGTCATAAATAAACTAGTATTATTATTACTAAATAGCTATTAGCAAGAAACAAGCCACACAAAAAGCAATATTAAATAGCAAGTAGTACTGGTGCAGAGTTATTTCGGGTTTGACCGGAGAAAAATTGGGTTCAAAACCCTCTCTCAACCCGTACATACAGGAAATAATGGAACAGTCGCTGCACGCAACCGCCAACGCAGAGCTAGACTTACCCAAACTCTGCCCAAAACAAAAATAATAAAAAAACATGCCGCTTGTAGGGCGTCTTATTTGAATACTGTTCTTGAAACTTCTAAAGAAACCTAATAAAACCACATGAGCTTAATGCTATGTTCGTTGCGAGATGTATTTTATTTTATCCGCGAGCTTTCACTGATCTTTGAACAAGTAGCTTCTATCGTTGTAGGGATCTTGAGGGATCAAAGGTGCTGCTTTCCAAGAAACCTTTATTCCTACTTTTCAAAGGCTTCCTTTCCCTCCAACCGTAGAGATAACAATCAATTTAAGTAGGGGAAGAACCGACTGTGAAGATGGAGAAGCGAAGACGCGAAAACACGTTGCGGTTAACTTTCAGTCGAGGATAGTCTAGCTATTTATTTAGAGATGGAAGCGAGAGAAAATTGACATATTTGTCGGTGAAAGAAACACGAACTCTAGGTAATGCTCAGTCACTTTCTTTCGAGCTAAATCGCTGAAAGTACAAGTCGCATCCGCCGTTTTTAAAGATTACAAACCCGTCCCGGATGTTTTTTGCCTCACGCGGCCTCCATGTCTTTGGTGAAAAAAGATGGAAAAACTTGCATATCTGTGTATTCCTGACCAGTGAGCTCAATGGAAAAGATAATAACGGGAGTCTGATCCGCCCTCGGAAAGCTTCAGACGGGAAAAATGAAAGAATCAGTTTATCTCCATGGGGGTGAATAGACATTTATTCGAAGTTCCAAATCAGGGAAATGAAAAATGGGTGGAACGATTAGGGACGTAACACTAATCAGTAATGTAGGTGTGATCTTTAAAGCGAGAGTAAGCGGTCGTATAAAACCAATACCATTTTACGTTATCTTCTCGAGAAACAGCGGGTCAGAAATGAAATATTCTTGGCGTTCAACAGTTGAGTTCAGTTCATTTATTAAATGCAAAAATATAAGAACAAAAGAAGTTTCGACTCCTAAAGCTCCATGGCCCGTTTGCTAAACTAACCACCAAATAATCAAGTAATAATCACTAATCAATAAAACAAAGAAGAGAACAACTGAAGAATGTTTTTGTTTTGTTTCCACCTACCTCTTCATCCTCATAACATTTAGTACAAGGATGCACGACCTCGCATTAAATGTCATTAAAGTTGTGACATTCTTTCCTCAAGAATTTCTGGAGAGCGAGTGAATTTCTGTCAGCCGCTCAGTTTCGAAAGAGAAGACCAAGTGTGATGGCGCTAAACCATAAGTCAGCGGAGATTTTTTGTGGGTAGACTTTACCTCAGCCTATTATTCGCGGTCAGTGACGTTTTTGTGACGTCATGAAAGATTGAAAGATAGGGAAATTCAGTTAAATTAATTTTGCAGAATATATATTTGTATATAAGTATATATATAGAGAGAGAGAGAGCCGAGCGGCCAGCGAGGCGCCGGACTCGTTTACATTTATAAACCGTTGTAGGGACAATCTTCTAGTGTGACGCCACGGGCCACGGCGTAATAGGCTGAGGTATAGTCGACACCATTTTTCTTATAGCGATCAGCCCATTTTATTTATCTATTATTAAATTTGGCATTAAGCTTTTAGTTTGTCGCCAAAATGGTCCTCTTCAGGCTGAAGCTGGAAAAACGAACCTGGAGTCATTCTCCTAGCTTGCCAAGGAGTGGCCGAAATATCATTACAGTAAATCTCAGCTGACATCCGTTTAGCGCTATCTAAAATGTTCGCAGTCAGCTTAGGCTGAAGGAGTACTTTTGAAGGGAAGATTTTCTGATTGTCATAAGTTTATTACAGGTGGGATGATTACGACTACGGAGAAGTGAATCAGCTTTTGGATAGATCGTTGAAGACCTACGTAAAGACAGTTGTCTGCTTTCCCGAACGAGTGTCGAAGAAGGACTTTCAGACGGTGCTTCGAGAGTTCAAAACTTCTGAAAGGGTAAGAGGTTTTATGGGTCGACGAAAGGAAAGAGCCCTGTCAAGGCCCTATGCCCCCCCCCCACCCAAAAAATAAATAAATAAAAACATACAAAAGTAATCGTATTTTATAGGCTTACCCTCTGATCTATGTCTTTCACTCCAAAAGTTAAAATCTGAAAGGGTAAGAGCTTTTTCTTGGGTAGGGGTAGCCTTCCAGAGGCGCCATTTGGCTCCTCCAGGGGTTTGGGGGTGGGGGGGGGGGGCAGCTACCCATGAAAAGTCATTAATCTGGGAGGAAGAACGTGATTTGACAAAATTTGTACAGCCAATTGTGAGACATTTGATCTTAACAAGGTCTCTCTCATTCAAATTTTGACCTCTGCAAGCCGAGCTAATGACAAGGACCGACGCCGGTACCCCTCCCCCCCCCCCTTCCCCAGTGTTTTCGCGAATTGACGCCCCTTAGCGGATAGTCGGATTTTTAATATTGCATCATCAAAGGCCTTCGTCTCTACCGATCTCGATGAAATTAGGACTGGTCGGACAAAGTAGATTTAATAATCTTTATGAGTTTAACCGAATAGGACTGAGAACCGACGGCCTAGTTACACATTACTTATTCACTCTAAGAGGCATGAAATCCCGATAAAATGCGCTACTTCATTTGTCCGTTTTTCACGGACAGTCGATTTCATTGAGCGAACCTATTCTTTCATATTTGTATTAGCTGTATGGGCTTGTCCCTCTACGATTGAAATA